>CM053793.1:197490106-198957606 GCA_028749045.1 Cupressus sempervirens | reverse complement strand
CTACAAATATTCATTAATGGAATGTCAAATCTTCTGTCAAATAGCCGTTGATAATTGATCGTATACTAACATACTGCACTGGCTCTTTCTCTTTGTACTCAACCAATTTATATTTTTGCAAGGTCCAAAGAGGCCACAAGCCTTATAATATATTATATAATAACAAACAGCTAATTCCTGCACATCCAAGATGAGTGTAGTATCAAGTCCCGAGGAGAACTCAAAGTACAAAATTAGCATAACTGCTACAGTATTATCTTTACTGGCTAGCTTTCTCTCCATCAATTGAAAACTTGAATAGTAGGTGTCTGCTCATCCAGCCGAGAAACCTTCAGTCATCTCCATGGTCAGATGTTTTAGTTAAAGCTGTGTTTTTTTAATTAACATTTCAGATCATACTACATGATCTAGCGTCAACATGAAGAGATCAAATGAATCCAATGCATTTTCTACAGGAAGATAACTCCTTGAATAATGCCGAGTAATTTCAGCAACTTGTATAATATTGTAGCTTGCCTTGGGATTGTGCGTTCCAGTTTCTGCAATTTTTTTGTATCTTTTCCTAAGGTTGTGCGCCTTAGCCTCCAAGTCCTTTTAGAAGCAGTGAAGTCCTCAGCCTCTGGCCTAAAACATTGCAAACTGTTATTCATCTAGTGGGTGTAATTCACACTAGATTTTTTCCATTGGATTTTCCACATAAAAATCTCGTGTTTATGTTTTTGTGTTGTCATTGCAATATCTTTTATTGATGGTCAGTTGGATTAAGATAATTGATGGTTTTTTGTAATAGAAAAGGTTTAAGTTTTGTTCAAGATTGTCTCACCCCTCCCTCTCAGTCTTGTCGTGTGTTCAACAATTTGTATCAGAGCTGAGTTCGTCTTGGAAAAGCTAAACTGGTTGAGGAAGATCCGAGATGACAAATAAAAATGGTCACAGCATTGAAGTTTGAAAGAACAAATTATACCTTTTGGAAGACAAGGACGGAACTATATTTGGACTCTATGCCATTTTCTTTGATATTGTGAGGTAAGAATACACTTCTCCATGTGGTGCTCCTACTCCAGATGAAATCAAGTCGCATGAAAATAATGCAAAGGCTAGAAATGCTATCATTAGTGGATTATGTGATTCACATTGCTAAAGATCATACCCTTCAAAACTATTAAAGAAGTTTGGGAGAAGCTGAGCAATTTCTGTGATGGCGACAAGAAGACCAAGTAAGTCAAGTTGCAGAACTAAATGCATAAATTTAAAATGATAAGGATATCTGAGGCTGAAAACAATGAAAGTTGTACCTGCACCGAGTGAATGAGGTTGTAAGTGCAGTTGAGGTATTGGTTGAACTGTAGAAGACAATGAAGTTGTGTGGAAAGTAATGAGCACTATACCCAGATTCTACGAACTCTTGTTTTATGCCATTCAACAGAGTGGTGATATGATCCATATACATTGGATCAGCTCTATGGAGCGGTCTCTTCTTTTGAGTTCTCAAAGCTTGAAGATTGTTAAAACTTAACAAGACAAGAAGGATGCTACTTTCAACGCCCCAAAGAAGATTGAAGATTTTCTTGAGACAAGTAATGAGCCAGATGATGAAGAATAGAACTTTTGAGAAGACTGAACAAAGGATTTGGAAAGTATAAAGGTAAGTCACCCTTCAAGTGTTTCACTTGTTGAAGAATACGTCATTATGTTGCCAAATGTCCTTTTAAAGAAGATAGCTTTAAGAACTTTGATGATGATGAGAGAAAGGATGGTTATAGAAGAAATAACAGATATGGAAGTTAGCTAACAAAGATAAGGCTAAGAAGAGTCTTTGTTCAATTGAGATCCATTCACCAGAATATGAAGATGGAAATGATTTAAATGATAAAATACAGTTTTTGGCTATTAAAGAGAATGGTAGTAACAAATCCAAAAGTCAGAATGCGGCTAATAGTGAAAGATCAATAATTGTGAAGACTGCCCTACATGCAAGGGAAGAACCTATACCTTGGAGAAATGATTCCGGATGTTTAAATCACCTCAACGCTTACAAAGGAAGGTTTCTTGAGCTTGAGAACTATGATGGAGGATCAATCAAGTTTGTGAGTGAAGATGCTGCGCCCATCTGTGGTCAGGGAGTTATATCTATTGATGGTAAGCATAAGACTGGTGATGTTTATTTTTCTGAGGGGCTAAAATTAAATATGTTGACCGCTAGTCAGATGTGTAGTAAATGTTACAAGCTTATGTTTCATGAATTTGAATGCGAGATCAGAAAAAGTTCTAGAAAATTAGTTGCAGAAGATATAAGAATGAATGACAATGTCGACTATCTTAAGGAGAACAAATGAAAGAATTGTTTGTTAGCATAGGGTAGCGAATGCTGTTTATGGCACAAAATGATGGGACACATTAATTTTGACAATATGATGGAGATCAGTTCTTCTAATGCTGTGAGAGATCTAACCAAAATTATCAAGCTACCAACACTGTGTTAGATGGAAAATCAGACTAGAAATAGGCCTGATTACAAGGAGTACTCAACTACAAGACCTTTAGAGCTAGTACATACTGATTTATGTGGGCCTACAAGGACGAAAGGACTAAACAATTAAATTTATTTTATGTTACTCATTGATTATTCTAGAATGACATAGGTTACTTTCTCAAGGGAAAAATTTGAAGCTTTGGATAGGTTTAAGGTTTGGTTGAGAATCAAATGGATGCTGAGGTCAAGTGTTTTGAAGGGCTCATAGAGGTGGTGAGTTTGCATCACATGAATTTGTTAGTTATTTGAAAACATGGAATTAAAAAGCAATTTGCTGCTCATAGGACTCCAAAAGAAAATGGAGTTGTTGAAAGAAAGAATAGGACTGTTGTTGAGATGGCTAGAATTATGTTGAAAGATGCTAATTTGCATAACATGTACTGGAAAGCTGTGCTTATTGTTCTGTCTTCTTATCAGGGTATAAGTAAGAGTGAATCATACAGACACCTTATGGACTATGGCTTGGAAGCAAGTATTTCAGTATATTTGGAAGCAAGTGCTACATTTGGAGAGATGAGGAAAATTTGGGAAAGTTTGATGCAAGATCAGATGAAGGAATATCTTTGGGATTCTCCAAGGGTCTGTTTGGTTCGTCAAATTGTAGAAATTGAGATTTCTACAAATCTTGCTTTAGTCAAATCAAGGATTTGCAAATCTTGAAAATGATTTTTGCAATTTTAGTAGAACTGTTTGGTTCATGTGGAAGATGAGAGTAGGATGATACATTTTCTGCGTTTGATTCCTCAAATTAGAATTGGAATTAGGATTTTTTATCAATTCAGATGAAAAGATAAAACACATATTTTCCATGCATAAGTAGCTTCAGTTTTAACTGGAACCTCAACTCAAAACAAAGTTTAATCTTTTTGTTGCGGAGATCATGCTGCCATAGGGAAATTCTTTATATTAAATGCTATGATGGCAATTGCATAAATCAATACCTTACCTATTGTTAGTGAACAGATTGTCCTCCGAAGAAATACATACAAAATCACTCTAAATGCCCAAGTAAGAAGACTAATCAGTACTAACAGTTGGGTCACTTCACTATTGAAGAGTGTAAGTGCCCTCTGAATTTATCCGGGTACAGCTCCCCGTATATGATTTACAATGAATTAAATATGGATGCTTTTAACCAGAAAGCACAAAAGGATTACAAACATCTACTAGTAAACACAAAGTAGATGCGGAAAAAACTAAACGACTACAAGAAAATAAGTAACAGATGACACAAAGTCCATTTGCATGCTGCGTTACAAAGAGAAAAAAAGTCCGAGAAAGTGAAGAATTAGAGTTTCAAAGACATTTTGAAATCAAATATATTCAGAAAACCATGATATTGAATGCGTTTAGAGAAAACTGAAAATTATACAAAGATAACGATTAGTGGAAAAGAAAATTGCCCAAATTCAAAGTTTTGGTAAGCAATTGTCTCCTGAGTCTCCCTTCTCTAAAAATGCAGAGACGACAAAGATCTCATTACATCATGCATCAAAATCACTATCTAAAAAGGAAACATAAATTTCCTTCCCTGTATTATATTCAAAATCAAAATATCCCCTCTTTTCCACAACACAGTTCATAAAAAAAAAAAAAAAAAAAAAAAAACTCTACTCTTTCTCCCTTTGTAAATACAAAATAAAACTTGAGATAAACTCCTCTGTTCTGCAGCTCAAAGTCTCCAGCCCAGGAAAAAAAAGTGGAACCCCCTGCTCTTACTGCTGCTGGCTTATTTATTATCTTCTCATTTCCTGTGAAAACTTTTCAGTTTCCCTAACTGAATCTTGAAAAACCTTATGATTCCCCTTTTTCCTTGTATTTATATCATTATGAACATTATCTTATATCTTTGCAAATACGAGGTCCCTATGATATATGCATGCTTACAGGTGGCATCTTCAAAGTTCGAAAAGGAGAATGAATTTTATAAAGGACAGGTACCCCGTGGCCTATGTTTCTTTATGCAACATCTTTAGGCTCAAATCACAACCTCCATATGTTATTATTTACCAACACCGCATTTCTCGGGTTTCCACTGCTTCTAATTCGTGACAGTCATCTTTTAAATGAGCAATACAAGGCCTCAACCTTGGTGAGGATGAATCCTATTCTTATCATGTTCCATAGATCATGATCCTTTCAAGTCTTTAAATAAATTGACCTGTCAGCATCAAAGCTATCTTATCTGAAAGCTGCGGGTTTGAGTTTGTAGAACATCTTCATTATTTCCTCTAGTTTTCCACAGTTTCCAAGAGTACGAAGAAGATGATTCAAAAATCCAAATGATATTTTTTCTAATGAAGCTTCCAACTCTTTGACAATTTTATTTATTGTATTCCAATCTCGCAGCTTGCTGCAAGCTGTTACAATTTCAAAGTAGGTTGCCTCACTGAAAGTCACTCCTTTCTCCCTCATTCTTTCTGCAAAACAAAGGACTCTTTCATGTTGGCCTCCCTTGTTCAATACTGCCATCAGTGTTGAGTATACGATGTTGTCCACTTCAATGTTATTCATTTCCATCTCTTCAAACAAGGAATAAAATTTCTCCCACATTCCTAGTATTCCATAGGCATGAATTAGAGTGGTGTACATAACAACATTCGGCAAGCAACCAAAAGTCTTCATTTTACTGAATATTGAGTCAGCCTCATTTAGTAGACCCTGTTTAACATATGCATCAATAAGAGCTGTACATGCTTCTACAGTCACACCAATTTCCGTGTCCAGCATCTCATCAAAGTGTTTCTTTGCTTCAATGTGACTTTTTAATTTAGAGGCACCATTAATCAGGATGCTAAAAGTAACAGCATCTGATTTTATCCCCTTTCCCTTAATATTCTTGTGTATGCACAATGCCCTATCATACATTCCTGCATTCATAAAGTTTGTCATGGCTGTATTATATGCATTAGCATTGAGTTGAATACCCCGAGAAGCTGCTAGAGAAATAATTGAATTGGTCTCTTCAGGTTGATTGCAATGACGACAGGCTGCCAAGAGAGTGCATATCGTAACAATATTCGGCTCAATTCCAGCACATTCCATCAATTGCAGTAGTTTCAAGGCCTCTTCCCAGAATCCTGCAGTGCCATATGCATTGATCAAGGCATTATAAGTCACTATATTATGTTTAAGTGAAATGTTATTCATTGAGTCAAAGACTTCTCTAGCCTTGTGCTGTTGTCCAGACTTTCCATAAGCATTAAGTAGAGATGTATATGATACAATATCTGGCCGTAAACCTTTTTCCTCAAGCAAATTGAATGTCTCCAAAGCATTGTCAGAGAGTCCCAGACAAGCATATGCACTTATCAGTGTATTGTAGCAAACGATATTTGCATTTATACCTTCTCCAATCATCATTTCAAATGTTGCCTGGACATTTGCAATCTGTCCACTAGCAGCATAGGCATGCATGATGGTGCTGAATGTCACAATGTCTGGCTTACAATCAATTTTCTTTGTCCTCATTAAATAAAATGTTTCAACAACCTTATCATACTGTTCCAGCTTGACTAAGCAACTGATGATGATATTGAAAGTGATTTTATCGGGTATAACCCTCTTTTTTCTCATAAGCTCAAAGTAAGACAATGCTTTTCCATATTGAGCTCCATTTTTTAAAGTAGATAAGATGATATTGTGAGTGACTAAATCAGGACCTACTCCATTTTCTGTCATTCGTTTACACACCTTCAATGCTTCCTCCCAATGCCCACAAGAACCACAAGCATTTATAAGATTGTTGTATGAAGAACGACTTGGAGGTACAGCAGCTCGTGGCATGTCATCAAAGATACTCATAGCCCAACGCCAATTTCCTGCTCTGCCATGGACATTGATTAAAGCATTATATGTTTCCACATCTCCATTTTTGCATTTCAAAAAAAAAAAAAAGGCCACGTGCTTGATCAGTTATACTATGCCTTGCATACAGCCTAATAAGCATATTATATATGTTATTTCGAGCTCTTACTGACTTTGTCGCCTAAATATCTGAAAAATCCGTGGGACTCTGTATCAATTGAACTTGCACTGCTGATAGCTATTCTCTGAACACGTCTGTTATGCCACATTGAAACAATGAGCTTGTAGAATCATTCAAACCTGTTCCAGCAAGTTGAACCAATTCGAACTGCTTCGAACCTTAGTTCAAAGTAGTTCAAGACTTCACACTTGAAGTTTTAAATCCCTGTCTATATTGGGCACTAACACCTATTCAATCTATTCAGGTAATATTTGGGCATTTCAGTATTTAGCCATTTTTTATGTAGAAGGCGGGCCCTCCTGCACTTCATATTTTGCAGAAGGTGAACAACAAAAGTTTCAATTTGGCATGAAAACTATTATAATTGGATATCTTTGTAAGTTTTAGGGTGTGTCCCAGGGCTGTCACTCTAAAATTTAGGCCTGTTTTATTAAAATTCGTATAGAGCGCTGAAGAATGGGAATGAAAGGCAAGCTAATCCATCAAATTTCCCCTGCAACATGCCATTCAGGAGCAGAAACATTCAAAGTGAAATCTCCCAAGATTCAATCCCAACACACGGAGCAACTTAGTGCATAACTTTGATCCCTAGAATGGTTAAACAAATAAGTTAACTAAACACAAACATACATGAAAAATTAATAATTTTTTTACACTAAAAAAAGTGTAACCAGGTTATGATTTTCAATTCTAGGTATGTAGGAGGAAGTGTAGTAATCTGATTTTGAGGCAAAATTAGAAGTCTGATATTCTAATTCCATTTTGCCATTTTTGACACAAACGCAAAATATTTAAGTCTAGATTATGCAAATGTCAATTTCAGTCATCTTCCACGAACCAAACGGACCCCAAAAGAAGTGAGGCATATTGGTGCTATAACATGAGACCAAAGAAGATTGTGGAGAACACAAATATACGAGTAAGTGAAGAATGGGATTAGGCTGCTTCGAAGCCTAAAATTGAGTTTTAAGTTCCTGTTGCCCTTGAACTTGAAAATTTGCTAAACTAGTGCAAGAATGAGACCTTGGAGGCCTTATAAAAGCTTTTTCTTGAGGATTTTCAAGTTGAAAATGTAGCAGGTTATGTGTGGCATCTTAAAATGACATAGCAGTGAATGTTTTTCTTGATTGAAGAAAGTTGAAATTTTCACCCCCATTCACTCATGGGGTATGTGTTGACTTGGGACCCTAGAAATCCCAATTTCCTGGGAAAGGCCCATGATAAGTTTTTCAACCCTTAGTTAATGGAACTAAGCATGAAAGTGAGTTTATATCAAATTTTAATGTGGTAAAAGGTCGTTAGGGTTCTAGGTTTAATAAATAGGTTCTCATTAAATTATTCAATTAAATTACTGAAAAAGGTGAGCAAGGTGAGGATAAGGGTTCATGGAGGAGGAGAAATCTAGGACCAAGAATTTTTTAAATAAAATAATTTAAAAAAATATTATTATAGAGACATAGAAGGGCTTAGGAAAGACAAAATACGAGGACATGGCTAGGGGTATGGAAAAATGGAATCAAAATAAGCCAAAGCACACATGGGACAAATCAATGAAAATGGGTCCAAAACATGCAAAAAAATTGCAGAATATGCAATTTAAGATCTTACAGTTTCTTGCTAATTCCTTAAATCAATTTCACCACAATCTTTCCAATTATATCCCAAAATTCTTATAAGAATCTTGTAGGGACCAACATGGGCAAGGATGCTTATCCTTGTGGAGAGAATTGACAATTAAAGTAAGCTACCTCCACTTTAGCAGTCCCAGTAATAAACTGAGCATTATCTGCCTCAGCGGCTAGATCTGGGATCTGATCCAAAATTTTATCCCATCTTCTCTTTGTTCTTGATATTTAGACATCTCAGCAAGTTTTTCAACTGTTTACTTCTTAGTTTTTGAGGATCTTTTACAGTTCCTCTAGGGTGGAGCACTAGTTGTTTATTCTATTGACATTCTTTCTAGTGCTCTTGTGGAAGAATGCTGTATTCTCATCTCCTTTCAACCATTTGATCCATTTTCAATGAATTGTTCTTGCAGGACTTATCCATCTCACATATCATTCTTTCTTCATTTTTTTGAGGTCACTGCCAATATAATGCCTCGCGAAGGAACCCTTGGAAACATAGGGTCAATTATGTACTTTACAGTCATTTTTTTGGAAACATATAGATGCAACATCATCTACAAGTATGATAACAACCAATAAATGTAAGCAAAGATAACAATAATGATCCTCGAATGATTGTGCATGAGCAAAAGACTAGAAAACAGAACCAAAGGCTCGAAGACAATCCACAATATAAGCACAAATGCAAGTCACATTCAATTCACTATGTAAGAGTCTGGGCTTTGTCCATAAACTTCATGGGTCATGATTGTACCCTCGTCAACGGCTGCCAATCAAGGAAACAAGTTCATCCTCATTACCATACAATTACAAGGTGCATTTTAAGCAAAAAACATGAAAAGTGATTATGATTATGGCATGCCAAATCAGAAATCTGACTGTGAATGTATGGAAAGCATCTTGGGGAAAAAGAGTATCCAAATACAATATTTCCTTCTTGACAGATCCTCGTGAAGTGCCGACTCTCCTAGATGCGCTAAAACAAATTGCATTTGTGCTACTTTGTATAACATATGTGCTAGACTGGTTTTCATATGTGTTGATCTGTATCTCATATGTGCTGGAAAGCCTAACATATGTGCTGGAAAACATAACGTATGAGCTGGAAAACATAATGTATGTGCTGGAAAACATGTATGCTCTAGAAAACATGATGTACGTGCTGCAAAAACATAACATATGTGCTAGATTGCTCTAGTATATAATTTTTGTCAAAAAAAACTTTTGGTTGAGGTTCTCTTAGTTCAATATCAAGGTGAGTTTGCTGGCACCAATGTACAAGTAAAATACAAGGTTTTCTCCACGCTAGGAGACCGGATTCTCAAATCGAGGAAATACTCACTTGATAGTAACAATAATAACATAAATGAAAACTAATCTATTGAGCATAAAGCATCAAATGCATATATCGATGACAAGAGATACCAAGGGTACCATGAGCATATCATGCTCGAACTTTGAATCTAGAAGGAGATCACCATTTGTACACTGGTCCCCAGCAGTGGTAGTGCAACACCACCCTACCTTGTGGAAGCTTGAGGTCCACCCCACTATGCTCATGGAGATAGTAAACTGGCCACAAGCACAAGGCACACATAGAGACAGGAAGTGGCTTACACAAATGCCATTCAATGCAGTCAAATGTAGATAATCACAATGCATGGAAATACTCATCATGCTGACCAATGTCCTAACACACCAACAATGCTACACACCCTAATGGGAGATATCAAGTGCAATCCATAGTTTCCCAAACACCAACACCTTAATCACTCAAGACCAATACCAAACAATTAGACAAACTAGTAACATCACCGTGACCCCCTCATTCTTGATGGTCCTAACATTACATGGGAAGCATGCATATAAGAAAGACCAAATGCTCTATTGTGGGCAAGCAATGTGTTGCCCCACTTTTCATCTTGTACCTATCTTGCAAAGTGGAAAAGATTTTGTGTTTTAGTTTGGTCTGGGTATGTCTTAGTTTAGTCTTTCCTTCTCAGGTGAAAAGTTTTTCCATCGGATTTCCCACCTTTCCCTTCTCCTGCATTACATAACCAGGTGGGTTTTCCTTGATGTCGTGAGTTTGTGAGTAGTTTAGAACCTAATTCAATGGAGATCCTTGTGTTTCATAAAGATTTTCACAAAGTCATTCTCGAGGATGGGCTTGTTCGTGGCTTATCATGATTTACACATAAAGAAAAATGAAGCTTGTGAAGAATCAAACATTGCCTTCTCCTCGGCGGGTTTTTGACCCGTGAAGGCAATTTTCCACAGATGTTAATGAATGTGGCTGGCGGATTAAAACAAGAAGAGAATGAGTTGTTCTATGGATAAGCCTTACTTTCATCACAGTATTCTGCCTTGGACAACATTTGGGATTCGTCATGGTACTTAGAATCACCTTAAGTGGAAAACTCTAAAATGACTTCTCCACAGCGGGCTTTCGACCCATGAAGTCAATTCTCCGCTAAAGGCATTTGTAAAGGGAAAAAATGAAGAAGTGGGCCCTCTTTTGACCCCCGTAGTCCTTTGGTGATTTTCCGAACTCAGAGAAAAGGCAAACCCAAAAGTTAGAAGGTAAATATAGCTTGAGCGGAAAATTGAAGATTGCCTTCTCCTCGGCGAGTTTTCAACCCATGATGGCGATTTTACACATTCACAGATAAATCAACTTTTAAATAGATTGGGTTCACAAATTGCACATAAGGCACCTTAAGATGATAATAGAAACAAGCTAATCACAGTTGGAAATTTGTAATGAGCAGAATTTGACTAGGCGGATATTTCCTTACAGAGTACCCCGTTCTTAATTCTTCAAAACTAGGTGAAAAACGGGAAGGTAAGTATGTAATAAAGGAAAAGTTACCATTGGGCCAACGGAAACAATGAAAAGACATGGAAAAGTCCGTTAGAAATTCTCACATTTACTAATCCAACAGATTTATCCTTTATTTCGTTCGTGTCGCATGAATCTTGAAGATTAATGGATGGATTAGGATTTCTATATAGAGAGAAACATAACAGTTTTTCAAATTACCACTTTTTCTTGAACTGTTATGCTGTTGAATTGTACAATATTTTCAAAGCTCTTACACTTGCAAATTCTATTCTTTGTGCTTCTTTCAATTTCAAGGTTTCAATTCACTTCTACCTCAGATAAAATGGCAACTAGATTTGTTGGGTTTGACGGACTTAATGGGATCAAATCCACATTGCAGAGTTTCACAGACACCTTGCTCCGTTTCTTTGACATGCAAGATTTTCAAAGGAGGTTGAGGTTGGAGCCAATTCACCGTATAATCGAGAAGCTTCGAGGAAGTGGGCTAGTGGAGGCAGTTGGATTTCCGGTGGCGGTTCAAGCTCCTGAGTTGATTGTTGAATGTATAAATCACTACAACTTGGATACCAGACATTCTGTTGCCTGATCATATAGTTCTAATCTCTATTGATAGGCAAACTGTAGTAAATTGCCTCCGGGTTCTAGAGTGAGAAGAGTTTTGTGAGTTGACAATAGGAGGAGCCATGTCTGAGTTCTCCTTGAAGAAAATGGTATGGAGAAAAGAAATTATGAGGTCCTGGTTCCAAAAGCCGCGGGGCGCTAAGAGTAAGGTTCCTAAGACTTTATTTGGCACTGATCTCAAGCCTGAGATCGTAGATATTCTAGTTCTCTTGCACAGATTGAAAGGTGAGGTAGAAGCACTTAATTTTGTTGAACAATATTTCTTTCTGATACAAATTATTTGTTCAGATACACATTATGTTGATTGGGCCTATGAGGTAAGTGAGCATTTGTCTAGAGCCCTTAGCGCCGCAAAGTTTTACAATACCTTTTACATGTCTTCGTTCCTGATTTACATGTTAGCTTCTCTACAATTGTGGCTAGGGCTTCCCAAAATAGAGAACTTCCCGGATGATGTGAAAAGCTATGAATTCTATCCATGCTTACAATTGCAGAATAGCTATGCAGAATATATCAAAGTTAATGATGCATTTACGATGAGAATTTGTAGGGAACTCCAGGGATGCCCGAAGAGGAGGTTCAGCTTGGAGGCAATGGCGACCATCAGTCAGTTTGGTAGCTATTTTATCCAGTTCTCATCCTTTTCATATTTGCGTCTTGTAGCTTTCGACGGATTTCCTATGAAGCTGCCCACGTATCCGAGCGATATGATCGTGCTAATAGAGATCGTGAGGCAGGCGATCCAGGTGAACGTGCTAAGTGCAAGTCTAAAGAAGAAAGGGTATGAATTCCCTATGAAGGTTGGGGCTTACAGTTGTGAGTCTCGTTCTGATGCTAAAAATATGCTCAAAGCATTCGAGACTAAGTACAAGTTAGAGGAATATGAGGTCGTGAGACCTATATTTGATCCAAATGGATATGCAAGAGAGGTGTTGCAAATTGGCAGAGTGATCAAACATGTTACCACTTTCGAAGATTATTGGGCGGACTGTAGAGATGAGCTCAAGAGTAGAGATCGTGCTTTCGCTAGACTCATAGTGGAACAAATCAAAACATATAGTATCAACTTTGATGCAGAAGGCTTGGAGGATGATGAACAAAATATGTATAGCAATACATATTTAACTAAGTTAAGGGGCATTCCTATTAGTTCGGAGCCTTATGTAGATGTCGAGGAGAATTTTGATATCATGATGGCCAGGATCATTACAAGAACGGGGAAATGGGTTGAATGGACAACCAAAAGAAGCCGAAGTAAAGGTGCAACCACTCAAGCTTCTCTAGTAGTTGCAACGCCTACTTCATCTCAGAATGCCACACCAGGTGTGACCATATCTTCCACTCAAGGGCTAGCAACCTTTAGGTGAAGGTGATCAACCTTCGGACAAGAATGTCCCCATAACCAAGACCTGTCATGATGGTTCCCTCCTAGTCATTGGAACCCAAACTGGTGCTGGGGAAAAGAAAGTGGAAGAGCCAAAGGATAGCACGGCTGCCTCAGTTTGATCTCCCCATGTCACACGAGTTCCATTACCCCATGTTTCTCCAATTCCTTCTCCCCACACTACTCTAGTTCCCTCTCCTCATCATAGTCCTGTTCCGCTAGCAAGTGCTATGCTTCTGCAACCAAGTGGGTCTTCAATATAGATAGTAGACTTAGGAGATGGAAAGAGAGCAGTAGTGAGTCTATTGAGTCTGACGAAGCAACAAGGAAAACTCCAGAAGTGGATAAAGGTCAGAGTTCTTGTAAACTCATCTCCCAGGATCCGAAGAATCCTTTCTCTTGGACTGCTGTGATAGCCACTCCAGTTAAGAGAAAGATGTTTAGTATAGAATCACCCGGGACGGCCTCCAAGGTGATAGGCACTGACTCTTGGTTGGAGATACATTGGAGAGAAAAAGGAAAAGGAAAGATGAAAGTGCTTTTGCTAAAGATATTGTATCTCTTGCAATCCGTTCTGGATCTGCATTGACAAGAGTAAATAAGAAGAAGACCTTGTCCATACTTGGGCAAGACTAGAAACAGGTCACTTGACAATGGAGATCACCAAGCCCAACAAAGGAGGGCGGATTGAGGACATGACGGCCAAAGATTTTACTTTGCACTCTGTGGATCTTGGAGAAGCAAGGCATGACACCAAGGTTGGCTTATGGAAGTCAACCAAAGAGGTGATCGAGGGGCAGCTAGAAAGTCTAAAGTTGTCTAAGACTAAAATGAAGGCTGAGATAGAAGAATTAAATAAGTTTATCAGACTTGCTAGTCACTCCATTAGTAGCCATCTCTGGAGTATCAGTGACTAAAAATCCTATTGCTGGTGAAGTTCAGGTCCTCATCTCTCAACTCCAAGAAGATAGGCATTTTGGTCAGATCGGTAAAGAATGGATTGAGAAGCTCAAATCAGAAGGAGCCGCTATTGTGGAGTAGATTGGTAATGTTATCTTAAGGTTGGAAACAAAAAAAGATAACATTATGTCAAATAGCAATACTCTGGTTGGAGAAAGAGTGAAGTGTGATGATTGCATCTCCCTCTTGAAGATGATCATCCAGATGAAGGCCAAGGAAGCAGTTGAAGCAAAAATCTTGCTTAAGGGAGATGAACCTCTGTTCGAGTGGCTTCAAAGCATGCAGTTTAAGACTGAGATGATCTAGTCCGCAGAGAAAGGACTTAGAGAAACAGAGGATAAGGTGAAGAAGACACAAGACAAAGAATTTGAACTTATGAGGGGATTACATACAGACTTTGAGACTAGCGGCGAGGGAAAAGCACTTATTGGAATCAATGTCATGAAGGAGAACTTTTCCAAATTTCTGGATAGTTTGTTTGATATGTCTTTTTCATAGTCAAGACAGGGTTGCTGAACTACAAGCACTTAGCGGATGCGTACACGTGGCCAAAGAGGAACTACCAAATCAATTAAATGCTGTGGAGTTGGCTAGAGAGCATTCTAAATAGCTCTTAAGGTATACCAATATCTATGTGCCTAGGCATGAAGAGCTCATCTTGATCATAGTTGCTGCTAAGACCTACAGAGCAAAAACAGAAAAGGGGAAGAAATCGAAGTGATTCACATTCTGCCTTTTATTTTATCTTCTTTTGTAATTATTGAAATGTGGCAAATTGGTGCCTTGCTATTTTGTCAATCTTGAGAAGATGAACCGATTGAACTTCCATTGTAACGGTCATCTCGAAATTGTATATGTATGAGATTGAAAGATTAATGAAAGGTCAACAAATTTTTGGTGTGAAGTAATTTTTGTTGTAGAGACAATTGAATTGTATTTTATGTCAATTATTTTCTGTTCCAGTTGCTATTAGATTTAGTCTTATGTTTTCTCTTTTGTTTGAGTCGAAACGAGGAAAGAACAAAGTTTCACTTCCCTTGTTTTGAAGCAACGAATGAATGTGATAGGTGTTGTTATTGTTCATTCAAAGAGAAATCCCTTCAGCGTTTTTAGTTTATTAATCACAATTTAGATTCAAATTAACTTAGTTTAGTATCAACTATTAGTCAGTTAAGCTTTATGAATTCATAAGATGTGTGAATGCATAAACCTGTTTTGATATTCAGAAGTTTTTATTCGCTTGAATTAGATTCTATTTAGGTCTAGCTTGGTTATACCTCTTCTGTTCTCAGGTCAAGAACATACCCCTGAATTAGTTTAGGAGGAAAACATAATTCATTGCAAACCTATTCTAGGGAGCTGTACCTACCAATTCAGAGAGAAGCCAATTTATACACAAGTGGCTTTTCAACTGTTTGTAACCAGATATTGTTCCAAGTTGGGCATTCAAGAATTATAATTTAAAAGAACAAATCTATTTACCAACACAATGAAATTAATAAATTAATAAGAACATACACTGCATGTATGGGCATGCTGTATGACAAGATCTAGCATACATGGTGGGGTTATAAAACACACAACATATGGGCGTATTGTATAACAAGACCTAGCATACATCAGGCTTACAAAAACATCAACAAACACCCGTACAATAAAAGGAGTCCCGATTCACTCCCAAATACTAAAGGCATGGAATCGAGAAACTTTCAAACCAAGCACAAATAACAAGTTGCTCGATTGGCCTGTTTGCCAGGCTCATAAACTTGGTAGAATCCATCAATCATCTTGTGAGAACACAACAAAGGCTCAAGACTCGGAACACCCCAAAAACATCACAATTTCAAATTTTGGTTAAATCCAACAAAGTGCGAAAATCATCAATTTAGAGGTAAAAGGGTAAGTTTGGATTGTGATATCAAATTACCATAATGTTCTCAATCCATTTCGCTTAGGCATCCTTACCACAATCATGGAGTACATCCAAGACCAACATTCAAATCATGCCAAACGTGGTGATAAACAAATCTGGATGACACACAAACCGATACACCCACCAAAGAGACCAAAAATGAAAGTTAAAACCTTGGGACAAAATTAAAATCATCTACTCTTGGCACCCAACAACACCATTATCAAATAAAATTCAATTCCAAGCACTCATGAAGAAATGAGCAACATAACCCAGCAAAATCCATAATTCCGAAAACTGAAAACATAAAATACACATATAGATCCAATCAGGTAATAGAATGAGACAAAATTTTGGAGGAATTATAATTTTCAACCCTTTAAACTTTGGCAATTTATTTCATTCGAATTTAGAAAGTGGAATGGAAGATATGAAATACCCCACCTCACATAAAGAGGGAAACCACGAAAATGGTGGGAATAGAAGAAATCCGCCACCAAAATAAAAATGGCTCCACAAGAAGTTTAGCAATCTTGACTCGAATCCAATGAGCCACTACCCACATGGATCTGATGAGTGGATCAAACACAACGAACTAGAAAACCCAGTTCTCTATAAAATAATTTGGAACAAAACTCAATTTCACCCAAAATGCCAAAGTGAATTAGTCAAGAAAGAGAATTTCTTTTTTGAAATAAAAGGTCACCTTTTAAAAAATAATTTAAATTAAATTGCTTAAATGAATTAAAACAACTATAGACTTTCTCGAAAATCCACTAGATTAAATTAATCCAATTTCAATTAATGGAATTCAACTACGACAATTAGCCGAGAATAAAATGATATCTCCAAACAATTAAAATCAACAATTAAATTCTAACTCATCTACGACAATTACTTGAACTCTATATGCACAAACACATGTACTGGTCTATCACAAAATACATATTTAGTCTCAATTTACCCACACATACCAGAGTTATAATATAAATTAAGGGTAAACTGTCCATACAGTGACAATATTGGCTCAATAATGAACGACCGGTGAAACTATCTCCTGTGCCACTTCTGTGGATAAAGACACACATAAATCTTGCAGCTCAGGTAGAATGTTTGGTACCTGTTCGCTGAAACACACAAACATCAAGTGCAGCTGCTCCTAGTATAAATAGCTGAAGCACACACACACATAACAAGCAATCATAGGCAGCAAAGATGAAACAAGGCATTGTGTAGATCTCACAAGAGGGTGACTATGACTTCACTCCTCTTCATACAAGAACATCATAGATATATCACATAAGCATGCCAATAACACCAAACATCCCCATAACATCATGCAATCATTTACCTAATCATAATATCACCAGTTATCATTAAAATCATAAATCTCTTAATCAACATTGAAACACTACAAGTGTATATATATCTAAAGTAAACATATGCAATCACCAGTCATATCATCCTCATCTAATCCATATTTTGGAACATAAAGTAAATCCTCCAAATATACTATAAGCTACACAATATAACTCATACAATGTAACTGGAACATTAACACAATACCGCCAATAATTCATAAAACATCAACAAAATTGGTACAGTATAACAGGAAATCAATGATAATCATCATATGAGTAACCAAATAATAAATACAATCCATCTCGGATCCAAATAATGTACAGTATAATGCAATCACGGGAGGCACTACAGCCTAGGACTTATTCTAGGATTTTGATCTGAATTTCATTTTAACTCTCTCTGCAATTTTTCTCTCTTCTGTTGATATCCTCAAATGATTTTTATTCCAAGATTTTATATGCATTTTGACCATACTTAGTTATTGAGATGCAATAAACATTCTTGAACCCACCACTGTGCCAGTCGACAATTTTTTAAGTCCTTTCTTAGAGCCTCATCCTCTATCCATATAATTTAAATTTGAAAGAACAATTCTTAGATATATCCTCCCAATTGACTGGTCAGCTTTTTTGACTTGTTTTGGCCAGTGATCCAATCCGCTCAATTAATGATCCCAAATGCATAGTCTATGTCTAAATTCAACCTGTTTTCACTACTTAGAAATTTGTGTAAACATGGTGCTCTGAAATCATCACACTTATTGGTTGAAGTGAAGGATTGGTTCCTTGGTGTTAGGTCTGTCAGCTGACATTTTCTTACCCAAGAATCAAACTAAACTAAAGAGTAGGGGAAGGCCACTTGATTCTGTATTCTCACTTGGTAATAATGTTGCATTGCAATCTCCAGCTACATCCATCTTACTTGAGCATGATCCTTCATGAATAAATTTAGAGATCACCAGCATATCTCGTTTCCTAGCTGTGAAGTAGGACCATAGATGTTAGTCAAGACTGAAGACAGAGGATTGATCATTTTGTAAGTTTCTGAAGTCTCTTGATTGCCATATATAACAATTTTCTACAAACAAGCCACTTGTCATCACTGGATTCGAAAGCACAGCTAGGCCATCCAACACTGCATTTTCTGTCACAAGCTTCCCTGACTGCTGTTTCAGATTTTTTTTATCCTCTTCCATCTCCTAAGGCATTTTTATTTCCTAGAGGAGGAGAATGTTTGGCTTCTTTTTCCATATTGGCCTCTTTATCAACCTTTGTGTAGAAGGGGAGTTGAGACCCTATTAGGATCCAAAATGAAGATATTTTAAATTGGTAGATTCTTCTGCCCATTAGTTTAAGCATTAGGTTTATCCCCTAATACTGGTGGTGCTACTTTATTTTCAACCTTCTGCAGTCTTTCTCTCTCCCTTTGGCCTTATTGAAATCTTATAGTTTCTACACCATTTCCACACACAAAGTCCTCTTACGACTCCCCGCTGTCCATGACTTCTTGTTGATTCGCCATGTTCAAATTTATTTTAATTTGGGACAAATGTGAACAGTCTTCCAATCCAAAAATAGCTGAAATTATTTCTGTCATTGCTTCTGTATATGCATCCTCTAGCCATTGTCCTTCTCCCTTTTGTTTTTCAATTTTAAAGAGATTGTGTCAACTGACTTTGAATGCTAGGAAGGCTTCTACAAGTTTAATTTTGGAACTTGGGATAATTTTTTGCATTGGCTCCCAATCTACTTCTTTTTCCAGACTTTTAAAACAATTAAGCTTTTTCATCTTTGATTTCCCAATTTTCTTTCTCTGACCCTTGTCCTTGGAACATTAAATTGCATTTCTTCGCATTAAGTTTTCTTTAAATTAGGGCACTCCTGTGTGAAATGCCTGTGATTATGATGTGTCCTCTGTCTGAAGGGGATCATTATCTATCTCTTGAAGAACTTCCCTTCATTTAGATTTTAGGATAATATATTCTAGAATTGGTTTTGAAATATTCAGATTTATACGAGTTCTTACATATACAGTTAAAAGTTGCCCTTGTGTGGATTTTTCTGTCTGCAAAATTTCCCCTAGCTCATTGCCTATTTATTTGAAGATTTCCTTTAAACATTCAGTCAGGAGACCACACATTCTTAATCAGTCTGGAACTTTTTACTTGTTTATCTTTGTCGAAACCTTTTTCCCAAGGCTTGTTAGCCAAACTTGAGCTTCTCATGAATTACATGCCTCTCTAGGAAGCTTTCTCTCACCCTTTTTCACACCTATCGGTCACCAAATTTAAAACCTGGTGGAGAAAGATGTAACCTGGGAAGCAAATTGAATCTTACAGTTTCAAGCTAACAATTTTTGGACAATCCACTGCTGGAGGCCAAAATACCATAATTTGCAAATGAGGGCATTCTGCCAATTTTTTTAGATATTAGCATTGATTGAATCGTGCCTATAGCAGATGAATGCAATTTCTTATTGAGCAAGAATAGTTTGAGTACCATAATCAAAAGACTTGTCCTTTTCTCTACCTTGTAGTCTTCAGCTCTCCTCCCCCTTTCCTTTGTAATCTCCTCCCCTTCTCCATTTGATTTAATCCTTCTTTTATAAAATTCATTCCAACCCATTCATTCATTTGTTGTATTTACCATGTCTTTAATGAATTGATTAGAAATCCAATCAAGCTAGTTTGATCTATTTATTTTAAGTTATGTTCATGTGTTTTATTATGTTTAGAGTGAATGATATCTTTGCATTAATTGGGGCTAGTTATGGAGGAGGATATTTTTGTTCAATCTTTGTATATGTATGTAGGGGTCGTTTTTGGGTGTGAAAAAATGGATATGTCCGAAGCAAAATCTATTCTTCTTTGGCAAAAGGTTATTCCAACACATTTGCTCCTTTGTTGCTATATATATCTATGTATATCTATATATATGTATGTATTTGTGTATGTGTGTGTGTGTAAATGTATATGCATGTATATCTATCTATCTATTTATCGCTCTATATGAGCTTGTGTCGTACAGTGTTTATTGTGAATGCTATCTTTATATATATATATTTGGAGGAAAAGGGCTTGTTCTGTAGCAGTCTTTATTTATGTATGTGAGTGTCTTTATTGGGTGTGGAAAAATGGAAACCTCTGCATCAATCTTTGTGTATATAGGCATACATATAAATTCTAGTCAAGCGTTCGATTTTGTTTAGGATCAGTGACATCTCTAAATTAATTGGGTCTGTTTCAGAGTAGAAGGGCTCTGTGTGGGCATGCATATAAAGTTGTGTGTTTTAGAGTAGAAGAGGTGTGTGTGCATGCACATTTGCATGGATACATGCACATGCATCAAATGTATGTATTTATATGTTACAGTGTCTATAGGGTAAATGACATCTCTAAATTATCGATGCCAGTGTGAAAGGAAAAATGTTGGGTTTTGTGCCAATGTCTGTAATGTATGGGCTAGTTTCCAAATAAAGGTGTTATTTCTGTGGGTTGCTTGCATATATGGTAAATTATATACATGTGTTCTATTGTTTGGATAGGTGACATCTTCTAATTAATCAGGTACTTTTGGAGCAAAAGGGTTTGTTACATTGCAATCTCTGTATATGTATGTGGATGTCCTTTCTTGGTGCGGACACTTGGAAAATTTCTATGTTATAAGTATCAATAGTATATGCAAGGGAAGGTGAAAGGATACCCCTTGTTCACCCATGGTTGTCCATATACTCAAAAGGTGTTTTGGATAGGCCGTGACCTGGAAATATAACCTTTTTTATCCGTCATACAAATTCATATACATTTTATATAATGAATTAAATTATCCATATGGGAATCATAGAACTTACAATAGTGTTTTTTGAGTTTTGGCGATGGTAAAAGTTTTTAAGGTTTTGGGGACAATAGGGGTTGACAAAAATAACTTAAGCGAACTAAAAGAGTTGAAACTTAAATCATGTGTGTTGGGTGGATATTTTGCAACCGACAATTGTGGGTAAAAATTCAGTTGCAAAATAGGATGACCGGCCACAACGTGTGAGATAGAGTCTCTCCTACCTTAACGAGAAGGCTCCCCCTTCTCATCATTCCTTGGATCAACTCAAGGTAAGCAAGAAGTTGAGAGATTTTGAAAAATGGGTGTTAGCAATATCCTTTCTTCGTAACTTTCAAAAAAGAATCCACTTATTCGTGGAGCGAGTAATGGACAGGGTGAATCTCCAACTACACTTCTATCAAAAGCTGGAAATAGTGATACCGATAAACCTTCACTAACTCAAAGGCTAGCTGAAAATGTACCGGTTTGGCTCTAAGTCCGATCGTACTTCTATATGAAAAGCTTTACAATTAGGGCATAAAGACTCCTAAAAGTAAGAATAACTTATCTATTTTGCGAATTAAGAAAGAAGTATAAGCTATAGACAAAGCTTCTTGCTATATATTTCCACAATTTTTCCCGGCTCCAATTGCTTCTTAACTCTTTTTATAGTCAATTCATAATATACAATTACCCAAAACACAAGATAACATGAATCAAAGACAACTTAGAGAATTATAGACAAAACTTATAACTCACACAAGTAACAATCTCACTTAATCAAAGTTAAGTCTCAAATGCTCCTTTGTATTCACTTTCTCCCAAAATAGTGCTGCACAAACAAAGTTCTGCTGGCACAATTTCTCCAAACCTCTCTTGCATAAAGATAATGATGATTTTACAATGAGGGGGCACTCCTTTATATAGGCACAGGAGTTGAGAAAAAGGTGGAGGAAAAAGTGGGAGCAACTCAACCAACTTTGACCTAGTCTAACTACAGGAGAAAATATAGAGTTACATGCAACTTGCATTACATCCTTTTACATACATATAACTTGCATTACATGTAATTACACTTTTTCATGTAATGCATCCTTTTACAACTACTAACATGAAATAAAAACAAAAACAACAATCTCAAAGATTGTTTCTTAGTGCCTTGAATTTGACAATGATGTCACACATTGTGAGAAGATTAGCAATTTCCATGATCTTTGATATGGCTTCAACTCTCATTGCATTTGCATACACTGATTGTACAACTTCGGAATTTTCTGCCATGGTATCTAACAAGTGTTTCATCGAGGATTTATACAAGACAAACTTGTTCGTGGTGCGTGAACCAAAGCCTTCAAAATCTACATTAGCATTGATCCTAATTGTATATTCCTAGTTGACTTTTTCTACTGCAATGAGATTACCAGATTCATCAATAACATGGCATCCCATCTGTTCCAAATCACAAGTAACACTTGTTTCAACTGCTTGACAATCTCCAAAGGCTGCCTGCAACTTTGCGATCAACTTCCTCAATGTTTCCTCTTTGTAACCAATGGGCCATTGAAATTTGAAGAATATTTCACATGATGGAAGAATGTCACATGAGACCAAGGCATCTAGATCAAATCTTACCATTTCATCCCAATCATCAAGGATTTCCTTTAAATTATCTGCTTCTCGAGTCAAAGAAGAAATTAAATTTCGCTCCATTTCATTCATCCCTTTGACATGCCTAAGAACTGCAAATGTCTCCGTAATGGCTCGAACTCCTTCAAAAATGATTTCCTATATCCAAGACTTGGTGGCTTCAATTAGCTTTCTCTTCTTAGATGTTTGAGACATAACAACAATGCTCTGAGAAGATTGTTGTTGAATGACCTCATTTAGGCGAGAAACCTCCTGTTTTAGTTGATTTTTCTTCTCCCATAGCTCGTGTTTGCTCTTTGACACATTAGCCAATGTATTTGGAGCATCTTGCAAACAACTCAAATGTGATTGCTTTCCGATTTCAACCTTAGTAAACTTGTAATCAAAATGAGTAAGTTCCTCAACAGGTTTGTCTACCAAGGGCTCAACAACTTCAACAAATTTAGTTTTATCTGAATCAACCAAAATCCTTGAAACAATCTTACCTTTTAAAGATTTGGATTTTGTCTTCTTAACAGGGAGATTGTCCGGAGGAACAACCACTTTTCTCCTCTTCATTGTTATTTTGCTCAACCATGCACGCAGGCTGAAACCTTCATCCGTAGAAGTAGATACAGTGGAAACCATTGGCATTGATCCAGATTGTATTTTTGTTGTAACATAACAAGATTTAGTTTGCACAGTTGAGGGCATAGAAACATGCTAAGAAGATTTTGTCATAAAAAGCTCAAAACCTGTCAAAGACGTATCAAGTTGGGAAACTTGACCACTTGTAAGAGTTGGAAAATCCTCAAACACATTCACTAAATGTTCGTATTGTTCATTTGCAAGAATGCAAGGAGCAGCAAAAGAAATAGGAAGAGCCATTGTATTGACTTACGAGATTGGAATGAGAGTGAAAATAGTGGAGAATTAATCCACATCATCATCTACTTCATGTAGAAAAGGCTCATTATGTATAGAAGGTGCACAAGCTTGTGCAGGCTTTGGGGGAGATATGATTATGACTTCCCCTTCATATGAATCTTCTTTATCATATTTTGTCTCCAGTTCTTCCGATTCTTTCTCTGATTCTTGAATTGGTTCAAAGATTTGAAATGATTTGGCTCTTTTTCCACCCTTCAATTTGAATTTGAGAGAACCCTTAGCATCAGAAGATGAGGCACCATCTTTCCCTGTGATTTCTAATTGCGACTTCTTGCCAGGAGGACCAAAACTTACACAATCCAAGCCCATCTTACGATTTACTCTTTTAAGGCCTTTATTTTTCAATCATTTATTGGTGTTTACTAAAATGGATAGAAATTTGTCCATGATAGATGTACCTTCCTTTTGTTGTCATTGGATAGGAAAATGACACTTCTTATCAAAGCCGGCTTGATGAAACTCTGGATCAAGGATGTTGCCATCATCTTCAACTTGGAAATCTGAAGGGATCTCCAATATGTTAAGATCGATTATCTGTTGTGGGGTTAATCTGTAGTAGTCCATCTTCATGATGTCAAGCTCAGTCCTCATATCAATCCAAATGTCCTCGATGCGATGAACATGAGTGTAAGCTCTTTTCATTTGAGAATTCATCTTTCGGTAATCAAAGTCAAATCTGGCTTTGAACTTCTTCAAGGTGATCAATTGCAACCCTGCTTCCATGTTCTTTGCTTTAGGTATAGAATTGATTGAATAGTTGCCAATAGCCAAAGGTTTAGCTGAGGTAATGCTGAAACCAGGCCTATGCAAAGCATGCTGATCACTCTGCACATCCATGAGCTGCCTAGCTAGCTCCATCAAGATGATTCAATTTGTAGCATACCTAGGTAAGGTATATGGATCGCCTTTGAAATACCCAACTCTTAAGTATGTGAAAGTTGGAAACTAAATGAAAATACAACCATATTGGTTCACCTTCTCCCATGCCGCATCAGATACTCTTTTGACAGATAATTGTTTATTGAACAAACATCGGAAATGCCCAAAGAAAGCATCTTGGACTCTTCTATAATGAAATTTACTATTTACCAAAGTGATTTGGTCATAGTAATCCCAAATAGGAACTTGCAGACAATCTCCCTTGGTTGAGAGAAAGATCCCATGGCAGCAATAATGTAAACAAGGTAAGAGTTCTTGTAGAAGGGTACTGGAGTTCCTACATTGAGTATTTGTTGGCAAAGTGCAGTACTGATGAGCTCTCCCCAAAAGTTGTGTTCTTTGTTTTCCATAATTTGAAAAATGAACTATATACATCCATGGCTCAAACTCAATAGAATCTTTAAGACTGCAAATTCTGTTGAGAAGGATGATGAGTTCTTTATACTCTTGTTTGAAGTTAGATCGATGAATGGTCTTTGGCCATTTTGAGAAATTGTTTCTTTTATTGTCTAACTACTATTGGTTGACATA
Source organism: Cupressus sempervirens (assembly GCA_028749045.1). Taxonomy (NCBI): domain Eukaryota; kingdom Viridiplantae; phylum Streptophyta; class Pinopsida; order Cupressales; family Cupressaceae; genus Cupressus; species Cupressus sempervirens. The sequence goes on along the minus strand of CM053793.1, from coordinate 198,932,517 downwards.
TTTCTGATAATCACCTTTCTTCTCATTCCAACATGGCAAAGATGATTCCTTGGTTAGATCTGCACATTCTTCTTTATGCAGTACCTTGAAGATTTGTTTAATAACTTTAGAATCAAGACTAATGACAATCTTGCCATTAGTGTCTTTGATAGTTTTTGTCTTTGGAGTAAAATGCCGTGCACATCCGAGAATGAAATCAGGTTCAATGGCCACCATAGGGAATGTAGACACCAAGTGAATGTTACTTCTTTTGATACACTTCATTTTGTGGCAAACTAGAGTTTCAACTCTCTACAGAAAATCAGCCACGTCTACATGACCAATCTTTGTGCCCATCACGTTATCAAGAATAGATATGACTGATGAAGGAGTTGCATGAGCCAATTCTTTATCATATTGATATTTCATTTTGCCTTAGGATTTTGATGGTGAGGACATTTCTTGTGCTTGTATTGCAACACAAAAATTCCAAAACATAAATACACCATCAGATGGAATCGCCATACAAGTTGATTCGTGATCAACAAAGATTTGGAAACAAATTGGAGACTTGGTAGATCCAACAAAATGATTTCAAAGAAATCATATGCATATGCAATGGATGAAAATGAAATGAATGGAATGCGGAATGAAGTGTTATGAAGGTGAAAAATGGAGGATGGAATGAAATAGAATGAATGAGAATGTGCGAAGGTGGAACACATGGAAATGCATGCAAATGAAGATTGCTGATTTTCAAACGTGACTCAGGGTTTTCAAGGCATTATTGCAAGAAAAATGAGTACACATGTAACGGGAGATAAAAGGTGAGATGAGATGCGAATGTGGATGGAGGATGCACTTTACATGCAAGTGCGAATGGGGGATGAGATGGAGAGTGTAGAAAAATGCGAAAACATGTATTTGCTAATGAAGGCGCAAATGCATATGGAGAGATGGAGACATGTAAATGGAAGAGGGATAATGAGCTTTATAGTCACTTTTGGTGAAAAGGAGAAGTCAAAGTACATGGAAGATGAAGATGACATCTTTTTGACTTTCCAAAAAATGACTTTAATTCAAAATTGGACCTTTTGGATGCTATTACATGTAAAGCTTTTCGTGTAATCGTGCCGTGCGAATGGACATGAAAAGTGAGATTAGTGAAAATGGAAGCGGAATATGAGATTACATGCATGTGTAGATGGTGAATGAGATGGAAAACATGTAATCACACTTGTCGAATGAGATGTGAGATGTTGTGGCATGGAAATGGAATGTGGAACGTAATAATGCTTTCGCATGAAGTCAAGCAACAACAAGTTCTTGGGAAAGAACTTGTGATTCCTCCAAAGTGGAGAAAATCGACAAGCAAGCACAAAACACAAAAAACACAAAGAAAAGCGTACCTTTGGAAAGTGACTCAAACATGCCAAGATGCAAAGCACTTCAATACACAAATTCGAAATTGGAACTTGGGAAAGAAACAAAAATATGAAAATGAACAAATTCTTCATTTTTAAAGGAAAAATGCACTTTCGATGACATAGATTTCAATAAATGACAATCATCAAGCAATTATGTGTATAAAATCAGCAAGATAAACACAAATTAAATGGCAAGAAAGAAGAAGTTCACTTACATGAAGATTATGTGCCAAAAATGAAGGAGAAAGATGCTCCAATGTTGAAAAATTCTCCAAAAATGCTAAGACTTGTTCCAACTTTGCAAATTCGAATGAGGAAGGGCAGCAAACAAGGCGTTTTGTATGCTAGGTGCCAAAACGTGCCTTAAAAATGCTCCAAGAACCAACATTTTTGGATATGCATGCTCATGGGACATTTTTGGTGAAAAACGTTTTTCACCAAGATGAAAGATCAAATCGATTTGGTGTTTAAACACCAAAATATGCACCAACATGCAATGTAATCAGCAAATAAGATCAAATCGATTCATATTGGAGCAAAAATGTTGATAAAAAATGGTATTTTTGAAGTTTTCTTCAAAAACGTGCCTTAGGTTTGAGCTCTCTAAAACAATTTTCAGCATGTTAAATCCATTCTTGATGCAAGAAAACTCATTGCCAAGAAAAAGCGCCTTTAATGGAGAAGATCCCATGCAAATCCATCAAGAAAATCTCCCTTAATGATTAAAATTGGGTTCTTGGAAGACAAACACATGCATTTCTTCAAAATTGGACTTTTTGAAGGGCAATACACATTTTAAAACATGCTTTTAGTTAAAATAGAACCTTTTTGGGTGCATAGCATGTTTTAAAATCTTCAAACAAGGCAAATTGGACCTTTTTGGGTCAATGACATGTTTTAAAATGTGCAAGTGATCAAAATCGCACCTTTTGGAGGGCAATGCACATTTTAAGTTACATCTCACATTTTGGATGCAAAGACATAAAAACTTACTTTTTGATCCAATGACATTAAAAAGGTCCACTTTTGATAGCCTTTTGATATAATGACATCAAAAAGGTCCACTTATGTTTACAAGTTGAACTTTATATGCAGTAAAATATAAAATGTCCACTTTTGATGTATTTTACATGTAAATACATACAAAATGTCCACTTTTGATAACTTAAAGTCATTTAATCAACTTAATTTTATAGAAATATTACTAAATGAGACATAACAATATTTATATATAATATTGAAAAATACAACACATAAATATCATTTAAAAAGTAATATTTAAATGAGTATTTGATTTAAAAATTAAAAATTAAACTAAAACTATATAGTTATATAGTCACTTTAAATGAAAAATAAAAAAGTAATGCAACTTAAAATTATAACATAAAGTGCACTATAGTCACTTTAAGTGAAAAATTTAAAGATAAAGTAACTTAAAAACATAACAAAAAATGAATTAAGTTATATTTTTCAAAAAGTGAAAGTCAAATTAAAAAAAAAACATGATATTTTTAATTCATGATGTTGCACCAAAAAGGTCCACTTTGGTGGCACTAAAATGACCATAACTTTTGACTAATAACTCCGATTGAGCTCTAGGTTAGACCGAATTGAAGAGAAAAGCGAAAGGCATGACATGAGCAAAACCAAAGGACTTGTTATCTAATTTTCACCTTGCAGGCTCAATCAAGACGAATGCTACAAGAGGTTATATTCAATGTGAAATATAAGTGAGTTATATGAAGTAAAAATGGATAATCAAGAAAAATACATGTGAGGAATCTGCAATTTGAAGAATGAAAAAATATGAAGTTATCAGTTGCTACAGGAAGTGTACAAGTTTTACTACTTGCTGATTTTGACTATTGCAGCACTTTGCACAAATGGTACAGACACATATAAATATTTGATTATGAAAAATCATGCTCAATTGAAAGGTATCTCATTTTTCCTAAGTTGCCGGATTCAGACCTTAGAGCTCGGGTCCAGGTCCGGATTCGAGCCTAGGTTTGTGACGGGTCCGGGTAGGGTCCGTATTTTGCCCTGCGAGCATAGACCCGGGCGGACCCGCAAGGCAAAATACGGATCCTGCCCGGACTTGTCGTGGACCCGGGTGAATCGGGGCGGACCCGCGGTAGGTGGGGCCAAAAAGTGGCCCAAAAAAGCATTAAAATTATGTTTTATTATTATTTTTTTTGCCAAACCCTAAAGTAAGGCCTATTAGATGCATTTCATTCATCTAATCTCTCATTTGCTTTGTCATTTTGCTCTCTCATTTTGGTGTGGCCATTTTGCAAGTTTGAAGAGAAGGTTGTAGAGATTGTTTGTGGAGTCTCAAATCCTTCAAATAATCAGTGCTGAGTGTTCTAGGTATGCATTTGATCCTTCCTTTTGCTTCTTTCATAGTTTGCTTTTAGTTTTTTTAAAAAATATTTATTGTTCTAAATTTTTATCAAGTTTTGTATAAGTTCTGAAATATTTTTCTAAATTTGTTTTTATAGATTGCAAGAATCCAAGAATGAGTAGTTAGGGTTCAGTGGGTGGGGTGGGATCCCAAAGATTTAAAATTGATAAAGGCTCTCCTTTGTGGAAGTATACAACAAGAATTGAGAAATGTGTTGGAGGGGGAGGGTATATATGGAAATGCAATTTTTGCCAAAACTAATATAAAAGCTCCTATTACCGGGTTAAACATCATTTGATAGGTCTACCAGGTCAAGGGATTTCTGTTTGTGAGGGGCCCCCAGAGGGAGGTAAAAAAGGGTTGCCGGCTCCTCAAATAGCAGGCATGTTAAAAGAACAAGAGGCTGATAGGTTAGTGTCAAAGGCAAAAAAAGATAAGTCAAAGCAAAAACCACCAACACCGCCCTCTCAAACAACCAGTAGACCACATCCCTTCCTACCCACCCCATCTATGGATGAAGATGAAATAGAAACACGCCCATCCCGCAAGAGAGGCCCATTAGATACAACATTTGAAAATGACAAGAGAGAAATTGCTGACATAAAGATTGGGCGTTGCCTCATTACAAATGGTGTTTCATTCAATCTAGTGAGATCACCTTATTGGAGAGAGATGGTGAAAGCAATAAATGATGCACCTCATGGTTACCGATCCCCTGGATATGAAAAGTTGAGAACCACCCATATTGCATAAGGAGAGAGAGAATGTAGAAAACCTCCTCAAACCAATAAGAGATTCTTGGATCCAAACGAGGGTGAGCATTGTCTCTGATGGATGGAAAGATTGCAAAAACCGTCCATTAATAAATGTGATTGCTGTTTTCCCCAAGGGGGCAATGTTTTTGAAGGCGGTTGATTGTGAAGGGCAAGTAAAGGATGCAAATTTTATTGCCCAACTTCTCATTGAATCCATAGAGTCCGTGGGAGCTGACAATGTTGTCCAAGTAATAACAGACAATGCTAAAGTTTGTAAGGCTGTAGGTGCTTTGGTAGAAGCATGATATGAGCATATCTTTTGGACACCATGCACTATCCACACCTTGAACTTGGTGATGAAAACAATTGGCAGCCAAATTGAATGGATGAAAAATGTGTATGAGGAGGGTGAGCAAATCCAAATGTTTGCGACAAACCACCATAGTCACAAGCAATTTTCAGAACTTTCTCCCGCTTGAAATTATTGAAGGTAAATTTTAAACTTTTTTTTTTTTTTTGGATTAGACTACAGGAATTGGGTGCAGCATGGCCCCTCCTATAAACTGCAGTGCGCCGGGTAAACTTTTTAACGTGACCGGTAGCGCTGGCGCGACACGCCCACCGGTACCACGGGGACGGGGGAGACTAGAACTCGTGACCAACCCCCTGCAATAGGGAAGATTTAGCCAACTGAGCTAGGGCCCCCGCTCCAAATTTTAAACTTTATTTAGCTTCATTTATCATTTTAATTTTTGTGTCATACTTTACAAAATTTAATACATATTCTTAAATTTTTGTGTTATCAACTTATCATATTAACTTACAATTTGAATTAACATGGTAATAGGTTGCTGAAACAAGGTTTGCTTCACACACAATCGTCCTTAGATGACTTGTGAGGGTGAAAGAGGCATTGTGTCAAATGGTTATTAGCAACAAATGGGGTGGATGGAAGCAAATTGATATAGAAAAGGCCAAAACTGTAAAGGATTTGATCTTGAGTGATGATTTTTGGAATAGGGTGGAATATGCATTAGAACTCATCGAGCCCATCATGTCTATGCTTCGGTATGCCGACACGAATGAGCCTTGTTTGGGGAACATATATGATGCCATGGACTCCATGCTAGAAAGAATGAAATCAGTAAGTTTAAATTTTTATACAATACTTTATCTTTGTTTATTGAGAGATTTTGATTTTTGATTTTAATTAAGTTATTAACACTACATCAAGATAACTTACATGTACATCATTTGACATCCCAGGTCATTTAGAGGAGAGTAGGATCCTGATACCTTGTACAGTAAGGTGGAGAAAATTGTTTTACATCGTTGGAACAAGATGACTACACCTTTACACCTCTTGGCATATGCACTTTCTCCTAGATATTATAGCAGTGAGATACTTGCTATTCCTGGGAGAGTGGCACCATATAGAGATCCTGAAGTTGTTGCTGGGTATAAGAGGGCAATTAACAGGCTCTTTAGTGATCCTGATGTGGCATCAAATGTTAGGAGAGTTTGTAGATTTTGTCTCAGGCAAAAAATGCAAAATTTGATGCAATCAATGACCAAAGTAGATTGGATGCCATTGGATAGTGGTACTTTCATGGGAAAAGTTACATGTACCTCCAACCTCTTGCCATTAAGATCTTGTCACAAGTATTTATTTAAGTTTTTTTTCCTTTTCTTATGGCCACTTAGCTTGTCGAATTAGCACTCTTAAATTCCTATTGTATTGTAAAATTACTTAGCTAATTTTTTAAAATTTGTTGGTTTTCTCTCTAGGTTGCGAGCTCTTCTGCTGCTGAGCGGAATTGGAGTACATACTCCTTTATCCACTCAGTGAAGCATAACCGGTTGGGTTCAAAGAAAGCAAAGGACTTGGTATTTATTCACAACAACTGGTGCCTCCTATCACGCAAGGATCCAGGATATAAGAAGGGAGCAGAGAAGTTGTGAGATGTACTACCTTAGACTTCTGACTTGGATATGATTGTCCAAGATATATCTAGAATTGCCTTGCTAGATGTTGAGGAGGACAGGGAGGAGGATGTGGCTGCATCTGGGGCTAGTGGAACCGGTTTGGATTCCAATGATGAGGAAAATGTCAATGATATAGATGAGGATGAAGCCATTGATCCCTCGTATTTTGATGACCTATTTGACCCTTGAAGGGCATTTGCATCTTTGATAAACTATGTTTAAACATTTGTCATTGACTCATTGAGTCATTTATGATTTATCACAATGTTTCAAACTTTAGTAAGTCATAATTTATTATCTATCAATTTGATGAAGTAGTCTATGTTTTGAAATTCCATTTTGCATTTTAGTAATTCAATGTATGATTTTATTTACAACATTAACATAAATTAATGAGTGAGTATTTAATGTTTATCTTTGACATTTGGCATTGATCAATAATCAAGTAACATTGATATATTCATACTATGGAATGACTTAGTTTTACTTTTACAACTATGCGAGTTTTTTTTTTTTTTTTTTTTTGCATATATATATATTCACGAACCCAAATGGGAATTTTTTTTTTTTGCCTGAATCCGTCCACGAACCCGAACCCCGAACCTGAATCCGTCCACGAACCCGAATCAGCAACTTAGGATTTTTCTTTCATTTAAATCAAGTTTGAGGCATTTTCATGAAGAAATGAAAGAATTATGCTCTTTTTAGTGACAATACCTTGCCTGAAATTTTTTTCTAAGCCTGCAGTCAAGAATGAAAAATTTGGTACGGCCACATATGGATTCATATGACCCTATAAATTGGTGAGGAGTTAGATATTGATGTTAGGAACAAATGTTGTTCTTTCCAGAAAAATGTTTATGGACGTTTATGGGGTCATATAATCCATTTTCTAAAATCTGTCCTATTAAAAAGAATGCTGAAGTATGTTTTTAAATGGTTGGGTAATTAAATTGTAAAAGCAAATTGGGGAAGTTGGCAAGAAAAAATATGCAAGTATAGAAGGGGGGGCTTTTTTTAAATTTTTGCATTTGCATTTAATGTAAACATTTAAATGGATGATATTCTTATAAATCATTCCATTTTATTGTATTTTTGAAATGCAAAAAAATTAGAGGATAACTTGATTTAATTATGCAAAGTTTATAGGTAGGAGAATTTTCATAAAAGGGCAAGTTAATTACACCTACCAGCTGATTTTAAATTTCAGATTTCAGCATGATCCATGGAGATGACAAATTACACCTACCAGCTGATTTGAGGGAAATCATGGATATGCTTCCATTTTGAGGAGATGATGCATTTGTGTGGGTTTCAAAACTATTTATCCCCCATTCTTGAGCATTATTTTAGCTAGCTCTTACATTTTACCTCCTTGTGAGTTCTTGAATTCTACCTCCTTGGAGAGATAGTGTTTTGTAGCTCAAGTCCTTTTGTAATACAATTTTGAGCACTTTGTCTCCTTCTAAATAAATATGCAGCAATGATCCTCTTTGGTCTTATATATAATTTTTCATTTGTCTTCTAAGTCTTATTAGCTTTAAGTTAGTGTGAATTTTTTCAAATCCTTGGCTTAAAAGTTAAATATTTATGAGGCATGTGAGAGATAGTTTTCAGAAAATAAGTGTAATTTGTGTGTAATCTTGGTTTAAAAGTTGTGAACGGGTTTCCTTCTTTTAAATCCCACACCTTTTTGCATTTCATACACTTAATGTTAGTAGGGTCTCTCTATGATCAAGCTGTTACATTCATTTCAATTGTGATTTTTCGCTTCAAAGCTGCATTACCTTCATAACATTGGTGAATCACCTTAGATTAAGTTCAAGTTATGTTAATTGCATTCTCTTAATCTCTTTTCCCATCAATTTTAGTTCAATTTTTGAGAGGTGATTCAAGGGAAGCTGACCCTTTGTACCGGTGGTTGATCCTTAACATGACATACCCACAGGCCAAGGATCATCCCACGTTTCACTAGATTGCTGAAAGTTAGTCTTCAGCATAAAGGCACAATCTAGGTGACAACAGGATTAAAATTTAACAAATACAAACTCAAAAGCAAAGAAAATGATAATGAAGGCTTCAAAAATAAAGCAAAGGCTCGACAAAAAACAAAACGAAAAAGACTTGATGAAAGTCTTCAGTAAAACGATTTGATATACAAATTGAAATTGATCGATCGATCGACATTAAACAATTGAATATCAAAATAAATTTAGAGAGATGCGAAACTAGCATGAAAAAGTTTCATGCTGTTACCAACATTTTGTGGTGACAAAATGCAGGACAACAATGTGAATATTTAGATATATCTACAAAAAACATGAACATGAGCCATCACAAAGAATATAGAGCTTGCACCTCTTTTACATTTGAAATGGAGTGATCACATAAGTGGGTCAATGACAATCTGAAACAGATTTAATTATGATGCTAGTGAATTTAAAAATCTTGGCATAAGTTTGTCCACTTTCATTAGTGCATTGAAAATATTGTTTAACCAAAAATATAAATCTAGTTCGAATGGTTTAATTTAAATTTTAAATCCTCCAGTAGGCATAGGATAATGTTTTTTTTCTTGTTAGCCACTTCACACACTAGTAGGTTAATGTTGACTTAACCTCTATGTACGATAAGGCTCTCAGATGGCCTTGGAATAAATCAACTCACAGCATAGTTTCTGTTCATTTTCTAATTTTCTATTCAACACGTCCCCAACTTTCATTTATGGCTGTGTTCTATAATTTCTTGCTTGTAACTAGTGATAACTTCCCATCTACTTTCTGGCGTTTGTATACCAAAATGGATGCCAAGAGTCGATGCTTATCATTTTGTTTGTGAATGCATTTGGTTCAACTAGAGCTTTCTAATGAATGAGTCAAACTTTTTCTTATATAATTTAATATTTATAGAAAATCTGAAATTATGAGTCATGACAATGGTTTTTCAAAACAAGAACAGTGATAAATTTTGCAAATGTAATGCATTGTTATCAATTTCAGATTTGCAATACGTTCATTATTATAACACATAATAAATGTTTAGATGAATAACAAAGAAGACAGACTTTAAACATGAACACGAAGATCATAAATCATTTAACAATGACATATTGCAAATGATAAACTTCGGACTTGAACAGTGATAAAGTTTACTATTGATCAGTATTGTATCAAAGTTTTAAACTGAATATGCATTGAATTAAACTTGATAACAACAAGTTGATATGCCAACAAAAAACCGAAACAAAATCAGAAATCTTAATCAATATTCTTAGCTATGATGCTCTCCACCGAGTACCTGGTACTTGGGGTACGTGTACTCGATACTTGGGTACATGGGTATGCGTCCCAGGGGTGTCGGTATGTGTACCCATGCAAGATAGGTGTGTATATATATATATATATATATATTGCTTATGAATACAAATGGTCATTATCAGAAAGGCAGAAACAACTGTCAAACAGCTTTCAAGGATATATCTATGTGTCAGCAAGCACACACTAAATTGCTTCTTTTTATCTAGAAACAAGCAAGTTTTACAAATCTATGCTACATTATATTTATATTCCCGTATTTGATTCAGTTTTCCATAGAGGATCATATCATCAGGCAGACAATATATCTGAGGTAAACAATTTCAAAGCTAAACATGCTACTCTCTGTATTTGTGTGTATTTGATGTTCATCTGGACAAATAGATATTTGAATTTCTAAGGAAGATAATTAGATTATGTTAAGATTAGAAGAAGCCTTATATTACGTCCATAACTGCTTCTGAAGAGGGTGTTCAATTATATTATTTCAATGCTTTTGACTAAAGAAAGTTTAGGATGATGCAAAATGATTTGTATTTGACAACTGAACCTCACCTACTGAATGGAAGCGAATGAAGCATTTGCACACACAAAATTTAGACACTATTCAGCTCATGGAATTGGTTTTTGAATTTGGCATGGTTGGCTTTTATTTTCATTCAATGAGTCAATTGCAGCACTTGGATTTCATATGGGTAACCTTTGTTGTTATTAGTGTTGAGAGAAATTGGATGTATGAACCCTGCAGGATTGTGTTTGAACAGGCACAAAGTGAAGCATTGGATGAAGCAGCGGACTGGAGAAAAATGTATGACGAAGAGGCAGAGAAATCTAGTGAACGACAGCAAAAACTGGTAGAGGTAAGCTCCTTATCAAGTGTTTAAGTATAGCTGTGCTGATATATGTTTCTTTCCAAGGAATAGCTTTTGCATGTTGAATGGACTAGAGTAGGGGACAAGTGCATTTGGACAGGTCTGCCAAAAGTGTTCACCTACTGGTTTTGCCACATCAAGTTGACAGAGGAGTCCATGATGTATCTATTGATATTATGCCCATTGACTTCAAAGAGTCATATGCTTCCGCTGCTGTAACTGTTTAAATTCTGTAGCATTATGGAGGGGGGTGGAGAGAGTAAAATGATGTAGGAAACCTTGCTCTTTTAATTGTAAATGCACATAGGACATTTAACAAGAAACTGGAAAATAACAAATTGACTTGAAAGCCAAATATTTATAATTTTTTGAAAGACGAGACAATAAAATAATAGATTAAAGTATTTTGATGAAATGTTGGACTATGGCTGTTCCAAATGGAATGCCTGTGCTTCTGACATAATGCACTTTTTTTTTCCAGCCACAAAATGTGTCACGTCCCTGTTTCAAAGATAAATTTTTCATAAAAATTAGATAAGATTATATTATTAAATAAATAATGATGATAAAATCATATATTATAATTAGTATTAATATAGAGAAGACTAAGAAATAGTAATAAAATATTATTATGATATATAAAAATAAATAATAATATAATCTTATTATCAATAAAATAAAATCTATAAATAAATACAATTAAATAATAATAAAATTGCAATGGATGAATAAATAAATAAAATTGACTACAAGAGATAATATTGTAGAAAGTAAATAAATAATATAATATAAAAGAATGTAAGTTAACTAAATCTAGTTAAAAGTCAAGAGATATGTAATGAGGAGATGTGGCTCTTTCAAAATAAGATATAAAAGAGAGGAGAGTTCATTTCAGAAGGCAAGGAAGGAGGAGGAGGAAAAGATAGTAATAATGGAAGAGGAAAGTAATGTGAAGAAAATAAGGAAGTGACTTTCTCAAAAGGTATCAATGATATTGAAAGGATGTGACCTTCGAAAGGGTTATAATTATGAATGATTGTGACTCTTCAAAAATATTGTAATTATAAAATAATGTTTGAAAAGATTATGCTTATGAAGGGTTGTGACTTTTGAAAAGGATTGTAAACTATTAAGGGTTGTGACTTTTCACATGGATTGTAATTATGAAGGAGTGTGACTTTTCAAATGAATTATGACTATAAGGAGAACATAAATACAATGAGATTTCTTCAAAAGGAGGACAAGGAAATAAATAATCTTATATGATTTTAAGATATATTATACCTATATGATACACATTTATATATTTGCATAACATATAATAAAAGCATTATTTTATTTTGAGAATGAAATTTGAAAATTATTCTCAATATTATTAATATCGAGTATTTATAGAGAGAAGTCTAGGATGCAATCAAGGAGAGGCTCGAGTAAATTCCAACCAATGGATGTATCCCAATGGAGAGCGGGGGTCAACATATTAAAATAACCTTCATGTTTCCTTTTAATGCTCACTATTGTATCTTATTATATCTCTGTAAATATTAGAATGTTTCTAATATTTAGTATAGTCTAGAATAGAATGTTTCTATTCTATTCGACTCTCCTCTTTGTATATATAGATCAGTTTGATCTCTGATTAATTCATTCAAATTTTCCGCCATTTACATTTGTAACATGGTATCAGAGCTATTGCTTCAAATGGTTTTGAATAGTTTATAATTTCTTTCGAAATTATCTGCTCTAAATTTCGAAATTATTTCTGCCATTTTCTCTACAACCCGTCTAGGGTTTCTGTTCTGAGAAATCTGAAATTCATTCTGCAAATCCCGAGTTCACGTTTTTTAAATCGCAGGTTTCTTTGGCTCACGTCTGATCTTCTACAAATCGCGGGTTTCTACTGTTGTTTTTCTGCAACTCGCCGTTTTTTTGCAACTCGGCATTTTGTGTGAGTGAAAACGTGTTCAATCCGCCCTTATCTGCCTGGATCCGTCTATCTCAAATCCGCTTGTTCCAAAATCTGCCTATATTTGCCATTTTTCCTGCAAATCTGACCTTCGAAGCTGCCGACTAGGTTTTTGCTCGAAACCCTAGTTTTTTGACCTCCCAAAAAAAAAAAACTTCTGATCACATATTCTTGGTGGGTTTTTTGAAATCTCAAATGGGTCTTCATCAGATTTTTGTGGGTGCCTCGTTTTTTGTGCCTCAATTTTCGAGCCAGCGGATCCGAATTCCGACAACACTTTATTTCTGGATTTTTCGAGCTCTTTTCTGGGTACTTCTCCAATTTTTCTGAGTCTTTCATTTTCTCACCTCGAAGTTTGTGCCATTTGAAATATTCACATATTATAAGCATTTGTATCAGCAGCATCAGAAGTCGGACTCAATTAAACAGTACGCCAATGCTACCCAACACTTAGAGCAGAAAGAATCTATCTACCATGCCTTTATGGCCAGCATACCTGCAAATCATGTGAAATCTTCTGCCTGGTACATCGATTCTGGTGCCTCCCGACATTTCACTCATAGGCGTGATTGGTTTGTTGAATTCACTCCCTATTCTGACTCAGTAATCTTTGGAGGCGGTGAAGAATATAATATTGTCGGCAAGGGCAATGTTCAGATTCAGATTGGAGGAAGAAAACTCATGTTTCTCAATGTATGTTATGTTCCTGGCATGAAACATAATCTTCTGTCTGTTAGTCAGATTATAAAGCACTCCCCTCAGTTGGATGTCGTTTTCAGTGGAAATAAGTGTTCGATTATTGATCGTGCTTCTCGCACTACCCTTGCTTCCGGTCTTGAGGATCATGGTATTTATAGGCTTGTAGATTCAAGCGATTCCCTTAAGCATGCCTTCATCGCCGAATCATCCGCTCTCAGCAGTCTCTGGCATCAGCGATACGGTCATCTGAACATTCAATATCTAGCACAACTTGCTCGAGATAATTTAGTCCATGGCCTACCTAATATTCAGACCCAGAACCATCGCGTTTGCGGAGCTTGCCAAGTAGGGAAGCAACATAGGACACCATTTAAGAATGGTGAAACATGGCGGGCATACAGAGTACTCCAGCTAGTCCACGCTGATGTATGTGGTCCTATGAATACTCCTTCTATTACTGGGAACACGTATTTTTTACTCTTTGTGGATGATTTCAGTCGCAAAATGTGGGTATATTTTCTTAAGCAAAAATCAGATGCCTTTCTTGTATTTCAGCAGTTTAAAGCTCTAGTAGAAAAAGAGTCTGGTTCCTCCATCCGTACTCTTAGGACTGATAATGGGGGGGAATTCTGTTCTTCTGCTTTCTCTGCCTTCTGTACTACTCATGGCATTAGACGTCAGTTCACCACACCTCACACCCCTCAGCAAAATGGTGTTGTAGAGTGTCGAAACCGTACCATCACAGAAATGGCTAGGGCTATGCTAGAACATAGAAATGTTCCCAGAAAATATTGGGCAGAAGCAGTATCCACAGCTGTCTACCTTCTTAACCGGTCACCCACCCTTGCAGTTAATCATAAGACTCCTGAGGAAGCCTGGTTTGGTCGCAAACCTAGGATCAACCATTTGAAAGTTTTTGGCTCTTTGGCATATGTATGGATTCCTGATGCCAAACGCACTAAGTTGGATTCCAAAAGCCAGAAACTTATGTTTACAGGATACAGTCACACACATAAGGCCTACAGATTGATTGATGTAAATACTGATCGTTTAATCTTCAGTCGTGATGTTGTGTTTGATGAGGAATTTGGACCATTTCCGCTCTCTGACTCCCCACCACATTCCGAGATTCAGTCTTCAGCAATCTCTGACTTAGGTTCTTCTATTTTATATGAGTCATCTGATGCTACTGATACACCACCTCAGTCACTTCTAGATAATACAACTCCTGCTCCTGCTTCTCCTCCAGCTATTCCGACATCATCTGATATTAGCTCCTCGACTCTTCGGCCAAAATGGTGGGCTCAAACGCTTAGTGATCTTCGTCCTGATGAACTCATTGAGGGTAGAACCTCTAGAAATAAGAGCCTTCAGCACAACATAGTTAATATAGCTCTTATGGCCAACATCCACAGTATCCCTGAGCTCCAGATATATGCAGAGGCCAAAGGAATTCCAGAATGGGAACAAGCAATGGATTCTGAGCTTCAGAGTCTTCAAAAGAACCACACTTGGGTTCTTTCAGATCTTCCTCCTAGGAAGAAACCCATTAGCTGTAAATGGGTCTATAAGGTCAAGTACCATGCAGATGGTACCTTGGACAAATACAAAGCTAGACTTGTTGCTCGAGGATTCACCCAGCGCGAAGGCATTGATTATGAGGAGACATTTGCACCGACAGCCAAAATGAGCACTATTCGCATTCTTCTTGCAATTGCAGCTCAGTATGGTTGGAAAGTTCATCAGATGGATGTGAAGAGCGCCTTTCTCAATGGTGAATTACAGGAAGAAGTCTACATGACGCAGCCCCCAGGTTTTAAGGTTGCTGGTTCAAAACACAAAGTATGTAGACTCCAAAAGGCCCTCTATGGTCTTAAACAGGCCCCTAGGGCTTGGTACATAAAGATTGATCATTACTTGGTTACTCAAGGATTTCAGCGTAGTCCGTCAGATAGTGATTTGTATATTAAACACTTTGGTAATGATATTCTTTTTCTTGTTGTCTATGTGGATGATTTGATCATTACTGGAAATTTAGAACATTTGACTTCAGAAATCAAACAGGATCTATGCAGAACTTTTGATATGACAGATCTCGGATTGCTTCATTATTGTTTAGGTATTGAGGTTTGGCAAACTGACAACAACATTTTTTTGTCTCAGTCCAAGTATGCCAGAAGTTTGCTTGATAGGTTTCGAATGCAGGATTGCAAATCTGCCTCCACTCCTATGGAGACTGGTCTGAAATTGTCCGCACAATCTGTTTCTCCTCCTGTAGATGAAACACTCTTCAGGCAGCTAGTAGGTAGTCTCATCTACCTTACTACTACTAGACCTGATCTCAGTTTTGCAGTCAGCTACATCTCACGGTTCATGACAAACCTCAAGACTGATCATTGGATTGCAACGAAACGTGTGTTACGCTATGTACATGGTACTTCAGATTATGGTCTTCTTTACACAAGGAGTACTACTCCTCAGCTCAGTGGATTCACTGATTCCGATTGGGCCGGCTCAGTTGATGATAGGAAATCTACTTCTGGCTATGTGTTTAGTATCGGATCTGCAGTAGTTACTTGGACCAGTAAGAAGCAACAGGCACATGCACTCTCCTCTACAGAAGCAGAATATAGAGGAGCTGTCAAGGCAGCTTGTGAAGCAGTTTGGCTCCGACAGATGCTTGCAGATATGCATATTCCTCAAGTAGGTCTGACTTCTTTGTTTTCAGACAATCAGGGCATACTCAAACTTGCCAAGAACCCAGTGTTTCATGAACGAACCAAGCGCATCGAGCTTCATTGCCATTACATCCGACAATTAGTAGAAGATGGATCTATTCAGTTACGCTATGTTCCTACCTCAGAGCAATCAACAGATATTTTCACTAAACCCCTTGGTCCTGACAAGTTTGTTAAATTCAAGGGATCTATTGGTGTAGTAAATAGATTGAGCATTAAGGGGGGGTATTAAAATAACCTTCATGTTTCCTTTTAATGCTCACTATTGTATCTTATTATATCTCTGTAAATATTAGAATGTTTCTAATATTTAGTATAGTCTAGAATAGAATGTTTCTATTCTATTCGACTCTCCTCTTTGTATATATAGATCAGTTTGATCTCTGATTAATTCATTCAAATTTTCCGCCATTTACATTTGTAACACAACATTCGATAAATCTTCATGAAACAGACTTAGATGTGTAAACTTTGAGGTGACACCTATTGAGGATTGGTGTCTAAGCAACTTGATTACCCTGAAGTCTCCTTAAAACCTAAAGTAATCTTCAACATTATCATTGTCTAACTTATAGAGGAGTGTAGTGTTTACAAGGAGGGGCTTGTATAAATCCAATCTAATGGATCTTATCCCCAATAGAAGGTAGGGGCTAGTGTTCTATAAATCTTTTTATGAAACGGTTTTGGACCTATAAACTTTGAGGGAGCCCATAGATGGTGTCTAGGTAACTTGGATAACATCTATATCTTCCAGTTATAAATGCAAATAAAAATATCATTTGTTAACTGAAATGATTTCTATGAACATTATGCTTGATTAAATAAGTATAAATCTTGTCTAATCCTAAAAGGGGACATTACAATGGTATCAAAGCTTTGGTCTTGCAATTGTGTAGGGAAAAATTGAATAGATCAATTTCTCTAATCAAAGGAATAAACTATAACAATATGTTTTCAAATGATTTGGGTAAAAAATAACAACAATCTCTATAAAAAGTATATACTGTGTATGTATTGTGTCATCAATGTGTATGCTTCGTGGCTTCAACATGTATGCTTTGTGTTTTCAATTTGTTTACTTTGTGTCTTTACGCGTCTACGTGTATACTTGTGTACAATTCATATATTAATTTAGAGTTTTGGTGTGATCAAAGATTAAAATCATTTTGATGCCCTTATAAGAAGAATTATGTAGTAGACCCCACAAACATTCAATTTCCTTGAGGGCAAGCAAATTTAGGAAGGGCAGATTGTCATATCCCCATTTTAAGATATATTTTCCATAATAATTAAATAAGATAATATTATTAAATAAATAATGATAATAAAGTCATATATTATAACTAGTATAGATATAGAAAAGACTAAGAAATAGTTATACAATATTATTATAATATATAAAAATAAATAATAATATTATCTATTATCAATAAAATAAGATCTATAAATAAATAAAATTAAATAATAATAAAATTGCAATGGATGAATAGATAAATAAAATTGACTACACGAGATAATATTGTAGAAAGTAAATAAGTAAATAAATAATATAATATGAAAGAATATTAGTTAACTAAATCTAATGAAAAGTCAAAAGATATATAATAAAGAGAAGCGTACTAGTTAACTAAATCTAATGAAAAGTCAAGAGATATGTAATAGAGAGATGCGACTCCTACGAAATGAGATATAAAAGAGAGGAGAGATCATTTCAAAAGGGAAGTAAAAAGGAGGAAGAAAAGATAGGAATAATGGGAGAGGAAAGTAATGTGAAGAAAATAAGGAAGTAACTTGCTCAAAAGGTATCGGTGATATTGAAAGGATGCGACTCTTCAAAAGGGTCAAAATTATGAATGGTTGTGACTCTTAAAAAATATTGTCATTATAAAAGTATTGCGACTGTTTGAAATGATTATGTTTATGAAGGATGCGACTTTCGAAAAGGATTGTAACTATGAAGGGTTATGGCTTTCACATGGATTGTAATTATGAAGCGATCTGACTTTTTGAATAGATTATAATTATAAGGAGAGTATAAATACAATGAGATTTCTTCAAAAGGAGGACGGGGAAATAAATAATCTTATATGATTCTAAGATATATAATATATATATGATGCACATACTTATAAATTTGCATAGCCCATAATATAAAAATTATGTTATGTTGAGAATAGGGATATTTCTCATTATTATGAAAATTATTCTCAATTTTATTATTATCAGGCTTTTATAGAGAGGATTTTAGGATGTAATCAAGGAGAGGCTCTAGTAAATTCCAACCAATGGATGTATCCCAAAAGAGGGTGGGGGTCAGCGTTCCATAAATCTTCATGAAACGGACTTGGAACCTATAAACTTTGAGGGAACACCTATTGAGGATTGGTGTCTACGCAACTTGATTATGCCTGAATTCTCCTTCTTGTAACCTAAAGTAATCTTCAACATTATCATTGTCTAACTTATAGAGGAGTGTAGTGTTGCCAAGGAGGGGCTTGTATAAATCCAATCTAATGGATCTTATCCCAATATAGGTTAGGGGTTAGCATTCCATAAATCTTCATGAAATGAACTTGGACGTGTAAACTTTAAGTGAGTTCATAGATGATATTTAGGCAACTTGGATATAGAGTTACCAAGGAGGGGCTTGTATAAATCTAATCTAATGGATCTTATCCCAAGATAGGGTAGGGGTTAGTGTTCCATAAATCTTCATGAAACAGACTTGGACTTGTAAACATTGAGGGAGTCCATAGATGATGTCTTGGCAAATTGGATAACATCTACATCCTCCGGTCATAAATCCAAATAATAATATCATTTAATAAGTGAAATGATTTTTATGAACATTATGATTGATCAATTGAGTATCAATTTCGATCTGAACATTACAAAATGACTGTCTGTATCTCTATGATCTGAAATTAGTTCAAATTACAAATATGGATTCAAGCCTAATTTATTTGGCAAGTTTTAAGTTGATAAATTTGAACTTGCAAATGATAAATTATAATACCCATTAAGTCATATGAAACCTTTGCATTTCCCAAATCTAATAAGTTACATGCAATTTTGAAGCTATATGAGATGATACCCATGAAAAGCATAAATAAATTGTGCATTTGAGATTTCAAGTGCTCTTAGGTGTAGTCTATGTACTTAAGGAAAATTCTAAGAATTCATAATGTATTTAACAGTGCTATTGCTCCTCTTTATAGTCTTTGACAACTTTCATCATGCATTGCTGGATTGGTTTAGCGTTTATTTGCTATAACCTTAAGTTTAGGAAACCAATATGCAAACTTTGTTTTCTACAGGTGGATCTGCTGCGCCTTTTAGTTTTAATGTGTAGTTTGTTATTTTTAATTATCAAATTTAATAATCTTCTTTTAGTTTTATGTATTATGGGAAATTGGAGGTAGATCCACTTCTTTAAGAAAGCTTCATCATATATTTATGTATGTATACATCTATCTATATCTGTATCTATATCTATCTATCTATCTATCTATCTATATATGTATGTATATGTATATGTATATGTGTGTAATTAGAAGGGTATTCTTTTCAGACTCAGGCAGAAAGGGGCCAAACTAATAGAGGAACTATTATACATGGGGATTATTTGGTTGTTAACAAATAGAACTTCAGCTAAGAACTCTAGCATGCTTACTCATAGAGACTCTCTAGGAAAAAGATATTTGGGAGCTAGGTTGATTTTCTAGTAGTGCTGATCAATAGGTAATATCTCACTGATGTTTAAGTTTTCGCACATCAAGTTGTTTTTGTATGCCACTAGAGTAGAAAATTTAATATAGTGAAGTCTTACTAACTGATTTTTTTTTTCTATGTTTTGGTCTCTTCCTTTTGTCTAGCTCAAAAAGCTTTAGATTACGTCTCACAAGTGCTTTTTGTTCAAAATGTTTTCTTTATTGCTGAGGTACCATACATTCTCCTTTGTTCCAATTTTTTAATTGGCAAGGAAACAATTGGCTTCATAACCATGTCATCAATTGAGATAACTTTCTTTGGGAAGACATTGATAACAATTGATGTATTAGATGATATGCAATACTCAAGGCAATGTGTTGTTGATCACTACCTTAGGTTCTAGATCTAGCGTGATAGTTTATTTGAGGTGACCATAGCAAAGCGGAGGAAGGATATGAAAAATAAAAAATATTGAATAGTTTATTACCAAGCTTCAATCTATCAAAGATGCTGGAGTCATGAGCATGAAGTGAGATGAGACATCTTTGAAGGGGATAACATGAAAACTTGCCTAGATAATAATGACAAATATACTATCAGTTCAAATTTGGAAAGTTCAAAAAGTCAATTGTAGAATTTGGAGGATGTTTTTGTTTGATAAACATTTACCATCAAATGACCCTTGACGTAATTGAAGAGCCAAAGATTGTGGTCAAGTGCTGTAAAGGTTTCCACGTGCATGGCAAGAAATTTCTAGGCTTTTGTATGCAGGCTTCTAATAATGAAGTCAATAGAGCTGAATTTCACATGTGGTTTGATTCAATTGCTATGAATGGGAGCTTCAAGAGCTTCAAGAGAAAGAACTAGGCTGCTGAAGAATATAGGGTCAAATGAATGCTATGACCAAGGATACCTGTGGCCTATTATATTTTGGATGGAGGTGTTGAAAACATGAATGTTGATGATATTCCCATGGGGGAGTATTGTAGATATGTTACTATGATGATATGGTACATTCATGACTGAGTTTGTTATTGATGTCAACATAACAGTCTTCTGTGGTATCTTATAGAAGAATAGTGGAAAGATCAAGTTGGTATGGATGGCTAGTTGAGTATTCTCACTATCCGAAGTTATGAGAGATACTTCTGAGTATCTAGTATATGCAGTTAATGTCAGACGAAGAAATGATAAATCTGGAAGAAGTTATGTAAGTTTTGGTGATGTCTATTTTGAGATGGAGTTTACAGAGGCATGTTTTGGTAAACTTGTTATATCTCTTAGCAAAGTTGTTATTCTGAGAATTGAGGTTGAGGATGTGAAGAAGACATGTTGGTGATGACGTGGGTAAGTTCGCTTGTCATGATATTACGTGTACGGAAAGATATTCAAGTTGCAAGATGAAAGATTAATGTTATTGCTAAGTGTAATGTGTTCTTAATGTGGTCCCATAATGTTTAATTGAGAAGGTCTAACAACCGACTTAGGAATTGTTTTATGAACTCGGTATAAAGGAAGGACATTTTCTTTTATCTTAAGGTATGGAATTGTATTGATCAGAAGTGATTGTAAGTAGCAGAGAGAGTATCTTAAGGTATGAAATTGCATGTTTGGGCAGTGAGCTCTTCTTGCATACATTGTACTACAACTCCTAACGGGGTTGGCAGAGATTCAAAGTCTCTTAACAGGGACTCATATGTACTAAATGTTGTAATAGACTCCTAACGGGGTCTATCCTCTAACAAGGAATATTTATATTAGTACATCATCTTGTGGGCATCATTCCCACCGGGGTTTTCCCTCTGATCAAGGGTTTCCCTAGTTAACATATTTGGTGTAATTGTCTATGTGCATCTTATTATAGTTGTTGTTTACTTTGGTTGAATGGTTAAGTTTATTTAAATAAGATAAATGTTTTAATTGTTGGATAACTGATTCACCCTCCCCTCTCAGTTATCTTGGTGGACTATTGTTTCTAACAAGAGGTTCATCAAAGATAAAGCCTCTTTGGATGTGGTGGATGAGTTCATTGCAGGAATGAGAATAGGGCTTAAAAAATGCAAGGACATTGATGGAAAAATTGCCATTAATGTCAATGACACTCAATAGATTGTGAAGTATTGTCATTGTTGACAAGAGAGTTTTGTCAAGAACGATTTATTGACGATAAAGTTTTGTGGGAGTTGCATGCTAAAAGTTTGAGGAGTATATGTTAAGGGATGACAACAATTCTATATACAATAGCCTTATATTCATGAATAGAAATATGATTATCATAATGAATATGGATGAAAAGCTCTCATATCCGAGAGACATAAAGAGGTTATTAATAAGGAGACAACAACAATAAATGGACAGCTATATACCTCTACATAAAATTGACAAAGATATATAATGAACAGTGTAAAGAGTTAAATGCAAACATATTGGACAGAGATATTTGAATAATGGAAAAAGTGTATAAAGATAGAATATTGCTGGCAACACTGATGAGGAAATCCAATACTTTAGAAAAACAAGAACATACAGAAAGGGTCCCATTTCAATTGCAATGATTAACAAATTAATACCACGTGGAGAGGACCAAAGACATTACATACAAAATACAGCAGGTATTTGAATGAGATGATAATCAAAGGACCATAAACACTTGGTAGAATGTGTTGGAGTTAATGTTCCAAAAGTAGTCAATAATAATTGTTGCACATGTGGCAGACCTTGTTGAGTTTCTGGCAACACAAGTTTAGTTTAGGATTGAGTCAAAGAGTTCTAGTTTGAATCAAATTCTTATTGTAGATGTGTTTGAGTTAGGTATCCATAAGTTTCAGTTAGCTGTCAAGTTTGTGTGTGTTGTCAATCATGAAGTAGTTTGTTGTCAATCTAATTAGTAGTCATTTAGGAATGTTGCTGAGTCAAGCTATTGTATAAATTGGCATCTATTATTCAATAAAAACAAGCTGGAAGTTCCTTCTTTCTCTGTTTTGTTTCTGCTGTTCTATTTTTCCAATAGAATGAAGCACTTAACTAGGCATTTATTGGCAGCGGAAACTATATTACTAAAGTGCAGTGACGGTGAAGCAAACAAATCGCAGAAGTATGGCAGCCGATAAAATCTTTAAAATTCTTATAAACGGGCCATTAAAGAGTGTATAAGACAAAAATGAGTACTCCTGTAATCAACTTGCATGGTCAACATCAATGTTAACAAAGGTTGCATGTACTGTCGGGAGCAGCTCTGTATGGAAAGAAAATAAAAATATTATGCCCTGTGCCCAATGCAGATGCAGCAGTGAGCAGTCGACCTGGAATATTCAGTGGCAATAAAATGAAGTTTACAACAGTGACAGGTGCTAAAAGATAAGAATGAGAACTCCAAAGACACGATCTAAACTAATGAAAGACGAAAGCTTTGAAGGTTGCAACATATTTACTGTCAAACATGCCTATATGCAAGAAGTGAATAAAATGACATTGGTCACGGAAACAATAAAATTCATATATAGAAAATCTTTCAAGTCTGTGATAATAAAGGAATAAGTATTTCTCATTATAGCAGCGATTTTAGAGAATTACATTCAAAACTTGGTATCATCTTGCATGATCCAGTTGGCAGTGAACAGGAAGAATAGAAGAGTTAAATAGATCTTAGTCGATGAATAAGATTGGCAGCTATGTCTAACAGAGCTTTTGAAAGAAATAATGAGTATCGTGAATATCAGAACAGCATATGAAGTGATGGATATGGATGGGGACCACAAAGTAACATGCAGCCTGTTGTGATTAAGTTAATATCAGAAATGGCATTCGTCTATATTCTACCCCTGTGCAAAAGTGAATTTTCAAATATTTTATCGTTGCAAATGTATGACGGCTTCAATAATAATAATGAGGAAAGTCAGTTTGTTATAAAAGGATTGAAGTCAGAAATAAACATATGGAGTGCACAGAATAAAAGGTGTGTGGCTTTAGTAAGAATACTTACGAATAGTGACCTTCAGACTGGCAAGGAATGAAATATTAATGTTTGTGTTAACAATGGACAACTCGGAAGTGTTGACGATGACATGGGGCCATTTTTTTGGATGACTATGTCTGTATATTGCCTCAACTACGAAAAGACAAATGAAGAAATACAGGAAATTGCTCGATTATGTACAGTCAGCAGGGATTTAAATAAAAGAAAGCTAATTTAGAATATAAAATCATAACAGAAACTGAAGCGAAAACTTTGCCACCATTGCCCTAGATTCAAACTGCTGAAGTTGACACATATTGGAAAAGCAACATATAACAATAATCTGAAAGGTGAATATGAATCTAAGGATTGCCATTGGAAATTAGTATAATATGAAGTCCATCAGTTAATGTTTTTAAACTAATGCACGTTCAAATTAAAAGGGATTAACTGAATATGAAAAGGCGTGATTAAGGTTTTACAGAAGTATAATAAAGTGAAGTTAATTAAGAGTTATGAATTCTGGAAGTTACATCTCTTGGTAAAAAGACACAACTCTTAGATGATATCAAAAGGAATAAATAAAGATGTACTTGTAAAAAGCTAAGTCAAATGAGTATGAAGAAGTAAGAGAATAAAAAGAGTTAAAAAAAGATTGTATAATCAGACTGAAAATCTGATTTATGTATTTATATATAATTCAGAATATGTTGGCTGATTGAAAGAAAATATTTTAGAGGCTGACTTGAAGTAGAAAAGAGTCAAGACAATATAAGGAAGGATATTTACAGATGAGAATATGAATTCAGATCAGAGATAAAAATCAGTTTGAAGAAAAGAAGTTCTGGAATAGAAGTATCCATCATCAATTGAATAAGCAACACAAACAGGTGGAGTAAAGATTTTTGTGTGTAGTGGGTTGGTGCTCATGAAGACAATAGTGGGGGTTGGTGCATCTAGTAGGCCAGTGCCTACGAAATGTGGGAGTTGGAGCTTGTAGTGAGTCGGTGTTCATAAACATAGGGGTTGGAGCCTCTAGTAGGTCATAGCCTAAAACATATTGTACAAGAACAGTTGATATAAGAAAACATCTATTTGTCATGGTTTTCTCCTGCATTGGGTTTCCACATAAATATTGTGTCATTGTGTTCATGTGGATAATTGTTTATTTCAGCATTTGAAGTTGATTGTTTGGATTAAATTGGAATATTTGTTATTATATTGATTCATCCCCCTCTTAGTATAATCGTGTGCTCGTCAAACATGTCAATTGACTTTGATGGGAGGAATTACCACCCTATTAACTAAATTAAAAAATTCATTCTCAAAGTTTCTTTTGGGATCTCTCTCTCAATAATATAGAATTAGTGTACAAAATGAGAGTGACGATGATGCATGCAATGTAAGAAATCATCCTCTAAATGTAAAAACATCAGAAAGTGTTAAGCCCAGATTCCCACTGCTTGCCAACTAATCTTAACCTCAATCTCTATATTATTTTCATAGGACATACAATAGCTTTGTGGAGCATTCCCGTACGTTGTCAGTGTTGCCCCCTCTTAGTTTCCTCCCTTTGCTTTGCATGTGCAAGGAATTCTTGCATGAACAGTCGGGGAGATTGGTACAAGAGTCTATTTGCGGCAGGACTTGCGTTCGAAGTGTCCCAAATGGTGTCCTCGAGAACTTCTGCGTGCACGGCTTCTCTTCATACAAATGTTTCAATCGTTGCTCAAAACAATATTGAAAAGTTTTCCTTGAGAGCATGTATTCCTTCGAACAACTTGGTCACATTGTCTTCATTAGTTCCGATATTCTCCACTACAAGTATTCCCATTTATTTTGTGTATGCCATTTGTTGCGTTGCTCTTTCTAGATTCAGTTGTCTACGGTAAACTGGATTAATGCATACTACAGTAACAAGATATAAGACATAACACGGTAATACATGTAATGCTTTAGGGGCTAGTTATAAATTTTATTCATGCTTCAATGCTTCAAGTACATCATACGCCAATACACAAGCTAGATAGAAATGACTAATGCTGAATGAATCCTATCTCCCAATGGAGATTGTACATAAAGATCCTGAAGGAGTGCGACCCAAGCCTCGTGTCCTAATAGAATACCCTTTAGTTACTAACACACACCCTTAACACATGTTTTACCAATCTCAATGGCATAACACACTTTTGCCAACAACATGATTGTTATCTCCTGAATTTGTTGGAAGGATGAGTTGTTAAGATAGGATGCTTCAATATTCCAACCTAATAATTAGGTGATGATGCACCGATGATCTCATGAACTAGTTTGGATGACAATTTCTATTTATTGCTGGTTACTCAATATGTTTTGATAGTGATATCCGATTAAATAATGAGCTGATGATGCAACAACGATTTTTTAATTGATTGGGTACAATTATTGGTTCACACGATGCTTTCTAGCTGATCTCTCCAATATATATGCTATGATAGGGCTATTTAGATCAGCCCAAGGTGTTACAGACATAGTCCATAGTGTGTCTTTCTATTTCGGTGATTGGATTTGGATGTTGAACCTTTGCAAGTTCTTGTTTCTTAGCACGGTGTGATTGACCATAGAAATGCTGCTTAATCCCTAAAATTTGTCTTTTAGAGAGAAATTCCACAAATATGTTATCTTTGTAGACTAGGCTAGTAGTTTCCCCCATTCAAACTACTTGACTCCATAACTTGCAAGCTGAAGGTCAAAGAACAATGAAATCCAAAATATCAATGCCTTAATTGCTCTTTTTATAGTACTTTTGATTCCCTCTAACATATTTGAATTTCAAATTGCGCCCTTTTAGGAGGGAAAATAAATAAATGTGGCCCCAATTGAGAAATAATGTAATCCGTCATGCCCGCCATTGAGAATTAAATAATTATTTGTTAATGACCTGATGATAATTAATAATCTATGGGAATCAAATAGGTTATTGATGAAATCCTCTTTTTGGCCTTGTCTTTTAGGAAGGGACATGATAGGCTAGGGGCCTGGTTCGATTGGTGAGAGCTTCCTGTGGTAAAGCATGCGGTCATGAGGTCTAGTCTCTCCCTAGACCACATGGTACAAGAGGACATGTCATGCTAGCATCACTGGTTATATTAAAACGTTTACCTAGTGCACTGCAAAGGGAAAAAAGGAAGGTACATGACAAAATGAATTTGTAGGAGCATCTCCTTGAGAATTTTTTACTTATTTTTGTTCAATAGCCATCTTAGTTGTATTTGGGAAATATTTGCTTGTTATTAACAGTGATCAAGAGATCAATTTATACAAGAGACTGAATGATGCTTCCTTAAGAAACAATCATAAAGAATAGAAACATTCTATTCTAGAAACAGAAAAATAAATATTTATAGAAGATTACAATAGATAACCATTAGATACTAAATAAAGATAATAGAAACTATCTATTATCGTAATATCCTCCCTTAATGGTTAATCTATCCAGAGCACGAAGCTATCAAAAAGCGTACAAGGCAAATTTTGTTTTCTATGGGCTGCGAACCAGATTGCTTAGATAGGGTAGCTAAGCGCTTCCGACATTCAACCTTTATGTGACCAAACTTGTGGCAATAGTTGCATCGAATGTTCTTCTTCCAAGAGCCTTTTATATCTAGAGCAGAGGATGTCTGCTGAGAAGACTGCTAATGATACTTTGGAGAACGCTCCAAAACTTTGCAGATGAGCATAATGCTCCAAAAAAAACCGCAAAAAGCCATGATTTTTGAGGTGAAAAATCAATCAAAACCCAACATGATTTTTGTAGTGAAAAATCAATCAAAACCCAACATGATTTTTGAGGTGAAAAAACAATCAAAACCCAATACGATTTTTGAGGTGAAAAATCAATCAAAACCCAACATTAGAAAGTTTAATTTTTTTTAGGAAAAACGGTAAAACCCAACAGATAATTTTTGAGGAAAAAATTACAAACCCACAAATAAATCCCACACAACTTTGCAAATTACAGAATCAGAAATTTTTAAGGGAAAATTCATAGAAACCCATAAAGAAACAATTTGAGAAAAAAAAATGAAAAATCTATCAGAATTTTTTTTTTTTTGAGGAAAAAAATTATGAAAACCCACTAGAATTTTTAAGGGAGTTATTAACAGTGATCAAGAGATCAATTTATACAAGAGACTGAACGACGTTTCCTTAAGAAACAATCGTAAAGAATAGAAACATTCTATTCTAGAAACAAAAAACTAAATATTAGAAACATTTTAATATTTATAGAAGATTACAATAGATAACCATTAGATACTAAATAAAGATAATAGAAACTATCTATTATCGTAATAAGTTGCTCAAGGGATTAATAGTGAACTTGATTTCTCTCCTTGAGACTTTAAGGGAATTTAGGACTATCCACTTTTCCATTCCCTTTCAATATATCACGCATTTTTGTGCTTAAGATATTTGTCATTCCTTCCTCTACAAAATACAAGATGGTAAAGTGTAGAGTACTACCAAATGAAAAATATGTAGAAGAATGCTACTAAGCCCAAAAGTAGTAGCACATTCTTAGAAATCAAATCTTGTTGAACAAAGTGTTAGTTAACAGATTTATCACCTAACTCTATCTTTTGATGCCCAAAAAAGGTGATAAATGCAACCTTATTTGAATTGATAAAATGGTATCTACTATTGGCCGATTTTTTGCTTATTTTCAAAGTTGGCAATCACCTTCATATGATTTATAACTAAACACTAACTTGAAGCTGCTTTTAACCGAAAAACAATTAAGGTAGGCTCTTAACCAGAAATCTTACAAAGGGCGAAAATCCATAGAAAAAGAAATATTAAACAAAAGATTTCAATAACTTCAGATACTTCACAGGAACACATTCACATATAAGATTACCGCATTCTATAAAGATCAAAGGAACCTTTAACACATTCGTCTATTGATATATAGATTCAAAGATCAAATATTTAGAACTTCAGCATGATAACTTGAATTAAAGCTCGAGGAAAGCAAATATTTTCAGTCAATCAAAGTTCAGCCAAAAGATCTTGAAAAACTAAGCGTTCTACTACTTAAAACATCACAAAGTTACTGTCCTCCTAGACTGTTACCTTACCAAGTCTTTTTTAAAAATTGAAAATAAAAAGGTTTCTTGAAAAAAAAACTTGTAAAGAGTTTTAAACTTCCATAGTTCCCAAGCCTTGGACATTTGTCACCTCAACCTCTTCAACTCCCTTTGCTTCTTTTGCTTCCCTCACTCTTCGGCGATATTCTTGGTACCTCTTGACATGTCATGATTTTGTCATGATCTGGGATAGTGGTGACCTGTAGTTTGGTTCTCCAATTGGCCAACTGTTTCACTACATCTTTGACTTCCTTAGGAATTCCAGTATCTTCAACCTTGAGTGCGTTCAAAATTGTGTACATTGCTCAATATGTTCAACATCTTTGTTCTACCATCTTGGGCATCTTCCACCCCTTCGGACAACAATTCTTCATATTGTTTTCTTATTTCCTCTTGCTCATCAACCTTCTCTCCAAATTCATCAGTGAAGTGTTAGCATAAATGTTGATGGTATTCCTTTGGGGGAGTATCCTTAGAATTGCTAGAACACTTGGGGAGATTGTTAGCATTATTGACATGTTGCATTCATGACTATGTTTGTCATTGATGTCAACATAGTATTGTTTCTGTGAAGATTGACAGAGTAGTAGATAGAGAACGAGGTCGTATCAACGACATATTGATGATCAGGTCAAGTGCAGTTAAGGATGTGTTCTATATTGTGTCCTGATGAAGTGGTTAAGTGCGCATGGAGAAAGTCGAAGAGTACCTAAGAAGCAGTTTCTGATGTTTGGATTGTATCTCTAATAGAGATAGAATCGTGATGAGCACAGTTAGACATTGATAGTAGACATCCTGATGATGACGTCAACAAGTGTGCAAGGTCAGAGGTCACATATGTGAGAAGTTGTAAAGATTGTGAGCCGACAATAATTTGTAATTGCGAAAAGATGTAAAGTTTTGTAATATCTTAATGAGGTCCTATTATAATTAAATGGGAAAACCTCAAGGCATCTCAAGGAATTATTTTGAGGATATGGTATAAAGAAAGGTATTTTCCTTGTTTGTAAGTATTTTTGAAGTTGATATCAAGCGAGAAAGAGCAGATTATATGGAAAATGCGGTAAGCGATCTAAGGGATTATTGGATGCGAAGTTGGTGATCTGGTATCGAGATCAGAAGAGGTTTGGTCCGGTGAGAGGATAGAGAACGAGCTATACATTTTTATTATTCTGTAAGGAATAATATAAAGATCAGTTGGATAGTGAGTTCGATGGTCTTGTCCCTGAAGTTGTTTGGATAGTGGGTCCATCTGCTTTTTACAACTCCTAACAAGGTTGGAATCTCCTAACAAGGATTCAAAGTCTCCAAATAGGGACTAATATGTATTGACGTGTATTTCATTGGCTCGTAATAGAGTCCATCCTCTAATAAGGAACTTTTATATTAGTACATTTTGTGGGTACCATCCCCATCGGGGTTTTCCCTCTAATCAAGGGTTTCCCTAGTTAACATATCTGGTATTATTGTGTATGAGTATCTTCTTATGGTTGCTGATTATATTATTCGCATGCCTAAGGAATAATAAGGTTGATAAGTGTTTTAATAGTTGGATAATTGATTCACCTCCCCTCTCAGTTATCTTAGTAGATTTTACTTTCTAACAATTGGTATCAGAACATTAGGTCCTCGAAGAAAAAGCTTAACAGCTTTAGAAGATCAATGGCGGGTCACTTCAGAAAAGAAAGTCCTAAATTTGATGGAGTTAACTATGAAAGTTGGAAGGAGAAGATGAAGACTTATTTGCTATGTATGGGTCCATGATATTGGCTGATGACAAAGAAAGAAAAGAAGATAGTGGAAGAAAGCAAACTTGAGGAATGCAGTGAAGCTAAAAGAGATCTATTTATGTGTAATATGCTTGCCAAAGAAGCGTTATTGTCAGCTCTTCCTGAGAACGAAATACAGTCAGGTAAAATCCTTAGAGACATCTCATGAAATTTGGACAGCTTTAGAATCTACTTTTGAAGGTGATAAACATGCTAAAAGAATTAGACTACAGAATTGGATATGTTTGTTTCAAGATGCTAAAATTATGGAAGATGAATCTATGAGAAGCTATGTTGGTAGAATATCTGAAATTGTTGTAGGAATTAAGTCTTGTCAAGGATCTATAGAAAAAAAAGAGATTGTTTGAAAGATTTTGAAAACATTGACACCACCTTTTAGACAAATAGCATAGTTGATTGAGCAAGTGATACCTTGCACTGAGAAGTTTACCAAAGATACTTTACTTGGAAGATTGGATTCACCAGAAGTAAGCGTAAAGCAATCTAGAGAATTGCCCAGAGTGGAAACACTTTTTAGTTCATTAAGTGTTTGTCCTTCTTTATCAAAAAGTGCATGCACCAGTGGAGACTATGCTAGCACCAGTAGATCTAGATTTGAAGAAGACAAAAAAATTGAAGAAGGAATAGCCTTGCTTGTAAGAAGAAAGCCAAACGGTAAGAAATTTTTTTAATGTTGGACTTGCAATGAATTTGGTCATTATGCTTCTAAGTGTTCTAAAAAAGAGAAAAAATATAAGAACTTCAAACCTAGAAGACTAAGAGATTGTTTGTATGCAAATGAAGATGATGAATCTGAGGAAAGAATTCAGAGTGAAAGTGATGATGAATTAGGATTTGTGGCTATAAAAGAAGAAAATCTTAAAAAAGAAATTAGAGAAGAGACAACCTTAGTTTCACAAGTTGAAAAGAAATCTGATTGGATTATAGATAGTGGATGTTCACATCATATGATTGGAGATATGAATAAGTTTGTCAAGTTTAGAAATCATGATGGAGGAATTGTTAGAGTTGGTAACAATGCAACTTGTCACATTACGAGAATAGGATCTATTATTCTTGATGGAAAGACTAATACCGATGATGTTTATTTTGTTGATGGATTAAAGCATAACCTACTAAGTGTTGGACAATCGGTTGATAAAGGTTATCAGTTGCAATTCACAAAGAAGGCTTGTATTGTCAAAGACAAAGATGGTAAGTTGATTGGAATTGGTACAAGATCCAGAGGTAATGTGTTTCAATTGAACCCTACATAAATGATTTGTTTAGTTGCAAAAGTGGATAACAGTTGGCTATGGCATAGAAGGTTCTGTTATATAAACTTTGATAATATTGTGAAGGCTAGTGATACATTTGTAGTCAGAGATTTACCTAGAATCATGAAGCCTACTAATGTTGTTTGCAAAGAATGTGTTATGGCTAAGTAGAAGAAAGTTTTTTTTTAAAGCAAGAAGTTCACTACCACAGAGAAATTGGAGATTGTTCATACAGATTTGAGCGGTCCCGCTAGAACAAGAGGATTCTATGGAGAAAGGTACTTTATGATTTTTGTTGATGATTTCACTAGAATGATGTGGGTAGTATTTCTTAAAGAAAAGTCTGAGGCATTTGAAAAGTTTAAGGTGTTTAAGGATAGAGTTGAGAATGAATCTAGTATAAAGAGAAATGTTTGAGATGAGATAGAGGTGGAGAGTTTACTTCTAGAGAGTTTAACATATTTTGTGAAGAAAATGGAATTAAGAGACAGTTATCATCACCCAAGACTCCTAAGCAAAATGGGATAGCAGAAAGAAGGAACATATCTGTATCAGAAGCAGCAAGAGCAATGATGTTAGAGAATGATGTATCCAAGACATTTTGGAGGGAAGCAGTCAATACTTCAGTATACACCATGAACAGGGTGCAGATCAAAAAAGGTACAGACAAGACTTCTTATGAATTATGGTTTGGTCACACACCCTCAGTAAAGTATTTCAAAATTTTTGGAAGTAAATGTTACATAAAGAGAGATGATGATATTGGTAAGTTTGATCCAAGAAGCGATGAAGGTATGTTCATTGGTTATTCATTGAAAAGAAAAGCTTATAGATGCTTTAATCAAAGAACTAAGACAATTGTTGAAAGTGCAAATGTAAAAGTGGATGAAAAATTTGGAGTTAAAGAGAGAATGCTGGATTATATTTCTGATGGTGAGGAAGATAATCCTGAATATGTTAGAGAGAATGTTGAAGTTTTCTTTGAGACTAACAATGATTTGCAAAATGATGTACAAATTATTGAGGAAAGAGGATAATAGAGAACAAAACCAAGAGAAGAGATAAGAGTTGAGATAGGAACTCCTACACCAAATAGGAATTTGGCAAAGAACCACCCTGCAGAACATATTATTGGAAGTAAAGACAAATGAGTAATGACAAGAAACAAAGTACATGAGGAATTATGTTTGATTTCTCAAGTTGAACCAAAAAGCGCAGATGAGGCATGCAAGGATGATCATTGGATTCAAGCAATTAAGGAAGAACTAGATCATATTGTGAAGAATGAGACATGGGAATTGGTTCGTAGACCTAAAACAAAATTGTTAGAACTAAATGGGTATTTAGAAATAAGATGATTGAACAAGGTGAAGTTGTGACGAATAAAGCAAGATTGGTATGCAAAGGATATTCATAGCAAGAAGGTATAGATTATAAAGAAACATTTGCCTCTATTGTCAGAATGGAAGTAGTAAGAATGTTTTTGGCTTATACAACAAATAAGAAGTTTAAAGTGTATCAGATGGATGTAAAGTCAATGTTTTTGAATGAAGAATTTGAAGAAGTTTACATTGAGCAGCCTAAAGGATTTCCTTTGACAGAAGAAAAGGACATGGTATGTAGATTGAAGAAAGCATTGTATGGTCTAAAGCAAGCACCTAGAATCTGGTATGCAAGCTTGGACAAATATTTGGCAAAGTTGGAATTTGCTAAAGGTATGATAGATGGTAACTTATATTTGAAAGAAATTGAGAATGGATCATTGATCATTGTGATATTTGTTGATGACATAATCTTTGGAGGTAATGATGAAGCAAGTGATGAGTTTGCTGATGAAATGAAGAATGAGTTTGAGATGAGTATGATTGGCGAGATGAAGTTTTTCTTGGGTTTACAGATTGTGCAAAACAATGATAGTATTTTTCTATCAGAAGCAAAGTATTTAAAAGACATATTGAAAAGATTTAGCTTAGAAAATTGTAACCCTATTGGTAAACCCATGATAAATGGTCACAAGTAATCTAGCAAAGATGAGACACCTATAGCAAAAGAAGTATAGATCTATGATTGGAGGCTTGCAATATCTGACTCACACCAGACCAGATATAGCAAATGCAGTTGGGACAGTAGCAAGATTTCAAGCTGATCCTAAGGAATCTCATTATACAATAGTAAAAAGGATATTCAAATATCTAAATGGCGCACTTGATTTTGGACTATGGTATGATAGATCAAGTGATTTCAATTTGTGTGCTTAAACTGATGCGGATTGGGCAGGCAGTATGAATGACAGAAAGGGCACTAGTGGTGGAGCATTTTTTCTTGGAGGAAGATTGGTTTCTTGGGAAAGCCTCAAGGTCGATTCAAGGAATTATTTTGAGGATGGTATAAAGAAAGGTATTTTCCTTATTTGTAAGTAAGTATTTATGAAGTTGATATCAAGCGAGAAAGAGTAGAGTATTTGGTAAATGCGAGTAAGAAATCTAAGGTGATGCAAAAGCATCCTTGGTTGGCTTGCAATCCTGTAAGATGGTGTGGTTTGGCTTTGGAGTTTGGGAACTCAATCGAAGAAGGAAGTGTGACTCGGTCGATATTGAGTTGATTTGGTTGTTGTGTTAACTGCACGACTCGGTTAATGAAGACGTTCGACAAAGCTTGGGGCGCTCGGTAGATATTGGGAGCTTGGTTTGCTTTGGAAACTCGTCAGTAGTGTTGCCTAAGTTTGCTCGGTCATTGAAGGGAGCTCGGAAGATACTTGGAGCTTGGCATACACTATGGTGCTTGGCATGCACTGGGAGCTCGACATACATTGTGGTGCTCGGCATGCTCTGGGAGCTCGACAATGCTTGGAATTTAATGATGCTCAGCTTGGTCTTCCTTCTTGTTGGTGTCGAGTTGTTTGTGAGTGGACTTTGGGTATTTAATTTGTGTTGTAACTGACTTGTGGCTTGGTTGGGTATAAGTAGGGGGTTTTGTGGAGTCTTTAGGCATTATCATCGAGCTTGGAGAAGAGGATGAGGGGTAGATGCGAATTTTGAAGAGCTAGTAGCTGTGGCTTGAGGACCAGAGGATTGCTTGATGGACTTGAGGTTACAAGTGTGGATTGTTCTTGGTGTTCTTATTCAGTTGTGGTTCTAGACTAGTGGGATTGGAATTGTAAGTTGGATCTTATGGGGTCTTGCAGAAGTGATATTGTAATTGCTATTTGTGTTTGGCCCTAACCCGGAAGGCCTTACAGCCAAGCATATTGCATGTAATTAGTTATTTTATGAATAAAGAGTTGTGATTTGGTATCAGATCTTTTATTATTGTTGCTTGTTGTGTTTTTGTTGTGTGGTTATTTGCTGGGGGTTTGGACATCTCCTTTGGGAATTCTCTTGCCTTGCACTGCATCAGGTGGTATCAGAGCGAAGGTTATTCCTGAGTGTGTGAAACGATCACTGAAGTTGAGGTAGTTTGCACCAGGATCTTGGGTTGTAGAAGGTTGATCTTGTGGAGATGATTGATCTTCTAGATTGGTGGATCTATTGCTTTGGGTTTGCGCAAATTTTGGAAGATGCCTCCAAGAAGATTGGACTCTAGGGCAATTAATGATCTTAGTGATGCTGTGGAGGAAAGGATCTCAGAGAAGATTAGAGCATAATTCAGATTTGAGATTGCATTGATGAAGAGTGACATGATTGCTGAAATTGTGAGGGCTTTAGGTGGTATACCTAGGCATGGGGTACTGAAGATGGCTATGAGGAAGTAGTTGAAGACTTTGAAGTTACTGGATCTAGTGGTGAGGACATAACTGATTATGTGGAGAGACCTATTGGAATTAGGTCTGGTCAGTTTGCTAGACCTGGATCTCACTTGAAGTTGAAGCATAAGATGGAGGTTTCTAATTTCTCAAGTACTTTGACTCCCGAAGACCTGATTGATTGGATTGGTGAATTGGAAGACTACTTTGAACTTGAGGATATTGAGGATCCGATCAGAGTGAGTTTTGCACAAATTAAGTTGAAAGGACAAGCTGCTCTTTGGTGGAAGGAACTGCAAAGAGACAGAGAAGAAGGTGAAATGAAGGTCACTAGATGGAGATTGATGGTGACTAAATTGAAGGCTAAGTTCATTTCTGTTGATTATGACTTGAGTTGTTTAAGAGGTTGTAGAATCTGAAGCAGAAAGATATGACTGTGAAAGATTACATCGAGGAGTTCTACAAGTTGACTATTCGGTTTGGGCACAGAGAATTGTCAAAGGAGAAGGTAGCTTGGTATATTAATAGTTTGAGATTCAGTATTCAGGATGAGGTTGGTATGCTGAATGTTTTTCTAGTTGAGGATGCTTATCAGTATGCTCTGAAGGTAGAAGATAAGTTGAAGAGGAAAAGCCAAGGTAATGCTAGAGGGAAGGAGAAGCAGGATAACTCGACAAAGGCTAAACTAAGTGCTGAAGGTGAACCAAAACCTGCTGATCAGAAGAGAAGGATAGGTGGAGGTGAGTTTAGTGGTGATTGTTTCAGATGTGGTGAAGAGGGGCATAGATCTTTTGAATGTCCTCATGGTAGGAAAGTTGCTGTTATGAATGAGGTTGCAGTCCAAGACAGTCAACCTAAGCAAGGAGAGAGTTTTCTAACTTGACGAGTATTGGTTGGTCAGAGGACACTGGATTCTTGTTAGAGGACTAGTTTGTTCAGGACTTGTTGTAAGTCTAGTGATAAAGTCTGCAATGTGATTGTGGATGGTGGTAGTACTGATAACCTTGTTGCTGAGGAGATGGTTCAGACACTTGGAGACTGAGACATCCTTATCTTTATAGGATTGACTGGTTGCAAGATGAGCATGCTTTGGAAGTGAGGGATCAATGCCTTGTTGATTTTCAGATTGGGAAGTATGAGGATCAAGTGTTGTGTGACATTGTGGACATGAACAATTGTCATGTGTTGCTTGATAGACCTTGGGAGTATGATTGCAGGGCTCTGCATGATTGTGTCAAGAATGTGTTTACAATTGTGAAAGGTGGCAGGAAGCATTCCCTGATTCCTTTGCAGAATGAAGAGGTTGGTAGAAGTAACATGAGTATTGGCAGCTGAGTTGAGTTGGCCAATTCAGAGAAGGTTGGAGATGAGTATGGAAAGCAGACCTGTAGCACACCGAGGATGGATATGAAAAAGCCAGAAGAAGAACAAAGGAAAGAGTGTAGAAGTTGAAGACTTGAAGGATATGTATATGAAGAACCAGTTTGGGATTTATGTGCTGAATCCCAGAAGATGTTCTTTAAGCTATTAAGAACATCTTTTCGAACTTGGGGTGTTTGATGCAGGAACATCCTTGGTTGGCTTGCAATCATGCAGGATGGTGTGGTTTGGCTTTGGAGTTTAGGAACTCGGTCGAAGAAGGAAGTGTGACTTGGTCAATACTGAGTTGGTTTCGTTGTTGTGTTAACTGAGTGTCTCGGTTAATGAAGAAGTTCGGCAAAGCTTGGGGTGCTCGGCAGATATTGGGAGCTCGGTTTGCTCTGGGAGCTTGTCAGTAGTGTTGCCTGAGTCTGCTCGATCATTGAAGGGAGTTCGAAAGATATTTGGAGCTCGACATACACTATGGTGCTCGACATGCACTGGGAGCTCAGCATACACTGTGGTGCTAGGCATGCTTTGGGAGCTCGGCAATGCTCTGAATTTATTGACGCTTGGCTTGGTCTTGTTTCCTGTTAGTGTTGAGTTATCTGTGAGCCGCTTTGGGTATTTAATTTGTGTTGTAGCCGACTTGTGGCTCAACATATATTTAATGGGAGGGATTTAATCTAATTTGTAATGAACTAGGCCAACTTGTGGCTTGGTTGGGTATAAGTAGGGGGTTTTGTGGACTCTTTAGGCATTATCATCCAACTTGGAGAAGAGGATGAAGGGTGTTGATGTGAGTTTTGTATCACTTACATAACATATTAGGATTTGAATATTCAATATAGGATATCAAACATGCAACCCCTCTTTTGAAAAGTTATTACTCATGAAGACATAAGCAATAGCTCCAATGTTCCTTACACCGTTGGATACTCGCTTAGTTTTATCGATGTGATTTGCTGGTAATCACGTAGGTGGCCTTACGCTATTCATTCAAGGATGACTTGGACTTTGGTGGGATGAAGGTGATGGTGGCTCAATTTATGAAATGTGCGGAGGCAGATAATGTTGATGGTAGTGATGATGGAGGGTGTGTCTGCCAATGGTGATGTTGATGGGAAAGCGATGGTCGTGGAAGGTGAATGGATGTGTTCTAATGCTTGACCTACTCCTTTTAACTTCCCTCTCTAAACTTCAACTACCCAACTATTCACTACTCTACTCCTATGAATGGAAGGTTAGCAAATGGATGGGGATCGAACCTAATGAGAGCTGACCAGTGGCCTCACTTCCACAGGTGCAATGATTCAAAGGAATAATACACTAGTTTACCACACAAAGCTTCCCAACCAGCCGCTAGGATGCTAGTGGTCTAGTATTGATCCCTATCAAACATTTACCAATGCTACCATACAACTATTCATCTACTTTAACCTCACTTAAACAACTTCAAATGAAACCAACTTTAACAACTTGAAAAGAAATCTAAGTAAGTGGAAGTAGAAAACATGCAATAACACCCAATGTTCTTGATCAACATGCCAATCGCAACAATGAAAAAGAGAGCATTTTGGTATTATCTTCGCAACAATTTCTCCGACCCCTTACAAATGAGAGCAAATGGCCTTTTATAGGGGCCAGAAATACAATGGACGGTGGAGATCAAAACAAAATCAATGATCCAGATTGGATCCTAAAAACCCTAATTAGGGTTGCCACCCCATCGGCCAATGAGAAGCTACCACCTCATCAATGGACCAATGAAAAAAGTGCAAAAAGTAGCAACCAATGAGAAGGCACCAAAATGGTGGCCAATTAGAAATAGACACTTGTCCTATTCTAGAAGAAAGGGAAATTGCCACTTGGGCTTACATCAAATGATCTTCTAATATAAATCTTCCCTTTTCTTTCATTTTTTTAGCTAAGGCAATGAACTTAGCTAGCCTTTCATTAACTTCTTCCATAGGAGGACAAGGTGTGTGCTTCGCCTTGAGTTCCGCTGACTTTGCCACGCCACTTGCTGCTTGTAGTATCCTTTTGTGATCCTTCTCATATTCTTTCTCAAATCCAATAAAAGCATTGAGAGAGGAAAGGGTGCTTAAATGCTTTTTCTTGATAGCAACCTTTCCCAACTCATCCAACTTCGATCCAAAATTTGTCTCGTTGACATCTTCTTTGCCAAGGGGGATTGTCCTTCCTTTAGTCTACCCCTCATCCGTATCATGTCCACTGTACAGATATTGGTGTTGGTTATTC
Source organism: Cupressus sempervirens (assembly GCA_028749045.1). Taxonomy (NCBI): domain Eukaryota; kingdom Viridiplantae; phylum Streptophyta; class Pinopsida; order Cupressales; family Cupressaceae; genus Cupressus; species Cupressus sempervirens. The sequence continues at coordinate 198,893,176 of CM053793.1, read as the reverse complement.
ACTTCATTTTCGAGAAGAAGTTTTGGGCGTCATATCCTCTTTGTCTTTCTTAGTGTTCGCCCACTTGGGATTCTTACTTGCACTATCATCCTCCATGCTCGTCGCCCTATTACGGGATGGTAGAGTGGTGGACCAAAAGGCAAGAAGAACCAAGTGGAGCAATCCTTAGACTAGAACGAAAGATGGATGTCAGCTAAAGCACTCCTTGCAACTCTAGATGATGAAAATTCACCTTAACCAGTAAACTTATAGCGACTTTTCGGAACCTAGGATATGACTTTCAAGAAGTTCAAATCCCTTTGCAAATTAGAAATTTATCATGCAATTTACCTCCAAATAAAATTTCCCAACCTAGGGCAAAAATCGCAGCCACTTGCAAAAATCAGAATTTTATCTCCCACAAATTTTGGCTCCCACAAATTTCGGCTCCCACAAAATTCGGCCTCCACAAATTTCGGCTCCCACAAATTTCGCCCTCCACAAAATTCGCCAAGCAAGAAAAGTGCAGATTTCGCCCTCCACAAAATTCGCCAAGCAAGAAAAGTGCAGATCTGCTCTTGCAAAATCACCAACGCCTTGAGAAGGAGAAGTGAGAAGTGAGGAAGAAATGGGAGAGAGGCCTCCTCTTATACCCAACTTTCTTCTTGGACCTTGGGAGAAAGAAAAACAAATAATTAATGCAAAATTATGGCCCACAATTAAATACTTAAACAAAATTAATTTTGCCATAATGAAAATTAACTTTCTAAATTGCCAATTAGTTCTAAATTGCAAAAATAAATTAAATAATGCCTTGAGGGTGTTAAATATTTCCATTTAATGGGGGTTTAGTAATTAATACGTCATTAAATTTGGATTTTGGCTAATCAAAAGCCATTTTTCAATATTAAATTACCAATTTCATTAAAGGCAAAAAGTTTTCAAGACAATTTTAATCTATTAAAATCAATTTTTTGCAATTTCTCTCCAATCGATTTTGCTATGCCAATAATTTTTTTTTGACAAAAATAAAATAAAATTTCTTCTAGAGCCAAACAATCGATTTTGCAATTTTATTTCACCGTCACAAAAATTAATTTTCTTCACCAAAAAAAATAAAATTAAGATTTTCCAAAAAACCAAATTTAACAAAAATTTCATTTTTTTGAAAATTATCCAAATTTATACAATTATATCCAAATTTTCAAAAGAAAATGTCTAAGTACAAAATTTACAATTTTATCCTACCAAGTTGGAATTAACTTTGAAATTTGTTCGGCCTAAGGATAGAATTGGTTGCTCTGGAAAATCAAGTTGAACCGGGTGAAAATAAGCTAAGCCTCCCCACATTTGTCCTGAAGGTGCCAAGGTGTGAAATTTTCAAAACTCAAAAATTTTGGGCAATCCAAAAATTTGCCGTGGCGATTTAAAAAAGGGGGGGGTCTCCAAAATTTTGGGGCGATGGTGTGAAAACCTCACAACAAAGGGTAGATGTGAACTTTGAAGAGTTAGTAGCTGCAGCTTGAGGACTAGAGGATTGCTTGGTGGACCAGAGGGTACAAGTGTGGATTCTTCTTGGTGTTCTTGTCTAATTGTGGTTTTGGACTATTTGGGATTGGGATTGTAAGTTGGATCTTATGGGATCTTGCAGAACTGATATTGTAATTGCTGTTTGTATTTGGCCCTAAGCCAGAAGGCCTTACAGCTGGGCATATTGCATGTAATCAGTTATTTTATGAATAAAGAGTTGTGATTTGGTATCATATCTTGCATTATTGTTGGTTGTTGTTGTGTTTTCGTTGTGTGGTTATTTGATGGGGGTTTGGACATCTCCTTTGGGGATTCTCTTGCCTTGCATTGCATCATAAGGGATTACTGGATGTGAAGTTGGTGATTTGGTATCGAGATCAGAAGAGGTTTGGTCCGGTTAGAGGACAGAGAAGGAGCTATACATATCTATTATTCTGCAAAGAATAATACAGAGATAAGTTGGATCCCTGAAGTTGTTTGGACAGTCGGTCCATCTGCTTTTTACAACTCTTAACAGGGTTGGCACATCTCCTAACAGGGTTGGAATCTCCTAACAGGGATTCAAAGTCTCATAATAGGGACTGATATGCATTGAATGTATTTCATTGGCTCCTAACAGAGTCCATTCTCTAACAAGGAACTTTTATATTAGTAGATCATTTTGTGGGTACCATCCCAGCCGGGGTTTTCCCTTTGATCAAGGGTTTTGCTAGTTAACATATCTAGTGTTATTGTGTATGAGTATCTTCTTATGGTTGTTGATTATATTATTTACATGCTTAAGGAATAATAGGGTTGATGTGTTTTAATAGTTGGATAATTGGTTCACCCCCCCTCTCAGTTATCTTAGTGGACTTTACTTTCTAACATTAAGTCCACATTCCATGAACTAAAATGGTAAAACCACTCTTAATGCTGATTAGGCTGTCGAGGTACTACTCTTGTACATGTTTAAGATAATTGGTATAGTCTTTGTATAGAGAGAGTTTCCAGTCAGTGGAATACAACCAACAAGCTTGAATTTCTTCGGGACTGCATACTATCTTTCGGCTATCGATGTTGTAGGTTTCAACTCCACTATACTTCCAATGGTTTTCACTAGAATATATAGGCCACTCTGTTCCTCTCTCATCTGCTACAATTCTTGAATTGAACTTTCTTTTATTAGTGATGCTAATATATAGGTTTCCGAGAGTGGTTAGATGTGCCATACCCCATTCACGCATTTGTTCCACTCACTTAGCCAACACTTGCATTCTATTGATGCTTGCTTTGAACCGATCGAAGGCTTTTGCATCAAGGGGAAATTGATAGGACTTGGAGGCTCCTCCTCCAATGGAACTGATGATGGAGGTCATAAATTCCCTAAGAGGTCAGACTTGTGTTAAATGCTCTTGCAACTCACGGTTGTTCCTCTTCAGCTTGTCAGCCCTTTCAGTTAATGCCTTTAGATGGAAATTCACATGGTAGGCTTCACTCTCTAGATTAGAAGGTTTCATATCAACATTGTTAAATTTTCTTTATCAGATTTAGTTGATTTAACATAAGGATAGTTAAGTCTTTATATATATTTGTAATAAATGATTTTAATTTGTATATAAAGAAACTTTTATATATATATATATATATATATGTAATTTGTATCTCCACTATTCTTGTTGGTCTTCCTTTCAATTTCTTTATTTACTTGCCACACAATTTCTTGTAGGACCCACCACCCTCATTATCTTACATGAACAACTGATACTTCCTGATGACTTGATGTTAATGCAAAACTATATGAATTCAATGTAGTTTGTATATAAAGATGACCGACATAAACTTCTAATAAATAGCAAGTGGGGGGCATGAAATATAGAGACGTGACCCCATACAACCAACATGACCCCATACTTACATGCAACTAACACATCGATCAAGGTTTAGTAATGATTAATTATTCTGGTCAAACATTCATAACAACCACGTCATGTTCATATATGAAGGACGTTGGAAGAAATTCATGCAGATAGGACTAGTCATCATAACTTGTCCAATAAACATCAATACCCTCAACCTTTTAATGTAACGTGCAATATATTCAAGCATGGAACAAGCACGAATACTTAAAGACCATTAATGTAGATATTCGATGAATATAACAACTATACGAATGTTAATATATATAAAAACTTTGATTTACAATTATGATATGATTAGAGAATGCTATATATATTAAATATCATGAGATTATATATATAGACACACACAATCATATATATATACAATCATATATTTTTACATCTTATGTTTTATCTAACTGAAGCTATAAAACACTAACAAACATGAGAGATATCATAGCTGGCTGCTGTGATTGTATCCATGTTCACATGTCTAACAGGGTTGGCTATCTCCAAAATATTATGTCCAGTATTGGAATTAGTGAAGATTTCAGACATCCTTTTGGCCTTCTTGGGCTTCTTAGAGCTTTGAAAGAGTAGGTTGACAATGTCCACTTCATCAACATTCAAAGTTACTTTTCTCCTTTTCTTCTCCACTTCTTATTTCAAACAAACAAGGGAAGTGAGGCTTGATCCTGCATTATCAATATCACCTACCCCCATTGCAATAGTAGGTAAAGGTGGGAGAGTCACAAGAGTAGGAGTACTAGAAGATGGTATTTCCATTATTGAAGTTATTGCACTATCTTGCATAATCTATTGGTACACCATATTAGGGTCCTCTTCAACCTCTTTCTATTTACGAGTAGTACCTTTGATGCAGGAGCATCTTGGGTTAATGAGCAATCTTGTATCAACCAATAATATTGCTTTGTTTTTTGTATCATTTTTTTTTTGAGGAGTAGCCATTGCTGCTCGTGGTTTCAAATTGTGTGTAGTTGGTATCATATTGTGGACCCATTGGTGATTTGTATCCTACGTGCGTGGAATCTAATGTTCGTTGTGCTTGGAGTTACGTGCCTCTTTCTCCGCTTGCTTGTTTCATCTAGCGTACCATGGAGTTTCTTCTGCGTGGTTCCCTTTGATGACGTGGCGTCTTGCACAGTTGAAGGACATCTCTTGGATCATGTGTGGACCTATCTTTAAGAGCGTGGATACTATTTTGATCATTAGATAGTTCTATTGTTTTCTCCTCCAAGGCATGACCAATTTTGTAATTATATGCCTGACAAGACGACTTGTGGTCTTGCTGGCTATATAAGAACTTGGATTAGATTTAGGAAAGTAAGGAGGTATGAAATAGGAAGTTCTTAGATAGAAGAAATTCTCAAGATTGTGAGCTTTCAGCTCTGATGTTGTAATTTATTGTATTGGCCGCAACCTAGAAGGCCTTACAATCGAGCATGTTGAATGTTGAATATATATTTTATCATGCGAGTTGTCTAGTCAATCACTATTGGATCATAGATAAAGTTGGTTCTTGCTGCCAAATATGTGTTTGCTTCCGTTTGTACTACTGGCAAGCTGTTAGGAGACTAGAATTGGCTTCCTTTCCTTACTAGCCTTGCACCAACCACCTTCATCCGATTCACATGTACTCTTTAGTTTAACATGGTTCCTGTCAAGTTGTTCCTCATCTACACTACTTTGTGTATTCTTTTGCATGAAGCTAACAACTACGTGCACACTTGATGCAGAGGAAAGGGTGATGGACCTTTTACACAAGACAAGTTACTCAAATTTGGCTTACAAACCCACTACTTCCCAAAGTGCTTGTTACAAGATTCAAGAATTGGCAGGTTAACGGATTTCCGAATTATTGATTGATTAACAGAGGAACTAATGTGTTCCTTATAAAGAATTACAAGGACATTGTTTCTAAAAGAAACAACGTAGACTGAAGACAGAATTAGAAACAAAACTAAAGATAGGATAGGAAGCATTCCTATCTGGATTGAACACAAAAGAGATAGGATAGGAAACATTCCTATCTAGATTGAAAGATGGACTACAGACAAGTAGTTGACCGTTATAGAAAGTATAAGATATTATCTTAATACCCTCCCTTAATGGTCAACGTACGGATGTCAGAACATTCTGAGATAACTGAGACCCTCCCTGGATCTACAGAATGCTGAAACCAAGAAGCTTTGCCAGAAGAGTGCTATGACTCGAAACAAATTGCAATTACAAAACTTCGTTTTTGTGGAAAAAACGGTAAAACTTAGAATCTCACCCAACCTTGCGTATTACAGACAACATGAAATGATTTTTGAGGAGAAAATCAACAAACTCAGAAACAACAGAAATAGATTCAAAAGGCGAAAAATGCAGCTTCGCCTTAATCAGGAAGCTTGACAACTTGTGCTGTTGGTTGGGAAGCATTTTGCCTTACTTGAGCAGCCAAACGTTTCCGGCACTCGAACTTCATATGGCCAAACTTGTGACAGTAATTACACTGTACATTTTGCTTCGTAGAACCATCCAAGGATTGAGCAGAATGTTGGTGGTGGAAAGGCTGAGAAGGTTGATGGTTGCCGATGTTCTGTTGAAAAGATTTTGTAGCAAATGCTTGCTCTGAGGAGGCTGTAGAAGCATTGCTGCCAAACTGCTGTTTCCAATGATCTTGCTGCAGAAGTTTGGTGCATAATTCTGGAAACTTTAGATCAACATTAGTTGACGTAATGTTGAGTGTTTTTATGAAGTGCTCATAGGACGATGGTAGACTTTTCAGAGTGATGACTACCATATCCTCTTCCTCCATTTTCCAACCAATAGCTTTGAGCTGATCGCAGATGTCCTTAATCTTTGTCAGATGCTCTTGCAAGGACATACGCTCATCCATCATAATGGAGAACAACTGATTCTTCAGAAAGAATGCCCGACTCTTGTCAGATGTTTCATGCAGCTCCTTCAGATATTTCCAGATTTCTGCAGCTAGCTTGTCGGAAGGAATTTGCGGTAGTTGATCATCGATAACAGAGAGCTTAAGAAGCATAACAGCCTCTCGATTGCGATCATCAAACTTGTCTTGTTCTGCTTGGTCGAAGGTCAGACGAGTCTTTGTGCCTAGAACAAGCTATCCAAACGACGATACTCGAAGATGGTTAACATGCACTGCTTCCAGTGGTTATAATTGTGGCCATTGAATAGTAGATTGCCCTCCAACATCAGATTAATCAAAGATGCCATTTGCATGAAGATCGAGGCAATGTTGAAGCTGACCCAGAAAAAAATTACAAGTACCCAGAAGAGTAGACGGAAAACCCAGATCAAATTTGCAATTAGAATGAAAATCTGCTGGCTCGAGAATCGAGGCACATAAAACTAGGTACCTAGAAAATTCTAACAAAGACCCAAATAGAAGCTTGAAAAACCCGCAAGGAATCTGTTATTTAAAAAGGAATCCGATTTTGAAAAGCTAGGGTTTCAAGCAAAAAGGTGCTAGGTCGCTAGCTCAAGAAAAATAAATTCTTACTTCAACTCAGCTCATACAAAATGCGAAACACCAATCAGCAATGTGAATGCCCAAGACACGAATGTAAGGCATAGAACTTGGATGCCTAACTGCGAACACCAATTGTTTGTAGAGCCCAATGAATATAGGTCGCGCTCATAAAAAAATTGGTTGCAAGAAAGAAACGAACGTAACCCTTAAACAGGTCGTGTGAACAACAAGACACAACACGCAGGTCGCGAGTGCAAAAGAAGCGCAGCTTGGTCGTGTTGGGTGGATATTTTGCAACCGACAGTTGTGGGTAAAAATTCAGTCGCAAAATAGGATGACCAGCCACAGCGTGTGAGACAGAGTCTCTCCTACCTTAAAGGGAAGGCTCCCCCTTCTCACTGTTCCTTGGATCAACTCAAGGTAAGCAAGAAATTGAGAGATTTATAAACTGGGTGCTACTATTATCCTTTCTTCTTAACTTTCAAGAAAGGATCCACTTATTCGTAAGGTGAATAATGGGCAAGGTGAATCTCTAATCACACTTCTATCACGAGCTGGAAACAGCGATACCGATAAATCTTGACTAACTCAAAGGCTAGCAAAAACATACCGGTTTGGCTCTAAGTCCGGTCGTACTTCTATATGGTAAATGTTTTACAATTAGGGCACAAAGACTCCTAAAAGTAAGAACAATCTAACTATTTTGCGAATTAAGATGAAAATACAAACTACAGACAAAGCTTCTAGCTATGGATTTTCACAATTGTTCCTGGTCAAAGCTCGGGATTCAATTGTTTCTTAACTCTCTATGCTCTTTTATTGAACACACAATAATAACATGAATCAAGACAATAGGCACAAATTATAGTCAAAGCTTCTAATTTGTTCTATTACAATTGCTTCCAGTCAAAGCTTCGAATCCAATTGCTTCTTTTATTCACTTTTCTCCCAAATTCGTACTACACAATCAAAGTTTTGCTTGCACAAATGTGGCAGAGCTTTCTTGCATACAACAAAAGATAATTTTTACAATGAGGGGGCACTCTTTTATATAGGCAAAGAAGTTGAGAAAAAAGGGGAGGAAAAAGTGGGAGCAACTCAACCAACTTTGACCAAGTCTAACTACAAAAATTGAAGGGTTACATGCAACTCGCATTACATCTTTTACATACACATGTAACTCACATTACATGTAATTACACTTTTTCATGTAATGCATCTTCTCCAACTACAAACATGAAAGAAGAAGAAAGAAGACGGAAGAGAAAAGAAGAATTCTGAAAGGCCTTGTACTTGACGATGCAATCCCAGATGATAATAGGATTGGGAGTTCCTATACCTTGTACTGCTGCATTCACGTTGATAATTATAGTGTTGCGTCTTTTGATAACCTCTAGCTGTCTTTGATGAATTGTCCATTATCATGTGGAAATTTGATGTGATCCATCTTTTCTCGCTCTAGTTGTCGTAAATTCTCTTTTGTAGATCAGCACAAATTGGAGTCTTTGACACTTTGGAAACCTTCTTGACGATGTTCAGATGTACACTCGAAACAACTTTCCATCAGCACCTTTAATTCCCCCTTTTTTTTTTTTGTGAAGTGCTTGGCGCATGGGAATGCGTGTAAATGGAAATTGCTGATTTTCAAAAAGTGACGGGCTTTCAAGATGTCACTGCACGGAAAATGGATTACATGTAAATGCAACATGTAATGGAAGGTGGAGAGTGAAATGAGATGCAAGTGTGAGTGAAAGATACGTTTTACATGCATATGCGGATGAAGGCTAAGATGGAAAGCATGGAAAGATACGAAAACATGTATTTACTCATGGAGGTGTGAATGCATATGGAGAGGAGAAAATGACATCTTTTTGATTTTACAAAAAGTGACTTTTAGTCAAAATCGGACCTTTTAGATGCAATTACATGTAAGACATTTCGTGTAATCGTGTCATGCGAATGAAAATGAAAAATGAGATGGATGAAAACGGAAGTGGAAAATGGGATTACATGCATATGCGGATGGCGAATGGGATGAAAAACATGTAATCACATTTCATTGAGTGAGAGATGAAGTGTTGTGACATGGAAATGGAAAGTGGAGTGAAGTGAAACATGCTCAAGTTCTTGGGAAAGAACTTGCCATTTCTTCCAAATGGAGAAAAAACCGAAATGCAAACAAGCAAAACATAAAAACAAACACAAAATAAACACATGCTTTTGGCAAAATACTCAAACATGTCAACAAGGAAACCACTTCAATATGCAAATTCGAATTTGGAGTTTGGAAAAATTCCAAAAGTGTGAAAATGAGAGTTTTCATTCTTTTTAAAGGCAAAATGCACTTTTCATGGCATATATATGGACAAATGGGCAATTTCAAGCTAAAATATGCATGGAAATAGCAAGATTAGCACAAATTAAATAGCAAGAAAGAAAGAGTCCACTTGTATGAAGATTAAATGTCAAAAATGAAGGAGAAAGATGCTCTAAAATAGCAAGTTTTATAGTCTTAAGACCAATTCTCCCTTAAATCCGGATTTTCAAACAACCTTTTGACTTTTCCCGCACTTGCATGTAATGGATATTCAATGGTCGGATTTGACATGAAAGTGCCAAATAAATGGTCTCCAAAAACAATATCATGCATTTAAAACTCAAAAACAATCCCTTTTGATCAAATGTATGGGCTGGAAATGCATTTTTTTGAGTTTTTTGAACAAAAATATGACTTTTCTATTCAAAAATCTGGGCCGTTTTTGCAAAAACGTGACTGAAAAATGCATGTTTTAAAGTCATTTTTGACTTGTGAATGCAAAAACGACTTCTCCAAATGCATATACATGGATCAAAATGCAAAAAAGTGACTTCAAAATGCATAAAAGTGGATTAAAACCCCAATTTTTTGGGCATTTTAAGCAAAAACGTGTTTCTCCAAGCAAAAAAACGTGATCTTCCAAACAAAATGATTTGATGTTTAAACACAAAAATGGTGATCACTATGTGATGTAATCAGCAAATAGGGCCAAAACGATTTGATTCCATACAAAAATGTGATCAAACTTTGAAGATTTATGGAGTTTTATACAAACAACGTGCCCTAGCTTGGGAGTTTCAAATATGTTTTTGGGTGCAATAACTTGATTTTTGATGAGGGCAAAATGATCACCTCTCCAAAACATGATGAATGCAACTGATTTCATTCAAATCCATGGAGAAAATCAAAAGTTATGATCAAAATAGGAGGTTTTTGGAGCAAGAACATGTTTTCTTCACATAATAGGACATTTTTATGTTCATTACATATTTTAAAACATGTTGGAAGGCAAAAGAGGACCTTTTTGAGTCCAATGCATGTTTTAAAATATGTCTTGAGATATAATCTCACTTTTTGAAGCCCATTACATATTTTAAAATGTGCAAGTCTCCGAAATCTCACTTTTTGGAGTCACTTACATATTTTATAAACATATCTCACTTTTTTCATGCACAAGCACGAAAACTCAACTTTTCATGTCATTGCATCAAAAAGGTCCACTTTTACAAGCTTTTGAAAGTATCCACAAAGTGAATTTTTATATGCATTAGCATGAAAAGTTTCCACTTTTCATAGTTTTTTACATGCATATGCACATAAAATGTCCACTTTTAGGCTTTTAAGTTATGCATTTCACTTATTTTTATAAAAATGTCAACAATATGGGTCAAAAATAATATTTATGCATCATATTAATCAATATAATACATAAACATTATATTAAAGTGACATTTATATAAGTATTTGATTTAAAAATAAAAAAATTTAAAAAAGTAACTATATAGTTCTATAGTCACTTTAAGTGAAAAATTAAAAAGTAACTCAACTTAAAATTATAACATAAAGTGCACTATAGTCACTTTAAGTTATAAATTTAAATGAAAGGTAACTTCAAAACATAACAAAAAGTGAGTAAAATGTTATATTTTCAAAAAGTGAATGTCAAAATGAAAATATAACATCATTTTTTTAATTCGTGTTGTTGCACCTAAAATGTCCACTTTTGAGGCACTAAAATGACCATATCTCTTGACTGACAACTCCGATTGACCTCTAGGTTAGATTGAATCGAAGGGGAGAACGAAAGACATGACATGAGCAAAACCAAAGGACTAAAATCAAACAAACGCAAACTCAAAAGCAAAGAACGGACTGTGAAGGTTTTAAAAATCAAGCAAAGGCTCGACAGAAAGCAAAACAAAAATTACTTGACGAAGGCTTTCAGTAAAAGGATTCATTGTATCAATTGGTACCGATTGGTTAATCAATACTATCCAATTAAATAATGCAATAAACTCAGAGAAATGCGAAACTAATTTGAAAAAATTTCGTACTATTACCTACATTTTGTGGTGACAAAATGCAGGACAACAAGTCGAATGCGAACGTGAACGCGAGCAGAGAACAGATATCAACAACCAGAATGTGAGCGCGAGCAGAGAGGACAAAACACGCGAATGCGAGCAGAGCGAGAACACCAGTAAATCGCAATTTTAATGGCACAATTTTCCAGTTCGGGATTTTCAGATTTTGAAAAAAACCCTAGTCGAAAAAATGTGATGATCTCCAAGATTCGAATACCCCCAAGATTCGGACAGACGAAAGTCTTCACAACAAAACTGAAACCTTAGTCGGGTTTATGTGAAAAATCTCAAAAATTTGAAGTATTTGTTCAATACTTATACCAAGCTTTGATACCATGTAAAAAGATTCAAGAATTGGCAGATTAACGGATTTCTGGATTATTGATTGATTAATAGAGGAACAAATGTGTTTCTTATAAAGAATTACAAGGACGTTCTTTCTAAAAGAAACAACGTAGACTGAAGACGGAATTAGAAACAAAATTGAAGACACGATAGGAAGCATTCCTATCTGGACTGAACACAAAAGAGACAGGATAGGAAACATTCCTATCTAGACTGAAAGATAGACTACAGACAAGTAGTTGACCATTATAGAAAGTATAAGATATTATCTTAATAGTGCTCAAATGGCTGTAAAAGGCTTAACTCAACCAAGGTTACTTTAAATGCAAACCCATGATAGATTTGATGTATTTGAGGTATGAGGGTAGATTAAAGTGGTTTCAAGGTTTCTAGACCTATCTCCTACTCACAATGGCAAAAAATTCTCTAAACTGGCCTAGAGGCCTAATGAATCAGCAATTAGCCCTGCAGTGACCTTTTTGGTCTTCAAACACTCCACTTTCCCAAAAAACAAAAATAACTAAATCCACACTCAAACACCCTTTTGGCCATTCAATAACATATCTTAAACTCAAGTATTGGTCTTTTGGACCAAATAGAAGTATTCAGCCTGTACCCCTGCAAACACACTAAAAACTTGGTGATTTAACAAAGCAACTACCACCCAAAGGTCTCAACTCTTGGACAATGTCATGAAATCTCCTAAAACCTCTTATCCTAAGAGGAATTAGATAGTGTCGTGAAATGTCCCTAAACATCAGGAACCCAAAAAGCCCTAATTTGGTTGCTTCAAACCTTTGAGTTGAGGGTTTCTCCAATCTCACCCTTCCAAGCCTTTCCAAGATCAATTGGTGATTGATTCACCATTCACTCCACCATACAAGACTATTCCAATCATAAAATAGCTATGCTATTCAGCCCAAACTCCTGCTGCTACACTTGTGGCATCATTTTTCAATGGAACATTCTCTGCCCCAGCTTGTGATCACACTTCTCAATCAATTTTCTGCAAGTACCAGGTTAGATTCATATGGTATGTTGTTAGTAAATCATCATTCCATGGATTCTGGGCCTTTGTGTCCATGGAGTGGTTATTAGTTACCAAATAAATTTCAAAACAAAGAAAAGAAAACTCAGGAAATTATTCTATTTCGCTAGAAGTGAAGGTACAGTCATGTGAAAAGACTTTCAAACCCTCTAAAACATGTAACAAAGCCTTCCAATGTCCTATTGAAACTTCCAAACGTATTCCATACAAGATCTCAAATCAAAACAATGGATTTGCTGATCAAAACATGTATTTTATTGAATCTCAGTGCTGTCCATACACTCTTCATTGCCCGTACAATGGAGTCCCAAATACAAATAGGAACCAAAACTTAACTTACCCAACCTCTTCCAACTGGTTTGAGGTATTAGTTATTAACAACCAAAACTCCATTTCCCTCTTAAATGGCTACTAGCCATTACCAAGTGAACATTTGAAGTTTTAAACTATGAAAACAAACTAAAACTTATTAAATTTACTCACTAAGGTGTTTTCAACACTTAGGAGATTTATTTAAACCCAACTAACCTCCTAGAACCTCCTAGACACATTGGGACACTAATGGTCCAAGATACATTCATTTAATCCTTTCAAGGATATAGATTCATTCAATGCCATTGCATGGTATTAAACCATTATAGGAGCCAATACATCATAATTGATATGATTTGCATCATTTAGGATCCCTTTGACCTCCTTGGACCTCTAATTGCCATTAGGTATCTTTACCTACTTAATAGTTTTCATGGTTTACTTGTTGTTCCTAAGTGCCCCTGCACCAACGTTTGTCATAGTAGGAGCAACAAAAGTCTCACTTTGGGTTAAGGGACTGGTAGACCTTTCTCCAATAGAGGGTATTCCCTTCCTTTTCCACTTTCCTTCGAGCCAGTTGGTTGTTCTCTTGAGCATAGGGGCTGTCTAAGCTGATAGGTCAAAGACCTCTTCCTTATTCCAGTCCACTCTAGGAGGGCTGTTATCCTTCAATCCACGAAATTCCAGATTAGTGAGAATGCTATCTTCTTGCACCCTAGCAGGAATGTTCAAATTGAATCCAAATGACTGAATTTGTTGGAGGGTAAGCCTTGTGAAATTCCTTTTGAACATCTCTGCCTCATCCACACAATTCTCCCAAGAATCCTCGAGGGTAGGTTTATATACATTAGTTCGAGCTCCATATAGATTTTGTCTTGCAAATCCTTTACCATCAAACTCGGCTCTTTCAGTCAGAGTTTGCAATTGATAACCCTCCATAATCTTTTCAACGCCTTTGGCAGTAGTTGGAGTTTTGCATGAGTAAAAAGACAGAATGACAAGGAAAGTGAAGCCTTTCCTCCCCATACTAGAGTATATGGTATTGACTATGGCTATTTGCCGACACACTTCTAAAAACATAAGGAGATTTGAAGGATATCTAGGGAAGCTGCAAAGGTCCTTTTTCAAAACTCCCTATCCTTGGATAAGTACATTGTCTGAATTGAGTAAAAATGCTCCCAAATCCTAGCACAAAGTCAGTAGCTTTTTAGACAATCTCATGTTAGGTTGCCTCTCCAATTCTCTGACTAATTTCATAAGGAATGCATTATTTACATGGACATAGTCCTGATTGCCTTTCTTCATAGTGAGTTGGGAAAACATCTTATATACAGAGACCTGAACAAAATGTAGTTGCTGAGAAGCCAAACCTTCCCAAAAGTTTCTGTGGTTGTCAATAAACATATACTAACAAAGAGGAGAAATTGAATAACATACTACCCAGAAATTTCTTAGTTGCTTATTGAGGTGACAACTCTCATGAGACTGGCCCAGGGTATGAAATCTTTCTTACCACAAATGACACAAATGAATTTATACATCCGGAACTCAAAGCCCTCAGAACTAGAGTTTCCCACCACCCTATGTAACAGTAATTATGTCTACTATGGGTTCCTTGAAATGAGACTTCTTTAATTTACTATGTAGTAAGGACTTACCTCCCTTTTCAGAATTGAGCCAGATTTTCGCAATGCTGTTGAGACAGATTTCCTCGTGTGCCTTGAAATGATTGTGACCTACCTCCACGAAAAGCCTCTCCATCACTCGATCACTATGGGATGCTTAAAGTTTGAGCAATGCTTTCAGAATTAATTTTTTCTATCACTTTTCCATCCGCTGTTCAAATTTTCCGCTCTCTAGGATCATAAATTTCGCACATGCCACCACTCATTTAGGACATTGCATGGCAAAGGGAAACACTCCTGCATGTATTAAACCGCTCTGAAGGAGCTGCTACTCCCAAGGGCTTAAATTCTTGCCTTCGTAATGCTCTAGGAAATCATAAAAATCTTTATGCTCCATCTCAGTATCCTTCACTTCCGATAGCTGGCTCTGAACTATAGACTGCATGTGGAAATGAAGCTCAAACGAGAAGTGTATTGAAGATGTTAAAGAATGGTGCTCCGCAATCCGCCACCCAATTGATATATTGATTTTGACGAGACATGCATTTAGTGAAGCACCATCATTCTTCTTGGGAAACATGTACATCTTGTATCGACCTGCATATAGAAAGAATAAAGGACTGATGCAGCAAGAAAGGATGCCTACGCGGAGTTACACCATGGCTTGGGACCCACCAGTCTCTCCGTTGCTCAGACAACTGACTCACAACTAGTGGTCAGGGCTTGCGAACTTCCTAAAACCTGTGATCGAGTGTCTGGGAACATTCATACATATTGGGCAGTCGGGAACTTTCAAAACGACATAACTCTGCGACGAACTTACAAAAAACGTGGCAGGGCCGACAGTTAAGGAAAGGCGAGGGGCTGTGACAGTTGGCTAGCTTAAGGGAAGCTTTTTAAAGAAAAAAGAAAGCATGGCTAACACAAAGCAGTTCTAGATGTCCCTTTGGAAAGGCATCCCTCCAAACTAATGAATGAGAGTAAAGAGATGTCTCTTCATCTCTCTTTTGTCAAAGTTGTACCAACATACATTTGCTAACTTGTTCAGTTGATAACAGCTTCCTTGCCAGAGCCTTTATACGCAACAATTTAAGTGGTGACTAAATCTTTTAATGAAATGACGGATTCAGAGAATGTAAGGCATTTGGAAGCCTGTCGATCTTGATTTGATTTGTTGTGTCTTAGTTGCATATGCAGGCAAAACTGAGGTTTGAGAGGCATAGGCCAAATCTTAGATTTTCATACTTGATATTATGCTTGCTAAGTCATGATTGGCACATGCAATGATTCCAATTACTTTTTTCTCATGTACATCATTGTCTGATCTCTGGTCTTACAAATTTGAGTCTGTTATGGTTTGGTTCTTGTGCTTGTCTTTCTTACAACTTTAAAAATAGATCTCAAAGCAGAAGCTGAGCATCATGCATTTGTTCATTAAGATGAAGGGTATGGTTTTCTTCTACAGGTGACACAGGTCTTGAAAGAAAAAACCAAGCAGTTGAAGGATTTGAAGATGCACGTAACAAAACTACAGCAGGTGGTGGCAATTTCTCTGGTTTATGTGGAATTAATTTTTTCTGAATGTTTTGTGAGCTAATTTGATTTTCTTGTAAACCTGATTGTAATAAATACAATTTTACTTTGTGTACTGCTTCTTCAGGAAAATAATGAATTATTGCAAGATGTCAGGAGATTGAAACAAGAATTACAAGATCAAAAATTGAGATTTGAGAAGGCAGGTCTCAAGGCAGCATGAACAAGAAGTTAGAACCTTTTCTCTGCAATATTGCAACTCAGGCTACAATAAATTTGTTATCTAAATAGTTCAGAGGGAAATCGAGTCACTTGGGAGGAAGTGAAATGGAAGATTTTATGGGCTAAAAAAAAAAATGTTATTTGCACATAGAAATCTAAACAGCTGAGGTCCTATTTTGACTGGATGTTGAGATAGAATTTGCCCCCTTCTGCATGAAAATGACTAGAACCATGCATTCCTTGTTTTACAGTGGAATAGAGTAGCAGTAAGCAAGTAATATGACATTAGTAATCAACCAGATGTGGTTGAGCCGGTAATGGTCTTTCACCATTTGCAGATGGCGCAGCCAGTTGAGTGGGAGATGCTCAAATAACCTATAATCTTGCACTTAATGATCAATAACATAGGTGATATCTGTTTTGAGCCATTGCTCTTGTAAATGACATAATTTTGCAGCATAACTGGTTACATGGTTGATTTCATAAATAGTGTTGAATTTAATCCGAGTCTACAGGATACTATTATTTTCATTTTTAAGTGTTCAATCATTTCGTTATAAATTAGTGATGACACTCAGTATGCTCTACATGAATTAGATAATGAGGAAAGAGAGATCATTTTATAAATTCATTATTTATCCATTTTACAGACTTTTAAGGACAGGAGATGGGGGACGACAGACCAAAATTTATGGCAGAATGCACTTGTGTGTGTGTGCGCGAACACACACACACAAACAATGTTTGAATTATAATAAAACCAGTGTGGGATTTGGGAACAGCACCCCTTGTGCATTCCCTGCCACAATATGAAGTAGGGCCAAGGGGTGGATCCCCTACCATCAAACCAAATTAAGGCATTTGAGATTGCATGGATCTTCATGATGCATGACACCTTTTATAACTGTATCTGTTTTTGTTCTTCAACACCACCAAGTCTTCATTATTTCTGACCAAAATTTCAATCTTCAGAGAACTAACAGTGAGTTTGGAGAATCTGATTGGTCTTAATGATGAAGGCTGCATGGTTGAAGATAGGAATATTGCCATTCTTGAATCTTTTTCTCTATTTTTTTCACTGTTTTCCAGTAATGAGTTTTTAGAAACTCGAGAAATTTATGACCACTTGATAACATCTGCCGTCACCCCATTACTTCCACTCTCTACTAAGCTTGAGGTTTTGATTACGCATGCATTAAGAAATATTTGAACACCAACTTCCTAAAGTTAAGATGATAGAGTGTGCATCTGAGTAGACAAAAACAGTAACTATCCCTTTTTAACTTTCATGGTCAATGATTTGTCCATGCCATCATGTTTCTGTTTGTTAAATTGTTGACACAAATTAAAGTTGTTATTAGGAAACAGATAGGTTGTAGTGACTCCCCAGCATCTACAAGCTGGTTGCCCTAGGGTGCCTTGAGGCTGTGGGGCACCACCCCAAATATCCCATACATTTTGCAAGGCATCCAAGCCCCAAATATCCTATATATTTTGCAAGGCATCCTAGAAATGTATCCATCTTATTTTTTGGGTGGAAGTGGCTGGGTGGGTAGGGTTGTTTCTCTCTGCGTCTGCATCCCCAAGATGTCCTAGTATTTTAAATGCAGGGTTGCTTCCTGTGGAACACTAGAACTTTTTACTAGAGGTGAATGACATTTTTCCTCCATTTGAATGGCTAATTGGTTTTATAACCTTCATTGCCAAAATGAACACAGGAGTTTGGAGATTTATTTGCTTGGAATGGAAATACTTTTTTGACCTTTGGACAGTTGACTTATAGTATACAACTAGGAATTAGATCTAAACAAGTCACCTCTTGATGTTAAATGCATAACTCCAACTATTTCACCATGGATCCACTAACAATGTTTTTAAAGTTCTTTCAACAAGAATTATTTTTTAACTTGAAGAATATTATTGTTGGGGAAAATAAGGATGTAATAAGAAGATTCTTGGCTTTCACTCTACTATAATTTCTGTCATTTTGAAAAATATAAATTCACAAGGAGTAGGAAATTTGAGGTGCATACAAGGATTGTTGTTTTTGTAACACAAGATTTCTCTCCTTTTGGTTTTGATTGCAACTAATAGGGGTCAATTTTTTCTTATCATTAAATGTTGTCTTGTTGAATTCATGTATAAATGTTGTAAAAATTTGCCCATTCTTAGCCAATTAGATAATAATTGAAGTTTGATATATTTTTTGAAATTGTATAGATCAGATTTGATTATAAGTCGATGAATTTGGCAATAACTTAATACCCTCACTGATGTTTCAGTTTAGACTTGAATGTTAAATCTCACAATTTTGTATATTACTTTTACTTGTAAGTTTGATTGGTTGAAGGATGTTGTCGACCAGTAGCAAACAATGCAGAAGACTCTTTTTTTTTACACAGTGTTCGGTGTTGTGTTTACATATCCATTGCCACCATCACTGCATATAGGAGATTAAAGGGTTGGGGAGACCTGTTCACAAATGGACATGTCTCCTACATGGGAGGCATGCCCATTTGTTGACGTGTCTCCCTTTTCAAAGGAAGTGACCAGTGATTTAAGACAGTCATTAAATTAAGACATGACCGTAGTTAATCATCCGCGACTAAGTCATCTTATGACAGTCAAAATTTTATTCGGTGATTTGAATTTAGATCAGTTGAATGATTTGACATTTGATATTTAATAAGTTATATATAACCGATAAAGTTGGAAGAATATATATAACAAAGAGTTATAATACATTTATATTCACACTTAATGTTTATTCGACTAAACTATAAAATTAACACTCCTTATTTAATAATAAGAAGGATAAACACAAGAATAAATATTACCTCAACGTAATATTAGGAATGACAATTTTTAAGGATAGCTAAAGATATCCACCGTTTCGATATTGTTTATGATATCATAAGTAATGGCCTCCAAATATCAAGTCACATGATATTTGCCAAATACTCAAAAATGTTGATAGATAATATATCCTACTTATCATAGAAACATTCATGGTATGTTTATGGAATGTAATCCACTATGCAAGTTATCATCTATCACGATTTGCTTAGATATGATAAGATGTCCATCATAAATAGAAAATTAAGTCATTGAAAGATCATCACCTTCCAATAACTCTAATAAATACGAGTGACAATCATTTGGAAGTTGTCACTTTTTCATGATGTTTATAGGGCCCAGATAGCCATGAAATAATATAAACACTTTCATTAGTGCAATGAACAAATATGCTGAGACTCTTCTCAATAATTACAATTCTATCAAGTTTACCCTGGAAATGTTTCATCTTTATTTTGCAAGAGATTTGGTGAGGATGGTAAAGAACAATAAAGTCCCTCTTAATCCAATATTTCACAAGTTTTGTGGATATTTTGAGGTTCTTTAGTATACAAATTTCTCTAAATCCAAGTTTGGATTACTGACTTTCGAAGGAAACTTGATGTTTAAGTCTGTCAAGACAATTTGTTCCAGTGTGCCCATAGTTGTCACATCTATAATACTGTACTTTAGAGTAGTCTCTTTGTTTCTTGAATGGCTGTTTACTATTTGAGTACTTGCCTCTTTTTCTTTTCAATTGGCGGTGATAATTTGAATGTCTTCATTTGTGAATTCCACATTGATTCCTCTAGCTATTAAATTACACTCTTCTTGAATGCAATCAACTTTTAGCCGATCAGATTTGGGGAGTTTGGAACAAACACTTATTCATTGTCTAAAGTTTTACCATGAAATACAAAGGCCACTTAATGTTACCATAGGTAATTCTTCACTATCATAGATGTGACCAATTGTTGAGATTTGGTTTCTTAATTCCATTATCCTCATAAAGTATGAAGTGATGGTCTCTCCTTTATTCATTTTAATATTGAAGAGTTGATTTTTAAGAGGGAGAATCCTTTTAGTGTTGTTGATCTGAAATATGTTTTCTAGGGCTTTGAACATATCATATGTGAAGTTTAACTTTGTGATGATAGGTAGAAGATGATCTTTTACTCTGTCTACTAATAATTCCATTGCTTTGGTGTTGTTTGTTTCCCATTGACTCTTTTTGTCATTCTCCTTAGGTTTATGATTTTCTACAATTGTTTCTAACTCATGCTTTCTTAGTACTAACATCATTTATAGTTTCCAATCTTCAAAATTTGAAACGCCTTCAAGTCTGTCTTCAAGTCTCATTATCATTCACTATTTTGATAGATATAAGAATTTAAAATTTAGGTGTAAGTTGATTTGCTAATAAATTTGATCTTTGATCGTTTCATCAAGCCTACTTTGATACCATGTTGAAATTGTATAGATCAGATTTAATAATAAGTTGATGAATTTGAGCCTCATTGATGTTTCACTTTAGACTTGAATGTTAAATATCACAATTTTTTATATAACTTATACTTGCAAGTTTGACATGTTGAAGGATGTTAATCAGTGGCAAACAACACGAGACTTTTGTATTGCAATGTGTTTGGTATTGTGTTTACATATCCATCACCAACATCGATAAATAAATAAATAAATAAATAAATAAATAAATAAATAAATAAATAAATATATATATATATATATATATATATATATATATATATATATATATATATATATATATATATATATATATATATATATATATATATATATAAAGGCCAGGGAGATCCATCCGCGAATGGACGTGTCTCCTAGGTGGGAGACACGTCCATTCATTGATGTGTCTCTTTTCAAAGAAAGTAACCACGCTCGCTGTTTTAAGACAATCATTACATTAAGACACAACCATAGTTAATCATCGACGACTAAGTTGTCTTATAACATAATCAAAATTTAATTCAGCGATTAGAATTTACGTCAATGATTCAACATTTGATATTTAATAAATTATATATACTAGATAAGTTGGATGTGCGTGCGTGTGTGTGCGTGTGTGCATGCGTATGCGTGCGTGTGTGCGTGTGCATGCGTGTGTGCACATGTGTGTAACCAATACTTATATATTATATTTCGTTTATATTGACACTTAATCCGACTAAATTATAACAATAACAATATTTAATACTAATATCAATGAAAAAAATAATGGGGTTCTTTGACACATCGACACATTTGGGACATACATCACATACATATGTATAATTGAGAAGTGATTATAGCACATTCCATAATATGTAAATACTCATAAAAATAGTTGCCTTTCCCTTGGAAGAGATAAAGATTGGATTGTACTAGAAACTAGTCTCAGCTTGCTATTTTGTGATTTTTTTTGGATCTAAAACTCCAAATGCCTAAGCTTTAGAAACTAGAAAGCCATTAGATTAATAGAGCTACTTAGATTCGTAAAGAATATGTCATGGTTGTTTTTTGATAATGGAAAATAATCAAATCTTTGAAGTGAGAATTTTTGTTATGAAGAACACATGGTCACTTCACAATATACTAGTATCTAAACTTTCAACCCAACAAATAATTTATGAAGTACAATGCTCTAATGAATTTACATCCTATGTTAGTATCAAGAAGAAACAACACTAAAAAAGTCGAAGAACCATCATTGTACATCTCATAATGGGCTTAGGGATATTAAGTTATGTTCATATCTATGCTATTGGAAATAAGCCACACTTAGACTAAAAACAAGCTGGCCAAGAGGGGGTAGTAATTTGGTTGAGCACTCTAGCAACAAATGGAAGGTCCTAGGTTTGAGTTCTATCTAGTTTGAATGAGTTGTAGCTCTAATAAGTGGTATTAGAACCATGCTAGGAGCCCCTTAAGGGAAGGGGCCAAACACTCATAGTGTGGCTTAAGGGAAGGGGCCAAACACTCATAGTGTGGCTTATGGGAAGGGGTGTTGGAAATAAGCCACACCTGGACTGACAATGGGCTAGTGAAGAGGGGCTAGTAGCTTAGTTGGTAGATCACTCCAACAACAAATGGAAGGTCCTAGGTTCAAGTCTTAGCTGGTCCAAATGAGTAGCAACTCTAACATATGCCAACAAACTTATTGGAAAGCATTCCCCATTCATGATCATATTAGAAGTAGGGGGATTGAACATATATGGATTAGGAATATATTCCATTTCAATATGAAAAGAGATAGAAGGCATTGTATACATATTATGAAACTATTTAGTTTAGATATATACCATGCCATGAACATGGAAATCTATCATGGCTATTCTTGAAGCAAGAGACAATTCAACATAATTTTTCAAGAGAAGGAAAAAACAAAGAAGAAAATGAGAAACCTGAGAACCTACTATAAGAAGAACACAGAATGTGTAAATGAATAGGATCTCTGATAGAGATAAGAATTGTTATGACACACTGGAATTATGTTGACCCAAAATTGTTTCAAAATTACTTATCAAACTGATGTCTGCTGTAATAAGTTTGATTGTATGTGCCTTGCATCTTTGTAACATAACAATAGTATGAAGAATGGACAACTTTAGATCGATTGATGTCTTTGATTGCAGGTAGAAGAGATCGATACAAGACCGAGTATTACCATTGATTGATATTGGTCTACATCAGTGCTCTCCTTATTAAATACACTAGACATCATGTCCTTGTAGAGACTTGACTTTGCTGTTAAGTGTGGAGCCTAATTAGTCCCCAAGTGGGAGATTGTTAGATTGTGGTGACTGATTGGGCCCTATTTTATTGAGATTTTATGCCAACATGTAATTATTAATTATAACCCTAAAGCGGTAAAAATACTTGTATAAAAGGGCTTAGGGTTATGGATTGTTTCATTGTGGGTGATGCAAAAATTGCTTCTTGCAGCGGTATTGAGCTGTAAGGGATTACATATTGTAATCACTGGATCGTAATAATATTGAACTTCTTATTTATGCTTCTGGTGAGATTGTGTAAGTTTTTCGGCATCAATGTTTTAGATCATACTCCATGATCCATCGTCAGGATGAGAGAGCTGTTTTTCAATATTGGACTTGCTATTTGGTGGACGTAGCCCAGGGATTGAGTGAACCGCATTAAATCTTGGTGTCTTGTGTTCTCTTCTATTGTGATCTATTATTTTCTGTTATTGTTTATATTTGCATGTAATTCAAACTCTATGTGGCCAATGACCACATAGGATCATGTCCCTACGTGGACATGACCTTTGATAATAATACAAACCCAATTACCATTCGGCAAACCATTATTCATAATTATTTAATAACCATATTTAGATCAACTCATCTTATGATAAGAACCCGATTAGTTAAAGAATATATGTGTGTGTGTGTGTGTGTGTGTGTGTGTGTGTGTGTGTGTGTGTGTGTGTGTAAGTACACACACACACACATAAACCTCATATCAAGAATATAAGACATATAGAACAAATGTATATGTAGAATCATGAGTACATATAGTTAATTTAATGTGTACTTCACTTCTACTGAAGCTACACTTTAACACTCCCTCCTAGCAAGGGAAAAGTGATAAAAATCCTTAATGATATTGATATCAATGATATCTATACACAACAAATTATCTGACTTTAACACTCTAAAATAGTGACTTGTCAAATAACTTTAATCACAATATTATGAACACTATCATAACATGTATTATGATCTCTGGTAGTCCAAAACAACATCTAGAGTAATCATAATACTTTTGTTATCAATGACTTCCAACATATTTAGAACAAAAATTGTCATAATAACAGACCTATCATTTGTAAGATCGCCACTTTACAAAGATTACCTTTTGAATATATATGTCCATGAAAGATTGTCATCTTTCATTACATATTTGATGCAACTAGACAAAATTAGAAGCATAAGTACCTTTATAAAATTGAAACTTAAGTTCAATATTCAAAATCACAATTTAATCATACCAAGTTTTCCTCTAAAGTATTCCAATTTAACTTTGGCAAGAGATTTGGTAAAAACATCTGCAGTTTGTTCATTTGTACTTATGTAATCTAGTTTGATAACATCTCAATCTACCATATCCTTAATGTAATGATAAGGTATTTCAATATGCTTAGATCGATTGTGAAAAATTGGATTAGCTGAAATCTTGATACAACTCTGATTATTGCAGTGAATGATAGTCGGCTTCAAGGGCTTCTTAAACAACCCAACTAGCAATTTTTGCAACCATCTTGCTTCTCTAGCTTCCATGGAGGAGGCTATATATTCTGCTTCAGTGGAACGTAATGCAACTGAAGATTGTTTTCTACTGAACCAAGAAATCATCACAGATTTGAGACTGAAGCAACATCCTGTAGTACTCTTTATGTTCAATAGAGCTGCTTGCCCAATCAGAATATGAATATCCATGAAGATTGATTTTGACTTGATCATATCTAAGTCCCATACCAATTGTACCTCTTAGATATCTTAAGATATACTTGGCTGCCATTAGATGTATCTTCTTTGGTTCACACATGAATTGATTTAAAGTATTAGTAGCATAACATATATTAGGACGAGTGTTCACCAAGTACATTAATGATCCAATGATCTACCTATAGTAAGTATGATCAATAGGTTAAAATTTGATTATGTCATCCTTTAGTTAATGTAGTTCATTTCTGTAGGAGTAGTAACTGGTTTACGATCCATCATTCCAAATTTCATTGAAGTATTTTCCTTGATTTAAGAAAATGTAGTTCCCCTTTTGCTAGACTTCTAGACCTAGAAATTAGTAAAGAAGGGCTAGGTCTTTCATATCAAATTCTATTGTTACTTCCCGTTTTCACTTGTTATAAGATGTTCTTCACTTGTTACTAACAGATCATCAACATATAATACAAGAATAATCATATCATCACCATTTATTTTGAAGTATATGTTTGGATCAGTTTCATTTTTAGAATACCCTAATTTTGATAGGTAGCTGTCTACTCTTTCATACCATGCACTGGGTGTTTGTTTAAGGCCATATAGTGCTTTCTTTAATTTACACACATGAGAATTTTTGTCATGAGTGATGAACCCTTCTGGTTGCTATTAGTACCCATTATGGACATGGTTTTAAAACTTGTAATTTTTGTTTTCAAACCACTTTGAACCTTAGTTCAAAGTAGTTCAAAGTGGTTCAGTGGTTCAAATGACCCATCCTGTAGGTTCAACACAAGCAAAATTTAGAATGGTCCTAAGGGTTCAGAATGTAATGATTCAAATGCTCAAGCTAGGATTTGAAGCTCAAAGGTTGAAGATATGAATCAGTTTGAGAGTAAAGGTTCGACAAGTTCATAATTTAAGATGTAGAAGAAAAGATCAAAACCTTACATACTTCTTGTGACTCGACATAGATTGGTTTAAAAGTATCAGAGTATAGAAGCTTAGAGTGCAAAGTCTAAAGTGCAAAATTGACATGTTCAACTAGTTCAGATATTCCCGTAATGTAGTTTCAAATGGTTCAAGAGCATGAATATTTAAAATATATAAAACTGGGATACCAATGGTTTACATATAAAAGTATCAAGTCTCCATGCAAAATTTGCAACCTCCCAATTCTAAGCCAACCGTGACCTCCATTGATGGTATCATTCATTCGCTACTGCAACATATTCAAGTAGCTCGTGAGATATAGATAGACTGAGAATGAACAATGGGAAGTATCTTAAATCAAAGAATGACGTAAACTGTTTGATAAAATGTGTTAAAGGTAATAAGTAGACATTTGCATATATCGGGTTCACCAAGGGAGAATTTTGATCACGATCCAGGGAAGAATCGGGTGCCAATTTTTCCATGATTGAGCATTTGGTCACCTAGTTCAAGTCATAAAACAATAATGTTGGATTAACATGAAAAGGTACGGCCATGTGCAAGTTTTGTGCTCGATTTCAGAATCAAGATCAAGAAGTTATATACGTTATTTGATGAACATTCAAAGCCCGTGGCACCTAAGTTGAAGACAAGGCATAATGAACGATTGTGGTGAATAGCCGATGGAGCCGCATGGCAACATAAAAATTTGAATCTTCTTTATGGTTTGGTTTGATTATGACAACCGAGGAGGAAGAATGCTGAAGTGTATGTAAATACAACTTATGCACGAGCTCGATGAAAGAGAGGTTGATCTCTCATTCGGGTACGTGGAGCCATAGGCCAATACATAGCTTCTGTGCATCGTGTCTTGATAAAGTATCTGGAGTCTGTGACAGCAAAGGAGTTGAACGTGGCCACAACTCATAATAGAAGACATTAAAAAGATCATTGATGGCTGAGAAGATTAAGCTCGCATTTTGAGGACCTTTACTCCAATTTGGGATTGCCAGTTTCATCATTTGTCAAATAGCACATGGGTATCACTAATTACATTTGAAACACTTGTTGGAATAAGATGGCATGGATATGAAAATCGCAGGTTGAGGTGGTTTTCATAACAATGATGAAGCATGGAGCCATTGTTGGTATGGTGAGGTTGTTGATGTTAATGGGGAATATATGTTGATCCATACAACAAATGAGTTCAGATTTATAGATTGACAGTCATAATTCACAGATATTCAACCTCGGGTTGTAGAATCAATGGTTTGAGAGTTGCTTGCAATGAAATGCAATCCCTCGAGGATAGAAGAGCCTTGTTAATTTCTCCAAGATCGAGAACATAAACCCTATTGTGTTATGCAATTTAGCGTGCCCTTCTCGGCAGCAACACTCATGGAGAAACGAGATGGCATTTTGAATGTGGCAATCAATGATAATTAAGTCACTGTCACGTGAGAATGAGAAGTTTATTATGGGAAACAAGCCACGAGTTTTAGAGGCGATTGTGAAGAAATGGCAAGACCCATGGCATTCTCCCACGCGCATATATGAAGACCAAGTCTCTTTTAAATGTTGGCGACATCACATACATGATCAAACCACAATAAATGAAGATGCAAGGCATCCATTGAGACAAAACTGATCAAACCTCCTTAAACTCGAGATGTAGGACATACATATGAATTCTTTGTGAAAATGCTTGAATGCCAAGCTAATACAAAACTCAAAGCTGCGACACTCAGGAAGAGGGTTGGAATTTTTTTATGACAGGTCACGATGAAGAGAAATGCACAAATGGTGCAAGTAAACTATTTGATCAAATATGAATAGCCATGGCTTCTTCCTAGTGTGAAGGCAGGTGTGAACCCTTTGCAATGTGTCGAAAAGTATTGACATTGATGTTCTCGTAATCAATGTGGTGATATGAAGCAGCAAAGGGGTCAACCCCTCTAACTAAGCATTTGAGAATACATATAAATGAAACAGAATAGAACTAAGTGCAAAACAAAAGCTATGAAAAACTCGAGAGATGAGGTGAAGGAAAGGTGTGATGTCGATAAATAATGACATGTGGAGGGTCCTTTAAATAGGTGTTGTTTCTTATTTCCTAACCGTACAAATTTGAAGACAACTGTCCATTCCATATAAAAGAAGCTAATGCAATGCTAAAAGGGAATCATAATAAAATGTTTAATTATAAATTAAACATTACAGTATAGGAGAAAAGAGAGATGGTTTTCTTTCAAGAATCAGTTACCCAAACTGAATAGGAACTGACAATAGGAGAAAATAAATAAGCTAGCAGCAACAAGGAAAAGGGTTCCACTTCTACTCTTTCCCAGAGATTGCAAACTATGTGCTACAACAAGAGGAGGAATTTTTCAGATTTGTTCCATTTCTTGTGAGAGAGAGAGGGAAGAGTTTATTTTTCGAACTGTGTGTTAAGGATAGGAGAAATTTTGATTTGTTAATGTAATGTTAAAGAAAGAGTTTCAGTTTTCCTTTTAGATAGTGATTTTTGATTGTAAATGTGTAAGAGGACCTTTGTTGTCTTTTACATTCAGAGAAGGGAGACTAGAGGATAATTGTATCAGAACTTTGGTTATGATGCATTTTCCTTCCATTGATCATTATCTTTATGTTGTTTTTAGTTTTCTCTGAAATACATTTCATTGTCACTGTTTTCGGATTATGCTATCACTTCAAGATATCTCTTAAAGCTCTGATTCCTCATTTTCTCAAAAGGATGGAAAATACTTCTTTGATCTCGTTTGCTTTGTAATGCAGCATTTGGGCAAGTGAACTTTGTGTCATCTACTGCTCTTTGTTGTTCTTTTCTTTTTAGTTTCTTAGTTTTTGCGTCTACTTCGTGTTTATGGGTAGATGTTTGTAATCCTTTCATGCTTTTTGGTTAAAAGCATTCATATTCAATTTTTTTTTATCATATACAGGGAGCTATACCTGAATAAATTCAGAGGGTGCTTACACTCTTTTAATAGTGAAGTGACCCAACTGTTAGTGTTGATTAGTCTTCCTATTCAGGCATTTAGAGTTAATTTGTATTTATTTCTTTAGAGGAAAATTTGTTCACTAACAGTTGCTCAATATAAATTTCTTCAATTTCACCATTTAAGAATGTTGTTTTAACATCGATTTGATGAATTGTCCATCCTTTGGATGTCGCAATTGTTAAGATAGTCCTAATAGATGTGTACCTAGCAATTGGAGCAAAAGTTTTTTCATAATCAATTCCTTCCTTTTGTGAGAACCCACATGCCACAAATCTGGCTTTGTATTTTTCAATGCTGCCATCAGGTGCTTCCTTGATTTTGTATAGCCACTTAGAAGGGACAACTGATTTGTTCTTTGGTCTGGGTACAACATCCCACACATCATTTTTTAGTAATGATTGATATTCTTCAATCATTGCATCTTTCCAAGGTTTTCTTGATAAGGCTTTTCCAACATTTGAACGTTCTGTTTTGATAAGTTTAGATAGTAGTGCCATAGAACATGAATGATTTCCAGTTCTCTTGCTTTCTTTGATTACTTCATCAGGTTCAATATGATTCTCTTCTATCATTTTCCTAGGCCAAAGTGGTCTCTTTTTGTTATTGAGATTTTCAGTATTCTTTGAATTTGAGATAGTAGGCGAAGAAGGTTCAGTATCATTCTCCCTCTCATTCTCTACTAAATGATCTTCATCTATTTTAGTAGTAGGTTCTGCATATGATTCATCAATGTTCTTAGAAAGATTAAAGTCAATGTCTTCTTCAAATTTTACATCTCTACTGATCTCAATTGTTCTTTGACCCATAACACAGATCTTGTAACCTTTGGTTGTTTAACTGTATCTAATGAGTATTCCCTTCTTTCTAGATGGTTTTAGTTTTTTTCCTCTTCTCTTTAGGAATATGAATATAAATAGGATACCTAGATATTCTTGGGTGACTTAGGTCTAGTTTGATACCCGAAAATACTTCTTTATGAGTGGTGTTTTTTAATATTGAGCGAGGACATATATTTCGAATATAAACTGCAGTATTAGAAGTTCAAACACTAGACATCATGTCCCCATAGAGACATGACTCTACATGGCGAATAGCCACGTAGGCTCATGTCCCTACGTAGACATGACCTTTGATAATAATACAAACCCGATTACCATTCGATGAACCATTATTCATAATTATTTAATAACCATATTCAAATTGACTCATCTTATGATAAGAGCTTGATTTGTTAAGGAATATTTTAAATAAATAAATAAATAAATAAATATATAAAACTCTTATCAAGAATATAAGACATATAGAACAAATGTATATGTAGAATCATGAGTACACATACTTAATATAATGTGTACTTCACTTCTACTGAAGCTACACTTTAACAGAATGCCCCACTAAGGAACCCTCAAAGCAATAGGGTAAAGCATGCACTATTTCTTCTTTCAATTACATACTCATTAAATGCAAAAGTGCATTTGTAAACAAACATTGCATAAGTGATAAAAAAAACAAAAAATGATTGTCACATGATCGTTGCTCAAATAGATGTCCTACAATTTCTTCCAAAGGTTCCAAGGCAACCCCAAACCATACCATGGAATAGATACACACGTTCGTAAAATGTCCGACTAGAGTTTAGACAACATCTAAAGTAGTACAAGAAACCATACAAGATCATCGTCCATAGTTGTCAATTGAGGAGACTAGGACCATCCTCAACACAAGAAACACTAAGTTTATTTTAAATATCATATGAAATATGAGATAAACTACACCAAACCAAAATAGAAAACAAAATATGAAAACCTGAAAATGATCCAGAGAATACAAGGAAACCAAAAATCAAGCCCATCTTTACATGCCCATAGGAGGTGCGCTCTATCATAAATGCATAGAAACACATAGATGATGCATAGTTTACTAGTACAAATGTGCTACAAAAAATAATGAATGCATAGGAGAATCACATAAAGGTGCATAACTTGTAGACATATGTAGAAAGGCAACAAATGTATGTCCAAATGTACCCTAAAAGGTCAATTATGCAAAAATACTAGTGTTAACACCATCCGACAACCTAATAAAGTACAATTTCACATTGGGAAGTACCTAATACAATAAATCGAGGGCAAACTCACTCAATATGAACATAATCAACATAAATGAAACTAATATATTGAACATAACCATAAAATGCAAAATCATTTCAAGAATGTAAGTACAAAAGAATGGAGAAGAGCACATCATACTTGACACTATGCCACTGGAAGTAGTCCACCACCTATACACTGATCCGTAGTAGTGACGTGCAACACCACTCAACCATGTGGTACCCTTAGGCTCATCTCACTATGCTCATGAAGATAGTCACATGACCCAAACACAATAAGTACATACACAGAGAATGACTAGCATAGGACAATCAAATACAGTAATAGGGGATGATACAAAATAAGATTTCTTGTGTAATTAGTTACATTTAGACACCAAAATAAAAGTACATAGGAACACTACTCAGTACTAATAATGGCTCAGTGTGGAGACTCGGGATTGGGAATGTCATTGCATGACACATAGTGGACCATGTTGCTTTGAGTGATCCTTCTCTCATCAAGGAAGCTCTATTTATCTCTGTCAATGCTTGCAAATGACAATGATAGTCGTACCATATCAACATTTGCAAATAGCAAGGTACTATGCCATATCAATATCTTGAAATGACAAGGCAACAACATACCATATCAACATCCTCAAATGATGACAAGATATTCACATTAATTCTTGCTATTGTCTTAATCCCATTCATTTATTTAGTAATCACTTTATCAAGAACCCTACCAAGGGATATCCTAGGACCCCTTAGTGTCCTAGCCCACCTTGGAGAACCAAACCATTCCAATGCTCAAAAACTAAATAGATTCATCTTGTTATAGCAATGAGGCACAATTCAACACAATGCAACACAACATGAAGCAAGAAATACTCAAAAGCCACAAAACCAAAAAGAAGCATGATACACTCTGTTGGTTTCAACCAAGAGCATAGGTCACCCAAATAATTTCAAGAGCATAGCTCTCTTATGCTAAGGATGTAGTCTCAAACACCATACATTCGTAAATCAAATGTGAGCTCAAATCAAACATAAAGCATACCCCTACCGAAAGGAGAAATAAAACTAATAAACACTAGGTCATAAAAGGGCTTAAAGGTCAAGCTTGCATTGTGGTACGAGAAGTACTCAATTGTTCAAAGACCAAGAGTACAAGTTCTACAAGGTCATGTCAAGTAGGAATAACTCAACTATGCTCAAGGGTGTAGTCTCAAACACACACATTAATAATTTTAATGCAAACCCAAGAAAGCATAAACAAAGCTAATAAACTAAAGCATCAAGATAATGCACAAACACACTCTATTTCCCTAATCCCTAATGGCATGGATCTTGAGGTGCTTTGACATAATAACGTATACGTGATACTAACATCCCTATGTGATCCAAGATCTGTCTCACATCCAACAATCAAACAAGAAGCTTAGAATGAGAGAATAACCACAAACATTTATGGCAATAACCAACGAAGCGTATCGGCCAAAAAATTATTTTAAAATCTAAGGTTTGGATCACGACAATAAGTAATAGGATATCTTCTATTCATTTTGACCATGTAATCCGACTACAATCATGCTATACAATTAAGGACAATTTACAAAACATGCCAACATGGTGACAATCACAAATGAGAGCTCACACAGTAATGCCCAAAAAATAAAACTTCAAATCTCACGATCAAATTAAAACCATTGGTTCTTTTAGTCCCACAAAGCCTAAAATGAAAAAAATATCTGATGAGGGTGATACAAGATCACCCTTACACCACTGGATGCTCCTGCATCATACACCCAGGTTAAATTGAAGAGTGACCCTATCACTTTATAGCTGGTAGAGGAAAACCCAAATGAGCAACCTTCATTGTGGATATCCAAGTTGAGTCTTCTATTGGTCATCCTTTCCACTTCACCAGGTATTCTTTATATTGCCTATTTTTGGTACTCCGATCGACACAACCATCCATAATTTCTTCAATCTCTTCCTTCACAGAAGTAGGAATTGGACATGGCTCAAACATCAACTCCTCATCTACACCATCATCATGATATTTTGTTAAGTCTACAATATTGAAAATAGGAGAAATGTGAATCCCATCTGACAACTCCACCTCATATGCATTCCCTGAATCATGTTTCTTCAAAATTTTGTAGGGGCCAAATTTCTTCATCTTCAGCTTGTTGTAGGTACCCATTGGAAATCGTTCCTTCCTCAAATATACCATAACCTGATCTTCAACTTGGAACTCCTTATGTCTCCTCTTTTGATTTTCCCTAGCCTTATACTGTAGGTTCATCTTGGTAATATGTGCTCACACCTCCTCATGTAGGTTCTTGACATGTTCAACAAAGTCTTTTGCTTCAGCACTTGTCCTCTCTCCTTGCTCCATTTTCCTCAGCTCTAGTGCAATCCTTGGACTGCTCCCATACAGAATTTGGAATGGTGATCTACCAATACTCCTATTCATAGAATTATTATAAGAAAATTATGCTTGTGGTAGAATCAAATCCCATCCCTGGGGCTTATCTCCTACTAAACACCTCAGCAAATTGCCCAAACTCCTATTCACTACTTTTGATTGTCCATCAATCTGTAGATGATGTGCATAACTAAACTTCAATTCTGTCTTCAACTTCTTCCACAAAGTCCTCTAGAAATACTCAACAATTTTAGTATCTTTGTCAGAAACAATAATTTTTGGGAGACCATGTAGCCTCACCACCTCTCTGAAAATCAAATCTGCAATATGCACTACATCATGAGTCTTGTGGCATGGAATGAAATGTGCCATCTTGGAGAACCTATCAACCACCACAAATACTAGCTGAGTCATTACCCCTTTGTGTCCTTGGAAATCCAAGAACAAAATCCATACTTATGTCCTCCCAAGGCTTCGATTGAACATGCAATGGTTGATAGAGTCCAGTATTTTGACTAAATCCTTTGGCTGTTTGACATACTTGACAACTTTGCACAAACTTCTTCACATCCTATGACAATTGAGGCCAAAAATAATGTTCTCTAATAATGGCAATGGTCTTATCTCGACTAAAATGTCCTGCCATCCCTCCACTGTGCTTCTCCTTGATCAAGTTCTCCCTCATGGAACTCCTTGGAATACACAATTGACTTCCCTTGAACAACATACCATCCCAAATCATGTAATCTAGCCACCTGGTTCTGTCTAGAGTAACAGGTTCTTTAAAAGCCTTCTAAGCCTCTACAAAGTCAGAATCCTTAGAGTATAGATTCTTGAGTTCATCAAACCCAACCACTTCAACCTGCATTATTGTTAGCAACAACTATCTCCTACTTAATGCATTTGTAACCCTATTAGACCTTCCACTTCTATGTTTCAATGCAAATGTATAGCTTTGCATGAACTCTACCCATTTTAAATGTCTTTGATTCAATTTACTTTGGTTATTTATGTACTGCAATGCCTGGTGATTAGTATACAAAAAAAATTCTTTTGGCAACAAATAATACCTCCATTTCTTTAAGGCCTAAACTATTACATAGAAAACCTTATCATAAACAAAATACTTTTCTTTGCATCATTCAATTTTTCATTGAAATAGGCAATAGGTTTACTTTCTTGGCTCAACACAGCCCCAATAACACTGCCACTAGCATCACAATCCACTTGGAACACTTTGTTATAATTAGAAAGTGCCAACATAGGTTGCTCTGTCACCTTCTTTAGCAATTCAAAACTCCTGCCAGCTCCTGTAGTCCACTTGAACTCTTTTCTATCTCCCTTCATTGTTTCAGTTAGGGGTGCACATATACTACTGAAACTCCTAATGAGTTTCCTATAAAAACTAGCCAGACCATGGAATGACCTTGCCTCAGTAGCAGACCTTGGGGTAGGCCATTCCAAGATGACCTTCACCTTCTTTGGGTCCATTTTGAGACCCTCAGCTAATACAACAAACTCTAAATAGACTAACTCCCTTTTGACAAAGCTATACTTCTTCAAATCAATCAACAATTTCTCTTCCCTTAACCTTTCAAGGACACTAAGAATGTGCAATAGATGTTCATCAAAAGACTTATTGAAAATCAAAATATCATCCATATAGACAATAACAAATATTTCCCAAAAATTTCTTTAATACCTCATTCATAAGCCACATAAAGGTTCTTGGCACATTGGTCAGTCCAAAGGGCATGACTAACCACTCATATAGACCCTCCTTGGTATTGAATGTAGTCTTCCACTCATCTCCCTCTCGTATCCGTGTATGGTGATAACCACTCTTGAGATCTATCTTGGTGAAGTACTAAGCTCCACTCAAACAGTCCACAAGATCATCCATTCTTGGCAAAGGAAACTATTACTTGATGGTTATTCTATTTGTATCTTGAGAGTTTGTAAACATTCTCCATTCTCCATCCTTCTTTGGTGCTAGCACTACAGGTACTGCACATTGACTCAGGCTCTCTCGAATCAAACCTTTCCTCAACAACTCCTGAAATTGTCTATTTAGCTCCTCAATCTTAGTAGGAGTCATCCTATGAGTATCCTTGTTACACAAACTAGCTCCAGGGACTAAATCTATTTTATGACTAATTTTCCTTATTGGCAATAACCCTTTTGGAACATTATCAGAGATGACATCTCCATACTCACTTAATAGACCTGAAACTTTAAGTGGAATTTCACTACTACCTTCCTTATCATTTCTAGGAATTAAAGCATAACACATACTAATGTTTCATGGCATCCAAAAATTTTCTTCCATCTACAAGACATACCCTAGCACTACTACATACCTTTTCCCTCCTTTATTAGGGGCTTCCATTTGTGGCGAACTCCATCCTTTGTCAGAGAGTATGTATTTGCATGACCATCATGTATAGCATGCCTATCAAACTACTACAACCTTCCCAATAATAAATGGTATACATCCATTGGAATGATTTCATAGAGAGCCTCATCATGGTAACTCGCAATCTTGAACTTTGCCAAACATTGCTCACTAACTAGGACCTTATGATCATCTTGTACCCAAGCAATCCAATAGGGTTAGCGTGTTTCTCCCTCTTGAGCTTTAGCTTTGAGACCATCTCCTCTGACACCAAGTTGTTAGTGCTTCCGCCATCAACAATCCCATCACAATATTTACCCTCGCACTTGCACTTGGTACAAAAAAAACTCCTCCTTTGTCCAAGTTCAGTCTCACAGCTCAATAAGACCCTTTCATTAACTAGAACCTCTCCTCTTTCTGCATCCTCTGAATGTGATGACTTTGCATCATCATCCAATGAGCAACCCTTTCTTGACCATTAGCTCTCTTATCTGTCCTTCCTTGTCGTTGAGGGTATTCAAAGGCATGATGACCTTCTTCATTGCAATGAAAATAGGTACCATGAAAGCCTCCTCTTCTTGAAACTTGTCCATGTACTCTACCTCTTCCTCTCTGATCTCCAAAGTTTTGATCATGGGAGCGGTTTAAACCCTCGTTCCTCTGATTTCAGCTAGTATCCACATCTTCATTTTTCTCTTGGTTCTCATTTCGGCCTCCAAATAACTTGCCACCACCCTTTCCTCCTTGATTGAAACCTCTTTTTCTTCCATCAAACTTTTTGTTTAGCTTCTCCTCAACTCACAAGGAAAACTAATATGCCTCTTCAATGCTAGTCATTCTAACCAGACTTAACTCCTCTTGAATGCTAGGTCTTAACCCACTAAGGTAACGACCAACCTCCTTGTTTGCTTCTACATGTCCCACTCTAATAAGGACTTGGTAAAATTCCTCTGTGTATTCCTGGACAAATTTTCTCACTTGCTTTAACCCTTGCATCTATTTGAACAAATCAAGCTTGTAATCAACAAGAATGAACTGCTTCTTTAGTTTGTCCACCATGCGATCCCATCTTGTGATTTTCTCCTTTCCTCTCCTATTTCTTTCCAATTGAATCTCTTGCCACCAGATTTTAGCATGGCCTTTCATTTTGGCCTTCGCAAACTTAACCCTATCAGGATCCTCGATATCCTCATACTCAAAATATTCCTCCTGCTCATTCATCCAATTAATCAAACTCATCCAGGTTTAGATTTCCTGAAAACATGTTGACATTAAGTTTAGGTCTTTTTCCAAGCTTGGCAATGACCCTAAAAAGCCTCTCCTCCACCTGGTTTAGGACTTCTCCATTTCCTTCTCCTTCTTGCCCAATATGTCCTCCTTCATGTTCTTCCTCACTTTCGTCACCTACGAAAACATTCATCCCTCTACTGATCTTCTCTTGCAATCCCTGGACTTGTCTCTGGAGGGCTCTAACCTTAGGAGTAACAACTCCGGCCCTTCCACCATGCTCCCTTCATGGAGGCATCTTCTTGTATCAAAACCCACAACCATGTGGTCTTGGTGCAAACTGCCTTGCAGTCGACACTCTGTCTACACACTCAGGAAAACTTGCTCTAATACCACTTGATGAGGGTGATACAAGATTTCCCTTACACCACTGGATGCTCCTACATCAATATCAATTTTGTCATTAGGAGAGAAAATAGACAACCTAACGACAATAATTTTCCATTTTTGAAAACACAATTTCATACAAGTCTAATCAAGCATCAAATGCAATGAGAAATGTGGGAAAAATATTGATAAGCATCCCATGATTAATTCATCAAACCATGTTGATAAGCAAGTTGCAGAAACATCTAAAGGTGTGGTTTCTTTGTCATATATTTTTAGACTTCATAATTTTACATATCTTCTAAATCTTTGCATAGTATTATGTTGGAAATAATCAATGCTAATGTGACACAAAGTCTTCCCTCTAAGCCAATTAACACATCTAATACTTTTCCTAAATCTTTTGATCACAAATCCTTTTGTCAATACCATCCTCAACCTAGCCATGATATTAAGAAGTGTTTCCATTTGAAATATTTTTTTCAAGTCATCATTAATTCCAATGCTACATCTATTATGGGCATTAATGATCAAGGAAATAAGTCCTTAGTAGTTCCCTACAAAAACTTACAAATTTATATCAATAGTTTACCTTTTTATTTGACCAATATCATTAAGTCTACCCAGTCTTTACCTTCTTCTCACATCCATGTTGACATGGAGTGTATTGAAACCAACAATGTTGTCAACCTTATTGATAAATAAAAACCCAAACCCAAACCCAAATGTGAACTTGAACTTTGCATTACATTTGATCCTATGGAGATGAATAAAGCACCTAGTGGTCCTCTTTACATTAGAGAAAATGCCAATGGTCTTCTTTTATGTGTTGTCCTTATAGATCCTCTTGCATGGTGAATTCTCTAATCGAAGAATATCTTTGCAATAGACAAATGCAATGAGTTTTCTATGACAATTTTGATGTGATGATCCAAAAAACTAAAGGTTTCACTTATCCTACCTAGGATCCATTACGTTTCCCATTGAATCTAGTGGTAGAACACTAGATCTCATCATTGTTGTCATCCCAACTACCAATTAGTTTCAAGTTAGACTTTATCTTCCTTGACTCACCTTCATGAAAGCCTTGTTTCTTGTATTCATAAGTTTTTTAAAATTTGCCACGATGG
Organism: Cupressus sempervirens; assembly: GCA_028749045.1. Lineage (NCBI taxonomy): Eukaryota > Viridiplantae > Streptophyta > Pinopsida > Cupressales > Cupressaceae > Cupressus > Cupressus sempervirens. Next base: position 198,854,869 of record CM053793.1, on the reverse strand, counting down.
AGAAATAATCATGATTAATAATAGTCTCTATTAGCCCTTAGCATCTCAAGATTAGTTTGACCTTGTTTTCTTTTGGTTTTCCATGCTTTGATCAATTCAACCTTGCAAAGACAATATTGTTGATCCTATAAAAAATTCAAAATCCAAAAGACTTGTGTGTTTAGTGATCCTAAGGATGTTCCATCTTCTTTCCCTAGACATATACTTCATACACTTTCCACATCTCCTCTATATGCTTTTGTTCCACTTCCTATATCTTATAAATATTTGCTGACGTTATCTCTCATACTAATATTGTGCCTCTTTTTCTCCCCCCTAAAGAAGAAAAGAACCCAATGTCAACTAATGCTAAACTATACCAAATCTCAAGAAAAATTAAAGGTACTTGGTGTGCTCGTAATCACTACTATAAATTTCATGCTAGAGGTTGTGAGCATGTTTCCCAATTTTTTTTTAATCATCCTAAATTGTAAATACCTATGTGCTTTAGAATTTAACAATTGTTTAGCACCCTCCTTAGTGTATTGACATTATAAATTTTTTATTTTAATTAATATCTTATTCACATCTAATCAAATTTCTTCCAATTTCCCTCCATTGCTGTAAAAGTCAAGGTGACATCTAATTTCAATGCATCCTTCTTTACTTTTCCTTCTCTAATTTTGCAAAAATTAATAATCTAATTTCTATACATTCTCTTCTATTTTTCCTCTAATCACAAAATCCATTCCTCCCTTAGGCCCTAGCTTGGTAAATTCAAGACTAAGATGCCTTTTTAATCAATTTTCTTACTCATTCTCTAACTCACCCCAAACCACTTTGGCATTCTTCATCTCCACATTTTTTTTCTTAGGATGGATGCATTCTAGGTATAGGTTGACGAGGGGTGACCTATACCCTAGAAACTTAATTTGAGGGGTTGTGTGTTAACATGAATGTTGATGGTATTCCTTTGGGGGACTATCCTAAGCATTGGATAAATTGTTTATGATTGACATGTTACATTCATGACTGTGTTTATCATTGATGTCAACATAGTATGGTTTATCTAAAGACTAGCAGAGTAGTAGACAGAGGACGAGGTTGTATGAACAAAGTATTGATAATTAGGTCAAGCACAGTTACATACATGTTCAAAACTATGTCCTAATGATGTGGTTAAGTGTGCATCAAGAACGTCGAAGATATGCAAAAGATATGGTTGATTTACATAGAACAGTTTGTAGACAGAGTACTTGAGAACTAGTTTTTGATGTTTGGATTGTACCTCTTAACAAAGATAGAATCGTTATATGCGAGGTTAGACAGTGACAGTAAACATCCCAATGATGATGTCAGCGAGTGTGCAAGGTTTGAGGTTGCACGCGTGAGAAGTTGTAACGATTGTGAGGCAATAGTAATTTGTAATTATGAATAAATGTAATGTTTTGTAGCATCTTAATGTGGTCCTATTATAATTAATTGGAAAAGCCTTAAGGTTGAGTCAAGGAATTATTTTGAGGATATAGTATAAAAGAAGGTTATTTTCGTTTTGATGAATGATGAATTAGAGTGTGTGTTGAGATAATGGGTGTTGCACACATTGCATAATATTGTTATATTTTATTATTTTATTTCATTATGTAATGTTGCACTTAGATGGATGTGCAACATTAAAAAATTTCCATGGGATATACTCAATGAGTTGTATTATAACATTGTGATAATAATTCATGTAATTATTTAATATTGAAAAAAATAAATTAAATTTCCAATATTAAATGTGGGATCATTGGGTTAGGTAGCACATGGTGTATGTAATACCACTTAGTGGTTTTGTGGGAACTTGCTACTATATATGCAGCCACAAGGGTAGTTGGTAAGTGAGAAGTGTGAGAAGAAGAAGGGAAAAAGGGAAAGAGTCAAGTGGGACAAGGCTTGACAGGTTAGCCAAGGGAGCATTTGTGAAGGTTGGAAGCATGTCATGGGATGTGTGGATTCATGCTTGTTCACATGGATTGCTCAGTTGTGACTATGGCTTTGAAGGCTTCCATGGTTGTATTGCAATTGTGTTTTTGCTGAATAGTACATGGTGATGGATGCTTTTAAAGGTTGGGGTTTTCCCTCAATGAGGGTTTCCCAGGGTATATCTTGTGTCACACTTTTGTGGGTATGTTGTCTATTATTTTGCATGTGAATTTTAATTTTGTGTTTATTTTAGATCTATGATGGGTTATGTGTAAACAATTATATTCCTTGTTGCTAAGTTTCCTTACAATTGGTATTAGAGTTATGGTTGTGTTGTTGTAACCTTAGATTGAATCCATGAGAATGCATGAGAGGATAAAAGAAAGGGCAAGATATATGAGTGACTTATTGCAGATGTGAGGGTTTTGGGTTTGCTGTTATGATGAGATGTTAAAAGATTTGGACATTTTTGAACAAAAGGATTTTTTGGATGTTTCATTTAAATGAGGGTTTTAGGGGGTAGCTTGCAAAAATGACCTCCTAGGTAAAAACAGACCTCACCATTAGATCCGGGTTGATGTTTCCATAAATTTTGATATATAATATGCCCTAGTTTGGCTATGTTTCGAGGAAATAAAATAGGTTTTTAGTTTTAGCTTGTGATAGCCGTCAAATTTATTCCCGTCGAAATTTTCATCACAAAAAAAATCGCAGTGAAAATAGTAAAAAGACTATCTTAGCAAAATGGCCATAAATTTGTCTCAGGATATCAAATTTTAGACTTCTTATAGGTGTTGGAAAGCTAATTTAGAACACTACAACTTGGTGTAGGTTTTGTTCTATGATTTTGATATTTTGTCAGGTTTTAAGAGCCCGAAAGTCAGATGTTATTTATCTGGAGCACAAATTAGGGCATAACTTGAGCATATAGAGTTGAATTTTGGACTTCGAATAGTCAACGAAAAGCTCTTGGAGAGCTCTACACATTGGTTTAGATTTGGTGTAGGTTTGGCATAATTTATTTGGTGATATATTGATCTGAACAGTTTATGATATATATTGACTATGGTAGCATTGTGAGTTTATGACATTGTATGTTTGAAGATTTAAGATTTGATGTCATTGTATACTCAATTCATATTTTAGATTGGTCTTATGATGATATGGTTATCAATATTTGATTTGGATATGTATGATGACTTGTTGGGTTTACAAGTTGTGTAGTGTTGTAAGTGGTCTATACTTACAAGTTGCATTTATGGCTTGGATATGGGTTGTCTTTGCTGATTAATCTTTCATTATTGATGCATATTTATATTAGTGGATTGGATTTGGGTTGTCTATGCCCTAAGTCACATGATTTGCTAGTTTTTCTTCATGTAGAAGGCATGTGATGTTGTTACCAGGTACAACCATGGTGGAGGATTGTGGTTGACTATTTTATGCTGACAGGTTGGACATATTGAGATCTAGATGCTCAGTTCATGGATGTGATCATGGTGCCATAGATTTTGGCATGACATGATTAGATATATAGGTACATCCTTGATGTTCATTGGCTTAGATTCCTAATTTGGTTATGGTGGTATATATTCTTGGTTAACGGTCATGGTTATTTGGTTTCCTTTAAGGAGCTCATGATGTGCACTTTGAGTTCTTTACTGGTTTGATACCTTGGTTGATTTTCATGGTTAGAGAATGGTTTTTCATCATGATGTCATGGATAGCTTGGATATATAGTTTAGTGGGAGCTTGTGATAGTGATGAGGTGATAGTGCAGGGTTATTTCCTAGTTTGGTTTGTATCTTTTTGGTTTGGAGATCTTGGTTTCACTTGGTACTGACACTTTGGTTATGTAAGTGTAGACTTGGAGGATCTTCATGTAGGAGATGGATTTTGTGATGCCATAGGTGACTTGGTACCACAATTGAGTGGGAGTTATAGGCATCGATATACTTATTAAGTGTTTGCAAATGTTGGAGGTTTGTCTTAGATGCTGTTGCTACAGAAGCGTCTTTGACATTTGCATTGTGCACTTGGTTATCTTCATGGTGTGTGAAGATGGTTAGATCTTGAGGACTCATGTGTTCTTGGTTATCTTCATGGTGTGTGAAAATGGTTCTTCATGATATGTGGAGATGGTTTTTCTTCATGGTGTGTGGAGATGGTTACATCTTGAGGACTTGTAGAGTTTTTGGTAAAGGTGTGGTTTATGCTTTCATTTGGCATGTTATCCTTGGTATGAGGATGGTTTCATTATTATGTCATGGTACACTCTTGATACATGTTTAGAGTTGTGACATGTTATAGTATGTTCATATGGAGCATGTTATCTCTTTGTTTGAGATGGTTAGATCATGTTGTCATGTTTATGTTCTTGAGGCCATAGTTAGAAATTTGACATTGGTCTTGGTTTAGTTTCTTGGCATTGAGTAAATTGATCATAAGTTGGATACTTCATGATATTGCTATGTTGCATTTGGAGTTGGCATGGATTGATTGGTTACATGTGCTCATGGATACTTAGAGATAGTGGTGATGTTGATTTCTCTTGGATTAGAGAAGTATTTGTTGGGAAATTGATGGTTTTAGTAGGAAGTATGAGGGGCATTCACCTGATATGGTCTTGAGAGGAGATTTTTTTTAGATGAGTCTTGGTGGAAGACTTGGATATCTTGATGAGTATTCTCATTTGCCACTCTTGGTCTACTCAGCATATGCTACTTGAGAGGTATAACTCATAATTTTTTCTTAGGTGCATTATATTTATGTTTGTCTTTCATAGATATGGATCTTGAGCTATGGTAGATGAGTTAGTTCTAGAGGGTTCATTTGAGAAATGGTTTAGCATTGGTTATCTCCATTTGCATATTTGTTATGCTGGTTAAGTTTGAGATATGGTTTTATATTGGACATATTTCTTGAATTAGGAATGGTTTTATGAGTTTGATCTTCTTGTGAGAGGCTTACATCCATGATTATTTATATGGTATGGTTTGGGTGTTGTTGAAGCTTCTTGTTGGGGTTTAATGGAGGAGATCATACTTGCACAGTTTACATCTAGAGGTGTGTGTAGAAGGACATGATACATGTTATGATTTGCATGGTTTCTTTCTGGTCTTGGTTATCTTCCTGGATGTTCAATTTTTCTTACATTGGATTTTAGATTGGTGAGATTGTGATCATTGGTTTGCCCTTATGTATGTCATGTGAGAGATGACATGGTTATTCCTTTATCTCTTTCCTTGGTTGGTTGTGAAGAGCTTGGGAGACTTGTTATGGGAGTTGTTCTTGTAGGTTATTGATTTATGTGTTGTGAGTGTCCTTGAGACTACATGGATTCACTTCTTTGAGATGTTGTGAATGGATTGGTTATAGATTTGACATTATCCTTTGTAGTCGGAGCTCCATGGTATATATGTGGTAGGTATTGCTCTCGAGGCTTGTGATTGTAGGTTATAGATTGGATATGTTGATGATGTGAGATTCACTTGGTGTACCTTTGGAGGTATGGATAGTTGGATGGGTTTGACACTTGTTGTGGGTGCTCTTTCAGTTATGGATATTTTGACAACTACAGATACATGTGATTACTTTTGGATCAGGTTTTTGTGCTTGGCATTTCAATTGATACAGGATTTTATGATCTTCAAATGTGGCAGGTTGGGTGGCTTTCTCTTTGGATGGCTTCTATGTATGTCTAGTGGTAGTGGCATAATAGGAGGTGAGATGATTCATGTTTGAGATGCTAGATACTTTCATTTTGTTGTGGGTACCAGGATGCAACACTTCATTTACTTTGATCCATGATGGTGGATGTGCTAGGAGGGATTGTTCCCTTGTTCATTTATGTGGCTATAGATTGACCCTATGCAATGTATACAACAAGTGTGAGATTGTTGAGATAATGGGTGTTGCACACATTGCATAATATTGTTATATTTTATTATCTTATTTTATTATGTAATGTTGCACCTAGATGGACCTGCAACATATAAAGATTCCATTGGGATACACTCGATGAGTTGTATTGTAGCATTATGATAATATTTCATGTAATTATTTAATATTGGGGAAAAGAAATTAAATTTCCAATATAAAATGTGGGGTCATTGGGTTAGGTAGCACATGGTTTATGTAATACCACTTGGTGGTTTTGTGAGACTTGCTACTATATTTGCAGCCACAAGGGTAGTTTTTGTAAGTGAGAAGTGTGAGAAGAAGAAGGGAAAAGGGAAAGAGTCGAGCAGGACAAGGCTTGACAGGTTAGCCAAGGGAGCATTTGTGAAGGTTGGAAGCATGACATGGGATGTGTGGATTCATTCTTGTTCACATGGATTGCCCGGTTCTGGCTATGGCTTTGAAGATTTCCATGGCTGTATTGCAATGATGTTTTTGTTGAATAATACATGGTGATGGATTCTTTTAGAGGTTGGGTTTTTCCCTCAATGAGGGTTTCCCAAGGTATATCTTGTGTCACACTTTTGTGGGTATGTTGTCTATTCTCTTGCATGTGGATTTTAATTCTATGTTTATTTTAGATCTATGATGGGTTATGTGGAAATGGTTATATTCCTTGTTGCTGAGTTCCCTTACAGTGTGTTATGTGAAGTATATGGTAAATATGAGTAAGCGATCCAAGGGATTATTGGATGCAAGGTTGGTGATCTAGTATCGAGATCAAAAGAGGAAGTCTGGTTGATAGGAGAAAGGAAGTACATGTAATGTTTATTCTATTATTATGTAAGGAATAATATGGAGATTAGTTGGATAGTGAGTTCAAGGATCTTACCCTTGAAGTTGTTTGGGCAGTGGGTCCATTTGCCTTCTACAATTCCTAACAAGGTTGGAATCTCCTAAGATGGATTCAAAGTCTCCTAATAGGGATTGATAATTATTAAATGTATTTATTGACTTCTAACAAGGTCCATCCTCTAACAAGGAACATTTATATTAGTACATCATTTTGTGGGTACTATCCGCACCAGGGTTTTCCTTTGATCAAGGGTTTCCTTGGTTAACATATCTGGTATTATTTTGTTTGAAGTCCATAGAATAGTAGGGGCTTCCCATGCTTGTCCTACCTAGCCTACACCCCCTGCAAGTTCAAGATGGCTAGAGATTAAATACCTAGTAATGATGGATGAGCTCCATCTTATCACCCCCAAGGAGTTAAGGAAGGGAGTTGAGTGAGGCTACTATATCTTGTTATGTTTTCTGATTATATTGTTCACATGCTTAAAGGTTAATAAGGTTGATAATTTTAACAACAGTTGTATAACCTATTCACCCTCACTCTTAGTTATATTGGTGGACTTTACTTGCTAACAATTGGTAATCAGATCATCATGTCCTTGAAGTGAAAGCTTAACAACTTTGGGAGATCAATGACAGATCACTTCAGAAAAGAAAGTCCTAAGGGTGATGGAGCTAATTTTGATATTCAAAAGACAAAGTTACTTGGTGAGATATCAGAACTATGTGTAGAACAAAATATTGAGTTTCTAGATATAGAGTCTTTTTGTGGCATACAAAAGGTTAAACCTACTAATGCAAGCACAGATGAAGAAAAATCTAGATCTGAACAAGACAAGAGGACCAAAGAAGGAATTGCTTTCCTTATGAAAAGAGGCATAAGGTACAAAAAAAATTGTTTGGGCATGTAAAGAATTTGGTTATTTTTCATCAAGATGTCCTAAGAGAGTAAGAAAAACTAGAAATAATTCTCTTTCTGATGATGATGAAGTATTTAAAACAAGTAAGATTCTTGAATGATAGTGATGACAAAGATAATGAGCTTGAATTGGTTGAGAAAGAGGAAGTATTAGAAGAAACAACTTAACTATTATTGATGATTATAATGAAGAGGCTAATCCAAAGACTAATCAAGAGAATATTTAAGTTTTCTTTGAGACTAACAATGAGGTGCATAATGATGTATAGATTGTTGAGAAAAGTGGAGAATAGAGATCTAAACCAAGTGAAGAGATAAGAGTTGAGGCATCAACTCCTACACCAAACATGAATTTGGAAAAGAATCACCTTATAAAATAGATTATTGGTAGCAAAGATAAAGGAGTGATGACAATAAACATAGTGCATGAGGAATTATGCTTAATTTCTCAAGTTGAACCTAAGAACATAGATGCACGGAAGGATGATCATTGGATTCAAGTAATGAAGGAAGAACTAGATTAGATTGTGAAGAGTGAAATATGGGAATTGGTTCCTAGACCTAAAGACAAGAATATTATAGGGACTAAATGGGTATTTAGGAACAAGATGAATGAACGAGGTGAAGTTGTGAGGAACAAAGATAGATTGGTATGAAAAGGATATTCATAACAAGAAGTTATATATTATGAAGAAATATATTCCCTATTGCTAGAATGGAAGTAAGAATGTTTTGGCTTATGTAGCAAGTAAGAAGTTTAAAGTGTATCGGATGTATGTAAATTCAACATTTCTGAGTGAAGAACTTGAAGAAGACGTCTACATTGAGAAGCTTGAAGGATTTCCTTTGATAGAAGAAAAAGATATGGTATGTAGATTGAAGAAAGCTTTGTATGGAAGCAACTAGAACTTGATATGCAAGATTGGACAAATATTTGGCAAAATTGAGATTTGCTAAATGTACAACAAATAGTAATTTGTATTTGAAAGAAATCGAGAATGAATTATTGATCATTGTGATATTTGTTGATGAAATCATCTTTGGAGGTAATGATGAAGCAAGTGATAATTTTGTTGATGAAATGAAGAATTAGTTTGAGATGAGTATGATTGGAGAGATGAAGTTTTTCTGGGGTTTATATATTGTGCAAAACAAAGATGATATTTTCATATCACAAGCTAAGTGTTTGAAAGACTTGTTGAAAATATTTGGCTTGGAAAGTTGTAACCCTGTTGGTACACTATGATAACTAGTCCCAAGTTATCTAGCAAAGATGAGACACCTACAATTGAGAAGAAGAAGTATAAATCTATGCTTTGAGGTGCAATATTTGACTCACACCATACTAGATATAGAAAATGCAGTTAGGATAGTAGCAAGATTTCAAGCTAATCTTAAGGAATCAAATTATGCAATAGTAAAAAGGTTATTTAGATATCTAAAGGGTACACTTGATTTTGGATTATGGTATGATAGATCAAGTGATTTCACTTTATGTGCTTATATTGATGTGGATTTGGTAGGTAGTGTGGATGAAAAAAAAACACTAGTGGTGCAACATTTGTCCTTGGAGGAAGATTGGTTTCTTGGCTAAGAAAGAAACAAGATTGCATTTCATATAGTACAACTGAAACAAAGTATGTAGCAACAACAAATAATTGTAACCAAATCATGTGGATGAAGTACATGTTGAAGGATATTGAGATAGAGTTTTTAGAACATGTTATAATATATTGTGATAACACAAGTACAATGAGTATGTCTATGACTCATGTATTTTATTTTAAGACAAAGCATATATCCATTATGTATCATGTTTTGAGAGAGAAAGTTGTAGAGAAAGAAATCATATTAGAGTATGTAAGTACTAAAAAGTAGATTGTATATATCTTTATGAAGCCCTTTCCTAAAGATACATTTGAAACTTTGTGAGGTATGCTTGGGGTTATGCGCCTTCTTACTTCTAAGTAGATGATGCAAAGAGTGCATCAGTCTAGTGGTACATAGCACTACTATTTGACTAGAATGTATGCTGATGCTTCCTATATGGGGGAGTATCTGAGATGAGCAGAGTCATCAAGGACTCTTGGTAGCTAGTTTAGAACAATATCATTGGACACTTGAGTTGATTGAAGACTTGGAGTAGATGATTGACATAATGAAGCCTTTTTCATTGATTTCAATGGGGGAGAGTATGCATGAAAAAACATCTACTATTAATGAGGAGAGAGAAGCACCATGAATGGGGGAGAAGATCCTCTAATTGGGGAGAGAAGTATATATGAAAGACATCTCCTATGTTATGTATGAGATTGCATAGAAGACTGAGTTTTTTCTGAGAATCAGATTGTGAAAAACTAATGTCGATCCTAAACAAGAGATGCATACATTTCAGATTTGATTGATGAAGATGATTTGGAAAGAATAAAACAACAACAACAACAACAAAGTTTGGTTTGGTATTCTTGGAACTTAGATACTTTTCATCTATGTTGCCATCAATGCCAAAGGGGGAGATTGTTAGCACGAATGCTGATGGTATTCCTTTGGGGAAGTATCCTAAGCATTGGAGAGATTGTTTATGATTGACATGTTGCATTCATGACTGTGTTTTTCATTGATGTCAACATAGTATGGTTTCTGTGAAGACTGACATAGTAGCAGACATAGAACAAGGTTGTATAGACAAAGTATTCATGATCAAGTCAAGTGCAATTACAAATGTGTTTGACACTATGTCCTAATGATGTGGTGAAGTGCACACCAATAAAGTCAAAGATATGCAAAAGATATGGTTGATTTATAGAGAACAGTTTGAAGACAGAGTACCTGAGAAGCATTTTCAAATGTTTGGATTGTATCTCCTAATAGAGATAGAATCATGATATGCAAGGTTAGATAGTGACAATAGACATCCTGATGATGATGTTAGCGAGTGTGCAAGGTCTGAGGTTGCATATGCGAGAAGTTGTAAAGACTGTGAGTCGACAATGATTTGTAATTACAATTAAATCTAAGGTTTTGTAACATCTTAATGTGGTCCTATTATAATTAATTCGGAAAGCCTCAAGGCTAACTCAAGGAATTATTTTGAGGATATGGTATAAAGGAAGGTTATTTTCTTTTTGATGAATGATGAATTGAAGTGTGCTATGTGAAGTATTTGGTAAATGCGAGTAAGCGGTCCAAGGGATTATTCAATGCAAAGTTGGTGATTTGGTATTGAGATTAAAAGAGGAATTCTAGTTGACAGGACAGAGGAAGTACAAGTATAATTTATTATATTATTCTACAAGGAATAATATAGAGATCAGTTGGATAGTGAGTTCAGTGATCTTACCCCTAAAGCTATTTGGATAGTGGGTCCATTTTCCTTCTACAAATCCTAATAGGATTGGAATCTCCTAACGGGGGATGATATGTACTAAATGTATTTATTGACTCCTAATAGGGTCCATCCTCTAACAAGGAACATTTATATTAGTACATCATTTTGTTGATACCATGCCCACCAGGGTTTTCCATCTAATCAAGGGTTTCCCTAGTTAACATATCTGGTGTTATTGTGTATGAGTATTTTGTTATGGTTGTTGATTATATTGTTCACATGCGTAAAGTTAATAAGGTTGATAATTTTTATAATAGCTGGATAACTGATTCAACCCCCCTCGCAGTTATATTGGTGGACTTTACTTTCTAACATTGTGGTCCCAATGCAATATTTTTTTATCTTTTTCCACTTAGTAGAGTTGTCCTTCACAAGATTGAAGACCATAACCACTATATAAGAAAATCATTCACTTCATTTTGAGTGAACAAGACAAACAAGTTCAAGGTGCAGACCCCAATTTGTCAACAAATAAATTGTAAGATTGAAGCTCAAGTTTTGATGTTATCCATTAAAAGCAAGGAATTATCATCATGTTCAAGAATTCTAATCAAGCATCAACATTCTCTATGAAGCACTGAAGACATCATATCTACATCATAGAGTTGCAAACAAACTATAAAGATGGCTATGCACACTTCTGTCCTTGGGGGCTTGGTATGTTTTTCTTGCTATTTTAGATATATGCCTTATTACTTTAGATTTACATAATTATATGCATTCATGCATATATTGCATCTACATAATAGGGTTTCACTCTTTAGAACTAGATCTTGGCATTTTACATTTACATTTTCTTTCTCCTTTGCATTCTAGACATACAGTCTAGATACAAGTGCACTACACCTACTTTACATTTTTTAATGGCTATATGCGGAGATGGGAATCACCAAAAAGGGAGGGATGGATAAAAAAAACCCCTATATAACTACCCAATCACACACTTTTATGGATTTATAGGTTTCAAAAGAACAATTTTAGATATAGATTTGAATATCCATTTAGAAGAATATTCTAGATCCTCTTTTCTATTTTGGATCTTGACAATACTGGCGTACGTTTTAAGTTTGACCTATACCCAAAAGTGTAAAGTTGCAAAACTACTTAAGAAACTAGAAATAACAGTTTTAGAGCTTTCTTGATCCATTTTCATGTCCCCCTATTGGAAGAATGAGGTATAGGTTCTAGGTGCAACCCAAACTTTGTATAGTTCACCCCAAGTCGACTTGTTCCCGAGACATAACATAAAAGAGCATACTTAAGGTTCTTAGTTTTTATGTTACTCGATTTAGAAATTAGATCATTTTTGGGTTCTAATAGTTTGAAAATCTGCCCTTTAGCTCACTCTTCCTCTCTCATTTTTAGGTAGACACATTCTTATGTACCTCTCTTGTATATACTTTCATAGATAAGATGTATAAATCTATCTTTGCATTACATTTAGGAATCATTTATACTCCCACAAAGGGGAAATTTGAGCCTATAAGGTTTATATATTGCACCTATATCCTTATCCATTTGGTTGTTATTGTCAGATCTATCGTATCTTGGTAAGGGTTCCATCCCATGATTCCCAATGTATGTGTGTTAAGTGATAGTCTACTCTTGATAACCAATTCACCGTATACATTTTGGTGAGCTTGAACCTTTCATGCATTTGATACCTTTTGTAATGGTTAGTTAGATCTTGTGATTTCTGATATAGTGATCAAGTCTACTTCTCATGACCTGCATTTTCTGCTTTCTTTCTTTTGCATAATAGTTAGATTTACATTTTTTTGCATCATAAAAGAGAATAAGACCCCCAAAAGTTGTTATCTTTTTGGGTATCATTTATATTTGACAAAAATACATAAATAATTTTATTTCATTTATTATTTAGTTTTCTGTCAACATGAATGACTTCTTTGTTCATGAGTATTTTGATGCTTCTTTTAGTAGGCATGATATTAAAAACCCTTATGAGCTGCATAGTAGTGAAGATTTGGTTATGTTGGATGAGGTCTCTCATGGTCCCATCTCTATTACATATTCCTCTACATATCTTCAACCAAAACTTAAGCAAAAGTGGCTTTCTTGGCTTCCTTTGCATGATTCTATTTGTAACATTGAAACAATTAAAGTAGTTATTGACGCTAAATGTATGATAACTATCAAAGTATGCCCTTCTACCCAAGCTCCTTGTTAAGAGGTAAAATTTATACCTCATAACTGAATGAGGGAAGGGAGTGGGGGGATCATTGTTAGATAACCAAGAAGGGGGGGGGGAGTGAATTAGTTATATCAAGTTATCTTACAGGCCTTAAAAGAACTCAACACCAAATTAAACTTTATAAACTTTCACAACACTAACTTGATAACCACATTCAACATCTCAATTCATACTTATGATTATTTTACTTCAAATTGTTAACTCATTGTTTATGACTATACCAAGTATCAGAATAATTATTTAGCTTTTATCGAGTTGCTTCATAAAACTTAAAACATGAAATAGCTTTGCAACACATAACAAGTCACACAATTGAACACATTATTTTAAAGTGAACACCCCATAAAGGGAAAACCCACTTGGGATCGACAACCCAAATAATTCACTCTTTTGAAGTTAGCTCTGTAGGAACCCACCCTTGTAAAAGGTTTATGTGTACATTTTTAGTGTGACTTGGTTAGAGGATGCTAACCAAAGATCATCTAGACCTTAATACTCCTTAACATTTCTAAAGAATGAACTACTTTAAAGCACTTACAAATATCACTAATCAATGTTATCATATAGGATTTCATAAACTTGCTAGGTTCACTCAATTAAGATATTTTTTGCAACAATGACAACAAAGTAACAATCCAATGATCTATTTAGGTTTAGCACTACCTTGCTATATTAGATCTATGCTTCACTCATTTTTCTTCCTAATAGTCAATGATCTGTTTAGGTTAAGCACTACCTTGCTATATTAGATATCTGCTTCAATCATTTTTCTTCCTTGTCATCTCATCTGGCTAATTTACACTCTTTTTCTTTCACCTTGCACTTCCTCTGCTTGATCTTTCTTCCTCAGTTTTGCTCAGTTTTCCTTGTTCTTCTTCCTTCTTCAACTTTGATTGTAATTCACACTTAATCAACATTCAAACAACAACCAAAAATAGTCTCAATCATCTCCTTAAATAGTTGACTTTGGCCTTCCAAATCCTTCCAGGTTTTGTCTCTTAATCATGATCATAGATGTTAGATTCAATGTATTTAGACACTCAAAAAATAAAACTTCATTAAACTTTGTGCTCATCTTCATCTTGCTCAAATCTCCTTCATTAGATCTTCATTATATTTTTTAGTCGTAGATCTTGTAACTAACTTTGACTTTAACCTTTGAACTTCTTGAACATTCTTTATTTTCATCATAAGTCGTTCTCAGATCTCATCTTTCTTAACTTGTTCTTCCAGCTCATATTCAGTGAAGATTGCAACTTTACTCGGCTCAGTTAACACTAGAATCACTCAGTTAACATTGAACTCCATCTCTACTTTGTCAGACACTCAGTTAATACTTTAGTAGCTTCAGAAATACTGCTTTCCTTCTTTCACTCAATGTAACTGGTGTAGCTCGATGAATACATGAAATTCATTACAACTTTACATGATTACAAAAAACTCAAATAAATATTACACTATCAGGGTCCAATTCATTCAAGTGCTCATTGAATACCAATACTTATCAACTTTTTCATCATCATATTTTCTTTAAATCCTCTTTATCAATCATATCCTCTTCATCAATCAAATGATATGCCACTCTACTGAATTAGCATAATTATTAACCAACTAAGGTTTAATATCAGTGACAACATAATAACTGATATGAGTCTTTCACATACAATTTTCTCAATTATATTATCTATTGGGGCTAACAATCTCACCCTTTGGCATTGATGACAACACATACACAAGATTTTACATTACAAAACATTAAACATAAGATAATCACATTTATGCATTGACAACAATTCAAATTTTCAGCTCTCTAACATCATTCAGGTTCTTTGAAACATATTTATCATTGAAATTACTCGGTATGTATCTTCATCAACTTCATCTTCAACATTTCTCCCTCTTTGGGTATACTTCACTTTTCCTTTTTGATTCTCTCCCTTTGCTTACTCATTTTCTCTCCTCCTTTTATTCATTCTCTCTCTCTCCATCTCTCTCTATGCATATCTTCATTCTTATAGATTCTCTCCCCCTTTGACAACAATGTTGAGTTATTGAGAAGTTCCAATGTGAAACTTATAAAACCTTGTAGTTATACCTTGTACCTTGCATGTACTAATTATATTAGTTTCATCACAAACACTTTCATAACTACTCCTAAAGTCTGAAGTCTTGCATCAACTCTAAAAAGATATATCTCATCATCCATATATTGATGGATGTGGGAAGCACCCCTAACTTACCTATTAGATACTCAAAATCATCCTTAAAAAATGACTTGGTAAATATATTTGTGATTTGTTCTTTTGACTTCACATATTCAAGCTTTACTTGCTTCTCTTGTACTTTCTCTCTCAAGTAGTGATACTTGTTAGATATATGATTGGTTTTTGCATGCATCACTGGATTCTTTGGTATATTTATTGCACTAATGTTGTCACAATAAATAGTAACAAGTTTTATTGCTTCTTCTTACATCCCTTCCAATAATTGCTTAATCCACACAATATTAAAATAATTAATTATAGTAGCAGCATACTCAACTTCTGTAGTAGATTGTGAAATGCAGCTCTATTTCTCTCTCAACCATGTTATTAATCTTTCTCCTAAGAAGAAAGCTCTACCACTTGTACTCTATATGTCATCCACATTACCAACCCAATCAACATCAATGTAAACCTTCAATTCAAAATCACCATCTTGTTTGTACCATAATCCAAAATCTTTAGTCCCTTTAAGATATCTGAATATTCTCTTATTCAAAATCACCATCTTGTTTGTACCATAATCCAAAATCTTCAATCCCTTTAAGATATCTAAATATCCTCTTAACAATAGTCATGTGTGTTTCCTTAGGATCAACGAAAAACCTTGCAACAATTCCAATTGCATGTGTAATATCAGGTCTACTATGCACAAAAAACTATAATTTACCAATCATTGATCTATATAGTGTCTCATTTACCTCAGCTGTAGTATCATTCTTTGATAATTTGCATCCAGTCACCATAGGTGTACCGATTGGCTTTGACTCATCCATGTCAAAAGTTTTCAAGATCTCTTTTATGTACTTAGACCGAGTCACAAATATTCCATTCTTTGTTTGATGAACTAATCGTAAGTGAATAAGAAATTTGATCTCACCAAAAAAACATTTCAAATTCTTTGTTCATTTGATCAACAAATGATTTACATAGCAAATAATTATCACCAAATATAATATATTCACAACAAATTCAGCAATTAGTACCATGTTTTTAGCTTCACTCTTCAAGCACAAATTATTATTTTCTCTAGTTCTAGAATCCAATTTTAATCAAGTATGAATGTAACCTTTAATACTAGACTCTTGGTGCTTGCTTCACTCCATATAATACTTTGTTTAATTCGCAGACCATGTTCCTTTGACCAGGTTCAACAAATCCTTTTGGTTATTCTATGTATACTTCCTCTTCAAGTATGCCATTCAAGATTGCAGATTTAACATCAATTTGATACACTTTGAATTTTATTGTAAGTAGCATAGGCCACAAATGTTTTGAATCCTTCCAATATTGCAGGGAAAAAAGTCTCACCATAATCAATTCCCTTTTCTTGAGCATATCCTTTGCAAACTAGTCTTGCCCTATTCCTCACAACTTCACCATTTTCATTCAGTTTATTTCTGAAAATCCATTTTGTTCCAATCACATTCTTATCATTTGGTCTAGGTACTAATGTGTATGTGTTGTTTTTCTCAATGTGATCAATCCCTTCATTCATAGCATTTATCCAATCTTCATTGTCAAGTGCAACTTTCACAATGCTTGGTTCAAATTTAGCCACTAAACATGCATGATTCTTCAACTTACTTCTTGTCATGACTCCAACATTTCTATCTCCAATGATTTGTTTAGGTGAATGATTCTTTCTCACATATTTTGCTAGGATAGGTTTAGCTCTTTGATCTCCAACATTATCTCCACTCGGTTGGGGCTCTTCATTTTGCTCAAGTTGTTCTATCTATGGCTATAGTAGAATAGGCTGATGCTTGGTAGCATTTTGTTGATGCTTGATATCACTATATTGTTATCTAGGTATTGCATGTTGTTGCTCAAGTACTACATCAAGTGTATCTTCATAGACATAGATAAACTTATATTAATCATTAGGTTCATTTTTTCTATCATTATCCTTTTTTGAAAATTCATCAATTCCCACATTCACACTTTTAATCGTTGTGTTAGTAGGTTTATTCAAACATTTATGAGCTTTTCTCTTAGAGCAATAACCAAGGAAAATCCCCTCATCTCCTTTAGAATCAAATTTATAATTTCTCCTATCGTTGTGAATGTAGCATCTACTATGAAATACTTTGAAATAACTTACATTAGGAGTATGACCATACCCGAGTTATAGGTTGTCTTGTTTTCTCCTTTCTTCAATTGAACTCGGTTGAGAGTATAGACTACAATACTAACTACTTCTCTCCAAAACATTTCAGTAATCCCTCTTTCAATCATTAGTGTGCTTGCATAATCAACAATAGACTTGGTTCTCCTTTCAGGAACTCCATTATGTTGTGGTGTCCTCGAGGTAGATAACTGTCTCTTAATTCCATTATCAACATAAAAGTTAGTAAAATCAATAGACATAAACTCACCACGTCTATCCAATCTCAAAAATTTCAATTGTTTCTCAACCCCCTAACTCTTGTTTTGTATCATTTGAACATATAAAAAGCATGTGATTTAACTTTCATGAACATGACAGTCATCATCCTAGAATAGCCAACAAATAATATGAAATATTTATCACTTTAGTGACTTCCCACTCTCATTGGTCCATATTGTTGGTGTAATTAAATATTCACTAATTATACTTACTTAAGCTTACTTAGGATAATGTATTTCATAGTAGCTTTTGATTGAGACTCTTGGAAGTTTGCACCTCAATTAAACACATGGTGTAGGAGAATTCCACTCTAGGTGGTCATAGTTGTTATCTTATTCCACCTTTAGTGCACTTATCACATTCTCATCCTCATCATTGCACATACTTCATTGCACAATGGAGGATGATCCACCTTTTATGGACATGTGATTCCACCTTGTGTGGGTGATAGCTTATCTTCTCCTTATCATTGTCTCTTATCACCTCTCCTATATAAGGAGGCCTTTTATGTACATTTCAAATGAATCCATTAGATTTCAATCAACTCCATTATCAATAATAGCATTCTTGCATCTTCATGCAATTGTCTTGCCATTCTCTTGTGGAAGTTATCTTGGTCTTTCATTTGATCCTTGGGATGTTGTAGAGTCACCTAAAACTTTAATATGGTATTAGAGCTCTCATGGTGTGAAGACCTTTTCTCAAGAAGTGCAATCTTGGCTTGACTTATTGTTGGTGCAGCATTGGCAATTTGGACATCACAATTTGGATGAGATTTCAGGAGTCATATTTTGTGACCACCTATTGCAGGCAAAAATTGGAGCTTGTTGGTGCAAATCAGAGGTTGGCATCATATAAAGGAGGTCCAAAAACCCCTATATCAAAATTTGTTTCATCCAAATTAGACATCTAAGGCCAAATCTAAAGCCATTTGATTTTTAAAGGTACGGCAGTGGCGATTCAAAAAAAATAATTTCAGAGGTGATTTTCAAACAACGATATCTCCCTCATACAGACTCCTTTTTTTCGAGATTTTTTTTTTGTTTTTGGGTAGAATTTCACAATCTACACATTGGTGTAGGTGATTTTGGATCTCTATCTCTAAATTTTTTTGAAAATCACAAATCCCATTTTTTGCAACTTTCAAGGCTTTATTTGGGTACATTCGGTAACATTTTCAGGTGCAATTTTTTTGAAAATGCATGATTTTTCCTCTACTTTCCAGATCTGTAATAAGATTTTAGTGATTTGGAGTGGACATATCATTTTCAGAAATAGGTCTTTTTTGGCTATATTTGCACTTGGTGAATACTTGGATTTCAATTTTCTTAATTGAATCAATAATTTGAAGGAGTTATCAGTCGATTTCAGTCATTCTTTGATTCATTATGGATTTTTCAAAAGTTCCATTGCTTACTCCATATAGCTATCATAAATGGAAACAAGCAATTTCTAATCAGTTGATGAGTATTGGATTGCTTAGAATGATTATTGGACAGGATCTAGAACCATCTACAGGTGTTGCCGAAAGAAGGAAATAGTTTGATAGAAGGGAAAAAGAATTGGCTCTCTTAGATCTACCATCTCCAATGATTTTTTTTATCATATTGCATCCTGCACACATCCTTATGATGCCTGGACTACTTTGGAAGGAATATTTGGTAAACTTGATAGAATAAGAAAATTCAAATTGGAGAATGAGCTTATAGGTCTAAGTCGATGTGATTTTGACAATATTTAGGACTTTTTCTATAAGTTCAATTCCATTAGATTGGAGCTTTCTAATTATGGTATTACTAATGAGGATGAGTAATTGATATTATCTATTCTTTCCAAGCTAGGTCTTGAATATTCAATCTTTTTTTCCACATTTTGTGCTACTATCGATGCTCTTAGTAGTGCATACAAAATGCCTTCTCTTGATGAATTTGTAGCTCAACTCATAAGGGAACAAGCAAAGTTAGCACACATGGTTCAATTGAAGCTTTCAAAATATCAAGAGTTGGTTGCAAATGACTCCTCTCCAAAGACTCCCATAGGAAAGGGAAATAAACAACACAAGGATCCTAAGCAACATGACAAAGGTGATGACTCTCCTTCACAACATAGTATTGAATCCAAGTCCTCTTCAAGAGAGGAAACATCTAGAAGAAAGAGAGATAAATGTGCTTATTGCAAAAAGTTAGGACATGATGAACATAAATGTTTCCATAAGAAGATTGATGAGCTTACTCATATTCTTCAAAAGAACAATATCCAATTGCCCTCATTAGTGTCTTCTCTTTCTTCTAAATATCAAGCAGTTGCTACATCTATATCATCATCTAGAGGCAAAGAATAAGCACTCATTGCTTCCACACATCTTGAGCAAGGTAAATGGCTTCTTGATTCAGGTGCATCACATCATATGACATCTTCTATGGACATGTTTTCTTCTATTGAGGCTTGTAATTGTCTACCTATATTGATGGGTAATAATACATACATGAAGGTTTGTGGGAAAGGTTCTATTCCTATGGGATAGGGTACATTTAATGATTTTCTATGTGTACCATTCTTGACCACTAATATCTTTTCCATTTACCAAATTATTCATGGGGCACAAGGTAAAATTGTTGAGTTCACTCCTGTTATGTCTATATTAGGGACATGGATACTAGAGATGTCATAGCTATGGGAGTTGTTGATCATACATCACACTTGTATTCTTTTGTGCATTTTGTCGATGATGAGGATGATATTCATGATGTACAAAACTCTGTATTAAAGGTGAATAATTCATGTGAGGAGAACATTGGACACTTGAATCAATTTGTTCTTGAGACAAGTGTTGAACTTCCTACTCCTCCACCTTTTTCTTCTTTAGACATGAGCTCTATTATTTAACAAGATGATCTTTATGCTTTAGAACTTGTAGTGTGGGATGAGTTCCTGGATGCTCTTTCAGATGAGTCTCATAATGCAAATTTGGTTAATACATCTAAGGGGGTTTCTCTTTGAGATACTTCTTCACCTTATTTGGAGATTGGATTTACCAACTCTTCATGTTCTCTTAGTTTTTCACATCTCATAGGTCATCTTGATGGTGTGACAGAATCTTTGAGCTTGGAGACACATATTTAGTCTTCAGAGATGCATATATGGAGACCTTCTTCCTTCTTCCTCACTTTATACATGGAGTGGCTTCTTCATCATTTGATGTATTGATCTCTTCCTAAGGAGAGACATCCTTCTTCTAGGCATTAGATTATATTTTTCTTGTAGGTACTCTTCATTATGGGGGGATATCATGTCTCCTTATTTCCTTCCTATGGGGGGATCATTCTTTGTATATACATGATGTATGCAATTTTTTGGGGGGTCTTGAGTACTCCATCCATTCAAGCATCTTGTTTTCATCTCTCTTTTTGGAGGAGGGTTTTTCCCTTGAGGTTTTCTCTCTTTCTCCACTTTATGAGAGATTACATCTCATGTATTGTATTGCATATTGTACATGGGTACCTAAAATGGCCTAGTAGCCGAGACTCATCTTGCATTGTGTGTTTAAGTGCATTCCCCTAAGTTTCACTTAAGGGTGGGTGTTGGTGTAATTAAATATTCTCTAATTACACTTAATTAAGCTTACTTAGGATAATGTATTGTGTAGTAGCTTTTGATTGAGACACTTGGGAGTTTGCACCTCAATTAAACACATGGCATAGGAGAATTCCACTCTAGGTGATCATAGTTGTTATCTCATTCCACCTTTAGTGCACTTATCACATTATCATCATCATCATTGCACATACTTCATTGCACAATGGAGGATGATCCACCTTTCGTGGACATGTGATTCCACCTTGTGTGGGTGATAGCATATCTTCTCCTTATCATTGTCTCTTATCACCTCTCCTATATAAGGAGGCCTATTTTGTACATTTCAAATCAATCCATTGAATGTCAATCAAGTCCATTATCAATAATAGAATTCTTGCATCTTCATGCAATTTTATTGCCATTCTCTTGTGGAAGTTATCTTGGTCTTTCATTTGATCTCGAGGGTGTTGTAGAGTCACCTAAAACTCTAACACATACAAATAAGTATGCACAAGTTCCAAGATATCATTAGAAGTATGTTTTTTACTTGTAAAAACTTTACTTTTTCCTCTTACTAAGTTGACATTCTTTACAAATAGCATTCTCAGGATTTTGCAGATTCGATAAGCCTCTAACTCTTTTCTTTCTATTGACCTTAACTATGTTCTCAAAGTTAACATGATATAACTTTTTATGCCATTGGCAAACATCTTGAACTTTTGCAAACAAGAAAATATCAATTGTAGGATAAAGGTTGAACATATTATTTTTAGTTTGTTCACTAGTACCAACCAAAATTTCATCATCATCAAATAGTTTCACTTTCCTATTTCAAAATTTAATCTTATGACTTATATTATTTAACTATGCAACACTCAACATATTATATCTTAGTCCTTGAACCCAATATGCATCATCACATTGTATTTTATCATTAAGCATCAATGATCCTCCACCTTTCACTAAACATGGAATATAATTTCCTAGCTTAAAAGTTCCACCATCACGTTCTTCAAATTTGTCAAACTTACTAAGATCACCTACCATATGATGTGAAAAATAATTATCAATGATCCAAGTATCATTCTTACTAACATTTGAAATAATGACTTTACCTTATTCACACATTCCCTCATTAGGGTCTTCTTTAACATCAACATATACCACTTCTATTCCATCTTTCTCATCTTCAATATTTGACTTGATGTGCTCCTCCTCAACAATGTAGCATGATATCTTTTGTTTGTTTGTGTAGTCTTTGTTCTTCCTGTACTTGTGATCTTTCTTGACACTTTTGTCTTTCTTGTCATCCTTGTACATGTTGGGGCATCTAGCTACAAAATGTCTAGCTCCATTCAATTTGAAATATATTAGATCTAATTTACCCTTGATTTTACCTTTGCCTCTAGGTAACCTCCTTGCATGCAATACTTCAATCTCAACTATATCAACATCTGATTCTAACTCACTTTCATCTCTACAACTCTTATCTTTCTTTGAACTACCAATGGTTAGTGAAGACTTGAAAATGTTCCCAAGTGTAGGCATACTATTATCATAATTTCTTAATTCAAATGCAGTCAACCGACCATCTAAACCATCAAGTGTAAGAGCATTACCAGGTGTAGTGCCTCTCCCATTTGACTTTTGTAAGTCATCCTGATGGATGCAACCTTGCTGATCTTTTGTTGTGATGCATCATGATTGTGACCCTGAGTGGTCTACACCGTCGAGGTGTTTGGATTTATATTTTTGTATCAGTTGTGTTGATTATGCTTTTGACTGATCTTTGAGATTATGATGTGATTTTTGGTTCATTGAGGTTTGTGCCAGTGGTTACCAGGATCAATGTGGTATCATGAGGCTGTTCCGTGATTACCTTGAGATGTGTGCAGAGATTGCACTGTGTACTATTACCATGCTACACGGGACTAGGTTCCTGTAGTAGTGGTTAGTCATGTTTATGACTATGGTTGTTTATATGTTTTAAATGCCCTTTTAATGCAGAGTAATCAATCATTATTAAATGCTTAAGTAATTAGAATGGATTGTTCTTGTTGGATTATTTGGTTATGTGCTGCGGACAATTACCTTGTTTTATTTTGATCTGAGAGATATCTATTCTTATGTGATGTTTTACATTTGAGATGACCTGAGGGTCAAATGTTACTCTTTGATTCCAGTATCATAGATATTAGACTACTATGCTGTTCAGTTAATCATATTGCATGATGATGCCATTTTGAGATGACAGTGTGTTTTATGATGTTATTTGGTTATTTGGTATTTGGACATACCTCTGATTTTGTTATGTGATGGATTTAATGCTATGGTTATTTACTTCATTCCTGCGTTGCTATGCCTTTTGCGAACGTGAGTGATGTAAATAGATTATTTTAATATAATTAAATAAATGGTTAAATTAGGTGATTTAATGCATTTATTGCTTCGGCTATGTTATTATATGTAATTGCACTTGATTGTGTTGTTTAGTGTGCAGGATCTATATCCCTGGTAGTGGCACATGGAGTTAGTGATTCAACCATTCATATTTTACCAATGTCACCTTTGTATGGTCGACGTATCCTTAATTAAATGTTTAATCTAAACCTTTCGGTGACTATTAAATCTGAACTCATTTGCATTATGTGATTAGACCAGTAAGCGTGTCTATGCATTTAGAGTTTCGCTTTGTCGCGAAAGTTGTTCAGGAGGTTTATGTGTTTTTGGGTTTTCAGGCTTTTTAATTGATTTATTTTAATTTCTAGCAGCTTTGCCATAGATGAATTCCTATTTATAGGAATAGCCTATTTTAGTTTGGGTCAATTTGGGGTTTAACTAGATTGGCTGGTTAAATGCCCTAATCGATTATTCACCCGAAAAGTGAATAAGTATCCAAAGAGGGATTTAATTCCTCACTTCTCACTTTCAAATTGGAAAGTTGGAGAGTAAAACCCAAAATCCTCTTCATGAGGATTTACTGTTTTGTTCATTGTGGGAGCTACGGGCGTGAGATCGTCGCGAGGTTGGGCTCATTGGATCCAGCTTGAGGAAACCTTGGATTGCTGCAATTTTTAGCTACTTCTGCGAGATATTTATTTTATGGTTCAGATTCCCGTTTTGCCCTTTTGGCTGTGAGGTAGGGCTTTCCTATTTTATTGTTTCTGCTCTGTTTCTGCTTCTATTTTTGGTAGCTGTTTGTTTGGAGGCTGAGAACTAGTGTTCCCCTCTGTTTCTGTATGTTAGTTCTACCCGGTTGGGCGGGTATGAACATTTCCCTATTTTTTGAGATGAGGGTTTGGAGTTTTGCACCGTTATGCTAGCCGTTTTTACATAGGTTGTCCGATTTCATTTATTTTTGGATTTTTGGGGTTTTTGAACCCAAAGGCCAAATGGGTTTTAATTTTGAAGTTTTCCAAATTTTTGGAGTTTTTACCTCATTTTGCGTGCCGCCCTGTTTTCTCGAGTTTTCTTGGCACAATGTGAGTTGTGGACCTGGATGATCCGTTTGGATATCAGTCAGACCCCTATTGCACCTTTTGTTGCATTGGGATGCGTGTCACACCCGTACTCTCGACTTTGTGTTCAGTTGAGTGATTTGTTACTTGTTATGGTTTCTTTTGGACCTTTGCTTTTGTTCGTGAACGCTAGGATTCGTGTAGAATCCATACTCTCGGATTGA
This sequence comes from Cupressus sempervirens, assembly GCA_028749045.1. NCBI lineage: Eukaryota > Viridiplantae > Streptophyta > Pinopsida > Cupressales > Cupressaceae > Cupressus > Cupressus sempervirens. Next base: position 198,829,740 of record CM053793.1, on the reverse strand, counting down.
GGCCAGTTGAGTGAGTTCATGATGTTTGGTCTTGTTGCATCATTGGGATTCGTGTAAAATCCATACTCTTGGATTGAGGCCGATTGAGTGATTTAATGATGTATGGTTTTATTAGCTTTGGGATTCGTGTAGAATCTGTCCTCTTGAGTTGCTTTCAGTTGGGTGTTTTGTTTTGCATTGTGTTCTCATTCCTGTCCTTGTGTTATGATCTTTGTGATGGTGGTGCGCCACACACGAGTACATACACGTACATTTGTTGGGTGACTTGCGAGGCCCGATCTTCCGTGGATTTGCCGGAAGCTATGATCATTAGGGTTGGGATGGGAGTATGCATGCCCACGGGCACTTGTCATAGGATGAGCATGTGTAGGGTAGGGTAGCATATGGAGGGGGCTTCTATCTTGCAGCCTGGTGACCTTAGTCCCATAGGGTTGGCAGAGGAAGTTTTAACTAAGTGATAATTAAAGAAAATGTGTGATTGGTAATAAAACTTAAGATAATAAAATGTGTGTGCGGGGCCCTCCGTTGAGGAGTTGAAACGCACGATCTAAGCTTGGGCTTGTCGATGCCAAGCGACTCTCCATGATGTCAGCCCCTACTTAGTAGCCTTTTGAGTGTCTGACCAGGACCTGTACTCCTTGCATTGTCTTAGGTTTTTGGTTGCAGCCATCATACTGTCTGGCGTGAGTGTTAGCCATGGATGTTGTTTTGTGTGTTTGTGGTTGGATCATTATCTCCATCAACACGGCGGGTGTGGACCTACGGGTGCCACGTGGTTGGGAGGCATAACTACCTTCACCACTGCTAGGGATTGGTGTACAAAGATGATCTTTTATCCTAGTGTGACCGTTGCTGGATGTCTTCACTTGGTACTTCGAGTTCCGGAGTATGCTTTCTTGTGATTTATGCTTTCATTGGGATGCTTGTTTATCATGTTTAGATGATGTTAATTAATTTGGCGCATTCCCTTATTATGATGGTTAGCATATGATTAGATGATGTTATTTGATTTAGTAGTATATCTGTTGCTTACTGTTGTTTAGCATGTGATAGGTGATGTTATCTACTGTAGGATTATCTTATGCGTTATCACTAGCATGCTAGATTTTCTTATGTTGTTATTATGCATGTTTTAGTAGTGACATCCCTATTACGACAGTACTGACGATCTAGTCAGTGGCTTGGGATGTTATGCATGGGGGATGGCTAGGACCCATGATGGTCTTATGATGCTATTGACAGTTGGGAGGAACCGCGTACTTAGTTTGGTTGTTCAGTTCACTGCAATGTCTATTTCAGTGTGTTCTTTGCTACTGTAGTTTAGATGGATAGATGTTCTCCTTTCTGTGTTGTTCTTGCACTCGAGTGTTCATTCCTCGAGCCTTTGTGGATCCGGTACTCCCTGGTGTGGAGATTCTTTGCTCTAATTTTGGTCCTTTTTTCTTTTGGGAGTGTTTTCGTGTTTGTATGGGTGACATTTGTTCAGCATGGTACAACACTTTAAAAAGTATCACACGCCCATGCAAACTATGTCATACGACACTGTAAAGTATCGCAGGCCTTCTTGAGAAATGTCGTACGACACTAGAAGAGTGTCGCATGCCTTCTTGAGAAATGTCGTACGATGCTGAAAAGTGTCACATGCCTTTTTGAGAAATGTCGTACGACACTGGAAGAGTGTCGCACGCCTTAAGGAGAAGTATCGCCCTCCCTTAGTAAAAAGTGTCGCACGATTTTTGTGGAAAACTTGTGTGTTCCATCAGTGGGTACTTTTCTTTGTGATCTAATCTTTTTAAGAGTGGTTTTGGATACCCTTTTGGGTGTTCTTCGACCCTATGCTGTTGCAATTTGAATTCTGTCGGTTTCTCTTGAAATCGAGTTTTCGTGTTTCTGTTTTAGTCTCTTGGGGTTTAAAATATATCGTTGAAGTATAAGTTGACGTATATTTAATTCCTTATACTTAAGATATATTTTAATATATGCGACAAATCGTTTGAGATGGGTTTCAGACCTCTTAGAGATAAGTTATGGATTCTAGGAAATTTCAGGGCTTCAGAAATCCAGACTTAGCCAATTTTCAGGGCTTCAGGATTTCAGGCTTAGCCAAATTTCTAGTTCCTGCATTTTACCCCAGCTTGGTGTTTTGTTGATGAGTGGTTGTTTCTTGTGCCCTCATCAAGTGCATTGTCGTTGTTGGTTTTGTTTGTGTGTGTCAGTTGGGTAGTGGCGTTTGGAGATTCATTGGTTGCCTGGATTGTGGCAAAGTCTTCTGTTGCGATCATTGTGATCCTTGTATGATGTTGTCATGTGCATTCATACTTGTAAAAAAAAAAATATCTTGGCTTGATTTGAATCCTTGTTTCCAAGGATCTCCGGGCGGGGCATTACACCAGGAATGGCTCTAACTTCCTAAATTATAGAAACATTTATTGCATAGATGGGTAAGAGTGTTTTGAGAATTTTACTTACAATTTCACTGTAATTGATAACTCCCCTAGAAACTCTAATTGCACATATAGATCCTTTATTTAGTTCACATACCGTGCAACATTCTCACCTTCATTCTCATGTCATAATATTTTCCTCTTAGACTCTTTTCCTTAGCTCTCAATACATTCTCACCTCCACGACGCACAAGTTCCAACTTGTCTCACATTTGTTTATCATTGATGCAGTTCTTAATATCATCAAATCCCAGATCATTCAAGGAAGATGCAATTTCAATCATCACATTGTTGTGTTCTCTTTTCTAATTTATCTCATCCATAGTCATAGGACCAACGGGAGTAACATATGCAATGTCTAGCCAATTTAGAGCATGATCTCCATCTCAAGATACGTGTAGCCTCATTTTGTTTTGCCACAAGGAGAAGTTTTCCTTGTTTAGCTTAGGTTCCTATCTCTTGTACGACATATTCAGATCTTTAGCTCAAGTCCCTTAAAATTATTTCCTTCAAGAACTCAACTCTGATACCAACTGTTAGATAACTTGGGGAAGGGGAGGTGAATCAACTATATCTAGTTATCTCACAGGCCTTAAAAAAATTCAACACCATATTAAAATTCATAAAATTTCACAACATTAATTCAGTAACCACATTAAACATCTCAACTCACACTAATGAGAATTTTACTTCAAATTGTTAACTCACTATTTATGACTATACCAAGTATTAGAATAACTATTTAGCTTATATTGAGTTGTAGCATAAAACATAAAATATAAAATAAAATTTGCAACACATAAGCAATCACACAATTGAACACATAATTTTAATATGAAAACCATGTAAAGGGAAAACCACTTGGGACCAACAACCCAAATAATCCACTCTTTTGAAGTGAGCTCTACATTGAACCCACTTTGGTAAAAGGTTTACATGCACATTTTTAGTGTGACCTGGTTAGAGGATTTTAACCAAAGATCATCTAGACCTTATCACTCCTTGACATTTCTAAAGGGTGGCCTACTTTAAAGAACTTACAAACATCACTAATTGATGTTACCATATAGGATTTCATAGACTTTTTATGTCCATCTAGTAAAGAGATTTTATGCTATAATAAAAACAAAGTAACAATCAAATGACCTATTTAGGTTTAGCACTATCTTGTTATATTAGATCTCTTCTTTTCTCAGTTTTCTTCCTTTCAATCTTAGTCTAGATGATTTACACTCTTTCTTTTTCACCTTGCACTTCTTGTGCTTGATTTGTCTTCCTCTTTTCTACTTAGTTCACCTTGTTCTTCCTACTTCATCTTCAATTTTACTTCACACTTAATCAACATTCAACCAACAACCAAAAATAGTCTCAATCATCTCCTTAAATAGCTAACTTTGACCTTCCAAATTTTATCACTTAATCATGATCCTAGATCTCAAATTCATTGTATTTAGAAATTTTGAAAACATAACTTCATTACTCTCCTTCATTAGATCTTCAATATTTTTTTTTCCAGCCATAGATCTTGTAACTAACTTTTACTTTAGCCTTTGAACTTCTCGAACATTCTTTATTTTCATCACAAGTCAACCTAAGTTCTCATCTTTCTTAACTTTTTCTTCCAGGTCATACTCGGTGATCATTGCAACCTCACTCGGGTAACACTGCACTCGATTAACCCTAGAGTCTCTCTGTTAATAGTGAACTCCATCTCTACTTTGCTAGGCCCTCAGTTAATACTTTAGTAATGAAATACCATGTTCCTTCTTTCACTCGGTGTAACTCGTGTAGCTCGATGAATACATAAACTTCATTACAACTTGACACGATTGTAAAACAATCAAACCAATGGTCCAATTCATTTAAGTGCCTATTGAATGACAATACTTATAAATCTGTCTCATCATACTTTATTTATCAATCAAATTATATGACACTCTATTAAATTAGCATAATATCTAACCAACTAAGGCTTAACATCAATGACAACATAATATCTGATATGAAACTTTGACATATGATAATAGCATTGTCAATTATATTATCATTTGGGGCTAACAATCATTTTTGTATGAATATAATTAATTCCAAACTTGTCAAATTGATCACCAATAATTAAAACAATAATTCATATTAACAAGAAACCATAAACCATAAAACACTAATTTTTTTTTGGAGAAAAATCCTTGATCATAGGGAAAAACTTTAGTGGGGATAGTACCCATGAAATGTTGTACTAGTATATCAGTGCCTTGTGAAAAGATGTGACCTTGTTAGGAGTCAAATACAATGCATTTGGTACAACAATTACTATTAATGGGCATATCAATGTTAGGAGAGCTTGAACCCTTGTTAGAAGGTTCCAACCCTATTAAGAATTGATTAGAATAATAGGTTCATTGCCTGAACTCGCTACTCAAAGGATGAAAGGTTAAACCACCTTTGCAATAGGATAAGAAATCCAACGATGTGAATTGAGTGATATGCATCTTACTTGCCAAAACAATTCCTTTTAAGTCCACTTCAACCTTTGCTACGATAATCTAGCATCAAGACTCACATCTATACTTATCATTCCATACATTACAATGAGGAAAATAAATTTACTTTATACCAATTAAAATACTACTAATTAGGTTGGCCTATTAGGGCTTCCCCAATATAAAATTGATTACATAGAACCATGCTAAGGTATACACTAAAGTAATAACATATGAATTTTTAAAGTTGGTTAGCCTTAGGGTCTTGGGAGAAAATTCCAGAACCTTTTGGGGTGGTGTAAAATCACCTATATAAAAAAAGCCCATTGAGTTTTCTAGGGAAGTCTTGAGTGGTTGTTGGTGGCTTTGGCTTATAGATTTTTCTAAGGAAAATTCCCATATGACTTTGTATGTTGCATTTCTGAAATTTTTAATTCCACACTTTTGGATAAAATAAGAAGCCCATTTTTTGTTCTTGCAAATTGCTATTGTTTCTCTATTTCCATTATGTGTTTTTGGTATAAAGGGGAGCATCCTTCATCAAACAGTATTAGAGAAATATTTTTTATAGACAGGTTTGACAAATTTTCACCAGGACTGTGGTTGTAGGTTTGAGCGATAAGTTGAAAAAAATACCTCCAGAAGGGAACATGGCCAAATAGATGAAGATGTGATGATTGAGAGTTTTAGAGCCTTCTAGAGACAAGCACAAGAAGATGAATTTGAAGGAGGACATGTCTAACATGAAGTAGTGGAAGAAACCAAGGATCTTGATGAAGAAAGGATTTTGAGGGCCATGTCTAGGATTGCGAAAAGACCCAAGATTGAAGTCCACATATTTTTTGGGAAATCTTATTCTAGAGGAACTGATCCATGACTGGATCAACAAATTAGAAGAATATTTTGAGTACAAAGATATTAAGGATCTTGATAGGGTGAAGTTTGTGAAGGCCTAAATGAAGGGTCATGTGAAAATTTGGTGGCAAGATATTCAATTTGAGAAAAATAGAAGAGGAAAGGAGAATCACAAGATGAGCTTGGATGGTGGATAAATTGAAACAAAAATTCATTCCTATCGATTATGAGCTCGATTTGCTGAAAAAAATGCAAGGGTTGAAACAAGCAGGAAGATTTGTTGAGTGTACAAATTAGTTCTATCAAGTCCTCACCTAGAATAGGCCATGTGAAAGCTAACAAGGAGAAATTTTCCTATTACCTTAATGGGTTGAGGCCAATTATTCAATAGGAGTTAAGTTTGATTAGAATGACTATTATTGAAGAGGCATACCTATTTTCCTTAAGAGTAGAGGAAAAGATGATTAAGAAGTTTGAGAGAAGGCAAAGTGGAAGAGGTCATGGTGAAAGATCTAGTGGATAGTCTTATGGAGACACAAATGAAGATAAAAAAGAAGGATGAGGCCAAAAATAGTCAGAATCAAAGGGGATATAATTTCAACCATTTCTATGATTAGGATAATAGGGATCAAAGAGGAAGGGGAAGAGGAAAAGGACCAGGAAGAGGATTCTTTCATAGAACATATTTTTACTATGGAGAAGGTCATAGAGTATATGAATGCCCTCAATACCAAGGAAGGATAGATATGATATATAAAGGCAGGCAAAAGTTGCACATGTAGATGAAGTTTCCAAGTCCTCATAGTTTGAGGATGTTGAAAGAGGAGAATGAACCTAAACAATGGAGGAGCTTGTTTCATACTAGGTACAAGTGTGAGGATACATGTTGTGATGTGACTAGTGTTTGCACTGATAGCGCATGCAAGGGTGTCATCAATAGTTGCCTGAAGTTAATCATTTGGAAACTATAACATAGTTCAGATTAAATGGAGCAAGCAGTATTGGTTTCAATTGACCTTGATGACCTTCTTGCTTCCATAGTTGTTCCACCAACACTAAGAAAACAAGTATCCAACCCAAATTACCTAACAAACTATTGGAATTCACAAGTGGGAAGAATACTTCTGAGAGGGGGGATGAATCAGAAGTGCCAAGAATTTTAAGCTATTAAACCTTTTAACTGAAATCAATCACATGCATGTAAGATATCTAATTTACATGAAAGTAAAGACATGCATGAAAATAGATAACACAAGATTTGATCACCTAGAAACCCTCCAAAATGAGAAGGTAAAACTGGGGTGGTGATGACACCCACAACTTATCACTACAACAATATGTAACTTGTCAAGGTTACAAAGTTTGACCATCATCAATGGTCTGCCCTGTGAAAGGCTTGCCCTATTAAAGACTCTAACACACTATTAAATGTGACCTGTCTAAAGGATTTACAAACATTCACTTGGAATGTCACCCTGTTAAAGGAATTACAACATGGGTGTTAAACCAATCTATCTTCATGGGATTTTCATTCTCCTAATACAATGGCTAGAAAGTATAGTAGGATGTATTGACCTGATGACTTACAATCTTCAATTGCTAATCTTAGATCCTTGTTCTATCTAATCTGATCTGATCCTTCTTGATCTAATATAACTCTATTCAAAGTGCTAATATTCTATTCTAACCAACTTGATTCTGCAATGTTGTTCTTCCTCTAAGTCTTCACACCCCTTTCACTTCCTTCAAAAATTTGCTAGCATTCTCTCATTCATTCCATACCTTCCATACATACTAAATTGTGGGGTTTCAACCTCCTTAAAAGGGTTTCGAGACTTAGGGTTAGTTATGAATCTATGATTGAAATTCATCCATCTTTCCCACTCAATTCTTTCCATTTTTCTAATTGGTTGCATGTTGTTTTCATAGGGAATTAAAAAGATTCAATCGTATCTTTAAGATCTTTCAAGATTCATCTTGAGTCAGCTTCAAAAATGGTTTACATATGAGTTTGTGAGGGCACAAACTCTTATGCTGATTCTATGTTACTCGGCACTTACTGATTGCTGATGCTTGGCACATATAGGAATTCTATCTTGCTCATCTCCTATAGTAATTTAGTCTTTCTTGGCTCCTATACTTTACTCGGCACATATATTGGCTTGACATCAATTGTCACTCGGCACTTGAAACTTGCTTGGCACTGTCTATCTACTCAGCATTTGAATAACTCAGCACCTATTGAATTTCTAGTTCAACACATACTGTAGCTCGACATCTATATTATACTGGGCATCAACTTAGAAATTTCTTAAGTGTGTTGACACTCAATTGTCAAAACCAATCTGAGACCAACAATCTCCCCCTATGTCATGAGTGTCAAAAACACTTAACTACACATTATGAATTTTACCTCTTTGAGTATAATATACATCTTGTTCGGCATATGTAGAAAATTTCAAAAAATTGTTCAAAATTTTGTAGAAGACTATATACCTCAAAACTTGTAACTCCCCCTGAGATGATGTGCCATTTCTATATCCAAAACTCCTTGTGCTGGATTTGTCTCATGCTGATTATTTTGATACTCTTTACCTCTCTGCCTTGTCATTCCTTCACTTGTCTTCCCTGTTTCTATCTACTCTATTTTTACTCCCCCTTCTGCACATCTTCCCTTGTAGTTTTTACAACCTTTTGGCTTTATCTCCTTATCTCTCCCTTAGTTTTATCTTCTCAAAACTCAAAATTTTAATATCTCCCCCTTTGGATATCTATCCTAATTTATTATCTCCCCCTTTTTGATACTTATGTCAAAGGGTTCTATGCATTAATTGAATACTTAGCTAAAAAGGATTTGTTTACCTCCATTGTGATCTTTGGAGCAGCATCCCAATTGTCTAATGCAATTTCCAGTGCTTGAAGCTGGATGGCTATCTCTACTGCAAGGTGAACTAAGCCTTCTAGTGTAGAAAGATTGGGGTCTTTCTTCAAGAGATTCTATGCATAGGCCAATTCCTTCTACAAAACTTCCATGTGTGGGGTAATGGCAGATTGAATTTGTATTAGCTTGGTTGTGGTGTTTGCCTCATCTCCTGTAAGTATAGCTAGTTCCTTATGAGTGTGAAGCGTAGTAGAAAAATGCTTCTCACTCTGAGCTAGATCCTTGGGTAGCTGCATGCTTGATATTTTTAGGTTCCTCTCCAAGCTCATTATCCTTTGGCTAGTCTCTTGTGTGAAAATTGATGGATCATACCGTTTGGAGTACAATGAGAATATGTTCTCAAGTATTGCTTTTACCTTTTCAACCTTCTTTGATAGCTCCACCTAAGATAGTGCTATCTCACTTGATATGCATTCATTCACCTTCATTTGTAATTTCTTTTCAAACCATTCTAGCAATTTTGCATTTATGTCTAGGTCTTCATTCTGTACCTGGTCCACTATACTAGCTAGTTGCTCCATTATGGGCTTGGTTTCATCAGGTACTTGAAAGTTGAATGCATCTAAAAAGATGTCTTTGATCTCTATCAATGCTTGCCTCTACTTTTACTCATTTATGAGTAACTCTTGTTTCTTCTTCTTCTCTAATGCCTCTTGCATTTCATTTATCTGATCTATGTTCATAGTTTTATAGTCATACCTTGGAATGACTATCTCCTCATCAAGAGCAGGGTCTCCATAGTGAAGTACCCTTGCAACCTTGGTAGAGCTCAAGCCTGGAACTAATATTTGAAGTGGTACTACATCAGTGCTCGATTTTTGTGTTGGTCCTGTAGGGGTCCCTATTGTAGGCAAGTTTATCAGTGTTTGTATTACCTCTTGTTCTTTCTCTTTAGGGGTCTTCTCCTCTTCTTTTCTGCCTTGATCAATTATTGTGATCTGAGGTGGTGCACCTTGTCTTTGTGTAGTAGGAACAAAGGTATCCTTCTATCCTGTTTGATCCTTTGCTTGATCCTCAGCAATTGTTGAGTTTGGTACTGTAGAATCAACCCTAGCTGGTGTGTCTTGTGCAACTTGCTCTTGGGGTTGTCCACTTGTAGTTGTTTGGATATGTGAAGGTGGTTCTTATGGATTCACCTTCTCCTTTATGATATTAGCCACAACTTTTTGTAGCTCCTCCACACTCACCAAGATTGGATTTGTACATAACTATAATTGTAGGGTAGTTTGGTGAAGGATCTTTTGAAGGTCCTCTACAATCAGTGGGTTTATTTTTTGACCAGCAGTGTCAGGAACATCCTTTACAATTACTATTTTTGCAGGTGTGGGAGTTACATGTGGAGGACTTGGTGGTGGCAATTGTGTGTCTTGCATACTCTATTCTTGTTGCTGCTCCTCAGTAGTTGTCATATCAACCTTTTATGTGTCCTCTACTGTAACATCTTCCTTATCCTTTTCTCCTTCTTCTTCCTTATCATTCTCATCCTCTTCTTCTCCATTATTTCTCCCCTCAAAGGGATCTTCTTAATTTTACTTTATAGTATACTGAAGGCTCTATACTTAGGTGCAAATTTTCTCCCATGCTTCTTGTTAGCCTTGCTTATTTGGCCTTTTGTGAGTTCACGCATCAGACAAGCCAATGTTGACTCTCTTATTTCCTTTTTCGTGTTTAGGCAATAATGCCGTTTATTTTCTACAATGGAATATAACTCCTTAGGCATTGCATTGTCTAGTTCAAGTGGAGTATTCTTGAACTTGGCCATCATAGTGTAAATTGATTCTTCCACTATGTTATGCTCTTCTCTACTTAACTTATTGAAGTCAATGCCTTTTAAGCCTGATAAATCTGCATTATCCCTTATATGATCACAAATGTTTTCCAAACCAAACTTGGTGGTATGACTTGCCACTCTAAATTTGTTGGTGTCTTCTGATTCGATTCTATCCTCATTTGATTTAGGAGGTGTCACATACTTTCTTCTCCATTTCTTCTAGTTTGGACCTTCCTGGTCTGTGGCCTTCTTCTTTTCTTGTTCCTTAGCCACCTTTGTTCTAGCTCTTGTGTCTACCCTTGTGGTGGGTTTTGTTGGGCTAGGTTTAGTTGTTTTCTTTCCTCTAGGTTGAGTTACAGGTTGTTTGTGTGCCTTTCTCTTCTTTGTCTCTAACTTAGGTGCTTCCTTGGTTTGTTCCTCAGCACCTTTGGCTTCTTCAACATCTTCACCCATGCCTTGGGTCAATGCAAGTGGCTCTTGGACCTATTCTTCTTCTTCTTCATCTTTATCTTCTTCTTCTTCTACTTTTGCTGTGCCTTCACCAAATTTGGCCTTGACCTTTTTCACTAGTTTTTCCTTTTTCTTCAAGGTTGAAGCAGTCTTCAATTCCATATCCACTTTGGATCCTACAATATCAAAAATTCCAAAGGGTTGGGCACTTTTATTAATTTTCTTTGCTAGCAATGCTATTAATGCTGTAGATGCCTCATCAATATTGATCTCATAACCAAGTGGCCTTAGCCATCTCACCCTTGGTACTGCTGCTTGGATGTATGTATAATCAATGTCCACTAAGAAACATATATCATTTATGTGCTTCTCAACTAATGAAATAGGTATCCTTAGTCTCTGTTTCATTGATTTCTTGAAATCTTCAAAGTATCTAGTCATTATGGTCTCAAAATTTGCCTCCATTAGTTCTATGTATTCATTGACCTGGACTACTATAGACCTATTTGTCTTCCAGCTTACCTTTGCAAAAGAAGGGAATTCATTCTGTACATAGAAGAATAAACATATCAAAATTGCTCCAAATTTACATTGAGGTCCCTTTGTTCTTCTTATAGCTCCCAAATTCTCCATAATCTGTTGTAGTTGCAGTTTAACTAGATCATAAGTATGATCCTTTTTGACAAGTTTGTAACCAACATGCACTGCAATATAGGGAACACTGTTGAGTCGGCTTGATTGGTAAAATTTGTGGGATATGACTCTAACTACAAATTCAATAAGAGGATCTCTAATTGTGTCCATTGTCATCCCTCTCTTGTTCCATTTTCCCCTAGTGTTCTTCTCTATAGTTTCTTTAGAATCACTCCTTAAGGTTGTAGGCCATTCTAGGGTTGGATACCCTATTACCCTATGAAATATCATTTTTGATATTTTAATTGCCCCACCTTCTAACCACAAACATCCATCATGTATTCTAATGAGTACAATTCTAATCCATTTAGTTTTAAAAATAGTAGGAAAATTTAGGGCATGGGTTAAGCCCTTCTTCTTAACGATTTGTAACTCCTCCAAAACTCCATTCTTACACAATTTTTCATATGCCTCCCTGATTTCCATGTCTCTAATAGCACCAATCTTATAGTTATAACATCTCCTAACATCTGGAACCATTACAACCTTAGGAGGAATTATGGATAAAGCTCTGACAAGGTCATTCTTATACACAACTTTAGGGATAGGTCTGAAATTGGGTTGCTTAACTTCATTACCCACTAATTGGACTTCAAACGACTTTTTATCTTGAGGTTTTCTAGAGATAAAGGCCATTTTTGTAATCTAGGGTTTTAACTCATAGAAATAGTGAAACTACGTAGCTTAACACAAGTATAAATACCTTGAAATCGATGAAATTGTGTTGAATCTACTCAAATGCTTGATTCTCTGCTTGGAAATCCTTTTTGCTCTCTTCTTTCTTTTGCTTTGTGATCGCGATAATGAAAAATGATCAAAAACGCGACCATATACCTTTCGTTTCATAGAATTTAATGCTTAGTGCTTGTACAAATTTCCACTCAACTTCTTAAGCAGTTCTACTTTACTTAGCTTCCATTGATTTTCAACACTCAGCATACATTGGAGTTTCACTTACTCAGCTTCAATACAAATTTCCCTTTCACTCGACAGTAACTAATCACTCAGCATCTACTGACTTTGGCGAACAACTCGACATTTACTAGGTCTTTACTCAGCATCTAAAGACATCTTTCCTTACTTGGCAACACTATGAAAATTTTAACTTTGCATCTTTATTTATGTTAATCTATCCTTTTTAGTACTTGTGTTGGAATTGATGTATGATAAAGCTTTGTATATTAGTCCCATATACCTTCTTTTTCTTAGTTGGATGAAGTGTGACCACTTGACCTTTTAGGTGATGTGATCTATCCATTGGATGTGCTGCCTCCATCTTTCTTCTTCTATGTTTTATTCATTTCTCTTTTGATGTGTTCAACATCAACTTTTCCTTTTCCTTTGTTGAACTTAGAGTTGGGTTCCTTTGACCTTGTTGGGCAATTCTTGCTGATATGACCAGTCTTCAAACAATTGAAGCATGTAGTTTGGCTCAACCATTTGCTATAGCTTCCACTAAAATGTGTATTTATGCAATTTTCATGGATGTGTCCATACTCTTGATAGTAGTGACAGATGTGCCTAGTGTTGTAGTCCCAATTGTAGTGATGTCCATGATTATTTGACCTTGTTGGTTGGTTAGGTGTCCACATAGGCTTTGATCTAGACTCAAAAGCTCTATGTCCATACCTCTTGCAATTGTAGCAGTGACCTTCAAATCTTGGTGTTCTAATGGCTCTAGTCTTGCAGTCATGTGCCTAATGACCTTGCTTATTGCACTCGTGACAGTGACCCATATTCTTAGGTTTATCATGCTGATGGGCATTCTTGCTCCTGCACACATTAGAGGTATGTCTCTTTTTATCGCAAAAATGACAAGTGGGTTTAGTGTTCTTACCTTTGTCACTTCTTTCTTCTACAGTCTTAGATGAGTCTCCTTTTTCAGTGCTGGTGTATCCTAGTCTTGTAGTGTCATTGCTAGATCTTGGTGATTTCAGAAGCTATTCAAAGTACTTGATAGCTTCATTAGGTTTGTTGAAGTTTTCGGAAATTTCCTTTTCTCTTCTCAAGTCATTTTGTAGTTGTTCATTTTGCATCTTCAGTGTGGAGATCTCAATGTCCTTAACATTTAGCTCATGATCTATGCATTCATCATCTGGCTTAGGGTGTCTAGATGCATGTTGGAAATTCTTGCAAGCTCAATTGACTTTTCCTCCAATCTGTTGGCAAGGTTTCTCTTGTCATCTTCTATCATAGCCTTATCTTCAATGGTTCTTTTCTTCTATTTAGTTACTTCACAAAGCATCATGGCTTGTGATTCCTGTTCAATCTTGAGAGTTCTGATCTCTTTTGCTTGAACTCTATTCTTCTCCATCAGGTCTACTATTGTTGCATCAAACTCCTTGGAATCTCCATTTGCAGACACTTTTGAGGTGTCAATCTCCTTGTACTATGTATCATTCTCAACTATGGCAATTTCTCTTCTTCTCTTTAAGGATTTCCTCAAGTCTTCCCTAGCTTCTTCCAAAGAATGTAGAATGAGATGTATCTCAATCTCCTGGTTCTCTATAATCTTTCCAAGTTTGTAGACTTCCATTTCCAGATCTTTTCTTCAAGCCGTAAGGCTTCTCCTTAGAAGAACTTGGCTTTGATACCAATTGTTGGAATTCACAAGTGGGAAGAATACTTTTGAGAGGGGGGTGAATTAGAAGTACCCAGAATTTTAAGCTATAAAACCTTTTAACTGAAATCAATCACATGCATGTAACGTATCTAATTTACATGAAAGTAAAGACATGCATGAAAATAGATAACACAAGATTTGATCACCTAGAAACCCTCCAAAATGAGAAAGTAAAATTGGGGTGGGGATGACACCCACAACTTATCACTGTAGCAATATGTAACTTTTCATGGTTACAAAGTTTGACCATCATCAATGGTCTACCCTATTAAAGGCTCTAACACACTGTTAAATGTGACTTGTCTAAAGGATTTACAACCATTCACTTGGAATGTCACCCTGTTAAAGGATTTATAACATGGCTATTAAACCAACCTATCTTCATAGGATTTTCATTCTCCTAATACAAGGGCTAGAAAGTATAGTAGAATGTGTTGACCTGATGACTTACAATATTCAATTGTTGATTTTAGATCCTTGTTCTGTCCAATCTAATCTAATCCTTAATTTGATATAACTTTGTTCAAAGTGCTAATACGCTATTCTGACCAACTTGATTCTACAATGTTGTTCTTCCTCTAAGTCTTCACACCCCTTTCACTTCCTTCAAAACTTCACTAGCATTCTCTCATTCATTCCGTACCTTCCATACATACTAAATTGTGGGGTTTCGACCTCCTTAAAAGGGTTTTGAGACTTAGGGTTAGGTATGAATCTATGATTGAAATTCATCCATCTTTCTTGCTCAATTCTTTCCATTTTTCTAATTGGTTGCATGTTGATTTCATAGGGAATTAAAAAGATTCCATCTTATCTTTAAGATCTTTCAAGATTCATCTTGAGTCAGCTTCAAAAATGGTTTACATTTGAGTTTGTGAGGGCACAAACTCTTATGCTGATTCTGTGTTACTCGACACTTACTGATTGTTGATGCTTGGCACATATAGGAATTCTGTCTTGCTCAGCTCCTATAGTAATTCAGTCTTGCTCGGCTCCTATAGTTTACTCGACACATATATTGGTTCGGTATCAATTGTCACTTGGTACTTGAAACTTGCTTGACACTATCTATCTACTTAGTATCTGAATAACTCGACACCTATTGAATTTCTGGCTCAGCACATACTGTAGCTCGGCATCTATATTATACTCGACATCAACTTAGAAATTTCTTAAGTATGTTGATACTCAATTGTCAAAACCAACCTAAGACCAACACAAACAATATATTGGATGACGCTTCAACATTGATAGAGTAGAAACTAGTTGAAAAGATAGCAAAAGAGATATAAATAGTCTTGGATCTTCCGATTTAAGACCAGATTTTTTAAGTCTGTTGCACTTTAATTGTTTGGTATGAAAATCTGTTGTATATTTTTGGTGAATCTTTCAATTTCATACCAGTTTAACTAGATATTTCGTAAGAGAGAAAATATATAATAGTTTGTGCTCTAAAAAAATACATTTTCCCCCCTGTGGTAAGTCAAAGTGGGACTTTTAGTCATGGAAAACTATGCACAATCTAATGAATAAAAGAGTATGCAAAAATATGAATAAATGAAAAAGATCTCATAGAATCTTTGATCCCAACCATCAAAAGTAATATATAATATCTCAATTAAATGAAAGAATCTCATACAATCTAATTTAAAAGTATCATCCATAATACACACATTAGAATAATTTATGCATTTTGTATTGACATTTATTTGGGTGTTTGTAATTGTAGAAGAGAATTTATAGGAGAGAGTTGAGGGAGTAGTTGTGAAAGTCACCTAAAGATAAGAAAGCAAAAATCAAATAAAAAGTGGTATGAAAAGGCAAGTAAACCAACGTCTATCTCCAAAAGCTAATCAATGTAAAACACAAACCGTTATAAATTGGGTACAAGTTGGAGTGTTGCAACTTGCAACACCCACTCCTTATAAAATTATAATTAATAACAATCATATTTAGTTCTCAATTTTGATGTTGACTTGATTTGTTCAAATTTTTTAATGGAATGATCATGCCAATCCTATAGTATAGAACATAGGAGATGTTTTGAAATAGAATATAATGTTTACCTCAAATTGGCTAGGAAGATAGGAGCTGTCTATTCTGACACAAAAAATGACATGGATAGGCATAAAAAAAGACATGATCATGCCAAAAAAGCATGCCATGATGTGCATGGCACCATACTAGACCCATTGGCTGTTAGTTGGTAGTTGCACTAACAGAGATAATGAAACAAATGTAGTTGAAAAATGACTATCATTATTTTATTTTATTTGATTTTGCCACCATAATTTCAAAAATGGATGCGAGTGAATTTTTTTTTTTTTTTTTTCTCTTTACTCCTTTCCTATGAGCCATGGATACACTAATTTCTCATTTTATTTAATTTTAAATTTTGTATAATCTTTATATTATAATTTTTTATATTATTTTTAAATTAATCACACACACAATTAAATACTATAATATAATGTGCTAGTGTATAATTGTATAATGTGACATATATATATAAACTAAATATTAATGTAATAATAATAATAATAATTAGTTTTTACATACATAATTTAATTTAATTTAGATATAGATGCACATTATACTATTATTAATATACAATTATACACTAGTACATTAAATTATAGTATTTAATTGTAATTGTAAAAATAAAATATAAATTTCAGATTAATGTTATATATATTTTATAATAAGCTAATTATAATAACTAAAATAATTAGATACATATACATATGATAATTTTTATAATAGTCATCTTGAATTTTATTATATATATCAAAAATTTATGTATAATTTACATGTACATATTTTTTTATGCATATAAATATTATATTATTTATGTACAATTATATACAACTATACCACACAATTTTTTTATTTATGAAAATAAATTTTATGATATTAAAATAAAAATTAATTTTAAATATAATTTCAAGTTAAAAATGTGAATTAAAATAAATATTAAAATAATTTTAAACTAAGTTTTATTAGTTATATGATATAATTCAAAAAAATATATATTAGAATTAAATGGGATAATTATTATAATTATAAATATTACAATAATAATATATAAACAATCACTATTAGTAATAAAATCTAGAATAAATTATTGAGTACGAATTCCATAATTCTTCAAATAAAAAGAAAATGAGGTAAATAATATAAATAAAATAAAATAATTGTTAAAATAATTCATAAATAGAATGATGAATAATGATTAAATAGATAAAAAAAGTTAAATTTATTTGAAATATTTATAATAATCATATATTGATTAGATTCATTGTTCGACACAAAAGAGTAGTTTGTCTATAATATTTTCAATTAATAAAATTTATTTAATGTTACATCAAGTTATCAATCTCAAAGTTACACACACACACACACACCCTTCCTTGCAAATTTTGCATTGACAACACATAAGGGTGCACACACCCACCCACCCCATGATACATCATTCCTTGAAAATTGAACATTGACAACGCACAAGCATTGCATAATCCTTATTGATAAGGGTTTCATTGATCAAGGTGAATATTTACATTTGTCTTGCTTCCTTTCATGTTTTACATCTCAATTTTGTATAATGAAAGGTTTAATATTCAAATATATTTATGTTTTTAGTTTAATTTTATTTTGTCCTCTGTGTGTGTGCATGTGCGTGTGCACGTGCAATTGATTATTTGAGAGTAGATGGAGATGAGGAGATATATAGAAGATATTATCAACCTCACATACCATCAATCCTTCACTAGGCTAAACCCTATGCCAATTTTATCAACATACATGCCAACAACAACCATCATATCAAAAAAATGCGTACTATCAACAAGCATACCAATAACCTCTGCAACAATAGTATCAACACAACAATCAACAAGCACCAAAAAATCAGACCAATGTTATCACCATTGCAACTGGACAAAAACCAAAGGTCCACAAAATACCCTAGGCATACACCCCCTTGGGGGAACGAATCAATATCATTTTTGAGAAATTAGCCTAAGACAATCTCATCCACTACCCACAAACATAACTGCTTGATCTGAGCCAACCTAAAGCACCATGGTACAAAGAGAATGAGTTTTGCAAATTCTATTGTGTAAAATGGTATCTTACCCTCAGATGTATGCAACTCAAAGATTATGTGCAATATCTCATAGACCATAAGGAAATCATGGTGGGAGCACAAGCCTCTCCAAATGTAGGACTATTGATCTATCAAAATACATTCCCACCACACAACAACAACAAAAAATACAAACAAAGCACCTGTGGAGAACAATAGTACCAACAACAACAAAAATAGAGCAAACAACACCCAACCCATGTAAGGTGACAATCATGATAGATGACAAGACTACACTTTAGCATACCTTGACTATGGTAATTTGATCGAATTTATATCCCACGATGAGCCCTTTGTTAACATGCTAAATATTAAGGCCCCATATAACCAATGTGCAACCACAATACGATGGACTTGACTCAATATTGCAGGGCCACCCACATCTGCTCCTTTAGGGCCCGTTTGTTTGCTGGAATTAACCTGGAATAGGGAAACGAGAATAGGAAAATTGGAATAAATCTATTCCAATTTTGGCCCAAAATGAGAATAAATCGAATTCCAGGTTTTTTTTGGAATTAGATTTATTCTTGCATTGGATCAAAATTGGAATAGATTTATTCCAATTTTCCTATTCCTGTTTCCCTATTCCAGGTTAATTCCAGCAAACAAACGGGCTCTTAGGGATGCAATACAATATTCTGGAACACCTTGGGAACATGCTAGCCCAAATCTCCATCTTGGACCTCCTCTGCACCAGCCAAATTCATAGGGAGATCCTTAACAATGTGCTTCACGAATCTCATCTCCCCATTGATATCAAATGCATAAAATTCAGAAACCTAGTGGGACACCTCTTTTCCTCATGTGCACTATCCTTAAACCTTCTGATGTCCCAAAAATTGAGCTAGACCACATCCTCCCACTCCCTATTACCGTTATGGTCTCTGACTTCGAAATCAAGAGGGTCATGATAGATAATGGGTAGGCCTTGAACCTATGCACTTTGAGGTTCATTAAACAAGTGGGGTACACTAAGGAAAACATTATAGATGAGGTCATCACCATCAAGGAATATGATAACTTGAAGAGAACCATAGAAGGAACTATCTTATTGCCCATCAGAGTTAGGCCTGCTACTCAGAAAAAATTGTGCCACATAGTTGATCTTAATCTATGCTTCATCATCCTCCTTAGTTGACCATGGATCCATGCCATGAGGATCGTTCCATCCACTTATCAGTAGTGTATCAAATTTTTGTATCATGAAACTGAGATAATCATTTGTTCTAATCCAGAACCCTTTGTGTATTGCAATATGGTAGAAGCATCCTATGATAATCATTGCCTCAGAATTGAGATTGACACTGCCATCACTAGCTCTTCTGATACCTACCATGACCCTAACACCATCCTAGCCTCCACACTCTCCACCATTAGGATCAACTACTAGGATTGTGGTGAATATCATCTCTCAGATGCATTTTCTACTGGCACCTTATAACTTGACCCACACATATGGGGGAGACCAATCCATCAGGAACTGAAGAAAGACACAACTCCCTAGCTCAAACAACTTTGATCTACCACATTTTCTTACAATGAGATCCTTAATGGGAAATAAATGGCCCTAGACATTAGTACATGGTTATACTAGGACCCATCTCCAAAAGAAAAAAGGCTCCTAGACTACCTCAAACAAAAATAATATTCCTACTCACATTGACACATTGCTGAACAATGGGATTATCAAGGAGGTAGTTTAAAATGAGAAGAGTCAGGCATTAAACAACTCGTAGAAGCATACAAAGAAGAAAAATAGAAAGGTCTAGGCTTTGGATGCACCATAATTGGGGGCACTAGTAAAGATGGTCATTCCTTCTTAAACATCTAGAGCGAACTCGTAGAGGTCAAATACATCCCCAAGGAGGTTGAAAATAGAACCTATGATGATATCCATGATGATGACATCTCCTTAGGAGACTCTGTACTATGTGAACTATCCATCAACCTCATAGACCTTCCACTCACCCACCCCGAAAGGCCAACCCATCAGGAACCAACGAAAGACACAACTCCCCAGCTCAAACAACATTTTATTCCAATGGGATCCTTAGTGGGAAAGAAATGGCCCCAGACATCAGCACATGGTTATACAAGGACCCACCTCCAAAAAAAGAAAGCTCTTAACTACCTCAAATAGAAATATCCCTGCTCACACTGACTCATTATTGAACAATGGGATTATCAAGGAGGTGGTTTAGGAAAAGAA
Organism: Cupressus sempervirens; assembly: GCA_028749045.1. NCBI lineage: Eukaryota > Viridiplantae > Streptophyta > Pinopsida > Cupressales > Cupressaceae > Cupressus > Cupressus sempervirens. The sequence continues at coordinate 198,809,130 of CM053793.1, read as the reverse complement.
GAGTCAGGCATTAAACAACCAATAGAAACATACAAAGAAGAAAGGTCTAGATTTTGGATGCCCCACAACTAGGGGCACTAGTAAAGATGGTCATGCCTTCTTAAATATCTAGGGAAAACTCATAGAGGTCAAAGACATCCTTGAGGAGGCTGAAAATAGAGCCTATGATGATATCCATGATGACAACATCTCCCTAGGAGACTCTGTACTATGTGAACTATCCATCAGCCTTATAGACCTTCCCCTCACCCACCTCAAACTCATTGATTGACACTAACCAAGTGTACTATACATGGATGAACTCCCTACTAAGGAAGCTCCTAAGATTCATGGGGGCCAAGACATCGCACAAGAAGCCAAATAAACCATCTACATATGTCTACAAATTAGACCCGAAAGACTACTTTGGTGAGGATGAAATCTCTAGTCGCAAAAATAATAGAAGAAAATAAAATAAAAACAACAACAAAGGCATCCCCAGGTGAAAACTCCTTTGGATTACCATTAGATCAATCAAAAAATGAAAAAGAAATAAAGAACATATCTGACGATAAAAACCTCTTTGAGGCACCTAAGGATGGAGATTTCTTCCTTCCCCTACATGATCACAGGCCAAGAGTATCATCTATCCTACTTGAAGAAACAAGACCGGTCAACATCAATCTAATAGAGACTCCCAAGATCGTGTACATCGCAACATCCTTGCCACAAGACCAAGCATACCTTCTCATAGAGGTCCTACAAGAAAGCATTGGTCAATTTGCATGGTCATACCAAGACATGCTAGAACTAGACCCTAAATTGTTGTACACCACTTGGCAATGGATCTAAGGGTTAAGCTAGTTAAGTAAAAACTCCAAAAAATGCATCTTAAGGTTGCCTTACTGGTCAAAGAAAAATTGGAAAAGATGCTAGAAGAAAAAGTCATTCATCCAATTGACTACTCAGAGTGGATTTCCAACATGGTACCAGTCACTAAACCTTCTAGGGTTATCAAAATCTACACAGATTTCAAGGACCTCAACAAAGCTTGTCCCTAGGATGACTTCCCTTTCCCAAATATCGATATGATCGTAGACCTCACAACTGCGCATGAACTCCTATCCCTGATGGATGGATTCTCTAGGTACAATCAAATACATATAGCAGAAGATGATCAACATAAAACACCATTCACAACCCCATGAGGGACCTTCTGCTACAACATTATGCCTTTTGGGTGAAAGAACACATAAGCAACCTATCAAAGGGCCATGATAATAATCTTTCATGACCTCATTCGTAAGACCCTCGAAGATTCCATGGATGACATATTGGTAAAATCCATCAATGCCTTGGACCATCTATTTGACTTGCAAGAAGTATTTGATCGACTACCAAAATATCACCTCATGCTTAACCCAAAGAAATGTGTCTTCATTTTCATATCCAAAAAGCTCTTAGGATTCATTGTATAATGGTGTGGCATTGGGATTGATCCTCAAAATGTCAAATCCATCATGACCATGCCTCCTCCAAAGACATTGAAACAACTCTGCACTCTCCAAGAAAAATTGTAATTAGTCAGACGATTCATCTCACAATTAGCAGATAAATGTTAGCCATTCATGCATCTTCTAAAAATGACATGAATTTCAAACAGATATATGTCAACATAGCTTTGAAAAGATCAAGCAATACCTAGATAATCCACCTATCTTGGTTCCACCAGCTGTAGGGTGATCATTAATACTATACATATTAGCTACTCCAATAGCACTAGGGGCACTCTTAGCCCAACTTAATGACAATGGAAAATAGAGGGTCATATAATACATTAGTGAAACTCTAGTTGGCTACAAACTTAAATACACTTGATGGAAAAATCCTGCTTGGTAGTGGTCCTTGCCACTCAGAAGCTCCACCACTACACATTGATTCATACAGTTCAACTCATCTCCAAGATTGACTCCTTGAAGTATATTCTATCACACACAACACTCACTAGCCACTTGGAAAAATGGGTCATGCTCATCAACAAATTCGACATCCAATATGTTGATAGAAAGACAATTAAGGGACAAGCCATAATAGGTCACTTGGTTGATGCGCCTTTGGTCAACACCTATCCACTAGTCATGGATTTTCTAGATTAACACATGTATTATATAAGAACAACCATCATGGAAACTATATTTTGATGGATCATATACATGTCATGAATCAGGAGTAGGGATATTGTTGGTTACCTCTCAAGAAAACTATATCCCCAAAGTCTTCAAGCTACAATTTCAATGCACCAATAAAATCTTAGAAATAAAGCTCTCATTACTGGACTCAAAACAACAATTAAATGTAACATAAAAAAGCTATGGGTCTTTGGAGACTTGCAATTAATCATCTAGGAAGTCTTAGAGAAATACCAAACAAAAGATGACAAGATGTTACCTTACAAGGAATTGGTTGACCAATTAAAGCAACACTTCATCAAGATTCAGTTCACCAAACTACCAAGGTTGCAAAATAAAGCTACATATGCAATGACCACTACTAGCTCACTCTTGGAAATCCCTTAGGAAACGACATGATATGGGTTCTTGGTCAAGCAACTACACGAGCCAACATATGAGAATTATGAGTCAACACATGCATCTTGGTTGGTCCCTAATCTCCATGGTACCAAAAATTCAAGCTTACCTCAAAGATGGTATCATCTCCCCCCACCTCATACAAACCCAACAACAAAACCTTATTGGTAGAGCATCCCACTATACTATTGTAGTCAATACCCTATATCATCAAGGTTATCATGATGCTCTCTCTAGGTGCTATACCAAAGTGAAGCTTCAATGACATTAAAAGAGGTACATTTCAGACTTTGCAGTGCTTACATGAGCAGTATAGTCCTAGCATGACATATCCTAAGAGATGGCTACTAGTGGCCTACTATTGAACATGATGCCTGTGACTTTGTCACAAGGTGTCTACCTTATTAGCAACATGCAAACTTGATACGAGCTTCAACATAAAATCTTCAATCCATTGCACCACCATGGTCATTTATGTGTTGGGGGTTTGATCTTGTTGGTGTTATTACACCCCTATCTTGATCATGGCCACATATTAATTCACCAATTGGGTTGATGTAGTCCTATTTACCAATGCCACGAGAGTTTAGGTGTCTAAATTCATCCTCTATCATATTGTCTGTTGCTTTAGTATCCTTGCTACCATTTTTATAGACCATGGAGGTAACTTTGAAAATGAAAGAGTTGTGCACCTCCCTCTACAATCACCACTACTTCTCCAACCTATATTCTCCACAAGGTAATGGTCAGGCTGAGGCAACTAATGAAATCCTTCTCAAAATGCTCAAGAAAGTTGTCAATGATTTTGATCATGATTAGAATTTGCAAATAAATCTAGTCCTATGGGCTTACCATACCTCATTTCGTACATCATAGGCACAACTCCATACTCCTTGGTCTATACTGACGAAGAGGTCCTACCTATTGAGGTTGAACTTCAGATGAGGACTACAAAGTCACTAGACTCACACAACTAGATCTACTAGATGAAAGAAGACAACAGGCCTATGACCACCTTACAGTCTATAAAATTGGCTCAAGTGCAATTTCAAAAAAAAGGTTCACCCACGCCAATTTCAAGTAGGTGATATTCCTCAAAGAAAACATGAAAGTCCATGTAGACCATGACAAGAAGGGCAAGTTTGAGCCCTCATGGCTTGGTCTATATGTGGTTACAACATCTTTTGGCTAAGGAGCATATCAACTATCAACACTAGAAGGTGAAACTTTGAACAATCCCACCAACATTATTAACCTCAAGAAGTTTATGCCTAAGCCCCTCAGTATACCCTACTAATATTTAAAAAAGAAAAAATATTCTAAAAATGTCCTAAAAAAATCTTCATCATGGTGAAAACTTGGCAATTCAAGCACCTAATGATAACAAAAAAAAATGATTCAAAAAGAAAAAAAAGTAAAGAAAAATTAGCGTCCAATAGTGAAAACTTGGTAATTCAAGTGCCTTGAATATGTACCTTGGTTAAATCCTAGCAATAAGTGCCATGTGTACTTGGCCTTCCCATTATCTATTAGCTATCCACACTCTCCCACCCTCTCCTTACATCTGATCATCCATCTTCCCATGTTCCCATGGTGTTGCAACATCACATCACAACATTATGTGTATCACTACCCCAATTCTCGAGCTTGGAAACATAATCAGAATAGTGTATTATATCATACCAGTTTCACATTATATCATAATCATGATAGTCCCACGTGTATCATGTCCATGTATCATACCCTTGTATTATAATCAATGTACTATATCTCATTGTCGCTATCTCCTCATCCTGATCTTTCTATGCTATCACCTCATTTTGAGCTTTATCCCAATTGTATTCTAATCAAATTGCATGCTATCACTTCATCTTGAGCTTTATCCGAGCTATATTCAATTTAAATTGCACGCTATCTCCTCATCCTAAGATTTTTCCATTGTACTATATTAGACCAATCCATGTTATCCTATCATATTGAGATTTTGTATAGTAATCCTTGTAAATACCTTGGTCAGTCACCTATAAAACCTTTAGAGTTAGTCCTTAGCTTAGTCCCATTTTATATATCTCTTTTTTGTGTGTTAGTTTATGCCTGGTTACAATTTGCAATTCTCTTTCTTAGGTACTTTAATGAATCCTCATACGAGATCATTTGCCATCAAAGTGTTGTCCTAAAGGTTCTGCTTGACTATCTCATCATAGTCCTAGATACTATCAATAGGTCTATGCAGGATGCATCCTTCCTCTCATCTGATCTTGGTTTGTCAATATCCATTCTTATCGATCTCTTTGTTAAAGGTTCCCTTTTTTAGAGATTTGCATTTTCTTTTCGGGATTTCAGGTTTAGTTATTAAAGTATATTTTTCAAGTGATTTGGTTGTTCCCTCCTCAAAGTTTCCATGATCCTTTATATCATGCCATGCTATGAATGGGGTAGTTTGAGAGAAAACCCTTCATCATGTCTTTTGCCCTTTTCTTTTCTGCTGGTGAGTGAGTCAGATGTAACCCTTGCATAGTCCAAACTTGTGATCACTTGTGGTTGCATGGTGCACTTGGGAAATATCATTTTCTTGTGGGTTACCTAGTATTGTTTCCACTTTGATTCCTTTGGGATTGATGTGTGATGTTGGGGAAATCCTTGCATATTTTTTTAGTTAGTCCTATGTAATGTTGGCAACAAGGCCTTGATGTTCTTCATAACCTTGGCAAGTCCCCAACACTTCTATATCAAACAAGTGCTCAACTAAATGGTGGTTCTTCCCTTCGGAGTTCCCCATGCTCAAGCTTCAATGGATTCCACTCACCTCCCCCCCCACTCATCCCATGGAAACACAAGTCATTTTTTAGAATCCCACAAAATCTAAAAGAATCAGTTGATCTAAGTAATTCTATCCAAAATTGGCAAGCAAATCATTCCTACAATCATGATCTTGCAAATCCTATAGTCCCAAAATTATCCAAAGTTTTCAAACCCCCTTCATGCCAGAATCACTATCCTCAGGGTTCATTTTAAAAAAGCCAATCACCCCCCTCCCCCCACAAAACCTGACTTCTTAGCCCTTGGTTAAAATTGTGCAAATGGTTTCCTGTTGTCTTGTACTCCTAAAGTGAGCATATGATTCCCTTTTGGCCATCTCTTAGCCAACATGAGTCCTCTAGCTTGTCCTAGTTTCTCATACTTTTCAAGAAGCTGTCGAGCCTTGTCTTCTCTCATTGCTGCCTTCTCAAGGGGACATCACACAGTCCAATCTCTCTTCTTTCTTTTTCAAGATTAGAGAAACTTTGTTTCTTTACATATCTTCTTCGTGTTGCCTATTTTCAAACTTCTACAAAATAGTGTTGTCTCAAGACTATCTTAAAGAGGGGCAAAATGTAGACACCTAAATCTAATTACATCATTTAAATAATCTTATTTAGTCATCTCCTAAGGCATTATTGATTAAGTATTTGATATTTAATTTATTTATTGTCATCCCCTAGTTAATTAATTCATTTAATTGACTATAGTCCAATTGATAAATTTAAAAGACAACCGAAAGTCTAATTATGAATTAAATCCCTATTCTTCTATTAAATAAAATAAATGCATAATATTTATTTAATTTAATCCTAAAATTCCCCTTTGATTAAATAAATATTTTTAATAAAATCCTCAACCCCTAACTAACCCTTAAATCAATCCTAAATCCTTAGTTCTAACTCAACCCAACCCATTCATCCATTCTAACCCATTGAATTAACTAATTATACCCATTTAATTACCCAACCCACTTGCATTCCTCTAACATTCCACTTTCTTCCTAATCCCCCCTCTAATCCAAGCCCAATCCTCATCTTGATCATGTGCACAACTTTAATCATGGATTAAGAATTCCTAAACCAAGCCAAAGTCAAAACTTCCCTTACATCCCCACCACCATGCATTAAATGCTCTTATAGAGACTTAATGGTGTCTTACACATCCCTTACACTGCCTTACATTCCTCTTACACACTCCAACCACCTCATAACTCCCCCCCCCACCCCACTATTCCATTTGTCTCATTCTCTCATATCCTCTCTCCTTGTGACACTTGTCACAAGGCTATGGATTTGAGAAAGCACAATCCATGTGCTTCTTTCTCCCTGAATGCTATACCTCCCTCCATCTTTGTATCTTGACCCTTCATCTTCTCCTCTCCTAGACTATAAATGGATCCCTCTCCCTTCACAGTCATATCCACTCTTTATGCTAATGTTATAATGCTCTTGTGAAGAATAGAGTCATCAAATACACCCTTACCATGCTCAAATTCACACCCATTTCACACTTCCATTAACCATCTATTGAAGGCGTGAGACACACCTGAGCACACATCTCCATCATTTGGACAAATACTCTTGAACTTGGAGCTACTTGGAGGAGTGATTTCTCATAGGTGTTAACCTTGTTGTCTTGTTGATTTCTTTGTCTAACCTTGGTCTTCCATTGGCAATAACAATCACAGGTAATACAGAAGGATCATATTTTTCTATAATATTCTCCCTCTGATTCTCAATTGTATCTCGTTCTATGAGTGAATCTTCTTTAGTGTTTAGAGAGAGTTTATAGGCCACATATTCTTCAAATTTAACGTCTCTACTGATTTCAACTGATCTTTGTCCTAGAACATAGACTATGTATCCTTTGGTGGTTTCACTAAAACCAACAAATATTCCTTTCATTCTAGAGGGTTCTAGTTTAGTGCTCTTTCTTTGGGAACATGAATGTATGCTAGGAAACCAAAGATTCTTAGATGGCTTAAGTCTATCTTAATCCCAATAAAGACTTATTCAGGTGTTATATTTTCTAAGAATGAATGGGGACATCTATTCTGGATGTACACAGTTGTATTTGAGGCTTTAGCCCAAAATGAAAAATGTATGTTTTGATCATGCTTCATGGCTTTTGTAGCTTCAATAATGGCTCTGTTTTTCCTTTCTACGACTCCATTTTGTTGAGGATTATAAGGTACTCTACTCTCCCTTTATATCCCAATAAAAATGAAAAATTCTTTGAAGTTTTCATATATATGTGTGTGTGTGTGTGTGTGTGTGTGTGTGTGTGTGTGTGTGTGTGTGTGTATGTTCACCCCCATGATCTGATCGTAGAGTTTTTATTTTTTTCCCTTATTGATTTTACACTAAGGCTTTGGATTCTTTGAATTTCAACAATACTTCATTTGACTCCTTTACTTTTAGAAAATATATCCAAATTTTCCTAGAATAATCATCGACAAAGATTACATAATACAAAAACCCCCCTAATGATGGTGTTGACATTAGACCACATAAATCGGTGTGAACAAGTTCTAGTACATTTTGGACTTATGATCACTTGGAGGAAAATATTTTTAGTCTTCTTCCTTAGGGCAGAACCTTTAAAAATTCTAATATGTTCAGAATTTAAGTGAGGTAATCCATTAGTAATTTTCGCTATGGTAGGTAGGGCGTTGTACTGAAGATGTCCTAATCTTCTATGCCAAATCTCATTATGATTTGATTTTTCATGGCTTAGTGCATATTTATTATTATTACATAGTTTGTATAAGCTACCATCTCTAGATCCTATAGAAATAACATTCTTAATGTTCAATTTTTTAGGCCAAAGTAACACTTTATCTTAATGGAAGGTGACACAGTAGCCTTTATCTGCTAGATGTGAAATACAAACCAAGTTTCTCTTTATGCCTAACACAAAGAGATTATCTTTTAATTATAAGGTAACTTTGATTCTTATTTGAATTGAACATGTCCCTATTCCCTTCACAGGATAAGTGGAATTGTCTCCAATGGTGTCTTCTTATGTTGAATGTCCTTCAAAAGTTTCAAACTAGTCTCTAAACCTAGTTATGTGCCTTGGAGCTCCACTTTTGATTATCGAAGTGTTTCTGTTTGAGTTTAATTCACTTGATAAAGCTAGGTAGAATACATGATTCTCAATTTATGTAATTTTGGATATGGTTGCTTGAGCTTTCTTTCTTTTAGGGTAGAACCTATGTGTATGCCCAAACTTTTTACACTTGTAGAACTGGACTTTAGAGAGATCTTTGTTTTAGTGATTTTGGTAGTTATTTCCTCTCTTTCATTTTAATTTCTTTTTCTTCCCTTTGTTTCTAGAGTTTTCATTTAGTACTTGAATTTGTCCCTCTTTATTTGGATTGATTCCTCTTGATATTAGTTGAGACTCTTCTTGAGTACAATTTTCTTGAGTTGGTCAAATTTAGGTAGAGAAGGTTGACTAGTGCATTGAATAAAAGATTACCATGAGATTGGTAGTCCTCTAAGGGCTATTAGAGATAGCTTCAAATCATCAACATTATTTTCAATTGTAGAAATTTAATCTTTTAGTTTAGTGATGCTCAAGAAGTAAGATGAAATTGTCTCCCCTTTAATCATTTTTATATCTAATAGTTGTTGCCTTAAGGCGAATAATCTACTTGTATTGTTGATTTCAAATGTATTTTGAATGGTTCTAAAAACTCCATAAGAAGACCTCAGTTTTACTATGGATGGAAGGATATGATATTTGACAACATCAATGATGATTTTCTTTGCTTTATTGTTGTGTCTCTTCTAGGATGTCTTATCTAGGTTCACTTTCAAGCATTTTAATGTCTTCTTCTATTAATGAATCTAATTTAAGTTCTTGAAGTACTTGATAATTCTGATTTTCCATGAAACAAAATTTGTGGCACCTTTGAGGCTATCATCTACTCGGATGTCATTCACCATCTTTCTCGCTTGTAATTCTGATTATGAACTCTTGATAATTTTGACTCAAATTTACTATTTTTATTCTTCTTTAGTTAGGCTCTGATACCATGTTGAGAAATCTAGATCAGTAATAGAGAGAATTTTTAATAGTATTTTAATTCCAGTTGTATTAGATCTTTGTCACATATTTTTATTGATACTTTGAAATAATATTTTGTCTTATGTCATATATAGATATATCTTAGAAAGTGACTGATATATTATATAACTCTCACTGCCAATATTTATATATTAATAGTATGATTTATATATATGTATGACAACTCAGAATCAATGATTTGACTGACTTTGAATATCCTTATTTGTGAATTGAATGTCTACTGAGTGCCCTTGTACTGTCATTGATATTGATACTTGACAAACAACAACCATCAATTTCAATTATATATATATATACATATACATATATACATATATAGATATATATATGTATATATATGTACATATATATATGTATATATGTATATGTATGTACATATATATACATATATATGTATATGTATGTACATATATATACATATATATGTATATACATGTACATATATATACATATACACATATGTACATATAAACATATATACATATATACATACATATACATATATGTATATGTATGTACATATATGTACATACATATACATATATATATACATATATATACATACATATATATATATATATGTACATACATATACATATATACATATATGTATATATGTATATGTATGCACATATATATATGTACATATATGTATATATATATGTATATCAAAGGGTTAAGTCCACGGAGGGACATGACTCCCATCCTAGTTCATGCAGTGGGGAGTCATGGCCCTTTGTGGCCTTGACAATGTACTCAAATAATAGTCAACGATTAACTAATTGCTCATTAAGACTATGTTGAACATGATAAGTGTTGGATACAATTGTTCAATTGTGTGTTGTCTTTGATGTCACACAAATGTCATATCAGTCATCAGTTAGAGTCTACCAAGCTTAGAAGGTTAGCAAGGCAAATGATAGAGTCTACCGAGCTCAGAAGGTCAGTAAGGAAAAATGACAGAATCTACCGAGCCCAAGAGGTTAGTAAAGAAAATTTGCAATATCTACCGAGTAAACAGTTCTTACCGAGCTAACTTGATCATCAAAGAAAATGTGGCAGAAATAGTTCTTACTGAGCTCACTCGGTCATCAAAGGAAATGTGGCAGAAATAGTTCTTACCGAGCTCACTCGATCATCAAAGGAAATGTGGTAGAAGTAGTTCTTACCGAGCTCTCATGAAGGAATTCAGTTCTTACCAAGTAAACTCAGCAGCCAAAAGATTTTACGGATATTGCAATGTTAACCGAATCAAGAAGGTTAACTTAGGAATTTTTTGGAAGTAGTATTTATCGAGCAAGGTCAACCAGTAAAGGATTTCATTATTTTATGAAATGACATTTATTTGTTTAGAGTAATGTTTATAGCCGACTGATGTATGGTATATTGATAAATGTAACATGTAAATGGGCAGACTTGATAATCTGAATGGTATAATTAAGAGGTCAAGTTGCGAATTCTAAGTGTGAAGTGGAAGTGTGTGTGGAATTAATGTAATATGAAGATTGATTATTGTGGAAGTGAATTGGAAGGATGATTAGAGATCATTGAGGAGTAGCAAAGCTATATTTGATCAAGGAGGATCTAATGATGCTGAATAGAGAATTGTAGTCAGCAAATTCAGTTGCATCTTGTTTAGTTCAATTCATTGTTGCTTTCTAACCATTGTTGTAGTGATTTTAAATCTCTTAACATAGTTGGTTTAACAACCATTTTGTAAATCCTCTAACAAGGTGACAGTTTAGTTGACTTGTTCTAAAGGCCTTTAGCAAGGCCACTCTTAACAGGGTGATTAAATCCTCTAACAAGGTCACACCTAACAGTGTGTATTGTAACCTTTAATAGGGTTGGCTCCTAATAGGGCTCACTTTAGAATAGTGAAAAATTGGTGACTAGTTACTTGGTGGTTTTTCCCATATTGGGTTTCCACGTTAAATCTAGTGTCTCTTGTGTTCATTTTGTTTTCAATTGCATGCATGTTTGCTTGAAGATTAGTAACAGTTTAATTTACCGAGTTACAACATTTTTGTTATGTTTACCGAGTATCAGCAGTAACTAGATCTTTAAGACATCTAAGGGATCTGTGGATGAATATTTGTAAGTAACTGATTCACCCCCCCCTCTCAGTTACTCTACCTTTAATTCCAACAATTGGTATCAGAGCTTTTGGTGCTTACAAGAAAAGTTTTCAAGAATCTAAGCTAAAGATCAGGATATCTTACAAAAGGGAAATTCCAAGACTTAACAGGGACAACTTCTTAGCGTGGCAAGGATTGATGAGGCTTCATCTGGCTTCTATTGGTGATACAGGGCTAAAGTACCTCGACAAAAAATATGAAGAAACTTCTGGTACATTTTTTGTCAATGATATTGCTGAAAAGAAGACTCACAACAACATGATGATAGATATAACATTTGCTCTGAGTTATGAAGAATTTGATGACATCAAGGATTGCGAATCTACCTTTGAAATGTGGAACAAGCTGAAAGAGATCTATGGAGGAGATGATGATGTGAGAAGAGCCAAAGCAAAAAGTTTGAGAGGACAATTTGATCAAATGAGGATGAGAGAAGATGAAAACATTGCAAAGTATGTTGAAAGAGTTAAAGCATGTGTTAGTGCAATCAAGGCATCTGGAGGAGATATCAATGATGAGACAGTTATAAGTAAAGTTCTTAGAACTCTACTTCCCATTTATGCAATCAGAGTCTTTGCAATTCAAGAAAGAAGATGTGAGGAAAATCATAAAATAAATTTAGAGGCCATAGTTGGAAGATTGACTGCATTTGAGCTAGACAACTATGATCATTATGTTCCAGTTGTCAAGAACATTGAATCAGCATTTGAAGCCAAGCTTTCACTCAAAGAAAAAGAGAAAAAGATGAAAGATCCGCAATTAGATAGTGATGAAGAATCAGAACAAAGTTCAGACAGTGATCTTGAGGTGGTTGAAGCTCTACTAGCAAGAAAATATTCAAGAGGCAAAGGGAAATACAAAGGTAAGGTTCCTCTAATCTGCTTTTCTTGTGAAGAAATTGGACATATTGCAGCTAGGTGCCCAAATAAGTAGAACAAAGATGAGAAGAAAGGCCACAAGTACAATGGCAAGAAAGAGTTCAAATCATTCAAGGATAAAGGTAAGAAAACATGTTTCATGGCTAAAGATTCTAATGATTCTGATGACGAAGAAGAAGATGAAATTGTTTACATTGCTGTGAAAGACGAATTTGATAATGATGAAGAAATGACACTCATTTCTCATATGAGCAAAAATGATACATGGATCATAGATAGTGGTTGTTATCATCACATGATTGGTGATAAAACTAAGTTTGAATACTTTGAAGACTATGATGGTGGCAGTGTAAGATTTGGTAACAATGAACCTTGTTGTATAAGAGGAAAAGGGAGAATCTCACTAACCAAGGAAATTGTATGTGATAATGCATATTGGGTAGAAGGACTAAAGCATAATTTTTTGAGTGTGGCACAACTACTCAATAATGGATTCAAAGTAGAATTTATGCATGGAAAAGAAAGATTGTTGGATGGCAAATGAAAGATGATTGGATTAGGCACTCAAACAAAAGATAACTTATTTTATGTTGAACTTGGTGAATGTTCATGTTCATTGCTCAAATTGAAAAAAGTTGGTTATGGCATAAGAGGTTATGTCATGTAAACTTTGACAACTTGATAAAGATCAGTAAATTCAAGAAAGTAAAAGGTATTCCTAACATAAAGAAACCAGAGGTTGGTCTATGCAAGAATTGTCAAATTGGTAAAATAGGAAAGACTAGTTTTAAAAGCAAGAGCTATCAGATTGAAGAAGTTCTAGAAATTATGCATACTGATTTGTGTGGACCTATTGGCATTGAAAGTTATACTGGCGAAAAATTCTTCATTCTGTTTGTTGATGATTATTCAAGAATGATGACTGTCATGTACCTAAGAAAGAAATTAGAAGCATTTGAAAAGTTCAAATGGTATTTGGCCAGAGTAGAAAAGGAAACAAGAAAAAGACTGAAATGCTTAAGGTCTAACAGAGGTGGTGAATTCATTTCACATGAGTTCAATAACTTTTACAATGAAAGGGGAACCAAAAGACAGGTTTCAGCACTTGAAACTCTCGAACAAAATGGAATAGCAAAAAGAAGAAATAGATCTATCATGGATTGTGCAAGAACCTTAATGATTGAGAAAGGCATTGCTATCAAATACTGGAAGGAAGCTATCAGCACTATAGTTCATACCCTTAACCGAGTACAGCTGAAGAAAAGACTCATTCAAAACACCCTATGAGTTGTGGTATGGCTACAAACCCAATGTAAGTTATCTAAAAGTATTTGGAAGCAAATGTTACATTTTGAAAGAATCTAGAAAAGGTAAATTTGATGTAAAAAGTAATGTAGGAATTGTAGCAAGATTCTCAGCAAAACCAAAAGAAAATCACATGATGGCAATCAAAAGGATCATGAGATACTTAAAAGGAACTAAAGAATATGGATTATGGTATAAACTTGGAGGAAATCTGGATTTAAAGGTGTTCACTAATGTAGATTGGGTAGGAAATATTGATGACAGAAAGAGCACAAATAGAGGAGCTTTCTTTCTTGGAAAAAAGTTGGTTTCTTGGACAAGCAAAAAGTAGAATTGTACATCTCAATCCACAACAGAGGCTAAATATGTTGTAGCAGCAGTAAATTGCTCAAACATTGTGTGGTTCAAACAATTATTGGAAGGTATGAAGCAAGAAATCAAAGAACCTTTTGTTATGTTTTGTGATAACACAAGTGCAATTAACATCTCCAAGAATCCAGTGATGCATTCAAAAACCAAGCATATTGCCATAAAGTATCACTTTGTTAGAGAATTGGTGCAAGAAAAGGAAATAAGATTGGAATATGTCCATATAAAGAAACGAATAGCTAACATATTCACAAAGCCTTTACTTAAGGATGCATTCTTGTATCTAAGAGGTAAGTTAGGGGTCATTCCCTTATCTGAAGCTCACTAAAATACAGTTCTAGTGATGCATCAACATAAATAGAATTGAAGATCTATTAGTTGATGCAAAAAACTAATGAAGACATTGCATATGAATCAGTACATCAGGTACAATGCTATTCAGTTGTTTTGAGTTGTCTTTGGCATGTGTTGTCAAAGAGGGAGAATATACTATCATATCTTTCTGAAATTTGCAAAATAATAAGAGTTTGTGCAAGAGGGAGAGATTATTATGAAAGAGGGAGTTTGCTGTATTTGAAGAAGAAAGTGAAGTATTTTGTCAGTAAAAGACTTGTTTTCAAATTTCATTCTGCTATGACATGTTTTGTTGCCATCAATGCCAAAGAGGGAGATTGTTGGATACAATTGTTCAATTGTGTGTTGTCTTTGATGTCACACATGCCATATCAGTCATCAGATAGAGTTTATCGAGCTCAGAAGGTCAACAAGGCAAAGGATAGAGTCTACCGAGCTTAGAAGGTCAGCAAGGAAAAAGGACAGAATCTACCGAGCCCAGGAGGTTAGTAAATAAAACTTGCAGTATCTACCGAGTAAACAGTTCTTACCGAGCTAACTCGATCATCAAAATAAATGTGGAAAAAATAGTTCTTACCGAGCTCACTCGATCATCAAAGGAAATGTGGTAGAAACAGTTCTTACCAAGCTCACTCGATCATCAAAGGAAATGTGGTAGAAATAGTTCTTACCGAGCTCACTCGGTCATCAAAGGAAATGTGGCAGAAGCAGTTCTTACCGAGTTCTCGTGAAAGAATTCAGTTCTTACCGAGTAAACTCGGCAGCCAAAGGATTTTATAGATATTGCAATGTTAATCGAGTCAAGAAGGTTAACTTAGGAAATTTTTGGAAGCAGTATTTATCGAGTAGGTCGGCCAGTAAAGGATTTCATTGTTTTATGAAATGATGTTTATTTGTTTAGAGTAATGTTTGTAGCTGACTGATGTATGGTTTATTGATAAATGTAACATGTAAATGGGTCGACTTGATAATTTGAATGGTATAATTAAGAGGTCAAGTTGTGAATTCTAAGTGTTAAGTGGAAGTGTGAGTGGAATTAATGTAATATGAAGACTGATTATTGTGGAAGCGAATTGGAAGGATGATTAGAGATCATTGAGGAGAAACAAAGCTATATTTGATCAAGGAGGATCTAATGATGCTGAACAGAGACCTGTAGTCAGCAAATTTAGTTGCATCTTGTTCAGGTCAATTCATTGTTGCTTTCTAACCATTGTTGTAGTGATTTCAAATCTCTTAACAGAGTTGGTTTAACAGCCATTTTGTAAATCCTCTAACAAGGTGAGAGTTTAGTTGAATTTTTCTAAAGACCTCTAGCAAGGCCACTCCTAACAGGGTAATTAAATCTTCTAACAGGGTCACACCTAACAGTGTGTATTGTAACCTTTAATAGAGTTGGCTCCTAATAGGGCTCACTTCAAAAGAGTGAAAAATTGGTGACTAGTTACTTGGTGATTTTTCCCATATTGGGTTTCCATGTTAATTCTAGTGTCTCTTGTGTTCATTTTGTTTTCAATTGCATGCATGTTTGCTTGAAGATTAGTAACAGTTTAATTTATCGAGTTACAAAATTTTTGTTATGTTTACCGAGTATCAACAGTAACTGGATCTTTAAGACATCTAAGGGATCTGTGGATGAATTTTTGTAACTAATTCACCCCCCCTCTCAATTACTCTAACTTTAATTCCAACAGATAAGAATGTTTAGAATTCTACTATTAAGAAGATTATTATTATTAAAAGGTTTTGTTCAATATACATATATATGGTTATTTTTGATTATATATATATATATATATAACACATGGTGAGTTAGCAAATTTAGCCAAAATCATAAGAATATCATATCCATAAACAATATATCCAAACAATGTATTGAAAGCCTAATGTGAAGTATACTCCATAATATGATACTAAAATAGAAAATTAAACAACATGCCACATCTCATAATGTAAAGGATGATTTATAGTAGGATGCTAAAATAAAAATATAAACATGTCAAATATCATAATAGTATTACTAGGTGGACATCATATAAGTACAATATAAAACATGATCAAAGTTATGACACTAAGGATATATCAAAACATCATATGTAGATTCTATCACATAATAATGTTGCAAGGGTGACATCAAAGCTAAGAACATGCCTAAATTATTAACATTTTATTCCATAAGAACATGAGAGAACTATTTGAATGCATAGATCTAGTTGATATTTATTTTGCATAAGAAGGGAAAAAGTGTTAGCTTTTAGGCAAATACAAGACAATTTTAGTAGTATTTGAAGGCTTTTTGAATAGTAATCGAGGAAAAGCGAGGATAATATGTGAATGTTGTTTCCAAGGTTAGGCCATAGTAGTGATTCCCACATTTTGGCCAACTTTGATAGTGAAATAGATATTAAAAAAAATAAAAAATTTCAGATGTGTATTACTAAAAAACCTTAAAGAATTTGATGATGATGTAAATTAGTTATTTTTAGAATTTTCTTTCTAGTTTCCAACAATAATTTTAAAATAAAAATCCATTCGACGTCCATTTTTCCATATCCTTTGAGAAGTGGTTTATATGAAAATTGGCATTTTCAAAGGTGATGGGTCGTTTGATCAAGATATTTTTAAAAAAAATATATGATAATGACAAAAGTATTTCAAGGAAGGAATAGTAAAACCAATATCTAATAAGTTTAGTTTGTTTCATTCAATTTCATTAAAAATTATAGATTTTATTTAGTGGCAAAGTGACTATAATGATAATTTAGACATAGGTTGTTTTTTATCAATATAATTTGAGTTGTATTTATTGAAATGAAAGTTTTCTTGATTTTATAGAAAGATAACATATGTATCTTTGATGGACATATTTTTGAAATTTTTTATTCTCTCATTTTCTATTTTTCCTGAAGCTTCAAATCAAGGTTTGCGAAATGGCTAGACAACCTATATTTAATAAAACTAAAAATAAAACATCATGATAAACACAATATATACTAAAAATATAGTCATTAGAAAGCTTATTTAGAATATAACTATTTTCTATATTTAGTTTTAGAGTATGGACCTGTTTAGCCATTGCTTAAGCCCTCAAAGTGTAACTTTTGACTGAAATTTTAGTAAGTTCGTAAAAAATTCAATTTTGGGACCTTTGAATGAAGGGGGCTTCAAATGAAGCCCTTGCAGAGGCTTTGAATGAAGGGGCTTCATTCAAAGCCCCCTAGGGGGTAATTTGGGTTGCCTATGGCCCACTTTTTGGTCATCTATTGGCTCTAGGCTTCATTCAAAGCCCTTTTTGGTAGTTTGCACAAGGGGATTCTAATGTAGCCCAGTGCTTTGTTTGAAGAGCCTAGGGCCATGACTTCGAATGAAGCCCTAAGGGGGCTTCATTCGAAGCACATGCTTAGTTTGAAGCCCCTAGAAAATGATTTTCCCACTTTTCATTTGATTTCTTTGTGATGAAAAGTGGGAACCATTATTATGGGTAGTGACCATAATGTAACCTTGCAAAAAAAAAAAACACCCTTCATCAATCATAATCAAATCATTTGACTCTATATCTCACAATAGATTCTACCATTGATTTTAAGGTTATCAGGTAGATAAAGGATTATTATAGATCATAGTAGATTCTTTGTGCTAAGTATTACTAAAGATCCCAATTAGTAAACATATTGTCGAATATAATCTTATAATATCACATCCTCTTTCTCCTATATATACCATTATCAAGCTAAATCAAAAAACATAGCAACTAGGACCAAACAATTAGATGAAAACCTACCTTTAAATAATCCTACTATGCTAATTACAACTCCTAGTACCACTTATTATCTCTTAGGTTTAGAGGTGTATTACATCCTCCACCATTGGAATTCAACTTACTCATAAACATCGCCATTTTCTTATTATCATTCTTATTTGTCACTAAGTCAAGAAATTTCCTATCACAATAGGACATAGTTTCTCTTATGGATTGAACGTCAAAGTTCTCTTAAAGAGGTTACAATAATCTATGAAGCAACTTTCTCATCCTCGTACTTACACAATGTGTTAAATATTAGATACTATATTTTTTACTTCCTTCTCACTTTGAATTCCTTATAGAAACTCTTTCATACTTAATATTTCTAACATTATTAAAAAGCCTTAATTTTTCCCTTCTCATGGTCTGATAAGGAAAATGTACTAGGTTGAGATTTTAAGTTGATATCCCTGGATGGTCCACAAGATAAAACATCCTTGATATAAATTAATATTTCTATACAATCATTATTGACCCTTAATTAACTTGCAACTTTTATTTAACCAAGGTAAGGGACATTGTACTCACAAACAAATTTTGGGTCTTGAGCTCTTAAATCAAAGGATAGTCCTGCGAACATTGGTAAACCTTTTGCACTAGGAAACTTGAAATATAGTAGACCTATACTTGGAAATAAAAATAATATTTTTAGAAAACACTATTCGACTTGGTAAAGATTTTTTTTTGTACCTATGGAAAACAATGACAACCATCACTTGAAGATGTACAAACCCAAAATTTTGTCCACTTAAATGTCATTTTTTACTTCACAGTTTCACTAACTAAGGAGTCGATTCAACTTTTTATTTGTCAAAGAAAGCATAATTTATTGGGAGGAAGAGCATCCTACTTTTTACATCTAATTTTTTTATTTATATTTATTTCCTTTAGTTGTCTTTAGTAAATCCAATTAAAACAATTTACTACACAATCTTTTGTAACATACTAGAGAATTACAATTTATCTTTCAACATGTATTCGTAATGGAATTGTATGCATCTTCTTTATTATCAATTTTCTCTCTTACACACTATTTTATTTTCCCCTACAACTCAAACGATAGTTACTAAGCATCATCACTTTTCTCCACAAATCTATTTGGTCTATCTCAAAGAAAAGACATGTCCTATAGCCTAGTTATATTCTTAAAAACACATTTCCTTTTTAATTACTCAAATTCAAACTTTTCTCAAGTATAAAATGTTTCTTTTCTTTGCCAATTTATAGGAAGTGAGTTTTTAGGAGAAGACTATCTCTATTGTGATTTACTCAATCAAATAATACTCCAAAATAGTTTAGACTTTTCCAAGAATTTAAGAGGGTAAAGAGAGAGAGAACATATTTAATCTATTTATTTTTGCAGCAAATTTATTTCATCAATTTCCCATTCAAAGAAAATAAGAAACTCATCTTTCCACTCTCTTTTCCAAGCCTAAACAAGTTAGGTTATTATCCTATACAAGTGTCTTTTTCTTTATTTGCATATGAAGATAAAAGATACACACTCCCTAATTTATCTTCGAGCAATACTATCATCTTTCATCTTTCATGGTGAACTTGATGAGAGACAAAGAAAAATGTATTATTAGTTTAGACTTACAAATCTACTTCTTATGCATAATCTTTTGAACTACGTTAATTTTTTAGATCAAGCATAGATAGAAGAAATGTTCTATACTTAGCTTAAGTCTCCTATTCTATAGCTTTTCCTTCCAAGAGTGTATGCAACTAAAGATGATGATTACCTTTTTTAGGCCTATAAAGTGTGTATTACCATAGTCCCATATTGTCTCCTATAATAGGTGTATCCACTTATCTCAAGGTATCAACATTTACAATCGAAGGAATAGACATCATGAACTCAACTCAATATTTGGTAAAATATCCAATATTTACAATGAAATTAACACCAAAAGTAAAGTACTCAAAATTACAAGTTAACTTAGTAATCTTCTAATTCAAATGGTAGGAAAAATGAGATACAATATAGTAGCCTTTGAGGTCCTTTAAAATAGAAAGGAATGGGACATAATTATCTAAGGACCTTAACCAAGTCCTTATGACCCAAAATGCAAAACATAATTATTTTGACAAAAGATAAATACAAAAGAACATGAATCTTATCTCTAGTTATGATAACATCTAAAAAATATAAAAAATGGGTCTACATAAACTGTAAGGGTTATGCATGAGGTATTGCAAATCCCTAAAGTTCCTAGTGTGGAAACCTAGGGCTCCGATACCAGATGTAACACCCTACTAGGGAACCCAGAAGGATAATGCTAAATGTTATTAAGTCTAGTGAATATTTTTTTAAAAAAATTGGTTTGTTTACCTAAGTCTAGAAGTAAGTTTTTAAAGAGGTTCCCAAACATTTCTTTTATCAACACTACTTAATTTCCAATATGAACTACCTAGGTATCAAGTAACTTCTAGTTTGTAAGTGACTTAACACATCATTTACTTAATTTCCATTTAAACATTACAATTTCCTTAATTATGCAAGAAAAGAAACATAAGCTAAAATATCTATTAAACTCATATCTAGTTATCTTTCCTTACTTTGTTCATTATTTATTTCAACATCCATTAATCTTATCATAATAGTTTAGGTTAAGAACAACCACTTATATCTCAACTAAAGCTTTTAGTGATTTTCATTTACGATAATCCTCATAGTCATCATTATAAGAGTGAGGGTCCTCATAGTTATTGTTATAAGAGTAAAGGTAAGAGACCCAACAACTACATAATCTCCCATGTTTATTTTGATTATTAATTCCAAGTGATAACTATAACTTCAACTCATAACATACAATTACTTTAACCATTTCTAGTTAGTAGCTAAGGTACAAGACCTTTTAAAAAAAATGCATTCACTACTTATTTAGCATATATATATATATATATATATATATATATATATATATATATATATATATATATATATATATATATATATATATATATATATATATATATATATATATATATATATATATATATATATATCAAATGCATTCACTACTTATTAATTCCAAGTGATAACTATAACTTCAACTCATAACATACAATTACTTTAACCATTTCTAGTTAGTAGCTAAGGTACAAGACCTTTTAAAAAAAATGCATTCACTACTTATTTAGCATATATATATATATATATCAAATGCATTCACTACTTATTAATTCCAAGTGATAACTATAACTTCAACTCATAACATACAATTACTTTAACCATTTCTAGTTAGTAGCTAAGGTACAAGACCTTTTAAATCAAATGCATTCACTACTTATTTAGCATATATATATATTAAAGACACGTCAAGTATATTTAAGTCTTCAACTTCACATGTTTACTAACAATATTCCATTCTCTAATTACTTCTAATCTATTGTCCATTCTATGGCATCTTATTCACTTTTATCAAAGCACAAGGCCCTTTTATATGTCATAACATATTATTATTACCATTATCCAAATCATAAACATAAGGATATACATGTTATAACATCATTATTACTTCATTAATAGTTTTGAAACAAATCAACATTTTTTTTTCACATTCATTTCTCCTAGAGATACCTTTCTCCCTTTTACATTATTTTTCAATTCATGATACATATACATATGATCTTAAGAAATCTTTCAAGAGCTCACATTATAATTATAAAATGCCACATAGATTAATTCCAATAATAATGCAACATTAGGACTTTAAGATAATCTTCAACAATTTTTTAATAAGGATCCAAATAGATCCATCCATGAACCATGAACAATACCTAAAAATATTTTTCCACCCAACCACGTGGAGCCATTAATGGTCCACTCCCCTGAACTAGGAGATAAAACCATGATTCACATAGGATTCTAAGGAACTCTAAGGCTACAATTCACCCTTTCCAAAAACAAAACATATCATAAAAGAGGGATCAAACATGATGGGTAACTAGAGGAAATACTAGCATGAGTAAGGGCTTATACTACTTTTAGACAAGATTCATTGCACACTTCTCAAATATTGGGATCAACCTCTTGAACCATTATCACCCTACCACATCCATGCCTTATACAGAATGATATATGGTCCCAGTTTTCCTACGTGACACATGCATCCTCATTACAATTTCGTTAATGTTGGGATCAACTTCCTGAACTATTGTCACCCTGTTGCATCTAGGCCTTTTACATAATGATTAATGGTTCCAGTACTCCAACATGACAAGTGTGGCTCAATATCTCTTGTCTTGATTAATATGTTAAACTAAACTCCCAAAAGACATTTATTTATTAATATTTTCACTTGATTAAAAACTTACATGTAGAGCTAGCCTACTAAGGGCCTAGCCTACTTAGGGCCTTAGTCTCTACTACATAAGATCTTCTACAAAACCACTTGGGGGTCCTAGAACCTATGGTGAGCCACTCACCTAGGGCGCCTAACTAACCCTACTCAACATGCAAACATGATGTATGGTTACACAAATAAGACATCCAAACATCTAACATGAATACTAAGGAAGCATTCCTTGGTCACACACCCCTAGGATAGTTTAAAACCCTAACCCCACTATTTTGGGTTCCAAACACATCAAAAGTTCACAAACACACCATGGGCAAAGTATAAGCATGAAATACCACACAATCATGAACCAAAATTGTTATAAATGCCTCTAGTACTGATACAAGGTCATAAAATATCCTCGTGAGGACATGTTGAATATATCGTATAGAAAATATTACACTTAATGCCCCATGCAATACACATAAACAATTTTAGTACTAGCTTATAAACTAGATCACATTTATACACTCAAATTGTAGACATGTAAAATTTCATTCCTTTAATTAATTCTTTAGATACAATTAATATTATTTCTATATAGGTATTCAAATTTTACAATCATATAGAATATTATACATTTTCAATCAAAGACACACAAAATGGAGACATACATATATAATTAGTTCTAGACCCTACCCAGATTCCTGCAAAGACCCTTTCTTGAAGCCTAACTAGATCTTTATTCTTCCCCTTGTTGCCAAACCTCCCAAACCCTTCAACCATGCCATTCTCATCATTAAGAAAAGAAGATGTTGACCATAAATTTTTAATTTCTTCACAATATTTACTTTTTAAATTCCATTTTTCAAAAGAATAAACAATTTTCCATTCCTCCCTTTGTATTTACATTTTACACCACATATCTGTGGTTGAATAGTTTAGCTAAAAAGACACCACCCTTTTATAAAAAAATAATTCTAAATCTTGAAATTATCTTATTTTTTGTAATTAACTACCTTTTAAAAATTTGTTCATGCATATTATAGGTATAGTAAGGCTATTTTAGGGTTATATAATGGATAAATGGTCTAGAAATTATGTAAATACCCTCTCTAGTGCTTTATTGCCCATTGTTTTATACCCATCATTGCATTTATGTTGTGGTCTCATATTCTTCCACATAGGTAACGCATATTACTTATAGTTTTTGCTCTTGAATGCATGCTATAACTATCATTTGTATATTAGGTAGATATCAATTTTTGCTAAGATTTGAAGTCCCAACAAGAGGTTAATTAGCTATTAGTTTTACTCCTATATTATTTCATTAACTTTTATATTATATTGATTTTCTCTTTATTATCTAAGCATATTAATTAATCACTCACATACAATTTACAAACATACACAAATAATTAAACACATTAATTATGCCAATATGTATATTTATGCAAACATGTATATGTGCACTTATATTCTCTTACATAAATATACCAAACATATACCATAGACAATTCACGTGAAAATCCAAATAGCTAAATCATAAACACATAATTCTAAACACTAGTATACACTGATCAAACCATAAAATGAAATGATTAAAAAAAAAAACATAATCCCCAGACCAGGTGGCTTCTTATCAAAGTTCTAAGGATAAAAGGGTTCCTATATTAATCACGATGTCGTCTCATTATCAAAAACAACTTGTTCAACGATTATAAGTCATGCTCAATAATTGACCTGCATCACACACACACACACACACACACACACAATGCCAAACAAGGAAAGATGTGTGAAACATTGTAAAGATCTCCCACACGAGTGACTATGACTACCTTCCCTCATTCAAAAGACACACCAGGTAATGATACACATATATAAAACATAGTAGGTTAGTAGAGTTAGCCAAAATCATATTCATAAATAAGAAAGGTATCATATCCATGAATAATATATCAAAACAATGTATCGAAAGCATAGTGTAAAGTGTGCTCCATAATATGATACTTAAATAGAAAACTAAATAACATGCCTAGTCTCATAATGTAAGCATGGTCTATAATATGATGCTAAAGTAGGAATATAAACAACATGTCTAATATCATAATAGTATCGCTAGAGTGGGTATAATAGAAGCACAATATAAAACATTATCCAAAGTACAATACTAAAGAAAGATCAAAATATTAGGCAAGAGCCTACAACACAACGGTAAATTGTGAGCCTCTTATCTAGAGGTCTTTGGTTTGACTCTCGAACTTAGTAAATGATAATAATAATAATCAATCACAACACATAATAATAATGAATCTTGGCTTCAACCTCTTATTGATAAAAAAAGAAAGATCAAAACATCATATGTAGTTTCTAGTCACATAATAGTGTCACAAGGGTGGCATCAAAGATAATAATGTGCCTAAAATATTAACATTTTTTTCCCATAAGAACATGATCGTACTATCTGACCGTATATATTTAGTTGATATTCATTTCATCAATCCTAATAAAATCATAGGACTCTATATCTCACAATAGATTTTATCACTGGTTTATAAGGTTCTCAGGTAGATAGAGGATTATTATAAATCATAGGAGATTCTTTGTGCTAAGTATTATTGAAGATCCCAATTAGTAAACATATTATCGAACACAATCTTACACTATCATATTCTCTTTGTCCTATATATATCATCCCCAAGCTAAATCAACGAACATAACAATTAGGGCCAAACAATAAGATAAAATCCTCCCTTAAAATAATCCTAGTGTACTAATTACAACTCCTAGTACCACCAATTATTTGTCAGGGTTAAAGAGGCATTACAAAGCCCATCTAAAAGTGTGTATATTTCCCCCAATTGGGATGTGTTTTCTACAGTAGGTATCAAATAAGAAGCGAAATGAATACATGTGAAAATTTGATTTCTATTGTAAATACTTTTATGTAATGCAAGTATTGAATATTGGTTAGCTTTATAGAGCATCAATATTTTAATTAATGAGTAAATTAATTCAGATATTTTATTATTTTAACATAGAAGCAATAGAGTCAAACTCTTGGTGTATGACCACTATAAAATAAATTATCATCATGATTAGTTTATATATTGATAATGAGGGAATATGATTACCCCTCAACATATTCAAGTCTATTTTAAAATTAGTTTTTAGAGGAGACTATATACCAACATTTACACCCACATTTTCAGTCATAATTCATGATCTATTGATCTAACTATATTGTTCTCAAAATGCCAAGAGACCCATGGTTAGATTTTATTGACACCTCAAATAGAATATAAATATTAATAAGTTGAATTAAAGCTTCTCTATTACACTGTGATCTAAAATATTGATATAAAAAATACTTCACAAATTTCGTATTTTTAAAAATCCACTTAAATGTACTAAATCATATACTAAATCATATGTTGCTAATTCATTTGATTTTGTTAAATAATCTTTCTCATTCAATAATCATATTCAATACTTTCAAGCTTGCAAAACCAAATGATAAACATAATGTGTTTATTTAAATTGATATAAGAAAAATCAATGATCAAACAATTTAAAGTTATATATTAGTCACCCAAATGAGCATTAGTGGAAAAAGAAATGTTTATGACTTTACAAACATTTGGAATCAAATTTAAAAGAATGACAATGCTTAATCTAATGTGGGAAAATGTTGTAAAACATTTGTGAAATCTTGTCCTCATTAGGCTTCGGTAGACCTTTTTACATATAAAACTGCTTGTTTTGTGTGGAGTGAATTTGAAAACCACATTGGGAAGAGTCCCAACCATCTTATCAATCAATCCAATGAATCTATAAGTTTTAGTTATTTCCTTACACTTGATGATCACTTGTTTACAAGTTGACCATGCATTGAATTTTTAAAATCTCAATAAAAAGACAAACCGCCTTGAATAGACTTTAACTAAAAGTAGATTTCGTAAATTCTACGCTTTGATTTGTTAATGATTGTGTAGATTTGCCTTTATGTTGATGGTACACAACTTCAGCTTTTTATCCATCATTTGTTGCTTTTACTATTACATAATCATGAGAGGATCTGAAACCGTTGGGAGTATGAGAATGCACTATCATCGTAAAAAGTGTATTGTACTGCATTGCCTATATATTTTAATTTATGAATTTTTAAGATTCAATAATATTGACTTCTATTAATAAACTATTGTTTCTTGATCTATAAACGATAATTATTTGAAGATTCTGTACTTCATCATATTTCAAAGGGGGGTCCCTCAAACATGAAGATACAGATTTATGCTGAATCTTAGTAATTGATGTTTTTTATTTAAATTTTGCATACACTTTTCCAAAGGCATATTTTGGGGTTTAATTCAAACATGATGTTCCCCTTCTACATATTGAAGTCCTGAAATAATGATGATGTTTTGGTAATTTATGGATGAATGATAATGGGATTGGGAAATTAAAATTTACTAAGTATTTTTTTATTGATAATTGAATTCAAAAGCATAATCGAAATAGTTTCATATAGATTGTGGAAATCTTCTTGTTCTAAATTAAATTTATTCAAAATTTTCTTTTTTGTTTTGAAAATGTACGGGTCATGAAAGTGGTGTTCATGGAGGTGGAAGTGATGGGAGTGAATGACACTGGTGTTATAAAGATTGATTGAGGCAAAATATATGGTAATAGATTGATAATAAGATATATGCAAGGGATGTATAATTGGTGATAGTGGAATCACTATAATATGGACTTTATATATTTAGTTAGTTAAAAGAAAACAAAGGGCATAATAGGGTTACTGATATCTATTCATTGCAAATATCATATCTCAGTCTCATATTAACTTATAGTGTAGCCTAAAGCGAAGATGACACCCTTTACTAATTTTATGTCTATGCATAGGAATAGATGTAACATGTATTACAATAGACCCACCAAAAAAAGGTAATCTACCAACATAAGTCAATCTAGTATAAATCAATGATTACAATTTGGGGGGAATGGTAATTGTGCATTTGGAAAATTAATGAACTCATATTATGCATGATGAAAAAATTAGAAACAAAAGTATACGAAACATAAAAATAAATATAAACTTTCATATTTAACCATAATTATGACAACAAGAAATAATGAATTCACTATTATTAAACTTTGATGTTAACATATTTTATTATGATTAGTACACATTGGTCAATCTCCTTTAAATTACAACAAACAAATTTGTTTTAATACTTGGTTTTTAGTCATTAATGTCCCTGACCAACAATTTGAATTTCTTTCTAATTACAACAAGATTTGATAGAGTGGACGTTTTTTCCATGGTATTCAAATATCAAACAAATAAAGTTAAAGTAAATCACATTTATTCTAAATTGATGTACTTTCTAAATTGTAATATGTAAGTTTTGAAAGATATAGACTTTTATATATTGTTGATGTAGGTTCATAATGCCATTCTACTTATCAGAGCACATGATGTGTCAACTAGTTTCTAGTAAGTGAATTATGCTATCAATAATAATTATTAAAAAATATATTGTTAGTATGGACAATTAACAATTAGAGTCTACTATCGTATTTGTGAGTAGGTATAAACATTATGTACTCATTTAGGATTATGTTTACTAATTATATCTCATTCAAAATACATTCTTGGAGCTTCGCCATGACTAGGATTCTCTTAATTTTGTAAAAAAAAATACTTCTTAAAATATATCTTTATGATTTGGATATATAAGCAATGAACTTTTATATTGTTCATGTTTCATCGTATGAATTAAGATAGTTTAGTTATCTACGTCTCACAATAAGCACACAAAGAATCCTATACTTCAATACAACTAGATAATGATCATGATCATAATAATTATTGAATGTAAATAAGTCTTTACTATTTTATTTTTATATTACTTTAAATGTTTCTTTTTAAATATTAATATTATGATTCAAAACTAAACATATTAATAAATAATCAAAATTTTACTCTACTTAATATTGTTGTAATTCTTTATTATTTTATTAAATATTACACATAATATCATTTTATAAAATTAGATTTGTGTGCAATTTGGCTATATATCATAATAATTTAATTTAATTTTTGTATTAAATAAAATTGATTCAATTTATATAACAAAACTATCTTAGTTATTTTTTCACTTCAGAACTTGCTTCAAGATCACATGTTAATCCTATTGTTACATGAGATTGCCAAATTCATAAGATATCTAATATAAAAAGATAACACATATACCATGTATTCAATACTAAAGTATATCATGGGTATAAAATCTTGTCAACATATATATTACTACACAAAAAGTCTTGTAACTAATTACACATTATATGTTTTTTATCAATTCCTTTCAAAGGCACATGCCAAATCCCTGTCATGCTCTCGCCTCTCTATCCACACTACCGAACCTATTATACTATTTTAAAATGGATGCACTCATTATTTAAGACCTTTTAGCATAGGTCCTTCAATGACCTTATGGACCATGGATGGATTCTTGCTCGATCAACTCTTTTTCCTATTCTGCCCCATATTTTCCACTTTCACCAATGTAGTTTCCTGGACCTTAGGGTTGGCTCCTTGTGGGCTAATCTTGGAATAGATCTACCCAAGTCAACCTCTTCTGGAATAGGTTGACCCAAGTCAACTTGTTCCATGGGGATTCTAAATCTTGGGGCTAGTTCTATCTTGAGGTTTTAAATTTCATAATTGAGTGATCTTAATCTTGCTTAGCTTTTGTGCCCAAAAATTAGTATAGAAGGAAGCCTAGACACCTAATTTCACATCCACGATCACTATAGAAATCACACGTGAAAGTTCAAGCATTGAAGAAGTCAAACAAGCATAATTACTTTAAGCATTCAAGGCATTCAAAGATTAATAGATCCTTTATGAGCATTTCCTCTTCAAGATCTAGCATTTTGTTCGCCATAAAGGGAGATCTACATTGAAGCATTCATCATCTTCTTCATTGATAAACATTAACATCCATGGCTTCATGATGTGGTTTTGGTAGATCTATTGCATTTGTGGAGATTTCCTACTTCATTGCAAATTTGACATCTACAACATATAAGCATTGCACATCCTTATAAACAAGGGTTTATACAATAAAGATGAGTGTTTACATTTATCTTGCTTTCCT
The DNA here is from genome assembly GCA_028749045.1 of Cupressus sempervirens. Taxonomy (NCBI): domain Eukaryota; kingdom Viridiplantae; phylum Streptophyta; class Pinopsida; order Cupressales; family Cupressaceae; genus Cupressus; species Cupressus sempervirens. The sequence goes on along the minus strand of CM053793.1, from coordinate 198,779,362 downwards.
TTACATTTATATTTCCATTTCAAGGTCTATTTATCAATATAGGGTTTGACTAAGGAAAACCCTCATCCACCCAAAACGAGAATCAAGTTTTCATGTGTGTAGGAGTAGGAAAAATGGAATTGTGACCACAAATCTAAGACATTCATTGCACCATTTTCAAAGAAGTTGGGTCAAAGTTGTTACTGTATCCTGGGAACATGATGACTTTTTCATAAAGCATCCAAAGCATGTGACACTATGTTGACGTCTTCTTGAGGCTTTGAGAAAACAATAGTATTTTCTAGTTTTTTTAATTGTGTTCCTGAATCCCCAGTCGATTATTACCTCACAGTCTTAGATCCACAATTTTTGGAGCAAAAAATTATATTCCTCTACACATTTCAAGGTGATTCTTTTAGTATTTATTTCATCTTTTAGTCTAGATCTACTTTCATATCTTAATTGGGCTAATTGCTTACATTTAGCATCTTGACCTATTTGACACTTTTCACTAAATCAATTAGCTCAATTGCACATTTACATTTATATATCTTTAATCAAATTTATAATGCATGAAAGAGGAAATTCTTGTGTACTTCCTTGATATAACTAGGATTAAACATTAGCATCCCTTTATCCTTTTGGGTTTTGCTAATCTAAATTGAGAGTTATGTTTAGAACCCCCTCTTTCTTTTGTATTGAAAGTTAGCGATAAGTGATTCGACCCATTATTTACCTATTGTATTGTTTGCTTCCATTTCACCCTTAAAAATTTTGGTGAACCTGATCCATCTCCTCTTTTGACTCTGAAGTTCGATCCCTTGATCTCCTTAATTTTGTACCACTTTCACCTAAACATTTTAGTGAACTCGATGTCCTATAAATCTTTCTTGGAGTTAGAATTTTTCTTGGTCTCTCTTGGATTCCATTTTTGCATTAAATGTTTACCTTCTTTTGGTAAAATCAACATATCTTTTCTTTTTCAATTTTAGAGTTAGATTTAGCTATATTTGTGTGGTTAGATCTTTCTTTTCATGATCTTTGTTACATTGTTTGATCTCATTATATTTTCCCTTTGTGATATCCTCTTTTACGAGCTTTATTATATCAAGCCCAACATCTAGAATTCCCATTAGGAGAAGCCATAGATTTGGGGCCTCTTTTGACCACGATTCCTCTTTCGTTCCTAGGATCCCATGATGATACTAGTATTTTTCCTCAATTTCTCAATCTTATCAGGGAGCATGAAACTTCTAACACTTCCCACGATGAATATGAAGCCTTAAGAGTTCCTCCTTCACAGGTCGATAAGCTCTCTCACGGTTTTGATAAATTGGAAAATTGACTTGTGCAAGAGAACTAAATTCCCAATTGTGTTGTTTTTATTGAGGCTACTAACAAGCTTATTACTCATAATGATAATAACATCTTTATCTTTTGTGGTATATCCCACCTTATTAATACTCATCTTAAGCCTTTGATGGAATTTTCTCAAGAGTTAAGATGCACTCCTTCCAAAACCGTTAAACATTCTTTTCCTATTTCCACTACTATTCATAATAGTCCTATATATGTGACACCTCTGATGAAAATTTCTACACAAGTTTCCAATCCTCTAAGTATTGGTCTTTCTAACCCTTTAATTTTGAGTGTTCCTAAACCTTCATACCTTCTTTGTTACTCTCATACAATATTGTTCCTTTCACATATTCCAATCCTCTTCCCATTCCTTCCAATTTTCCACCAGCATCCTTACATTTTCCTTCCCATTTCCTACAACATTGTTAGTACATACAATATGTATATGACCACTATTGTGCCTTCTAATCCCACCATTAGCAGTTTGGTTCAAAGTGGCATCACTTTCAACAACAAGTGGCTCAATTCATTCAATCTAAATACAACATCCCTCACATGACATTGCTAATCTCTTTTTCTTAGACATCCTTCATTGTGTTATCCCACAACATGTTGAGATACCTTGTCTTGAGACTTATAATGGTAAGGAAAATCTTGTGATTCATGTCTAAGCTTTTCATGCGTACTTTTAGGGACAAAGATTTGTAATAGTATTTATCTTTACCCCCTTATTCTATCGATTCCCTTAAAATACTTGCAAATGCTTTCATTCAAAAATTTCAAAATAATATTGGTCCTCAAATTTTTTACCTGATTTAGCACATTGTAATCAAATTATTAAAGAAAATATTAGTGACTTTATTGGTAGATTTGAATGTTAGCATGAATGCTGATGGTATTCCTTTGGGGGAGTATCCTAAGTATTGGATAGATGGATAGCATGATTGACATGTTGCATTCATGATTGTGTTTGTCATTGATGTCAACATAGTATTATTTCTATGAAGACTAGCAGAGTAATAGATAGAGAATGAGGTTGTATAGATTGTATATTGATGGTTAGGTCAAGAATAGTTGAGAACATCTTCTAAGTTATGTCCTAATGAAATGGACAAGTGCACATACAAAAAATCAAAGATATATGAGAGTTATTCAAGAAATATAGAGGATAGTGTGCAGATAGAGTATTTGATAAGTGGTTCCTGATGTTTGGATTGTATCTCTTAACATAGATATAATTCTAATGAAATGATTTAGAAAGTGACAGAATACAACTTGGTGATGAAATTAGTGAGTGCACAAGGTTAAAAGTCACATGTGTGAGAAGTTATATCTACTATGAGCCAACAATGTTGTGTAATTGTAAAATGATTGTTTATCTTAATGAGGTCCTAGTATAATTAATTTGAAAGGCCTCAAGGATGACTCAAGGAATTATTTTGAGGATGTGGTATAAAGGAAGATTTTTTCCCTTGTGGTAAAGAGTGAGCAATAGTGTAAAAGTGAAAACTGTACAAGTGATATGCAAAGTTGGTAAATGCGTGTAGGTGATGCAAGGGATTAACTGGATGCAAAGTTCAAAGATCTAGTATTGAGATCAGAAGAGGATTTTCCTGATCAAGAGGATATAAGAGTTTGAGATTATTGATTTCTATTATTCTATAAGGAATAATACAGAGATCAGTTGGACAATGAGTTCAGTGATCTTGCCCTTGAAGTTATTTCGACAGTGGGCTCTTTTGCCTTCTACAACTCCTAAATGGGACTAATATGTATTGAATGGATTTCATCAGCTCCTAATAGAGTCCATCCTCTTATAAGAGACTTTAATATTAGCACATCATTTTGTGGGTACCATCCCCACAATGGTTTCCCTAGTTAACATAGTTGGTGTTATTGTGTATGTGCATCTTCTTATGGTTTCTGGTTATATTATTCACATGGTTAAAGATTAATAAGGTTGATAAATGTTTTAATGACTAGATAACTGATTCAATCCTCCCCCCCTCTCAATTATCTTGGTGGACTATACTTTCTAACAATTGGTATTAGAGCATCAAGTCTTTGAAGGAAAAGATTAACAACTTAAGAAGATCAGTGACAGGTCACTTCAAAAAAGAAAGTCCAAATTTTGATGGAGTTAACTATGACAACTGGAAGGAGAAGATGAAAACTCATTTACTATGTATGGGTCTAGGGTATTTTTTGATGACGAAGAATGGAAAGAAGATTGTGGAAGAAAGAAAACTTGAGGATTACAATGAAGTTGAAAGAGATCTGTTTATGTGCCATATGCTTGCTAGAGAAGCATTGTTGATATCTCTTCCTCAAAATGAATATAGTTAGGTAAAATCCTTAAAAACATCTCATGGAATTTGGAAAGACTTAGAAACTACATTTGAAGGTGATGTGCATGATAAAAGAATTAGATTTCAGAATTGGATATATTTATTTGAAGATAATAAGATGATGGAAGATGAATCTATAAGAAGCTATATTTGTAGAATATCAGAAATTTTTATAGGAATTAAGTCTTCCAATAGATCTAAAATTGAAGGTGAGATTATTTGGAAGATATTGAAAATTTTGACACCACCATTCAAGAAAACAACACAGATGATTCAACTAGTAATACTATGCACTAGGTATTTTACTAGAGAGACTCTACTTGGAAGATTGGAAGTAGCAGAAGTGAGATTGAAGCAACTTGGAGATTTTCCCAGAGTGGAAATAACCTTTAGTTCATTAAGCATTCATCCTTCTTTATCAATAAGTGCAAGCATTGGTGGAGACTATGCTAGCAACAACATATCTAGATCCGAGGAGGATAGATGAATTGAATAAGGTATTACCTTACTTGTGAAAAGAGAACTTAAAGGTAAGAAAATCTTTAAATGTTGGACTTGCAATGAATTTGGTCATTATGCTTCTCAATGTCCTAAAAGAGAGAAAATGTATAAGAAGAATTTCAAGTCTAGAAATCCTAGAGATTGTTTGTATGCAAATAAAGATGATGAGTCTAAAGAAAGGGTTTAGAGTGAAAGTGATGATGAGTTAGGATTTGTATCTATAAAAGAAGAAAATCCTAAAAAAGAAGCCAAAGAAGAGAAAGCCCTAGTTTCACAAGTTGAAAAGAGAATTGATTGGATTATAGATAGTGGTTGTTCACATCATATGATTGGAGACATGAATAATTTTGTTAAGTTCAATAATCATGATGAAGGGATTGTCAGAGTTGGTAACAATACAACTTGTCATCTCAAGGGAATAAGATCTATTACTCTTGATGGAAAGACTAATACTAATGATGTTTATTTTGTTGATGGATTAAGCCATAACCTATTGAGTGTTGGATAGTTGGTTGATAAAGGTTATCGATTGCAATTCATAGAGATGACATGCATTATTAAGGATAAATATGGTAAGTTGATTGGCATTGGTACTATTGGCTTGATTTTTCACCCAATTAATATTTTGAAATACCTTGTAAAAATTAGGAAGAAAATGTGTTTTTGCTACTTAGGGTTTCTAAAAATGTGTCTTTCCTCATAAAAACCCTAGAAAATGGTCATGTCCCATGTTTTGATGGATTATTTATAAATTGGTATGCAACTATAAATAGGGATATGTAAAAAATATTTCTTATAAGTTGGTATCCCTAAGTCTTTTGATCTTTTATCACTTCATGTTTCATGCCTCTTAAGTCTTTTAAGTTACAATGAAAAATTCTTTCAATTGCAACATCGCTTCATTGTGATTACTAACCATTTTGAAGGATGTGAGGATGCGAAACAATAATCAAAATGGTCAGCAAAAATTCACTATTGTTATTGTTAATTGTCAAGATAAGGTCATGAATGAGAAATTCAATGGAAATCACATGATCGCAACAGGTTTTTTGCTAAAATGAAAGATAAGTTGTGAAGACACAAAATTGTAACATGTGACAAGGACCTGTTGACAAGGATCAAATGACCATAATCGTGTTTTGGGCCTATGTGTGAATGGACAAAATAATTTTTGAGAAAGTCTTTAGAATGATGACACCTATCTCTATGGAACCCTCTTTGATTTCTAAGCAATGTAAAATAGTACATTTTCAGAGTTGTGGATTAGATGCACATCGATGCTCATTGTATTCTCGCTTTATAAAGTTGCATGAAGAATAGCCAAAGAAAAAATATGAGCACTTGACATGTGGACATGGTGGGACTTGACTAAGCTATGGGCCACAAAATGGAAGGTGCTAGAATGAGTTGTCATAAGAGAAAGTTCTGATTAGTTGAAGGTGCTGATTGTGACAACATGAATTTAGTTTTATAAGAATCTTCAGATCAAGGAAGATCAATGTTTGTCACATTCTCTCTTTATGAAGTTGCACAAAGAATAACCAAAGCAAGAATGTGACCATTTGACATGTGTCCTAGTGGGCCTCGATTCTTAAAGAAATATACATATAACAATTGAAAACATATTGATACAAGTATGAGAATGTGTTTCAATCATTATTGTCACTGATGTTAAACTTGCTACTTGTTAGTAAGACAACTGCTTAGTTGATTTGAGTAATATCATTTGTTTGATTGATAAGGAGGTTTTTGTCAAATGAGATAACAAAAGCACCTAGAGGAAAGGTTGAGTTATGGTATGAAAAAGGAGTACGAAGATCAGTTAAGACAACGATGTTATAGTGCATCAATTATCTACTGAAGGTTGCAAAGGTTGGATACATTGACTAATTCTAGAAGAAAAAGTAAGAAGAATTGAGTTTGCCAAGCTTGACCAAGTAAAGTTTAGTTGATGCTGAGCACTAGTAAACTTTAGTGTTTGTTGAGTGATCTAGTTGCAGATGAGTGGAATAAAGTTTGGAAGCTAAGTGATAGCATATTGATGTTGAGTGCCAATATTCATGTTAAATCATGGATTTGACGAATTTGAGTTGACTATTTTGTTTTCTTGAATTTTGTGAAACATATGGAACATAACTATGATTAGTTGGTGGCACATAATTTATGGTAAGCCATTTTGAGGTGAATTCAAAGAGGATTAAAGAAGAAGTTTCTAAAAGAGACTGAAATGAAAAGATGGGTAGATTCATTGAATCCTACCCAATCCTACCTAATCCTAAAATGGATGATAGAGGTTGAACGACAAAAGATCTTAAATTTCTATTTATAGCAATGGTTGGTTAGAAGCAAGGTTAGTCAATGTTTGAGAAACTAAGTTAGAAAAGAAGTCTAAGGTAATTGCTTCATTCAATGACTGAACATAAGAGACTACTATTGGCAAGAAAAAAAAGAAAGGCTTAAGAGTATGAATGCTTGAAGGGTGAACAAGCTATTAGAGATGAAGTGTGTGAAAGCCAAGCATAATGAAGGACTGAAACAAAGATCTGTAATATGAAAGTGAGCTGTAATTTTTTATCAGATCAAGCCTTACTGTTACTTTCTAATCATTGTACTAGTCTAGGGTAAAACCTTTGGATTAAGGTTGACCTAACAGTTATTTGTAAATCTTTTAACTAGGTGACATTCCGAGTGGATGATCTAAAGTCCTCTAACAAGGCTCCTAATAGGGTGATTGAAATCCTCTAACTAGGCCACATTTAACAGTGTGTATTATATCCTTTAACAAGGTTGGCCTTTCATAGGACATCACTTCAGAAGAGTGAGAATGAGTAGCATGTTACTGTGTCAAATGTGTTATTGAATCTATTATGTTTCATGTTTACATTTTTGCAAAGTTGTTTTGACCTAGGACAATAATCTACAAGTTCAAGTAATTGTATGATCTAATGGATACATGCATGAATATGTTTTATGGACATGGGTTCACTAAGATGTGAAATTTTTTATTTGTACATCTAGACTTTGGATAACTGATTCACTCCCCCTCTCAGTTATTCTAAAGAATTCCAACAATTGGTATCAAAGCCATAAGCTTAAGAGGACTAGTTTGAAGGTACTAGAAGCAAAGATCAAGATGTCAAAAAGAGAGGTACCTAAGGTTAATAGGGACAACATTCTTGCATGGAAAAGTTTGATGAAGCTGCACCTTGGAAGTCTTGGAGACCATGCACAATCTACCATCGCCACTGAGCATGTTGATCCTACTAGAGCCCTAACTGCTAAAGATCTAAAAAAGAAGAAAGAATACAATCAAGAAATGTTGGAGATTGCCTCTACCCTAATTTATGCTAAGTTCGATGACATCAAGGGTTGTGATAGTGCAAAGAAGACGTGGGATGCTCTTCACACCATCTATGGAGGAGATGCAAATGTTTTGATAGCCAAATCTAAAAGTCTTAGAGGTAAGTTCAATGATATGAGGATGCAAGAAGGTGAGAATGTTGCTCAATATTTCTCTAGAATAAAAGATGTTAATTCTATAAGAGGATCTACTAGTAAGATAGATGATGATACTATATTAAGATTTTTTTTGAGAATATTGTTGCCCATCTATGCTATTAGAGATTCTGTAATACAAGAATTGAGATGTATACGAGGTTTTAATTTCACTCTTGAAGGTCTAGTAGGTAGGCTCACTACTTTTAAGCTATCCAATTTTGACAACTTCAAATCTGAGAATGTTGAATCCGCTTTCAAAGCTAAGCTATCATTGAAGGAACCTAATGAGAAAAAGAAGAAAAAGGAAAAATATGTTTCTAGTGACAGTGATACAAATGAGGAGGATGTAGAGCGGCTTGAAGCACTATTAGCAAGGAGATTTCATAGAGGTAAAGGTAAATTCAAAGGTAAGTTACCTATCACGTGTTTTAATTGCAATGAGGTTGGTCATATTGCTGCTAGATGTTCAGAGAAGAAGAATAATAGAAGTGGAGACAAATATAGAAGTAGAAGAGATGAGGACAACAAAGATTACAAAGGCAAGAATTCTTGCTACATTGCAAAAGAGGAAATCAAAGATGGATTTGATGATCATGATGATGAAGTGGTGTATGTTGCAATGAAGGATGATTTTGATGAGGATGAGACAACTACACTAGTGTCTTGTATGAACACGAATGACAGATGGATCATTGATAGTGGGTGTTCACATCACATGACTAGAGATAAAAGTAGGTTCATTACCTTGAATTATTATGATGGAAATAGTCTAAGATTTGGTAATGATGCACCCTATTTGATAAAAGGAAAAGGATATATAAAACTCACAGAAAAGATTTTATGTAACAATGCTTATTATGTTGAAGGACTTAACTATAATTTGTTGAGTGTGTCACAACTATAATTTGTTGAGTGTGTCACAACTAAATAGTTCAAGTTGCAAGGTTGAGTTTGATTATAAGATAACTAAGATATATGCTACTAATGGGAAACTAACTGGAAAAGGTGATCAAAGTAGAGTTAATCTATTATACCTTGATATAAATGATGCTACTTGTCTAGTTGTAGAATTTGATGATATGTGGTTATGGAACAAGAGGTTATGTCATGTTAATTTTGATAACTTGGTTAGTATCAGTAACATGAGAAAAGTCAGAGGTTTGCGTAAGTTGAAGAAAATTGACAATATAATTTGTAAGCAATGTCAGTTAGGAAAAATGACAAAGTCTAGTTTTAAGAGTAAGACTTACACCTCTAAAAGAATTTTGGAGATTGTTCATACTGACTTGTGTGGACTAGTTGATGTGAAAAGATACAAAGGTGACAAGTACATTATGCTATTTGTTGATGATTACTCTAGGATGATGATGGTTATGTTTCTAAAATAGAAATCTGATACTTTCCAAATGTTTAAGTGGTACTTAGCAAGAGTTGATAAGGAAATAGGTAAAAGCCTGAAATGTTTGAGATCTGACAAGAGGAGAATTTACATCAAATGAGTTTGAGATGTTTTGTAATGATAGAGGAATCAAAAGAAAAACATCTACCCCTAGGACCCCTCCACAAAAATGAAATTTTTGAAAGGAGGAATAGATCTGCAATGGATTGTACTAGGATAGTCATGACGGAGAATAATGTTTCTTTGAAATAGTAGAGAGAGGCTGAAAGTATAGCTGTCTATACCTTGAACTATGTGCAAGTCAAGAAAGGTACTCATTCAACACATTTTGAACTATGGTATAGATACTCACCCAATGTAGAATATTTTAAAGTATTTGGAAGCAAGTGTTATATTCTCAAAGATTTCAGGAATGGTAAATTAGATGCAAAAAGTGAAGAAAGTATAGTCCTTGGCTATTCTACAAGAAGTAAAGCTTATAAGTGTTTAAATACTAACACTAACAAAGTTGTGGAAAGTGAAAATGTGAAATTTGATGAATATACAAAAGTACATGAGGTTGAACCTATGAAGGAACTAGAGGAATACAAATCTTCTGTATACTTTTATGAGAGTATGCCTATTGATGAAGATGTTGTAAATCAAGTTGCAAATCAACATCAAGTTTCAGTGACTGCCGAGTCACATACAATGAATGCCAAGTTGCATTCAAGTACCAAGCTATAGTTAGGTGTCGAGTTGTAAAATGAAGTTAAGACACATTCTGATTTTGATATTAATGTACATGAAAGAGATGTTGAATTACCTAATAGAGATGTACATAGTGATTCAAAAGTTGATAGACCTAATGAGAAAAATAGAGCACAACCAAGATTGTCAAAATATGTGAAAAGACATCACCCTACTACACAAATTATTGGAGATAAAGATGTAAGAGCAATGAAAAGAAACAAGATGAGAAGTGATACATGTATTCTTAGCATGCATGAACCTAAAATAGTGAAAGATGCCTTAGAAGATGTGGATTGGAGTAAAGCCATGAAAGAAGAGATTGAAAAGATTGGGAAGAACTTGACATGGACTCTAGTTCCTAGACTAGAAGATAAATATGTGATTGACACCAAGTGAGTGTAAGAAACAAGTTAGATGAAAATGGTGAAGTCACAAGGAATAAGGAAAGATTAGCTTGCAAGGGGTATGCACAAGAAGAAGGGATAGACTGTGGAGAAACATTTGCCCCTATTTCAAGATTGGAAGGAGTAAGAACTCTTCTTGCTTACTCTACATACAAAGGTTTTAAAATTTATCAGATGGATGCTAAGTCTACATTTTTGAATGAAATATTGGAAGAAGAGGTCTATATAGAATAGTTAGAAGGATTTGTTGATGCTAGCAACAAAATCATGGTATGTAGACTACACAAAGCTTTATATGGTTTGAAGCAAGCACCAAGAGCGTGGTATGAAAGGCTTCACAATTATCTTGTGAATATTGGATTTGAGAGGACTGATGATAAAAATAATTTGTACTTGAAGATAGAAAAAGGCAAAGGCATTTTACTATATAATTTTTTTGTTGATGATATCATATTTGGCCGTCAAGATACTTTATGTAAAACCTTTGCAAATGAAATGAAGAAAGAATTTGAGATGTTTATGTTTGGAGAGAACAAGTTCTTTGTGGGTTTGCAAGTACATTAGATGAAATATGGTATATACATCACTTAGTATAAATATGTAAAGGAGATACTAAAAACTTTTGGATTGGAAGATTCCAAGCCAGTAAGCACACCTATGGTGGTAGGACACAATTTGTCAAAGAATGATGATTCAACTGAGGTGAATCAAACATTGTACAAGTTTATGATTGACAAATTGTAATATGTAGTGCATAATAGACCTGATATTGCATTATATGTTGGGATAGTTGCATGATTCTCTGCTAATCCTAGAGAGAATCATTTGATGGCTATTAAGATAATAATGAGATACTTGAAAGGAATAAAAGACTATGGTCTATACTACAAGGAAAATGAGAAGTTTGAGTTGAGAGCCTACACTGATGCTAATTGGGCTAGAAATACTGATGACATAAATAGTACTAGTGGAGGAGCATTTTTCTTAGGAAAAATGTTGGTTACATTGACTAGCAAGAAACAAAGCTGCATATCTCAATCTACTACTGAAGTTGAATATGTTGCTGTTGTAGTAAATTGTACATTGTGTGGATCAAAAAACTACTCAAAGGTATGAAGGAGGAAATCACTAAACCTATGATAATAAAAGTTCTATAAATATATCAAAGAACCCTGTGATGTATACAAAGACTAAGCACATTGCAATCAAGTATCATTACTTGAGAGAATTAGTTCAAGTCAAAGAAGTGAAGATGGAATATGTGAATACAAAAGAGAAAATAGTTGATATCTTCACAAAAGCATTACCTAAGGATGCTCACGAGTATCTAAGACGTAAATTAGGGGTGATACCCCTATCCAAGGCTATTTAAGAAGCATGAGAAGTGCCCTACATCAACTAAGATGATTGACATATGTTACACATTGATGCAATGGATCTTAGTTTAGCAGTTGTCTAAAGTAATCAAAGAGCTAGAATAGTTGATCAGTCACAAGCTAGGTGATAGAGGGAGAAACTAAAAATGTTCACGTCTGCATATTAAGATGACAAGTCTTTGGCATTGTTGTCAAAGAGGAAGATAGTGTACCAATCAAAACAAGAAACATGGAATATATACTTAGAGGGAGATAATGTACTTGATGATTAAAAGACATACATCTACCTAATAAGAGGGAGATAGTGCTGAGGGAGATATAAGAACATAATAGATAGAACCAATACCTGCATATTAGAAAGAGGAAGTGATCAAGAGGGAGTCATAAGGATGAGTTGATTGCTTGTTGATCAGAATAGAATTTTGTAGCCTATATAGAAGATGAAAGCTACTGATAGAGGGGGAGATTTCAATACAAGGAATTATTTTCTTTTTGGTATTGTTATTGATGTGGTTTGCCATCAATGTCAAAGAGGGAGATTGTTGAAAATATCTTGATACAAGTATGAGAATGTGTTTCAATCATTGTTTTGCCACTAATGTCAAACCTGCTACTTGCTGGTAAGACAACTACTTAGGTGATTTGAGTACTATCATTTGTTCGATTTTTTAGGAGGTTTTGATCAAATGAGATAACAAAAGCATCTAGAGGAAAGGTTGAGTTATGGTATGAAAAAAGAGTACAAATATCAATTAAGAAAGTGATGTTATAGTGCATTGATTATCCACTTAAGGTTGTAAAGGTTGGATACACTGACTAAGTCTAGAGGAACAAGTAAGAAGAATTGAGTCTACCAAGCTTGACCAAGTGGACAGTAGGTGTTGAGAAAAGTTAGTGCAAGCTGAGAAAAAAACCAGTTGGAGTCGAGTAAAGTGAAAGTTTAGTGTATATCGAGTGATATAGTGTAAGCCGAACAAAGTCTAGTTAATGTCGAGCACAAGTAAACTTTAGTGTTTTTCGAGTGATCTAGTTGAAGATGAGTGGAAGAATAGTTTGGAAGCTGAGTGACATCATATTGATACCAAGTGCTAGTATTCAGGTTAAATCATGGATTTTGTGAATCTGAGCTGACTATTTTATTTTTTTGAATTTTGTGAATCGTGTGGAAGATAACTATGATGAGTTGGTGGTACATAATTCATGGTAAACCATTTTGAGGTGAATTCAAAGAGGATTAAAGAAGAAGTTTCTAGAAGGGACTAAAATGAAAGATGGGTAGATTCATCGAATCCTACCTAATCACACCTAACCGTAAAATGGACAATAGAGGTTGAACGACAAAAGATCTTAAATTTTTTATTTATAGAGATGGCTGGTCAGAAGCAAGGTTGGTCATTGTTTGAGAATCTAAGTTAGACAAGAGGTCTAAGGTAATTGCTGCATTCAATGACTGAACATAAGAGACTACAATTGGTAAGCGAAGCAAGAAAGGCTTAAGAGTATGAATGCTTGAAGGGTGAACAAGCTATCAAAGTTAAAGTGTGTGAAAGACAAGAAAAATGGAGGATAGAAATAGAGATCTATAATCTACAAGTGAGTTGTAATTTGTTATTAGATAAAGCCTTACTGTTACTTTCTAATCATTGTACCAATCTAGGGTAAATCCTTTGGATTAAGGTTGATCTAACAGTCATTTGTAAATTATTTAACTGGGTGACATCCCAAGTGAATGATCTAAAGCCCTCTAACAAGGCTCACTCCTAATAGGGTGATTGAAATCCTCTAACTAGGTCACATTTAATAATGTGTATTGTATCCTTTTGATGCAGGAGCATCTTGGATTGCATTGCTATCTTGCATGTTTTCAATTTTTACCTTGTTGTTGAATCTATGTTTTTCTAGTTTTTAGGTGTCCATTGAAAACTGAGTAACTTATTTTTCACAATGAATGAGAAGATTCTCTTTTCAAGGATTGAAGAGGGCCTAGAGTACTTCCTTGTGTCAAAGGTGCAAGTTCTAATTCCTCATAAGTTGGGAGATATGGAGATTCTCCTAGAGTATCAATTTTTGGTAGCTCTGCATGGCAATTTTCTGTGCTTGAATTTCAGGATGGATGCACACTTGTCCTTGGTGAATCAGCCTTTATACACTTAAGGATTCATAGAGGGCCTAAAGTACTACCCACAGTTTGAAGCACAAGTTCTAAATCAATTGGAGCTAGGAGATATCACGATTTTTATGGGATATTGATTTCTCGATATTTAATTATTGATGCAGGCTGACTTGTTGCTCTTCAAGTATTTAATGTTAGGTTTATTTTCATGATGGGTATTTAATATTTTCTAAGAGCTGACTTGTGGTTTCTCTATGTTCTAGAATGATCTATAAGCCATTTTTGATAGTATAAATAGAGTGTTTAGGCTTAGAGCTAGGGCATTTTTTAGAGATGATTGGAGAGCAAAATTGGAAAGTACAAATTTGAAGCTGGACCTTAGATCATGAATGCATTTTGTATCTGGCCATAACCTAGAATGCCTTATAGTTGGACATGTATGGTGATATTTTTATGAATCAATAAAGAACCTCTCTCTCTCTCTCTCTCTCTCTCTCTCTCTCTCTCTATTCTCTTTTGTGTTTGCTTTTGTTGTGTTAACTCTTGCATGGTGGTTTAGGTAGCTAAGTGTACCATTGGCCTCAATTCCTCCCAACCTGCCTTATGTCAGGTGGTATCAGAGCTTGAGGTTCATCCTTGGGGTGATTGGATCGTGTAGAACCTTGATTTAGATTTGGTTATAGGATTACAGATCTACAAATTTGACCTATAACTTGTAGAGGGTTACAATCTTGCAAGAACCTGATATGTAAAAATGGTTTGTGGCCGAGGAATTGCTAATAATGCCATATTGGATCAATTGAGACAAATTTCAGCTAGATTAGATGCTGTGGAGATAGCCTAGAGGAGAGGAGCACATCTTTATGATGAAGCAGTAACACCAATTCCTAATCCAAAACCTAAAGAAGATCAAGATGAGGAAAGATTACTAAAGTATTATCTAGGGCACATTTGAAGCCTGTTGTAGAAGTTGTTTCATATGATAGAAAGTTGGACACCAATGCTATGTTAGATTGGATTTTAGATATGAAGTTCTTTGAGTAGGAAAACACTACTAATAAAAAGAAGGTAAAGATTGCAGTTACTAGGTTGAAAGGTCATGCTTCACTATGGTGGGAGCATTTGCAAATTGATAGACAAAGGAGAGGAAAGGAGAAGATTAGAACTTGGTCAAAGATGGTGAACAAGGTAAATAAAAAATTCCTTCTTGCTGATTACCAAGTTAGCTTGTTGAGAAAGATGTGAAATTTGAGACAAAAGGACATGACTGTGAAAGAGTATACTGAGAAATTATATAGATTGGACATAAGATTTGGATATGTGGATGATGATGTTGAGAAAATTGTAAGGTACATAAATGGATTGAGATCTGGAATTCAAGAAGAAATAAGTTTTGTGAAGTTGGAAAGTATGGAAGAAGCATATCAATATGCCTTGAAAGCTGAGGAGATCTTGAGAAAGAGGTAGAGGTGGTAGATTCCAAAGAGGTAGAGGTAGATCTTATCGTGAAGGTGGCAGATCTAACAATTTTGTGCAGGATAAAGGAAAATCTAAATGGAAGAATGATGACAAAGACAAGACCGAGTGGAAAGGTGGTAGTTCATACTGAGGAGGCACTGGATCTTATTGAGGAAGAGGTAATTCTTATTCTAGAGGTAGTTTTCATGGTAATTATTTCAGATGTGGTAAAGAAGGATATAGATCTCTTTAATGTAGATCTTCTGAAAGTGGGCAGAATAATAGAAATGTTTTGATTCAAGGAGACATTGAGAGTTCACCAAGTGGACCTGAGGCTGGAGAAAATGTAATGGTAAGAAGAACCTTATGTAATAAGGGAAGTGATGAGGAACTTATCCTTCGAAGAAGTCTTTTCAAGACCAGATGTAAGATGGATGGAAAATGCTGAAAGGTGATCATTGATAGTGGAAGTTCAACAAATTTTGCATCAGAAGAGTTGGTTCCAAAGTTGTAGTTCCAGAGGCTGAAACATCCCAAACCTTATTATGTTTCATGGATAAAAGATGAGCATAAGATATTGGTAAGTGAGCAATGTATTGTGAAGTTCAAAATTGGACACTACTTTGATGAAGTTTTGTGTGATATTAGGCCCATGGATTGTTGTCATATTTTTTTGGGTAGACCTTGACAATATGATAGATATGCTATACATGAGGGCCCGTTTGGTTTATGGATATCAATAGGAATTAGAATTGCGAATTCTAAAAAAATTGTAATCCACTATTTGGGTTGACAAAATGAGAATTGGAATACGAGAAAATTAGAATTTCATATCCTCATTTATCCCCCAATTCGAGGATTCGGTCTTCCTTCCAAATAGTTGGTATTGCTCAAATACCCATTTTAATTCCAATTTTGGAAAAAATGAGCATTGCAAATTAATACAAATGAAACTTTTTAAAAGTCCAACAGACCTAATTTTTTTTGGCGATCAAACTTTTTGTCTGCCAGATTATATTTGTTTGCACTCCATTTTATCTCTACAAATGTTTTGCTCCATTTTCTCTGGTTTCTCACATTGTTGTTTACAAATCCATTTTTTCTCTGCCAAATGTTCTGCTCTCCATTTTCTTTAGTTTCTCAACATCTCTACAAAGGTATGGTTGCATTTTGCTCTCCATTTTGCTAGGGTTTAATAGATTTTTCTTTGAATACGAGGCCCTTCTATTTTTGTTCATTACGATGCCACTATTTTTAGTTGTGAGGAGTTGCGCAAAAGCATATGCATTTCTTACCCAGCCCATTATTTCTTCTTTGGCCGACCAAACTCCTATAGAATGGTGGTACTTTTGTGTTGAATGTAGATTCATTGATTTTTTACAGTTTCTTTCTTGCGTTGACCCTGCCTTTGTGCATTTCGTCGAGGTTTTGGTCGTGAGTTCAAACCTTAGCTGTCGCAGTGGCCATTTCCTTCACTAACAAGGCAGTTTGTAGATTATTTTCCTCTGATATTTTCATTTCCTTTTTGTTTAATTTGTTTTCCATTGTGAGTTTTGGTGTGGCCATGGCTCATATCCAATTCCAAAAATGTGCAACCAAATGGTGAAAATGTGTATTCTCATAATGAATTCTTGGTGAACCAAATGGTCCCAAATCAAACCCTCAATATAGTAATCTGGATTTCAAGTTCTAGAATTCCAAATCAAGGTTTTCAAATGCCAATTCTTGAATCATATTCCAGCAACCAAACGGGCCTTGATGGAAGATTGAATCAATATACTCTTTGTGTGAATGGTAAGAAACAGATATTATTGCTTTTGATTGAAAGTCTAGATGAGGTCAATTGTACTGAAATAAAATTTTGCATGTTTAATGGAAATCTATTTGAAAAGGAAGTAAAGAAGAATCAAATTTTTTTTGATATAGTTCCTAGAGGACCAAGTGTTGGTAGTAATGAACGAGCATCAGAAGTTGGTAATGACAGAGTCACAACAAAAATTATAGAATTGATGAATGAGTATAAAGATATTGTTACTGATGATATTCCTGATGGTTTACCTCCAGTAAGAAGTATAAGCCATTGTATGGATCTATTTCCTAGAGCTAGTTTTCCAAACAAAGCACCATATAGATTAACACCTATAAAGAATGAAGAACTTAATAGACAAGTGCATGAGTTGTTGTAGAAAGGTTTGATTAGAGAAAGTTTGAGCCCACGTGTTGTACCTACTGTATTAGCACCTAAAAAGAATAGAGAATAGAGAATAGAAAAAAGTTGCATTTTTCTATCAACATATTGAAGGTAGTTATAGAAAATAAAGTGGGGATCTTATGTGGTAATTAGTATTTCAAGTTGGGGTCTTGTTATGCCCTGCAAACTTGTCGCTACTTCTTGCGAGAAAAGAGTCCCCCCCCCCCCCCCCCGTACTTTTGTCTTGCCTTACTTCAAACAAGTCCTTTGTGGTTTGTTTAGATTTTTTGTTTTTAGGTTCCTGCATCCCTGCCCAAGTTGTTGGTCCCTCTTGTGTGGGAGAAGGAAGTAAGGATCCCCGACCTCATGCCAAGGGTCTATGGCCAATGATAAAAGTAATTTCTAGACCTTTAGAAACCCTTTCCCTTTGTCTTCCATGATAAAAAAAAGTATTATGTAGTCTTAGGTTGGACACATAGAAAGGTTCATTAATGAGGAACATCATTAATCCATCCTTTAATTACCATGATTGATAGGTTATTAAGATGCCTAAAGGGGTTTATTGTCACTTTGTTCAATAATCACAAATTTTTTATAAGAAATCTTTGTTTTGGTTGTGACCCCTCTTTCACATGATCATTTCTCAAGTTTGTAAGTGCTTTGGTGGGTCAGGCTAGTTCTGGTTTGTGTTTGGACAAAGACAGGTACTAGTGTCACGATACCTCTACAAGTTTGTGTTCTAGGTTGGTGTTTACCCCTTCCCTTTCCTTTCTATTTTTAAGTCCATATTTATCTTTTTCTTTTCATTGTTTGTAACTTTTCTTTGTTCATTCCTTTGGTGTTCTTTTTGTTTTCTCGTTTCACCTTCTTAGGTGTTGTTTCACTAGTCATTGTTTGAATTTTCCCTTCTTGTTTTGTTTTCATTGTTTGTTCATGGCGGGGTTGAGTTTTTTTGGCTCCACCCTTCTTTGTGTAGGGGAAAACTTAACATTTATTCCATGCAATTATCTATGTATCTTGAATTTTTGGTAGTGGTTGGTGGTTTGAATTGATGGTACAAGATGCACTCATTTGTAGGAAGGTTTTGCTAGTTATGTTGTTTTCTTTTCTGGGTTGTGTTGTTTGGTGGTGCCAGTTAATTTCCTTTCACTTTTTATGGATGTTGGCCTTGCCAAGATGGTGGTTTTCATCTTGGAAACCATATGGTGTCTTCTTTTATCTCTAGTTCTGCATGGGGTTGCATTCCACAAATAAAATCAATTTGTTTGGCTTAGCAAAAATGTTGAAGGCACGACTTCATGGGTGCTTGATTGGTGGCTTTGAATTTGAAAGATGGAAAGTGGGATATATTTTCACTATTAAAAAGCACACGTATGATCTCGGTTATGGTGGGTTAGTAGTGAGTCATTAACATTGTGTTGGCACCCCTTTTCATGGTCTTGGGTGACTATAAGAAGTTTTTTTTCCTTTGATCTTTCACCAAGATGCACCACCTATCCTCATGTTGGGTGCCTTGCATCATTAACAACAACTTGGTTGGTATTTTGAATTCAAATATCTATCACATCAAAAGTACACAATATTTATTGGTCCAATGTATCACACAAGTGAATATTGAATAATAGTCTTGTCGATAGCATAAGGACAACTAAGTGTGTAAGCTATGATGCCAAATTCAGGATTCCAACAAAGAATGAGTAATGAATATCTTGTAAGTCCCAAACTATCTATTTTGTGCTCACAAGTTTAAATATTTAATGTTTTTTAGGATTCAGGGATTTTGATCAGAAATAATTTAGGATATACAACCAAAGAGATCTCTTTATTTTTAACCAATTGTAATGACTGTTATTTTTTGTATTGTCCGTTCAACTTCTTATGAAATCATAAGATGTGGTAACCTTTTGGTTTCCTTGAAAATGTATAAAGAGGATCCATTCAAAGTTATGAAAAGGAAAGATATGGACATACAACTCATTTGCTGAGATTGCCGATTTTTATTAGATCTTATATAAGAAGTTCATGGGCATACATCTCATTCACGAGATGGCCCAACTTTTATGAGCTCAAACACACAACTCCTCCATGAGTTTCTCCAAATTTGATTGATTTGCAGGTTTACAAGATTGTCCACAATTATATGAAACTTTTTTTAATATTATGAATAAATTGAATTCTTGATATTATTTATTATGTATTTACAATACCATTATTTCTTCCTTTAGTATTGTCCTCTAAATTGACAAAACAATTCAGATCAGTGGTATTAGAGCTAGGTTTGATCTTGTTTTAGATGTACCTATAATAAGATTTATCCCAATATGAAGGTGTTCTTATAGTGGTCTTGATGAATGGTGCTCCCCTTAATACCATAAACTAATAACAAAAACAAAGAAACAACAAAAAATGTGAGAAAAAAAATGGACTTCCAGAATTATAGAATTCACAAGTACAATATACTAACCCACATCGGCGCCTTCATTACAATAAATTGCAAGACAAATTATGAACTATCACCTAGAGCCATTCTAGACAATGTTCTGGCCTTTCTTAAATAGGCAATTTTATGCCACCCAAGAAGGTTCTAGACATTGAAACTTAATACCTAGGGTCGACAGTGTTAGAAATGCTTTAGAATAACTGAGAGGGGGGTGGGGGTGGTGAATCCTTTATTCAAGGTCCAAATGTCCTATTCAAATTTTTCACTAAGTATAGTGAGCCCATTCAATCATTCATTCATCCAAGCTTTAACTTTTCTAATCAGCAAGTTACTGTAAATCAACATGCAAGCATAACACAGAAGAAATCAACACATAACACAATGATTTACATGGAAACCCAATTTGGGAAAAACCACTAGTAACATGCTACTCAATTATCACTCTTCTGAAGTGATGCCCTGTGAAAGGCCTATCTTGTTAAAGACTTAGAACACACTATTAAATGTGACCTTGTTAGAGGATTTAACCACCTTGTTAGAAGTGGGCCTGGTTAGAGGACTTTAGAACATTCACTTGGAATGCCACCTTGTTAAATGATTTACAAATGGCTATTAAACCAACCTAAGTCCATAGGATTTTCATATCTAATACAATTGCTAGAGAGTATTAGAAAATCTTGACTTGACTACAACATACAACTTAACTTGCAGATCTCAGATCACTTCTCAGCTCATACCATTGCCTGGCCTTCAATCTCTACAACTCTCTTGACAAATTGCCCTCCTTTCAAGCTCAGTCTCCTTGAGTCTCCATGCTCAATGTACTAGTGTAATAATCTCTTCATGACCACTTGTATAAGTAGAGCCTCTGTGCTCTTCCTTTTCCTAGATATCTTCTCCTTGACACCTTTCTAAGCACTTCGCAATTTGGCACTTCAACAACAATAACATTAGCAACATTTACTTCTTGGTCTATGACTCCTTAAATAGAAGTCTTGGAATTCCTTTTCCTTCTTGATTCTTCCATTCTTTAATTTCAATTCATATGGATTAGGTAGGATTCATTGCATCTAACCCATATTTTGTTTCCTCTAGGAACTTCTTGAATAATCCTCTTGAATTCACCTAAAAATTGTTTACATAGAATTCTGTGCCACTAGCTCATCATCCTTATCTTCCAACTCGTTCACAAAATTCAAGGTAACTACTATTTCAGCTCAAATTTGGTGAATCTTCATCATTTAAAATAATGTAGTAGCTCGACACTATTGAAATACTGGTGCTCAGCACATACTGTGTTACTCATCATCAACTGTGTTTTTCCTGATGCTCAGCACCTGAAGATCACTCGATATACACTAGAATTTTTGTTACTTGACTCCAACTGAGAGTTTTCTCAGCTTCAACTAACTTGTTCGGAACCTACTAATGATCTTAGTTTAAGCTTTGCAGTCAACCTTGTTACAACTTCTTCCTCTAATGTTTCTAAGTGTGACCAACCTTTGTATCCTTGAGTATGTTATCAATACATCATTTAACCATTGTCTTAACTGATCCTTGTACTTCATTATAACATCATAACTCAACCTTTCCGTTAGGTACTCTTGTTACATCTTGTTGATCAAATCCTCTTCATCAATCAATTAAGTGATAGTACTTGGATTTTATAAGAAAATGTCATTCTTACAAATAGTAGGTTTGACATCAATGACAAAACAATGATTGAAAACAACAATCTTCTTTCTTTGCAACAATCTCCCTCTTTGATCTTCAACAATGAGCTTTTCAATCAGATTTCCAACAATCTCCCTCTTTGGCATTGATGGAAAACCAAACTAATCAACCTTCAAACTAAACTATTTAACCACAAGTTAACTAATTTAGAATAGTAAGTCAAATGCAAAAAAGTAATTGTAACTTCACATCTCCCTTTACTATTCTAATTGCTTCATTTCTGCTTCTCCTTCTTAGCTATTGTATCCTTGTTCTTTGTCTTTCTCCCTCTGTATTGCTCATCTTCTATTGTTCTAATCAACTTTTGATTATTTCTATCAACCTCTCCCTCTATCTTCTTTTGATTAGTATCTCCCTCATACTTCTAATTACTAGATCATTAGCATGTGATCAATTTCTCACAACTTCTCTCGTTGATTAGTTTCTCACAACTTCTCCCTCTTTGACAACAATGCCAAAGACATATTAGTCATTTTAGTATGCAAGTGTAGCTTTTGCAAGTTCATTCAATTTCTCCCTCTGACACCTTTCTTGTGACTGATTTGGGACTTTAGCACATCTACTACTTTAGGCATGAATCCTAAAGTAAACATCTTCTACATCAATGTGTAAAATCTTTTAATAATCAGCTCATTTGATGCAGGGTAGTCTTGCTTTTGCCTCAAGTAGCCTTAACTAGGGGTATCACCCCTAATTTACCTCTAAGATACTCAAAAGCATCTTTAGGTAGTGCTTTTGTAAAGATGTCAACAATTTGTTCCTTTGAGCTAACATATTCCATCTTCACTTGTTTGTCTTCCACCAACTCTCTTACATAGTGATACTTGATTGCAATATGCTTTGTTTTAGCATGCATTACAAGATTCTTTGATATGTTGATAGCACTTATATTATCACAATAGAGTATCACAAGCTCAATTACCTATTCCTTCATACCTTGCAACAAATGTTTGATCCATACAATATTGGTGCAAATTATAGCAGCTGCAACATATTCAGCTTCAACAATGGACTGTGAGGTACAACTTTGCTTTTTGTTGGTCCATGTAATCAACCTCTTTCCCAAGAAAAGTGATCCTCCACTAGTGCTTTTTCTATCATCAATGTTACCTCCCCAATCTGCATCAGTGTATGCTTTCAGTTCAAAATTTTCACTCTTCTTGTAGTACAAACAAAAGTCATCAGTCCCTTTTAGGTATCTTAGTATTCTCTTTACTGCCATTAAGTGATTTTCTCTTGAATTTGCAAAAAATATTGTCACTATTCCAACAACTAATGCAATGTATGGCCTACTATGTAAAACATACTGCAGCTTTTCAATCATTGATCTATACAATGTCTGATTCACTTTAGCAGACTCATCATTCTTGGATAACTTATGTCCTATTGCCATTGGTGTGCTAACTGGTTTTGACTCTTCTAATCCAAATGTTTTAAGTATCTCCTTGATGTATTTGGATTGGGTCACAAATATGCCATGTTTCAATTGATGTACTTTTAATCCAACAAATAATTTGATTTCTCCAAACATTGACATCTTAGATTCATATTTCATTTGATAAGCAAAATCTTTGCATAGAACATCTTTTTCTCCAAATATTATATCATCAACAAAGATTTCTGATATCAAAATGTCTTTACCTTTTTCTGCTTTGATGTACAAGTTGCTATTGTCATCTGTTCTATCAAATCCTATCTTCACAAGATATTTGTGCAATCTCTCATACCATGCTCTAGGGGCTTGCTTTAATCCATAAAGTGCTTTGTATAGTTTGTAGACCATGTCCTTGTTCTTATCATCTAAAAATTCTTCTGGTTGTTCTATGTAGACTTCCTCTTCTAGTATACCATTTAGAAATGCAAACTTCACATCCATTTGGTACACTTTGAAACCTTTGTATGCAATATATGCAAGTAATGTTCTTACTCCTTCCATTCTTGCAATAGGAGAAAATGTCTCCTTGTAATCCAGTCCTTCTTCTTGTGCATAGCCTTTGCAAACTAGTCTAGATTTGTTTCTTGTTATCTCACCATTCTCATCAAGTTTGTTTCTAAACACCCATTTGGTACCAATCACATTCTTATCAGCTGGTCTAGGAACTAGGGTCCATATTTTGTTTTTCTCAATCTGATCTATCTCCTCTTCCATGGCTTTATGCCAGTCACCATCTTGTAATGCATCTTTCACTATTTTAGGTTCAACCTTACTTAGTAGACATGATTCATTCTTAGTCTATTCCTTGTAATTGGTCCAGCATCCTTATCACCAATGATTTCTTCTATAGGGTGATGTCTTCTCACATACTTGTCTAATCTTGGTTTTATCCTTCTTTCCATGTTTGATCCTTCAGCTTCAGAGTCATTTTTTTCTTCTTCATCTAGCACTTCATCATTTCTCTCATGTGCACTGATTTTAGAGTTAGAATGTGCATTCTCTACATTCTATAGCTTGGCTTCTGAATGCAGCTTGGCATTCACTGGTTGTGACTTGGTAGATACTAAAATTTGTTACCGATTCCCAACTTGATTTGTAGCATCGTCTTCAAAAGTCATTCCTTTATAGAAGTATCTAAAGGATCTATAATCCTCTAATTGCTTGGACTCATCAACTTGGACTTCTGCATGCTCATCAAAATTTACATTTGCACTCTTCACAATCTTGTTAGTGTTAGTGTTCAAACACTTATATGCTTTTCTTCTAGTGGAGTATCCAAAGAATATGCCTTCATCACTATTTGCATCAAACTTGCCCTTTCTAGTATCTTTAAGAATATAGCATTTACAATCAAATACTTTGAAATATTTAACAGTAGGTGAGTGACCATAGCATAATTTAAAAGTTGTTGCATTTGTACCTTTCTTGACTTGGACTCTATTCAGTGTGTAGACTACAGTGCTTACAGCTTCTCTCCAGTATTTTAGTGCAACATTTTTCACCATCATCAAGGTTTGAGCATAGTCAATCACTAACCTATTCCTCCTTTTAGCAATACCATTCTATGGTGGAGTTCTTGGTGCTGATGTTTGCCTTTTGATATCTTTGTCATTGTAGAATATCTCAAACTCTTTTGATGTGAACTCACCTTTTCTGTCTGACCTTAGAATTTTCAGGTTTTTTCCAATTTCCTTCTCAACTCTAGCCAAATACAACTTAAACATTTGGAATGCATCAGATTTTTTCTTTAAAAAAATAGCAGTCATCATCTTAGAATAATCATCTACAAATAGCATTATGTATCTGTCTCCTAGATAGCTTTGCACTTCTATCGGACCACATAAATTTGTATGGACTAACTCTAGTACTTTTTTGGAAGTGTATGTTTTTCTTTTGAAACTAGACTTAGTCATCTTCCCTAGTTGACATTGTTTGCACATTGTGTTTTCAGGTTTATTTAATTTTGGCAACCCTCTGACCTTCTTTTTCTTGCTAATGTTGATCAGATTATCAAAGTTAATATGACACAGCCTTTTATGCCACAACCACACATCATCAAGTCTAACAACAAGACATGTTGCATCTTCCATATCTAGGTAAAATAGATTACTCCTAGTTTGTTCACATTTTCCTATCAGATTTCGATCAGTATCATAGATCTTAGTAGTTTTGTTTCCAAATTCAACTTTGCAACCTACATTGCCTAACTATGATACACTCAACAAGTTGTAGTTCAATCCTTCAACATAGTATGCATTATCACATGAAATTTTCTCCGTGAGTTTAATAAATCCTTTTCCTTTGATTTGACATGGAGCATCATTACCAAATCTAACACTATTTCCATCATATTAAGTATCGGTAATGAACTTACTTTTATCTCCTATCATGTGATGTGAGAATCCACTATCTAGGATCCACTTGTCATTCTTGTTCACACAGGTAATCAATGTTGTTGCTTCATTTTCATCTTTATCTGATTCATCCTTCATGGCCACATAGACTACTTCATCATCATTCTGATCAAAATCTTCTTCAACAATGTAGCATTCTTTCCTTTTTCCTTGTAGTCTTTTCTATCATCTTCTCTTTTGTTCCTATACTTGTTTTCTTCTTTGTAGTTCTTCTTCTATGTAGATCTTGCAGCAATATGACCTATTTCATTGCAATTGAAACATATGATATGGAGCTTACCTTTGAATTTACCTTTCCCTCTATGGAATCTCCTAGCCAATAGTGCTTCTAACTGTTCCACATCTTTCTCATCTGTGTTGCTATCACTAGATGCATGTTTTCCTTTTCTTCTCTTCTTGCTTGATGTTTCCTCCTCAGTGTCTTTGATTGTCATGTTGGCCTTGAAAGAAAATTCAAGGTTCTTAGGTCTATATTTATCAAAATTGGATAACTCAAATGCAATAAGTCTTCCCACTATTCCTTCAAAGGTTAGTGTGTTCCCTTGTACACACCTTAGCTCTTAGATGGCTGAAACTCTAATACAATAGATAGGTAGTAGAGTTCTTAAGTATTTGCTAATGACAGTTTCTTCTTCCAATTGACCACCTAGACTTCTTATTGCACTTACCACTTCTTTCATTCTTGCAACATATTGAGCAACATTTTCACCTTCCTCCATTTTCATGTCATCAAAATTTCCTCTTAAACTTTCTCTCTTTACTCTCTGGACATTTTGATCTCCTCCATAGATATCTGATAAGGCTTTCCACATCTTGAATTCAGTGTCACAATCTTTGATGTCATCATATTCAACATAATTAATTGCATAGGCAATCTCCAACATTGCTTGATTGTGCTCCTTTTTGTTCAAATCATCTACAGTAAGAGGTCCTGTTGGATTTACATGTTCATTTTCAATTGAGGTTTGTGCATAGTCACCTATTAATCTAAGGTGCAATTTCATTAGACTCTGCCATGCAGCAAAGTTGTCTTTGTTAAGCTTAGGAACTTCTTTTTTGGACATCTTGATCTTCCTGCTTCTAGTACCTTGAAACTAAATCAGCAGTTGGCTCTGATACCAATTGTTAGAAATGCTTTAGAATAACTGAGGGGGGGTGGGGGTGAATTAGTTATTCAAGGTCCAAATGTCCTATTCAAACTTTTCACTAAGTATAGTGAGCCCATTCAACCATTCATTCATCTAAGCTTTAACTTTTCTAATCAACAAGTAACTGTAAATCAATATGCAAGCATAACACAAAAGAAATCAACACATAACACAGTGATTTATGTGGGAATCCAATTTGAGAAAAATCACCAGTAACATGCTAATCAATTGTCACTCTTCTAAGGTGATGCCCTGTGAAAGGCCTGCCCTGTTAAAGGCTTACAACACACTATTAAATGTGACCTTGTTAGAGGATTTAACCACCCTATTAGAAGTGGGCCTAGTTAGAGGACTTTAGAACATTCACTTGGAATGCCACCTTGTTAAAGGATTTACAAATGGCTATTAAACCAACCTAAGTCAATAGGATTTCATATCTAATACAATTGCTAGAGAGTATTAGAAATCTTGACCTGACTACAACATACAACTTAACTTGTAGGTCTTAGATCACTTCTCAGCTCATACCATTGCCTGGCCTTCAATCTATGCAACTCTTGACAATTTGCCTTCCTTTCAAGCTCAGTCTCCTTGAGCCTCCCTGCTCAATGTACTAGTGCAATCATCTCTTCATGACCACTCACAGAAGTAGAGCCTCTGTGCTCTTCCTTCTCCTAGATGTCTTCTCCTTGATACCCTTCTAAGAACTTCATAATTCTACCCTTCAATAGCAATAGCATCAACAACATTTGCTTCTTGATCTATGACTCTTTAAATAGAAGTCTTGGAATTCTTTTTCCCACTCGATTCTTCTATTCTTTAATTTCAATTCGTATGGATTAGGTAGGATTCATTGCATCTAACCCATATTTTGTTTCCTCTAGAAACTTCTTGAATAATCCTCTTGAATTCACCTATAAGAGGTTTACATAGAATTCTGTGCCACTAGCTCATCATCCTTATCTTCCAACTCGTTCACAAAATTCAAGGTAACCACTTTGTTAGCTCAGATTTGGCGAATCTTCATCATTTGAAATAATACAATAGCTCAAAACTATTGAAATATTGGTGCTTGGCACATATTGTGTTACTCGTCATCAACTATGTTTTTCTTGGTGCTCAACACCTGACGATCACTCGGCACCAACTAAGATTTTTTGATGCTCAGCACGTGAACTTCACTCAACAACTGAAGATCACTTGACACATACTAGAATTTCTATTACTTGACTCCAATTGAGAGTTTTCTTGGGTTTGACTAACTTGTTCGGCACCTACTAATGATCTTACTTTAAGCTTTGTAGTCAACCATGTTACAACTTCTTCCTCTAATGTTTTTAAGTGTGACCAACCTTTGTATCCTTGGGTATGTTATCAATACATCATTTAACCATTGTCTTAATTGATCCTTTTACTTTACTACAACATCATAACTCAACCTTTCCTTTAGGTGCTCTTGTGACATCTTGTTGATCAAATCCTCTTCATCAATCAACTAAGTGATAGTACCTAGATCTTATAAGAAAATGTCATTCCTACAAATAGCAGGTTTGACATCAATGATAAAAAAATGATTGAAAACAAAAATCTTCTTTCTTTGCAACAATCTCCCTCTTTGATCTTCAACAATGAGCTTTTCAATTAGATTTCCAACAGACAGACCCTAACAATACATATAGAGTCGGCCAAATACATCTTTGACAATTATTTTAGATATTTTGGGTAGCCCAACTTTGGAAGGTCATAACTCTCAAACTATTGCTCTAATTGCCTACTCGAAAATGCCAGCTCCTGATCTATAGGCTTAGAACCATGCTAGAGCCCTTTTATCAAGTTTTTAGACCACATCCGAGCACTCTAAGGCTTCCAATGATGAGCATAAAGATTTTTCTGCAAATTTTTCCACTGAAAATCCACAATAACTTCTTTGATACTTATGCTTGAGCAATGATATTTTTTATGGTAGGCTTACAACTCTAAAATGAACCTTCCTGTAGAAAATGAGAACATTCTAAGCTCATATGACAAACTTACTAAAAATAGAAAGTTCTCATAAATAGTAACCACCCTATCTACTAGTCCTTATTAAAATAGAAAAGATTGAAAATAAAATATTTTTGGGTGATGCAAGATTGCTCTTACACCTAGGATGCTCTTGCATTAGGTCTTCTTCCTCAAAAATCAACATTGGGTCTTAGCTGGATACAAAACTAATAATCAATCTTTCAAATTACAATAAGCTTGCACGATGGATTGTTGGTTCTTCTCAATCATTCCATTCAATGATACTTCATCTTCCAAATGCTGAGGCAATTAATGGATCTATTTGTCACAAGATATGGTGGAAGTAGAAGCGGTAGGGAAATAATAACTTAATCACACGTTCTTAGCAAAATATTAAGGGACATGTCCATCATTTTCATTTCCAATGCCATTGTCAAACAATCCAATGATTTTCTAAACCTTTTTTCATACCATTATGTTTGAGGCCTTCCAAAGGTCATTGAGGTTTTCACAGGCTCTTGCTAATGTGTCTCATTCACCTCTAATTGTCTTTCTAAGGTATACTGAGACTCTAACACTTTTGCAGCCTCACTCTCAAGCTTGATAAGAATATTTTGATTTCATGGCATGTGAGGTGTCCGATCAAATGGATTTATCATTATTTTTGTACTTCCACTAATTATCCTAGCAACATTAGCAAATGATGCTTGAGCTGAACTAGATGAAGTAGATATGGTAAAACTAACTAGCACTGCGCTTGATGTTGATGATGGAGTGTTGTGTGTAAGGTCTTTTCCATAGAGACCATAGAAATCACCTTAACTTTGTTTTTGTAGAATTAGAAGTTAATGGTTGACTTTGTGAGAAGCCATAACTCGGCCTTAATCAAAGAATGGTGTATACATACCATGATGAGAAAATTTATCAAATTATCTACTAGTTGGATTGTCATTATCATTGGGCATTGCTTTCACACTGGTATTTCACATTCCATGCAATCTCGGATGGTAACAATGGCCTCTACAACACTCAAACTCTCAAAAAAATTGACTAGCTCCAACTTCCCTACCATCAGGTCTCCAACTACATGGTAGAAGAGAACTGTTGCCATTGATCAATTGATTTCGCTTGTTAAACAACTGTAGTCAATAAACTTCAACTTGTTATAAAAGTGAATGGAGAAATATTATTAGAAGATGAATGGAAAAAGACAAAGATCTATCCACGGATAACACAGGGGATCAAAAATGCGACCTCAAAGCAAACACAAAAAAATAATAACAATGATGAAATTTGTTATTGATTCGAAAATAGTATTTTACTAGATGGTATCATGATATTTTATTGTATTATATGTCTAAGGAAAATATTTTGAGTCTATATACTTAGAAACACTTCAATATGCATCACAACATTACTATGCCTTGGGCATGCCATTATTTCATTTGGAATATGATAGGGCAATGGGGGTCATTGCCTCATAAGGATAGAGGAATGATCCGAAATAAATTAGGATATCCAACTAAAGAGATCTCTTTATTTTTGGCCAATTGTAATGACTGCTATTTTTTGTATTGTTCATTCAACTTCTTATGAAATCATAACATGTGGTAACCTTTTGGTTTCCTTGAAAATGTATAAAGAGGACCCATTCAAAATTATGAAGAGGAAGGATATGGACATACATCTCATTTTTTGAGATTTCCAATTTGTATTAGATCTTATATACAAAGTTCATGGGCATACATCTCAACTACAAGATTGTCCAACTTCTATAGAGTTCATGGGCATACATCTCATTCACGAGATAGGCCAACTTTTATGAGTTTAGACACACAACTCCTCCACGATTTTGTCTAAATTTGATTGGTTTGCAGGCATACATCTCACTTATGAGATTGTCCATAATTGTATGAAACTTTATTTAATATTATGAATAAATTGAATTCTTAATATTGTTTATTATGTATTTACAATAACATTATTTCTTCCTTTGGTATTGTCCTTTGAATTGACAAAATAATTTAGATCATATTTTGTCACCCATGTTCGATGAGAGTTAGTTTTTGTGCTTCCAAGGTATGGCTTATAGATATTATCTTTTGTCTTTTACCAGAAGTTATTTCACTTGTTTTTGGCTTTTGGGTTTTGTGATCTTTCTCATATATCACATTCCTCTTCAAATGGGAGGAGAGAACACAAGGTCCTAGGAATCATAAATCTTAAGCCTGGTAAAACTAACATATTTGAAAGGATCATAGTATTAGTGCATGTCTGATCCTCACAAGTGCTAAGGGATAGTGACTTTAGAGGATCAAAAAAATTGTTCGGTATTGGGGTAGGACAACAACCAGTGTAAATTCCTAAAGATGGTGGTTGCCTTGTAAAATAGGCATCTTGGAGAAAATATAGGAAGATGATTACCCAAGGGTTCCATGACAACATGGACCCAAGATCCTAATCATGGAAGGACTAGTTACCAACCGAGGATGAGAGACATCCAAGAAAGGGAAGCTAGGGAGGTAGTAGGTTAACAAATGGAAGGGTGTTCATTTGTTTACAACCGCATATCAAGGAGTCCAAAAAAATTGTCTTCAAAGATCAATGAGGCTTCCCCTTCTATGTTTGATCTACCTTGCATTGTGACATAGAATGTTTAATGAAAAGGACCCCACTACACACATGATTTTCACCACTTGGTTTGATTCACTACTTGCTCAGAAGGGGCTTCCCTTACTTTCCAAACCACAACTCTACGATGTGGAGTTTCAAGTATAGGACTCCTTCTTCCCTATGACCTAGTTTAGTGAGCTTGCATTCCTTGGTAGTTGACACTCAAGGGTCTAGACCTAGAGGTCTTTAAACTAAAGTCCTTCTACAACATGAATGAATGTGCTAAGATTCCTTTCAAAGTGGATCATCCATAATCATTGTTGGTTGACAGACTTATTAATGACATGAAAGATAATTAATGATGGAAAATAAATTCCTTTTTTGATTATGCATTTCCATGTAAACTTGATGTATTTAAGATTTCTAGAGAAGTGAAATGCACTTATCAATCAGTGGGCATCTCAAGGAGATAAGTGGAAGAGTTTTGACAAGGAAAGTGTATAAAGATCATCGTTGGGATCAGATTTTCCTTGGGAATTTCCCCTTTTCCCTTTACTACTTATTTATGCCCCTTTCATGGCTACAATTTAACTTATTTTATTGCGTAGATGTTCCTATGTGAAGATAGCAATAGATGGTGTTAATTAAGGTGGTAGGTAAGTTAGTTAGGGATGGAAGTTATTTTCCTATCTAAAATGTAAATGCATGTCTATAAACAAGAGAAAGACCGACTATTCTAGGGTTGATAAAGTTGATGATTTTAGTATCCATATAATTGTAACACCTTACCTCATGAATGAACTTCCAAGAAATATTCGCTTTGTTTCACCTAGTGCTTTTTAATATTTATAAATTGTGTTTGGAGTAAATAGATCTTGGAGTGCTTGCTATCTAATTCATTTACCTTTGAAAATAGTTAGATCTTTCTAATTTTTTTCTATTATCTTCCTTCACTTGGATAAAACTAAATGACTTTTTAAACTTTAGTACTAGCTTCATTTGCAACACTTACATGTGTTAGATTGATTGATTGAGCACATATTTAAGTATTCCTAATATTCAAGCATGTATTATAGATAATATAGGTTGACTATAGGAAGAATAAATTTCTATCTCTATGGCTCTTTAATTTTCTTTAATTTTCTTTCCTTACTTTCCCTATTTCTATCGTGAGATATTTGCCCAACCCTATTCAGTGATCCATTGCCTAACCAAACAAAAAGGTAAATGTTGAAGCTTAAGTCTGCCTTATTATAAATCAGTCACCTCCTCATCCAAATTCTCTTATTCTTGTATGATCGAGACCTAATCTATAGGGAGATTTGGAGTGGAAAGTTTTTTCTTCCCATTCTTTAGGTGATATTGTCCAAACATTCCAGTCTACAAAAATTGTTACTCTATTGGTTGGATGCAAAAAAAAAGTCCCATCAACAAATAAATGACACTAGAACGAGGGCCTATCCAAGACTTCAAGTAGTTTTCCTACTTGTGGTGAGTCTTAGTGTCATTCAATTTTGTGTAGTGTAAAAATTGACATTGGAAAGTTTGAGTTTTCTGACTCAAGCATATATTAGTTTTGAACTAGAAGACCTTGACTGATCTCCACCAAAACATCCATTTAGCGAATACCACATCCCCCAAACTCTATGTTGACTCAACTCCTTGTTCACAACTCACCTTCAACATTTCAATTCATCTGCCATCTTCATAGAGTTTGTAGAACTCAAACCTTTGGTTTGAAATAAGAAAAATAAACAAAAGAAGAAGGTTAATGTGTCTGCATCTCAACCTACTACTACTTAGAGTACACGTGCATCTTAATTACCAACTGAGAGAATGGCTATCCGTCAACAACTTTCATTTCTTAGGGCATAGTTGTCACCACTAGAAACTTTTGCAATAATTCATACTATGTCATCCCACTTTGAGAAACAATGTCCAAAATTTGAACTTTTTGGTCCTTAGATGGTGGAAGAGAACATCTAGGCATTTAAGGATGCCTTGGTTAGAAATAATGTCTAGCATGAAGATGCGGCTTTATATCTATTCCCAATGACATTGAATCCCAATGAGCTAAATTAGTACCTTAACCTATCCACCAATTCCATCCATGGACATGTAGACATGGAGAGGACCTTCCTCTCAACCTTTTAGTCCTAAATCAACCTTGCTCTGTGTCATCTTCAAATTTTTGGAATCCAAAAAGAACTAAATGAACCTTTGCTTGCCTTTAATAGTTGGTTTCAATATACTCTCAGGTGATGTTTTGATGCCTTATCACCAACAAAGGAACTCTTCGTGAGGACTTATTTGAATGCTATAGACCAAGTCATGTCAATGATCATTATACAGACTATACCTAAGGGAGATTGATATACCTTGGCCAAAGTCTATGCCTTAGAGTTGAAAGTATCTGTCTAACTTACCAAATGTCCAATGAACTCGCAATAGAGTATTCCATATCATCCTTACTCCAAAGGAGCTCCTCACCTAGGTAGTTAAAATACAATGATTGTAGTGGAACTTCAAACCTATCCAACCTCCCACTATACTTATACACCACATGCTTATCATCTTGCGACTCCTAAGTATTCTCATTAGACTCAACAAATAGTACCTAAAGCACTTGGGTCTATGCTTTGTACCTCAACCTCACAACTTGTATCATTGTATGAAGTCTTTAAATTTCTCTAAGACAACCCAAGTAGTTAGAACCTTGCTTCTCTTTCCACTCCATCAGACATGCACATGCAATCTTTAGAGCCACTTGATCAAGTTACATGCCTTACGACCAATATGGAAGCCTTCTAGAGGATTATTACCAGCATTGTTAATGATATGAGCCAATTAAAGTTGGATAAGACTCCAATGAAAAATCAACATCTTGGTCCCCCACAATAGGGAAACATATTCTTAGGACATTGAGGTTCTTATAACTCTAGTCCTTGAGGTGCCAATAATGACAACTACAACCAATGTTTGGGTAACCAGTAATGGAATAACATGCCAAATAATGGGGGTATTCTCCCAAACCAACCTGATCATTAGAGGAATATAGGACCTAGTCATTCCTCCCACCCACTCAAATTTGCAAGCCCAACCCAAACAAACATCTCTAGAGGCTTCGACAAAACCTTTTAAATATGCCTTAATTTGCAACACTATCTTTTATGGAGAAGATGAACATGACAAAAAAAACCCATTCTCCAGGGGTTTTTGATGACTCCATCCTTGCATATGAGGCCAATGCTACCATCAGTTTGTGGCCTCCCTATAACACAAGGTGCCATTTTAACAAGAGCCCCTTTACAATGTCAGTTCTACCCAAGGATCCATCTATCCCTCTAGACGCTCATGCTAATGTAAATTCCCCTCCTCTCAAGGGACTCACATCTCAAGCTTGTGATTCTATGATGAAGGGATCTAGGTCCCCAGGAGTGAAGTTTGACATTAGGAGGGTAATGGAATGTGATAGTACCACCATGTGTTTAATGGATGTATTATTGAGATTCCCAAAGCAATGGAAGGCCCTTATACAAAAAATGACCTCATAGAAATGTGTGTCACTACCACGAAGAGCATGACTTCTAACAATTCCAATGTGGCCAATTTTTGTGGGGACACTAAGGTTCCTCCCTTCTTGCTCAGCCTAAAAATATATGAAAAAAACTTGCACAACTTCTTGGTTGACTTCAAAGCTTCTAGAAATGTCATGCCCTTATCTAGATGTAAGAAGCTTGGGTTGTGTTGGTGTTTTTACACTATTAAGAAACAAAATACTTAATACCAAGATAAAAAAAGATCACGACAATGTAAGGATTAGCTAATTCCTATAAATAGTTATGTGTGCTTTAGATCTGGACCCAACTTCAGCAAAATCAAAAAGATTTTCTACTCTTTAGGCTATGCAAAACCAAGGTGGGTGCACCTGAGGGATGAAAGATTTAAAACATGATACTACATACATATTTCACCCATTCCATGACATTCTATACCAATACACATCCCTTATAGAAGATTGGTCACAATTCTTCTTAGATTTATAGATAACTCTGGGTGATAACAACAAACTAAGACTCAGAAATTAAATGTAAACAAGTGCTGACTAGCTTCGATATTCTTCAAACATTAAAATAAAATTGATTTTGAATTTAAGATTTATGCTTATTCATGGTTTCTTCATATGCAGATTGAACTAATTGATTAGTGCCTCATCCATCAGGATTCATAATCTATTTGATTTATGGACCTAATTGACTACATTACAATCAATATTATCAAAAATTCTCATTGATACTCATTCTTACACATATCCTCAGTACTACCATGGAGATCCTATCATATTCATTGAAGCATTTACCTAATTCATTGAATTAAAAGCAATAGTGAAAATGATACAATCGTGAAAATGATATACAACTTAGCATAATTGCATTCAATTGAACAAGCTTTGCTTATGCAATTTCAAGATAACCAAGAAATAAAATTGGAGACAAGATTCAGGAAGAAAAGATATGGGAACAAATCATCTTTATATTAATCTCCTTTGAAAATTATATAGCAACTATAATAGAACTCAAAATGACTCAAGATTAGACATCAAGATCCCATAACATCAGTGTATTCTCAGATACTTGCAGAGAAAATACATCACAAAGTTTGCATCAAGACTAGATCAAACAACACTTAGTAAAACTAAAATTATGTAATGACTTGAAACCTTTCTTTAGCCTTGGGATCTCACTTATATAATGTGAGATGCAACAAGCTTTAGGCATAGAGAAACTAATAGCTATCCTTAAGATAGAGAAATATCTACAATGTTACTGTCATAAAAGACAAAAAATTGTGGAACAGGAAATATTTTACATCATAATATTCTTTTGTGGGACTAATTTCTATTACACCTTTTGCTGCATTTCTTTGTTAGTGAAAAATTTATGATTGGCCTCATTACTATTGTAGCTCCTTGAAGGATGTAGCCAATGGGA
Source organism: Cupressus sempervirens (assembly GCA_028749045.1). Lineage (NCBI taxonomy): Eukaryota > Viridiplantae > Streptophyta > Pinopsida > Cupressales > Cupressaceae > Cupressus > Cupressus sempervirens. The sequence continues at coordinate 198,743,225 of CM053793.1, read as the reverse complement.
TTGATTGTGTTATTTCTGGTTTTGCTTGTCCCAGGCTTACTTCCACTTGAGGCTCTCCATGTATACCATCATGAATTGATAAGACAATAGTTATATCTAATTTTTCTTCTACCAAGTCACTAGTCTAGGTTTTTGTGCATGCAACTGTAGTTGGTTGCTCACCTTTGTCCTCTTCTTCTTTTACTGATGTCTCAATGATTTGTACTTCATCTTGTTTTATATCTTCATCATCATTTTTAGCATGTTCTAAGTGCTTTGCATCAACAAATTCTGCGATCCACTTCTCAACAAATGTGTTATCTGGCCAATTAAATTGTAAAATGTCCTGCTACTTCTTCATAACATATTTTGCAACTTTGTCAATTTCAAGAAAATCTTGTTTTAAAGAATCAAAGAATAATTGAACTTTTACAATTTCTTCAGTAGTAGTTGCCCACGATGAATTTCCTTTCTCATTTATGACTCTATTCATCCTTAAACTGAATAAGGCATTCAATTCTTGGGCTGACTCCTCTTTATCTTTCAATTTATCCTTTTTTTCTATGGCATGTGGCAAAAGTCTAAAAGTAACACTCTTATATTTGTCCAAATAACTAATGATCCTCCTTTGTAGCTCAATTCTTTTATCATCAACTTCTAAGAGATCATTGGAAACATCATAAGTCTTTTCTATATGATCATAGGATAAACTAATGATAGAAAAACATAAAAGAGTAACCTCTTTACTCCTATTACTCCACTTGTTGACAATCGGCTTCAAGCTTCATCATTTGCCTTTATCTCAACCCATATACTTATTGTCCTTGCTAGTTGCTCATTAAATGAGGGCCAATAAATTTTATTAACTAAATACACAAGAGCTTTACTTAGCTTATCCTCATATTGTACATCCAGTTCCACATGCAATGCCCATAATTTTCTCTTTTCTTCTTCAAATTCTTCTACAGTGTAATATTGTGGCCTTTTTGGTGTGTCTAGGATTTCTATGAGAGGTGTGGATTTAAAAGGCTCCATTGGTGGGTAGGGATATGTAATCTTAGGCCTACTGATTTCCCCTTGTGTCCCATTAATTTATTTTCAAGTTCAATTCTCTTTTGAACTTCTTCATTGTATGCAGCCAAGACTTTCTCATAATTTTCTTGTAGCTCTAGTCTTTCTCTTTTATCTCTCTGAGTTGTAGCTAAGATGAAGTTGGCTGATCCAGCATCCAGCTCTGCAGCCTCTTTAGTGGTAGTTTCTTCAACTCTCTTTACAATCAGGCTGCTTATCAAGCCAGTATCATCAAGCTAGGAAGAGCCAGTCCTAGATCTTTTCCTTATTGACAAAATGACTAGTACAACATGGTCTTTATTAAATGTAGCACCTTTCATTTCTTTCCTCCCCTTTTCCTCTGCACTCAATTTATTTGTAACAGAATTAAAGACCATGACATCTACAATATCCTAATTGGGTAATAGTAAAACACCATATGCTTTTATCATTTGTCTCCCTTCTTCAAGGGTCAAGCTCTTGAATTCTTGTACCATCTCTTCTTTTATTTGATTTTGTATGTCTGCTTCTTCCATTTCTGGATGCTTTGTTTTCAACTTATTGCATATTTTTTCAAACATTCCAATATTTTTTCTCCAAGAAAATTCATAAAAGGCTCTAGATTTGAAAAAATTATCATCAAAGATAAATTCATGGCTGGCCTGTTCCATCACAGGGTCCAACTCCTTTCCTCTGTAGTTTGCCACTATTAACTCAAGGCTTAGCATTGGAGGTTCTTGAGGATTTCCTTCCAATTCTGTTGCAATGATGAAGACTCCCCCTTGGGACCCTAGTTGTTCCACTTGCTCCATAGTAAGTTGTTCATCTCCTATTTGTAATGGAGACTGGGTGGGTGAATATTCCTCAACTTGAGGTGCGTGTTCTTTTTCCACTCTTTGCCTCTTGGGCATGGGTTCATTTGGTCTTTCCTCAAAAACAACACTAGTTGATCCCATTACCTATTTTCCCTTATCTACAGTGGCCTTTTTATTCTAAATCACACTGTAACCAGGTCTCCTTTGAACAATTAACTTCCCTGATCCTATTATAGGAGTGAATGATAACCTCCTCATAACTTCCCTAGCCTTTTTAGGAAAAGAATTAATAAAGAATAGTTTATTTTCATTCATGACCTCCATAATTTTAGGAAAAGTGGTCATTAATTTATTCAACCCATCTGCCTTTATTTTTGCATCTTTTAGAGGCTTAGTTATTATCAAAACAATTAATGAATTCAAAAACTCTGGAATAAACTCTCCACTTTTCCTTTTCGATCTCTCGCTCTTGCAGATAGAACTCATTGCTTATTATATCTCTCTGGAAGTAGGGTTCATGATCTTTTGAACCAACATTAGCTCTTCACCTAAACACATCAAAAAATCCCCTAGTATCACAAAAATAGGGGTGAGATACAACCACCTTGTTTTGATCCAAAAATTTATACAAATATAACCAACCACCCTTAGTGATAACAAAATGGTGGGCCATAGTACAAGTTGGAAAAAGTGAGCCTCCAGATCTACCAACCAACTGAGTCTCTTCCAACCCACCTATCTGCCATAACATCTCAACTATCCCTACCTTCAGAGGTACTTGGTAGGGAAATACACGAAGAGTCCCTTGGAAACCATAAACCCTAAAAATAGTTGAAATAGGGTATGGTATGATATCTACCCAGTTATGAGATACTTTCAATCTAGAAGGATTGTCCAAGGGCCTAATAAAATCCAACAATGCCTTTGGGATTCTAGGATTGTCACTTATAAGAGGCTTCTCAACCTTGATGCAAAACTTCTATCAAATTTGACAAAACTAGCCTCCTTTGCATCCCATGTCATGTTTGCACAACTAGACTAGCAGAGCCTCTCCTTCATGTTCTCGGTTTAGAGCCATCTCCTTTTCAAAATATGTTACCCCCTTAAACAAGAACATGTGCATTAACAGTGAATAATGGCTAAAAGTATTTTCCACCATGAATTTTGCAATTCCAACTAATCCTATGTGGATCTCTTCTACTATATAGGATGCAAAATAAAAAATAATATCCACACCAAAAGAAGAACTTTGAGTCATCATAAACATAAATTTTATTGGCATAAAATTCTATTCATCCTCGCCAAAAACCCTACACAGAGTCATATATATTTCTATGGCCCTAGAAGTAAAAAATTCCTTCTTATTAGGCTCTTTAGTAGATGGTGTAACTAATGGAAAATTTCCAATTGAGCCCAAGTGTGCCCTCAGTGCACCTTGCCTGACCTTATCCCTCTTAGATAAGTATTCTTTTTCTCATCTTGGCAAGTCAATGGTCTCATGATAATTTGAGAGTGGCTCCAAACCAAAAAACTCTCAAATTTCTTCAGTACTTATGCTTATTAGGCACTCCCCATCTAATCTTCTTACTATCCTAAGTGTTGGGTCATAATTTTTAGGAACGATTGTGAGTAAGTCAACATTCATGAAAACACTAGGGACCATTAGTTTTCCCAAATCAAAATTCAAGATATTTCCATGGGGAACAAATAGTTTTCTTTTTGAAAACCACTTCATAAAAAGATAAAGCTTTATTTTGAAAGTGGTAGCATCCCTAACCCAATTCCTTTTGTTATACAAGCCAACCATCTACAATTTTGAGCCTAGGGTTCACAGGAATTAACTTTTTAACCTGGGCTAACTCAATCATGGATTCAAGTAGTTGTTCAAGAAAGTCATCATGGATATTTCTACTTGCATAATCTACCTTTCTCAAAAAAAAATTCTTTGGAGGTATGTTTACTAATGATGCAGAATTCTAGAATTCTCTACTGTCTAATGGATTTAGATACTTACTTGACTATTTGTTACTCTTTCACTACAATTCTGCAACACATTGTGGTTACTAGAAATTCTTTCAAAGTTTAATCACACAAGGAACAATTCTTCAATGGCTCTCAGCTCTCTGAAATTTTGAAATTTGTTTACATAAAGAATAACTCAATGAAATCCTAAAATATATTCCTAGTTTTTCTTCACACGGGGAGCCTTAATTTTCATAAATGGATTGTAAGGAAGAATAGGGTGGCATCACCTTCCAATTTTAAAAATAAGCCATAGATTTCAAAAAATTTGACGATCTAGGAATATGACTTAGTTTCAAAAAATTAGGTTGGTAGTCAACCTAATCAAATTTCACCACATAAGCCTTTTGTTTCCAATGCTGGCAATTTTTACTAGACCCACTGGCACTTTTGGACATGTGTCATAGTCTTGCTATGTCACTATGCATAAACATCAAGGAACTCTTTCATACGACATAGTGACCATCATTGATGCAACTTTGATCGGACGATGCACATTTCACAATTATTTTATTGCAATTTTGGTGGGTCCTTCTAAATTTCCTTTGGTCACCAGGTCACATGCATTAAAAATTGAGCAAGTTTCCATAGCAATATGGTGAACACGGTCAATCTGGGAGAGATCTAGCAGCTCCAATCAACACATATCCTTTTTTGAGTGCGAATCCATGCTGCATATGACATGATATCATCTTGACATGCTAGTAGGGCTCTTTATGACAAGTAGTTTCTATGGTACCATCTTTTAAAATTAGGTCCCACCACCTTCTTATTTCATGGGAGGTTTCCATGTTGCTACCTATGAAATTCTCATAATTTTTGGTGGCGAACTAGCGACCACCATATACTTAGAAGAAATATGGCATCATGAAGATAACATGTTCTTGTTACAATATTTTATTTACTGCACCTGACAATTTTGACATTCCATCATGTTGACGAAGCTCATTAATGAAACATGTTGTTGGTGTTTGAAAACATTGGAGCGTTTTCAATTATCCCAATGAGAATATGACATATCTAGGGGTAGCTAACTCCCATTTTCAACATGCCATTTCAGACACTAGGCCAACTATAAGGCATGACCCTTCTTCTACTTCAGGCTCTACTAAACTTAGGCGGGTAGACCTCAGATTCAATTGATACCATACCAATGCAAAAACATATCCCTGAATCTATTAAGCAAATGAAAACCCTTATATCCCCTAATAACTTATGTAATAACATAGATCTACAGTAGCTGAATGGAAATCTATGAAATGCATAAGATGAGTAAGGGTTAGACATTTAGGTTCTTCAACATGAAAGGGAAAGAACGTTTGATTTATAATGTTGAATTCAAAAAACCCTCAAATATGTTGCAGTAAGACTTTAATGATCCTATAGTTGACTAGTGCCTAATCCATTGGGAAAATCCATGAATCAAATGCATACATATGGATATCTGATACTTATGTATATATTCAAATATATGATCTATCTATTTACCTTGTAAATAATCATCTGTGCTCAATCCAAACCTCATTCTTACATGATATCCTTCTTAATAAACCTGCAACCCTATTGATTCACTGAAGCATTTACATAACCCCTTGAGTTACAAGCAACAATAAGACAACATACAGTCTTAAGGGAATGCAACTATGATCTAGGCTCTTTGTTCAAAGATCATAAAATATTGAAGCTCACTGAGATAGGAGACAAGATTTAAGATGAAACTCAACCAGTTGTTCTTTGTATTAATTTCTTTGAAACAATACAGCCATATGCATGAAATGAAAAAATGAAAACATCTAACAGATCTGAACTATCTGTATTATCCTTCCTAATGCTGTTCATACAAGAGAATTATGGTAAAGAAAATGGTTTCATAGTAAAACACTGGAACCCTACTGGTATTACCCAGAGAAAACTACCAACCCTTACAATGAAAGAAAGATAGAAAGATATAGGAAAGAAAGAATTCTCAGATTTGATCTCAGAGTGACATGTGTCCACTTGGAAATCAATCTTTTCTAGTTGCCAAACCTTCTCCTTTCTTCCATTTTGATCTGATTTGGTTTCATCATTATTCTATAACTAATTCAAAAATATCTTCTGTTCAATGATGAAAACCCTTTTGCTTGCTAAAATCTGATCTACCTCATGAAAATGCTGGTAAAATTTAAGGTTTTTACTGAATATGGGTGACCAAATTCTACCTTAACTGCATTTTCACTGCCCTTTAACCACATTTAGGTCATTACCATGTCAAAAATCTATTCTTAAGTTTGTCACCTGAATACAGTTGCAAATTGGCAACCTAAGAGAAAACCTTGAATAACTCTAGTAAACTGCTTCCTATGCAGAAACTAACCTCAGAAATGGAAAGTTCATTCTCTCCCAGTTCTGGTGATATATAATATCACTATATTTGCTTCTTAGAAACCCCCTAAATCTTAGTTCGAAAAATACCCCCCCTAGTAGAAGACCCAGGCATGCAACTTGGCTAGTTTAAAATTTAAAAAATCTAAAACCTTCTAAATTTAAAACTTTAGATTTAAGCCTTTTGAATTTAAAAAACTCAACGTGCATATGGCATATTTGGAAAAATAATAAAAATTTGATATTTTAAATATTCTATTTTTCCCTTTATCCTTGCATTTCGGAGTCAACTCGCTTTGACCAATTGCCACGTGTTGGCCCCTGATTGGCTCACCTAATTTGATCATCTGCCATGTCACCAGTTGTTCTGGGCCTGATGCCATGTGTCGCACGCCCGCTCACCCGCATTTTGTAACTGGTGCACATCTTTGAAAAGAGGGCATGTGCTGATGGTCAGATTGTGACACGTGTCACGATCTTGAGGCTCCATCTCAATCTGCTCCTAAGTGCCACATCATCACACCCAGGACTTGATGCCACATGGCACAATCCTACATACTCACATTACTTATCTCTCGGGCATCTTAGTTTTGCGGGTATGCTCCTGTCGTTCAATTAGACATGTGGCATTATTTGAGCGTCCATCACCACCTCACCACAAGAGCTCATCTTCGTTTAAAATTACGATGTTGTCATCCATTCAAAATTTTAGGTTTTTGTGCCACTTGGCCATGATAGGCCCCACGTGCATGAGTGTTGGCCTTCCAAAGGGCACTATCTTAAAGACATTATACCTATTGAGTGCGAAAGTATATAAATAATAAAAATGCTCACAACCTACTCAATGTGGGATAATGGTGTTTTGAAAACCTTTCTTCATGTGCTCACTAATAGATTAGGGGTCAATTTGTGATGGTGGGAAAATGTTATGTTGTTTTGGGTTTTTTTTTTGAATTATAGCCCGACGACGTCGCAATTGCGACATCAGGCGTCACAATTGCGACGTCATCGGGTTAAAAGAAAAAAAAAAGGGTGCGTTGGTTATCATTATACACTTCAGGCAAAGAAGATGTGAGAATGTAGTGGGAGCAGGAGTTCATGAAGGGGAAAGGAACTTTGGCAGAGGGGAGAGGGAATCCGATTGACAACTTAGGGGATGCAGATACTCGGGTCGTAGGCGCAAAGAGTTTCTGATCGAGGGTCCTTGCATGGAGCAATAGAGTTTCTGAAGGAATGCGCCACCATTGAGAGCCGAGCATTCTGAGTGGAGTAAGGGGAAATTAAGGGGAAATTACAGCCAAAGAAGCAAGAGGGTGCAAAGATTTTAGGAGAAGCATTGACTCTATGAATTCCAGGGTTCATGCAAAAGAATTGATCAATTCACGCGTCATGATCTCCCTTCGGAGCTCCCATTTAAGTGTGAATGCATCGGCTTCCTCTCTGATTCAAGGGCACAGATTCAAGGGCACACAATCAATTGCATCGGTTTCCAACTAAACTGTTTATGAGAGGTGCATGTTGAGAAGTATTGTTTGAATTTTTTTATCAATGGCTCCTGATCCTCTTACTCTTACCATATTGCTACTTCTGTTTGATAATTTGAGTCTTCATTTTATTCTCAGAGGATGTTGTAACTTTCTTGTTTGATGAATTCTTTGTGATTTTTTAAATAAAATATTTCTCTTTTAGTCTTGCTTGTCAACATTTCATAGGTTAATAAAACTAAAAGCTTGCTTTTAGATAGATTTATTTTTAAAAAGAATGTTGAAATCTCTTGCATTGGAAAAATATTTCTGAAACATTTGATATACTCTTCATTCCTACTATTACTCAAGAAATTCATAGACATGGTCATTAGGTGCCTCTTAGAAAAAACTATTTCAGTGAAGACCAGTACCATACTTCTATTCTGAAAGCTCCTTACATAATTTTCATTTTTTTCTTAATGTAGATGCTAGCTTTTTTCAAACCTTCAACCGGTAGTAAACTTTGTGCTTCATTTTCTGAGTTATATCTTAAAAATATTCCCACTTGTGTAATGAAGTTAACGTGTCTTAAAAATGTGATAGCTTTTACACTAACACTACTCCTTGCTGCATGCTGATGATATAGTTTTTCCTGTGTATAACCTCTATTTTGGACTAATCTTAAGTTATTTTTATTTTAGATCCTACAAGAGTTGTACTCCTCTCCTTGAAATTTTGAATAGATCATTTTTTGTGTCTTCAATAATATATTAGGCACATTCTATTCGTCATAGGAAAGCTCAGTATAGTTCTATTATAAGAAATTCTACTTGATGCCTTTGAATTTCAAAACATTACTTCTGCTATATCAATGCCATGTTCATAAAAATCTAAACCTTCTAAAAAAATGCTCCTGTAAAATATTGTGCTTAGTAATACTCTTAGAACTTTATATGTGGATATCTCTTATAGGTTTTTTGAAGATTTTTCGCATGAGAGCTATTTTGGGCCATTCTGTACAAAACCCATATCATTAGACATATATAAAATTGACAAATCAGATTGTGACTCATTGGGACACTAAAAAAAATCAAGGAAGGAACTCTAATATCATTAGTTTAAAGGGAAATCATCGTATCTTCACAAGTCTTTATAGCAAGGGAACATTATAGTAAAATTCTGAATCTACTCTTCACAAATAAAAGCCTAATCTACACTAAAGTAATTATTGATCCTTACAAAATTAAGGATTTCCATACTTTGAAAGTTAGTCTATAGATGCAAATCAATACATGATGGATATGTAGTCATTAGAACCAAGTCTCCATGGTAATTAGTTGATTAAGTTTGAATCTCAAATGTAGGATAACTCAAGTGGATGAGTTGGAACATTAAGGAATATTTTTTATTAGGGAGAAACTAGTCTTTGAAGGGGATCCAAAACCCTTTATAATAAAATGTTTAAGGGGACGTGGTACCCCACTAAAATAAATAGCTACAATAGGAAAAATATTACAAGACAACAATCCAAAACAAGAAAACAATTGACAGCTAAAATAAAGTTAAACAAAGATCCACTTGCCCAAAAGTTAGCACAATGTAAAGCCACACATAACATAATGATTCTATCTATCAAGGAGACCCACGGGGTTTAGAAAGGCTCCCTGAACCTCATCATTGGGTTTTGAATTGGCTCCCATAGCCACTACTATGGGTTTTAACATGGCTCTCAAAAACATCATCACCCACAACCTTAGAAGATCAATCATCAAAAATCCAACTAAAACTTTGGGGTTTTGGAATGCTCCCAAATTTTGAATTGGATTGCACAATTATTTTGATAGGATTCCCAAGTCTTTTAAAAATCACATACCTCATAGAAATGATCATTAGAAAGTGATCTGAAACTCTAGTGTTTAAGAAGACTCCCCAAACCTCCATGGGATTTATTTTGGATCCCACAACCATAATGGGATTTTTAGAGGATCTCCAAAAGAGCACAATTTTTTTTAAAGGATCCCCAACCCTTCAAAATGGGATTAAACTTGGCTCCCATAACCAAAATGTCACCAGCAAAAAAGAGACCCCACCAATCATCCATAGTTGTAATGTGTATTTGAAATTTTTTTCAATAAATTCCCTATGTGAGTAAAATCATGACTGATTTATCATATCTCTATTTTATGCAATCTGAGAAAACTTTTCATGGTTTTGTTTGATCAAATACACATGGATTCTTGTCCATGGGTTGCTGCAAAGAAGAGGGAATATGAATACGATTATAGTTAAAAGTCTAACTATCTATCTCAAACTTACGGGTATGTTCTACATGTGACTTGGTATGGTACCTATCTTATCGATTCAAAGCATTCACCCTTGCACCTCATCAACCTTGTAAAGTTTCCTCCACACTATCATTTTATTGATAGCAATAATATAGCATGAAGTTCAAACAACCTTTTAAAGGTAAAGATTCTATACAAATAAAGCATATATGTTATAGTTCAGACTTTGCTAAAAGAGATTTAAGATATGCTTGGGACTGAATGGCTCAGTCTCCACTTGCTAAAAAAGTAACATTACCTATACAGTTATGCTTGGGTGTATGTCTCGAGGCAATGTCTTCATAACTTTATTCAATTCTAACCTCTAATAATTCTAATCTTTGCCATGAACATGACTTCCAAGAACTTGAAGTGATAGAGGTAATCCTTTGCATACATTCAGGAAGGAGTTAACTAGATTCTCATTACCCTCATCTGGACGAGATTGTCCAAAGGAATGCCAACAGAACAGCTCTCTGGCATTGTCTATATCCACCCCTTTTAGATTATAAGCAACACTAATTTCTACATTTATAAGCACCCCCACATCATGAGTTGTAACTATTACAAGGCTATAAACCAACTTCTTTACAATTTCTATTATAAGTAGAGCATCTAACTGCTACAGGTGATCAATATCATCTAGAATGATTAGGAAACTTAGCCTATTGCTCCTGTCTAGGCAATTCACTATATGAGTTTTTCCTTCCTCTGTAGATTGAAAATGGAATGGATCTGTCTAGAATAGATCTTTGATGAATTTCATTTGTAAAGAAGAAAAACTTATATTTCCATAGGATTCCCTCACATCGAACAGAAAACATGCTCACTCATATTGGGAGCATTTTTGGTTAAACAACTCTTTGGCCAGAGTTGTTTTGCCAACCCCACCCATTCCAAAAATGTCGATGATCTGAACCTTCTCTTTGTTGCCTTCATTCATCTGGCACAACCTCTCAAAATCTTCCACAAGCTGATCAAGGCATACCCTTTCAAAATCTTTCACAAGCATGTGAAGTCCCATTGGGTATTTGGCGACATGCAAAGATCTTTTTGTTTCAACTTCTCTTTGGACAGCTGATACTATATTTTGGCTGTCACTAATACTTTATGAAAGAAAAGATCTTGATAAGAAATTTTTTTGGCTTGCTAAAATATAGTATTTTTTTATATGAAAAAATGGCCAATAACCAAGCATAATGGAAACACAGAGATCTTGTTAATAAGCTATGCTTACAGACACTGCCATGCAACTTACTATTTAGAAAAATGTAAGCAAATGATTTGAGTACAACAAAAATTACGTAAACATATTTTGCTAGCATATTAATTTAGTAGTTTAAAATATTAATTTTATAAATCTATTGATCCCCCTAGATTTTAATTAGAGCTTTTTTCTAATTAATATATTTTTTGCTTCTTAAATGCATGGAAAAGTTAGTGTAATGAATGCTAAGTATAGCATTCATTTTCATGAGAGGTTCTTCTGAACCACTTCTAGTGAAATGTGGATCAACGAGTCTACTCAAATATTATATAGTTTTATTATAGAATAAATATGTTTTGAAGGGATCTAAAATACTTTTACAGACACAATGGATTCCAATCGTTGCAAAAAGGATTACAACAGTCAGTCACAAGTTGTTACAACAAATTGTACCCTAATACATAGTATCGATAAGTTTAAAGACCCCTCTCATAAGAACCTACACATCACAATGCATCTTTATAGTCTCTTCATACCAATTGCTCTCTCAATAGTAATGAAGTAAGTGGAGCCTTCTAGAGACAGTGAAGCAAGACTCACTCATTGTCATCAACATAATAGCCATTAACTGAAACATTCCCAAAACTTGAAAAATTCAACATCGATAACAAATGATCTGGCATTACAGGAACAACATAATGCTTGATGAACAATAATAACCATCGCCCTAACTTTTAGGGCATGTGATTACTTCTACAAATACCCAATTTTTATTCAAAAATAAATAAAAAATCATTTCCATTTAAAAAAATAAAAAATAGAAAAGATTCAATTTATTTGGCACCTTTAGAGTTGTAATACTGGTTTTCAATGGCGACATCTTCTTCATCCGGATCCTCATTAGAATACTTGAATCCATAATCCATTTCGTCCATGTCTGAAACGATCCCCGTCAAAAAAAGACACTTATTGAATTAGGGCTTTATTCATTAAAAATCAATTGAATAATTTTTGCACAGAGGGTTTCAATGACTTTCTCATTCGCACTAGCCACAATAATTGAATTATAAGATAGAAAGAACAGAAAAATGTAGGGATTTTCAACAGTACCTGACATTCTAAATAGTCGAGCAATAAAAGAACCGAACAACAGAGAATAAACAAATAGAGGATATTTCGATAAGAAATCATTCTCTGTTATAGTTATTGTTGATGCTGCTTAGAAAACCTGCAATTTATAACAATTAATGAAACCTCAAGGAATCGAGACTTTAGTGAGCCCAAGCTACTTTATAACCATCACATAACAAAATTAATTTATTTAATCCATATATATAAAGAAGATGTTAGCTTAAAGAATAAATTTGACAACTGAGTGTCAATACACTTAACCATTTTTCCACTTAGTAAGTGTTGAGTAATAGTAAGTGCCGAATAACAGTAAGTGCCAAGTAACAACAAGTGTCGAGTAACAGTAAGTGCTGAGTAACAACAAATACCGAGTGTTAACAAGTGCCGAGTGTTAACAAATGCCGAGTAACAGTAGGTGCCGAGTGATACAGTTTTGTTTAGGTGCCGAGCTATCCAGGAAACAACATGTGCTGAGCATTACCAATGCTTTAGGAGACGAGTAACTCAGAATATCAGCATAAGAGTTTCTAATTGCACAAACTATGATGCAAACAGTTTTTGTAGTAAACATAAGGTAAATCTTGAAGGATTTAATGATGAGATCGAATCTTTTATCTTTCCTATGCAATCTACATGCAGCCAATAAGAAAAATGATAAAGGCATGCAACCAATCAGTAAAAGACTAAGTATTGAGCGGGAAATTGAGATTCATTGTGGATCGTAGTGTATATGAGAAATTTTAGTATGCTAATAGAAACCAAATTTAAATAAAGCTTCTACAAACTAAACAAAATTCATAAACTTCAAGATAGACTAAGATGAGCTCTCAATTGAGAATATGAGCCATTAATGGGCTCTCTCAATGAGAAGCTCTCTTGTTGAGTAGCTTTGTCTAAATAGATAGGATGTATGCTCAAGCTTACGCTTCAAAAAGGGCTTCAAATGGAGTTGGAATTTGGGTGTGAGTGTATGGTTTTGATGTAAAATGGCTTCTCAAAATGGCATTATGACTTTACTTCATGGATTGTGTGTTTTGCAAAGGGGAAGGATCCAATTTATAGGCAAGAGGCTTGAGGGATTGAGGGCTAAGATGCAAGGATGGGAAAAAGCTTATGGAGGGCTCAGATTGCATGAGAGGAGAGCACATGGATTGTGCTTCCTTATAGCCAATCAATGAGTGACACATGTCACATGGTGAGAGGATGGAGAAAAGGGGAAGGATGAGTCAACAAAGGAGGCTCAAGGGATAAAATCTTCATAAAGACCCTCATAATGACTTGTAAGAGCCATAAAAGGGCTTGTAAGAGTCATTTATGACCTAGTGGACTTCATAAAGTTTTATGGTTGAGATATTTTGAGGGTGATGAGAGAAATTTTGACTTGGACTTGCTTAGGAAGGTTTTAAGCTTGCTTAGGCTTGTGCAAATGATTAGAGGATGGATTAGGATGGTTTAGGATTAGCTTAGGGATAGGCAAGTGGATGGCATTTAATGAGGGTGGGTGAAGGAGGAGATATTTGTTAACTTTGGCTTGGGTTAGGAAGTTTTAACTCATGCTTATGGAATGTGACAAGGTTAGGAGGGGATTAGGATTAGGTTTAAAGACATCTTCTAGAAGAGTCTAGATTTTAGATGAGGATAAAGACTTTCTAGAATAGTCTAGAATTTCCTAGGATGAGGATGAAGACTTTCTAGAAGAGTCTAGAACTTCTTAGGATGAGGATAAATTAGATTTTTAAGAAATAAATAAAGTTTTATTTATTTCAAGGGTTTGGGTTGAGGAGATATTTATTAAAACTTTTTTAATAAACATGAGGATTAATATTTAATTTTAATTAAATATTTTGAGTTGGGGTTAGGGGTAGGAAATGATGAGATCAGCCTTTAATCGAAATTAAAGAAGGATTAGAAGATTTTGGAAGAGGTTATTGGTCATAAGGAAATTGGCCAAGTTTTGGGCAAAAAATAAATTTTTTATTTATTTTGGGTTTTTTGGTCAATTTATTAATTAAATAATTAATAAATAAGGAAATAATGTTTAAATAAGATTTAAACATTTTTGGGAGGGATTCCATAATTAAATATTTTTAATTAAGATAAAGGGATTTAATGGCATAAAAATTAATTAATTAATTAAATAATTAATTAATTAATAAATGATGATGTCATCAGAACTTTTTCAGAAAATAAAAATACTTTATTTTCTAAAAGTTTTTAGGTGTCTACACGTAGATCCATATCTAACCCTAAGTCTTTGAAGTCTTTATAAGGAAGACAAAATTTCATTGTAAACATGTGTGAGTGGACATACAAGGGTGCACAAGGAAAACTATTTTCAGAAGCGAGGATTATCAGATCACAAAAGGATCAATATCAGAGAAAGCAGAAAAGGTGCCTGCATTCAGCAATCAAGGATTGTAATCTATCAGGTTCATTATACCTAATACTTTCTAGCAATTGTATTAGAATGAAAATCCTATGGTGATAGGTTAGCTTAACAGCTATTTTGTAGATCCTTTAATTAGGTGATTAAAATCCTTTAACAGGGTGACACTTCATGTTAAGTGTTTGTAAAGCCTTTAACCAGGTCACTATTGATACTGTGTAAAGCCCTTAACAGGGTAGGCCTTTAACAGGGCAGACCATCAGAAGTGGTTGAACAATATTGCTGCAGTAATTTTTGTGGGTACCATCCCCACCCTAGTTTTACCTTCTTATTCCTGGAGGGTTTTTGGGTTACCAAATTCCCGTGTTATGAGTTGTTGATGCATGTGTTTAGTTTCATATTTGTTTGATATATTTACATGCATACTATTTACTTGCAATTAAAAGTTTTATTGGCTAATGTGTGATACTTATGATTCACCCCCCCCTCTCATAAGAACTCTTTCCATATTTGAATATTCCAACAGAAGACATATTTGTTCAACCAAACCTAGCAAATATGATTATATCAAGGGCAAGATGAATATGAAGATTGAATCAAAAGTTAAAGTTGATTGTATTTTGAGATATGCTTTCGAAAAACAGTGTCATTTCAATACAAAAGGTGCCTCATTATGAATCCATATGCAACAGTGATGGCCACCAAAAGAACAATATTAAATGATCAGCAAAAGTGGCTAACCTACATTTACCCCATGGCAAATTTGCATTCACCATAGGTTATTTACAACTGGTAAAGTGGGAAAGATATAACTAAGCAGTCAAAGAGTCAGAAACTGGATTACCAACCAAATTTCTTCCTTTTTCTTGGAAATTGATCTTTTGTCTTCTAACATTGTGAATCAAGGAGCTATTGTAAACTCCTCCATCCTTGTGAGATTGTTAGATAATACTAAAAACTGATGCTTGGGCATTGGTCCCTTGGTGTTATCTGGCATAAAAGAATCCAAGACAGAAACTATTGCTGGTATTAATTTGATACAGCCAATATCTAGGATAAAGTGATGATTTTGAGGATGATATATGGGACACGACTTATCATGGTAATACATATATTATCTGTGGATGGAAAGTATATTCAGTCACCATGATATTATTGCATCTGCAGTGTATCTATAGTAATAATCCAGATTTATTGAAGGAACAATTCAGGGTATCATTAAATCACAACAGTGAGGAAGTATCTATATTGGGTGTGGTCTAAGATGAATCTTTATTGGAAAGTATTGCCTTTGATAAAGTCAAAGTGTCTAATCAAATATTATGATAATATCTACAATGAAAATCAGACAATCATTTTACTTTTAAACCATAACCATATTAATGCAAACAATTGTAGTTCATATGTTTCAACATATTCAACCTGGTAAATAAGGGAAATAAATAACAACAGTTTCACCAAAATCTCAATGCACCAAATATTGGAGATAAATAGACATGACTTTGAGTAGCCAAAAATGGACACTGAGTTGTTATGTTGTCAGATGGAGCAATGAGGTCCCAAGTTGAAGGCAGGCATGAAGGTGCTTCCATGAAAATTAGGCATCCATATGGCTTACCCCTACAAACTGAGCTTGCCACATTGTTCACATGTACAAATCCACTGATCACATGTATTTCCATTCTTATTATTTTTAAGCTTGGTCATGCTACCCTCCAGTAAACACAAACCTCCATACCTATTTTTGAGCAAATTTCTTTTACTAAGCATCTCTATTTTATTCATAAATAAATAAATGTTGTAATTTGGTATACTAGTTAATAAGAGGAAATAGTTAGTTCAATTCAATCCCCCATTAAATTTGAAACTAAAGGCATAATTATTTAAATCTAGATTGACTTTTACAAAATAAAACTAAAACTAAAATAAACAAGATTTGAACTATAATAATATACTAATTTGTGACATTCTAGAGTTACTCCCACACATGACATGTAAGCTTTGTGATGAACGACTATACTAGAGCTAAAAAAAACATGGGTCATCCACCGCTCTCTTCCAAATCCACTGGTACCACTGCACACTCCTGATTCACTCTCTAGAAGAAATTGATATTAAAAAAACTTTTTGCAAATAATTCCAATCCATAACTTGCAAATGAATAGAATATAAATTCACATAATCATAATATAGTTTAATGGGTCAAGACTACTATCTCCAACATAAGCAACAACAGAAAAATGCATGATTGCATCAAATGAATTATTTTTAGTTCCTACGTAGAAAGAACTATTGCTTAGGCTCCACCATAACTGGCGATTAATCTTCCATTCTACTACCAATCAAATTGTTCCATTGTCCTTTTGAATTGGTTGCTTTTAATTTTTTCCTCTTAAAATAGACAAAAGATGATCGACCATTATCGGTAGACTGTTCAATATGCTTGTTGGCGCATTTCTTTTTGTTAGATCAATTTTTTTCACAGATTTCAATGAAAGAGAAGAGGTGAAAATGAAAAAATTAGTGTTTAGATTGCTGTGCTTGTTGGGACGTTTTGGCATGAGGGAGCAAGTACCAAAGTGTTGGGCCTATCATTCTCGCAGAGGGTGCTCCTAAGCTTCCCATTTCTACAAATGGTGTAACACTTGTTTAATTGCATGTTTAGTTTGGCATGAAGATGAGCATGTGTAATCTTTTTCTTGTAGATCTATTTATTTTTCTTGCAGGGAGACATAGCATAATAAAAGGAAATATTGTTAAAAGTATTTGTTTAGAGCTCATTTTCAAATTGTTTGAAAGATCACTCAAGTCATTCTTTAAATGTATGGATTTGTGGTTTTTTCTGTCAATGCAAATCATGTTGTTGTTAGTAGGCTTAATTCCTTTTGATTACTATCTATGGCATTTTTTCATCTTCTTCACAGGGGCAGGAAAAGCCATACAAAAAGTTTCAAGTAGTCAGCGTAGCTTCTGCTATTGCTCAACTAGTTAACAATATACCAAACAAATGCATCATTTATCCATCTGTATATTTTTACTATTTTTCTTAAGTTGACAATGCTTCCTTTTGAATCTATTTATGTTAAAGCAGGATGTATCAGCATTGACTGTAGCAGAAAAACAAGTTACACAGATGAAAAGTTGCATTGTTGCACTTATAGCTGACATTTGACACTTGGAGTTGATATGCACGTTTCTTTGAGGTGGGTGATAACAAAGAGCTCATCAATTTTCACTGTGTTATCTTCTGGCTACAAGTCTACACCATTCTTCATTTTTTTTTATTTATACCTAATACAATTTTATTTTTCAAAATGTTTATCATTGCCACAGTTTTTGACAGTTGGTTTCTTTGTATTAATGCCTATAAGGAGCCACTGGATATTGGAAGATAAAGGTTATAAATCTCAGGTAGTTTGTCTGCGAGATTTCTTTTGGATTTGGCTGTGTTACATGAAATGCTGAAGTAAGATGCATATCAAATATATAGTTGTGGCTTTTGTGTTATGTCTAACTCAGACATGGGCATTTCTGCCTGTGGTTACAATTCTGTGCATGATGAGCTTGACTTCATTTTTCATGCTTGGCAATGGGAATTGTTGTATGTGCCTCATAGCCTAAATTTATATCTAGTTTAGGAGTTTGACAACAGAATTGTGCAGAATATTACAACTTTTGAGCCTGTTGTACTTGGCCTCGCTAAGGCTGATAAGCTTATGAGATCTAGGCCCTAGTACCCCAAACTTCAGGTCTAAGATTCTAAATCATTTTCCAAATAGTAATACTAATTAGGGTTTTGTTGATGGATTTTTTGTAAAATATTTCAATGGATTCCATTTGATGACATATCTGTTTTGTTATTTTCAACATTTACCATTGTTCTTGATCTGTGCTCACTGAACATACATATAAAAGTGTGTAAAAGTCTTAGATGATACTCATCAATGGCAAGTTAAAGCAATGTAAAGTTCTTCTTTTCCTGCAACACATATAACATCAATGTAAACTTATCTTGAAACTTCTTCTTTTCCTGCAACACATATAACAACAATTTTAAGTGCTTGTAAGGTATATGCTTATGAATAAATATTACATCCTGATTTAAATGTATGAAAACAATTTTCATTCCTTTTAAGCTTCATTCATCTCGAGGTGCAATTCACAAACTCAAGAATAGTGGCTTTTGTTCTTTAGGATACCTTTAGGGGAAGAGTATGTGAATGCCCCCTTGTGTCTAGAGTCCAGTTTAGAGGAGATGGCTATTTACATTGCTAAGGTTTGTTGAATCTAATTCTGAATAACATTGCTTGCTATTGTTAAATCTAATCTAATATATATTTTAACTAGACTTGTAGCTTATATGTTTTGAAATTTTTTGTTAGGCCTTGTAGTTTGTATAATTTGATTGCTGGAGAGCTTCTACAGATAAGCAAGAAGGCTGTTGCACAAGTTATAGCCGCGCACTCGGGTATGAAAATTGTATATTTTTTTATTCTAATGTATATTTTAACTAGAATTTTAGCTTATATGTTTTGAAATTACTTTTATTGGCTTAATGTTGTAAGGTCTCTTGAAATAAGACCTTCAGGCGGTTGGTCAAATTTTTACAAATAATCCTAGGAATAAAGTCAAAGAAAGGATTTTTAAAATATTAAAGTATTTAGCTAGGTCTAAGAAGATTTGTGTACTTTTGACAGTTTTGCTTAGTTTGTGAAAGTTGTAGACTGAAGTTTTCATAGCCCAATTTTTTCTTCTTGCAAAGAACGATCATGTCAAATAATATAAGTGAAGAACAAAATAGGGAGACAATCACTAGATTGTGGTCTAACTTGAAAAGAAAAGGTGATGGAAAATGTTATTGTCCTTGCAATATTTGTAAGGGCTTAAACCGTAGAAGACTGCTAATCAAAACAATTAAGAGACATTGTAGGGAGAATGGTCACATTGAAGGGGGGCATGACTATCATCCACTGGTAAGTCATTCATTATATCATTTTAACAATTTATATACATATGAAATCACTTGATGATGAGTTGATGAACATGGTTTATTTATGTTAATCAATTTTATATAGGTTGATCTTCCCAGGGAAGTACATGATATGAACCACAACAATCCGAAGAATATAGTTTTCGAAGTGGAGGAACATGGAGGTGCAAATATCAAAGGTGAAGATAATGATTCCATGGAAGATGACGATCATGCACCAGAAAACACAATTGAAGAGGATGGTATAAATACATTGATCCATGACACATCTAGTCCAAGTGTATCTGATCATGATGATGATGATAGCCTCGATGTACCTCTACTTTAGAAGGCATACGAGCCCCTATACAAAGACTGCCAGACAACTCTTCTCTCTGCTGTATTGTTGTTGTTAAACTTGAAGGTTATGAATGGTTTATCCAACATAACAATGTCACGTATGTTAAGGTATGTCATATATGTCTTTATAGTTAACAAAGGGTGAATAATGTACCACTAATATTGTTTATATTAAAAACTTATATTTTTTATTGTAGATTGATAGGCGAGTTTCTGTTACCATCATCAAATATTCTACCTCGCTCATATCGAGAATTAACTGCTGTTATGAAAGATATTGGAATGGAGTATGAAGCAATACATGCTTGTCCCAATGATCATATTATATATTATGAAGAACATGAATTTGCAACACAATGCCCTATATGTCATATGAGTAGATATCGAACAGATCGACTAACAAAAAAGGTGCCTCAAAAGGTTCTTCATTACATCCCCATTATTCCATGGATGCGACAATTATTTAGGTGTAGTAGCTTGGCTTAATTTATGGATTATCATGCACGCAATAGAAGTCGAGATGACATTTTTTGAATCCCTGCGGATGGTTCGACATTTATGCACATAGAGAAAAAGTGGCAACACTTCAAAGAAGAACCTCGTAATCTCAGGCTTTCATTGGCAGCGGACGGTGTCAATCCATTTGGAGAGATTAGATCTGTTTACTTGGTGTGGCCTATTTTTTTTATCAACAATAACATTCCTCCGTGGATGCCAATAAAGAGGGAGCACATTATGTTGGCAATGATTGTTCCAGGTATCTTATCATTTGATAGTTATTAATTTACATGTACTTACAAATCTTGCAGTAAAATGATCACAATAATTATGTAATGTTACTGTTCATTCAAGTAGGTAAATATCAAGTAAAAGATATGAATGTATATATTGAGCCTCTTATCGACGAGTTGGTGGAGTTATGGAACGGTGTCACTATGTATGATGTGTATAGACCAATAGGACAAAGACAATTTCAATTCCATGCAATGCTTGCATGGACAATACATGATGCCCCAGGGCTAACACATTTTTGTGGTATGTTATAGTGAATTCAAGTTGCACCCAATAATTCTAATTATAAAAATCAACATATTTAATAATCCAATTATATCATTATCTTGTAGGTCTTCAAACAAAGGGAAAATTTGCATGTCCAGTTTGTGGTCCAAAGATGAAATCTCGTCATTCAAAAAGTTTAGGAAAGTAGGTGTTTGATGAGTGTAGACACTTCCTCCACAGGAATCATAAGTATCAAAGTACGGAAAAACATCTTTTCAATGGGAAAGAAGAGACTACATCAAAGCCACGAAGAATGACACCTCGCCTATGGAAGTTGGAATATAATATAATTAATCGTCAAGGTAATGCCGTTCCACCTAATGGTTTATGTTTGTAATTTATATATTTCTATTGTGATTTTTGTTGGCTAATTGTGTAATTGATGATCATGAAGGTTGTCAAGGCAATACTGACAACCTTCCAAATGGACTAAAAAGATATCCCAGACAATTTAGTAGGTTGCCCTACTATGAGCACTTACAAATTGTGCATTTGTTTGATACTATGCATATTGGAAAGAATATAATAGAGACATTGTGGAAAATATTGGATGGAAGGCGTGACAAAGAAAAAATTGTCAAAATTTGTAATGACATACATAAATCCAATCATGCATTGAAGAATTTCATTCACTCAAATAGAAACAGAGATCGGATTAATATAAGTGCCCTTCCATGGTTATTAACAGAGCAGCAAAGTGATGCCATAAAAGAAGTCATACAAAAAATTCGATTTCCCACAAGATTTGCTGCAAACATAAACAATCTCATATAAAAAAAAAGTGAATTTGGGCTAGGGCTCAAAACATATGATTGGCATACTTTTGTCAAGGTAAGTTATGTTCTTCTGTATTTACAATATATTCATAAACTACGTGTACTATTCGTTATGTTATGTTAGAAAACAATGAAATGATTGGTTTATAATTATTGCAGTACGTTCTTCCTCTATCTCTCCCAGAGCACTTCAACAATAACATCAAACAAGTGATATACAATCTTGGAAAATATATGAGGTAAGCAGTAATATCTGTTCAATTTGTTGTATATATTTATTATATTCGCGATTTGTTTTTCTTGCTATGTAATCTATTGTATATTATTTTGTAAAGTCTCATATCTATATATTTTTTGTGACTTGAATCTCTTAATGTAGGTGGTTGTCATCTAAAGAAATCCATAAAGAAGATATAAACTATTGGAAGAGAAGAATTCCTCATATACTGTGTGAAATGCAAAAGTGTCTACCTCCAACTTTTTTCAATGCATAGGAACACTACCTCATACACCTAGTTGAGGAGATTGAATTGTGTGGACTTGTACACACTAGGTCAATGTGGATGGTTGAGAGGCATTTGAAATCTTTGAAGGCTTTGGTTCGAGAAAGAGCACATCTTGAGGGTTCTATGGTAGAGGGATATATGGTATACAAGACTATGGTGTACATTACTAAATATCTTCCTAAGTTTGCATCAAAAATCCATGTAGATCACATTTGGGATCTCGAGCCTTTTAAAAAATTAGAAGGGGAGTACTTGATGGGGAAAGGTACATTGAGGAAAGTGAGAGGTAATTAATTATAAGATGTTATTGTAATAAATTATTTCTTAATCTTCAAAATAAATCGGTTGTAAGTTGTCTATTTTTTTTTTGTACAGGTGCTCAAGAGTGGGATGCACTACATTTGTATATTGCAAACAATCTTGATTGGATGACGGTATGGATTGAACAATGTCAACATTCTGGTCACACATTAACATGGAAAGGTGTATCTTCATTGGTTAAAGAAGCTCATCGTAATGGAGATTCCAATGTTATGTAAAGGGAAATAGATTTAGCACGTGGTTCAAGAGATTTCTAGGTACGTACAAATTTATTAATCACTCGTATGTTTATCAACTCACGATACAATAATTTTGATATGTTTCACATATTATTGCAGGTTAAACACCACAAGGCTATGTTCTGTAATGGTCAAAAATTTTGCGTCAAAGTGTTGGATGACACGAAGAAAACTTGTGATTCAAGAATAATTGCAGTCTTTCAAATGACTAATATTTCATCTAGAAACGACTTACATCCTCAAGAGTCTGAAAATCGATACTATGGTGTTTTGGATGAGATACTTGAGTGTGACTTTAGTTCCTTCAAATTAGTACTCTTCATTGTCAAATGGTACAGGCTACGACTTAATCCAAATGATCCTGATAGAACTGTTATTGAAAATGATAATGGATTTACAATGGTTAATACAAAGTCGCTTGAGCCAGTTGGGGATGAGCCTTATGTTCTTCCAAGCCAATGTCAGCAAGTATTTTACTCAGAGGTTCCACATAAATCAGGTTGGTCATTTTTTGTTAGACATGAACTGAGAGGAAGGCCAATAAAGTATAATGCGATGGAAGAAGAAGATACCGAAGAAGTAGAAGATGATGTAGAGGTGATCACGATCGACAGTTATTGGATGATGTTCCTGACACAAATTTTCATGAAGAAGAAGAGTAAGATGATGAAAATGATGCTGCTATTGATGATGATGATGAAGATGATGTTGATGTTGATGATGATGTTGATGATGATGATGACGACGACGACGACAATGATGACGACGATGATGGCTACGATGATGATGATGATGACGACGACGATGACGACGAGGATGATGATGATGATGATGATGATGATGACAACGACGACAAGGATGATGATGATGGAATTTAGAGGTATGCCATCAATCCTTAATCTTTTTAATATTCATTTCTTGATAGAAATATATTTGTCTTATATATATGGTTACATAGTTTATTCATTATCTATTTAAAAGCTAAAAGTTTCAACTACAAATAGAATACTACTAATCTAAATTAACTATTAATCTAAATTAACTATTAATCTAAATTAATTAAATAAAACTATTTAAAATACATATTGATGCGTGAATGTATTGAGCCTTATTTTCTTTCAGGTCAAATGCATTTGTAAGTGTTTAGTTTAGAAAAGGGAATTCATTAAATATCTATAAAAGGGAGTTGTACCTAGAATAAAATTCATAGGGAAAACATAATATAAGTGCTTACCTAATTTTTTGGTTAATAAGTCTGCCTCTGTAGGTGATGCAGAGACCCTAGGTGGACTTGCAATCATTCATAACAAGAGGGACTTCCATAGTGTTCTCACAACACCAACCAAGCATCTTCATAAGATCCCTCTCCTTGATCCAAGCCAACTCCTTAAGCTATCAGAGTGCACACCAAATCCTTATGCCACCTTAGGTTCTACATCTTTTGAATAATCCCATGAATGTCCTTCAATCCATCCAATGGATTCATCCAAGCAATCTAATCAACAAACTATCAAATGCTCACAATGCCTCAATAGGGGCCAAACTTGACTTCACCTTAACTAGGTGTTTCCTCCACCTCCACACACATCAAACAACTTCAAATAGCATGTCCCCAAGGTGACTAAGCCCTCAACTCATCAGCTGATACAAAAACCCAGTTTTAGCCCTTCACTAGGCCTACTTCCCTAGTAGGCTTATAATGTGAGCCTGATTTAAGTGTTTTATTGTGTACCTTTTAATGTTTTTAATTTTTATGTGATGCTAATGATGGATATGATTATGATTATGCTCACAATAATTGAATTACATTTGTAGGAAACTGAACCCCTTTCAGGAGCATCTCGCACAGTCTCATGGATTGACAGGTATAAGTTAATACTCCTTATAGATAGTCTATTTAATACACTTATCAATAGAAAGATCGATGTCTTCTAAGATCTCTCCCATTTGCAGGTACCAACGAATAGGTATTTTTCAGAAGTGTCTTCCTCGAGTGATGGAAATATAGGAATAGAAGAGGAAAGTGAGACATGCAATAAACTCAATAGGAAAGTGAGACTAGAGGTCAAAGGACTAGAAGGAAATTCAATAAATGCATGAAATTTTTCCTTTCTCAAGGGGGGTCATGTTCTTGTGATGATGAGACAGAAGGTGACATCGAGGTGCCCTTGAGGTACCAACATCTACAGAAACATTGGGTACCCAAGGAACTTCCTCCAATAAACATTGATTTTTGTGTTAACGAGAGGATATATTGCATAGCACCATCATCACTACATAGTTTGGGCCTATTTTCTATGGACGGCATAAAGGTGTCTTACAACAAAGTTTTTGAATTGATGGAGTATGTTGGACCATGTTAGGATTACAAAAGTTGGATGCATATTGTTCAATATAAAAAAAGTATGCGTAGGTATGCCCTCTCGGCAAATTATATACAACAACAAGACAATAATCAAAGTAAAAGTGTGGCTATATACATTGATGGAAGGCCAAAAGAAATAGGGAATATTGCAGGTTTTATAAATAGTACATGACCTGGGTCAACTATAAAGCAACCCAATTTCATATTTGAGGCATGCGAGAGAAATCGTGTATTCATCTGTGCGATAAAATCAATACGTGCAGGGGAAGAGCTTCTTATTGATTACAATTTGAACCGCATAGATACAAATGAGGCTACTATCATGGGGGTGGTACATACTATTAAACCAACTTCTAATCAATGACTCCAACATACCATTTAGTCAATAAATTTTTGGTTAACATTTTTATACTTGATCTTTGACACAGGGGCACAATATAGAGCAACCGCCTGGAGGGGATGCTGGCGATGTTCTCGACTCATCTACACACGAGCAGGTAAAACTCATTGTAATTTTGCAAACTAGATAGAAGAAAAATGTTATTTTTTTAATGTTATTTTCTTCATTGTTTTGGAGTAATTTTGATAATACTAATACTATTGTTGTCACAGAGGGCCAGTGGTCGGAGGGACAGAAAGGAACCTGCAGTCCCTGATCAGTAGCCCCCCTTGAGGAGGACCCTTTTTATATTGATTTAGCAGACACCGATGACCTGATCGGTTCGACTAAAAAGTTGCTAAAGAAAATTGGCAGAGAAATTTTACGTTTGGCAACCATAAAGCCTACTACTTAGGAAATAAGAGAAAGGGGAGCTGAATTGATGCACACCTCTGAAACCTTAAAAGTAAGTATTAATGAAATTTTTAATTATAACAAGAGTTCAATAATGGTTTTTATGTTATGCTCTTTTATGGCATTAATTAAAATATGGATGCGTTGTCTTTACAGAATTTTTGCGTGATTTCGAGCCCCATTCCCATGATGAGGGTGCTGTAGGTGGTTCAAGTAGATCACATGTTCCATTCCCTACTTCTGTTTTCCACTGAATATATATAGGAATGATCATAATCATTGACAATACATGCTCGAACAATCCTTTTTTTAATGCTCTAACAATCTTGTCCATGCTAGTCCACGTTTTCTATATTTATGCATGCTTTAACAATTTTATTCTTTAGCTTCACATCAATTAAATCCTATGATGATGCTGCCTCCATCCAGGACAACCACAAATCTCTTTTTGACTGCTAAGTTAGCAACATGCAACTTACAGGCATCGACTGTTGCACCATCTGCTGGTACACAAATCACTCTTTTTCTCTCTTATGACAGCAACAAACACTTTTTTTTTACAACTTTTTAACATCAATTATCATTCGTTCTTTTATACTTCGTGAGAAAGACTTATGAAACTTATGAAACTTTTTGCAATAGGAGCTGCAACATCATTTCCTGGATGTTCCTATGTTCCTAGTATGGGAACGGTGAAGGATGTCATATTGATCGTCAGCGATGATGAAGGCATTCCATTAAAAGTAGCCAAAGTTTCAGCTACTTTAAAGTTATTATTATTCTATAGTGATATAATAGTAATTTAATTTTTGATCACTCTTCATCGACTAATGATCCCATGATTGTTTTGTAGGGAATGATCTTTTTTGGAGAAAACTTGGTGATGAGTGTTTGTGAATATTTGGGCCCACCCTGCGTACCTGGTGGAACATCATATCCTAACTAAAACCCCAAACCACTATTTTGATTTCATATCATTGCTATAATAGTTTTCCTTTTCATCAATTTCTTGAACTATATTAAAGGTAGCTTCACTTCACTTATGAGTCTAACATGTTTTCTTTTACTTAAAAGGTGGAATAACCAACGCAAACCGTTGAAGGATGATCTTATAGAGAGCATGACCCAACTCTTTGGACCTCGTGCATTCGAGAGAACAAGCTCCTTGAAAAAGCTGGTTTATGTTTGAAGTATATTAGGGACCAATACAAAAAAAATTTATGGGATAACCCCAGGTACGAGCGTCCGCCCTATGTTCCTAAGGCTGAGTGGTAGGCTCTGATTTTGGATGGAAAATATAAAGCTGACAAGACAAATAATATTACACCAGTGGAGAGTACAACAAGGTATGTGATACTGTTGAGAATCTAATTATGTACTAATTAACCTCTATATTTATACTATCTAACATATTTCAAACTTTTCATAAATTGCCTGACACATCAAAGGCAACAAAGGCAAGACTAGAAAAGCATGGGACACACAAGCTCGGCTTTGGTGGTTTTTTGAAACTTCAAGCAAGAGTTGTAAGTATTAGTAAATGAAAAATTGTATCAATTTTTTTACATAATGTGACGGGAAATTCCAGGATAGACTAGCTTGTCTATGCTCCTGATCCTCAACTTGGATCTCAGTGTTCCTCCACACCAATATATGATGCAGAGTAACACACTTTGGAAGCACTGGTGTAAGATAAAACTCCTAGGCTTAGTTTTCCACTTCCACCAAGAGATTTCTCTTATCTCCTAGTATCCTATGCTTCTATAGGATCTCCTAATAGGATTAGATCATTAACTAAATCCTATTCACTCTTTACTACAAGAGTCACACCTTGAAAACTCCACCTTGGATGATCCACACCTTAATTTTGGCTCTCTTTCTCACTTTCACTTAGATGGATCTAAGTGCCAAATCCACTAACACATCACAAATTTCAAACTTCATTGTGGGGTCCTTCTTCACATTGAATTAATTCAGATTCCATCCCATTTTACTGATTTGGGAAGGTTCTTGGCTCTTAGGTTTATCATATTCAAGATTTCATCCAAACCCTTAAAAAATAACATGAAAAAGTCTTCAAAATGACTATAGAACACATCTCAACCACTGTATCAACACGTTTTAGGCTTCAAGTATGACTGTTCCTTCAAAAACCAAAATATCACTTCAAAAATAGAGTTTTCTAGCCACTTCATTAACTCAAACTTTTTACAATATGCAATCAATGCTTGGAGATTCAAGACATCACTCCATTAGGTGTCTTCTCCACCATTCTAGGGCCTATTTGGTCAAAAATAACCTCCCACAATCAAAGGAATCCAAGGCTATCCATGTTGCATGGAATATTTGCAATAAGTGCAAAATGTTGTTATGACAACATTCTTACAACACTTGGAAACTTTGATAGATGCCTTAATCCGATATTATAGGCTTCTTTTCCTCACATATTTTGAGGATGCAAGATCATTCATGATCATCATATTAATTTAATAACCATTAACCATTCTTAGGCCTAAGAACTAATCTGATGTTACAACATTTGCTCCTTTAATTCATGGACCCAACTCATCACATAAGGCTGCATACTAGTTAATTCTCCCTTGTACCATTCAAGGCCTCATACACCCAACCTTGACACCAAGTGTTTTGGACAACTCCAACCCTCTAATATAAATGGAAACCAAAACAAACATCAACACAACCCAAAACAAATTAGGTCTAAGGAAAACTTGTTGTTACTAGTGACAGGGTAGATTGCAGCACTTGACCTTTATTCTACACACCCAACCAAGAGTGAAAATGGATCCTCTAAGACTCCCAAAGACCAAAGACAATTTAGAACAACTCCAACATGACCAAAATAAGGTGTAACAAGGGTTGGAAACCCTGCTAACTATTTACCATTTCCTTTTGATATTTTAACTACCCTCCATTGGTTGATGAAACAATGCAAGTAAAATTCACCATACCACAAAAAAATGCAGGGCTCAGAGTTCAAGAGATGCCTCATAGAAGAGGATAAGAGAATTGGCTTCCAACAAGGCTATAGAGCCGTGGCTGAACAACTATGAGCTGAAATCAGTGTGGAAGGTTCTAATAATGATGCATCTGAGCCACAAGTAAATAAGCTAAATGAAATTTATTTCAAATTGAATACTTTACCAATTAGTCTATTTGATGTTAAGTTCCAATATAAAGTGAGTATATCTATTTTAAGAAAGCAATGATAACAATGCGTAGGATGTTGGAATGCAGCCTGACAATCCTTCTACACAATCTGTGGATGCCAAAGGTTCGCATGATGTGCATCCCAGTGGTGGAGGTATACATTTGCTATTAAATTTTTTATATGTAATTGCAATTGGTGTTTGGATTAACGTAACATTTTGTATAGCAACTGTAGAGAATCGAGGGGTTGATGTTCATGACCGTGTTGACATTGAGTCTAGACAAAATGATGTGGTCAAATCAGGTAAAGAGTGGCATAGTTATGTTATTTAAAATAATTAAATACTTGTAACAATTATAATAAATTATTTTTAATTTAACTCTTTTATTTCTTATTGCAGAGGACCCCCCCTTGCAACAGCATAGGAATTTGAGATCATCAAGAACAGAGAACAGAACAACTGATGAGGGGGGAATTGATGATGACACTGATGCTCCTCTTAGAGCTTACATAGAAAAAAGAAATAGAAAGAAAAAAAAGAAATGATTGTCATCTACATACCTTAATTGATAATGACTGAATTTTATGTCTCAATGAATTTAATTATGTGCTAATGAATGTTCATAAATTATGTGTTAATGCAGAATATTGATGAATGTTGCATGTTAACGAATCTAATGTGTTAATGAATGTTATCATGTGATATTGATTGAATGTTGCATTTTATTAATGGTTGAAAGAATGAATGAATGTTAGATGTTAACGGGGAATGTAGAGTGATGTTAGGTAGAAAGAATGAATGAATGAATCTATTTAGTAGAGAATATTAAACTATTCTCGAGACAAAGTGAAGCTCAATAAGATACTAACAATAGGTAGAAACAAGAAGCAATAAGAAGCTCCTTCTAGAACATAACTCTTACCAATTATTGCTATCTTCCCCACACTAGGAATCTCCATCATATTCTCATATGTGTGCAACAAAATTAGAATAACAAATAAAAAATAACTCATATTTTCATACTTCTCCATGCTTGGAATATAATCACCTTGTTTAGCCTTCCCTAGGCTCTTCATCTCCATTGTCTTCTCATCCTTAGTCTCTTTGCACCTTGAGACCTCTACTGCTATCTGCAACATGTCTTCACACCCTTGCCATTTGCCTTGGTATACCAACTCCTAGTTGGTGGCTATTCTATCCGATTTAGTCATCATTGTCTTTGTTAATTTTCCTTGTCCAACTTTCAATGGACACCATATAGAACCAATCAATATCATATCTGCTTCTCCAAGCCTTGTTTCTTTGCTATTTACATCAACATTTGTACTTTTCATCTTTGTTCCAATCATCTCCTTTCCTCAAGCCCTTCAAGACCTAATCTTTTTCTGTCTTCATCAACATCCTTTCTCTTTACCTCTGCTACAACCTTTTGAACTTTTTGGTTCTAGGTTCTCCTTGCTCTTCAACAATTGATTGCTGCTCATTTGTTATCTTCTTCAAATGGACAACTTGTCTTCATATCATCCTTTTCTAGGTTCTTTTCATCAACCTCATTCTCATTAGCTGTTTGCTTCAAAGCATCATCCTTTTTGATCAAAAAATCTTCCATTGCTTCACCATGTTCCTCTTTTCTTAGGAACCTTTCCCTCTCAAAGATGCCAATGCTCGCTGACACCTTCCAAGTTTTCTTGTGATCCTCCAATGGTGTTAATACCATCTTCTCTCCATTATTTGTGAAAGCGTAGGTGTTCTTTTTTCCATCATGTAGGGATCTCTTCTCAACCTGCCAAGCCCTTCCTAAAATTATATGACAACCACTCAAAGGTACAATGTCACACAATACAACATCATTATATGATCCAATGGTGAAGGGAGCATAAGCTTGCTCCTTCACATCAACACAACATCCAACATCCAATCCTTGTGCTTTGTAAGGCCTAACATGTGCTATTCTTGGTAGATTCAATTTTTTAACCATCTCAAATGAAACAAGATTTGTAAATCAACCACTTGAAAAAATAACCTTTTAAAATTTCACAGATCCAATCTCTAATCTCTAAACTTTTAAAATTCAATAAAATTCATATTCTAACTTGTTTATTATTTGACAGGTTGTTCCTGGACTCATGATTGTAACTTAGTTTCATCACAATGATCCTTATGAACTTACATGTACATTCACTAACAAGTAACTCTAGATGAAACTTTAAGTTTATTTATCACATTTCAACATTCTCACCAAAATCTGAACTACATTATCTCATGATTGTTGTAGAGTACCACTGCTCACATGTGAAATATGCATCTAGATTACTGAACACTTCTTAAAATTAGTTTCATTGAATTAATATATGTTATGCTATCACTGGGTGTGTAATTTGAGCATGAGAATAATGTCATATCTATCTACATGTTTTTCCTAACAAAATTTTGAAATATAATTTCTATAAGTTTTTAAAATTAGAGTAGATGAATTATTCTATAGGAAAAGGTATTGCATTTAAGCATTTATTGATAGGTTTGGACATGAACAATTTTCTATTTCTAGTAGATTATAATGATGATAGTATGATAAAAATATCGTTAGTATTCTAATTTAAAAAAATCCAAAATAATATAGTTATTTGTTTTCACTCCAGGATTTTCTAAGACAACTAATTATTTTATCTAACTGCCTTTCAGCTTGCATAAACAACTGCAAGATTATTATTTTATCGTAACTCTAATTTCTTACGATACCATCCTTATCTATTTGGAAACACTGTAGGTAACAATCGCTTCCTTGGCTTTGATTTTTAATGAATATGCTCTAAAGAGCCAATTTGAGACAAGCATCTATCTTCAGGTGAGTAATTTGTAGTGATCTACTGATATCCTAGAGATCATTACTGGTCTAATACAGGTTTGTCACTCGGGCATGCTTAGTAGAAATGAGGATTTTCTATTGCTCATAAAACCTAGTAAGCATATGATAGTATTTTCTATGATATTTATATTGAGTAGAAATCGTGTCCTTACTATTTGTGAAGTGCTAAAATGTTTTTCAACAAACATGATTGGTTTCACCCTGAAAGCTTTAGTTTCCCCCAATAGGTTGGTTATCTGACACTTGAGGCATTTGTTCAATTCTTGGACAAGTTTCAGGAGGAGAAACCTGGGGATTCAGTCTTGGAAAAAATGAACATGAGATTGGATGGCTTGAAGCTGGGAAGCCTTTCTATCCAACAACGTTTGATCCTGTACTTCAGATTTTTAGTCATGACCAACCACTTAGTTGTCTAGGAAGACCCAGGTATGTAATTGCATTGTATTAGATATGGTTTACATTTTTGTCGAGATTCTATTACTACAAAAATGTTGTGCAGTCTGTAACTTCTAATTGTATGGTGTTTTAACATAATTTTTTAAAAATTTGATTTAGTTAGATTGAAAAATGTCTACACAGTTACTGCTAGAAGCTCTTTCAATTTTCACCTGATGGAATGTAGAAATCTCATGTCTTCAAATGTTTAATAGAATATGTATATTAATTTTGCTCACTTTCTTTTATTGCAGGTCAATTATTCAACTAATTTTTTGGGATCGACATTTGAACTTCCATTTTCAGAGGTTAGAAAGTTAGGCTTAGAAACTCAAGTTATGTTGAACCATGCCTAGACATCAATGTCTGGTTCAAATAATAGTAAATCTACACAGGAATCTCAATCTAAGAGAAGCTCTAAGGTATTCTTTTGGTCAATAAATAAGTTTTTTTCTTGAATTGTGTTCATCATTGAGGTTGTACTGAGATTTTAAACGATCTATTGTTTTAAGTTCTTTCTATCAAGCTTTTGAGTTTTCTCTCCAATTCATGCCTTTTTGGATTTTGGATTTTTTGGACTTTGGTTATGGTAGTTTTTATAACCTTGTGAGTAAAGGAAAAAATAATTGGTTCTAGTTTTTAGGATTGTAACAAGTCCAAGCAGGTCTACATTCCTCATTAATAGACTAATAGTTTATGTTAAATCTATTTATGCTAAAAAAAAAAGGCTTCTAGGCACATCAATGTTACCTACACTACATAGTATACTAATTGTTCCTACTTCAAAATATTTTATTATGATCTTTGAAGAAATTTAACAAGCTTAGATTATTTGTGTCATTGAAGAAACACAACCCACTAAAATTCTTTCCACCAAAGCTTAAGACATTGATAGCTTGATCCAATTTATCTTTATTGCAAGATGGTAGTCCATCAGCACGGTCATCAATTTTTTTTGGCTTGGCAGGAATAATATAGTTTGTCAATATTTCTATATGTTTATATTCTTGATTTATTGTCAATTGTTGCTGATATCATTCATAGGGCATATAGGGCATATTGTAGGGTTCTTTGGAGCCATACCTAAAACAATATTATGATAGCTTTATTTCTTTTTAGTCTTCTTGCTTCATTCATGTCAGTGATTCTTGCAAACAGGTTATTCATGAGTTGCTCACGGTACAGGGTTCTAAAATTTAAAAATTTTAATCATTTCATTGATTATATGGTTATATGTGGAATTTGTGTATCTTTTTTCTGTATGACAGGCAACTGGCTTCATGGAAGAGTGAAATTGAGAAAAAACAATTAATACTTACATATGTACATATACTTGGTTTTGTGTCATTTGTTGCTGGTTGCTGATACTAGTTTAAGAGCATAGGATGGTTTAATGTAACCTTGATCTTATAATTAATATGGCTCATTAGATCTACTTCCTATTTTCTTTTTATTTTCTCTATCCTTTGATTTTAACATTGTGTCAACAGAAATTAATGGATTAATCTGAGTTGTGGTTCTGATGTCATTTTCAATTTATCAGGTCTCTTTTAGGTCATATGTATAAATTATTAATGTTATATTTGTGTAGGTATTGTTGTATGGTGGACAAGTGACCTCATGGAAGAGTAAAAATGGAGAAGAGTTACTTTTCATGAGTAGTAAGGTGACTGTGACATCACTAATGAATTCATTATTTATTCCTTAGTTACTAATTAAGAAACTTGTAACTTTATAAAACTTGGCAAACCCAAATTTGACTTGGACTCAGCTCAACAAAATTTCCAAACATAAAAAAAGCACATTTAACAACATTTATAAAACTGAAATCAGAGAGAAAATAAGTGGTTTTTCATTCATTCACAAACAATAAAGAAGCTTAATACAATCATGGTGTTATATGATAAAAAATTGCAATTACAATTAATATTTTACAAATTTCTTCTATGAGTAGAACTTCTTAGTGGCTGTGTGGGTGCTCTTGAAGTTGATGATATTGATTCAACTTGAGAAAAATTATCTATTTAATAGGCATATTGTAGGCAGCTGCATCCATTCACATACCTTCTGCCTTCTTATGTGGTTATACCTTCTGCCCATTCTGCTACTTCTTTATTAATTTTAGTTTTACTTTCCTTAAAAAAGAGTGTCTCTTAGGCTCGTCCATATCATTGACAATTGAATTTAAATATGAAAGTATGTCATGAAAGTCAATGAGAGGTAGATGCTAAATGTATTGCACAAGAACAAGGTTATTTAAGTACTATTGAGTCATTATTTTGCCCTTCTTGGTGTGGAGGGCTTCAAATGTGCTCAAATTCCACTCACAACTAGAACTTCTACAAGGTTGGAAAACTTCAAAGATTGTGCACCAGAATCTTCTCACTACAAATCTAAAAAGACAAAATTTAGAGATTGAAAAGCTAGAATATAAATTGAAAGTTTTAGTAAATGATTGATTGATTTATTTATTTTTACAAAGTTGGTACTTTTCTAATGTATAAAGGTGAAGATAACAACCTTATGTCTGTGTCCTTGTAAACTTCTTCAAAATTTTGTCCTTAAGGTCATTGTGAGGGACCATCCTCTATATTCATGTGTTGGGGCCATCCACGATGTTAACTTTCAAATTGTGTTTATTTCTATTTTTCAATTTACTCATGCCAAATATTGGTAAGTGGTGTAAAAAGTACAAATCTAACTGCCACTCCAATGCATAGTGCTATGTACAAAAGACCAATTCGTGCATATGTAGAAGCAAAGGGTTTGTGCATGAGAAGAGTAATATTTCTAATGTCAGTCAATCAAAAAATACATTGTGTGTCAAATCTAATCACCTCGAGGAAGATAGACAAAGAGATGTGATAGTGAAGGATAGGAACAAGTAGGTGAGAAAATGTTTTGATGAAACTATGGCAAGTGAAGAACTAGGGAAATTAAGGGATCGTGCTGAAGATGTTGAAAGAGCTCTATGATATCTAGGCATGCGAAGATGATAGCTTCACAAGAAAGAGAGAAGTTGTAGAAAATTAAATAGGAGAGATTATTCAGACTAAGTATTGTAATTCAAATATTGATTCAAGAACTTCACTCAAATTTCCCTTGTCAAAAATCTCAACATATAGCATTGAAGTCCTTTAAGGATGAGGTAACAAGACAGTAAGCAAGAATAGATCAACAGATATATATCGTAGGACCTTGGATTGATATAAGCAAAAAAATGATAAGTTGATAGATGTTCATGAAAACATAAAAAATAGAAAATCAAGGTGTAGGAACAAAACACTTCAAGGAACCAAAAGACAAAGGAAGAAATGATATAGTGGACAACCTAGTTGAGACCTATGACCTAAAACATTGTCCAGAGAAATCAGACAAGGAAAGTTTGGAAGAAGAGAGATTTGACTTCAGAAACAAGGATAACTTTTAGCTTGTTAATAATCCCTTATTTGAGGTTAGAGCTAATGTTTGATGTTCCCTTATATGACTCCTAAGGGTCTGTGACTAAATCCTTATATTTTAAATCACAATAAACTTCTTTCTATTATTACTTATACTCAATTCTTTATTTTGCCACAAATAAATGTTAGGTATTAATAACAATATTTTTTGGGGGTAGATATATCAATGCAATTGTGCATGTATCTTGATCTTATGTACAAGTAATATCACCCATGCTTCTGATATATTCTTTAATTCACTGCTAGAGAGATGCAACTGATCTTTGGTAAAGAATATAGGCGAACAATATGCAAATGTCTTTTTAAGTAGTTCTAATATCTTCAATCAAACTTTGATAACCAAAAACACTTCCAATAATGATGGAAATGACTTTGTGAAAATTCCCAATCCAATCAATATCAAAGACTAAACAAGGATTATATATATTGAAGTTGGAAGTATAGTGATAGTCAATTAAATGACCTAATGTCATAGATCCTGATGATCTAATGTTGATTACTGATCTGCAATAAGTATCATTAGAATTTTTGTAGAGAAATTTGCAAGACCAAATAATCACTGTTACAGATTTATCATAATGTAAAAGTGATATGTACCATACTGGTATGAAGTTATTCACTGTATTTGATATCTGCCTTATTGAAATGTGATATGATTGATTCTGTTTGGTTTGTAAAGACGTTGGATATTTATTTGATCTCTGTCTGATATAATATCTTTGTAATGGTGATGAGCCAATGATGGGTGATCTGTACTGTTGCAATTTCTAATGTAACTCTTGTTACTTATGTGATATATATGTCACTATTCCTGATCTTAATCATTGTACTCATGAGATCTGGCTTTCTGATGTCTAGTGGATTACTACCACTTATGTCTGTATAGAATATAAAGTAATCTTTTGTCTAAATAATGTCCTTAGACTTGTTATTGATGCCTTTTTAATATCATTTGAAGAATTGCAACTCTTCATTGCATCTTTTAGTATTTGGCTCCTCTGTCATTATTGCACCCTTTTGGATAACTAATCTGTGATTAGTATTTGTGATCAGCATGACATAATTTACAGAGAAAACACTTACATTTTAGTATCAAGCTTGTTTTATGAATGAATGGAGAAAAACTAGCGACATATCCATTTCAGCTTTGTGTTTTTTACTGTTAGTATTTGATTATTAGAACATAACTATACATCCTTGTGAATTGGAGTTTTAGCAAAAATTTAATATTATTTGGATTTCTTTCTTATTGTAGCAAAGGTTATGGAGGCCCTGAACATTCCAAAAGGTGTCTGGCGTGTGCTTTTTTGAACACTTAATACTGACAGGTATTTTAAGTTTTAATAATATGGATCTGTATAATTCAAGTTTTAATACAATCTTATTGCAGGTTGATAGATTTTCTTAACAAGTTTTCAAAGTGTTTTTTGTAAAGTCATTGTTCACTCTAGTTCAATCATCCTGACTTTTAAATGCAGGTGCCTTGCCTTTGGTCAAGCATAAAGCTTTCCTTAGGCCCATGTAATATGGTGGGTAATTTGTTGGGTTTCTCCTTACCAATGAAAACTTTGATATGACCCTTACTGTATGCTTTTGCCATGCTTAACATGAATTAAAAACTAGCAATACTACATTGATGTGCAATGGGTACATTGAAGAGGTAGAAAATCAAATAGAAAAAATACATTGTTCTATGTTTTGCATGTATTTATGTAATACATACTTACTAGGCACCATTACGAATATCTTCCTTATTTGTCCAATGAGAAAGGACTCTAATTGGAAAATTTAGGAGCATGTCTCATGATTTTTGTCTTCCTCTTGCTACCTCTCCCTATCTCCATATCTGCTTTAGCTCTCTCTACTTATTTTATAACCTATTTATCCCTCTATCCCTATCACCCTCTTTCTATATCTCCTTATATCTTTCTCTCTCATTCACCATCTATATATCTCTTTATCGCCCCTTCTCCTTGTTCCTCCATATCTCTTTATCTGTTCCTCTCTATCTTTCCCACTTTATCTCCCTGAACATCTCAACTTTTAGAGAAGCAAAAAGCTTTTGCTAGTTAGGATCAAGTGAAGCAAAATGCACTGCAGGCTAAATATGCTTGCGGAGGGGTTGTTGTGGCAGTGACGACAGTTGGCATCACCGCCACAGCAGCCTCGCCCAAGTGCTAGCCGTAGACGTCGTAATTGCGACGTCTGCACAATAGCGCCTCCGTTGCAATTCTTGCATTGACGTCACAATTACGATGCTATTGGAAGAATTGCGATGGCCAGCGGCGTCGAAACCACAGCTATCGAGCCGCCAGCGCCGTCGCGTGTCCCCGTCGTAATTTGCCATGGACGTCAAAATTGCGACATCTAGGGAAGTAATGGGATGCTGCCGCCCCAGCAACCCCGTGGCTAGATGCCGACGCGACCCCATCGCAATGTGTGGGTGAACGTCAAAATTGTGATGGGGACTGCATGCATTGCAACGGGATTTGTGGCGGATTAGAATGGTGAAATTGCAACGGAGTGGCGTCTCTTCTCTGCATGTTGAATGTGGGAATCCCTTTATTTCTAACTACCTAAGGCTTCAGTTTTTTGTGAAGGGTCCTCTTAACTGGTTGCATGTTCCTTTTTTGGTTGTCAGTTTTGGCGTGAGGATCTTCCTCATTTCCTTTAAGACTGCAGCCATGTTTTCTTTTGCAATTAGTGGCTTTGAATGTGTGGGTTTTTTATTTCTTAGTGCTATGTGTTCATTGTTTGGCATTAATACCCTTCTTTGCCTCAATAAAAGACACTCTTTAAAATTTGCGTGGGTGGCTCTGTTTGATGCCCTGCTCTGGCGACATGATTGCCTTCCTTTGATTGCCTGCTGTGGACATCTCTGTTTCTTGCTACGTGAGCTCCTTTTAACATGTCTCTACCCCTCTACATGGGCTTCCCTCCATGCTCATAGCTTCCAAATTTACTGATTCTTCTTGACCACATTTTCTCTGCAATTTGAATGCATCGGCTTCTTTTTATTGCACTGCCATAGCCTCTATACTCTAACTAGTGGCTTTCATCATAAAAGTTGAGGCTTCCACCATATCAAATCTGGATACCTCTTTGCATTGCCAACCTCTCTCCATCTTTGACTGTGGAAATTTGCTCTAGCATGAGGCTCCCAATGGCCTTTTTCGTTTATTTCACAGGTTTCCTCTATTTTATGCCTGGACATTGCCTGCTCCTTGCACATTGGACATTGCCTGCTCCTTGCATGCTACAGGTGTCCCTTTTTTATGCATGGGCATTTTTTATGAGGCTCCCTTGTGTGAATGCTTCCTCTCAATACTATGCTCCCATGTTTTGCGTGAGCTTCTTCATGTTTGGTGCCCTTCACTAAGGAGCTTCTCTATTGACTTTTTTTTCCTTGAGGTCTCTACTTGATAGGTTGGATGAAGAAATGATTAAGTCTTTATTTGGCAATGAGGAACTCTTTGATGCACTACTCCAAGGTGAGCTTCTTGACTAATTTGACTACATTCTATCAACATATTATAATAGGACTTTATGATCCTTTAATGGCATTTTTTCAAACTCCAATACATGCCAATGGACTAGGTCCATGCATTTGTATATCATCTGAGAACATTACTTTATGTGGATACTTGATCAATCTTGAACTAGCAACATTCTCACTAGATCAATTGTTGAATGTGGCCCATTATTAAAAATGGAATAGATGTTTGAGCTTACTTTTTTCTCAAGAACTGGCATATCAAATGAGG
Organism: Cupressus sempervirens; assembly: GCA_028749045.1. Taxonomy (NCBI): domain Eukaryota; kingdom Viridiplantae; phylum Streptophyta; class Pinopsida; order Cupressales; family Cupressaceae; genus Cupressus; species Cupressus sempervirens. The sequence goes on along the minus strand of CM053793.1, from coordinate 198,703,397 downwards.
TTATTATTGATCTTCCTTCAAAAAAAATCTGGATGATCACACACCTTGCATAACTACATCAGGACATTAATCAACCCAATAAAATTGCCACTTGCCAAGGTTTCTTGATCACTAGTTACAACCTTCGGTTGTTTTTCCTAAGAGTCCATGGGAGCATTTAAATCCCAGTGCAATTCATAATCTTTTCCTTTTGATTTGGGCATGTTATATGACAATTGAACTTTCTCAATTCCACCATATTTCTTGAGTTCCTCTTTGATCCGCTCTTCATCCCAAGATTCAGGTGCCCCATCTTTCTTATCTTGGAGAGACTCCCTAGAATGTATCATTATCTTTATCAGTCTAATGGAATCAGTTGGACCCCAAAGTGGGTCTGGCTAAAATATATTTCATTTTCGAACAACTGAAACCTCAAATTGATCTATTCATTATCTCGAACTAATTAGAATCAAATTCGACCACTGAAAACAACTTTTAAAACTCATTTAAAATCATTCTATAATTTTCCAATTTAATGCCAGGAGGTCCATTGACTGGCCTTGAAAACTGACCAAATCACCTGATCGGGCTCTGAAAATTGGTACACTGATTCTCTGTTCCGTATACTTTTACCCTGTCAAATCTTATCTCATGAAGAATTCGAGGTCAAATGATATTCATTGTCAAAGTTGACATCTTAGAACTACCTGCAATAAACAATGTCAAAAAACACTAAATCGCATTTGGAATCGGCTCTGAAAATAGGGCAAACTAACACTTGGGGGGACAAAAATTGGGACGTTAGTTCTATGTCATGAGGGGAATATGGATTTGTGATTTTGGCTCATGAAAAATAACTAGACGCAAATGGCGAGTGGTCAAAGTGGGCTACTTGGATTTTGTAAACTAGAAACACTGACAAGAAAGTGATTTTTGCAAATGGAATTGACTTGGAAAAGTGTGCAAATGGATTCGTCATAACTTAAAAACTGACACACTTGGAGTATTTTCACAGGACAACACAGGGGTACAATCCATTTGATCTTACCAATCATGGATCTCAAGTTATAACATCCTAAATAGGGGTCCTAACAAATCTGCAAATGCTAACACCAGTAAAAAGATAGAAATTGCATTTGGTATCACGTTTGAAAACTAATCAAATAGATTTGTAATGAGCTGAAATTTAAAACATAACAAATCTCAAATGTCTACAATGCAACACAAAAGGAATTTTAGCATTTTGGTCAACTGGTGAAAAGTTATAGCACGTAGGGCTTGCCAGAATTCTAAACTAATTGCATCAACATGACAATATTAAATGACCAACTTTGAGGGATTCAAAACCTAGTCAAACGGATTCGAAATGATTCAAAATCTGTAACATAGGTTCTCAGGTATGGACAGTAAACACTCCCAAAGTTGTGGGTCATGACACATTTTTATGTACAAGATATTCAATGGCAAACATAGCCTCCTGTCACTGCTTGACACTTAGGTGAAAATGCAAATTTGGCAAATGCTCAAAATGAGACTTCACGAAAAGGCTCAGAATGTTAGTTTATCATCATGGAACATGTGGATAGGCCAAATGGAAGGTGTTAGAAACATTAAACACCTAAGGGACCTCAAAGGTATAGCCAGGTACATACGCATTTATGGGGCTTGACTTGACTCAAAATTTCAAATAAATGCTCAAAATGAGAACGCAATTTTGAGCACTAACACATACCAAAATCCTGGCACCCATCTTTAGCTTTGGTCCCATCGTGTTTCACTTTTTTGGGATGTCACCATGTCATGATTGGTAAAAACCTTTCACTTTCTGGTGGTGACATAGCGACCACCATTGATCCTAGAAAGATCTAACGGTGCAAATGATTTAGCTTGAAACCAAGCATATATTATTGGATCGCATGTGTAGTACTTTCTTGGTTGCCAAGTCACATGAAATAAAATGATCTCAAGTTTCTATATCGACAAGGCGACTACTGTAGATCTTAAAAGATCTGACAGTGAAAATTATTTTGGGAGGTTTATGAAACAAAGTAAAAGGTCTTTCAAATGTTCCTGAAATATATACATTATTTTAAAATGATTTTCCCACTCAATTTAAAAGGTAAATCATATGACCTAAAGGGCTTTCTTAGGGCACAAATCTTGTTTTAATTAGGGTTTTCTTAGGGTTAACCAATTTTGATAAGAGAAAACCCTAATTTGCAAATAAGAAATGGGAATTCATAGCAAAATATGTTCAAGAAAGCACAAGGTAAAAACATAACCAACAGGTTGGTCCCCATGCCATCAAAAGGTGTAGTAGTGCAGCTTGATAAAACCACCATCAAAATTGTAGGTGAGCTAAAATACATTAAAATCAACCTCATCCAAGAACTCCAAGTTTCTAGTGTTATTTTTATCCAAGTGGTCGACATCCTCAAAAGTTATGGGATGCTAAAAAGTCAGAATTGGTCAAAAGTCCTCAACAATCACATCTATACATACTTTTCCAATTTATGGCTCCCATATGGAGGGTAAGAAAACTAAATCAAAGTTGACATGAAACCTCAAATAAAATAGGCCCTCCCTTATTATGATCAGGTGAGTGAAGTCACCTATGCTCAACTCAAACCTAGCCTTTTATATCAAGCCATATAGAACTTGGACCTGTATTTCATTTTACAAGGGATGTTCCTCGAGAGGGGCCTGACTATCACATAGATGACTTAAGACCTCACTATTTAGATGAAGCATGACATTAACCTTCAGGGTGATTGTACCTATTTTTCTAGCCTCCTATTTGATTCATGGTGTAAAGTCAATTGTGAGGGGCATTCTTAGTTAGGCTATGAGCCCTATGTAAATATAACTTATGTTTATCTCTCTGAACATGTCGAGGGAGGGTGGAAAGAAGAATGTCCTATAACAAAAAACCCTCCAAAAATCACATCTCAAGGGATAACCATTGAGGGACACATCATGGCATTACCTCTAGAGGTAACTTTGACCCCTGTGTCTACCGCCTCAGAGGACAAGTTGGAATCTCCTCCATCTCATCAATTCCTATGTCTATGGATCCTAGGCCAAAGATGGATCTGGTACTAGTGTATAATTAACTAACCCAAGAGGAAGATATTTCCTCACTTCCTATTGGTTATAATTTAAATGCACAAATAACGTAGCCAAGTACAAAGGTTTGGGCTTATGCCTCCTATTTTCTCTACTTAAAGGAATCACCTACCTCTGGGCTTTGGGAGATTTAAAGCTAATCACTAAACAAATTTGGAGTCAATATATGTGCCATGACAAACTAATGATGGCTTACCAAAATTGGGTTTAGGGCTCAATTAGGATTTTTTTGCCTTTGACATTGAGGTCATCCTGCGAAAATGTAATTATGTCATGGATGCCCTTACTGTGTCTACCAATATCCTTGAATCAATGGTCAAATCATTCCTCTGAACTATTTGGTATAAATAATAGAAACTCCATCTATCCTAGATAAAATTAAACACTTCCAAGTCTTTGAGGATGACTGACATATTCTTTCCTTCTTAGCCAACAATGGCATATTTGAAGACCATATATTGAAAGAGGAAGAACATGACGATGTGGAATAGGAGAATGATGCAAGAGAAATCCTTTATCTTCTTAGGAACATCGTCCTAAAGGGTATGATAACCCTTGAAGATATTTTTGACTCAGATCAATGGGTCATAGATAGACCTCCTTCAAGTGAGGGAAATATGAAAAATTCAACCTTGGGACATACAACAAGGAGAAAAATGTGCTCATAAGAACCTTCTCCCCTCTTGAGGAAAAGAGGAAGACTTCTCGTGGTCCTTCGAGAATATAATGACATTATCACGTGGAGTTATAAAGACTTTAAAACCTATGATACATTCATGATGAAACATACTATATGCCTCAATCTAGGTGTTAAACCATTTAGATACAAGTAAAGACCATTGAATCCCCTGATCAAGCCCTCTATTTATAAAGAGGTTCAAAGTATAGATCTGAATCTGTAAATAAAATTTCTTCATAAATCATGCCAAATTATTGTTACCTTCTAACTATTGTAGTAGTGAAGAAATCTCTTACCAAAGTTGACATAACAGTCATTGTGTAAATCCTCTAACAAGGTGATATTTCAAGATTGAAGTGTTTAATGACCTCTAAAAAGGTCACTCCTAAGAGGGTGATCTAAATACTCTAACAAGGTGATACTTAATAGTATGTTTTGTAACCTTTAACAGGGTTGGCTCCTAACAGGGCTTATTTTAGAAGAGTGAAAAATATTGTGACTAGTTGCAAGGTGGTTTTCCCAAATTGGGTTTCCACATTAAATCTTGGTGTCATTTGTGCTCATGTTATTTTCTTATGCTTTATGTTTCTTCAACTAAGTAATTAATGGTTAAACTAGATTAATAATCTTAAGGTTCTTTGCTAACCAAGTATCAGTAATATTCTAGTGTTAACTGAGTTGGACAGTGTTGTATGATCAATGAAAGTTCGTATTGACATCTAAGGGACAAGGAATTATTTTTGTGGTAATTCATTCACCCCTCCCCTCTTAGTTACACTCTTACATTTCTAAGAGTTTTGTCCTTGTAGGTAATAATAGATACTAGCTTCAAAGGATCAAGAAAATTGTCCGGGTATCAGGGCAAGGACAAGAACCAAGGTAAATTACAAAGGATGGTTATTGCCTTGTAAATTAGGCATCTTTGAGTAAAGATGGGAAGATGATTCCCCAAGATTTCTAGGTTTCTAGGTCAACTATTTCTATTTCTAAAATCCTAATCATGGAAGGACTAGTTGTCAACATAGGATGAGAGGCATCTAAGAAAGGGAAGCCAGGGAGGTAGTTAGTTAACAAATAGAAGGGTGCTCATATGTTTTGAACTCGGTAACAGGGATTCCAAAATGTTTATCTTCTGGGACCGATGAGGCTTCCCCTTCTATTTCTAATGCACCTTACATTGTAATATAGAATGATTCATGATGATGACCCCACATGCAAGTTTTTTAGCTTTGGGGTATTCTCTTAGTTTTATTCACTTCTTTCTCAAAAGGGACTTTAGTTTCTTTTTGAAGGACTACAACTCTATAAGGTGAAGTTTTGTGTCTAAGATTCTTCTTCCCTATGATCCTACCTAGTGAGCTTACATTCTATGGTAGCCAACACCCAAGTGTCTGAACCCAAAAGTATTGGAACTCAATTCCTTCTACAACATGATTAGATTTTTTGGGATTCCTTTCAAAGCTAAACATCTATTGTGGTTGTTGGCTGATAGACATATTAATGACATGGCAACCAATTAACGATGACAGATAAATTCCTTTAATGTATGCATGTTTCCTCACATATCTGATGCATTTGATATTTTCAGAGAAGTGTAGTACCTTTATCAACTAGTAGGCATTTGAGTAGATAATTGGTAGAGATTTGACAAGAAAAGCATGTAATTATCACCATTTGGATTAGATTTCCCCTCGGAATTACCCCTTTTTCCTTCCTCACTTCTTTTTGCCCTTTTAACTTATTTTATTTTGTAGATGTTCATGCATGAAGATAGTAGTAGACAATATTAATTAAGGTGATAAGTGAGTTAGTTAGGGTTGAAATTTGTTTTCCCACCCAAAATGTAAATTCATGTCTATGAATAAGAGAAAGACTGATTGTTATAGGGTTGAAAAATTTGATGTTGTTATTGCCCATACTATTGTAACATCTTACCTTATGAATGAAAATAATTAGACAGCTTGGAAGTATTCTCTTTGTTTCACCTTGTTCTTTTTGGTATTTATAAGTTGTGTTTTGAGTAAAGATATCTTGGAGTGCTTTGTATGTGATTCATTTACCTTTAAAAAAATGAGATCTTTCTGTTTACTTCAATACTAGTTTCATTTGCAACATTTATATGTGTTAGATTGATTAATTGAGCACATGTGTAAATATTCCTACCAATAAAGCATGCATTGTTGATAATAGTACAAAATTAGAGTACATGTAGATTAAATTTCTAGCTCTATAGGCTCTTTAATTTCCTTTAATTTTCTTTCCTTGATTTCCTTGGTTCCATCCTAAGATATTTTCCCAACTCTATTCAATGATCCATTTCCTAACCAAACACAAATAGAAATGATTAAACTTTAGCCATCCTTATTATAAACCAATGACCTCCTCATCCAAATTTTCCTATTGTTACATCATCAAGACTCGGTCTACAGGGAGCTTGGGAGTGCAATGTTTTTGCTTCCCATTCTTTCAAGTTACTTTGGCTAAACATTTTGTTGGTGTTTCAAAACTACAGGTTCCAAAAAAGTACCAAGATACAAAAGATTAATAAATACCTAAGGATTAGCTAGTTCCCATATTTAGCACAATTTATTTAAGATCTTGGACCAACATGACAGAGCACAAAAACTCTCTACACTTTAGGCTCTGTAGGGCCAAGGTAGGTGATCCTAGGAATTAATTGGCTTTTTCACTAATATTATTTCACAAATTTATCCCTTATAGCATAAAATGGTGAGAAATATTCTTGAAATATAATCAATTTACATTGATTTACATCTTACTATAAATTCAAAGAAAGTTGTCACAATAAGGGAATGACCAACCATATAGTTCTTTACTATAGAAATTAGACAATTGATTTTGATTTAAATGTGTATTGTGCAACCAAATGACTATATCAATTTGCATCAAAAATTTATGACCAGTGGCTTATCCATTTCCATACAAAGTCAAATTAGTAAGATCTTGACCTATTTCATTGGCTTGCAATTAATTTATCAGTTGTTAACCCTAAACTTCATTCTTATGATATCCCTTCCATATACCTAGAAACCTTGTCAATTCATAGAAGCACTTCCTAAGTTCCTTGAATTAAATGAAACAATGAAATAACATACAACTTATCCGAGCTGCATTAAATTGAAAGAACTTTGCTCATTCAATCTTAAAGTAACAGACACATGAAAATGGAGGTAGAAATTAGGGACACAGATATTCAAAAATTTCTCCTTGTATTAATTTTCCTTGAAAACCATACATTAGTAATATAAGACTCAAAATATAACTCAAGATATGACAAATTTCATCATTTAGTACTCATTAATTTCTAAGAGTGCAAATATGAAACAACATAATATTAACACATAAATTGGACCAACGACAATAGTATAACACTAAAACTCTACAAGACTTGGACCATCACTCCACATCTTCAAAATCCTTTTATAAGTAAGGATTGGAACAAGCTTATGATGGGAGGACTTATGTCAAAAAAATATTTGAAAGAAAATACAAAGATATTTTTACATTGTTACTCTACAAAGTGTTCTTTGTATCCAGACAAAATTTGGGGAAACAATTGCAAAACTAGCAAGTGGCACTTTCTCAAGGTATCTCCAGCATGAATTTGTTTGTACTTTAACAACCTATCACTTTCACTAGCCTTTATCTATGTTTTGTTTGTTCTGCCTCTATTTGTGACTTTAACTACTCAATCACTGTCCCCTAATGGTAGAGCCTTTATTCCAGTTATAACTTCCCAAATGGCTATATCAGTTTCCACATCTGGTCATGTGGCATCTCTGATTCCATTTAAATTTTCAAAGTACTTGCTCCATTTAGCATCTATTATAGCTTTTACATCTGCAATTATTTTACCCTTTTTTGACTCTAGTTTATATAGCATGTGAATTAAATCATATACTACTACGATGTCTACCTCACTATTGTAGTTTGCCAAAAACCTGGAGTGACTCAAAATGTCATCAAAAGAGGATGACCATTCTAACTATTCCTTGACTCCTCCATCATTGTCCAATATGCTAGGTATAAAATTTGGTGTTCCTATTGCAATTAACTTTATCTTTATTCTGTATCAACTATAATTACCCACAAAGAAACCATTTAATTCCTTCACTCGATGAACCGACTTCCTAATAGAAATGATTAACACCTTTGGTAAATATTTCTTCTATGTAAGAATGGGCATGAGGCTCTCAAATAATTGGGTGTGAGGTCCCCATGTGGTGAATAAGGGAGATAACAAGGCAATTTCTTGAGAACATTGATACTCTAACCCTTGTAAAACAAGATAATTGCTATGTACATTTTGTGAGACAAGTTTTAAGGAACTTATCATGTGACTTAGAAAATTATTCATAGTTAGGATTTCTATCTCTTTATTGGACTCTAATTCCTCTTCATCAACAACCATAACTTCTATTTTAGGTACATAGCCCTCTACTTCTACACCCCCTATCTTCAATCTCAATGGTAGATCTGACACTATTTTTCAACACCACTATCTCATTTTCTAGTTGAAGGTTTTTCTGTTATAAAATATAATTATTCTTCATCTCCTCCTCATAATGCCTTCTAGTTTTAATATACCTCTCATAGACTCCTTCCAAATTCTCTTCTAGGACATCAATTCTATTCTTCCCTAACAGTGATGCTAAATTCATCAACCCATATATCTGGTTGCTTGATGTGCAATGAACATTCCAAAATACTACATTTCCTTTGGGGGACTCCTTGATCTCCATGAGGGTTGGTTTCTAGTTTTCCAGAGCTAGACTCCATATTTCCATAGTTTGGGCATCAATTTTATATCTAGACCCTCTCAACTGCCCCTGCTAGTTCTCATCTTCAAATGAGATTGCTCTTTCTTGCCTCCTCATTTGATGTAACAAAAATGAGGAACTTATATCCCATCCTGGGAAGAAAATCATGCCACTCCTCTATATCAACTCTCATGCCTCTTCTACAATGAGGGTCTCACCTGTAGGATCATACTCTTGTAGTTTTTGTACCATCCCAGCTACGACCTAGTCAGAGTCACTTAGCTTCATCTATAGTGAAATTTTATTCTACTTCAATTTAAATAGGAAGCTTTTAAATTATTTTATCTTAATGAAATTCTCATCATTCCTAAATTCATTGGCCTCAATGATTCTATCATCAATCATTTAGGCTTGAAGCTCCAACTTTTTGGCCCTTTGTACATCCTCAGTTGCTTGAGCTACCAAGTAGCTTCTCCTTGCATTATCAAAGTATTGACTGCTCCTTGGTAGCATCTACAAGGCTTTTTCTTTTTCCTTTTGTGGAATCTCCACCATCTTTGGTTTCTTTTTCTTCTGATGAGCCCATTTAGACCTTTCAAGATGATCCTCGTCATCACCAAATTTAATAACAATGTCTCGATCAACAGATTCTAAATCTATTCTCTTTCTAATATCCTGAGGGACTTGCATCAAAATTTTCTATACATTTATTAAATCTATACCAATAATCCACCTCATGATAGAACCCTTTGAATGATGGATCAACATTTTTCATCTCCTATTTAAAACTCACTATATCCCTAAATTTGGTCATTCTTTCTCTACACACCTTGTCATCCAAAAAATAAGCAATAACATCCTCCTCCCATATACCCTTGCTTGGAGGTAAATTGTACCCCCTTATCTATTTTAATATAGTCCTAACCACACCATAAGGGTCATATGCTCTAGCAGGGACAGTTGGCAATTTGTAGTCTATTAAGAAGGCATTGGTCTCCTCAATTTCCTTTGTACCAATTACAAAATCTCCAACCTTGGAGCATCTACTCAAAAATGTCCCTTTCTTGACATTTCTCATAAATATTTTGTATTTAAAGAAATCAACAACTAGAAAAATTCCATAATCCCCAGTCTTTCAAGAACATGTTTTGGTAGAAGATGGGGTGGTTGAGGGCATCCATAAAGCCTAACTACTATGTAATCTTAAAAAGGAAATACACTTCCCCAGCCATGATCTAATTGCTTACCTTAATCATAACATAGATTGGGATTAACCAATTTCTTAACACTTCTAGGAATTCTTTCTACCATGGCCCCTAATTTTTTCATAACAGGGTATACAAAATCATTGTAGAAAGAAATAGTGTTAGAATAAGGGTAGAATCTTTGCCATATCCTTGCCCACCACTACACAGGAAGCCTCTCTCCTCATTCCTCTATACTCTCAAAGAAGATTTGATTGAGGAATTGTACATTCTTGTACATGATCAGGTGCATAAGTAACGAGTAGTGGTGCAATCTGAAGTTTTCCATCCTTCCTTCTTGTGCTACAACAATCTCATCATGGATTCTGTCAACTATGTATGTAACATAATCATACCCTACATTAGGGTAAGGGTTTTGAACATTCAATTCCATGATGTAGTGTATATTAGTAGCATTCATTGTTCCACAAGTGTTGGAAATTTGATTGAAAAGATCATTGATGAAGAAGATTGATTGAAAGATGGAGATTATTATTAAAAGAATGTTTTAAATCATTGTTTTGTCATTGATGTCAAACCTACTATGTGTAGGAATGACATTTTCTTATAAGATCCAAGTCTTATCACTTAGTTGATTGATGAAGAGGATTTAATCAACAAGATATAAGAAGAGCACCTAAGGAAAAGGTTGAGTTATGATATTGTAATGAAGTGCAAGGATCAATTAAGAAAATGGTTAAATGATGTATTGGTAACATACTCAAAGATATAGAGTTTGGCTACACTTAGAAATGTTGGAGGAATAAGTTGTAATAAGGTTGATTGCAAAGCTTAAACTAAGTTCATTAGTGGGTGCCAAGCAAGCTAGTTTAAGCCGAGCAAATGAAAAATATAGTGTGTGCCAACTAATCTTCAAATGTTGAGAAATGTAACATGTGCCAAGTGAACTTAAAGTGTCAAGCATCAGAAAATATTAGTAGGTGCCGAGTGACCTTCAGGTGCTGAGTAAACTTCAGGTGCCAAGCATTAAAAAAATGTAGTTGATGCCCAGTAACACAGTATGTGCCGAGCACTAGTATTTCAATAGTGCTGAGCTATTGCATTATTGGAAATGTCAAAGATTTTCCAAATCTAAGCTGACATAGTTGTTATCTTGAATTTTTGTGAACTAGTTGGAGGATAAGGATGATGAGCTGGTGGCACAAAATTCTATGTAAACCATTTTTGAGTGAATTTAAAAGCATTATTCAAGAAGTTTCTAGAGAAAACATAATATGGGTTAGATTCATTGAATCCTACCTAATCCATACGAATTGAAATTAAAAGAAGGAAGAATCAAGTAGGAAAGAAACTCCAAGACTTATATTTAAGGAGTCATAGACCAAGAAGCAGTTGCTGCTACTGGTGAGCCAAATTGTGAAGTGGTTAGAAGGGTGTCAAGAAGAAGGCATCTAGGAGAAGGAAGAGCACAGAGGGTCTACTTCAAAAAATGGTTAGAGAAAGATAATTGCATTGGTACATTGTGCATGGAAGACTCAAGGAGATAAAGCTTTAAAGGAGGGAAAGCTATTAGAATTGCAAGAGATTGAAGGCCAGGCAATGTGAAGAGTTGAAGAGTGATCTGAAATCTACAAGTTAAGTTATATGTTGTAATCAAATCAAATATTTTCTAATACTCTCTTGCAATTGTATTAGACATGAAAATCCTATGTACTTAGGTTTGTTTAATAGCCATTTGTAAATCCTTTAATAAAGTGGCATTCCAAGTAAATGTTTTAAAGTCCTCTAACCAGGCCCACTTCTAATAGGGTGGATAAATCCTTTCACAGGGTCACATTTAATAGTGTGTTGTAAGCCTTTAATAGGGAAAACATTTCACAGGGCATCACTTTAGAAGAGTGAGAATTGAGTAGCATGTTATTGGTGGTTTTTCCCAAATTGGATTTTCACATCAATCACTATGTTATGTGTTGATTCTTTATGTGTTATGCTTGCATGTTGATTTATAATAACTTGTTGATTAGGAGAGTTAAAGCTTGGATGAATGAATGGTTGGATGGGCTCACTACACTTAGTGAAAAAGCTTGAATTGGACACATGGACCTTGAATAACTGAGTCACCCCCCACTCTTAGTTATTCTAAAGCATTTCTAACAATTGGTATCAGAGCCATCTGCTGATTTAGTTTCAAGGTACTAGAAGAAGGAAGATCAAGATGTCCAAGAGAGAAGTTCCCAAGCTCAACAAAGACAAATTTGTTGCATAACAGAGTCTAATGAATCTGCACCTTGGATCAATAGGTGATTATGAAAAAACTTCAATTAGAATAGAACATGTAGAACTTGCTAGACCTCTTACTACAGATGATTTCAACAAAAGGAAGGAGCACAATTAGGAAATGTTGGAGATTGCCTCTACACTCAGTTATGTTGAATATGATGACATCAAAGGATGTGATATTGCATTCAAGATGTGGAAAGCCCTCTCAGATATCTATGGAGGAGATCAAAATTTTTCAGAGAGCAAAGAGAGAAAGCCTCAGAGGAAAGTTTGATGACATGAAAATGGAGGAAGGAGAAAATGTTGCTCAATATGGATCTAGAATAAAAGAAGTGGTACATGCAATAAGAAGTCTAGGTGGTCAATTAGAAGAATAGACTGTCAATAGCAAATACTTGAGAACCCTGCTCCCTATCTATGCTATTAGAGTTTCAGCCATCCAAGAGTTAAGGTGTGTACAAGGAAACACACTAACCTTTGAAGGAATAGTAGGAAGACTCACTGTATTTGAACTGTCCAATTTTGAAAACTACAAACCTAAGTACCTTGAATTTGATTTCAAGGTGAAGTTGACAATGAAAGACACCAAGGAGGTGACATCAAAGAAGAAGAGTAGAAAATGAAAGCATGCATCCAGTGATAGGAGCACATATGAGGAAGATGTGAAACAGTTGGAAGTACTACTAGCTAGGAAATTCCATAGAGGCAAAGGTAAATTCAAAGATTAACTCCCTATCATTTTTTTCAATTGCAATGAAGTAGGACATATTACTACAAGATGTACATAAAAGACAAACTACAAAGAAGGAAACAAGTACAAGAACAAAAGAGATGATAGAAGAGATTACAAGGACAAAGGCAGAAGATGCTACATTGTTGAAGAAGATTCTAATGAGAATGATGAAGAAGTAGTCTATGTGGCCATGAAGGATGAATCAGATAAAGATGAAGATGAAGCAACAACATTGGTAAACTATGTGAGAAAGAATGAAAAGTGGATGCTCACATCACATGACAAGAGATAAAAGTTTATTACCTTTACTCAATATGATGGAAATAGTGTTAGATTTGAAAATGATGCTCCATGTCAAATCAAAGGAAAAGGTTCCATTAAACTTACTGAGAAGATTTCATGTGATAATTCATACTATGTTGAAGGATTGAACTATAATTAATATTTGTTGAGTGTATCATAGTTAGGCAATGTAAGTTACAAAGTAGGGTTTGGAAACAAAACTGCCAAGATCTATGACATTGATGGAAATCTGATAGGAAAAGGTGAATGGAGTAACTTGTTTTACCTAGATATGGAAGATGCAACTTATCTTGTTGTTAGACTTGATGATGTGTGGTTGTGGCATAAAATATTGTGTTATGTTAATTTTGACAATCTGATTAGCATCAGCAAAAAGAAGAAAGTCAGAGGGTTGCCCAAACTAAAGAAGATTGAAAACACAATGTGCAAACAATGTCAACTAGGGAAGATGACTAAGTCTAGTTTTAAGAGAAAAACTTTCGCATCCAAAGAAGTATTAGAATTAGTCCATATAGACTTATGTGTACCAATAGAAGTGCAAAGCTACCTAGGAGACAAATACATAATGCTATTTGTAGATGACTATTCAAAGATGATGTCTGCTATGTTTTTAAAGAAAAAATATGATCCATTTCAAATGTTTAAGTGGTATTTGGCTAGAGTTGAAAAGGAAATAGGAAAGAGTTTGAAGTGCCTAAGGTCAGACAGAGGAGGAGAGTTTGCATCAAAAGAATTTGAAATATTTTGCAATGATAAAGGTATCAAAAGGAAAACATCAACACAAGGAACTCCACCTCAGAATGGTATTGCTGAAAGAAGGAATAGGTTAGTGATTGAATGTGTAAGAACCTTGATGATGGAGAAAAATGTTGCTTTAAAATACTAGAGAGAAGTTGTAAGCACTACTATTTATAACCTGAACAGAGTCCAAGTTAAGAAAAGTAAAAATGCAACACCTTTTGAATTATGGTATGGTAACTCACCTAATGTAAAACATTTCAAAGTCTTTGGTTGTAAATACTATATTCTTAAAGATGCTAGAAATGGAAAGTTTGATGCAAAAAGTGATGAAGGCATATTCCTTGGCTACTCCACTAGAATTAAGGTATACAAGTGTTTGAATACTAACACTAACAAGATTGTGGAGAGTGCAAATGTAAATTTTGATGAGCATGCAGAAGTTCAGGTTGATGGAACTAAACAATCAGAGGATTATAGATCCTTTTTATACTTCTATGGAGGAATTCTTGCTAAAGATGATGCTACTAATCAAGTTGGGAATCAATAAAAAATTTTAGTATCAATGGATTCACACCTAGTGAATGTCGAGCTGCAATCAGAAGTTGAGTTGTAGAATGAGGAAAGTGCACATTCTAATTTTGAATATAGTATACATGAAAGAGATGACGAAGTACCAGATGGAGAAGAGAAAAATTATTTTGAAGTTGAAGCATCAAACATGAAAAGAAGGACATAACCAAGATTAGCCAAATATGTCTAAAGACATCACCTTGCAAATCAAATTATTGGTGACAAGGATGCAAGATCAATGACAAGGAATAGATTGAGGAATGAATCATGTTTGCTGAGAAAAGTTGAGCCTAAAACAATAAAAGATGCACTACAATATGATGACTAGTATAAAGCTATGGAAGAGGAGATAGATCAAATTGAGAAGAACAAAACTTGGACCCCAGTTCCTAGAATAGCTGATAAGAATGTAATTGGTACCAAATGGGTGTTTAGAAACAAACTTGATGAAAATGGTGAAATAACAAGAAACAAAACTAGACTTGTTTGCAAAGGTTATGCACAACAAGAAGGACTAAATTATGGGGAAACATTTGTCCCTATTGTAAGAATGGAAGGAGTAAGAACACTGCTTGCATATGCTGCTTACAAAGGTTTCAATGTCTACCAAATTGAAGTCAAATATGCTTTTCTAAATGGTATACTAGAAGAGGAAGTCTACATTGAACAAGTAGAGGGATTTTTTGATGACAAGAATAAGGATATGGTCTGCAAACTGCATAAGGCACTTTATGGTTTAAGGCAAGCACCTAGAGCATGGTATGAGAGATTGCATAAATATCTTGTGAAGATAAGATTTGAGAGAACATATGACAACAACAACTTGTATATCAAAGCTAAAAAAGGTAAAGACATTTTGATATCTAAAATCTTTGTTGATGATATAATATTTGGAGGAAAAGATGTTATATGCAAACATTTTGCTGATAAAATGAAACATGAGTTTGAGATGTCAATGTTTGGAGAAATTAAATTCTTTGTTGGTTTGCAAGTACATCAATTGAAGCATGGCATATTTGTGACCCAATCAAAATACATGGAGGTACTCAAGAAATTTGGATTAGAAGAGTCAAAACCAGTTAGCACACCAATGGTAACAGGACGTAAGTTATCCAAGAATGATGAATCGGCTAAAGTGAATCAGACAATGTATAGATCAATGATTGGAAAGTTGTAGTATGTTGTACATAGTAGACTAGACATTGCATTAGCTATTGGAATAGTGGAAAGATTTTCTATAGATCTAAGAGAAAATCATCTGATGGCTTTGGTTTGTATTACAAAAGGAGTGAAAAGCTTGAGATAAAATCCTACATTGATGTGGATTGGGGAGGTAATATTGATGACAAAAAAAGAACCAGTGGAGGAGCACTTTCCTGGGGAAAAAGATTAATTACATGGACCAGCAAAAAGCAAAGTTGCACCTCACAGTCCATAGCAAAAGTTGAATATGTTGTAGCTGCTATCAATTGCACCAATATTGTATGGATCAAACATTTGTTGCAAGGTATGAAGGAAGAGGTAAATGAGCATGTGATAGTTTATTGTGATAATACAAGTGCTATCAACATATCAAAGAACCCTGTAATGCATGCCAAAACCAAGCACATTGCAATTAAGTATCACTATGTAAGAGAATTGGTGGAAGACAAGCAAGTGAAGATGGAATATGTTAGCTCAAAGGAATAGATTGCTAACATTTTCAAAAAAGCACTACCTAAAGATGCTTTTGAGTATCTTAGAGGTAAGTTAGGGGTGATAACACTAGTCAAGGCTACTTAAGGGAAGACAAGACTCCCCTGCATCAAATGAATTGATTGTTGAAATATTACACACTGATGCAGATGATACTTACTTTAGGATTCATGCCTAAAGTAATTAAAGTAATGAAGACCCAAATCAGTCACAAGTAAGGTGGCATTGTATTCAAAGAGGGAGAAAGAGTAGAGAAACTGAACAACAATAGGAGAAAGAGAAAAAAACTTATCAACAACATTCAAATGGATAAAGTTTTGATCAACAAATCAACAGCAGGAGAAAGAGCAGAAACTAATCAACAACATTCAAATGGATAAAAGCTCTGATCAATAGATTAAGGGAGAAGATGAAGAAGTTGATCAGAATAGAGAATAACAAAAAATGACCAATGCATACAGAGGGAGAAACTATAAGAAGGAAGAAAGGAAAGAGAAAGGATACAACAACTAAGAAGGAGAAAGAGAAGTTAGCACAAAGAGGAAAATGTGAAAACTGATGGTTAGACAATTACTTTTTGGCATTTGACTTATTGTTCTAACCTAGTTAACTTGGTTGAGTAGTTTAGTCTGATGGTTGATCAGCTTGGTTTGCCATCAATGCCAAAGAGGGAGATTGTTGGAAATCTGATTAAAAAGATCATTGATGAAGAAGATTGATTGAAAGAGAGAAATTTTTGTTAAAAGAATAATTTCAATCATTGTTTTGTCATTGATGTCAAACTTGCTATGTGTAGGAATGACATTTTCTTATAAGATCTAAGTACTATCACTTAGTTGATTGATGAAGAGGATTTAATCAACAAGATGTAACAAGAGCACGCAAGGGAAAGGTTGAGTTATGATATTGTAATGAAGTGCAAGGATTAGTTAAGACAATGATTAAATGATGTATTGATAACATACTCAAAGATATAGAGGTTCGCTACACTTAGAAACATTGAAGGAATAAGTTGTAATAAGATTGACTGCAAAGCTTAAACTAAGTTGATTAGTGGGTGCTGAGGAAGCTAGTTTAAGCCGAGCAGATTTTTAGTGGGAGCTAAGAAAATGAAAAATCTAGTGCATATTGAGTAATCTTTAGGTGCTGAGAAAAGTAACAGGTGCCAAGTGAACTTCAAGTGTCAAGCATTAGAAAATCTTAGAAAATCTTAGTAGGTTTTGAGTGAACTTTAGGTGCTAAGCATCAAAAAAATGTAGTTGATGCTAAGTAACACGGTATGTGCCGAGCACCAATATTTTAATAGTACTAAGCTGCTGCATTATTGGAAATGTCAAAGATTCACTAAATCTGAGCTGACATAGTTGTTATGTTGAATTTTGTGAACTATTTGGAGGATAAGGATGATGAGTTGGTGGCAAAAAATTCTATGTAAACTATTTTTGAGCGAATTTAAAAGGATTATTTAAGAAGTTTCTAGAGGAAACATAATATGGGTTAGATTCAATGAATCCTACGTAATCCATACAAATTGAAATTAAAAGAAGGAAGAATCAAGCAGGAAAGGAATTTCAAGACTTCTATTTAAGGAATCATAGACCAAGAAGCAATTACTACTACTGGTGAGCAAAATTTTGAAGTGGTTAGAAGGGTGTCAAGGAGAAGGCATATAGGAGAAGGAAGAGCACAGAGGGTCTGCTTTGATAAATGGTCAAAGAAATATTATTGTACTAGTACATTGAGCATGGAGACTCAAGGAGAAAAAGCTTGAAAGGAGGGAAAGCTATCAAAAATGCAAGAGATTGAAGGCCAAACAATGTGAAGAGCTGAAGAGTAATCTAAAATCTACAAGTTAAGTTGTATGTTGTAATCAGGTCAAAGATTTTCTAATACTCTCTAGCAATTGTATTAGACATGAAAATCCTATGGACTTAGGTTGGTTTAATAGCCATTTGTAAATCTTTTAACAGGGTGGCATCCCAAGTGAATGTTCTAAAGTCCTCTAACTAGGCCCACTTCTAACAGGGTAGATAAATCCTCTAACAAGGTCACATTTAATAGTGTGTTGTAAACGGTATCACTTCAGAAGAGTGAGAATTGAGTAGCATGTTACTAGTGGTTTTTCCCAAATTGGGTTTCCACGTAAATTATTGTGTTATGTGTTGATTCTTTATGTGTTATGCTTGCATGTTGATTTACAGTAACTTGCTAATTAGGAAAGTTAAAGCTTGGATGAATGAATGGTTGGATGGGCTCGGTACACTTAGTGAAAAATTTTGAATTAGACATATGGACCTTGAATAACTAATTCACCGCCCCCCTCCCCCCATGCCCCTCTCAGTTATTCTAAAGCATTTCTAACAATATGAACCAAGGGCTTTATTTAATCCAAACACCATGTTGTAAGGATACCTTTGAAAATATTCAAGAGACATAAAGTCTCCCACCTCCTTCTTCTTTGGTATGTCTCCTTTTTTGTTCTTTAACATAGGTCTATGTCTGGTCATAGCTCTACCCATGTAGAAATTCTTATGACTACTAAAATTCTCATTGAATTTGTCAATGTCAATAGGTAAAGACATAGGTCCTCTTGTAGACACCCAAAATTTGGCAAAGACTTAAATTACACAATCCCTATAATTCAAGACCAAATTAAAGAGAAAATCAGGAGAAACACAACAGACTTTTAAATTGAAAATTGCATCAGGTCATTAATCACTTTTTAAAATCAACAAGACCTAAATCAACTTTAAAACAGGAAGAAAACAATTCAAATTCATAAATAAAATGCAAAAAGAAAAAAGGGAGGAAGAAAAAGACAAAGTTTTGAAAATAAATCATTTAGTAAATCAATAAAATCACTTTATCCTCATAAGATGAAAATCTCCCTTTTACCATTTAAAAGAATTTGAAAAATCCTCATATTATCCTCAAAACCAAGTCTATTAGACTCTTCCTCCTGGCTTTTTATGAGATATTTTGAGTTGCACTTTCACCCCCAGTCAAAAGTGAAAATCCTAGTTAATACCCCAACCCCTTCCGAAATCCTATAAATAGGAAGGAAATATAGGAGACAAGGGATCCAAGTTTTTATGCATCTACACTATAGGCATATTTAGACTCATTGTTTTAACATTGTCATTATAGTGATTTCATAGCATTATTAGTATCATTTCATGTTATTTAACACCATTTTACATCATTTAGCTTCATTTATTCCATATCTAGCGCATGGCATGATCATTTGAAGAGCATTTCTAAGAGTTGCATCTCACACATAATGCACATTATAGTCATAGATCTTGCATTCTTCATCATAGATCTGCATTTTTAGCAATATCCCATTCTAGAACTGTCACTAAAAGGCTATTCTGAGAGCTATTTTAGTGGTTGTAGTTAAGGAGACATGAGACATTTGTAGAGATTAATTGTTGTTGGTGATATCTTGGGTCTAGCATAGTTTGTCATCAGTCCATTTGCTTTCTATGTTAAAGTTTCATGAATATGCGTTCTTTTATCATGTACAAAATGACGCCCACCGTGGGGCTGAACTAAAAGCCTCTCTACTTTCGAGTCTTTTAATCTAATCCTTTTTTTTTTTAGTTTATATTTGTGTTTTTCTTGTTGTCTTTCATGCAGATCTGGTCAAACACAGGTTCTACTGCATCTAGGAGGCCTCATGTTGGCAAGAAAAGCATTCCAAAGTTTTTCTCGAGCATAGAAGAGCTAGATCTAGGTCCTCTAATGCTTCTGCGCTTTGTTTCAATGCTTCTAAGCAATATTCTAATGCTTTTGAACTTTTTTTTTTCACATTTAATCTTACAATAGCACTTATACATCATTTTGTAACACATTTTCTTTATTCTATAACACATCTGCATATTATTATAACACTTTCAAATGGTTTTATGACACATTTACTCATTTCTATAAAGCATTTGAAGCATCTTATAGTGCATTTGATATTCTTATAACGCATTTTAATGATATAATAAAGCATTTGCATGATAAAATAGAGCATTTGCACGATAAAATAGAGTATTTGCATGATAAAATAGAGTATTTGCATGATAAAATAGCATGCATAAGATTTCCTATGATGCATATGAGAATTTCTATAGCACAGTTGATAAAAGTTGTAGTTTTCTGTATCTAATTCCCAGATCCAAACATTTTTTTCTTATAGGTCCCTTCTGCATCAACAAACAAGCCTCCAAGCTATAGACAATGTGCAATAGGAATGAAGACCCTCATAAATGTCCCTAGCCCTTGTTAGCTTCGAATCAGGTAGGTGGACCACTGCTCTTGTCAATTAAAAGTGTGGCATTTCTAAGCTTTCAAACATAGTTTAATTAGATTGTTCAAACTTGCTGATCTGATAGAGAATTAGGCCTGTGCTCTCAACTCTTTTGATTTGATCAGAATGCCTTACCTTCTATAAAGATCAGTTATAGTTGAATGAGGAAAAGAACCCACACATAGTCTAATTAGGAGCCCCCCTATTTTCTATAGTATAAGGGCTGGAAATAAATCCTTTGTGTTTGACATGTTTGGGGAGCCATAGTAGTAGGGATATGCTCTCACTCTCTCGAGTGATCAGATTCTTAGACCTATCTATCGACTTCCATTTCTCGCTTTTCACTAGGTAGAGTAATCTAGCCATAGAAGGGCTAAATCCTGTTAGAGTAAATAATTAATTTACTAATTATTTATTCTATTTACTTATGCTTACTTAGGTAAATGCATTTCATTTATTAGTTGTAGCCTAGGAGTTTGTTATAAGTTGTTGACAATATGAGAATTTGTTCTCTCGTAAGTCATACTTATCCTCTTACATTTTTTGAGGACTTTCCACCTTATGTGGATGTATGCTTAGTTGTCACACTTATCTACTAGTGTCTTCTAGCTTGTTCTAGGAGATTCCTAAAGCTCTTTATATTCAGGCTCCCTCATTGTATTAACATCAAAGAATATTGTAAATACATATTCTTCTTGTGTTTTCATATTGTCTCTCATGTCCATTTGGGGTTTTTCCCTTGCTCCACACTCTTCTCTCCTTGGCTTCCCTTTAATAGGTTTTCACATGCAAGTGATCTTGGGCATCTTCAGAGTTGGATTTCATCAACTCCAACATGGTATCAGAGCCTCCCTATTGCTGCTTTGTTGAAGGATTTTTGAAGCCGTGATTTGGAGTCACAAACCCTAGTTTGTTTGTACATTTTTTTTCAAATCAGGGGAACAACAATTTTTTGGAGCACTTTCAGCTCAAATAGACATTGCCATTGGATCCAAAAGGTCGTTTGCAGTCAAGATTTATATAAAACTTGTCATTTTTGGAGACAGAGCTTCGTGAGGCAAAAAAAATTTAGCTTAGGAGGCCATACGGACGAATTTTGGCATTTATTGCAATTTATAAAAAAAAGATCGCAGGGCCATCTTTGCACCACCGTGGCCCCGCTCATGTGCCACCTAGGCGTTGCCGCAATCGTGGGGCAACCACTGCAATGCCACCACTTCGCAGCCACTGCCGCTTGGCAGGCCCGCCGCCCTCCCAACTATGCCTCTCTTCTGCAACATCTGTTCCCGTCGCCACCGCCTGGTTTCTCCGCCCAGTCCGTCGGGCTAGCACAGTCAGGACCTCTGCCTAGCTGTCCTATCTTCGTCAGTGATTTTTGCACCGTCAGTGCTTTATTAGTATTTGTGTTGATTTTGTGCCCAGTCAGCAGGGATAGTAGTGACGTGTTTCTTTTTACTTTGTCAGTGCAATTTCCTCCTAACACGTGGCAGGGTTGCCATGTGGCACCTTCCATGTCAGCCTACTTGCCATGTTGTGTCCACGTGGCATCTTTTTTCTCGATGACAGGCTCTAAGCTGTCAAATTTAATCTCATGAAATGCTGACATCATCATGACGTTAGCACTGCATCAGCATCTTGCTTACACCTCTCCTTCAAGGTCATTTTGGACCTACTTGCGATTTTTTGGCCATAACTTGAGCATACAGAGGTATTTGTTTGATTTGAAAGAAGTGCCAGAAAGTTGTTTCCAAGACGGAGACATTGGTGCAAGTATTTTTAGGTTTTGATGCATTTTCATTACCTATTTTTTCAGTCAAAGTCCAAAGTTCTATTTTTGACTTCGACAAGTATATCTTTTGCGTCCCATGGCAATTTTTTGAAAATTTTATATTCCTAGAAAGCTAGTTCTGTGTACTTTTCAGAAATGTAGTCTTTTATCTTAGATTTTGATCCATGCTCTTTCTATCATATTTTTGGCATTTTTTCTCTATGATGGATATCTTGAGTGTTTTAGGCCTAAGGATCATTTTCCTGTCATGGTTTCCTTTGTTTTGGGTTGTACTATGTTTTGTATTAGCTTGTTTTCAGTTTTGATCATTATAGCTATCATTTTGAAGCACTTTTATGTATCGCACTGAGATAAAGTGTCAGTCTTGCATTCTGGGGGTCATGAACGTTGTTTTGAGTCAATTGTACATGCACTATTTTTATAAAGCACCATGGGAGGGATAGTTGTCTACTGTTTTAGGCCTTCTCCCTTTGTAAAGTGAGTTTCCATTCCACGACATTAACCCCATGCAAAGTCAGTTTGATCGTGTCTCTATAGGTATTTGTGCCTCTTCCTCTCTCATCATTCTTGGTTCGTCTGCAGGAGACTGTGGCCCACCTTCTCAATTGCTTATCATCACACCTTGCCTACATTAAGGGGGGGTTATGCTATTGTTCTAATGCATCTATGGTTCGATGGTTTGATAGTGTGAACTATGTATATAGTGGTTGATCCTATAGACAAGGTGATTGCAGTGGTTGGCTACCTATGCATTTCGGTGAGATGGATCATCTACCATATAGACATGCTCGATTCGTGTCTTCTTCTTCCATAGACGTTCTTCAAATAAGTAGTTTGACGGATTTGTGGCTTCTTCTTACTTCAGTGATGCTCTTCATGATCACTCCTTGTTCCTGTTTTAGGGGACATTTCCCTAGTTGGAGGCTTCTTTAGTTCTTCATAGGTTCTTACCTCTTTATGGGTGAGGTTTTTTCCCACGTGGTTTTCTCTCTTTCCCTATTTTCAAAGGTTGCATTTTGTTGCATTGTACATGGATACCTAACATGGCCTTGTTGCCGAGATCCATTCTGCATTTTTGTATTTCTTAGTTTTGTGAGCTTAAGGCATTTCCCTAAGTTGCACATAAGGGGGGGTGTTAGAGTAAATAATTAATTTATTAATTATTCATTCTATTTAATTAAGCTTACTTAGGTAAATGTATTTCATTTATTAGTTGTAGTCTAGGAGTTTGTTATAAGTTGTTGACAATATGAGAGTTTTTTCTCTCCTAAGTTATACTTATCCTATCACATTGTTCGAGGACTTTCCACCTTATGTGGATGTATGCTTAGTTGTCACACTTATCTCCTAGTGTCTTCTAGCTTGTTCTAAGAGATTCCTCGAGCTCTTTATATTTGGGCTCCCTCATTGTATTAACATCAAGGCATATTGTAAATACATATTCTTCTTGTGTTTGCATATTGTCTTTCATGTCCATTTAGGGTTTTCCCCTTGCTCCACGCTCTTCTCTCCTTGGCTTCTCTTTGATAGGTTTTCGCATGTAGGTGATCTTGGGCGTCTTAAAAGTTGGATTTCATCAACTCCAACACCTCCCAAGTTGCCTTAGCAGGACCAGAGAGAGGGATTTCCCCCAACCTTGTATTCTAAATCGAATGCAAGCCACCTGTGTTTGACGTATAGCCTTCCTCTAGTAGCCCTATAAGGGATTGCACCAAACCTCCCTGATGTTGGTGGGAAGCTCTCTATTACAGGAGAGGTAAATCTGAACACAGTTGGAACACTAAGACCTACTAGTCACTAGCATTAGATGAACTTGCTAGGAAGTCAATTTTTTTGTTTTCTAGGTGCATGTGATTTTTCATTTTGTTTTGATCTCACTACTACTGTGCTTGAGTGTTTTCAAAGTTAATAATGAACACCATTTCAAATCACAAACTTTCTAGCAAGATAGACCTCAAACCAATATTGACAAATCAAGTGTGAAACAAAGACATTGTTGGACAATCCTTGAAATTGCACATACATTGCATAAAACAACACTTCTGAACATTCCTATAATGCTTCTAGCTACTATTATGATGCATATACCTATGAAACAATGCATCTAAAGCTTAAAACAATGCATTATATTTAGGAAGTAGCACATATAAGAATTATACTAGCACATCAAAGCATTAAAATAGTGCATATGAACAACAAAACAATGCATTTGATTACTAAAATAGCGCATCTGAACATTCCTGTAATGCATCTGAGCAAAATTATGAAACAGAGGCTACCTGCAAACATAATACTTGCAAACAAATTGTAAATTTGGATACCCTTTTTTTTCGTGCTAACATTTTACAAAGACTAAAAATTTTCGTATCTGACCGAAAACATCTTTTGAAAACAATTGAAACTACATCACCATCAACCTAACAATCACTATTACCTCACTTTGCACATCAAGCCAGGAACATTTAGAAACACACATTTGTACCTGACTTCAGAAAAGTGGACCTCATCCTATCAACATTGGCAAACACCTTATTTAAATTAACTTGTTGCTATGAACAAATCACAGTCAATAGAAACTTTCACTAAAAGGATCCTACTCACTTTTAAACCATCAAATGCATAGAACCTCTAAACCTCCTAAAAGCTACCATAACAATGGAATATGCATAGAATAAAGTTACTCCCAAATCACCCTTATTTGATCAAAATTCAGAATCCCTAGCCATAATGGGTTCATTTCATGCATGGGATGATAGAAGCATTGAATCCAAAATTGAGAATTTTCAACAAAATCTTGAACTTTTCGACATCATGGACAAGATTATGGAAAAACACAAAGAACAAGACATACTCACATTAGCATAACAAGGTGCAAAATTTCCATCTGATTTTGATGTGACCAATTTGAAATGAGATCAAGAAGAATCACCCTTAGATGTAGTCACACAAAAATTGCAAGACCTAAAATTAGGAATGGAAAAAATGAAGAGAGGAAAAGCACAACCCGTGGAGTCTAGCCTTGAAAAAGTATGTCCCCTACCATTTGACAAAAACATTACCTTCACACCTTTTCCTCCAAACGTGCAAATACCAAAGTATGACAAATATTTTGACACGTCTGATCCACAAGATCAGTTGAGGCAATTTTACATGCTAAGTATGGAGTTTGTCCATGACACTATGTACTTGATGCGTCTATTTCCTAGGAGCCTTAGGGGGCAAGCCATGGAGTGGTTTTCAAAATTACCCTCCAATATTAAAACTTTTGATCAATTGGCCTCCATTTTCATCACCCAATACTCTTACAACACTGAAAGAGAGGTTACAATGATCGATCTATGCAACACAAAATAAATCCCAGGAGAATCGTTCAAAACCTTATTATAATGGTGGAGGCATATGTTTGCTAAATACCATAGAGACATACCAAATAAGGAGAAGATGGATATTTTCATTAACAGTCTCTTGAAACCAATGAATTATTGGCTCCAACTTCAAGGGCCTAAAGACTTTAAGGCCACTTTAGAAAATGTAGCCAAGGTGGAAGAAACCTTGGTAAACAATGACATAATCAAATTATCTAAGGATACTAAACACTTTTCCAAATACTTCACACACACACACAACTCTTCTGATTAGTCCACAGACAAACATAAATTTTGGTGGAGAAACAATAATAAAAACTTCACAAATGAGGGGGCAGTTGAAGCTAATCATGTCAAAATGCACACTCAACCCCCTTTAAATCAACTAGGTCCCAATGTCACACCTCAACAAAAAAAAATACTAGCCTATTTTACCGACGTAGCACAAAGACTCCCTCAACATCCAACTAGCAAGTTGCTTACAATCAAGCTCCTCCACCATGAAGATATCAGTCTTTTGATATACCTAAGGAATATACACCCATCGGGGTGTCCTATGAGAGTGATTTACAAAAACTCTTGGCCGACGACCTCATTGTATTACCCAAGGATAAACCATATGAACCCCAAGTCAAGCTGAAATGGTGGGACGAGAAACACACTTGTTCCTATCTTCGCAACCAATGACATCTAACAAACAATTGCCTTGCCCTTAAGAGAATCATTCAAAAATTAATAAAAAATGGAATCATTGAAGTAAATAATCTCAGTAATAATGAAGATTATATAGCCTTTAAGAACCCCTTCATGAGTCATGAAAAGGGGGAGTCCTCCAAGGTTAATCAAAATGCGCCTTTGCAAACTAAGGTTAATTATGTGCACCATTACGATAATACCATTAGCATGATTTCCAGATTTGATGACATCGTAAATATCATCATAATCAAAGATAAAAATTAAAAAAAATCCTCAAATGCCATCACCCAAGGTCAAGCCTCCAAAATTATCCTACCAGGACCAGTGACAAATCCTGACCGAGAAACTCCAAATTCCTCCATGCCCAAATATAACTTGGTTAACCAATTGCTTAAGACTTTGGCCCACATCTCCATTTTTGAACTATTGCAAATCTCCCGGGAGCATAAAGAGATACTCACTAAATCCTTAGTGCGCAATGACCTAGACGCGAGTAGATTCCAAAAAATGGTTACCAATTTAGTTGCTCCCCATTGCATGTCATTTTTAGTGCAAGATGACATGTCTGTCATACAGCCACAAAACTCTCCTTTGCGCATAGAAGTATTCATCCATATGAACCGAGTTAAAAAGGAATTGGTCGATGGTGGGGTTGGTCTGAATATCTGCACACTCAATTTAGTGAAAGCCCTTGGGTATGTAGAGGATGTTGTTGACCCAAGAAAAAGGATTACCATCAAGGCCTATGATAATGAAGAAAGGTCCTCCAAAGGCATGGTCATATTACCAATCAGAGTAGGGCCAGTCATAAAGGAAATTGTTTGTCATGTCTTAGATCTGCAATTAACTTACAACATTCTACTAGGAAGACCATGGATCCATGACATGCAATTCGTTCCCTCCACCTACCACCAATGCCTCAAATTTCCATAAATGGGTCATGAGATAACCATTCCCGAAGACCAACATTTTGCACAGTATTCTAACTCACTTGTCCCTCATAACAGAGAGGAAGTTGATACACCAATAGATGCCAGCAATCAGCCCACAATTATAGGCACTTCACACTCAACTAACCAAGTGAGCAACCACTTATCAACATCAGCTAAGGGTAAAGAGAAAGTGGCTTTTTCAAGTCCTTCCACTCCTTCACTACCATCATCATCAAAAGATCCCAAACAACTACACTATGAAGAAATGGATAAATTGATGAAGGAATTTGATAGAAAATCTAAGTTATACCATAAAGGGGTAGGTGAGTACTTAGTCTCCCTATTTGATCCCCCACTTTCTCTTAGGTCTCATAGAAAACTGAATTTCACCAAGCCATATCATGCACATTTTGTCAAAGCAAGTGGCACACCTCCAAATTTAGTGGAAGGCATTAGTCAATAGAACATTGACATCTCCTCCCACCTACATGGGAAATTCTTTGATCTAATGAAAAAGATGGGATATACGGGAGATGGTCCCTTAGGGAAAGGCAAAGGAATCATAGACCCTTTGACGGCATAGTTTAGGTCAAATAAATCTAAAACAGGGGTAGGGTATGATGGACAAGACAAGGCACAAACCTCTTCTACCTTGGTCTGGGTACCCAAACCAAATGACAGTTCTACCTTGGTAACAACTGATGACATAAACAAGAATTTGGTCTGCTTCAGTTCACATTCTGTAGAAGAACCACACATAGATACCTCCAATAACAAAGACGATGACGATTCCACTAAGTGGGAATTTGAGTCACTATCTGAGGAATCTCTTCACGACAAAGAATATGATGTTGTCCACATACCCACCTTTGATAGTTTGGATACACAAAGAACAATTCAAAGTCCAAGAACCACTTCTCCAAGAAATAGAACGTATTAGGGTGGCTTAGAAGATGACAAACACATTGAAGGATTTCACTTTCAAACTTTATTCCCCGACTTCTTCCTAGTAGAAGTCAAAGATGATTATTATGAGCATCTCACAAGTTCTACTTTCCCTGACACTCTAGAAGAAGCCCATGTCATAGATCTAACAGATACAACATATGAGCCATCTAACAAAGTTATGTCTTTAAACCCCGTTGAACCCTTCCCATGCTACGAGTTGCTTTTCCTAGTCCATCCCGAGCTCACTAACTGGGATACAACTAAACCCTATCACCTCCCTCATTTTGATACTGACCATGAAGTTTTCATGTACCTTAATGTAGTTGAACCATCTCGTCGACAAAGAAAAAAAGAAGAACATATGGTTGGGTTGGGTATCAATTACCTTAGTCACACTAGGATAGGGCAAGTGTACCACAAATTTGGTGACCACCACCAAGTTGTGGCTGATCTTGATAAAAAAATGGAAACAAATAGAAGTGACATATCCCAAGGTGAAAAGCCAACTGTGGCACCCGTGGATGGGGTAATTAATACCTTGCCTGAACATTCGGAGGAGAGATCTTCTATTTTGATTGAGCCTACTAAACCAATCAACATCAGCACAGAACAAGGACCATAGGTCATTTACTTGGCGCAATCCTTAAATCTAGAAGAAAGGAAGGCATTCATTGAATTCTTCAAAGAAAGACAGATAAACTTTGCATGGTCTTATGCAGACATGCTTGGCTTAGACCCAACTTTAATCCTTCACCATCTTAATATTTCTCTGGAGGTCAAGCTAGTAAAATAGAAACTCAGAAAGATGCATCCTCACATAGCCTTGTTAGTGAAAGAGGAATTGGAAAAATTAATTAGTACCAATCTCATCCAACCCCTAGCATATGCATCATGGATTTCCAACACTATCCCAATATAGAAGAAGAATGGCAGCATACACATTTGTATTGAATTTCAGGATTTAAACAAGGCATGCCTCAAAGATGACTTTCCTCTCCCCAATATCGACACCATTGTAAATCTCATAGCAGGCCATTCCATGTTTTCACTTATGGATGTTCAGGATATAACCAAATTAGAATAGCACCAAAAGATCAAGAGAAAACAACTTTTACTTGTGCATGGTGCACATTTTGTTGGAATGTAATGCCCTTTGGGTTAAAGAATGCTTGGGCCACCTATCAATGGGCCATGATCACTATCTTTCATGATATGATGCATATCTTCATGGAAGATTATGTGGATGACATTCTTGCCAAATCCCATAGTCAGGAATAACATCTTCCCATACTAGCCAAG
The DNA here is from genome assembly GCA_028749045.1 of Cupressus sempervirens. Taxonomy (NCBI): domain Eukaryota; kingdom Viridiplantae; phylum Streptophyta; class Pinopsida; order Cupressales; family Cupressaceae; genus Cupressus; species Cupressus sempervirens. The sequence continues at coordinate 198,673,979 of CM053793.1, read as the reverse complement.
ATATTCACCTACCTTCAAGCATTTAAGGTCAGACTCAACCCCAAGAAATGCACTTTTGGCATCAAATCAGGCAAGCACCTAGGATATATTGCCTCAGCTAAAGGGATAGAAGTTGACCCTGAAAAGATACAAGCCATAGTTAGTATGCAACCTCCAAAGAATCTAAATTAGTTATGCTCTCTTCAAGGTAGGCTTCAATCTGTGCACCAGTTCATTTCTCAGTTGGCAAAAAAGTGCATACCGTTCACACACCTATTACATAAGGACATAAATTTTAAGTGGGATGATCAATGTCAGAAGACCTTTGAAACACTTAAAACCTATTTGATGAATCCACCTGTGTTGGTACCCCTGGTATTGCACAATCCATTGCTATTATATATTTCTATAATGGATAAGTCAATTAGAGCCCTTCTAGTGCAAGAAAATGACCAAGAAAAGGAACAAGCCATTTACTACATCAGTCACACCTTAGTCAATTATGAGATTAATTGTTCTTTCATTGAAAAGGCTTTCTTGGCTATAGTTTTTGCTTCCCAAAAACTACATCATTACCTCCTAAAACACAAAGTCAAGCTCATATCCAAGATTGATCCTCTCAAATACCTTCTTAGCAAGACAACATTAATAAGTAGACTAGACAAATGGGTAATGATCCTAAGAGAGTTTGACATTGAGTATGTGGATAGGAAGGCAATAAAAGGACAAGTCATTGTTGATCAATTGGTAGATGCACCTATAGAAAATTCCTATCCTATTTTAGTCAACTTCCCTAATATGAACATCGTTCAAGAAGAGCCAGTCACATGGAAATTTTATTTTGATGGTTCCTACACATACCATGGGTCGGGCGCAGGTATTTTGTTCATCACACCACTTGGTGTTACCATCCCCAAATCATACAAATCTCTCTTCCCTTGCACCAACAATATGGCTGAATATGAAGCTTTGGTCTTGGGTCTTAAGATGGCTTTGGAATGGAAACTAATAGCTTTAGAAGTTTATGGAGTCTCCCAATTGATCATCAATCAAGTTAATGATACTTATGAGACAAAAGATGAAATTTTTTTGCCTTAGAAACATATAGTCGATGCACTCAAGGCGTGTTTTGTTCACATTACATTTGAAAAAATTCCCAAAGACAAGAATAGAGCAGAAAATGCTATGGCCACCTTGGCCTCCTTACTTCAGCTCCCAGAATAGCACGGGCAATATGAGTTCCTAGTGGAAGAGGTGGTTCAACCTGTGTTTACTCAACCCAATTCCCATATCGTTTGCCATCTAAACACACCCGATTCCCTTTGGTATGATCCCATTATCACTTATCTCCATGACAACACCCTTTCACCTAACCTCTCATTTAAACAAAAATGAAACTTCATTCGCTAAGCCTCCCGATACACCTTGGTGGCTGATACGATGTATAGAAAAGGTCTTGACGGTACTTTATTTAGGTGTCTTGAAAAGGATGATTCTAGAGTTGCTCTATAAGAAGTCCATGTAGGGATTTGTGGGTCACACTCTAGTGGGTTCACATTAGCCAAGAATATTTTAAGAATGGGCTACTTTTGGCCAACCATGGAAAAGGATTCTATTGATTTTGTCAAAACCTATAAAAAATGCCAAATCCATGGCAACCTTATTCATGCACCAGCCCAAGAGCTAAATCCTTTAGCCATGCCATGGCCTTTTTATCAATGGGGTTTTGATTTGATTGGAGCCATCCATCCACCTTCCTCCAATGGGCATAAGTGGATTATCACTGCCACTGAATACTTCACCAAGTGGGTCGAAGCAGCACCACTTACAGACTCTATAGGAAAATAGATCTCCTCTTTCATTCTCAACCATATCATTTGTCAGTTATGCATACCTCATGCAATTCTCATAGATAACACCTTGTATTTTAAAAACCAAATAGTTGATGAATTATGTGAAAAATTTCACATTATACACCATTCTTCATCTATTTATTATCCCTAAGGCACTGGCCAAGCAGAAGCTACCAACAAAACTATCATCAACATCCTCAAGAAAATAGTCAATGATACTGGAAGGGATTGGCACTTACAGTTAAATCTTGCCCTTTGGGCCTATAGGACAAGTGTTAGGATGCCTATCGACGTGACACCCTTCTCTTTGGTTTATGGCTGTGAAGCTATTCTCCCTTTAGAAGTTGAGATCCCATCCTCGAGAGTTACTCTTCAAGATGTCCTATCAGATGAGGATTATAAAGTGGCCCATCTAGAATAGCTAGAGTTGTTAGAGGAACATCAGCGTATGGCCCATGACCACCTCAAAGTGTATCAGAATAGATTATCAAGGCATTATAACAAAAAGGTCAAACCTCATGTTTTTCAGACTAGTGAACTAGTTCTTAGAAAAAACCCCAAGAACCAAGTAGCAAGAGAAAAGAAAGGGAAATGGGAGGCTAATTCGATTGGTCCTTACCTCATCATAGAATCCTTTGGGAGCGATAGCTACTGACTGTCAAATTGTGATGGTACCGAGTTACCAGAACCTATCAAAAACATCCATCTTAAGCAATTTTATGTTTGAAAGCTTTGCAAAACATCAAAAATACCAAAAAAATTGAAAATACCAAAAAAAAAAAAACAAAAAAAATTTGGTAAAAAAAAGTGAGAATGTCACTTTTGGTTTGAAAAGGGGTAAGAGATAGCACTTTTAGGCTTCCAACACAGGGCCTTCAATGCTGCAAAAGGGCTATAGTTGAATGGTTGATTTGGTAAAAAGAAGTGAGAACGTCACTTTTGGTTTGAAAAGGGGCAAGAGATAACACTTTTAGGCTTCCAACACAGGGCCTTCAATGCTGCAAAAGGGCTATAGTTGAATGGTTGATTTACTATCTCTGAGACACATTTTGGTTCTTTGTGGCTTCCCATTGCAATTAATAGAAGATGGGAATAAGAGAAAGGGGTAGCATTTACAGTTGAATTATTTGGAGGTATTTGGCAAAAAAATATTTTTTTATCTGGGGTTGAGAAGCTAGCATAGTCCATCAGGTTGGTATTTGATCTAGAATTAATTTCACACATACCATCCTTGAGAAACATTTGTGGGTTACAATTCTGAGATCTTTTATCATCTAGCGTGGATTTAGAGCAGCAAAAAAATCAGTATGGCAGCAATAGTAAGGCAAGGGAAATAGAGCTTATAACAGCAATAATAATAATAATAACAAGAGAAAATCAAAGCCCTTTTCCTTGATTAAATGTACACAATAGACGAAACAGCTAATATGATAGCGCCATGACAACACCAATGGGGACCACCACAAATTCAACAACATAGAAAGTCTAATTATGTATTGAGATACCATAGACATGAATTGCAGGAAAATCAATGCACATCTCCGCCATCCACCTTGCCCAATGATCCCCCATACTTGTCATAGCCCTCAGTCAACCGATTCAGCATCATAAACTCCTTCATTGCCTCTTTAGGTACTTCACATGGTCTTGGTTACCCCCATATTCCACCAAATCTCACTCACATCCTCCATTTCACCCCCGCAAATCCAAAACTTGTCCAAAATAACAAAAAAAAATCCAAAAATAGCTTTAAAATACCAAAAAAAAATACAAAAATAGCTTACGAATACCAAAAAAATCCAAAAGTAGATTTAAAATACCAAAAAAATATTCAAAAATAGCTTTAAAATGTCAAAAAAAAATTTTAAAAATAGCTTAAAAATGCCAAAAAAATCTAAAAATTGTCCAAAAATGTCAAAAAAATCCATAAATAGCTTTAAAATACCAAAAAAATCTAAAAATTGCCCAAAAATGCCAAAAAAATCTAGAAATATATAAAAAAATGTCCAAAAAATAAAAAATAAAATTCCAAATCATCTAAAAATTCACAACTGGCCTACAACATTCGAAATGGGGGCAATTCATGTCAACAACACCCCAAAATTTCTCTCAATTTCTCACATTGGCTATACAACAAGACAACAACTCCCAACATGCCTTGTTAATATTAAGAAGAAGTGTGGTAATGTCCTGAAAGATAATTTTGGGCTTAGGAAAATCTAGCACAACTTAGATAGCGGAAGAGATGCTGTGAAGCTGACCGTCTCCTTCCTTCCATGCAACCATTATTAATGTAAATCAAGAAGGATTTTTAGTCTTATTTAAGTTGCAGTGGCCATGATTAGTCTAGCCTCCTTGAAAAAATATGTCAATGCTATCTTGAAAGCCCAGATATTTGTCGGACTCTTTCACCCTCACTCAACTAGAGGTATAGAATAAATAGGCGTAAGCATGTGAGCTTGGCCTTCCCATCTAGCACCTTTTTCAAGGCCCATGCATCCTTTTTGGACCCCTCCAATGCCTTTTTAGGCCCAAAGCACCTTTTTTAGGCCCCTCTAGCACCTTTTTCAAGGCCCATGCATCCTTTCTGGACCCCTCCAGTGCCTTTTTAGGCCCAAAGTACCTTTTTTTATGGCCCCTTTAGCGCCCTTTTCAAGGGCCCATGCATCCTTTCTGGAACCCTCCAGTGCCTTTTTAGGCCCAAAGCACCTTTTTTAGGCCCCTTTAGTGCCCTTTTCAAGGCACATGTGTCCTTTTTGGACCCCTCCAATGCCTTTTTAGGCCCAAAGCACCTTTTTTTAAGGCCCCTCTAACACCTTTTTCAAATCCCATGCATCCTTTTTGCACCCCCCAAGTGCCTTTCTAGGCCCAAAGCACCTTTTTAAGGCCCCTCTAGCGCCTTTTTCAAGGCCCATGCATCCTTTTTGGACCTCTCAAATGCCTTTTTTGGCCCAAACGCCTTTTTATAGGCCCCGTTTCATCATTTTATAAGCCCCTCGATGTCCTTTGGGCCCCCAACATGTCTTTCTCAGATTAAAAACATGTTTTCAAGGCTCTATTTTGCATACATGAGACCCACACATTCTCTTTTGGGCCCCAACGCCTCTTCCTAGGCCTCAAAAATTCCCATCTCGTCACACCCCTAGAGAAATGTCCTCCTATTGGCATTATTATTATCTATACTAGTTCTTCGTATGCACACAAACATTCTTGCTAGCCTCTCATGGTTATCCTTACTCTACGGATGGTATTGTTCCTATTTATTTTTTTATGTGAGTTAAACTATTCCAACATTTATCCAAAAAAATACAAAAACATCCAAATATTTGCCAAACAAATCGCAAAAACATTTAAACATTCAAGAAAATTACAAAAAAACATTTAAATATTTGCAAAAATCACAAAAGCATCCAAATATATTTCAAAAATATCAAAAATCCACATGACAATGCATTACAATCAACATTAGTTTTCGCAACAACAAACATCAACTTTTTATTCCCCTACGATAACATTAACCACATTACATCCCAAAAATGTCTACTGGATTATTTATTCTGGCTCCCTGAAGGAGTTGGCATCATAGGATGTTTGATTAATGGTGTCTCTTCTAGCCTAGCTAAAGATGAAGAAGTTCTCGATGTCAACCCCTGATGTGTCCATACTGCTGCCATGGGAATTGGAAACCTTTCGCCATGTAATTGCGTGATTAACATAGCTATCAATTCTTTATCTATAAACTGTGTCTCCCATCAGTCTTCATGTGGGAATGCCTGATAATAATGTCCCATCCAATAAGCAGCTTCCCGGTGTACCTTGGCCATCTAGTGCATTTCCACAAACACATTCTCCACCAACTTGCTTACCCCCTGTGCAGTGATCACTCATTGGGCCACATCCCACTCCTATTGAATTTGATTAGTCATCATTTTCCAATGCTCCACATTTGCTTTTGCCTCGCCCAAATTTTATTGCAGTTGCCTCATCTTTCCCTTACTTAGTGCTAACCGCTCCTACAACTTCAATGCCAAGGTGTTTGCCTTCGTAATTGCTTCCCTGAATGACTGAAACTATGACTATAATAACACTAGCTCATTCTATGTGCTCTCCAAACCTACTTGCACCATCTTAATTGATTCTTGCAAATACTGCGACTTTGATCATTCAGCCTACATTCTTGCATTGCTTCCTTCTGCTCATGCATGTTCCATGCGCAACTCCATCTCTAGTGATTGCAACCGCACCCACACTGCATCTATCATTGCCTCTAGCCGCTTTACCTCCATTAATGTGCTCCATCCTCCCGAGCCTTCTCCATCAATCCTAGCAAAAATTTGACCACCTGTTTTGCATTTTCTACTCACACTCTCTCTATCACCAATAGTTTTCGTAATCCTTCCACATCCTGTGATGCTTGATCACTATCCCCCACCTCTGGCTACAGCTCCCCCACATTTACAATGCTCGCTCCCCCTTCTATTGAACCTTGTCTCAATGTCCCAAGACTAATTCATTGTCACATTCCACTCAATACTTCACTGCCTCTAAAACCTCCCACATCCTTCACAGTCTCTCCCATAGACTTTTTAGGAGACTTTATTTCCCCCACTTCCTCCTCCGCTCTCGACATACTCTTTGTCTTTTTAGATAGACTATCCTCCACATGCATCTTTGGCCCATCATCTACCACCCCTTTCAATGCTTGTTGTGTTGTAGTCCCCGATAACATCATTAGTGTTGACAAAGGCATGTTATCCATCTCCATCTCCACCCCTTTAGGTTGCGTAGGTCTTTGCCCAAGTTGACTTGTCTCACCTAGACCAAAAATTACAACCTGGAGTTCTAGTTGCTCCACCCTCTCCTCAAAAGATAGTTTAACTCATTTTTCTCTCTGCCCTTGACTCATCCACCTCCCTTAGTTAGCGTCACCCTCTCTTTGTGATTGATCTAGTGAGCCTGACATACTTTCACTTGCACGATTCACACAACTTCTCACTATCTCCAATAATCGTGTTCTACTCTCTGCTTTACCTTGACTCATTATCACACTATCCACCTCCTTATAACCATCATTTACTTGAGCCTTGTTTTGCACTAGTCTTCCTCATATCCACTCTCAACATCCTGTTGCACTAGTACCTGGTACATTTGACCTTTAGCTCTAACATTTCATCACCCAAATTTCCACTGAAGCACACCTACCACCAGATTTTTCTGCTAGATCACCGCTAACACATCCCACGCCTTTTCATGCACCTGATGCAACAAAGTTACTCCCTGGCAGACCTAAATGAAACAAACAAAATAACATGACCTTATTGCACACAATTGGAAGCATGTGTGGTTCACACCTAATAGTTTTCTATGCAATGATGTGCTTTTAGTATCTCGATGATGTGTTTGACTAGAGCTACTGGGATGAAATCATGATATTTTCTTGGTTATTCACTGCTCACTTCCTATGATCCTTTGGTTTTGCACATTACTAGTGTCCACTTATAAGAGCCTCCTCTCGGATGGAATGCCATGTGCACCTTGACCAATTTTGTCTGTTACCTTAGGTGAGGTCTTTTATCTGACATGTGACTAGTTGGCATGCTTGTTTTTATTCTCTTTCAACTATAGCTTTTTTTTCTTAATGATTGTCATGTTTTCTTGTACATTGTTCCTCTTTGTTGGTACTTCTTGACGTGACAAAGTATTCATATCACTATAGCTAAGCTAGTGGTGGTTGTACTCAATCACTTTTATCACATGCTCTATGATGACAATTAGTTTTCCTTTCTTTAAAAAAGTGATAGTTAGTTGCATTCATATGGTTTTCATTTTTCATGTTGGGTTCCTCGTGAAACAAATGGTTGGTACACAATTAGGTTACAATTCACCGACATCACCTCGCAATTTCACGATTGGTTATAAACAACACATGCAACACCATCAACATGCTTATGAGCACTCATGGACTTTTTTTCTTCCCATCATCCACACCAACATTACATGTCATAAATTCACCATCAGATTGTGCCACCTCATTGGCTACCTTGCATGGCTTTTGAATCCCAAACAATCCCATTTAACCACCTTCCATTTTCATCTAATTCATTGCATCACCTTTCTCATTTCACCATTTCATCCATTCATTTAGTGGCTTTTGAATCACAAATATTGAACATACCAACTCAAAGCCTTTGAATCTCAAACAGTTTCATTTCAGATTTCATTTCATTTACATTTTATGACTCCTCTTATGGCATTTCATAACATATTTCTCATCATTTCATGTCATACCATTTATTTTCATCACCTATCCCATATCATTCCATTTTCATCTCATTTTTATCTCTTTTCATTTTCATTTCATGTCATTCCATATGCCATTACATTTACATTTCATTTCATTCCATCTTCCATCTCATTTCATTTCGTTACTTATCTCCTTTCCATCTCCTTTGATCTTCATTTCACTATTATACAATTTTAGTACATTTCATATCATCTTGTTCCATTTCCTTACATTATGCGTTGTTTTGTTCCATTACATTTTCATTTTCATTTCCTTTCATTGCATAATCCATTTCATTTCCCATATCATTTTATTTTGTTCCATCTTCCATCTTGTTACCTATCTCATTGCATTTTCATTTCATATTCCATTGCATTTTCATTTCATTACTCATTGCATTTCATTGTATAATCCATTTCATTTTTAGTTCATATTCCAAATCATTTCATTTTCATTTCTTATTCCATATCATGTCATTTCATTTCATATTTTATTTCATTTTATTACATTTATATTACCACATTTCATTTTCATTACATCATCAGTACCCTACCATTTATTCTAAAATATGATCCATCTATATTAATCATTCTCATATATATACACATCTGCATCCACTATCAACATAATCATCACATCAAAAAATCGCATGACAACATAAGTCCATGACATCATTAGAATACACATCTAAAAACATCAAAGAAGCTCAAATATCTCATAAAGAAACAAGACAATCAGATAGTCTTGCAGAAGGATACAATCACATGAACCATAGATAACATACATCAACATGAACATCACATGATCATATAACATGCAAGTACATCAATCAAGGATCAAATAAGTACACTAGCATCAATATCTAATAAACATCCCGAGAGTAATCATACACAATGAAAAATGTGGCCATAGCACAATCATATACACTCATCCCTGTGAGGGTGCCTGATTTGATGGTCCCTACTCACTGGGGACACTCGTATCCTCTCACTATGACTACTCTATTGCATCTGTCCCTAGTGCAATGGGTACAACCATAGCTATCTGACTCGATGATGCCCCATCTGTCCTCAGTGGTGGTGGTGGCAGTAGTGGTCCTAGTGTCATCACTGTTATGAGTGTTTGCAAGGTACTCAGCACCTCACCCATCCAAGACTCTCTAGTGCTCACCTGAGTCTCTAAATCAGTTGATCCCCTGGACCTCTTTGGTGGTTGTGCCTCTGGGTACACCTGCAGTTGTGCACCTAGTAGATCCCTGATAGGCCCTTGCACTCGTGGTCTCTATCGGTGAACAAACTGAACATCCTCTAGCAATCTTTCTCTCATCTACTCTACTCTGTCATGCTGACCAACTATCCCTCCTCTCACCCGCACACCACCTTGGCCACGGACATCCCTAGCTCTCCCTACACCCATCGGTTCCTGTACTGGGCCTCCTGCTACTGCCCTCTATGGTAACACCATAGCTACCCAACCTTGTCTCTCCCATACTCTGTCCACTCTGACCCTAGCCCGTTGCCTCCCTCTACCTCTCCCTAGATTTCCCTCATCACCATCATCCTCTCCCCCACTCGATGTCTCATCAATACTAGGCATCAGCTCAGCTAGATTTGTGTACCTCAGGAAGGGATGATCTCGAAACCACTATGCGTAATCTCCATCCATCCCAACATCTGCTACTCCATCTCATAATGCCCAAGGTTTTGGTGTATCTATCATCTATTAAAAATCCTCTAGATAAGCCTCATACTCCAACGTCGACTCCCACATTGGTCTCTTTGATTGAACCTGAGCATACTATGCAGTCCCCTATGGCATGCCCTGTCACTGACCAAACTGCCTCAACACCTGCCTAAAGCAAAATTTCTCTAGTACTGAAGGAATCTGACCAAGAAAAAACCTTGGGCTGAAGAAATACATCATCTCATCATCATCCTCTACCCATGATTCTGTAAACTTGTAAGGTCTCCATATGACCTCATCAATATCATCCAATATCCGGTGCTAGTAATCTGTCTTGCCCAAATGAGGTTGCATAATAGGACTTGAATAAGTATACATATATGGCATGCCCTATGGCTGCTTTCGTACACACACTGGACATGTAATGGGTAGATGCTCCCATGCCCATACCTATAACAAAATAACTCTTGCTGATAATGATGAGGCCCTTGAATATACCACCTAGTATAAATCATGATACAAATGAGCCAAAATAAAGCTACCCCATGAAAATCTCTATGGCTCATCACTCATCTCCTGAATCAACCACCCCCATTCAACTGGACATCATCGTCCTTGGAAATCTAGCAATAGAAATCCACCTATCAGTCTTGACAAAACTACTGGTAATGCATCATACTGCAAAATTTGAAACTCAGACATGCTGTCATCACCAATATTGTCATCCTCGAACAAATTTCAGAATGCGGCCCCACCAGCGGTCTAATCATAGTACACCAAATCTCTTATATTCAGGATCCAAAGAATCTTGTACACATCCTTGGGAGTCACTGTCATCTCCCCCATTAGCAAATGGAATGTGTTGTGGTCTAAGTGCCACCACTCAGCCACAGTTGTCAATAATCTCCTATTCACTCAAAACTGGGGCATCTGCAATAAATATGTAAAGCCACATTGGTCTATCACTTGCTTGTCTACATCTGATAATCAACCCACTGAATCTAAGGGCCATGGATAAAGGCCTCACACCATAAGCTTATGCCCACACACCTATTATTCATCAAGCAAATAAAACATGTCAGTCTTCATCACAAAGTGACCATCACATATCAATCTCATAATCACATCTAGCCACCTAGCTAATGGTTCTATCTTGAATCTATTGCTCATCTTTCTCTATCTTGAGTTGGACTCATTTGGCTTCCCTACTCAATATCCTGAGTTGGGACATCACCTATCTATCATCAGCTCAATCCTATGCACATCACTTCATGACTACCTTATTTCTAATGTTTTCTTGTTATGCCCATCCCCATTTGACAAACCTAGACCCTACTATTTGACAATACCTTATGCTCGACAGATAATCTACACCCTGTCAAATACGTTACACAATTCAGTCGCCTGCCCTATTCTGATATTCAAATGCACTATTATATATATATATATATATATATATATATATATATATATCATATGTGCTAGTGAATCACATATGCACTGATCTATCCTATGAATGCGCTGTTGTTTCCAAATGCACTGTCAAATTACATAATGTGCAACATTAGCTCATGTATGCGCCATTTCATTGTATGCGCTACAACTTTTTTTTTTATATGCACTGTTTTATCCATCACATGCGCTAATACATGCAAACACACTACTACATTATGTGTATGCACTTTCAGATTGTTAATATGCGTTGTTTTATTAATATGCGCTATTATATTCCTTGAATGTGCTAATCTACCCAAAACTAGGGTTTCCAAATGTGCTAAAAGGCCCTATGTATGTGCTAATTTCCTATTCATATGCACTACAACAATTCAAATGCACTAAAATAATATGCAAATGTGCTAAAATACTAAATTAAACACATCTACCCTACAAATCTGTGCAAAAACCCCAAAATACAGGCACCAAAAGCTAAAATAAATTAGATCTTGATGACATACCGGGGCACCATAGTCTGTTGGATGCTCATATCGCTAGCCCCTCTTGAATCTATGCTCACGTAATGGCACCACCATCTTCACTGGATCAGAGCTCCAAATCACCAAATGCCAAAGAGGAAAGTGGAAATGACAAGAGTAAAAGGTCTTTTTGACCTATTTAACCCCCCCAAGTGACATTTACATCAACTTTTCACATTAGTTACCCCCTTTTGGCACCTTTTTTATCCCCCAAGCTAACTCGGGTATTAATTCAAACCTTCCTTCCAATCTCCTCTCTTATTCGAAACAAAATTGGAACATAATCCACTATCGTATTCTCTTCCTTTTGTCCAATTTTATTTCTGAGGGGGCAGTATATCAAATTGGGACATCCAAGCTGGGGTATTAAAATTTTCTTGAAACATCAAAACAATCTACCCCAGCCAAATTGAGACATCCAAGTTGGGGCATTAAATTTTTTTGAAACATTAAAAATGATCTACCCTAGCCAAAAATTTGCAAACATCAAAACCAAGGTATCCAAACAAAACCATCGCAATCAAATCATTGAATCAACATTGCAGTCCAACCATCAAATCAATGACAATCAAAAAATCATCAATGATCAAATATCAAATCATCGACGATTAGACATCAAGCCATCAACAAAAAGAGATCACAATAATGACAAAATGATAGAATATCTTCGAATAGGCATCTAGTCATCAAAATTTGACCTAAAATCAAAAAATCAAGATAGTCTTTGAACCAATATGCTTCGCATATTAGCTCAAAGAGGGGCATTTGTAGACACCCAAAATTTGGTAAAGACTTAAATTACACAATCCCGATCAATCAGGACCAAATTAAAGAGAAAATCAGAAGAAGCACAACAGACTTTTAAATTTTAAATCACATCAGGTCATTAATGACCTTTTAAAATCAATAAGACCTAAATCAACTTTAAAAGAGGAAGAAAACAATTCAAATTCATAAATAAAATGCAAAAAAAAAGGGAGGAAGAAAAAGACAAAGTATTGAAAATAAATCACATAGAAAATCAATAAAATCACTTTATCCTCACAAGATGAAAATCTCCCTTTTACCATTTAGAAGAATTTGAAAATTCCTCATATTATTCTCAAAACCAAGTCTGTTGGACTCTTCCTCCTGGCCTTTTATGAGATATTTTGATTTTCACTTTCACCCCCAGTCAAAAGTGAAAATCTTGGTTAATACCCCAACCCCTTCTAAAATCCTATAACTAGGAGGGAAATCTAAGAGACAAGGGACCCAAGTTTGTATGCATCTACACTATAGGCATATTTAGACTTGTTGTTTTAGCATTGTCATTATAGTGATTTCATAGCATTGTTAGTATCATTTCATGTCATTTAACATCATTCTGCATCATTTAGCTTCATTTATTGCATATCTAGCTCATGGCATGATCATTTGAAGAGCATTTCTAAGAGTTTCATCTCACACGTAATCCACATTATAGTCATAGATCTTGCATTCTTCATCATAGATATGCATTTTTAGCAATATCCCATTCTAGAACTGTCACTAAAAGGCTGGTCTGAGAGCTATTTTAGCAGTTGTAGTTAGGGAGACATGAGACGCTTGTAGAGATTACTTGTTACTTGTGATATCTTGGGTCTAGCATAGTTTGTCATCAGTCCATTTTCTTTCTACGTTAAAGTTTCATGAATATGCGTTCTTTTATCATGTACACCTCCCAAGTCAAAAGCCTCTATAAATGATTCCTTATCTAGTGCATAGAGTATGCTTTTATCCCTTCTGCGAAATGATTTGCTGACAGGGTTGTAAGACTTTATCAATGCCTTCATTAAATCTATATCAACAAAAACTTTAGGCATGATTAATTTCCCCAAATTCCTAGTCCATGGGTTGCATATTTGAACCTTTTCCACCTTATTCTTGTAGAGTACCAGAAAAGCTCACTTCCATTTATATTAGGTGCCTCTGCATCTCTACAAAAATAGTAAGGATCTCTAAATACATCATCATTAGCTGATTGGAGGTTGGATGATCCTGGTAAAATCTGTAACCACTCATCTACAAAAGGGCTAGGGCTTTTTGCTTTCAATGTAGACTCTTCAATTTGTGCATGTGCTATTAATTCTCCTTCTTTTTGAGCCATGATTCCTAAGTATCACAATAATTTTGAATGTTGTACACTAAAATTTTGCTCTATAACTCTGAATTCACTTTAGCACTTCAAACTCTATGCATTTGGTAATGAAAATCCTCATTCTTCTTAGAATTTATCTATTTCTACAAATGGGAGCATGGAATTAATGTCAATAAAATTGGCGTGCTTAAAATCCCTTCAGTCCTTGAAAAGATGGCGATGTCTTCACTTTTTTACTGTTCATACTTCTAACTCGCAATTCTTTTTCCAACTTAGACATTGTTGTTTTAATTTTATTTTATGCTTTTAAAATTAAATGTTGCAAAGTAGAAATCTCCCTTTATCTCTACTTCTCCATGGTTTATTACTTTTCTTTATTTCTAGCTGTGACCACATGAAAATAGATACTTTGACTATTTTGCAATGTCTCAACTTGAATCTCTAACTGTTATGTTAACATTGCGATGTTGTGATGACAAGTCAATCTCCACTTTGCAAGTCTATTTTTTCATTCACCATGTGGACCTTCAAAAAAAGGAACTCTTTATTCAAGCCTTTATCACAAGCTCAAAGTTATTTAATATTTAATTTTTTGACCAAGGAAATGTTGTGATAATTGCATACTAACCATGATCAAATCTTCACAACAATAAAACAAATTGTTTACAATCACCCTGTGAAGTGGTGAAATGCATTGAACTAACCTTCTCACAACTTTGTGACCTTTTAGCTTTTTATCTCTTTAACCATGGTGATTAAGAAAAACTAATACTTAACATCTCTTCACAACATCACTTCCCTTAAACCAAACTATGACTTAACCCTAGCGAACTAGTGAAAGCCTTTAGATTGACATATTCGCAACTTCTTCGTAGTTTATGGTTTAATGCTTTTATCACCTATGATGTTGCGATGACCCAAACTTTGACCTTCTCACCTCTTCATAAATGCCAATCATATAGCTCCTTTAAACCTTGCGATGGTGTGATAGTTATTTCATTAACTATTAGATTCTCTTTGTAGCTTCACAACTGTAAACTCTAACTCATAGCTAAATCTTGCGATGGTGCGATGATAAGCTTTCACTACTTCTTTGCCTTAGCCTCAAGTCAAGTTCCACAATGTTGCGAATTTGGTCTCATTTCTACTTCATAACTTAAACTTGAGAGTCTATCTTACTGCTTGCAATGTCGCAATCACCTTTTGGAGTTAACCACTACCTTGTTCGTAGCTTCGCAACTTAAATCTTTAACTCACCTATTAACCCTAGAGAGATGCAATACAAGCTATCTCCACTTCTTTTCCACAACCTCAAGTTAGTTTTAACTTCCCACAAAGTTGCTATAGTTTAGACCTTGACTATTGTAGTTACCCTTCACATCATCGCAACTTTAAAACTCTTAAGCTCAAAACAATCCGTGACCTTGTGATTTTATAACTAATGTCCTCTTCATGGCTCAAACTTGAAGGTTAGCACTAGCACTTGTGACATTGTGATGACCATGTTAAAGACTACTTCTAACTTCATGGCTATGAAGATAGTTAAACATCATAATGGAGAGATGAAGCGATCAAGATAGTTTTGTGACATCGCAACTTAAGAGACTTAGGTATATGAATTATAACATATAAGAAAGATCCATGGACTTAGGGATATAAAAATCAACATATAACCAAGGTTTTTCATGTATCTCTATTTTATACTTGATGTCAATTTATGAGAAATTAACCAAAAAATAAGATATAACTATTTTCTAGGGTTTTTTTATGAGGAGTGACACATTTTCAGAAACCCTAAGCAACCAAACATAGTTTCTTTCTGATTTTCACAAGGTATCACCAATTTTTTTGGCTAAGTGAAAATTCAAGCCATCAATGGTTCTGTCTGGGGATGATGGATAACTTGTATCCATGCAAGAATTCATAATTTTTGGTTTAAGAGGACCACTTACATGACAACATTTAAAGAGCATCACCTGACATAACATGGGAAAACAACAGAACAAATGGGAAAAACTAGATTGTATAGAGATTTACATATAATACAAAACCTAACTAATGTTCATGGAAACTAGGTATTTCAATAGAAATACCTTTTCAAGAATTGTCCATGAACTAGCAATTCTAGAATATCACCTGATAACTCCTTAATGAAATAAGAGCCTTCTCCCCAGTTTTCATGAACTAGATATGGTCCTAACTAGATGGGATCAAAATTTCCATGTTTTCCTTTGTCTTATAATCTAGCATTCCATAACAATACCATATCTTTAGGGTAAAACTTTTTTGATACTATCCTCTTGTCATATAAATGCTTAACGTGGACTTGCAATTTTACATTTTTGGCAGAAGCATCTCTTCATCTCATCCAAATGCATAATGTCATACATTCTAATATGCATTTCATCAATTAGATCATCATCATAATGCTAAGAAAACTTGTACATAACCCTTAAATTGTTCTAAGGAAACCTAACTTGTATCCCATATACCAAATCAAATGATGTACATCATATATTGTTCTTCATTGTTACTATGTCAACCCAGAGTGCTAATGGAAATTTGGAATCCCATGCTTTTTTGTTTTCTTCTACAATCCTCTTGATGATCTTTAGCTAACTCTTATTACTTGATTTTGCTTGCCCATTTCCTTGGGGATGGTATGGGGAACATGTTGATCTTGTCATACCATACTTGTCACAAAATTTTATAAAATCTTCAAACCTAAAGCACATGGCATTATTAGTTACAATTTTTTTAGGGCATCCAAATCTATTTATAATGTTATTCGGAAAAAAGTTATTTACCACTTTTCTAGTAGCATTCCTAGTAGGAATGGCTTCTACCCACTTTGTAAAATAATTTGTTGTCACTAGTATCCATGAATAAGCAATATTGGATTTGGTTGAAATTCCTCATATGAAATCCATTCACCATTGTTGGAAAGGTGCTTGTACTTCTACTAATTTCAATCGCATGTTTCTAGAGAATTTTAACTTTTCACTGAATCTTTGACAAGGATCAAACTTTCTAACAAGTTCATTTACATCTTTCAAAAGAGTAGGCCACAAAAATCCTACTCTGATTATTTTATGAGCTGTTGTTTTCGCCATATAATTCCCTCCACATACTCCACTATGCATTTCATTCAAGATTGTGACTGAATGATCTTTATCAACACATTTGAGTAATACACCTTCCATACTTCTCCACCATAGTTGTCCACTTACAATGACATACTTGATAGCCTATAACTTTAAGGTCCTTCTATGATTATCACTTAAGCTTGGTGGAGGTTTCATGTATTGAAAATAAAATATTACATCTAAAATATTACAACATAAGGGAGAAATTATTTCATGTATTGTAATAATAAAATATTACAACATGATGGAGAAATTTTGGCTACAGACAGTGTATTTGCTGATTACATCTACCTAGTAAGAGGGAGTTGCTGTAGAAGGGAAATAAGAAGTAATTTAGAGGGAGTCATAAGGATGATACAATAGAGTTTTGTAATCTATTTAGAAGATGGAAGTTGCTGATAGAGGGAGAGCTTTCAATACAAGGATTTATTTTCTTTTTGGTATTTTTTTGGTCTTACTATTTTAACCTAGTTAGTTTGGTTGATCGGTTTGGTTTGCCATCAATGCCAAAGAGGGATATTGTTGAAGAAGGAGATTGTTGAAATAGAATGATCCAAGTATGATAAATGTGTTTCAATCATTGTTTTGTCACTGATGTCAAACCTACCATTTTGTTGGGAAGACAATTGCTTATATGATTTAAGTACTATCACTTATTTGATTGATGAGGAGGATTTGATCAAAAGATGTAACAATAACACCTAGAGGAAAGGTTGAGTTATGATATAAAAGAACAATGCAAGAATCATCTAATATAGTGATATCATAGTTCATTGATAATCTACTTAAGGTTGTAAAGATTGGTTACACTAAACAAGTTCAAAAGAACAAGTTAAACAAAGTTTGTCTACCAAGCTTGACCGAATGGATAGTAGGTGCAGAGAAAAGTCAGTGCAAGCCAAGCAAAAAATTAGTTGGAGTCGAGTAAAAGTCTATTTTAGAGTATATTAAACAAAATAGTGGATGCTGAGTAAATTTTAGTTGATGTCGAGCACCAGTAAACTTTAGTTCATGCCAAGTGATTTAATAGAGGATGTCGAGCAATATAATATGTGTTGAGCATCAGAAGCAAGTTAATGTCGAGTGTCAGCATTATTAGAAAGATCATGAATATGATGGATCTAAGTTGACAAGTTTATTTTCTTGAATTGTGTGAACTATGTAGAAGATAAGATTGATGAGATGGTGGCACATAATTCATGGTAAACCATATTGAGAAAAATTCAAAGAGGATTGAAGGAGTAGTTTCTAGAATTGATATGGAATGAGGGGTAGATTCATTGAATCCTACCTAATTTGTCCTAATCCTAAATTGGATGATGGAGAATGAATGGAAAAAGATCTTAATTCTCTATTTCAAGGGATGGCTTTTCAGAAGCAATTGTTGTCATGTGCGAGAACCTAAGGAAGACAAAGAGTCAAGGGTATTTCTTCATTGAATAACCTAATTGAGAGATTGCATTGGCATGTTAAGAAAGAAGGCTTAAGGTCATGAATGCTTGAAGGGTGAACAAGCTATCAGAGCTGAAATGTGTGAAAGCCAAGTAGAATGGAGGACTAAAATAGAGATCTGTAATCTACAAATGGAGTTATTAGATCAAGCCTTATTATAATTTGTTATCAGATCAAGCCTTACTATTACTCTCTAATAATTTTATCAATCTAGGGTACATCCTTTGGATTAAGGTTGACCTAATAGTCATTTATAAATCCTTTAACTGGGTGACATTCCAAGTGAATGGTCTAAAGTCCTCTAACAAGGCTCACTCCTAACGGGGTGATTGAAATCCTTTAACAGGGTCACATTTAATAGTATATATTGTAACCTTTAATAGGGTTTTCCTCTCACAGGGCATCACTTCAGAAGAGTGAAAAAGAGTAGCATGTTACTGGTGGTTTTTCCCAAATTGGGTTTCCACATAAATCATTATGTCAAGTGTGTTACTGAATCTTTTATGTTTCATGTTTACATTTCTACAAATTGATTTGACAATAACCTACATGTTTTAAGTGATTGCATAATCTTATGGATGCATGCATGATGATAAATGTTTTACGGGTTCACTAAGCTAAGAAAAGTTTTATTTATACATTTGGACCTTGGATAAATGATTCACCCCCCTCTCAATTATTCTAAAGAATTTTGACATTTACTAGAGATCTGTAATCTACAAGTGAGTTGTATTTTATTACCAGATCAAGTCCTGTTGTTACTTTCTAACAACTGTATCAGTCTGGATAAATCCTTTGGATTAAGGTTGACCTAATAGTCATTTTTAAATCCTTTAACCAAGCAACATTCTAATGGAATTTTATAAAATCCTCTAACAAGGATTACTCCTAATAGGGTGATTGAAATCCTTTAGCTAGGTCACATTTAATAGTATGTATTGTAACCTTTAACATGGCATCACTTTAGAAGAGTGAAATTGGGTAGCATTTTACTAGTGGTTTTTCCCAAATTGTATTTTGACTTAAACTCCTTGTGTCAAATTATGTGAATGAGTTTGTAGTATTTCATGCTTACATTTTTGCAAAGTTATTTTGACCTATGATAGTGAGCTAATAAGTTAAGGTATTGGATCATCTAATGGATGCATACATGATATGGTTTTATGGATATGACTCTGTTAAGCACTAAAAAAATTTATTTGTACATTTGGACCTTGTATAATTGATTCACACCCCTCTCAGTTATTCTAAATATTTCCAAAAATAGTATGAAGCTATCCACTCTCTCACTCTAAATGGGACCTAAATGGACTAGATTTCCATCCTAGATTCACCCTTGGTCCTAGTTTATCTTTTAAGGGTCTTCTGTCAAAATTTGTCATTTTTGCCTTATAAGCAACTAGTGATTAGTTGACTTGGAGAACTTGGAACATCCTAGTGATTAGGATTGTCTTGTTGGGTTGGGTTGTGATAACCTTAAACCATTCTTTTCCAATACTTATGATAAGTGTTTAAGGCACCTTGGCTTGTGAAAGACACCTTTTATTCAACACTTTAGTGAAGGGGATCTTGAGGGCTACTTTTGTCCTAATAGACTTATATGTTTGGCTCCATTGCATGCTCCATTACATCAGATATATAAGAAAAGAGCATATTGTAAATAATTGCATTGGTATTTTTCATGTTGTCAGTAATATATTAACTTAGGAAATAGTCATGGAAATCCAATAGATGTGGATACCTTTTAGAAAGTTCATTATATATTAAAATCAAACAAAAAACTACGTATACTCTCTCTCTCTCTCTCTCTCTCTCTCTCTCTCTCTCTCTCTCTCTCTCTCTCTCACACACACACACACACACACACACACACACACACACACACACACCAAATCTTACATGAACAAAAATTTTATAGGGAAAATATGTATCTAAGTTAATCATTTTTCTTCCTCATGCTAGTTTTTTCATTGACATAAATGAAGTAGTTTCAAGCATGTTCTTGAAAAGAGTGACTAAGAGCCACTTTTGCAACACATATTCATCTTCAAGAGAGGGTTTTGTATGAACTCATCAAGAAATATTAGAATCAAGTTTAGGTCACATTTTGAAGGATTTCTACATAGATTTCGGCGTGAGCTAATTCTAGTTAATTTGCAAAGGAAGAACTAGAATTGTGAGGGGGCTATGAAATTCCAAATGTCAACAAAAAATGCCATATAAATTCAACATAAATGCATTAAGTGAAAATTATAGCGATATGATGTAGGAGAAGCCTATATTTTTTATGTAGTGTAAGGTAGGAGAATCCCCAATGGAGATTTCCTAGCCCCCAACAAATAACCACACAATTTAATAATAATAATACTACATAGATTTAGATCCAAAACAATGCCAATTATCATAATATAATCATAAGATTTCCATCCAACATGCTCAATTGTAAGGGCTTCCAGGTTATGGCTAAATACAAAGCAATTATAATAATAGTTCTTTAAGACCTCGTAAGATCCAACACTAGCTAGTCCAGACCCATACTCTAGTAGAAAACCCAAGAAGAATCTAAACCTTTCCTTGCAAGCCTCCAAGGAGCCTTCTTGTTTCCCAAGCCCACACTTAGCTACTAGCTCTGCTAAACTTCACTCCTCTAAGCTACTCCATGTTGAAAATGAATTATTGTAGACATCACAAGACCCTCTACATATACTAAAAAAAGATGCAAGTTGGCCTAGAAAGTTACATTGAATAAAAACTCACATTAAATACACCCTCAAGCCACAAGTTGTCCTGATAGACTTAAATTAAATAACACTTAGAACTTGAGCCCCAAGTTTATAATGCATAACTAACTCATATGAAAACATAAAATGATGTTCCCTTAGGTATAGGTCTATCTGCCATCCAACGATCCAAATCCAAGAGTGCATGAGCCAACTCCCACAAATCAAAGCTCCTGAAAAAAAATCTCCAAAGCCTGTCTAGAAAATTAGGAACAAGCTACTAGAAACCACCAAAACAAATCTAATTCCAACATGATTACTCAAAAATTGTGCACACTTAGAACAAGGTTCCCCAATGTGCCTTAAACACATACTAAACTACACTAACCATTGGTCCACAAATATGATCCTAATACTCCTACATACAAGATTGGTGACTAGCCCAGGATGCTCTTGCATAAAACACCCCTCGTACAAAGAAAAGATGTTCTCAATAAATAGAAGAACATCTTTCAGGTTTTATCATATAAACCTTGAACTAATTCTTCATATATATTTCCTCCAAGTTATCATCTTGTAAACTCTTTCCTTTGTTTCATTTATGCAAATCCTCTACTAGAACAAATAACTATTTACTCTACTTGTTCACATCCTTCCTCAGTGTACCATAGGTTGGTTTCCCATGTTGATCTTTAACCCTTTGAGAATTATTCAACCCAATCACCTACTAAAACTCAAGTTCCTCCCTCCAAGTTCTACATTTTGCAAGGGAATTAGGAAATGCTTCTTGCCACCCTTCTCAACAATAAACAAATTCTTGACACAAGCATGCACTGCCCTGAAATCATAGTGTTAATGTCTACCAAGTAATATGTGACAACTACTGATGTCCACAATATCACACAACACTTGATTGAATTATTGCCCAATCTAAAAATTAACAAGACACTTCTCCCTTACTTCTAAAGCATGTTCATCTTGCAACTAACTAATCCTGTGAAGACAAGGATGTCTCACTCTTTTCAAACTAATTCTTTGAATTATCTCCTCAACAACTAGGTTATCAATTCTACCACCATCCACAATCACATTCCAACATTTACCTCCATACTTACAATAAGTTTTCAACAAATTCCTTCTTTGACAAGGTTCCAACATCTTCTTACTAAGGAACACTTGCCAAACCAAAAAATTATCCACCTCCTACTCAAGCTCATTCATTGAATCCACATTCTCCTTCACCACAATAACTCTTCTATCACCAATCTTCTAGGGACATTCAAAAGATCTATGACCTTCTTCACCACATTCATAGTAAGTACCTTTAAATACACCTCTACCTATTCTCTTATTCAATATGTTTTTGTTCATCTCAAACAATCTATTTATCCTTTACCTGTTTCCTCTTCCCTCAAGAATTACCTTGATGTCTTCTCTTCAACTTTTCTTCTACCATCAGAGCATGTTCATAAACATCCTCAACTAAAATAATCTTCAACATGTCAATCTCATCTTGGATATTGAATCTCAAACCATTAATATATCTAGCCACATTTTCTTTAGAAAGTTCTCTATGTTCAAACCAAATAGTCAACTTATAGAACTCTATGGTATAATCATTCATAGTGATATCCTTCTATTTTAGATAATGCAACTTCTTAAAAAATTCAAGGTCATAATGAGGAGGAATGAACTTATCCTTCAATTTAGTCACCATCAGTCCCCACCTAGTAATCTTCATTTGAACTTCTTTTCTATCTCTTTGCAATTCTTTCCACCATAAAGAAACATGTTCTTTCAACTTAGTTTGTGTCAACTTCACTCTAAGTGGATCTCCAATATCTTCTAACTCAAAGTATTTGTCTAAATTTCCAATCCAATCAATCAAGTCTTTAGGATTCAAAACACGAGGAATTTGAAACATCCATCTATCCAACTAACCAGTTCTATCTTCCATAGATCTCTCTATCTAATCATCTCTATCTTCACCACTAGATCTAGCTACTTCAAATTATTTAGTAGCTTCCTCATAGCCACCCACATTTCTAGGTACACCATCTATAGCTCTCATGAACTCATCAACCAAATTATTATTTATTAGCCCCATCTGATATGAAATCTAGTCTAACCTTCTCTAAAATCTTTTTCTCCATAGCATCACAAAGATCTACAATTTCCCTAGGTTCCAATCTTCTCAAAGGTATCTCCCAAGATCTTTGCAAATCCAAAGCAACCGGCTACACAAGATCAACCAACTCTGATACCACTTGATGCAGTGTAAGGAAAGAGAATCCCCACTAGAGATGTCCTAGCCCCCAAAAAAAACCACATAATGGAATCATAACAATAACACAAATATTTAGATCCAAAAAAATACCAATTCTCATAATAGAATCATAAGATTTTAATCCAAAATGCCCGATTGTAAGGCCTTCTCAGTTATGGCCAAATATAAAGCAATTAAAATAATAATTCTACAAGACCTCATAAGATCCAATACTAGCTAGTCCAGACCCACACTCTGGTAGAAAATCCCAAGAAGATTCTAAACTTGTGCTCACAATTAAGAAAGCAACCTTCTTGTTTCCCAAGCCCACACATAGCTACTAGCTCTGCTAAACTTCACTTCTCTTAGCTACTCCATGTTTTCCATGCTGAAAATGAATGACTCTAGACATCACAAGACCCTCTACTTATATTAAACCAAGCCATAGGTCAACCTAGCAAGTTACATTAAATAAACACTCACATTAAATACACCCTCAAGATACAGGTCGACCTGGAAAACTTAAATTAAATATCATTTAAGACAAGCCCCAAGTTTATAATACATAATAACATAAAAGATGCACCCTTCAGAATAGGTCCATGTGACATCCAATGATCCAAATCGAAGAGTGCATGAGTGAAATTTGATGTATTGAAGCTTGTAAAAATAATCTCCAAAGTCTATCCAAGAAATCAAGAACATACTACCTGTAACCACAAAAAATACTCTAACTCCAACACGATTACTCCAAAATTTATGTGCACTTAGAACGAGGTTCTCCAATGTGTCTCAAACACAGCCCCAATTGCACAAACCATAGGTCCACAAATTTGAGCCCAATTCTCCTACATACATGATTGCTGACTACCCTAGGTTGCTCTCGCATAAATTTTGTTTTGAATCTAAAGTTTAAGATCACAAGCCATAGCCTTGTTTATGGAAAGAAATAGAGGAAATGAGTAAATTTTTGAGAAAATTTATCATATTTAGTGACCCAGTTCGCATTCTTCAAACCATTTTCTTTAAAATCTCTATTTGAAATCTCCAACAAGAATGTTACAAGTGACATTCTGAATCATCAAACATGTTGCCAAAGTAATACCATCTATTAGCATTTCTAAAAGAGGAAAAGAGTAATGATAGAGGTGTCAAGATGAGATGTAAGTGTTACAAAGTAAAGTCTACCAAGATAACTAGGAGGGGGAGGGGGGTGGGGGTGAATCAATTATGCAATTAAAATAACTCTTAATATCCTTATTAATTCCAAAGCATGCAAATAGTAGATGCAAATAGTAGATGCAAATACTATAGAAAGATAACCATACACAATAACACCAAATTTGTTAACTAGGGAAACCATTGATTAGAGGGAAAACCCTAGCAGGGTTGGTACCCACAAAATGATGTACTAATAGATAAGTTCCTTGTAAGAGGATGGACCCTATTAGGAGTCAATGAAATACATTCAATATATATTAGTCCCTATTAGGAGACTTTGAATCCCTGTAAGGAGATTCTAACTTTGTTAGTAGTTATGCCAACCCTGTTAAAATCTATGGAAGACAAAAGAACCCACTATCCAAACAACTTCTAGGTAAGACCATCGAACTAACTGTCCAATTGGCCTTAGTACTATTCTTCTCAAAATAATACTAGTATACAATTGTCCATAGAAACTTCTTTTCCAAATACAATCTCTTTCCAGTCTCTTTATAAGCTCATTATGCATTAATTAGTTGCACAAAATTCTTCTCTGATCAAAATATATTATTTATTAGGTTTGTTGGATCTCACATATAAGTTCGCATACCCCCATTACACAAAAACCACACTCTACCACAAGAAAAAAATATTTCATTTATACCAAGTCCTAGAATAAGTTATTGAGTCATCCTTGAGATTTCCCAATTTACAATAATAATATAGGACCATCTTAAAAGATTACATTTACAAATTACATTATAATATTACATTTTTTCATAATTACACTCAAGCTAGTAGCTCACATTCTTCATAACTCTTCACTAGATGAAAATCTGACTTCTCACTTAACCATATCATCTTCAGCATGTCATATACCTCTATACAACCTTGCTTAACAAGATTCTATATCTATTAATGAGATATAATCAAAACATCAACATTTTCTTAACTAGAAACTCTTTCTCAATGTTGTCTTCAATAATTCTTGAATAACTCTACACTATCTTCATAGTTTCATATGCACACTTAACCTTAGTATCAGGACACTCTGTAGAACATGTCCTCAAGTGTGCATAAGCTAATATGAAATTCTTGAACAATATGAATCCAAACTCTGTCTACTGCTCTACTAGTCTCAAAGAATAACAAGTACTTTGACATCAATGAAGAACTCTACCATGAATGCAACACAGAGCCTCTTAATCATG
The DNA here is from genome assembly GCA_028749045.1 of Cupressus sempervirens. Classification (NCBI taxonomy): domain Eukaryota; kingdom Viridiplantae; phylum Streptophyta; class Pinopsida; order Cupressales; family Cupressaceae; genus Cupressus; species Cupressus sempervirens. The sequence goes on along the minus strand of CM053793.1, from coordinate 198,648,091 downwards.
TCTCCAACAATGTTAGGATACTCCCCCATAGGAATACCATTAGCATTCATGCTATTATTAAGCCCATGTTTTTAGCATGGTACACATGTAAAAGGAAATTCCATATCCATGTGAAGGATGAGTCGTGACCTTTGTTTGCATGTAAAAGTATAAAAAAAATTGCAAGCTGAAATGTAAGAGTGATTCATTATAGGTTGAAGATTAGGCAAGTAGGAACCCTTCTCTAATAGCACAAAATAAAATGATAAAATTTAATCCCATGTTCGATTTCCAATACAAGATAAATGCTCCATATATAAGCCAAGTTTTCAGGAATAAACAGGAACCCATTGTGGGTTGGGGCTGCCAAGTCACATTTCAAACAACAAAAAAGTGTGTGTTGAACATTTAAAAAGAGAAGAAAATATGATAATTTTTTCATGAAAATGTCAACCAAACACCAATATTCCACCATTTTTTATAAGAAATCAACATAAAAACTACGAAGTTGCAAAATTAAAGTAAATAGATGGGGTTAGACTTATAGTGACTTGTGCTTGGTGAGACAAAATTGCTAAGTTTGAGTGTTTTTAAAAGCCTCATAATCCTCCTTCCAAATAGCCCCTCAAGGGAAATTGATAGAGAAAATAATGAATTTTAAAATTGTAGTCATAAATGCATGACAATGTCCATTTGTTATGTTAAAAATACTAATGAATGTCGCTCATAGGGTGAAAGAAGAAAGCTACCAGAAAGGAATGAGTCGATATAATGATTTTTTTCATAGAGGTTCACAAATGTTGTTATAATTATGACTAGCGTTCAAACCCTCTAACTCCCTTCTCCAAATTGTGAATGAAAGAATGAATAAATGATTTAGGGTTATCATCTTTATATTTTTCCCTAAATCATTGTTAAAACTTTTTGGAGTTTGATTGTATTTTTGTGACATTACTTTTTGAGAAAAAGCCCTTTTATTATGTCTTATTTATTTAATTATGTAATGACATTTTATTTTAAAATATTGTTGTATAGTTAAATAAATGTAGATTTATTCATTATTATTGTCTTACTCTTAAGATTAATTGTAATTTGCTAACTTTGGTTGATTGTTCTATGAGATTAGATAGTGATTATTGAAATATTTTGAGGAAGGTTAATGTTTAATGTGATTCTTAAAGGAAATATAGGGATCTCTTAATGTCTTTTAAGTGTTTTGACCTCTTCTTAGAAGTTAGAATCAGTTAAAGACATTAGGAGTAAATTTAGGGATGGTGGGTATATTTGAACAAATTCGGATTTGATCCTCTTTATGGCCATTTAAGAGTTTTTTTTTTTTTTTTGACTCATTTTAGTGAGTGGATGGTAAATTTTGACAAGTAGCACCTACCTATTGGGTTGAAAGGTCTTTCTTCAACCATGTATCCTAGTCTTGATGGTGGTTGAATCTATTTTGGAGGGCTAGATTCTTGCATCTAAACCTAAGTGGTGGAAGGGTTTTGTACTTATGAGTTTTGAAGCTTGTTTCTAAGTAGTTCTTTTTTATTGTATATAGAATCTTTTGGAGATTTTTTTAGTACTAGAGTTCTATGTTTTTGCAATTGTAGTTCATGGTATTTTTCAAGATATTCTTACATTTGACAGAATAACACAAATATTTTTGAGACCTATTTTAGAGTTTTCTTTTTTTCATATGCTCTTATTTCAATTTGATGTTTCATGTTGTGATTTTTAATAATCATACATGTTATGTATTGAGTCTTCATCTTTGAGTAAAACTAATGTAGTTTGATAGGTTACAAGTTGTGAAGGTTTTTGGTCAAGAGTCTTGAGTTAATTGTAAAAATTCATTTTCCTATTAGTCAAGGTTAAAGCTAGTCTTTTCCTTCTTGTGAAACAATTATATAAAGTTTCTCACATACCAAAGTTGTATTTTTTGCATTCAGTATTGTTATCATTTAGTGTTACATGTTTTGTTTTTCACAAGATATTATCATAATTTTGGTGTATCAACTTGATAGTTTTTAGTAACTAGTATATTTTATGCAAATTTTTTCCTTTCAATTTACTTCTATCATTTCCCCCTCAATTTTTAGAATAATTTGAGTGCATTTAGGTGATTTTGTGAAGGGAGAGGGTTCAATTTATAGGCTAAGGGCTTGAGGGATGGATGGCTAAGATGCAAGGAGAGATGAAAGCTTATGGAAGGCTAAGATGCACTCAAAGGGGAGCACATGGATTGTGCTTGTTTAGCACCAATCAGGAAGTGACACATGTCACAGGGTCAATGGGTAGAGGAAAGTGCAAGGATGAGTCAACAAAGGTGGCTCAAGGCCTTAAATGGCCCTCATAAGTGCTTGTAAGAGCATTCATTGGGTTTGTAAGAGCATTGAAGGCTTATGGTTGGGATAAAGTTTTATGGTTGGGATATTTTGAGGGAGGAGACTTTGATTTGGCTTAGGAAAGTCTTAAGCTCACTTAGAGAATGTGACATGGTTAGGGAGGGATTAGGCTTGGGTTAGGATTAGATTAAGGATGTTAGAGATGTGCAAGTGGATGGCATTCATGAGGGTGGATGAGTTAGTGGCTAAGCTAAGTTAGTATGGGTGGATGGGGTGGATTAGGCTAAATGGAGGATTAGGGATAAGTTTGGGGCTATTAGATTTGAGGGATTTATTTATCAAATAGATTTATTTAATAAATGGGGATTTTGGAATTAGATAGGAGAATAGGATTTAATTGATAAATAATAGGTTATTTGATTTATCAATTAGGACTATAAATGAGTAATTAAATTAATCGTCTAGGGGATGGCCAAGGATTAATTAAATAGGAATTTAATTAATGATGCCTTTAGAGATAGCTAAATAAGATTACCGAAGCGGTGTAATCAGATCTAGGTGTCTACATTTTGCCCCTCTTTGACATAGTGTTGAGACAACACTATTTTAAAGAAGTTCGAATGGAGACGGCACGAGGAAGATGTTTTAGCAACAAGGTTGCCTCAGTCTCGGATAAGAAGAGGAGAGACTAGACTTAGAGATGCCCCCTCAAGAAGGTGGCGAGGAGAGAAAATGAGGCTCGACGGCTTCTTGAAAAATACAAGAATTCAGGATAAGCAAGGAGACTTAGAATGGAAAAGAGAAGGGGTTGAATTAGCTCAAACTCTCACTTAAGGGAGAATGATAAAGGGAGGATCAGATGCTAAAAAGGAAGCAAGCTTAAGACTTTCCAGGATTGGGAGGGGGATGAAGGAGCAGAGCGCTATAAAAAAGAATTTAGGATAGGGAGATGGATGAGGGGTTTATAAAGATGAGGCAACAGGATTTCAAAGAGTCGGCTTTGCAAAAGATGGGTTTCAGAGATCTCGAGGACTAGGATTGTGGATCTCGAAAGATAAGGCCTGGTGGATTGATTTGGTTGGTGGATCCCTAAGACTAGGATTGTGGATCCCTAAAGCTAAAGGTGAGGAGTGATTCAAAGAGATACTGATGCATAAGCTAGGGGAGGAGTGATAGATGTTGGAGATGGATGGGGGATAATGGAGATGAAGGGAATCCATTGAAGCTTTTTTGAGCAGGGGGATACTTCAAAGAGAAGTACCACCATGTAGTTGAGCACTAGATTTGCTATAGGACTGTTGGTTAATTGCCAAGGTTACCAGGAACATCAAGGCCTTTTCACCAATTGTCCAGAGAACTGACAAACTGACTCAAGACAAGCACGCAAGGATTGCCCTAGCATCACACATGATTCCCAAAGGAAGCAGCGTGGAATTGACACTGGGTAACCCACAAGAAAAAAAGAAAAATAGACAAAAGACCTAATCAAGACCTTACACTTAGATGGCCCCATTCGTAGTATACCATGATATGGAAGATCGTGGCAACCTTGAGGAGGGGACAAAAGGATTGCTTGGAAAAGATACTTCAAGACCCAAAAGGGAAGATTCCAAATCAAAAGAAAGCAAAAATCCAAAAGAGAACTGTTTGCCAACGAGATGGGTGGGACGAGGTACTAATGAACCAAGATCAGACATGAGGAGAGCTATAGCCTACAAGGATCTATTAGAGAGCACCTAAGCTGGTGGATTTGGATTAGTGATGCGTCTGGCAAGCTAAACTAAGAAGGATAACACTTGGGTGACAGGAGATCTAGCTAAAGGATGCATTGGGATAGCTAACCAAGGGTTGTGTGATGTGTGCAAGATGTTGATCAAGGAGGAACTGACACGAAAGATGGATAGATACAATGGTACTAAGCTAAAGAGGATGTACAAGCTGACTGATCAAGATATTTATAAGCTGAAGCTGACCAAGATAGTTACAAGCAGGCAAAAGCTCAGGATGATAGGATAGCGAGATGGTTCGATGTTGTGCGAGATGTGAAAGCTAAGGATGGGGTGATAGCAGAAGATATGGATTTGGGGAGGATGCATCCCAATGATGATGAGAGATTTTGTGACCAAGGATAGCTAGAGGAGTAGGATGAGATGGCTAGATAGGATGGTAGATAGCTAGGATTATGATGGATATAAAGAGATGACATTGGGTTTGTATGAGGATAGCCTAGAGCTAGATGCCAATGAAAAGGGAGGAGGTAAATGATGGACAGATGGACAAGACAAGATCTCCAAGGAATATAGTGCCCCCAATCAGAAGATAACATGCATGAGGAGGTTGTATGAAGGATATGATAGGATTGAAGCCAGGATGGAAAAAGTTGAAGGCGCTAGGGAGATGGATGATAGCTGTGATGGTTGGCTGAAGCTGCAACAGATAAGTGAATGGTGTGAGATGGAAGCTGGAGGGTGGAGGATAGGTGGATAGATTGGAAGATGGAGGGTGGAGGATAGGTGGATAGATTGGAAGATGGAGTTGGATGTCAAGAGATGACCAAAAGCATGAGCGTGATAGGCTAAGTTGGGGATGGCGGGATTACACATGATGCTTGTTTGCCAAGTTTTCATCATGGTACTTGTCCAAGGCGCTTGAATTTCCAAGTTTTCACCATTGGATGATTTTTTTGTTTTTTTGTTTTTTTGTTTTTTGACTTTTTTCGATGCATTTTTACTCATAGATGTTGGTAGGATGGATAGAAAAGGATTGGATTGAATAGGTGGAATGGTGGGTGGGAGTTTGGCAGATAATGGATGCAAAGACATAAGGCTTGTGGGAAAATGGATGAGGAAAATGGAAAGATCATCATTGGCACACACCTTGAAAGGTGATGAAATAGTGGGAGAGATGGCATTGAGCGAAGTTGAGGAGAAAATGGAGGAAGAGAAAGATAAGGACTATAAGTAAAGTTGGAAGATGGAGGATGGGATTTTTAGGATAAGAAGCATATGGACCAAGGATGCATATATGGGGATTTGGATAAAGGATGGATGGATGAGGCTTTTTGAGTAGCATGAATGGATGCCAATTGAGATTTTTCTTTGAGATGCAACTCTTTTATGAGCATCTTAGGTATCCACATGATTTTTGACTTTTTCAATGTGGGCTTTTGTGGCCTCTTGACTTTTTCTTTGATTTGGATCAAATGCTTCTCTTCTGGAACATGTATTTTAGAAGGGACATGTCGAGACTTGGATTTTTGTGGATTTTTGGATTTGTGCTTTTTTTATTTTGGCATCCAATATGCTTCTATTAGCCATGGGATGGGAACAAGAGCATGGATGAGATGGAGGGATAGTGGATGGAGTGATAGGGGTTGCAGGTTGGAAGGGATTCAAGGATGAGTGTCTTTGATGATCTAGCTGGTGGATTTGAGGGGATGGAATGATGGATTGGAAGATAAGATATGGATGGATATAATTGCCCAAAATGGATGGCAGGAATGAAGGATATGGGCCCAAAATAGATGGAAACGGGGAAGGTGTAGGTCCTAAAATGGAGGGAGGGGATAAAGGATTCATATTAGGTATATAAGGACCCAAAATGGATGGAAAGAATGGGGGATTTGGATAAGGGATGTATGGACCCAAAATGGAGGGTTGAAAAGAAGTAGGATAAGGGCCCAAAATAGATATAGGATAAGATGGATGGAAATTTCAGGGTGAAGATGGAAGGGCTGGCGACCATGCAGGAATAGTGGAGATACCAACATCTAGGGAGACATTTTTATTTCTTTCTTCAATATGATGTTCATTATGTGGAACACAAGATGTGAGTCCAGATATGAGAGTTAGTTCTTCTTCTATTGATCTATCATCATGGATTATGGGAGAGGTATGAGCATGAAGTAGAGGGAATGGAAGGATAGGATCGTGATTTAGCTGGTGGGATGAAAAGATGTCTTGTAATGGAGGAGGTATGGCTTGGGAGTTTGGAGATGGAGGAGATGGCGACAATGCTCTGGATGGAAGACATGGCATGATGGTATCGTCTTTTATGTTTTCAGGGATGTCAACATGCTTTTGGACAAGATCTTGATAGGATTGGATTGGAGGGGATGGTACAATAGGAGGTGAAGGGATGGATTCTTCAAAGGCAGCAGATGGATAGATGGGAGATTCGGTAGTGGAGATGGGTGAGTAGAAGATGGATGCATAAGGGTCATTATGGGAGATTTCGGAAATGCATGGAGGGGATGTGGATAGGATTTGGAGGGATTTGACAGGTGGTGGGATTGTGATGCTTGCGGGAAGTGGAAGGATTTTAAGCAATTTGATGGATGGTATGGGGATGATAGCTATGGGAGATGGAGGTGATATTATAGATGGGGAAGCTTCATCACTGACTACTTCACATGGTTGGATTAGATGACATGGCTTATCGACTGGAGGAGATGGATTGGCTTGTGGTTCCTCTATAACTTTCCTTGGAGACTCGCATATCAAAAATGGAGATGGAGGATTGATAGGAGTAGCTGGTGTGATGGGGGTGGAAGATTGTAGGCTTGGTTGATTGGGTGATGGAGGAGAAGCTGGGATATCAGATGGCATGGCTAGATAGTCTGGAAGAATGCTTGGATTTTGTGGGATGGTTGGTGGAAGACCTCTAAGACTCTCAAGATACTCATCATAGTCAACAAGATTTTCATCATCATTGGAACAGGATGCAGTGGGAGAAAGGACAATACGACCAAACACATCATGATAGGTTTGGGATTTCATGTTTTGATGATGAGTTGGATAGGGATGGGGTCTCGCATATGGATGAACATGGAAGCTCATGGTTGGATTTGGATTAAGTGCAAATTTTGGATTGGTTGATGAAAGATTTCCTAGGGAGAGTCAAAGCTATATGACAAACCTAAGGAGGATTGGCTAGGGATTTTTGGCTTTCCTATGGAGGGAAGACTTCAAGGGCATGCTATCAAAAAGTGAGAGTTTTGCTTTCCTATGTGCAAGATTGGTGGAGATTGTGTCAACTTAAGGATAGATTAATGATCCTATGGGCATGACACAAGATTGACCACTTGTGGATCCCAACCTTTAGCTCAAGGTGATGAGGGATACAAGTGACAAAGTTGGATTACCCTAGACAATGCTCTATCAAAGGGATAACGTTGGTGAGATTGGTTGATTGGTAGGATTGATTGGATAGTAAATTTTGGTAGAGTGACAACAACTCTTTAAAGGCTTGGGTGTGATTTTGGATTGGGTTGCTAGCTGGCTGGGGGGGGGGGGGGGGGGTGATTTGGATGGACTTTGGATTTGGGATTGTTCTAAGGCAGAGAACTAAGGGAGCTTGGATGATCTTCTGATGAGGCAGTGACTACGCTAAGTATGCCTTGAGCTAGGAGATTTTTTCTTTTCTAGGATTTTGACCAAAGTTGGCAAACATTCATTCAAAAGCTATGAACAAACAAGTAGACAAATGTTTGGAGCAAGCACGTCAAACACATCAACATCCTAGGAAGCTGTCTACAAGGATGAAATTTGGTTTAGCTAGGGAGTCCTTGATATACTCGAGGTACGTGAGGCCCAAATTCGTAGATGAAACCAAAAAGATGTCACACAATCGGGAGGAGTGGTAACCCACTTCTCCTCTTTCACTTCTCAAGGGTATAAAGTTCCTTGAGGCTTAGCCTGAGTGACAAAATCTTGATTCCAAGAGAGGTGTCTTTGGATTCACCTCTCGATCTTTATACTCTACTGGAATGCTGGAGTTGAGGTCGTCCCAAGGGGTGATGAAATCCCCAAGCAGGCCTCCTAAAACTAAAAACAAAGTTTTGGATCCTAGTCTTATGCACCCAAGATGGCCCGCAAAGGCGACAAGGGGAGAGAAGATTCAGATGACCTTGGGCTAAAAGGTAGAGTTCTTTCACCAAATGATTCTTAGATTGTCTGATCTATTGAAAACACAAGTGATTAAGATATAGATGTTCAATTCCAACTTGACAGCGTCATCAACATAAATGAAAATCGAGGGATCGTCAACATAAGAAATGCGAGCGTCATTGAAATGTGTCAAAACCATGCAAAGTTCATTGATTGTTAGGCATTCAAGATTGTGTTAGAGTGTTTTAAGCCCAAATTGGAAGTGTCAGATATTGCAATGATTAACTGATTTTTGGCATTCAAGATTGTGTTTGTTGTTTTAAGCATGCATTCCAATAAAAAGTTGATTTTAATCCATGGCATTCGAGAGTGATTTGAGCGACATTCATTCAAGAAAATATGTATTTAAACATGCAAGTTCATTTTTGCAAAAAAAAATGATTAGGTTAGTAAGACGCTCCAACCTGCAATGCTACGAAAAATTGATTTGATTAGTTACCCAAAAAATTTCCAAAATGAAAGCTTAACTATCAAATTTTTTTTAAAAAACTTTTTTTGTTATTTTTGATATGCGTAAAAATGCTTAGAATGGTCTATTTCCTACGGAACCACTAAAACTCAAATTTTGATTTATACTCTCTTTTTTATTTTTTTTAATGATTATGATTATGATGTGATAATGAGCATAAAAAATGATGATTAAACCTGCAAAAAAAACAAGTTAGCAATGAAACATGATCAAAATTTTGAGAAAAACAACTTTCACAGCAAACTCGCAGGTTAAGAACGCGTTCCCGCAGGCATGGGAATGCGAGAACTGTCAGCAGGAATGCGGCAAAGTTGAAGCTGTGTGGGGCTGAATGAAAGGCGATCCTGCGGGCTAATGCAACGATCCCGCGGGTTAATGTTGTGATCTCGCGGGCCCAGAAATGTGAAAATAGTCAGCGGGGATGCGAGACAGAAAATTGGTGAATAATAATTGAGGTCGCGGGTTAAAAATTACAGTGCGATCCCGCGAGAAAGCGATCCCACTGGCGAATTTATCAGCGTTCCTGCAGGGGAATTCGTCAGCGGGTTTGAGAGGTCAGATGTGAGAATGGGTTTCAAAATTTTGACTGGTCAAAAGTTGCATTCCTGCAAAAAAAATTCACGTTCCCAGGGTCATGGGTTTGCGATCCCGCCGGAGTATAGCCGCGTTCCTGTGGTCACGGGATTGCGATTTCGAGGTCGCAGGATCGCAAAAACAACAGTTTTTCAAGCCTAAAAAATGGAAACCGATTATATGGCCGGGGCCGCGATTTTGAAAGAGGAACCTGCGTACCTACAAAAATATTAGCAAACCTAACACAATAAATTGCAAGCAAACAATGTTAGTTTTGTTAGTTTATCAAAAAAAACAAAGAAAATGATTAGATTGACCCAAATGCGGGGTCCCACTAGGCGTGCCAAAATGTATCACCTAGATTAGTAGAATAAAATGAACACTATCTATTATGGAAAGCATTAACAATACTAAAATGGAAATCACTTATGATAAGACCAATTTGTTATCACCAAAAATGGAGGCAAACCAAGAATGGTAAGCTCCAAATGGTATAACACAATGATGCAATGGATTTGTCCCTGATTGAAATATGTGTGCTCACATGTATGCTCAAGCTTTAGATGGATGGATGGAGTGGATGAAGCTAAGTTTCAAGCAAAGGAGTCATAGAGTGATTTTGCCATTATAATAGTATTTTGGCAGTGTTTGTGCTCTCAAAATAGCATTATAACTTTGCAACGGAGGATGGATGATTTTGTGAAGGGAGAGGGTTCAATTTATAGGCTAAGGGCTTGAGGGATGGATGGCTAAGATGCAAGGAGAGATGAAAGCTTATGGAAGGCTAAGATGCACTCAAAGGGGAGCACATGGATTGTGCTTGTTTAGCACCAATCAGGAAGTGAAACATGTCACAGGGTTAATGGGTAGAGGAAAGTGCAAGGATGAGTCAACAAAGGTGGCTCAAGGCCTTAAATGGCCCTCAGAAGTGCTTGTAAGAGCATTCATTGGGTTTGTAAGAGCATTGAAGACTTATGGTTGGGATAAAGTTTTATGGTTGGGATATTTTGAGGGAGGAGCTTTGATTTGGCTTAGGAAAGTCTTAAGCTCACTTAGAGAATGTGACAAGGTTAGGGGGGGGGGGGGGGATTAGGCTTGGGTTAGGATTAGATTAAGGATGTTAGAGATGTGCAAGTGGATGACATTCATGAGGGTGTGTGAGTTAGTGGCTAAGCTAGGTTAGTATGGGTGGATGGGGTGGATTAGGCTAAATGGAGGATTAGGGATAAGTTAGGGGCTATTAGATTTGAGGGATTTATTTAATAAATGGGGATTTTGGAATTAGATAGGAGAATAGGATTTAATTGATAAATAATAGGTTATTTGATTTATCAATTAGGACTATAAATGATTAATTAAATTAATCATCTAGGGGATGACCAATGATTAATTAAATAAGAATTTAATTAATGATGCCTTTAGAGATAGCTAAATAAGATTACCGAAGTGATGTAATCAGATTTAGGTGTTTACAACAACAAGCTAAAATTAGCGACAACCATACTAACTCAACTAGCATCTCATTATGCTTATACTTACAATGTTAATGTCTTCTAATTTTTTAACTTGTCTTCTAAATTAGTTTTTAGATGTGTTTATTTCCCTACAATTGTAAAGTACAATAATTTTACTATAATATTTAAGTATGCTTATTGTTTTATCATTATCTTTTATGTTTTCAAAGACTCTATGAAGTTGAAAGGGTTTGATTATCAATAGGAATGATATTGATTATTGTATCAACAATAATTTGAAAGATAACATTTCATAAATACATATTTGGAGTGAATTAAAACATATGAAAAAAAGAGATGAAAGAGTGACACAAATAATTTGATGATATATTGATTCTTTCGTTATATTTACAAGCATAATGTATATATATCTTATATCAACTTAATCATTTAATCATATGCAACAATTTAATCATTTAATTAATTTTGATTCTTCGAATAACATAATATATTAATAGGACAAAAAACTATGAATTGAGAAAACCTATAAATTAAAATATTCATATCAATATATTAATAGTTGGTTTGTCAAAGATTAAATATTGGTTGAAGCATTAAGTTCTCATAATAAAGATCCAAGTTCAAATCTGAAAAAGAAACATTTACTATGAAATCTTATATTGTGATGTGTGTTCTTCTATAGTTAACTTCTAATGTGAAAATGGTTTCTAAATATAATTTTTTTTAAATTAGAATTTTGATCCTTAATAAATAGTTTTTAATTTAATTGCTAAAAAAAACTAGCATTAATTTCATTATTCTACTTTAATAACTCGTATTCACATCATATTAATACTACAATTTAAATCAATAAAAGATTATAATATAAAAATAAAATATAAAATATAAAACCATTTTTCCAACATTAAAAATAAAAATTAAAAAATTATTATAACATAATTTTATTATTATTATTAGTCCCACATATGTAGGCAAAGACTATAGTTTTTTAGTCTCTCTTTTTTGATAGTTCATCTTTTGAAAACTATGCAAATGGCAAAATTTTCCATTAATCCTATGGTCTAATGTAATTTCTCTAGTACATGAAATTTTAGATTTTTTTTTTTCCTTTTTCTCATTAGCTTAGCTCTTTTTTCCTGGTGGTATGTTTAATTTCTTCTTAAAAAATTTCATTAGAAATTAAAGCACATTAAGGAGTGCTATTTTTCAAATTGTATAACGGACAAGTAGCAATTTTAAATTTTTCTTGTTGTATGTGGTGGCATCTCACAGTATAACCTGTGTTCTACTGCATGTGCATGTAAATTTTAAAAAAATATTAGAAGGTAGGTAGCATAGTGTGACTAGGAAGGTGGATTATGGACTAAAAATGGGTCTCTTCTATTTGCCCATTTCACTCTATTGGTGGCATTTGCACTTGGTCCATGGATTATCTATAATGTAAGCTTTCCAATGCAAAATACTAAGATTATTCTAGCCAGCTAGTAGGGTGAATTTTCTACTCATGTTGGTTGTTGTTTACTCATACCTCTATATTGGTTCTGAATAGGTATTACTCAATGCACTTCTTACTTCTATAAAGCCTAAATCTAGTGTAAATTTTAATCAATAGCAAGGTAATTCAAACTTAGATAAAAAAATTTGGAAGAGAATTGTTGTTATGGAAACTTAGTAGAGAATTATAGTGAACAAATTTTAATTGGGAGATAATACTTATAGTCCCAATATTGTTTTTAGAATCCACGTCAAGATTCAAAACATTTTGGTGCATGATATTTTCCAAACAGTTTAATGAAAAATCTAGTCTAGGAGGACATATCGACTGGTAATGAAAGTTTACCTAAAATGTTACAGTGTGTTGTGCCAAGTTCAAGCTCATTGTTGCCAGAAACTTTTCCAATCTTGCCTCTCAAAGAACAATAGTACTATAACTCTATAATAAGAGGAAGGTTTTCATGTAGACTATCCACAAGGTAATTTGGGAAAAAGGTCATCGGGGCATTAAAATCTCTTCCAACTACAATTCTACAATTTAGAATGGAAATGCTTGTACTATGGTATAAACCTTTTTTCGCTCTGAGTTCTAATTGTGTTCTAATATAAAAACTATTGCAGTTTGGAAAACTAAAGCTGTATTGCAAAAGAATGAAGTTGTCATTTTCGTAGATATTACAATCTCTGTAATATTGGCAAAGGGAGTAGATGCTAATGATGAATGTTGTAGCAATAAATTGGAGAGAAATCGTCGTACAGAAATGTCTTGACTTGCTTGGCCCTGTATAGCTCACAATGGAAATGTCTTTTGCCATAAATCTCTAGTTTGTGTAGAAATTCATTTTGTTGTAATTAAATTTTGTTTCTTAAATTGTGCTAAAATATTTATCATATATTTTTTCTTTATTAATGTAAGTTTTTTCCTTTTTACTCCTATCCTTTTATTTCTTTTAAATTCTTCTTGCCCTAAATTAAAACTAAGCGACAAAACAAATTCAATTATTTCTAATGTTTTGGAATGGATGTGTCCTTCTCACTAGGATACATGACATTCTTATAAGCAAGTCATTGACCTTTCTTTCAGCCACCGATTTTAAAGAAAGAACAATATTAGAGTTTTTTAGATTCATTAAATTAATTTCTTTAGAACATATTGTAAAATTCTAAGATATAAATATGAATAATTTTTAAATCTATTTTTTCAAATAATAAATTTTATTTTGGTTGAGCACAATTTTGGTGGTGGTAACTTTTATTTTAGAATGAAGAAAAATGATAGGAAAAAAGAAGCATTGGAAAATTATGTGATCATTGTATTGTCTTAAGCTATGTCAAGCTTACTTTTATTTGAAATAAAAGTGATGCAATAAAAAAATCTTAGATGTTTCATCAAATCATTAATCGGCAAAACTCAACAATGAATGCCTACTATTATATTATTCTCGAATTGGGCTTAATCCTACCAGTGCAGTTAGCTCTTCTACCCAACTCATTAGTTATCAAAGTTATTCAGCATGGCTTGAAACTACGAAATCATTGTATTGAACTCATTTCATAAAATTTCAAGGATAAGTTTTTGGTTTTTTATTATTTAGTGCATACAAAACACAATACTAAGATTTGAACAAAAAATTGAATTTTTATATCTTCCATAAGTACATGACTTCATGACATTTTAATATTAATTACGCATGTTTCATTTTTCCACTGTTTGGAATCAACAATTGAAAACAACTGACATTTCTCTGAATTTTACAAATGTCTTTACCAAATTTTCTTCTTTTCAAACAACTATTAATATGTTTTTATACTTCTCCTTCATTATATAAGGCGGAACTATAGCTCTACAAAGCTCTTGTTATTATTATTATAATATAATACCATCTTTCACAAAAGTACTAATTCCATGATAGTAACTAATTCCATGTGAATTTGAATCCATCCAAAACATTAGACAGAAAAAATAAAATGAATAGTACTACTAGCATTAGTGAGGACATATGCATGTAAAGTTCAAAAGCTTGGTTTAAAACACAAACAAGTACATACCCACATTGGAGATTTGGTGTCCCCATAAACCCTCCAACAAGGATGAAAAGATCACCTCCAAAGATCACATCAAATGTGTGAAAAGAGTAGTTAAGATAAGCCATACCCAAGATTGCTTGTCACACAAGACCAACACACTTCACAAGCATGGCATCTCTCTCACAAAGGACAAATCAATTTCCAATTCTATTGATTTGGGCATAAAAATTGGATGAAGGAATGTAAGACCAATCATTACAATCAAATTAAATCAGTCGAAAGGGGAATAAAACCACAACATTGATTACATTATCTCTATACAAATCATACATAGTCAATTTCCAAATGATTAAGGTTAGGATTTTGTGTACAAATACTCAAGTGCCTTGTGAAAAGAGCACTAGTGTGATGTGGGCGTGACACAAAATAACAAAACGGTGTATAACGACAAATCTTTATAGAACGATTAACTCCACTCACATAATCCAACGAACGCCCTCAAAAGAAGGGATTTTGAAATCGACGGCTGCTTGGACAGTTGATACATAACTCCCGGACGCGGGGTTATTATCGAGTCGTTGGTGAGGTGCCACGTGGCTGATAAACCGTTGGGATGGCAGAAGAGAACGAGGTTTAAGAGAGGCGTGGTGTACGGTTCAAAAGGACCAATTTTTAGAGATTCTGTGAGGCAAAAGGGGATTTTATTTGGAAGATTAAGTGGGTGTCTGCTTTTAGGAATCGACGGCTGTGGTGTGCTCGTACGGACGTACGATGAGGTGGGGACTGTTTGAAAGGAGGGGTAGTTTAGTGGGAGAGGTGAAAGGTGATGCTGATTGGGAAAGTTTGATATTTTAATTAGTTAACTGAACTTAGTGGTGGTCGGGTTTCCCAAGGCATGTTTGTAGGGACATAGGGTTTGGTGGTAAACTCCACTCAATAGGGGAAATGAGTAACTAGTGGCTAATTTCATATATCTATAGTTCTTAATTGGTATGGTAAAATTTACTGATTTTTTTGAACCGAGATAGGTAAGTGAAGATCTTAAAGCTAATCTTTTGGGTTTCTCACATTTACAGCTCTCTATAGAACTTGTAGAGTGCGAGGTGGTCTAAAAGTGTTATTTTATAATGTTCGCCAAAAAATTGCCACTAAAACCCCCCAATAGCCACTCACCCAAAAATTGTACCTTTTGCACCAATTAGCAACCAATAAAATTAAAAAATGGTCAACCATTAGAACATGTGTGATTGGTTATTAGTACATGTGCGATAATTTTTTGGATTTTATATGAGGGGTAATTGCGAGGAAAGGTAGTGGTAATTGGGGGGTTGGACATGGCGGCAATTCATATATGGGTGACAACAGGCTCGTTTCCCCTAGTAAAGGAGAAGTTTGTATGAAAGTTATTATTGTCTATCCAATTACGAGTTTGGTCTTTCTATGTATAATTTATAGCATTTTGATAAAAAAAAAAAGTATTCTTCTTAGGTATGACTTACCAATTTCATAGTCGTGTAGCCACAACTAGTTTGTAAGGGGGGGTTTGTGGTAGCCTCCACTCACTTAGTATCATATTTGTATCAAGTTGGCTTGGTGGTGGAGAAGTTCACACCTCTCATTTGTCGCACAGTAGGTTTCTCTCACAAAGACTACGAGGTAGTCCTCTATTATTTACACCATATATAGACCCAAAAACATATAGTTGCTATAGTGGACTATAAAAGGACCATTTGTTTCCTTTCATGAGAACAATTTGAAGGTTAGTTGTTTGAATCAATTTTATGAGGAAGTAGGAATTCACAACTTTTGTTGCTTTCTTGAGAAAAAATTATAATCAAATAGCTAACACGAGATGACTTTGGATGCGATTCTTTCTAGTCTCGTGGATGTCATTAGCATTCCTTCAACTGAATTCAATTTATCATCATTTATTTTGAATCAATTTTTTTTTTTTTTAAATTAAGATTTGCAAGGGTAGAATTAGCATCCTTGTATCATTTTTAAGTTAGTGTTGTGTATATCTTGATGGAAATGTTTTAAAGGAATAATATATAGTTGATATCATTTTAAGAGCCAATATATTTCCACAATCCATGAAGTCAATTACAAATTGTTTCTAGATTAGATTGTGTAAGTATTTTTTTGCATCAACATTTCAGATCATACTTTGTTATCCATCCCCAAGATGAGAGAAATATAACATAAGAAGAAATATATTGTGTAAGTAATTTTCTCCTTATTTGCTTTATCTGTTATCCCGATGATGGACCATGAAGCATGATCCAAAATGTTGATGCAAAAAAATACTTACACAATCTAATCTAAAAATGAATAGCAATTGGCATCACCTTGTTCTTTGAGTCTTCTTTGAAGTGATGTTAATGATCAATCTAGTTTGATTATAAGAAGTGGGAATGAACCTATAAGTCAAATGTTCAAAATCCAACTCCAACTCTAGAACTACTTTCTGTAGTCTCTAACTTAACACACAAATATATGCAACACATTGTTAGGTCATTGTATTTAAATAGATTCTATGTCCAACTAAATGATCCTATAACAAATGCCCTTTTCTACTAGCCTCTAACTTGGCGCACACACACACACACACACACACACACACACACACACACACACACACACACACATATATATATATAACACATTACTATGTCATGGTATTTAAATAGATTATATGTGCAACTAAATGATCACCTAAAAGAAATGATATCTAGATGAATTAAAAAATGACTTTAATTTGTAAATCATTGACAAACTATTGTAAAGTATACATTTAAGCAAGAAATTGACTATAAACATAAATGTAGGTTGTGACATTGTTGTAAACAATCGAAAGTATGAATAGACAAAGAATAGCAAAAGGCAATTTTTTTTGGGGTATATAAGAAACAAAAGCAAACAAATTATCCATCTATTAGGTAGCAGATTCTAAACTCTATAATTGAAAGAATCCAAGCCAATAATTATAGGGATAATTTCAAGCGCAAACCCACCACACCCTGAACATGAAGCCTTCTCTTTGGATTGATTATAACTTGTTGATTGAAGGTGGATGCCTTCAAGCTTAATGTCTCATAGAAACAAGACATTAGATTTGTGAAGCTAAATGGCTAGCTATACTTGATGTTTTATAGAGATGTATAACCTTTTCACATTTCAGGCGTCTCTTGGCACTTTATTAGGAGTTGGGAGAAAACACATAAGGTCCTCGAATATATGGGAGATTGAAATTGTTCCTACACAAAACGAATGTATGGTTTAATGGAATTATAGCTTGTGTTAGATCATACATATGGGATTTTGACCAATGTCTTGAATTGTCTAGGGAAGAAGATCTATATTTTATTTTTGGAGATGGAAATTTCCTATCATCCTCACCTAAGTGATGATTAGTGAATTTATTATTTGTATAATAAAATGCATGTAACTATGTCATGCATTTAATGAATGATGTAATATTCAAACCTTAATGTTTAAGTATGCAAACCTAATTTAATGATGCAAAATGAGTTAATATGTAACTTAACAATGAGCCCTATTATACATGCATTTTAATTTAAGAAATGATACATAAGTAGATGCATGTTTAAAATGTGCACAAGATGATATTAAAATGAATGAACTCTAAAAAAAATTGTTCAACAAATCAATCTAGCTTAAGATGCCTAGGAATATAATTCATAGTTAATAAAATGCATCTAATGAAAATAACACAATACCCCTACTAAAGATATTAATGACACATTAACTAAATGCATGTATAATGGTGCAAACTAAATGACCAATGAAGTATAGCTAAGCAACATTAAAAATGAGATAACAATAATTAGAGAATGATGGAAGTGTAATTAATGCAAGCTGAAATGTGTTTATAGATGCAACTAGTGCAAACTAAAAGGAGGTAATTAAATGTAATGTAATGCAATCTAAGATGATAATGCACTAATGCATTTGGGTGCATTTTTTGATGAACATTTATAAGGAATAAGACATTTTTTGTCAAATTTGTGTTTTTTTCTTCTAAAATTGCATGTGTTCATTAAAATTTTAATGGGAGGACTTCCTATGTTCGTTGAAATTCTGATGAATCCGAGAAATATTTAAAATAAAAAATTAAAATTGTTTTCTCATTTGTCATTACTTACAAGATAAATGTGCTTTCACATTTTTCATTTCCTTGAAACTGACAAAGGTACTCCACCCCTTATCATATTGAGACTAAAGAAGGTACTCCCCTAGCATAGTGAGGTTGATGAAGGCACATTTTCTTTCTGTTGGATAAAGAGAAGGGTTTGGTCTAAGCTGTAGATCTTGGATTGGAAAAGACATTCAATATTCATATCTACATTTAGATATAAAAAATTTCACTTCATTTTTATAATAGTTCCTTCCATTAGGATTTGTAGTATTTCTATTATACTTAGTAGTTTTATAACATCTAATTTAGAGTTTTGATTTGGGTGAATTGGAAGAATATTTTCTATTGATTTTTTAACAAGCTTTCTAAATTAAGATTAAATTCAAATTTTGAAGCAAGTTTGATAGGGACTTTGTCTATGAGAATGTAATGGTGATTGATATGAGAAGGGTTGAAGGGTTTGAAAATGGTTAGTTGTTTGAAAGGTGGTTGCAAAATGAGGGATATGTGCTCAAGAGAAGGGCTCGATGGAGATTGGTTATTTGAAACAAGTGAATGCTAGTGGTCAATAGTAAGGAATATCAAACATTGTGATGAGTTAAATAAAGTTGAGGTGAAGAGACATTATGAATGTTACGAGCATTGTGAAGAGAGTTGAGAGAGATTGGGTATGGAAGGAGACCACATGCCTTAGAGAAGGAAAAGTAACTTTTTTTGTTAAGTGTTTGGCTGTCTTGAGTTGGATTGATGATCTCAGAGGATGGTCCAAGTAGAGAGAAAGTGATAAGAGTTGAGGGTCTATATGGGAAAAGTCAATCGAAGTTTGAAGTGAGTCTAGTTATGGAGGTTGGGCATAGAGAAAGCCTTAGTAATTGAAGTGTGTTTGGTAGGGTTAGTAACTCTTTGATATGATTCTAAGATATGTTTACATTGAATTTACAACTTTCTCCTACATGGAATATACTAAAAAATAAAATACCATACAATGTAATTCATTACAAGAATCTATTCTATTATATCTCCAATCTAAGATCCCAAACACATTAAATACTCTTTTTATTTTTCCTATTAACTCAACCCTACAAAAATTGGTAACCACTACAAATTCATTCTCAATACTACTCCTTACACACATGGGATAAATAATAAGTAATTTTGTCCCATGTTAGCCTACTCATTTCCTAGCATTGGAGGTACGCCTTCATGGGTATTTGGTTGGTGGCTTCAACTTTGAAAGTTAGAGTGTGGGATATGTTGTCATTGTTAAAGTTACACATTTGACCTTAGTTCTAGTGGGTTAGAGGTGGCTTGTTGGTGTTGCGTTGTCAACTCTTTCATGGTCTTGGTTGACTATAAGAGGTGGTTCTTACCTTCGATCTCTCATCAGGATGCATCACCCTCACTCAAGTTAAGTGTTGTGCATCATTCACAATAAGTTGGCTAGTATTTCAAATTCAAATCACTATCACATCCAAGATACACAACATTTATTAGTCCCATGTGTCATGCAAGCAAATACTGAAAAATAGCTTTGTTAATAGCATAAGGATAACTTAGCATTGTAATCCCTGTTGCCAGAATTTTTGTTTGAGCAATGCGATTTGGGATTCTAGTGAAGAGTGAATAATGTGATATTTTATAAGTTCAAATTAGCTACCTATGTCATGCTATAATAAATTTAAATCTTGCAAGTTCTTAGAGTTTGTGAATCTCATCTCCCCTATTGGATGAGAGGTATTTTTTGTGATTTTAAGGTATGGTTTCCAGATACCATATTTTTTCTTTTACTAGAAGTTACTTTACTTATTTTTGGTTCTTGAGTTTTTGTATCTTCTCCCATATATAACAAACCCATCTTAAGACAACGATGGGAGTGCAAAAGGTCCCAAAACCATAAATCTTAAATGGTAAAAGCTGATGTACTTTAAAATACTTATGATACTAATACATGTATAATCCTTACATGTGCTAATGGAGCTGGCTTCAGAGGATTGACAAAGATTTTTTAGTATCTAGGTAGAATATGAGCCCATGTAAATTCTAGAAGATGGTCATTTCCTTGTGAAATAGGCATCACCAAGAAAAAGGGGAAAGATAGTTCCCTAAGAGTTCTAGGCCGGTTGAGTCTCAAGATCCCAATTATGGAAGGAAAAGTTGTCAACATAGGATGAGAGGTGTCTAGGAAAATCAAGCTTGGGAAGTAGTTGGTTAATGAATAGAGGGGTGTTCATATGTTTGTAACCTCTCAAAAGAGAGTCCAAAATGTTTATCTTCTAGGATCGATGAGGCTTCCCCTTCTATGTTTGATGCATCTTGCATTGTGACATATAATGATGTATGACAAGCACTCCATTGCAAGAAATATTTTCAGCATCAAGAGATCCTCTTAGTTGAATTCACTACCTGCTCAAAAGGAACTTCACAAGTGATTTCACACCATAGCTCTATGGGGTAATGTTCTAAGTGTAGGATTCCTCCTTTCCTACAACCCAATTAGGTGATCTTGCATTATGTGGTAGTTATCACTCCAAACCCTAGACTTAGAGGTCTTGGAACTCAAGTCCTTCTATAACACAGCTGGATGTATTGGGATTCCTTTCGAAGCCTATCATCTGCCACTATTATTTACTGATAGACTTATTAATGACATAGGTGGATAGTAAATGATGATAACGAGTTCTTTTTTCTTACACATTCCCCTATACACCTAACTCATTTAAGATCATCAAAAAAGTGGAGTGTTCTTATTGACTAGTGGGAGTCTCAAGGAGATAACTGGCACAGATATGATAGGAAAAGTATGTGAAATCACAGTTTGGATCATATTTCCCTCAGAAATTCCCCTCTTCCCCTTCCCCACTTCTTTCCTACCCCCTTCATGACTGTGGTGTAAACATATTTTATTCTATGGGTTTTGCTGCATGTAGATAGCAAAATAGTGGTAATTAAGATGGTAGGTGAGTTAGTTAGGGTTCAAAGTTGTTTTCCTTCCCTAGATGTAAATACTTGTCTATAAATAATATAAACGCCGCTTGATCTAGGGTTAGTAAAGTTGATGATTTTATTGTCCATACTACTGCAATACCACACTTCATGAACGGGAAAAATATCATCTTTTGGAAAAAAAATGTTTCACCTAGTGCTTGCTAGTATTTATAAGTTGTATTTTGAGTAAAGGGATCCTAGAGTGCTTGTTATGGAATTGATTTGACTTTGAAAATAATGAGAACTTTCTATTTTTTTTCTATTATCTTTCTTGGCTTGGATAAAACTAAATGATTTTTTTTACTTTAGTACCAATTTCATTTGTAGTACTTATGTGTGTTAGATTGATTGATTAAATACATATTTAAGTAGTCAAACTATAGATAGAATAAAGCTCTAACACTATAGGCTCTTTGCTTTCTTGTTATTTGCTTTCCTTGTTTTCCCTAGCTCTCTTTTGAGATGTTTTCCTAACTATCGTCAATGATCCTAGGCTTAACCAAATGCAAAGGGAAATGATGAAGTGATTTCCCTCCTTATTATAAATAATTCACCTTCTCATCCAACTTTTCCTATTGTTGCACGATTGAGACCTAGTCTACAGGGAGATTGAGAGTGGAAAGTTTTTGCTGTTGGCATTAAGTCATGTTTGATATTAGTTACAACACTTATTCAGATTTTGTTTGGTTACAGAGCTCTTTTTTCAGTCTCCAGTGTTTGCAGAGCAATTCAATGGTTACCAAGTTTCATAGTTCAAACCAAGCATTCCAGTGGTTACCAAGTGAATTCAGGTAGTGCTAAGTTACTGAGCAATTCAGTGGTTACCAAGCTTCGTAGTGTCTACCGAGACATCAGTTCTTGTGATGTGAAGCTAGTGTTAATCGAGTGGACAGATGAGTAGTATTTATTGAGTACAAGCAAGGTAAACATGGTATTTAGTTTCTATCGAGTGACACTATATCTATCGAGTCTCCAATGTTCACCGAGTTTGAAACTAAGTTGAGTGATTAGTATGGACCGAGCTCTACTTCTACCGAATGCATGACGATGCCAAGTAATGGAGTGGACACTGAGTATCAAAAATTCACCAAGTCAGCTTTTAGAACCTGAGTTTCTACATTTGAGCCAACTCAGTAATATTGGTGTTATCTTGTATTTTGACCAACTTTGCAATTATGAGAATTGGGTTGATATATATCTAATGTATTGTATCATACTCAAGCAAGTAATATGAGTAATGTTTTGATTCATGAGAATGCGAATGTGAATTAGTAGTAGAGAAAAGTGTATAGCAAGCTCAAATCAAGAGTAGTCAAGTTTTATCTATCACAAAGAGGTGATCAGCATTTCAAGGATCTAAATCAGCAATTCAATTGTAAGTCAGATCTACTGTTTCATCCTAACACGTGAATCAACTTCAAATCCTTTAATAGGGTAGACTTAACAATCTTTTCTTAAATCTATTTATCGAGTGCATACTTCATTGTATGTTTGTAAAACCTCTAACAAGGTGGACCTAGCAATCCAAATTGCTCCTAACAGGGCAGATCATTAGAAGTGATCATTGTAAGCCTTAACAAGCCAACTTTATACTACAGTATTGAAGTTTTGTGGGTATCATCCCCACCCCAATTTTACTTTCTATTTGGAAAGTTTTTGGGTCACCAAATATTGTGTTCAAAGTGTTTTGTGCTTTCCATTTCTCATGCATGTAGTAGATTAGATCTATTAATGATAAATGGATTATGTTATTAAGTGCTAAATTTGTTCAAAAGTTTTGAGGTTATTGATTCACCCCTCCCCTCTTGGTAAGCTAGCTAGTCTTGATTATTTCCAACAATTGGTATTAGAGCTTTGTGGTTCTCAGGATAAAGTTTGACAACTTGAGCAAAGA
Organism: Cupressus sempervirens; assembly: GCA_028749045.1. Classification (NCBI taxonomy): domain Eukaryota; kingdom Viridiplantae; phylum Streptophyta; class Pinopsida; order Cupressales; family Cupressaceae; genus Cupressus; species Cupressus sempervirens. The sequence goes on along the minus strand of CM053793.1, from coordinate 198,624,745 downwards.
TCAAGGACAATGGAAATATTCAAACTTGACAATACTATTGAGAATGAGAAGCTAGATCTAGAAATGGCCATAGCTCAACTCAAGGAAGCAAAAGAGTATCTTTCCCAATCCCTAAAAAGAAGGAAGGAACTTGCAAAATAGATGAATAACCACCAGTATGTTGAAGAAAAGATTGAATATTTTTCCCCCTCAAGCAGTTCAAATGAAGCAAATGATGTAACCAAAGAACTCCTAGAAAAGAATGGCTCCCTACAAGAAGAGGTAAGAAAATTGAGAAGAGAACATGAAATTCAGACAATAAGATTGTGTAAAATTTTGGAACAGAGAAATAAGGCAAAAGAATACTTGGAGGTAAGGAACAATGAAACTCAAAATCAATTCCTTCAGAAAGAAAGTCTTATGAATCAGCTTTCCAATTCAAATGAGGAAATCATGAGTTTGAGATTTAAAAATGAAAGGTTAAGGAATGATTTAAGTACTAAAAAGAAAATCAATGAAAGGCTGAAAGTTGATCTAAATTTTGAGAAGCAACTCAATGAAAGAATAATGAAATCCCAAGTAGACAAGGATCAATTGAATCAACAAAGTGAACATAATCTTTATAGGCAAAAGGGCAAAGTAGGACTTGGATACAAAGAAGGAGGTGAATCCTCCAAAAAAGGTGCTCAAAGGAATCAAAGACCTACTTGCAATCACTATGGTAAGATAGGTCATACATCAAACAAATGTTGGAGCAATGGAAAAGAAAAATTCAATGAAAAATGCTACAATTGCAGTTAGCATGGTCATAAAGCTAATGAATGCAAGGAGAAACCAAAGTTTGAAGGCAAATGTCACAAATGCAAGAAAAAAGGTCACAAGACATCTGAATGTAGATCTAGACCATTCAATCTAGCTAAATAATTTGTAAAGACAATATTTGGTTGGGACTACAATACTTGGTGCAGATGTCATTACTGTGGAGAATATGGACACATTGGCATAAATTGTGCTAGGCATCACTTGAGCAGAAAGGATACTACAATAAGATGTTACACATGTATTGAACTTTTTCATATAGCTAAGAATTGCATGAATATAGAAAGAGTTGAAGATGAAAAGAAAGAAAAAGTTGATAACAATAGGAAGTAGATGAGATAGTAGTAGATTCCTAAATCTACTGAGCAAGCCAATTCAAGTGATGATGATCGTGTCACTCAAGAAGTGGGTGACTCCACCATTTCCAATTAAGTTCCTAAGGAAGAACTGGAACTGTATTTTCAAGATCACATCTTAAATAATTCCTATTGAAAGGAAGAAAAAGATCCAAATTAGTATTTTAGATATAGAGGGATCACAAAAGTTCAACATCAATAATCATCGAGTAAGGTTGGGTCATATCGAGCAAAGTCAAGAGTAAAAAAGTTTTGTTTGGTTGTTGAGTTACAAGCTTCTACTGAGCAATCTACACAGATAGTGGATGATAGCCTGTCACACACTATGTCATTATGGCTCTAATTGTACCAAGCATTAATAGGAAATTTTTATCAAAAGGCAGGAATTCAACTTCATTTTCACCGTGATTTCAACATATTCAGAGCAAAGTGATTTGTAGAGCATTCTAGCGATCTTGAGCATAATTTGCACCGAAGTTTTTTTTTTGAAGAATTTTCTTAGTCTACTGAGTGGTCATGGCATCTAACAGCAACAATAGTAAGGCAAAGAAAGGGTCTGAAATGTTGGTGCGAGGCGTTGAATGGAAAGCTCTAAATTTCAAATTGGTGCCAGCAATTGCAGAACCCCTCAACCCAAATGGAGCTCAGTCACAAATTCCACCAATGGTACTCCTTATCAATGATATTTGAACTTATTTCAAATGTGTTGTACAGGAGATAGGAACCCTAGAAATGGATAGTGACCTAGGTGAACTCTGTGTGGATGGAACTCTTAAGATTGAACATAAACACCTAGAAGAGAAAGTCTTAACTCATATTCTGCACCTACCACAAAATTTTCAAATCAAATGGATTAGATATATCTTGAGTCGATTCCATGATGGTCAATTGTGGTTAGAGAAATCGGTCTTGATTATAAAGAAAATGATTCATCATATTACTGGTCTCCCTATGCTTAACAAGGTTTAAGTCATGAAAACCTAGGTCATAATGAGCTTCAGAAGAAAACCCTAGCAGAGTGGGATGATAGAGGATTGAAAATTAGCAATGTATCTGATGTGGAACTCAGATTTGGCATTCATATTATTGCTCATAAGATTTATAGCTCTAGTCGACTCAATAGTGTGCCGTGTGAAGCAGTTGACCTAGCATATAAGGTTGTTGAGAAGAATTTGGAATATGACTTAGTAGACTTAATGTTGAAGCAACATTAGGACCTTGAAGAATAACCCATGTAAATTTGGCTCTTTGTTGACATGTTTGTTCTTTTATGTTCAAAAGTTTTTCCCATCCAAAGGTACAGTGGTATGGAAAAAGGATAGACCTGTGTTATATCAGATAAATGAGTTTATTGTAGAAATGGGTGAAAAATTTGATAGCATCATGGATAATTATTTTGAAGCTTTTAAGGAAAAGATGAATAATAGGTTCCGAATTCCACAAAAATTGGTTGAAGACTATAAGGATGATGTCTGTTTTATGGTTGATTGTGACAGAGTATACATCCAGGCAGTTAGGCCTAGAATAGTATGGGTGAAACCTCTTCCTTATGAGGTTAATATTGATGAAACAAAGGAAATAATTGAGGCCTTAGTAAATGAGCCTATAGATCCAAAGGCACCTATCTTTGGAACATATGACAAAGCTAAAGCTAGAATAGAACTTGAGATTAAGCTTCCACAGGTGATAAATAAAGGTAAGAGGAGGATATCAAAACTGAAAACAACAAGTGCCCCTCTTATGATCACCAAGGGCAAAGGTGAAGATGACAAAGAATCTAAGAATGAAGAAGAGGAATCAGAAAAGGAACAAGAGCCTACAAGGAAGAAAGGCAAGGTGATTATCACCAAGCCACCCAAGTTCTCTACAACTATATTCATAAGGAGATTCAAAAGGAAAGGTGGTAGTGAAGTTGTGTTTAATAAGCCTTCTCCCACATTCTAGGAAATATTGAAACAATTAAGAGAAGGTGCTAGAATAAAAAACTTCAAGGAACTCAAATATGAAACCAGGACTCTAGGAGAAAAGAAAGAGGTTGAAGATCTAATCATGGATAAGTTAGGTAGATGGAAATTCTCTCTTGATCAGTTTGTATCTCAAATTCCTGTAGTTCTGTTAGATAAGGTCAAGTTTAGATGGGATAACACCATTCAGACATCAAGGATATTTTTTCTTAAACTCTAAAGTAGTTGGTGCCCAACTTGATAGATGCAGAGGTGAAGAAAGCATTAAAAGACAATGAAAGCAAAATGACTCTAAAATTCAGTGCTTGTCTTGTTCTAATGAAAGATGTTGAGTATGTTGTAAAGAATGCAACAAACTCATGGAAGAATGTGTTCCATCTTCACAAGCCAAGTGAGGATCCTCTTGAAATAATTGATGATGATGATAGTGACAAGGATGAAGATAATGAAGAAGACAATACTCCTTCTATCACTATTGATGTTGAAGAATATCAAGAGTTGATGAAGGATGGTGAAGAAGAGAAAGAGGATGAAGCTGAGGAAGAAGCCAGGCAAGAAGAAGAAGAAGAAGAAGAAAGTGATCCAGTTAGGATAGCTATAGTTGTCATAGCCTCCCTTCCTCACTCTCCAGTAATAACAACAACATCATCAGGCATGGAGACAACTTCAACAAGTGTGAATGTGACCACAATGAATACATCATCTATCAAGTCACTCTTCTCTCCCTCTCAGCTCCAGGTATCTCTAATGGAAGTTTCAACCAATTCATCTACCGAGCTGCAACCTTCCTCTTCTTCAACTCTCAAGTCAAGATCATTAGCAGTAAGTGCAGCTTCTAGTTCTGTAGTTTTGGACTCTTCAATTTTGTCTACTTCAATTTTTCTTACTCTAGTAAGTTCTCCTTCTGTCAGTATTCCACCTATAATTACATCAATTTTGGATTCTTTTAGTACTCTAGTAAGCATTCCATCAATAGGCAATGCACAAGTTTTTTACTGCAAGCCCTACTATTTCCACCATTTGATTCTATTTCCAAATCTAAGGCATTAATGTTAGAAGTTGAACCAAAGATACCACCAAAGCTTCAAATTAGTGGAAAGGAAATTGAGGAAGATATTGAACTGGACAAGGAGATTGAAATTCCCAAGTTAGATTTTGATAATGCTATTGTAGAGCAAATGAGATTGGTTAGTTAGCTTCTTGAGAAGAAGGCCTAGCAGAAGCAGCTAAGAGAAGAAAGAGATAGAGAATTCAGAATCATTGAGAGTGCTAAGAACATTCGAGGCTATAGGTGTGGATGTTGATTCTTCTCAACATATTTTGTTACAATTAGAAGAGGCAGTAAATAAATTTAATGACTCCAGTGGCTAGGATAAGCTTATAGAGAAAGCAGAGAAGAAGTTTGATAGCACATTTCTCAGCAGATAGCTATCCATTAGGGAGAGATTTCCTCAATTTTGGAAAATCTTGAAAATTCTTTTACAAATGTAGCATCTCATTTTGCTAAGTTATGTGATGTTATCGAGTATAAAAAATAAATTAAGGGCAAATTGAATAAGACTGATGAGGATCTGAAGGCTAGTGCCCAGAAGTTGTAGCTTGGCCCTAGTTCAAGCTCTGCACACCATATGAGGATCAGATTCCTATCAGATATGTAGGTAGAGTTATTAAGAGAGGAAGCAAGGATACGGTCTACACTTATAAACATCCATAACATGATCCTTCTTATCATGGATACAATGCAAAAGCATATTGCTTATTCAAAAACATTGATCCATGACAATAATTTTTCAATTGTAGATCATATGATTGAACTCTCTACAGAAGTCCAAGTTGCACTTCAAACCTGCAAAATTTTGCAAGAAAACTAGGACAGGACATTAGCTCTTATTCCTAAGGTACATTATGAGTTTCTCTCACATTTTGGTGTCTCGATATAAGTAGATTGTGTATAATTCTTTAGCATTATTGTCAAAAAGGGGGAGAGACACATGTATATATCTATAAGGAGGACATATATTTATACACTCGGTATGATATGATATGTAAATTGTATGGGGGAGATATGTGCAAATGTATATATAGAAAAATTACAACTTGACAAATTTTGAAAAATCAAAAATCAAAATTAGCACGACACTATACATAAGTTTTGGCCAATAAGTGTTTTTGTCACTAATGCCAAAGGAGGAGATTGTTGGAATTATGCCATGTTTTTTATTAGTAACAACATTTATTTAGATTTTGTATGTTCAGTGAGCTCTTCATTCAGTCTCCAGTGTTTGTCGAGCAATTCAGTGGTTATAAAGTTTCACAGTTCATATGAGCATTCCTATGGTTACCAAGTGAATTCAGGAAGTGCGAAGTTCAACAGTTCTTACTAAGCAGTTCAGTGATTATTGAGCTTCGCAATGTCTATTGAGTCATCAGTTCTTGTGATGTGAAGCTAGTGTTAACTGAGTGATGGGATGAGTAGCGTTTACTAAGTGCAAGCAAGGTAAACATGGTATTCAGCTTCTACCAAGTGACACTATATCTACCGAGTCTCCAATGTTCACCAAGTTTGAAACTACACTGAGTGATTAGTATGGACCAAGCCTCTACTTCTACAAAATACATGATGATGCCAAGTAATGTAGTGGACACCAAGTATCAAAAATTCAACAAGTCAGCTTTCAGAACTCGAGTTTCTACATTTGCGCCGACTCAGTAATATTGGTGTTATCTTGTTTTTTGGATGACCTTGTAATTATGAGAATTGGGTTGGTATATATGTAATGTATTGTATCATACCCAAGAAAGTAATAGGAGTAATGTTTTGATGCATGAGAATGCGAATGTGAATTAGCAATAGAGAAAAGTTTATAGCAAGGTCAAATCAGGAGCAGTCAAGTTTTATCTATCACGAAGAGGCGATCAACATTTCAAGGATCTAAATTAGAAATTCAATTCTAAGTTAGATTTATTGTTTCATCCTAACAAGTGAATTAGCTTTAAATCCTTTAACAGGGTAGACTTAACAGTCTTTTCTTAAATCTCTTTACTGAGTGCATACTTCATTGTATGTTTGTAAAATCTCTAATAAGGTGGACCTAGTAGTCCAAATTGCTCCTACTAGAGTAGATCATCAAAAGTGATCATTGTAAGCCTTAACATGCAACTTTATACTGCAATATTGAAGTTTGGTAGGTATCATCCCCACCCTAGTTTTACTTTCTATTTGGAAGGTTTCTGGGTCACCAAATATTGTGTTCAAAGTGTTTTGTGCTTTTAGTTTCTCATGCATGTAGTAGATTAGATCTATTAATGATAAATGGATTATGTTATTAAGTGTTGAATTTGTTCAAAAGTTTTTGAGGTTACTGATTCACCCCTCCCCTCTTAGTAACCTAGCTAGTCTTGATTATTTCCAACATTTGCTTCTCATTCTTTTAGGGTATATTGGTCAAACATTCTAGTCTGATTATAATTGTTACTTTGTTGGTTGGACACGAAACATAGTACCATCATTAGGTTCTCTTCTCATAAGTAATACAAGTGATTCATCAATATTTTTGTCTTCTTCTTTCTCAGTTTCCCATTCTCTAGCATAATCTCCCTTGCACTTGTAATCCTAGTTAATGTAGCTTTGTCTTTTTGTACATTGAATGTAGTCTTTGTCCTAGTTATTCCTTGTTTCTAGTTCAATATTTGTTCACATGCTTGGAACTTTCCAAGTATTTTCTCTTTGGTAAACTTAGGTATAATAGGAATAATATCCTCAATAGTTTGTACCTTGTTCTCATAAGTAGGTGACAAATGTTTGGATTAGCCACATATATAGATAACAATTACATGCAAATATAACCAATATTTGTATCCACCTACACAGTTTCATCATAACATTTAGGTTCATGAGCACTAGTTAGTAAAATAAAGTACAAAGAGGGAGAAAATCTTTTTGGAGGTCTAGTTAGCCTTGTTGATCATCTAACATTCACAAGGGTGTGGTATTTTCTTTTGTAGTTGTTGCAGAGTATGAAGAACTACTGGAACATCATCTTTTAGAGTATCATCCAAAACTACATAATCATTTTATTTCTTCTCATGTTACTACAATAGATCTTTGTATAACAATTTCTTATTGAATATGACATCCTTGCTTCTTATAATTTTATGATTTTCAAAATCTCGAAGCCTATAACCAAATTCATCAATTCCATATCCAAAAAATACACATTTCTTTGACTTATCATAAAAACTTGGTTCTATTTTTAGAATTAACATGTGCAAAGGTCTCACAACCAAAGGTTCTAAGAAAATAATAACTCACCTTCTTACCAGTCCATGCTTCCTCTAGAATACCATAACCCAAAGGAGTAGAGGGACCTCTATTAATCAAATATATAATAGTATTGGCAGCCTCAACCCACATGTTTAAAGGCAGCCCGACATGCAACCTCATTCTCCTTGCATGCTCCATTATTGTCCTGCTCATGTGTTCATTTACTCCATTTTCCTATAAAATCCTTGGAACAATTTTCTATTTATGAATACCATTAATGGAGCAATAATCTTCGAATTGATGACTATAATACTCACTACCATTATTAGATTTGAGATATTTTAATCTCTTACCAATCTCATTTCAACCAAGCATTTCCATTTCTTAAAAGTTTGAAATACATTAGATTTTTATCTAAGGAAATAAACCCATACTCTTCTAGTTGCATCATCAATAAATGTAACATAATAATGAGATCCACCAAGGGAAGATACCTAAGCTAGTCCCCATAAATACGTATGCACAAACTCTAATTTATCATTTTTCTTTCCCTTCCCACTCTTCACAAAACTAATTCTCTTTTATTTTCCATACACACAACTTTCACATAAATCCATATTGACACATTTCAGACTTGGTAAAACTTTTTTTGAATGAAGTAATTTCATACCTTTCTCACTCATGTGCCCAAGTCTGCAATTCCATAGCACTGTATCAGAGTCTATAACATCTATTTGTTTTCCATGCTCAACTGTAGTAATTGTTCATGAACATTCATTTTTTATCTAGAACAATTAATGTAGAAGGAGCAATATGACCTCTACAAAGATATAAGGTGCCTACTTTCACACCTTTGGCTACTACAGGGGAACCTTTTCTATCATCAAAAGTAACTATTCAACCCTCATCACTAAGTTGTCATGCTAAAATTAAATTCCTACTTAGCCCTTGAACATGTCTTATCTCATGTAGTAGCCAATGATTCCCATTTTGTAACTTAATCTTGAATTTTCCCTTTCCAACAACCTAATAGGGTTCATTATCCCCCAAAGAAATAAGCCCAAAATCCCCTTGGACATAATCAATAAAATAACCTCTATGGGGTGTAGCATGAAATGAAGTTCTAGAATCTAAAACCCAAGAATCATCAACACTTTCTAAGGAAATAAGCAAAGCATCCTCTTCAAATACTATCCAGTCCAATATTATTATTGTCCAGTGATTATAAATCCACAAACCCTTATGACTCAATACTATTGAAAGAAGCTAAAATATCACCATACAATATAAAATGCCTCACCCTAAGCCAATTTATACAAGCTTTTTCCATTTACAAAATTAGCTACCCCTTGACACCATCTTGGGGGAAATGCCAAATCCTCATAGAAATAATCTAGGGGGGAACTTTGTTGAATAAACCACCGAGTCTAATGAGGTTGCACATCATAGTAAAAAATATTTTAGAATCTTCCACACGACATCATCTTTAGTAACATTTTCATATCAACTCTTAATTCCAACAATAATATCATATATTCTAGCAAAATATCCCCTTATTGATGTTAGAAAGTAAAGTCCACCAAGATAACTAAGAGGGGGGAGGGGGGTGAATCAGTTTTCCAACTATTACAATATTTAGCAGCCTTATTAATCCTTAAGAATGTGATCAATATAATCAACAACTATAAGAAGATACTCATACATAATAACACTAGATATGTTAACTAGGGAAACCCTTGATCAAAGGGAAAACCTTGGTAGGAATGGTATCCACAAAATGATGTACTAATATAAATGTTCCCTGTAAGAGGATGGAATCTGTTAGGAGCCAATGAAATACATTTAGTGCATATCAGTCCCTGTTAGGAAACTTTTAATCTTTTTTAGTAGATTCCAACTCTATTAGGAGTTGTAGAAGGCAGAAGGACCCACTATCCGAAGAGCTTCAAGGGTAAGATCATAAATTCACTATCCAACTGATCTTTTTATTATTCCTTGAATCACTTACTTACATTTACCAAATATTTTTCATATCACACACTTGAATACTTTTATCACAAACATCACCACAAGGAAAATAACCTTCCTTTATACCATATCCTCAAAATAATTCCTTGAGTCGGCCTTGAGGCTTTTCCACTTAATTATAATAGGACCTCATTCAGATATTTCAAAACTTTGCATCTTTTCATAGTCACAAATTACTACCGGATCATAGTCTTTACAATTTATCACATGTGTGACCTCTGACCTTGCACACTCGTTGATGTCATCATCAAAATATCTTTTATCACTATCTAACTATTCTCATCATGATTCTCTCTCTATTATGAGATACAATCCAAACATTAGAAACTACTTCTCAAGTAATTTATCTGTATATTGTCTTCTATAAATCAAGAATATCTTCTACATGTCTTTGACTTTCTCTATGCACTCTTAACCACTTCATCAAGATATAATGTAGAACACATCCTTAACTGGGCTTGACTTGTTGATTAATACTCCATCCATATGATCTCATTCTCTATCTTCTACTCTGCTAGTCTATATAGAAATAATTCTATGTTGACATTAGTGAAAAACACAACCATGAATGCAACATGCCAATCATGTTAACAATCTTCCCAAAGTTCTAGAAATTCTTAGGAAACTCCCAAAGGATATCATAAGCATTCATGCTCAAAATATCCCTCTTTTTCATTGATGGAAATATAGATGAAAAACATCTAAGTTCCAATAATACCAAATGAAACTCCATTTTTGTTGTTGTTGTTCTCTTCTTTTCAAATTCTATTCATCAATCAAATCTAAAACTCACAAGAAGATTTCTCTGTCTATGCTTTCTCATTCTTAGGATCTGTACCAGTTGTTCACATTTTGACTCTTAGGAAATAATCTCATTCTTCAAGGATGGTCATAAATTTTCACACTTCTCATCCATTCAATATTTCTCCCCATTGACATCAATCATCCATTATAACACTTCTCCCCCATATATACATAGGAGACACTTCTCCCTCATTCAAAGGATATTTTTTTCATGTATACTTCTCCCCAATTGACATCAATGACAAAGGATTCATTTTGTCAATCATCTAGTCCAAGTCTTGAACTAGACCAAGTGTCCAAAGACATTGTTCAAAACAATCTATCAAGAGTCCTTGATGACTTTTCTAATCTTAGATGCTCCCACATACAAGAAGCATCAACATTCAATCCAAATAATAGTGCTTTGTACTACTAGATTGATGCACTCTTTGCATCATCTATTTAGAAGTAGGAAGGGGCATAACCCCAAGCATACCTTACAAGTACTCAAATGTATATTCAGGAAAGAGCTTCATAAAGATATCTACAATCTTCTCTTTTGTACTTATATACTCTAATCTAATTTCTCTATCTGCAAATTTCTCTCTCAAAACATGATACTTAATTGATATATGATTAGTCTTGGAATGAAACACATGATTCTTAGACATACTTACTACACTTTTGTTATCACAATGTATGATAATAGGTCTTTAAAATTAGATTCCAATGTCCTTTAACATCTTCTTTATCCACATGATCTACTTGCAATTATTTGATGTTGCTACATACTCTACTTCTGCTATACTTTGTGAAATACAATCTCATTTCTTGCTTAGCCAAGAAACCAATCTTCCTCCAAGAAAAAATGCTCCACCACTAGTCCTATTCCTATCATCCATATTGCCTACCCAGTCCACATTAGTATAAGCACACAAAGTGAAATCACTTGATCTATCATACCATAGTAAAAAATAAGGCGTACCCTTTAGATATTTGAATATCCTTTTTACTATTGAATAATGAGATTCCTTAGGATCATCTTTAAATCTTTCTACTATCCCAAATATAATTTTCTATATCAAGTTTGGTATGAGTTAGAAATTGCAAACCTCCAATCATAGATCTATACTTCTTCTTCTTAATTATACGTGTCTCATCTTTGCTAGATAACTTGTGACTAGTTATCATAGGTGTACCTATTAGAGTTGGGTTTTTGTCATACCAAAAGACTAATCTATCAATGCCCAATACAACCACTCAACTTATAGTACATAGGAGGAAATTAAACCCTTGTCATGAATCCCAAGGGGAGCACTAAATAAATTTCTAACAATCTCCCCCTTAGCATTATCCAAGGGTTTAAGGATTCAAACCTATGACCAAGATTTGATACCATTTGTTAGAGTGGGGTTGTTGTTGCACCAAAATATTGATCTATCAATTCCCAATACAACCACTAAAACTTATAGTACATAGGAGGTTGTTAAGCCCTTGTCACAAATCCCAAGGGGAGTGCTAAACAAATTTCTAACAGTACCAACATGCTTACAATTTTCCAAACCAAATATTTTCAATATTTCTTTTAGATACTTAGCTTGTGATATGAAAATACCATCATTGTTTATCACAATCTTTAATCCTAATAAAAACTTCATATCGCCAATCATACCCATTTCAAACTCATTCTTCATTTCATCAACAAACTTATCACTTGCTTCATCATTACCTCCAAAGATTATGTCATCAACAAAGATTACAATGATCAATGATCCATTCTTAATTTCTTTCAAATATAAGTTACTATCTACCACACCTTTAGCAAATCCCAACTTTTCCAAATATTTGACCAATCTTGCATACCAATTTCTAGGTGCTTACTTTAGACCATACAATGCTTTCTTCAAATTGCATACCATATCCTTTTCTTCTATCAAAGGAAATCCTTTAGGCTTCTCAATGTAGACTTCTTCTTCAAGTTATCCATTTAGAAATGTTGACTTTACATCCATCTGATACACTTTAAACTTCTTGTTTGTTACATAAGCTAGGAGCATTCTTCCTACTTCCATTCTGGCAATAGGGGAAAATGTCTCTTCATGATATATACCTTCTTTGTGTGAGTACCCTTTGCATACTAGTCTAGCTTTATTCCTCACAACTTTACTTTGTTCATTCATATTATTTCTAAATACCTATTTAGTTCCTATAACATTTTTGTCTTTAGGCCTAAGAACCAATTCCCATGACTCATTTTTCACAATCTAAACTAATTCTTCCTTAATTGTAGATCCAATGATCATCCTTACATGCCTGATCTGCACTCTTAGGATCAACTTGATAAATCAAACATAATTCCTCATGTACTATGTTTCTTTTCATCATTCCTTTGTCTTTACTTCCAACGGTATGTGCAATAGGGTGATTCTTCACCAAATTCTTGTTTGGTGTAGGAGTTGCTACCTCAACTCTCAACTGTTCTCTTGGTTATAATTTTTTTTCATCTCTTTGTTCAAAAATTTGAACATCATTTTGCAAATCAATGTTAGTCTCAAAGAAAACTTCAATATTTTCTTGATTAGTCTTTAGATTAGCCTCTTTGTTATAATCATCAATAATATTTACTAAAGTTGTTTCTTCTAACACTTCCTCTTTCTCAACCAATTAAAGCTCATTATCTTTATCATCGCTATCATCAAAGAATCTTTCCATACTTATTTTAAATTCTTCATCATCATCACAAAGTGAATTCTTTCTAGTTTTCCTTACTCTCTTAGGACATATGAACGGAACATGACCAAATTCTTTACATGTCCAAGACATGAAATTTTTTTATACCTTCTGGCTCTCTTTTCATAAGCATATCTATACCTTCTTTGATCTTCTTATCTTCTTTAGATCTAGATTTGTCTTTGTGCTTCTATTCTTTTATATGCAACAAAATATTTTGGATCTGGAAACTCAATATTTTGTTTAGTGCACAATTCTGATATCTCACCAAGGAACTCCATCTTCTGAATATCAAAACTAGCTTCATCAAACTTTGGAATTTCTTTTATGAACTAACCCATCATTGATCTCCAGAAGCTATTAAGATTTCTCTTCAAGGACCCAAGGCTCTGATACCATTTTTCAGAAAGTAAAGTCCACCAAGATAAGTGAGATGTGGGAGGGGGGTGAACTATTTATCCAAAGATTAAAACATTTACCAACCTTATTAATCCTTGAAAATTTGATCAATATAATCAATAACCATAAGAAGATACTCATACACAATAACACTAGATATGTTAACTAGGGAAACCCTTGATCAAAGGGAAAACCCTAATGGGAATGGTGCTCACAAAATGATGTACTAATATAAATGTTCCTTGTAAGAGGATGGACTCTATTAGGAGCCAATGTAATACATTCACTACACATCAGTCCATGTTAGGAGACTTTGAATCCTTGTTAGGACATTCCAAACCTATTAGGAGTTGTGCCAATCTTGTTAGGAGTTGTAGAAGGCAGAAAGACCCACTGTCAAAAACTTCAGGGATAAGATCACTAAAATCACTATCCAATTGATCTCTTTATTATTATTTGCAAAATAATATAATTGTATAGCTCCTTCTCTTTCCTCTGACTAGGCCAAACCTCTTCTAATCTTGATACTAGATCAAAAACTTTGTGTCCAATAATCCCTTGGATCACTTACTTATGTTTACCAAATACTTCACATATCACACACTTGAATACTTCCATCACACACATGATCACAAGGAAAATAACCGTCCTTTATATCATATCTTCAAAATAATTCCTTGTGTCGGCCTTAAGGCTTTCCCAATTAATTATAATAGGACCTCATTAAGATATTATAGAACTTCACATCTTATCACAATAAAAAATTAATGTTGGCTCACAATCTTTACAACTTCTCACACATGTGACCTTTGACCTTACGCACTCAATGAAATCATGATCAAACTATCTTCTATTACTGTTTGACTGTTCCCATCATGAGTCTATCTTTGTTAGGAGATACAATCCAAACAATCCAAACAATCCAAACATTAGAAACTATGCTTGACTTGATCATTAATACTCCATCCATACAACCTCAATCTCTATATTCTACTCTACCAATATTTACAAAAACAATACTATGTTAACATCAACGACAAACATAGTCATGAATGCAACATGTCAATCATTCTAACAATCTCCCCAAGTGATCTAGTAATGCTTAGAATACTCCCCCAAAGGAATACCATCAACATTCATGGTAACAATTGATTCATCTTCATGCATCTTAGCACTATCAAAAATATCTTTCCAATCGTTAAGTTTAGATTTATTTATAAATTTATCACCTTCAAATAGACCTTGCAATAGAATCCAAATTTTATGTCAAAGTTGTAAGTATTTTACCTCAAAATAATTTGATTCTGTAAGAGCTAATAACAATGAGCTTCTATGGAATACATGTTGTACACGAATAGATATTTCTTCTCTTGTGTACATGATTCTATGAATTTTTCATCTCTCACTACTTTTCTTTCCCTTTTGATCATCCAATATTCAACTCCCATGCATAGAAAATGAGTCTTCTTCTTCCAACTATCATAGTTCTCTCTAACAATTTTTAGACTTTCTTTCATGAATGTAGCTATGGATCTCCTTAAGGTGTTAATATTAATCTTCAAGAAACTTTAAAATTTGATACCAATTTTTAAAAAGTAAAGTCCACCAACATAACCAAGAATGGATGGGGGTGGTTGTGAGTTAGTTGAATTCTTAACACTTAAATAAACTTTATCAAATCTAAAAAATATAACCAATAGATTTAACAACCATATGATAAAAATTATGCACAATAATGCAAGATTTTTTTACTAGGGGAACCCTTGATCAGAGGGAAAACCCTAGTGAGAATGATTCCCACATGATGATGTACTAATATAAAAGTTCATTGTCAAAGGGTAAGACATTTTCAGGAGCCAATTGCACACAATTAGTACATGTAGTCCCTATAAGTAGAATTTGAATACCTACTAGAAGATTCCAACCCTATAAGGAGCTAATCCAACTATGTTAGGAGTTGATAGGTAGTCAAATGGACCCTTTGTCTAAATTGCTTCAGAATTATCTTCAAAAAATAATTCTTAGGATAACATGTTGAACTAAAAGATACAACACTTATCTTTACCAATATAACTCCTTTGAAGTTCTCAATGCGTAATAAACATCATCCTCTACTCTGATCTCATCAAATTTGCATCCAAACCTTGCATATTACAATGATCATAAAATACAATGCAAATGACACTTACAACCAAGGGAAAGATCTTTCCTTTATACCAATTTTAAAAATAAGTAATTGAGTTGACCTTGAGGGTTCTCCAATATACAATTTATAATATAGGATCTCAATAAGACATTAAATTATATGTTACATTACAAATAAAACTTCCCAAAAGAATATAATCAAAAGTTGGCTTCTAGAGAATAACTCACATGTTATCCTTCAAAAATATTCATAGAATGATTACCAGATTCTACTACCTTAAAAATATTATCACAAACATGTCTTCAACCAAAATCCAAGACCGTTGAACTAGATTTCACTTAACTAACTTGATATAACTCAATTACCAACAAATTATTCCCTTCACACTAGTATACAACTAGTCTTCCACAAACCTAACATAACTCACTCAAATCTTCATATTACTTTCCATGAACATAAATAAAACATAAAGAAATATTAACAAATATAATTTTTCCCTTGCAAAACATAACACTACAATTGTTGATTGCACTAACCAAAACAACTCTAGTCGTTAGAACTAGAAAACATATATATTAACATTATTGACAAACCAAGTCATGAATATAAAAAAGAATAGTCAATCATATCTTTAAACATGCGAAAAGAGTCACCTAAAATAATACTATCAAAATTTATGCTAGTAGTATATTCTGCCTCAACCCATTGAGGTACATTACAACCTTAATGCTTTCATCTTTTGTCACCTTAGACCTCAAGCACAACTTTTGAAATTCCTCTATATAGAATGTCATGTCAAGATGTTTCTACCTAAGATTTTTCCTTTTTTTATGAAGCTAAAAATCATAATCTTCAGGGGAATAAATTTCTTTAGACGTTGGCAATTGTGCCCTTCTAATTTGCAATGGGATTTTTACCTTCTTTCTCCCTTTCTTCTTGTAAAAATTTCAACCGCATCAAGGAATCTCATCACAACCTTGATTTTTCTACCTTAACCTTTTACGATTCACTCACCCCTTCACATTCAAAATGATTCTCCAAACCTTTTATCTATTCCATTAGAAGGCCTAGTTCCACCTTTGCACTAAACAAAGGTATTCATTCTAGTGCTTTCCACCCATAACTTTTAGGGACCTAAGAAAAGGTTCTTTGTGCAATACATAATATAGCTTAGAAATCTAGTCCTCATCTGACACTTCCTTTCCTTTATCTTTTGTTTCTTTCACCATCTCAATGTCTTCTTTAGTCTTAACCTCAACTTCACCAAGTTTTGTTTTATCTATGCAAACTTTTCCTTGAGGAGTCTATTTTCTCCTCTTTTTGTTGGACCATTTTGGAAAATTGAGCATTAATCACCATGCTTGTGTCACCTTCTAATTTAATAGATTACATAAACCCACCTTAGCCAAAATCTCAAGGGCTCTAATACTAATTTGATAGGGAGGTTCTCCAAATTCAATTCAATTCAGTTCCCCTAATTCAACTAGTGCTCCACTACAAATTCAAGAAACACTTCTTTTTTGAACTCACAAGGTAAGTTCAACCTAGAAATCACCTAGCCCATTCACCATAGACTTGTAGGAGTCTTGAGAGTTCAAAAAAATTGAAACAATCATGAATAAGTTTATCTTGATAGGATCTTGGTACCATTATTTTATTGATCTTAATGTTCCTAGGTTTTAGGTCTATTAGGCCTTACTTGGCCCTCAAAAACTTTTTTTTGGCTTCTATTCTTCCAAATGAGCCTATGAAAAAGTTCTCATTGTAGCCACCCTTTTTGTAAATCTAAAATGTTTTTAGGGTTTTGGATCCTTGGCATGTCCATACAATGCCAAACCCTAAATATGTTGATTTATAAAGGAATATCCTATCTATAATCTTGGATTTGAAAACTACCTTCAATAGATTCAACCTCACCCCAATCCATTACTAGAGCTTCCTTGGACTCCATTACAACTCCTCGTGGTATTGGTTTCACAAAAAAATCAACTTGTACAAGTGCATGCTCACTATTAGTCTTCTTCCTTAGCTAAGTTGTGACAGAGCCCGCCTAGGGAAGGTAGTTAAAAATAGTCAACTCCATTTTTGGCCTCTAACAAAAGGGTATAAACTATAAATTGATTCCACTTTAAAACCTCAAATGATCATGAAGATCCCACTATGAGGTTCTAAGGTAGAGCAATTTTATTCAACTAGACTCTTTACAGGCCAGTGATAGGGTTCATAGAAAGAATTTTTATTTTCACAAGTAAAACTCAACAAAATAAACACAAAGCACCAAAAATAAATAAATTATCCTAATGATCTATACTTCAAAAATTACAAGTTCAAGCCATTTGGCACAAGTTGTTCTAGTTGCAAACAATTAATTATTGTAATTTTCCCAAAAAATTACCATTCATTTACTATTGGAAATTGTGCCAAAGTATTCACGAATCCTTGCATAATGACTTAGAAGGCCTTAAGTATTCCTCCTCATTGTGATCCAATAGTTGGTTATGCTCCCTAACTAGTTTTGGAACAAAATGTAAGTTCTTACAAATTTTGTTACATAACTTTGCATAATTACAAATGTTGTCACACAACTTTGCATAATTGCAAATGTTTTCATACAACTTTGAAAAATTGCAAGTGCTTTCGATACAACATTTTGTCAACTTGAGTAACTTTACATTTCCTTTCATGACCTTTCCTCTTACTCATGAAAAATTATGTTAAATCATGCTCTAAATATGGTCTACCTTCAATATATCTTATCTTGCACATTTTTGTCCAATTTGCATACTAGCCCGAATTTGATTTACATGGAATATTTTGGCTATTAAAAAGATAAGTTTTTACCAACCTTGGAAATTTTAAACAAACCCCTCCAAAAATTTATAAAAACATCTATTGGACCTAGACATAGTCCTTATTCTAATTCATGACCTAGCTAAGCTTGACAAGACAAAAATTTAAAGGTTTATCATCTATACCCTATGTGCTCTTGCACCAAATGCATAATAATAAGAATCTTCCACTATATAAATTTGTATAATGTTCATCTTATTTTGAATATTAAATTTTAAACCATTAATATATCTAGCCATGTTGTCCTTAGACATATCTCAATGTCAAGATCTAATTGTCATCTTGTAGAACTCCTTAGTCTATTCCTTTAGAACTCCTTAGTCTATTCCTTTACACTCATGACCTACTTAAATTTATGCAAATTATTGACTAATTTCAAATCATAATCCCTGAATATGAATTTAGTTAGGATTTTTAGGTACTTGGGATGGGGGAGTGAATAAGTATAAATAGATAATGTACAAATTCAACCATTGATTTGCACAACTTTAATATCAATTTGCAAACCACAAAGTATGTAACTAATCTGAGTAAATATAAGTAAATGATATAAAAAATATACACAAACATCATACATATTTTGTTATCATGGAATCCCTTATTAGTTGGTGAAAACTATGGTGGGGATGACACCCATAAGTTTTCTACTATAGTAAACAAGTTTTACCCATAAAGAGCTACAATAACTTTTTCTAAGGGTTCACCCTATTAGGAGTAATTTTAACCTTGTTATAATGGGTGAACCCACAATATAGGGTTACACATTTTTGGAGGAAGGAATTCCTCCAAAAATTGAAATGTTGAAATTTTTTCTCATAGATTTTTGATAGAAACCCCTAATGACTTTCAATAGAAAGTCCTTTACTTTCTATCAAAAGTACCTTTTTAAGCTACTTTCAATCAAAAGTAAAGTACTCTTCATTGAAGGTACTTTATTGAAATTATATGGAAATTTTAAAATAGTTTCGATAGAAACTAACTAAAGGACTTTTGATAGAAAGTCCCTTTGTAAGCATATTTTGCAAAGGCTAATTAGTTTCTAAAGAAATATTGGCCTGGGAACTCGATTAGAGGATACAAATGGAAAAATTAAGTCATTCCAATTTGCATGGAACAAGTACTTAGAACAAGCTCTCTAGTGATTATAGATTTGATACATTTTGAATTCATTATGTACATGTTTTTTGACATGAATCAAATGTAGGTTTATTGCCCAAAATAAACCTTTTTATTGGACAAACATGGAAAAATAGTAAACAAGAGAATACAAATTCTTAATAATCTCCAAAATCTCTATATTCGAGTCCTCTTTCTATCAGAAAAAGAAAATTTGAAATCATACAAATACAAAATAAGTGATATGCATAAAAAATAATTTATGGAAAACTTAGAGTTAGGTCAACTTTAAACGTCAATAAAATATACAATGCTAAAGCTATTGATATCAAACCACTTCCATGGACTTGCCATGGATGTTAAAGATCTAAATTCAAAAAAATCACATTGATATCTATTGTAGAAAAAAAGTTGTGTGCCAAAAATAGAATCACTTTTTAAAAATCAAGTTTTTGACAACATACCAATTTTCATGGGAGAAAAAAAAATTGAATCGAGTCAATTCAACAAATAAAAATTTGAACCATTAAATGACAATTTACATTCAAGAGTGTAAGTTTTTCTAAAAATTCATAGTTTAGTGTCTGTTTAGGAAAGAACTAGGGAACAACAAGATAATTGATCTGGATATGGTACTACTTACGTATTAGATCTAATCCACCCTATGCACTTTTTTAACTATGGTAGTTCTTAACTATTGCAGCCTTAACACTTCACAACCAATTATCTATTTTTCAATCACATCCCTTCTTAACAAAAGTTCTATTAGAGACATAACTTTTATCGCGAAATCCTTGTCAATCATTCAAATCTGAATCTTTCCACCCAAACACAATAAGTAGTTCACATATCTAAATGTCATAATATATTTTAGGATGACTATGTAAACCTACAATAAAATCAAGTTGTCATATTTCGAAGGTAGTCAAACATTTTTTGACTCATCCAATGCACCAACTCAAATCTTCCTTATACTTCTTCAAACAAATAAAAAATGCCATATCATTATACCATGACCTACAAACTTCATCATCATGTCAGAAAACATGATCACACTTGATATACTACTTATTAATTTGGAATCTTCTACCTATCTTAAAGAACTAAAATATTCTTATATGGCTTAACAACTATGAAAATCTAAACTTTCTTGTTGGTCAACCATTTAAGTGGTGGTCATAACTATGCTAAGAGATCACCATGTTTATGTTGTACATGTGATCATACTACACAATTCCACTTTAAATTTGATGATCATCAAATTTCTATCCATACCATATACTAATATTTAAGCCTTAGCCAATTTCCTACATGACCAATCACATAACCTTCTCACTAATTGTGTCACGACTTCATCAATCATAGAACTTGGTTATTTTGACATAGTTGCAATCAATGAGAACTAAAGAAGTGAATTATTATTAATATACCCAAAAATATCTCAATCACAATGCCAACAATATCCCCCTTTAGTAATGATAGAAAATACATGTTGTCTATTGAAAATCATACATTATCTAGATAAAAGGCTCTCACTTTCTCTAGTGATGTAGTTGGTACTATATATTCTACCCAATCATATTTCACATTCACATCTATTTATCCCTATCTCCATATACTCCCCCTATGATCCATATAATCTCCTTTATTGATATTATTCCCTTTTGAAAGCTATACCAAAGGTAAAAAAATAAAGTATGTATTATAATACAAATTGTATATACATCATATCAAAGATCACTTTAAAATTTATATTTTCAGATCCTAAGGATGTTTCCCATGAATTCTCCAAGTGACTCAGGGCCATAATCTTCTCATGTAGGATATAAGTTACCTCATCCATAATATCTAAAGAGCTTGTTATTAGTAAGGAATGTATCCCTTTTTTTCCTTTTGCATGTTTTGTTGCAAAATCTCCATAGTAGGGGATAAGATGAATTTTATATGAAGTAGATCAAACATCCTACTTTGTTGTGATATTGCTATCAAATTTAATTGTGTATTTTTTCAGTCAAACTCATTGACCTATGTTTCATGAGTAGTGATCCACATAAATCATACTCGTGAGAATAAATGGAATACTTAGCACTCATTGGATAAAGGTGATGCTCATAGAGGTAAAGCATTAGGACTTCTTGGGAGGTTACTTATCCCATTACTACTCCAACTTGAGTGTGCTTAACTAACAAGTTTCCTCCATGGTTAAAACCAGTCTTCATGACACCCCATATGCAAAACCTTCACCAAGTACTATGCCTTATGAACCATTATTTATAAATCCCCTTAAGTTCATCAACTGATAAGTATGAGATAATTTCCACAACAAGTCAAATTGTGATATTCCTATTAGGATTTAACTATGTAGTTTTTGAGTCAAACTCATTTACCTATGTTTCATGAGTAGTGATTCAAAAAAATACATATCTCATGAGAATATATGGAAAAATCAACACTCATTGTATCTAAGTGTTGCTCACAAAGGTGAAGCAATGGGACTTCTTGGAGGTCACCTAACCTAGTACTAATCCAACTTGAGAATTCTTAACTGCAAAGTTTCCTCCATTTTTAAACCAACTCTTCTTACAAACCTATTTGAAAAACCTTTTCCATTTTGTGACTTATGAACTATTAATTAGAAATCCCTTTAATATCATCAATTGGTATGTAGGACATAGTTTCCACAGTAAGTCAAATTGTAATATTGTTATTAGGATTTAACTGTGTACTTTTTGAGTCAAACTCATTGACCCATGTTTCATGAGTAGTGTTTCATGTGAATAGATATCTCTTGAGAATAAAAGGAACACTTATCACTCATTGAATCTAGGTGATTCTCACTGAGGTGAAGCACCGATACTTTTTGGGAGGTCACCCATCATAGTTTCACTCCCACTTGAGCGCACTTAACTATAGGGTTTCCTCCATAGTTAAAACCATTCATCTCTTAAACCAATTTGAAAAACCTTCCCCAAGTGTTGTGCCTTATAAACCATTCATTAAAAATCCCCTTAATCTCTTTAATTGATAAGTAAGAGATGTTTTCCATAGTATGTCAAATTTTAGTATTGCTATCATAATTTAACTCTATAGTTTTTGAGTCAAACTCATTGACCCATGTTTTATGAGTATTAATTCACACCAATCCATCTCTCATTAGAATAAATGGAAAAACTAGCACTCATTGGATCTAGGTAATGTTGATAGAGGCAAAGCACCAAGACTTCCAAGGAGGTTACCCATCGTAGTACTACTCTAGGTTGAACACGCTTAACTATAGAGTTTCCTCCATGGTTAAACCCACTATTCTTGAAACCCCATATGAAAAACCTTCACCAAGTGTTGTGCATTATGAAACTTTCATTAGAAATCCTATTAAGATCATTAATTGATAAGTAGGATATATTTTCCACAACAAGTCAAATTGTGATATTACTACGAAGATTTAACTATGTAGTTTTTGAGTCAAACTCATTGACCAATGTTTCATGAGTACTGATTCAAATGAATCCATCTCTCATGAGAATAAATGGTACACTTAGCATTAATTATATCTAGGTGATTCTCATAGAGGTTAAGTATTGGGACTTCCTAGGAGGTCACCCATCCTAGTACTACTCCATCTTGAGAGTGCTTAACTATGAAGTTTCGTCTATGCTTAAACCCACTTTGCTTGAAACCCCATTTGAAAAACCTTCAAAAAGTGTTTTTCCTTGTGAAAAATTAATTAGAAAGCCCTTTAATCTTATCAATTGATAAGTAGGAGATATTTTCCACATCAAGTAAAATTGTGATATTGCTATTAGGATTTAACTGCATAGTTTTTGAGTCAAACACATTGATGTATGTTTCATGTGTAGTGATTCATATGAATCCTTCTCTCATGATAATAAATGAAATAACTAGCATTCATTATCTATAGATTATGCTCACAGAGATGAAGCACTAGGACTTCCCAAGAGGTCACCCATCCCAATATTACTCCATCTTGAATGCACCTAACTATGAAATTTCCTATGTGGTTAAACCCACTCTATTTGCAACTGCATTTGTAAAACCTTCACCAAATGTTGTATCCTACACAAAATTTGTTAGAAAGCCCCTTAATCTCATCACTTGATATTTAGGAGATATTTTCCACAAGTCAAATTGTGATATTACTTTCAAGATTTAACCATGTAGTGTTTGAGTCAAACTCATTGACCAATGTTTCATGAGTAGTGATTCATATGAATCCATCTCTCATGAGAATAAATGGAATAGTTAGCACTAATTAGATCTAGGTGATGGTCATAGAGGTGAAGCACCAAGAATTCTAGGGAGTTCATCCATCCTAGTACTACTCTAGCTTGAGCACGAATAGGGTTCATATGGGGATTTCTAATGGATGGGTTTTTTGGTAGCTAGAGTAGTACTGGGATGAGTGACCTCGTGGGAAGTCCTAGTGCTTCACCTCTATGAGAATTACCTAAATCCAATGAGTTTTAATTATTCCATTTATTCTCATGAGAGGAGGATTGGTATAAATCACTACTCATGAAACATGGGTCAATGAGTTTGACTCAAAAACTACATAGTTAAATCCTGATAGCAATATCAAAATTTGACTTTCTATGGAAAATGTCTCCTACTTATCAATCCTACTTAGTTTTTCATGTTTTAGTTTCCTTATCTTGTGGAAAATCTTATTTTCCTGACCATTGTAAGTAGTGGATGATCTTGAAATGGGATCAAGCTAACCACTCAAGCTCTTCAACTCCTTTTGAGATTTATCTCTTTGCTACTCTGAGTCTTTAAAACAATATAAATATTGTGATACTTTAGTAAATAATTTTTCTTATCATCATGTTGGCTTGCACTCACTCAATAAATCTATCAATCTATTTTGATTTGCAGCAACCTATTCCATTAACTTACTTATCATTTTATTCTCTAAATTTTCCTCTAAAAGGTTCATTGTTGTTGTTTGTAGGTTTGGGCCTTCATCAGAATGTCCTTGATTAGAGTTTCCATTTGATGAATTATTAGCTTTTCTTTATTATATGCTACATTGGGTATTAACTGAACTAGAATATTTATAGATTTTTCTCAAGACTCTTGTCTTCTTATTTTTTGATCTCTTTCAACCTTAGTTTCTCTAAGTATTCAATCAATTCATTAGGGTTCAATTTGGTTATGTCCACCAATGTGGTGATTCAATCATCTTCTTCTATTTAATCCTCTTCTTGTTCAACATTTTTTAATGGTTGCGCCTCTTCTTCACACTTGTTTCAACAAGACTTAATTTCCTCTTTACATGATTGATGCATGAGCATCTTGGGTCAATGAGAAATCTTGCATCAACCAAAACTATTGTTGTCTTTTATGTACTTGTTTTTTGTTCATAAAGTAGCTATTATTTCTTGTGGATTCAGGTTGTATGCACTTGGCATGTTGTTGAGGACCTATTTTGGATCCTTACTCTAAGAGAACATAAGTTGATGCATCCTATGCTTTGAGTTCTATGTTAATTTCTCTAGCATCTATTTCATGTGATTTCATCCAGCATGGTGTATTATTTATTTCAACATGGTTTCTTATAATGACATGTTGTCTTGCACAATTAGGAGCTGGCTCCTGGCTTGTGTGAAGATTGATCCTTTATAGTGCATGAATAATTGATGCTCATTACTTTGGTTATGGTTTATTCCTTCAAGGTAGGACCTATTTGTACTTAAATGTTTGATTGGACAACTTGTGGTTTTGATGGCTATATAAGAACTTGAATTAGCTTCAGAGAATCATAATAGAAGAAGAAAAGAAGAGACTAGAGTTAGGAAAAAAGTAGAGAACAAATGTAAGATGAAGAAGATGAGCTTCTTGATCTTGGATTGTAATTTGTTTTTATTGGGCACAACCTAGAAGGCCTCATAGTTAGACACGTTGAATGTTTTAAAAGTATATTTTATCATAATATTTATTTAATCAATCATTAAATCTCTTGGTTCTTGTTTCTCAATATTTATTTTCTTCTTATGTATTCTTAGCAAGGTGTTAGGTGATTTGATGTGATTTCATTCCCCTATGTACCTTGCATCAACAATATTCCTCTTTTTCCTCTTTTTATTTAACTTTCTTCTTTCTTCTCAATGATTAATTCCTCTATCTATTACATGGGAGATGGTGAGGTACACTCATTCTAACCATTTATATCTACTATGTCAACCTTAGCTCCACCAATTGGTAGGAGCTCAATTTTTTTCTTAGTGTCTTGTACTTGTTTTGGGACATCAAGGACACCATACCTAATGATTTCTTCTATTTTGAAGGTGTCATCTACCTCAATAGGTGTAGTTTTCTTAGGTTGTGTTGCATCTTCCTTAATCTTTAGGATTTTTTTCCATATATTGGATATTCAATTATACTAATTTTGTATATCCTCAATCTAAGATCTAGTTTCTATTTTCTTGATTCCAAACTACTTTTTGTAATGAATACATCCTACTTATTAATTGACGAGTTTAAGGGGTTTTTTAATGAATGGTTCATAAGGCACAACACTTGGTGAAGATTTTTAAAATGGGGTTGCAAGAAAAGTATGGTTAACCATGGAGGAAACTCCTTAGTTAAGTGTGCTTGAGCTGGAGTAGTATTGGGATGGGTGACCTCCTAGGAAGTCCCAGTGCTTCACCTCTATGCGAATCACCTAGATCCAATGAGTCATAAGTGTTCCATTTATTCTCACAAGATATGGATTGAGGTGTGAATCACTACTCATGATACATGGGTCAATGAGTTTGAATAAAAAACTACATAATTAAATACTAATTGCAATATCACAATTTGACTTGCGGTGGAAAATACCTCCTACTTATCAATGTGTTTTGTCTCTTAATGTAAAACTAGATACTTTGACATGCTTATAATAATTTTATTATCAAAATGAATAATAATATGTTTGGGAAATTTAATACCTATATTCTTCAACATTTACTTCATCTATATGACTTAATTACAATTATTTTCTGTTGCCACATACTCTATTTTTGTTATAGATTGTGAGATGCAATCTTTTTTCTTAACTTCTTAGCCATGATATCAATCTTACTCCTAGAAAGAATACACCACCACTAGTACTCTTTCTATCATTCATATTACCTTCCTAATATGCATTAGTGTATGCACAAAGAGTAAAATTATTTGGTTCATCATACCATAATCCATAATCTAGTGCACTCTTCAAATATAAGAATATCTTTTTTACTATTTCTAAGTGTGTCTCTTTAGTATTTTCCTAAAATATTGTAAAAATATAAACTACATTTTAAATATTGTATGAGTCAAATATTGCAATCCTCTTATCATGGATGTGTACCTTATTTGCACTGATGTAGGATATTCATCTTTACTTAAAAATTTACATCTTATAACCATAGGTGTTTCAACTAGCTTCTAGTTTATCAATCAAAACCTCGTCAATAGATCTCTAAGATACTTGGTTTGTGATATGAAAATTCCTTCCTTTAATTTATTAGTAACCCCCAAAAATATTTCATTACACTAATCATTGACATTTCAAATTCATTCTTCATTTCTTTTGAAAATTTCTCACTAAGCTCATAATTTCCTCCAAAGATAGTATCATCAAAAAATACTAAAATTATTAGTAAACCATTTGAGTTTTTCCTTAAGTACATGTTATTGTCTGCATTACCTTTCTTGAATCCTGAGATTAGTAAGTGCTTGTCCAGTCTTTCATTTAATAATCTAGGAGCTTGTTTCAATCCATATAATGCCTTATTTAGTTTGCAAATCATGTATTTGTCTTCATTAAGGGGAAACCAATCATGTTGTTCAATGTATACTTATTCCTCAAGTTCTCCATTCAAAAATGCTGACTTAACATCCATTTGATGTACCTTAAAGTTTTTGTTAGAAACATATGCTCAAAACATTCTTACTACTTCCAATCTAGAAATATGGGACAAAGTTTCTAGAAAATCAATTCCTTCTTGTTGTGAGTATCCTTTACATACTAAATTACTTTGTTTCTTACCACTTCACCTTTTTTATTCATTTTATTCTTGACTATCCATTTAGTACTTATAAAATACTTATCTTTAGGCCTAGGGACTAGTTCCCAAGTTTTGTTCTTCTCTATCTAATAAAGCTCTTATCTCATAGCTTTAATCCAATATTCATCTTTGCATGCCTCTTCTGTTGTCTTAGGTTGAACTTGTGATATCAAAATTACTTCTTCTCTTACATGGTTTCTTGTTAATACTTCTTTGTTTTCACTTACAATTATCTTCTTCTTAGGATGATTTCTTGCACATATAATGGTGTCTTCTATTCTAGTGTTGTTTTCTCTTCCCTATGCTCTTGTTCAAGTCAAGTTCATTGACAGGCTCTTCAATTTGTATCTATAAGTCATTATATGTCTCATAAAATAGTTCCTATTCTATATTCTAATTATTAAATCTCTAACAAGGTGCTTTCTTTATTACCATAAATCATAATCATGTATTCTGTCTTAGATCTTGAACTTCTCACCACCTTTTAAATTTTAACTCTTAACTATTATTGTGTAATGTCCCCACTATTAGGGTTAGTTTGGGACAACAAATACCTACAAAATAATGGTTACAATCACAACAATGACAAAAAAAAAACTATATTATTCTACCCTCTAATTTAACCCCAATCTTAAGGATGTCTCTAGATTAGGCTTCCTAGCTCATAGCTACCTTGTCGTTTTCCCTAAAGCGCACCCTTAAGATTCTTCTTGGACATGCATCCTCTATCCAAGGCTAATGACATAACATATATGTTAACGACATTAGAATATTTTGGCACATTTAATATCAGCCATGGTGGACAATGGAGATCTTAATATCTCACATGCTCAATACTTTGAGTCCATATTGATTCTCAGCCATGGTGGACAATAGAGATCTTAATATCTCACATGCTTCATGCTTCAAGTTTCATTAATATCCATGGTGCTAACCCCATAGGTTAACACAATATTATCCACAAGTATGATTCATTAATATAAGTAAATTCATAAATATAACACATTCTTGTTTTCTTTGTCCATGTGGTTCTATCCTTAGTTGGCCTTCAATGAATTATTCATTCTAGAATTATCTCAACTCTATATTTACTTTCTAAAAGTCTTCCTTTTTTAATTATAAGGAAAGGACAAAATATACTTTTTTATTTCTTGTTTTCCAAGAGTCACAACCTTTCATAAGGCAAATCCTTTGAAAAGTCACAAAACTTCATAGTTATATTCCTTTCAAAAAGTCACAACACTTCATAAATAAAATCCTTTAGAAAGTCCCAATACTTTGTAATTACAATATTTTTAAGAGTCACAACTACTCATAATTGGGACCCTTTAAAAGGTTTACATCATTTCAATATCATCGATAACTTTTCAGAAAGTCACTTCCTTATTTTCTTCATATCACCTTCCTCTTCGATTTTTCCTTTTTGAACTCTTGTCTTCTCCTCTTCTTTTTCCCCTCTCTAAAACAAACTCTCCTCCCTTTTATATCTTAATTTTAATGAGTCATGTCTATTTGTTAAACATCTCTTGAATTTTCATTAGATTTAGTTAATTTATATTATTTTATGTTATATTATTTAGTTTTACTTACTTATTTGTGTTTATTACTAAATTCTATTTAGAAGGTTAATATACTTCTACAATGTTGTCTCTTCTATTTAATTTTACTTCTTTATTTACTCATTGAAATTTAATTATTTTTTAGTTATTTTAAATATCATACTAAATATTATTTCATTAATAATATAGATTAAATAATAGTTACTTCCTAGTTTTATATTTTAGTATTAATTTTAATATAACTTTATTATCTTTATTTATTTAAATAACACTGTATTATAGAATTATTATTAAACTTCTATCTTGAAATGGGTATATGAAATATTATCAATGTTTGATGTAGCGAGAATTCAAGCATATCCCTATTGGAGGTAAACTGGATCTTTGTTGTTGGAAATGTAAGAGTAATTGAGAGGGGAGGGGTGAATTAGTTACCATAAAAATAAATCCTAGATCCCTTAAGATGTCAGTAAAAAACAAAATCAAACTCTATTAAATATGCTACTCTAATTCAGTTAGCGTTGGTTAACACAGTAACTCAGTTTACACTAACAATCATTGTCACTCGATAAACACTCAGTTAATACTGAATAGATGCACTCTTACTTTGTTAACACTGAATCATGTAGATCTTATGATATTAATTGTGATTAATCTTAATTAACTTAGTTGTATAATCATAAAGAAAATAATATGAACACAAGAGACACAAGGATTTAACGTGGAAACCCAATTTGGGAAAAACCAACAATTGTAACTAGTTCCTATTTTTCACTCTTTTGAAGTTAGCCCTATTAGATGTCAACCCTATTAAAGGTTACAAAACACACTGTTGGGTATGACCCCATTAAAGAATTTAGTTCACCTTGTTAGGAGTGGTCTTGTTAGAAGTCTTTAGACACTTCAATCTAGAAATGACACCTTGTTAGAGGATTTGGAAAATAGTTGTTAAGATAACTCTATTAAGAGATTTGATTCACTACTATAATTATTAGAGAGTAACAATGATATGACTTGATTTCTCATGCAAACTATATTTTATGATTTTAGATATCTTTTCTAGTTTGAATACTTGATCCTCCTTGATCATAATGCTCTTTGTAGCTCGGTTAACTCCTAATTTTCTTCCTTGATTTATCTTTTCAATCCCTTGCTTGTTCTTATCTCTCCAAACATTGACATTTCAAATTCCTTACTCATTTTCATAGAATTTGTTTTGGATAAATCATCATTTCCAGTAAATAATGTATCATCCACAAAGATTTCTACCAACATAATCTTCTTATCTGGTCCTTCTTTGATGTATAGGTTGATATTATCATTAGTTCTTTGAAAACCAATCTTTATGAGATAATTATTTAACCTTTCATTCCAAAGCTTTGTGTAGTCCACAAACCATGTCTTTTTAGCTAGGATCAATGAAATCTTCTAGGTTCTTTATGTAGACTTCCTCTTCTAAGATTCCATTCAAGAATGTTGATTTCACATTCATCTTATATACTTTGAATCCTTTGTGTGTTTCATATGCAAGGAGTGTTCTAACACCTTCATGTCTAGCAACAAGAGAAAAAGTTTCATCATAGCCAATATCTTCAGTCAATACTTTCCTCTTGAGCATAAACCTTGCAAACTAATCTTGCCTTATTTCTTGAAATGTCTCCATTCTCATTTAGCTTATTTCTAAATACCCATTTTGTGCCTATTAAATTATTTTCCTTAGGTCTAGTAACAAGAGTCCAAGTTTTATTTTTTTCTATCTGATCAATCTCTTCACTCATTGCTTCTATCTAGCTTTCATTCTCTAATGCATCTTTGATAGATCTAGGTTCAAATTTAGTAAGAAAACATGTAACTTTTAATTTGTTCCTTTTCATTATAACAACTAACTAATCTACAATGATTTTATTGGGTACACGATGCCTTCTGACATATCTAGCAAGTCTAGGCTCCTTTCTAAATTCATTAGGTTCACCATGATCTTTTGAATCATGTTCAGGTTCCACTATCTATGACTCGAGTCTATCAGATGACTTGATTTACACTTGCTGAAACTCAATTCCTTCTTACCGTGACTCAGGGCCTTCAGACTATGAATTAGGTTGCATTGATTGTAACTTAGGTTGAACTAGGGATTTTGGGGACTTGGGTGGTGAAGATTTCTTATTGCCATTTGCTTGAACTTCAGGTAAAGTATCTAGCTCATAGTAAAAAAAGTTTTTGGAGTCTTTAGGTTCTTTCCTTCTTTGTTCTTTAGACTCCTCTACAAACTCATCAATCTTCACATGCAAACTTTCTATAATTTTGTGAGTAGATATATTCAAAAATTTGAATGCTTTACTCTTATTGGAGCATCCCAAGAATATGCCTTCATCACTTTTTACATCAAATTTTCCTTTTCCTTTCTCCTTTAGAATATAATTTTTTTTCCCAAATACTTTGAAATAACACACATTAGGTTTATAGACATACTATAACACAAAAGGTGTTTGATTTAAATCGTTCTTCAACTGAACGTTGTTCAAGGTATAAATTAAACTACTGATTGCTTCATTCCAGTATTTGATAGCAACATTCTTCTCTGTCATCAATGTCCTTGCACAATCCATGATTGATCTATTCCTTCTTTCATCAATACCATTCTACTAAGGTGTACCAGGTGCAGATACATATCTTTTGATTCCTCTTTCATTGTAGAATTGATTGAATTCATTTGAGATGAATTCACCTCCTTTATCCAATCTTAAACATTTTAGTTTCTTTCCTATTTCCTTCTCAACTTTAGCCAGATACCACTTGAACTTCTAAAAAGCTTTTGATTTATCCTTTAAATACATAACTATAATCATCCTAGAATAATCATCATCAAATAAAATAAAGTACTTGTCTCTAGTGTAGATTTGTATGCCAATAGGTCCACAAAAGTCTTTATGAACCTACTTCAAGACTTCTTCATAATGATATTTTTTCTTTTAAAACTTGTCTTTCCCATCTTTCCAATTTGACAATTCTTGTACATGCCCATATTAGATTTATTCAGGCTTGGAATGCCTCTAACCCTTTTGGTCTTTCTTATGTTGACTAGGTTATCAAAATTCATATGACATAACCTTCTATTCCATAACCAACTTTCTTCTAGTTGAGATATGAAACATGAATTTACAGTTAGATCTAGGTAGAATAGATTACCTCTTGTTTGATTACCAGTCCCAACTAGATTTCCATCTCCATCCAGTAACTTGGCTTAGTCTATTCATGAATTCTACCTTGAATCTAATGTTATTCAGTTGTGCCACACTAAGTAGATTATGCTTCAGTCTTTCAACTCAATAAGAATTATTACATCTAAGATCATTGGTTAGTCCAATACAACCTTTTCCCTTCACATAACAAGGTTCATCATTTCCAAATCAGACACTCCCACCATCATAGTGTTCCAAGTGCTCAAATTTAGATTTATCACCTATCATATGGTGAGAACAACCACTACCAATAATACATGTATCATTCTTACTAACATGAGAAATTAGGGCCATCTTATCATTCTCATTATATGAGTCATCTTTAATAACAATGTAAACCATTTCATCTTCTTCACTACTATCAGAATCTTTAGCCATGTAACAAGATTTCTTACCTTTGTCCTTGTAGTATTTGTAGCTTTTGAAATCCTTCTTTCCTTTGTACTTGTCTTTCTTCTTTTCTTATTTGCCTTCTTTGTTTGGACACCTTGCAACAATGTTACCAACTTCTTCACAAGAAAAGTAGATCAAAGGAATTTTTTTGTTGTACTTTCCTTTGTCTTTGGGAAATATTCTTGCAAGAAATGCTTCAATGAATTCAAGATCATAATCAAAACCATCTTCATCTTCACTATTAGACTTGTTTCTTTTAGACTTTTCATCTTTCTTCTTGAGTGATAGCTTGGCTTGGAGTGTAGACTCAAAGTTACTAGAGTTAGGAACATAGTTATCAAAATTATTTAACAATGAAGTCAACCTTTGCACTAGTGCATCCAAGGTTATATCATTCTTAGGATCACATCTAATTTCTTGAATAGCTAACACTCTAATTGCATAAACTAGAAGAAGGGTTCTAAGTACCTTTCTTACCACTATTACATCATCAATTTTCCCACCCGAGGCTTTACTTGCATAGACACTAGCTTTGATTCTTTCACTGTACTGTGCAATGTTCTCATCTTCTCTCATCTTCATATGATCAAATTGACCTCTAAGACTTTTTACATAGGCTCTCCTTACATTATCATCACCTCTATAGAAAGCTTTTAGTTTGATCCACATTTCATAAGTAGAAACACAATCTTTTACCTCATCGAATTTATCATAGTTGAGAGTTGAAGCAATGTAAATCATCATAATGTTATGGTTCTTCTTTTATATAATCTCTTCCACAATCATAGTTAAATTAGGTGCCACATACTTGGTGTTCAGATACTTCATGCTCAAGTCTCCAATGGTTGCCAAATGCAACTTCATAAGTTCTTTACATGCTTGGAAGTTATCTCTATTCAGCTTAGGAATCTCATTTCTATAATAAATCTTGATCTTTAGCATAGGTCCTGAAAAATTATCTACAAGAAACAAAATATTTGATATCAATTGTTAAAAATGTAAGAGGAGTAATTAAGAGGGGAGGGGTGAATTAGTTAGCACAAAAAAAATCCTAGATCCCTTAAAATGTCAGTACAAAACACAATCAAACTCTACTAAATATGATGTTTTAACTTGATTAGCATTGAAACACTCAATTAACATAGTAAATTGGTTTACACTAACAATCACTATCACTCGGTAAACACTTTGTTAATATTGAATATATGAACTATTACTTTGTTAACACTAAATCATGCAGATCTTATGATATTAAGTGTGATTAATATTAATTTACTTAGTTTTAAAATCATAAAGAAAATAACATGAACACATGAGACACAAAGATTTAACGTGGAAACCCAATCTAGGAAAAACCACCAATTACAACTAGTTACTATTTTTCACTCTTTTGAAGTGAGCCCTATTAAGAGCCAACCTTGTTAAAGGTTACAAAACACACTTTTAGGTGTGACCCTATTAAAGAATTTAGTTCACCTTGTTAGGAGTGGCCTTGTTAGAGGTATTTAGACACTTAAATCTAGAGATACCACCTTGTTAGAGGATTTGGCAAATAGTTGTTAACTCTGTTAAGCAATTTGATTCACTACTATAGTTATTAGAGAGTAACAATGATATGAACTAATTGCTACTGTAAACTATTATTTCTAATTTCAGATCTCTATCTAGCTTGAATATTTGATCCTCCATGATCAAAATGTTATTTGTAGCTCAGTCAACTCCTAATTCTCTTCCTTGATTTATCCTCTCAATCCCATGGTTTTTCTTATCTTCCATAATTCAATCCTCAACTTGACCTTATAATTATATGTTTTATCTTGTTAGGTTGTCTTGAATACAATTTAAAATAAATGAAATTCATCCTATGAATCGGCTATAGAACTAACCAATAAAATTGATATAGGAAAATCCTTCGTTAGCTGACCCAACTTAGTCAACACTAACTCAGAAATGATCTTCCTTCAGAATTCCTTTGGTAACCAAGTGAGCTCAGTTAACACTAGTTCCTTGCCAAAAAAAATTTGGTTGTCAAGTGAACTTGGTAGACACTATCTTCCTGCAAAATCCCTTTGGTAGTTGACTGAGCTTGGTTAATACTCGCTCTGAACTTGGTTAACATTGAGATGCTCACCATACATTGCAAAATCCTTTGACTCCCAAGTGAGCTTGACATACACTGATTACTCAGTATATACTTGACATTTGTGTAACATGAAAGAAAACATACAATTGAATGATTGTATCCAACACTTTTTAAATAACCACACAATAGGAACATAACAACAATGTGACAATAATTCAATATATGATACCAAAGCACAAGTCTTTGTTCATAAAATAACTGATTACATGAAATATGCCTGACTATAAGGCCTTTTAGGTTAGGGCAAAATACAAACAACAATTACAATAATAGTTCTACAAGATCCCACAAAATCAAACTTACAATCCCAATCTCAGCTAGTCCAGATCCACACTTTAGTAGAAACCTCCAAGGACAGCATAACTTGTGCTCACAAGCCCACCAAGTAATCTTCTAGTTTTCAAGTCATAGCTACTAGCTCTTAAAAGTTTGCATCTACACTTCATCCTAATCTCCAAGCTGGATAACAATGACTTAGAGACTCCACAAGACCCCCCTATTATACCCAAATAAGCCACAATTTGGCCTAGTTCATTTCAAATTAAATTAAAACCAATACATTAAATATATGTTGAGCCAAAATTTAGCTACAATAAAAATTAAATAACCCAAATTCAACTCATAGACACCTTTAAGAACCAATACTAGATTGAGCGTCAGAGAGACCAAGCTAAGCATTAGCCAAACTACAAGCATTTCTGAGCTCCCAGTGCATGCCAAGCAACCAAAACACTTGAGGACTATAGTGAATGTTAGGCAACCCATACAAGTGAAACAATCAACACCTACTAAGCATAATAGGTGTCGAGCAACCAATACAAGCTAAGCACCACAGAAGGTGTCGAGCTCCAACAATGTCCGAGTAACTCAGCCACAACTAGACCCTTTAGTGACCAAGCACCACTATTTGGTGACTGAGTCCACAACAACTAGCCAAAATACCTCCAATCATGTGGGCAAGCAAACCCATGATGCTCTTGTATAAAAAACCCTAGGTTCGAAAAGATGTTCTCAATAGCTAGAAGAACATCTTCTATGATTCAACACATAAATCCCAAATTGGTTCTTCACATACATATCCTCCAAGTCTTTAACTTGCACACTCTTTCCCTTGTTCTTGTTCTTGTTCTTCACATCCATCCTAGGTGTGCTACATGTCTGTTTTCAATGCTAATCTCCAACCTTCTCAGAATCCTTCAACTCACTTCTAGGATCAAACATTCCAATTTCATTTTCTCTCTTGATATAACATTTTATTTCAAAGATTCTAAAGTATTTCATAGTAGGTGTATTCCCAAACTAACGTTCATAGAGTGTCCTACTAGTACCTTATTGTATCTAAACTTTTTTCATAGTGTATACCCTAGCTGGAAGTTTTTTTTTTCTCCAATAGATATGTGTCAAATCTCCTTCAAGCATCATTTGTCTAGCCATTTCACTCACTGACTTGTTCCTTCTTTCCTCCATTCCATTCTATTGTTGTGTTTTAAGAGCTTCATTTACTAACTTGCTCCTTCTTTCTTCTATCCCATTGTCTAAGAAAAAATTCCAACATTATTATTTTAAAATCATCAATTAAAGAATGAAATATCTTTGACCATAAAATCTCTTATCTTTGTAGGACCACACAAATATGTGTGAATAATCTCAAACTTATTTGATGTAGTGAATAACTTTATTGGAAATTAACCTTTCTTCTATTTATCCATCACACACTCCTTGCATACCATTTTAGAGGGTTTCAAAATCTTAGAAAAATCTCTTACTACATTAGTGTTATTGATCTTTATAATGTTATCAAAGTTTATATGAAAAAATGTTTTGTACAATAGCCAACTATCATCGACTATATAAACCAAAAAACTTATCTTAGAAAGAATCAATTGAAATACATAACCTCGAATGGTTCTTATACCTCTTCTAACTAATTGACCATTTTTTTCTTTGATTATGCATATCTTCTTAGTACATTACTGAAGATATCCCTTGTCAACTATTTGTCCAACACTCACCTAGTTATGTTTTACTCCATTGAAAAAATAGATATCCTTAGTGTTAGTTTTACCATAAAGTATTATGCATCCTTTTCCTTTAATAGGAAATGGAGAATTATTACCAACACTGACTACTCCACCATCATAAATCTTAAACTCAATAATATTTTTTCTGTCACCTGCCATATGATGCAAACATCCACTATCTATAATCCACAAAGACTTTTTTTTTTCTATATGTGATACAAGTATTTTATCCCCTTTTTCAATACTTTCTTCCTTAATAGAAGAAAACCCTATTTCATCTTCATCATCATTGTCTATACATTTTATCTCTTTGAAATCAAACTTATCATCACTAGCATAAATGAAATCTTTAGGAATCTTTGACTTATAAGGTTTTTTAGGTTTCCCCTTTTTAACTCTCTTAGAACATTAATATGAAAACTAACCAAATTATTTGCAACACCAACAGGAAAAATAATTCTTTCCTTTAGGTTCTCTCTTTGAAATCAATGAAAAAGCTTCATCAATTTTCTCTTCTTTATCACTTATATGTTCCCATTCTCTAGAAAAAAATCACCACTGGTGCTTGTACTCTTAGTTAGTACTCTTTTATCTTTAAGCACACTAGTTCTAAAAGTAGTCTTCGATCTATGTATATTAGATTTCAATCCTAATTCATATGCTTGCAACTTTCCAATTAAATTATCTTTGTTAAATTCTAGTATAGCTAGTATAATTTCTTCCATAGCTAACACCTTATTCTAAAAATCATAGGTAAGTGATCTCAAAATTTTGAAACACACCTCATCTTCTTTATAGTTCTTCTACATCCTTTAATTCCTACAATAATCTTAGTGATCCTTTGTGAAAATGGTCTAATATATCCATCTTCCTACATTCTTGCATTCTCAAGCATAGGTTTTCAATTCTACACTTTAGACTTCTTTGTTTGTACATCTCCTTGATAAAGTACTTCAAACCTTGTCCAAATATCATATGGAATATGTAGACCTTTTACCTCAACAAATTTAGATTATGGAAGTATAGAGATCAAAGCTTCTGAAGCATACATATTGTACATGAAATGTTCCTTTTTTTTAGAAATACACGAATCTAGATATTTTTTCTTCCACCATAGTCTTCTACATCTTTGTAGTCATCTAGTAGTCTAACCCCATGCATAGAAATTGAGTCTTCATGTTGTCCTTTGAATTTTCATAGTTCTCCCCACGAAAATTCAGACTTTCCTTTCTGAATTCCATGGATCTCCTTAAGCTACAAAGCTCCCTAATCAAGGACCTAATGCTCTACTACTAGTTGTTAGAAAGTAAATTTGAAAAATACAACTAAGATGGACAAATCAATTGTATCCCAAGTATGAATTAAATCCAACTTATTAAATACAACCTTAATAACCAATGACGTAAACAATGTATATGTTTTTCTGGGATCAATTGTGTGAATATTTTTTTGGCAGTAATATTTTAGATCATACTAAATGATCCATCATTTTCATGTTCCTCTTCAATCCTGCATCCTGATGACGCATCATGTAGTATGATCCGAATATTGGTACTAAAAAATATTTTCACAAGATCAATCCTAGAAAAAATATGTACATTAGTATAGATTGTGTAAATTTGATAGACTTAATATGAACAATGACAAGAGATATAAAATATAAAATAATGCAATGATTTGTTAACTAGGGAAACCTTTATTAGAAGAAACATCCCAGTTCCTTATAAAAGAACATAATCATGTTAGGAGCCAAATATAATACAATCAGTACATATAGGCCCTATAAGGAGATTCTTAATCACTATTAGAAAATTCTATACTTGCTAGGAGAAATAAAGAAGACAACTAAACCCATTGTCCTAATTACTTCAACACTCTTATACTTAATAGATATTTAGGATAAAAAATCCAACTAGTGCACTAACTAAATATGTAAGTTGATTTCCAACATAGTTCCTTTTAATTTATCAGAACAACATCAGCATAATCTTCTACTCTACTCTAATCAAATTAGCATACTCCGACCTCATTTGCATCAATACAAAATAATGTGATAGTATTACCCAAGAAAACAACCTTTCCTTTATACCTTCTAATAACCAATTGAGTTTCCCTCTTGAGCTTCCATAATGCATAATTAATTATATAAAACCTCAATAGGATATTACAATAAAGTTCCACACACTAAAATACACTTTACAACTTCCAAAATAAATCCCAATACAAGAGTCGTCCTGCCAATGAACATATCACATGTTACACCTTAGACATATTCATAGAATAAATTCTAGCATCTTCTAACATAAACATAGGATCACAAACATGCCCTCAACTATGATTTGACATTTCTCATCTTAATTCCATCTCAATAACTAAATATAATTGAGATAAAAAAAACTTATTACTTGAATATTGGCCTACAACTAGTCTTTACTAGATCAACATAGACTAATCTAATCCATCATATTATTACAAACAAACACATGTGTATCATCTCAACATATTT
Source organism: Cupressus sempervirens (assembly GCA_028749045.1). Taxonomy (NCBI): domain Eukaryota; kingdom Viridiplantae; phylum Streptophyta; class Pinopsida; order Cupressales; family Cupressaceae; genus Cupressus; species Cupressus sempervirens. Next base: position 198,585,399 of record CM053793.1, on the reverse strand, counting down.
CCAAATATTAATAGAATCTTCCATATCATAACTTATCATATCCCAACCTCACTGACCATACCAACCTCTATGGTGTACAAAAATACTATCGAACATGATCTCAAATACATATATGTTGACATCAAAAAAAAAATATCATGAGTACATTATATAAAAATCCAATCCAAGTGCCAACCACTCACTAATTCTAAAAATATGTTCCTTGTTAAAGGATGTGATCTTGTTAGAAGCCAATTATAATGTATTTAGTATAATAGTTCCTATTAAAAGAAAGATCTCTAGGTAAAAGCACATATTTGTGTCACCTTTTAGGACCCATAAACTTGTTTTGGTCAAATCTCATTCCTTTATCAAAACTCAATTTTTCTTAAAAATAAAAAATTATCCTTTTATAGAACTTGGATTCAATACCATGATCTTATAAATTTCATTTTTTTTCATTAGTTATAATATATTATATTTTTAAAATATTATAAGTATATATTTAACATTTAATAATATGTTACCTCAAAAAAGGAAAAAATAATAATAAATCATATCAAAAAATGGTGCAAGATCACCTAGTCAAAGCTCTATTTTTGGTTGCTAGTTTTCATTTTTGGCATGTATTGACTCTAGCCAAGTCAGGAGTGTGAGTTTGGACCTTTCAAGGTCATGTTTGAGTTTATTCCTAGGTGAAGTTTCCATTCTACGAGATTTTGAGTTTGCTTATTTAGTGTTGCTTGTTTTAGGTGTTATGGGTCTAGGACCATAAACGCATGAGAAAGATATGATTTTTAACCTATCTTGTCATCCATGATGTTTTTACATTCCACTTCATGGATGGGAGATCCTACATATCATTTGGAGCAAGAAAGAATAAATATGTAAAAAAGATGTCAAATATTGACAAAATTGTCGAATAGGGAAAAGTGGTAAAAAACACATGGATTGATTTTCTAAAGGCTAGATCATTGCCTATAAATAATTAATAGACTATGTTAGACCTACTTGCAAGGCTCCAAGTGTTAGATGTTCATAACTTACAAAAGTGCAAAAGTTGTCAAAAACTTTGAAAAGTTACTTGAAAACATTTGAGCAAGAATTGCACATGTCATGGTTTAGAGGTTGATGGTTGCAATGACTATCTAAAACCTTTTGGTAAACTTATAAAAACCACAAAATGACCCATTCCAAGGGTTGGAGATTGTAAAAGGAAATTTTTGTCATTAAACACTACAAATTCTGCCCCAGTGTTGATAGTTTTACATGTTTAATTAGTTTGAATGATCACAATAATGGATTGAAGTTGAATTTTTTGCTTTGGTTTAATGTAGTTCATGCTTGTAGAGTCATTTTTGTTTCAAAATACTAGGTCATAGAAGTTCTTTTTTTTTATTTTGAAAATCTTTTATGAACACTTTGTGTTGGTTTGGTCTTGGCAGTTTTCACAAAAATGGTTCCCCATGAGTTCCTACCATGGATTCATCATGGCCTTAAGGGAAATGGGAATAGATCCATTGTACATAATATATATAGATTTTGGGTTTGTAGAGAGTTGTTTAAGAAATTTCAATGTAATGCCCTAGGCAAGTCACAATTACTTGGTTAGGCAATCATAAAGCTTGTAGGAAGGTTTGGGAGGTTTGAATGGAGAGGGGTGAGTGAAGTTACTATATGCTAGAGGAGAAGGTTTCAAATAAATTTTTGATAAGCCTTTGAATAGACCCTAGCTGATGGTGACAATTCAAATGAGAAACCCTTAAAAATAGGCACAAAAGTTCTCTAAGGTGTACGGAGACAAGGAGACAATAGGGTTACTGAACAACAAGAAGGAAGTTCAGGAAGAGGGGGTTTCAATAGAGGTTGATGCTCTAACACTAGTTAGAGAGGAAGGAGTAGTAACCAAGGGAGATGATCCTATTTTGCCACCATGAAGTGCTTTCATTCACTAGTACATTTGGGTTCAATTTTTGACCTTTATTGGTCAAATTTTCAACCCAAATTTCAACCAAATTTCAACTAAATTTGACCAACCCATTGGTCGATATTTTTTTGGTCAAAATTTTGACCAATCTATTGGTCGAAAACCCAACAAGCCATTGTCTAAGGTCATGCAGGAATTGGTCAAAATTTTGACTAGCAAAGGTAGAAAAAAAATTGCACGTTGGTGGAAATTTTGACTAACAAAGGCAAAAAAAAATTTAGGCATTGTTAGAAATTTTGACCAATGAAGGTGGAAATTTTGACCAACAAAGGTGGAAAAAATTTGAGACGTTGGTGGAAATTTCAACTAATAAAGGTAGAAAAAAATTTAAGCGTTGGTGGAAATTTTGACCAATGAAAGTGGAAATTTCGACCAACAAAGGTAGAAAAAAGTTTAGGTGTTGGTGGAAATTTCCACCAACAAAGGTTGAAAAAAATTTAAGTGTTACTGGAAATTTCCATCAACAAAGGTCGAAAAAACCCAAGCATTGGTGGAAATTTTGACCAATGAAGGTGTACATTTTTTTTAGGCATTCTATAAAATAGTTCACATGTCTTGCCTATGATATGACATTTTACATGCATCCTACACTCTCTCATCCGGTTGATGATGGATTACGCAAAGTGATCTAAAACCATGATTCTAAAAAACACACACAATCAAATCCAAAATGAACTTGCACTACAAATGGATTATGGAAATTTGATATTGTTAATTTTACATGCATGTCTACCAAGACAAATATATGTTTAAGTTGTGATTGTCCTCGTAGACATGCGTGCAATTTTACCAATATCATATTTCCACAATCCATTTGTAGTGCAAGTTCATTTTAGATTTGATTGTGTGTTTTTTAACATCATGGTTTTAGATCACTCTGCGTAATCCATCATTACCCAAATGAGAGAGAGTAGGATGCATGTAAAATGTCATATCATAGGCAAGACATGTGAACTATTTTATAGAATGCTGCAAAAACATCGACAATAACAACTCCCATCTACCCATCTGTAGACTCCATGGCCATGCTTCAACCCATCAAGCCATTGCCCATCATATTTATCCCCATTAGTCTCACTCATAATCCCCATTCGATCATGGGTTTCCACCATATCTTCTAACTTATCGTAAAAGGCAACAAGGTTAAGCATTCTAAGGTTGGCATGAAAATCTAGCTTCTCTTTTTCTTCCTTGAAAATCACTTCTTTGAAGGCATGATAGTATACAATCTTCATCCTCACACATCTGTTTCTATAATCTCTTAGTCTTGCCATGTGTCCCACTTCCTCCAATTTCACCATTTCTGCCTTTAGCTTATTGATGTTCTCCATGAGCTTTTCCTCCAAGCAAAGACTGGCCTGGTAAGAAATAAAAAGAACAATTCTCAGTACATATTAATTTAACAAACAAATTCTGCATCACAAAGCTTTTCATAGTTAAACTCAGTTTCATATGTACCAATTTACTATGGACTGATGTTTTCTACTTATGTATAAATATATTCCAACTATAAGACAATTATTAGGATTCAATTATATAATTTTTGAATCCAATCTATTGATTCATTTACATGAATAAATGATTGGCTGTATATAAAAATCTATGACTTTTTAGTTGAATTTATGAACTCATTTCTCATGAGTAGCTGTATACAAGAATCTCTCTAATAAGAATGATGGTAGTAGATGGATGCAATAAAAAGACAAATAAAGAGGAAGGAAATAAATGGACAAGTTATTATGGATCAGTTAAGTGGGTTCTTATCACTGATTACTTATGAAAAATAGACCAACAAATTTAATTGAAAAAATACACAATTAAATTCTAGTTCTAGAGGTATCATAATTTAACTTGCTGTGAAAGAATATCAAAACTTTACATACTAAACAGATAAAAATAGTTTTCATTTTAGAAATTATAAAAAATAAATTAAAATATAGATCAAAGTCTAAATGCTAAATCCGCCATTCACTCTTGCAGGTTACATCATGGATCCAATGATAGGCTTCCAAACCTGATTGCTAAGTAATTTGTAGTTCTCTTTAGCTATATGAATTAACAATTTAACACTAAATTCTATTCTTCTAAACCCAATTCTTCTCTTCTATCAAATCAAGAAAGTGAAAACTAAATTCTATTTAGGAAATTGCATTTTGAGTACAATGAAGGATAAAAAAGTTCTTAAAAAACCAAGCAAGATGACAAATTAGAGGGCATTTTGAAACTAGCCTCCATCTTTTCTTTTTTGGCTTGCAAATAATTAAAAAGTAAGATGAATAATATCAAGAAGCTTAATTGAATTCCAAGCCCAAGAGCATCTAGTTGGACTTCCATGGTAGAAGAAGGTGCACCTTGTGATAAGGGAAGCATAGAAAGCCCTTCCAAGTTAACACTGCTTGTGTCAGCATGGAAGACTGCATCATACCCAATGTGATTTGAAATATTAGCCCGATATTTGGTAGTAAATAGGGAATTCAATAAGAATTGTTGTAAACACGAAATTCAAGAAATGAATTTCATTGATATGTGTAACATTTTAATTGATGATAAAAAACTCTATAAAATTAGTAGGAGTAAAGGAACTTCCTCGATAGGAAGCTCTGCTCCAACATCCCGTTGAGCTACCATAGCCTAAAGAAGAGGAAGGAAGAGATAACTATTAGAATCCTAAACAACATACAAATACCATAAAAAAATCAATACATGCATAACTTGAATGAGTGTGGCTAAAAATCATGCAAGCAGTGTGTAAATGCTTGTCATAAATAAATTAAATGAAAGAAAACATTCAATAATATCTAAGGGACAACTAGCATATAAATATCAAAAAACCTCCAACGAATTACTTTCATAAAATTGTAAGCTTATACAACTATATATTGTAGGTAGTAGCAGATAGAAGAAAAGGGAATAGAAACACAGGAACAAGGATCCAAGAAATTTTTTATTCTGGAGAATCAAATGGAGCACTAGCATTCAAGATGGATGCTTTTGCAGGACAGAGACTGGGACAAAGACACACAACTTATATTCACCACTATAGGTCACTTGCACAATATCTAGGTGCTCCAACCTTGTATGGCCATCAGAAATGGACACTTGCATTAAAGAATGGTGCCCTTCCCTCTGCAAATGACAAAATTGGACACATGTACTAAAGAATGGAGATCCTACAGACTAAGAACATAAACTATTTTGCAGAAACACTACTCCACGACAATTCTACACTCTGACACTGGTGTCTGGACAAATAGTGGAGCCCTGAATACTAAGAGATGCATGATCATTCACAGTTTAATCAGATTGACATATAAACTGCTATATGGACTCTGGACATCTAGAAAGCTAAATATTTACCTAAATAGGGACAAAAGACAAGGGTGTTGTTGTTTGGGAGACTTTCTTGGTCAGTCCTCTAGGTGGTATCTTTCAACCTCAACTGAGCCGATTGAATATTTGGGTGTGTGAGATATGCTAGAGACTAGCCAAATACTGTTAAGTGGTGTTTACGAGAGACAAAACAACAAATCTTGGATACCAAGTTCAAAAGAAGGTAAAAATTAAGAAAATAATAAGATCATTGTTTCTTAGCTGTTGAAATCTAACTTGTAAGAAAATGTTTCTTAGCTTTTAAAACCTAGCTTGTATCCTATGTATTCAAAATCTAGCAGCTCATACCCAAACAAAAAGTGACAAGATGGAATCAGAGCTAGAATGAACCTAAAGCTAACCCTAAATTCTTCTCAAGGCAGAACTAACAAAAATTATGGCAAATAGAAGATCTTTTCCCATGCATGGTATGACAGCTGCACAAAAATACCCATAGCTCTTGCATGCCGCAACATCTCTATTAGGAATTGGAAAAGTGCATTTCCTCTCACAGAAAAAATGTTTCTTGATAGTTCACAACTTCTAAGACCTTTGTTGTGAAGCTAAAAGATGGAGAGGATAAAGATAACAAAGGAATAATTTATGAGATTGAACTAATGTCAAATTTATGAATTACGATAGTAGAATCCAAAGAGAATGCCATGTTTAAATACATACACTAATATTTCATAAGCATAAGATACCAACAAGTCTTGCATGGGAATGTACCTAGTACAATCAATTATGAGAAGTTGTGATGACATAAAAATGCCCATTAGAAGAAAACAGTCTCAGAATGAGGAAGATGTCAAGATTTTCACAGTTGAGAGTTATGCCATTTTAACCAACTTATGTCGCATTTAGAAAAATCTCCAAAGGCTATATGGCCTCAAAATTTTTACTCACACAGGAAAAAAATCACATTAATTTATTTCATGTGAAAATTATACCATAAAGAATATATATGTCCCTCCTTTCAAAGTGTCAATTTAGATATTATTGTCCACATTTAAGTTTTTCTCTCTCATTTCTTGACAGAACCATCTTGAGCTCTATGAGGAAACTACAATCTGAAAACTCAATAGCTAGGAATCAGTCAGGTAGCTAAATGATGGTCTCATTCTAGTTAACTTCACTGAATGATAGACAATAAAAAAAATTGATTTAAAAACATCTTTACTGAAGCTCATAGTCCTTGCCAACAATTTAAAGAAGATTATAACATATTCACAAGTAAAGCTTTTATATTTTGTATTTTACATCAAAGTCGTACAAAAACCATAAAAAAGAAACAATGGAAAAACACCAACATCCAAACAAATACATGCATGACTAAATAGTAAACAAAGTAGCATGTGCATTTAACTTTCTATATGATGCTTGACAAGCATGAATTCACACAATTTATTAACCCCATTCAAAGCAATATCACCAATCATAAAGTAACACCTTATCCAACTAAAACCTCTAATCTAGGGAGACTGTACTTACCCGATCTGATGCAGAAAGAATTGAATGAAGATTTGGTATTGAATTAGCACTTTCAATCATTACAGTCAAATGGATATCCACACCACAACCTTCACATAATCACAAATACAAATGCATTGATATTTTATCACATTTTAAATTCTGATTTAAAATATAAATTAAGGGAACATGCTATATCAAGCCCAATACTATCTGCAAAGGATTATATTACACTGGAAAGTTAAAATTTTGCTTCAAAGGTTTACTTTTAAGGTAATCTTTCAACTCATGCACCACCTTAGCATCTTTAACAAAGGAAACAACATAATAGTCTATGTCATTCTCAACTCCAAATTTAATATCATCCCAATCTTTATTTGTGAAAAAAAAAGACAAGAAATAGATTTTATCAAATACCAAATTAAGCTATCTCAGATGTTGTGTTGGTCAAAACAACTCATCACATATACAAGTAAAAACAAAATAAAAATATTACACATATTTCAAGATTGATAAACATATCATTCAATTATATTCTAGGTAACTTCAATCAATCAATATTAGGTACAAAAAAGGGAAATCACAATGAAATCAAAGTCCCTAAGAAAGAAGCAGATTGAGATGTACATGTCAATAAGAAACAAAAATCTAATTTTCTATGCATGCCTGAGAGTTGATAAAATGGTCTTAACCTGTAATGGAAGGCAGGGTAGCACTTTTTCCATGCACATTTAAGTGTCATCGTGATTTAATCTCTCCTCCATTGATTACTTCACAAATTATAGAATCCGATGTTTTTGACTTCACTTGTAGTGACATCATCGTCCCTAGAGAAATTCAAATAACGATAAGAAATAGAAAGCTATGAAAATGTTGTGAATAGCATTAGTAACATTAGTAGATCTCCACTTTTGACTTTAGGGCCCTACAATAAAATGATCTTTTAATTTATTGTTTGAGCAAAGGACTAACTTAAAAGACATATAAAAAAGGGGGTTATCTAATAAATTGCACCTAAAACACAAAAAATGACTATTAATAATGTAGATGTATTTTAATTTAGGATGAAAAAAAAGTGAAACAGATTTCAAATCTACATCTTTTTTGAGTGGCTAACAGTGTTGCAATATGAAAATAACCCACATTATGATGTTTTCAAACAGTTAGTTCCAGCAATAACCTGTATATAATAAAGGAGTTTCGACACCTATGCAACTCTAGATGAAAGAAAATCTTGTATGATCTTAAAGATTTCATGCATATTGGTAATATTCTCCTATTATAAGATTTCATGCATATTGATAATAATAAACTTATATATCATTTATAAAACAAACTCTAAGACATTAGCAGTAGAAAATGCTTCCTATTTAAATTACCTGCCAACAAAATAAGCGTCTCACATTGCAGATTAAAGCCCAGAAATAGTTATAGCAAATGCATAGAAATAGATCTAAGCCTAGATCAAGTAGCTCAAGTCCATATGAAATGTCTCAATGATTGAGTTTCTATATGTAGTTATCTTATTTTAGGGCACCAAATGGGTTTTATCCCATCACACAAGTAAATGATCTATTAAAATATCCTAGATTTGTAATTATAAAGCTTTGCTTTGAACAAAATGCCACAATCAAATTGTGAACTAGAGAATAGTGGAAGGCCACACAGGCAATTACTTCCCACAAATACTATGATAAGAAAAGATAATGCTCATGTTGGTCTGATTTTTTGTGTATCAAATTTTCTTTGAATCATAAAAAAAATTAGATGAGAATCCTCTAGTAAGTCATAGGGTTTTAGGTTTTTGTCTAGCGTATTATGATACCTTTGAAAGTCTATGAAAAACCCTAGGTTTGGCTTTTAAAATTTACCCTGGCACGAATTTTTTTTGAAAAAAGGGGCAAAGAACGGATATTCTTCTCTCGCCTGTTTGGACGTCATCGTTGAGTCTTATGAAAAAGGGTTTTAGTCCTACTATTGGATCCGATTTGAATCCACGGTTGTCACATACTCGCTATGGTAAGATGCTCATATGTTACGCATAGCGAGATAGGGATCAACGAAAAATTACCTGTGATAGTGAAAAGTGGAATCTGATGCCGCGAAATGTGTTCACGGGATGATCTTATACCATGTGATACGTCCCAAACCTGTCAGTTTCGAGAAGGAATGCATGTGGGAAAAAACTTGCAAGTGGTGTCACCAGAGTTCAAAATTATCCAGCGATTTGCCAAGTCACTAACGGGAAATACTTGCGATTTTTCGGTGGCGATATAGCGAATGCTCGGATGGCACTGGCTAAATAGCCATGAAAATGTACTGGTTAAATAGCCTGTGCGGTTACCTCCCTTACTTCCGTCAGCTCCTACAAAATGTACTGCCCAGCACAATTTTGGGCTGTGTCCTTTTAAATAGGCTTGGGGTAGCGTGAGGTTGATGAAAAATATTTATGGGGCCCTGAGCCCACGTGGTTGGAAGTTGGAAGTTTGTGGTCGTGGGCAGTTAGTGTTAGGGGTTGGGGTTATAGTGTAAGTTCTAGTTTTAGTATAAGTTAGTTTATATATATATTTTATTATTTTTTATTATGTTATATATATATATATATATAATTTAATTAATATGTGTCTTTTAAAAATTAGTTTAGAATTAAGTTAGTTTGTTTTTATTTAAAATTATTTAAATTAATATTAAATTAAGATTAGTTTTAAATTTAAATTAGTATTAGATTAGTTTAATTTTAAGGTAGTATAAATTTAATTTAGTTTTTAGTTCTTAATTAAATTTATTGTTTGTGATAATTAATTTAGTTTTAGTTTAAAGATAGATTAGTTATTTAAAATAAGTTTAAAATTTAGATTTTAATTGTTAGGTAGTTTAATTTAAATGTTTTAAAACATTGAAAATTTATTGTTTGAAAGTTAAGTTAGTAGTGTTAATGTCTTAATTTTTATTTTTATTTTTTTATTAATTTTAGTATTATGAGTTGTTAATGAGTAGTATTAGATTTTAGATAGTTTTTAAATTTTTTAGGTTTTTAGTATGTTTTTAAATTAGGATATTTGGCAATAGAGTTGTTTGTTTTGTATTAAATAAAGTGTTAGTTTAAATGATGTTAATTAGTATTTTTTTTTTTAGTGGAATCAAATATAATTGCTTTAAAAGCATAGTTGTGTTAATATTATTAAATAGTATCATTGTTAATTTATTTTTTAGGATTGTATCTTATAGACCAAATTCAACATATAATTATCTCTTCTTACACAATAATAAATTTACTTATCTATTTACCTTTATAATATATTTTGACAATTATATAAATATTATTAATTCTTATTTTCAATTAAATTTAATCGAAAAAAACTAATAATTAATATAGTGAAGTTGTAAACTTGTAAAAAATTTAAATTTAAATAGGAAATATTTGAAATAAATTTTCTAAAATTTAATTGATATAAACTCTTGGAGAACTACTATGCTAAATCTATGTGAATAGTTTTTTAATAAAAAATGATATAATATTTAGCTGAAACTTTAATAAACTTATTTTATACTCTAATTATTAAATTTGATTATTTTTAATTATTTTAAAAATAAATTTATATAATAAACTTCCCTATCTAAAATCTAATAATACTCATTAACAACTCATAATACTAAAATTATTGTCAAATATCCTAATTTCCTATTTAAAATTTAATTTATTACAAGTTTACTACTAATGTTTGCAAGAGCAAGACTGCAAATTAGAATCCTAAGCAAAAGTTCATGGGTCATTGCCACAAATGCAACAAACAAGGACATCAGGCACATGAATGCAAAACCAAGACCTTGAGCACACAAAGATTTGAAGGATACTCCTATAACTATCAGAAGTATGGAGATAGAGCATATGAGTGCAGATCCAAGCCTAAGTGGTCATCAAACAAATAGACAAAGGTAAATCACAATGGAAAATCTTATAATTAGGATTACAATACTAGGTATAGTTGTCACTACTATCAAGAGTATGGACATGTTCCTAATAATTGCATAAGAACACACTTTAGAAGTGACTACAAAAAATGGTTGAGTCAACTACATGTTTTAGTTGGTTGAAGACTGGTCACGTAAGTAAGAATTGCCCAAAAAGGTCAAAAGTGCCAAGCAATGATTCAACAAAGGCAAAGAAAAGGCAAATGTTGAGAATGTCAAAGATGAAATGAAAAATGCATGGAAGAGAAAGGAATATTGCAGCACATCAAGTTCTGATGGGATCTCTTCACCCAATGGGTCAGTTGATGACACCACCTCCAACTAAGAAATCAAGAGGTATGTGTGGGACTGATATTTAAATAATATATCATAATTATTTCCAAGGACTTAGTTTTGAAAAGATTATATTTTCATGAAGAAAGATGCAAAGTTTTGTTTAGAATCTTGAAGAAATCTTTTAGTTTTTCAATTTTCATGTTACTGTCAAGCATGAAAATTTTCACTTAAGTTGTCGAGTGAAATCTAGTTGATACTGAGCTATTATAGGTGATAGTGTTGACCAATCTCATAGTGGTTTCTAAGTAAGAAGTAACCTTCATGGAAGCTGAGTGAGTTTAAATTTCTATTCAAGCTAAGCTTACAGTTGTGTAAGAACTGGGCATTAATTACAAAGTTATGAGGTCTATATGATCAATTTTTTACTCATTTGACATCATTCAAATTTGGAGAGAGAACAAAGAGCTAAAGGAAAATTGAAGAGATCATTCTAAACATTTTCAAAGTGAATTCGACCACTATTCAACATTGTTCATCAAATTTTTGAAGGTATTTATTGTATGTTGAGTTACGCAATTTGAATTTCTATAAACCATAGGTGATAATTATGGTGCCTAGTTCTTCTACTACCAAGGTTAAAGAGGGAAAGGAGGTCTTGAATGTTCAACTAATTAACAATGAGATTAGACAACCAAATTTCAAAGCAATCTCTAATATTGCATATAAACAAGATCTGTTTGGTGTGTTATCCATGATACAACCACAAGTCTTAATGATTCAAGATGTGAAATGTTGTTCACATGTAAGGTGGGTAGCATAGGTGACATGGAAATCAAAGACCTATATGGAAAACTGTGTGAAAATGGAATACTAAAGGAGAAATACAAAATTGTAGAAATAAAAGGGTTAATCGTGCCCTAGATTTTCCAAATATTTTTAAGACTAAGTGGATTAAGATTATTTTAATCAAAATTCATGATAGCTCAGTATGGTTAGAAGATGGACCTATCAAGATAACCAAGAATATTGTGCAAATGGTAATAGGGTATCCAACCCTAGATAGACCTAAAACCATGAGGATTGATGTAAAAAAAGTTATTGAGAAAAATATAGGGGCAGTGTGGAATAAAAAAGGAATGACAATGGATACTATCATAGATCTCCTAATTTCTTTTGTAGTAAGGATTATTGCACATAAGTTCTTTCAATCAAGCAAATTGAACAGTGTACCTTGTATTGATGTTGATGTAGGATAAAAGATAGTGAAGAAGTATTGTACTTATGACCTTATCAAGCTTCAATTGCAACAACTATCAAAAAATTTGGGAGCCATGATGAAAACCAAGAGTGCACAATGAAGTTTGGATCAATACTTGTATGTATATTTTTCTATGTGTAGAACACATTTCCTTCCTTTGGAAAAGTTTCATGGAAGACAAACAAATCCATTGTAGTACAAATAGGAGAATTCATTGAGAAAATGGGAGAGAGCTTTGAGTCTATTATGACTATCTATTTTGAGGACTTTAAGTAGTCAATGAAACAAAGACACAAGATATCAGTGTCACTAGTTGAGAAACATTTCAATGATGTTTTCTTTCTAGTTGATACTGATTTCACAAATGTACAAGTTGTACTTCCAAGGGTTAATGGTTGAGATCACTAGGATATGAAGTCAATGTGGATGAGGCATCTATAGTAATTGCATCCTTTCTTGCAGAAGAAGAAGTAGATAATAAGGCTACTAACTTTGTAAATTGTGATGTTGCCAAATCAAAGATAACTATGGATCTAAAGACAACATTAGTGATAAGGAAGAAGAACAAGATTGTCAAGAAATTGAAAGAAAAATATGGTGAAGGGGAAAAGGAAGATGATGAAGATGATAATGATGATGAAGAAGAAGATGTACCAGCCCAAGCACCATTGGCCCTAACACAAGGTCAGGGAGAAGATCAAGGAGAAGAGGAAGTCGAGCTTGAAGAAGGTGTCAAAGGAGAAGAAGTTAGTGAAGAAAATATAACCATAGAGAAGAAAAGAAACAATAAAGCCTTAGTAGTCAACAATTAAAGAAGGTTGTAAAACCTAAGCCCGTAGTTCTAGCTACACAAACTAGCACAAGACCTACTACTAAGAAAGATGAAGGAGTAGCTAAGAAAAAACAAAACAAAGCTAGGAAAGCTATACAAGTTGATGTGTCTGAGAAGAGACAAAGGAGAAAGTACATTGCTCTAAATAAATCATATGAAGAGAGGATAGAATTTGATGATAATAGCCAATTTAAAGCGGTAAGTCACGGTCCTTCTGATTTAGATAATCTATGTGAAAATATAAAGAATAATGTAGATTTGAGTGGATTTCCACATATTGGATTTGATAGACTTGGAAAGCTAGAAATGGATAAAATAGAAGATTCAATATATGCCATGATGGTAACATTTAAGATGACTCTAATTGAGATTTCAAACTCTCTACTAAATACTTTATATGATAGAGTTGAGAAAAGATGGAAATCTAGTCTTACAATAGAAAGGAATATTAGAGAGACTACACTTGTAAGAGTGATGCCAGATTTAGGTAAAGCTAAGATGACTAAAGCCATAAAGAAGTATGCAGGGATATTTTCTACTAAATATCATGCATTTAATATTCTCCAAACTAAAATTGAAGATGTTCAGAAAAGTACCCAAATTTGGAAGGTAATTGAGGAGAAACCTATTGAGGTAGGTGAAGATAAAGATGAGCAAGAATTAATTGAGGTTACTAAAGTTGATACTGAGAAGGATGAACATATGGAAGGCACTGAAGAATGGGAACAAAAATAGGCAATAACTGAAGATGAGTAGCAACTAGAATAGGGTATACTAGATATACAAATGTTGAGTGCCAATCCACTACATGTGACAAAAGTAGACACTAAAATCATATAGATCAAGGATGTTTCTGACACTATGAATCAAAACATTAATTCACTAATAGAGGAGGAAATGAAGAAGATACTACTAGACACCACCACCAAGGAAAACTTATGTAGTCACCCTATATTGGTGAGTGTAGATGAACTTAAGGAGGTAGAGAAGACATTTATAGACGTGGAAACTCGAGACATCAAAAACCCCTTAATTTACTATGATGCAACCTACATTACCCATTGTAGTGTATCAAAGGAAAGAAACAACCACCATGGCTAACATCAACAAATTGGTGCAAAAATTTTTAGTACCAGAAGTTTCTACTCAAGCACGGGATGGAACACAAGTTCAAATAAGACAGGTAGATACTCATCTACCTACAACACAAGTTCAAGATGCAATTGAGATTTAAAAGAAAGAAGAGGAAAGATAGAAGATTCAAACTTGACTACATAGCCTTGTTGGAAGATTGGAGAGATTTTTGGAATATTGGTTTGATGATAATATGTAACACTCATGACTGAGTTTGTCATTGATGTCAATATAGCATGTTTGATGTCTTATGTGGTATCTAACAAAAGAACAATGGAAAGATCAATTTGATATGCTTGACTAGTTGAAAATATCAACCACTCATGGTTATGAGAGACACATTTGAGTATCTAGCATATTTAGTTAACATCGAAAGTAGAAAGGCTAAGTCTAGAAGAAGTTATGTAATTTTTGGTAATGTTTGTTCTAAGATAGAGTTTATAGAGGCATGTTTGGGTAAACTTGTTATATCTCTTAGCAGATTTGATATATTGAGGATGAAGGTTGAGGACTTGGAGAAGACATGTTAAGGATGTCATGGCTAAGCTCACTTGTAATAATATTATGTGTACAAAAAGTTATTCAAGTTGCAAGGTGGAAGATTTGTGTTATCGCTAAGTGTAACATGCTCTTAATGTGGTCCTATAATAATTAATTGAGAAGGATTAACAACCAACTCAAGGAATTGTTTAATGGACTTGGTATAAAGGAAGGATATTTTCCTTTATCATGGCATGGATATATGTGAATTATGAATGTTTGGAAAGTAACAGAGAGTATGGAATGTAAAGTTGAGCAAAGAAGTGCTTAAGTAAAGGAAACTTCATTGCCAAGGTTTTTCTAAGTGATCCAAGGTTTCATATTTGGATTTGAGGTTTATGACTTGGTCTACAAGGTCTAATAGTAATTGGTCTTGTTGATAGGATAGAGGAAAGAACAAGCAGGGAAGATAAATAATAGTAAATTACTTGTTTGAGCAATGAGCTCTTCTTGTAGTTGAAATTGCATGTTTTGGCAATGGAATCTTCTTGCATAAATTGTACCACAACTCCTAACAAGGTTGGAATCTCCTAACAAGGATTCAAAGTCTCCTAACAGGGACTGATTTTACTAAATGTTGTAACAGACTCCTAATAGGGTCTATACTCTAATAAGGAATATTTATATTAGTACACCATCTTGCGGGCATCATTCCCATTGGGGTTTTCCCTCTGATCAAGGGTTTCCCTAGTCAACATATCTAGTGTATTTGTTTATGTGAATCTTTCTATTCTTGCTATTTACTTTGGTTGAATGGTTAAGTTTGTTTAAATAAGATAAGTGTTTTAATTATTGGATAACTAATTCACCTACCCCCCCCCACCCCACCTCAGTTATCTTGGTGGACTATTTTTTCTAATAAGCCTAAGGAGAAATTGTTAATAAAAACACTGGTTACCTTACCAACAACTACTACTCTTCCAAGTCAAGCACTTCAAAGGTCGAGTATAGAAGTGACACCATTATAATCACCAAGGTCTAGTACATCCAAGGTAGGTGAGGTTACATCATTTATTGATGTCAACTTGGATGAAGTGATTGTCCTACCAAAGTTTGACCTTGCAACAATCACAATTGAACAAATGGGCATACTAAAAGATGGACTTGCAAGGAAAAAGCATCAAGAGCTACTCAGAAAGGAGCATAGGTAGAAACAAGCATTGCAAGACATCAAGAATATATTTATTGATGCATTTAGCCTACCAGCACCTAAAGAAGACAAGCCTATCATCGAATAGTTGGTAATCATTGTAGAACACATCAATGACGCAGACCTAGATTCAAATGTCAAACTACTTGAATGGTTTGAGGAAAAATTTCAAGGAAAGGTAAATGACAAGGTATCAAGTTCTATTACACTTAGTCAGGTTGAGTTAGCAACCAAGACTAAAAGTGTAAATAAAATCTTAGAGAATATTTTCTTACTTTACACCAATTTGTGTGATACAAATTTGTTCACACAAGAAGTACAGTTCCATATTGACAATTTGGAGGCAAAAATGAAGCTAACAGGTATTACTCTACCCAATTCTCTAGCTCAGAGTTAGAAGCACTTCAAGAATTTGATGAATTCCCAAGGTCAATTGGTTGACCTGCATGCTCAAGAAGAAAATATTTGGGCCACACTGATTAGCATCCAATCCATGTTGATGCCACACATGGAAATACTTCACAAGGAGCTAGCCTTTGTAGAGGCACTAATGCAAAAAGATCCCCATCTTTCTATACTAGAAGGCTTAGTTTATCTTGTTGCCAATTTGGCCATCCAAATCAAATCATTGGAGGTAGCTTGTGATAATTGGGATGTAGCTTTGAAGCTAATACTTGAGATCCATAAATCTTTTTTGGATAAACACACTATTCAGGTATAACCCTTTGACATAAGTGAAAAAAAGGGGGAGTAATAAGATAGGAGGAGAAATAAGAAAGGGGGAGCATAATAGGTTTTTTTAGTGACATTGACTCCAAGTGATGAATAGATACAGTTTTGGGTGAGACAAAATAAAGGGGGAGTCAAAGACAAAAACAAAGTATAGCATATACATATTTACTTAGCAATAGTATTGATTCAAGATTCAAGATATAATAATCAACTCAAGGGGACTTATAAGATTTTGAGGTAAGATAGTAAAGTCAAGTTTTGCAAAATTTTGAAATATACCGTGTAAAGATGGTGATTATCTAAGTTATGCTTATAAGTTAAAGATATTCATGCATGGCCAAGTGTTTTTTCCACTCATGTCAAAGGGGGAGATGTTAATCTCAAATTGGTTTTGACATATGAGTGTTTATACACTTAAGTCATTTACAAGATTAGTTCATGTCGAACAAGTAATACATTTGGAGCATAACATGTCAAATAGTGCATATCAAGTGAGATTCTTAGTGTATGTTGAGTAAAAAGTTGGTGCCAATCCACTAAAGTGTTGAGTAGATAGATGATGTCAAGTGATTCAAGAGCTAAGTAATCATAGGATGTTGAGTTATTTAGATGTTGAGTTCTGGCATTGAAGTTGTAGTTGATGTTGAGCATCAGGGACTTCTAGTGTCGAGTTATATAGTTTTGACATAGTTGTTTGTAATGGCACAAAATCCTATGTAAATTATATTGGAACCAACTTAAGGATATATTTTGAGATCCTAGATGATAAGAATGAATCTTGATTGATTATCCCAATGCAACACACGCAACCGATCAAAAAAGAGAGAAGGATTAAGCAATAGGTGAATCACAATCGTTGATTCATACCTAACCCTAAGTCACCAAGATCTTCATAAGGAGGGTAAACCATAATATAGAATGTAAGTAAGGAGATGAGTAGAGAGAGAATTTTGTGCATGCAAAAAGAGAATCAAGGTGTGACTAAGGAATTGTGATCTAGAGACATGAATTATAGAATATGTTAGAGGAGAACATAGTAAAGGTGTTAGAGGATAGAAGAGATACATCTAATCAAAGAAGGATCAAGAATACATGCAAAGAGGTGATCTAACATCAAGTAGTAGAGTGCTAACAAAGGATAATTGTTGAGACATTTTAATAGGTGAATCATTTAAATCTCTTAACATAGTAGTCCTAACATGCTGAGATAAATCCTTGAATAGGGTGCTTACTTCATTGTAAGTTGAAGTCCTCTTACTAGGCACACTTCTAATAGGGTCTTGAAATCCTTTAATAGGGTAAGACATAATAGGCTTTGTAAGCATTTAATAGGGCATACCTTTAACAGGGTAGATCATATTTCATGATCAAACATTGTAACATTCATTGGATATACTTTATAAATGTAGTAGTGAAGATGTATGGGTGTCATCCCCACCCCAGTTTTACCTTCTCATTAGAGGGTTTTTGGGTAATAATTTCTTGTGTCATATGTGTGAATGTTTATTTACTTTCAAGTTATGAATAGTTATGCTTAATTTGGTATTTTAGTTTACATGCATAGATTGTGAGATGGATGTTTAGTGAATGATTTTAAGGATGAAGTTTTCAAATATTTTATGGGACTTGGTATTATCATATATTTATTGACAAACCTCCCTATAGTAAGTCAATTTCATCAAACAAAAAACAAAAAAAGTAATGATTCACTTGACCCCATGTCACATGAATTCTAGGAAGGTTGGCATTAGGTTGGGATTATAAGGACGTTAAGTGGATTAATGTTATTTGTATGGGGAGATGTATAAGTAAAGTGTAGTAAATAAAAGATTTGGCTTAAATATTGTTATTTTTTAAAGGATATAAGGGTTAATGGCTAGTGGATAGGGAATTCGTGGTAAAATTAGATAAGGGGTGGTAGGAAGTAAAGCAAGATGTAAGGGATAGTTATAGTATAGTTTAGGAATGGTTAGTAGAAAATGTTAGGAGTAAGGAACCATATATCAGATTGCTAATAAAGATTATTTTAATTGATTTAATATTCAAATACTATAAGAAAATAAATTAAACTAAGATAATATACATGTTTATATATATAATAAATATATATAATTAATCAATTTACAAAAAAATAAAACACACAAATTATAGCATTTATAACTATTCACATAATAAAAAAACGAGTAGCTGAAATTAATATAAAGATAAATTAAAAATCATTTTTATCATTACAATACTAATTATTGCATATTCTCATTACTTAATTGAATTAATTTTATCTTAGATGCTGAATAATTATTATAATTTATAAAAAAATTGAAACTAAAACATGCAACATTACAAAGAGAATGGACTAAATTAATACACAAATCTGCACACTTATTTTTCAACTAAATAACTTATTTACAAGAAATGTTTTATCTACTCTACCTTTCGTAAATATTTTGATGGTCGTACCCTATCATTTTATGTATAAACTATTAATTAAAAATAGTAGTAATATATAAACCCGCTTCTTTCGAAAGTTTTTTACTAAACTATTAAAATAGTCAACAGTCATTATCGAACTTTTAATAATATTTGATATTTTAAAATGACAACGTGGATCTTGTTTTCATTGTCAGAGTACGTTTGGATCGAACAGGACTGTCAGAGTACGTTTGGCAGGTCAAAGTACATTTTGTTCCGGACAGGTAACAGACAGAAATGTAACAACACTGGCTAGTAGGTGCATTATCGTGGCTATTTAGCCAGTGTCTTTTTAAAAATCGTTACCGAAACTTGCGGTATCACTAGCCAGGTTTGTTGGTATCTATCCCGGTAGTGATGTAGCGATTGCTCAAAAAATGGTAATGTAATTGAAAATCCTCAAAGGTGGGCCCCAAATGAGTGACATGATAAGGTTGAGTTGTGCAGATTGAGTTACATGGTGGCATCCCATTGAGCATCTTTGAGCAAGAAGATTTTGACTCGTCAGAACTTGCCATATCGCTAGCCAAATTGTTGGTTTTTATGCTGGTAGCGATATAGCGACCCACGTGAAAGTCATAGACACGACGAGCCCCAAGACATGTGATGTCATGTAGAGATTAGAAAATATGTATATATGTGCCAACGTGTTGAGCTAGCTTAGTGACAATGATATCATGGACCCACTTCCCGTATACTAGGTACGAAGATTTTTGATCATGAGATCGAGCCGAGATCAAAGGGTGGCATTGACTCACTATGAAGAAGTGCTCAGAAGTTAAGTATAGCGAGTTAGTGAATGTGGCCCACCACTGTTGAAGTAAAATTACCATCGACAAGATCAAGTTTGGATCGATTATCCTCATTGACTCGCTATAAAGAGATGTGCAAAAATTAGGTATAGTGAGTTAATAAGAAATGGACCCACCATAATGTTCTTAAAGGTTGTTTCAATTGTCTTCCACATGATTAAAGTAAGCTCAGTGATCATTGCTAGCTCGCTGTGGATAGGTGCTCGAGAATTATGTATAATGAGTTAGTGAGTTGATGACATGTGTCCCTAGTCATTCATGGGCCTAGTTTGAAGCACCAGCCTTGAAGGAAAGGTACAGGTGGAGGTGTTTTATTGTCTTGACTACCAATGTGTTAAGAAGAAAGTCGAGTCAGCTTAGTTGTCATCCCTAGATTGTAGGATTTTTCAAGGATCAACAGCACAAGTTTAAAAAAGAAAGTGTGACACCACTCTATTTTTTTGTTCGATGCATTTATGATAAGTGAATTCTTCACGTGTGGGAGAAATAGAGTATAACATAGAGATTTTCATTAATTCCAGTCCCACATGAATAGAGATTACAAATTTTCTTAGCACAAGAGCCTGATTGATTGTGTTGTGTTAAGCCTGGTAAAGATGTGAAACTATTCTTCTGTCATTCAAGAGAAATTTTAGAAGTTTAGAGAAGAACAAGTTCAACAAGTCAAGTAAGTACTCATATTATAACATGTGTGGCATTCCAATTCTCTCAATACTGTGAAAATGCCTCCTAAGAAACCATTCTCTGGGAAAATTAATCATATGGATAGGAATGTCCACGATGATTTATTAGAATTACTCCCAGAATCTACTGTAAAGCCTGCACAAGTTAAAAAGTTAATTTCCTTAAACCCTAGGCTTAAAATTTCTGATGGCCTATATGACAAGGGGAACTGGGTTAGGGATGCAACAACTACTCAAACTGGCCTTATCTTTTTTAAAAAGTGGTTTTCAGAAAGAAAGTTGTTTGCCCCACATGCTAATGTCTGGAATTTTGATTTGGGAAAGTTAGTAGTCCCAAGTGTATTCATGGATTATGATTTTCTTGAAGCCATTGCCAAGAATTATGACCAAACCATTAGGGTTGTAAGAATAAAGGATGGTGTGCCTATAGTCTAAATTACTCCTGAAGAAATTAGAGAGGTTTTTCACCTGGAACCATTATCAGACTACCATGTGCAAATCAATCTGCTAGAATTAGAGAATGAATATAAAGCAAAGAAGGATGTAATCAGGAGAGGTGCACTGAGGGTACATATTGGTACAATAAGAACTTTGCCAGTAATTACTGCAGCCTCTAGAGAGCCTTTTAAGAAGAGTCTTTTCACTTCCCGGGCTGTAGAGATATACAGGACCTTATGCTGAGTTTTTGGTGAAGATGAGCAAGAATTTATGCCCATTGGTTTCATGTACATGATGGTTCAGATTGCTTCCTTCGGTGTAGATGTTATTTTTGATTTTGCTTCCTTTTTGGCTGAAGAAATTCACATTGGTTTAGTTGGGATTGCGAAGGGCAAGGTGGAATTTTTTTTTGATCACTTCTCTCTATTAATGCATATGTTTTTGTTCAAAGGAGTGACATATTTTGGTAATGAGAAGGAACTAAATAGAGAGGAGAATGGGGAAATACTGCCAGTCCAGTTGTGGAGTGCGAATATGACTTGGGATGTAAGTAATGCTAGTTTTGTCAGATTTGATAGATATTTTGCTACTAAATTGAGATGCCTCATATTGAGTGACAATCCTAGAATCCCTAGGGTACTAATGAGTCTCATCAAGCTATGGATAACCCCCATGACTTGAAAGTTTCACGTAATTCGGGAGATATCATCCCCTACCCTGTTTCTACTATTTTTAGAATCTATGGTTTCAAGGGGAACCCTCATGTTTTGCCTTACCAAGTTCCTTTGAAGGTGGGAATGGCTAAAGTTTTATGGCAGTTAGGGGGAGTGGAAGAAATGTTTTTGTTGTAAAGGCAATTAGGGTCAATTTTCCCTACCTGTACAGTGGCCCATCAGTTTGTGATTACAAAAGGGGGATGGATATTTTTGCATAAAATTTTGGAGCAGTATATGATGGCTATCTCTCATCCCCGTTTTTGTGATTCTGAGTGATTTTTCAATCAAATTTGAGGCATAGAATCGAGTTGGGACCGATCAAGCACGATTCTTATTATCTAGAGGATATTATAAGGAATGATTTCTCATTACAGGAGCAGGAAACTAAAAAGGAAAAATGGAGAGTTTATTCCTGGGTCTTAGAATTCATTCATTATTTTGATAATAAATATGATCCTTTGGATAATGCTATTATAGAGGCTGAGAAAATAAGTAAGCTCATGAATACCTTCCCTGAAATAATTGAGGTCATGAATGAAAAGAAACAAATTTTTATTGATTCATATCCTGATAAGGCCAGAGAGGTCATGAGGAGGTTGGTTTTCACTCCAAATGTGAGAACTGATAAAATCATTATACAAAAGAGGCCCGGATATACTATAATTCAGAATAAAAGGGTTCCTATAGACAAGGGCAAACGAATAATAGGATCTACCAGTATAGCCCAAGAGGAGAGACCTGAAGAGCCTAGTCCTAAGAGGCAAAAGGTAATGACAGAAGAAAGGCCTCAAGATGAGGAATATTCACCCGCCTAGTCCCCTTTGAGGATTGGAGAAGAGTAACTCACTGGTGAACAGGTTGAACAAATGGGATCACAGGGAGATATTTTTATTACTCAAGCAGAATTAGATGAGGGTAACCCTCCAGAACTTCCTCTCCCAATTTTGGATCTAACAATAGCTGATTATAGAGGCAAGGAGTTGGACCTTGTATTAGAGTAGGCAAGTCATCAATTTTTGACTAATGACAGTTTTGTGAAATCAAGGGCTTTTCAGCAGTTTGCATGGAGGACAAACATGAACGTTTTCGAGGAGAAATGTAAAAAGATGAAAATAGAGCATCCAAAAATGGATGAAACTTCCATGCAAAACCAAATTAAAGAAGAAATCATGAAGGAATTGCAAAATATAAGCCCTGAGGAGGGGAGGGAAATGATAAAGGCATCTAACATTTTATTATTGCCCAATTGGGATATTGTAGATGCATTAATTTTTAATTCTGTCTCAAGTAGATTGGAGTTGCAAGACCCAAGTAGAAGAGACTTCCAAGGCACTTCATTCATTGAAGATCAAGCTGCATTGGTCAGTTGGTCATTGAGAAAGGGATCTAGAGCCACACCATCACAATCAGATGAGTCTGGGTTGATGGGAAATATACTTGTAAGAAGGGTTGCTGACACTTCACATGTACACGTAGCATATTGGAATGTGGATTCTTCTAAGTTTCTATTGGCCACTGCTAAGAAGGAGAAAT
The DNA here is from genome assembly GCA_028749045.1 of Cupressus sempervirens. Lineage (NCBI taxonomy): Eukaryota > Viridiplantae > Streptophyta > Pinopsida > Cupressales > Cupressaceae > Cupressus > Cupressus sempervirens. The sequence goes on along the minus strand of CM053793.1, from coordinate 198,562,049 downwards.
AGGTTATGTCTGAGTTACAGAATAAATATGAAACACTTCTTGAGGCCTATAATAGGGAGGTAAAAAGGAGAATTGAACTTGAAAACAAGGTAATGGGGAAATTCACAAGGCCAAGAATAACATACCCCCATCCTCCAGTGGAACCTTTTAAATCCACCCCCCTTGTAGAGATACTAGACACACCTCAAAGGCCTGAATATTATACAACTGAGGAATTTGAAGAAGAGAAGAGAAAACTATGGGCCTTACATGTAGAGTTAAATACGCAGTATGAGGATAAGCTTAGAAAGGCTCTAATGTATTTAGTGAACAAAATTGAGTGGCCCTTATTCTTTGATCAGTTGGTAAAAGTAATAGAGATATGGGAGGAATTGAAAACTCATGATGATACCCTCAAGCCTATTGTTAATAAATGGGGAAGAAGGGAAAAGGAAATTACCCTTCTATGTTATTTAGTTATAAAGTCTTCCAATGACCATGTTGAAAAATTGTATGATATTGCTAATGACCTTTCAGATTTTGATAACAGGAGAGTTGCTTTGCAACTAAAAAATTGTTTCTTATTTGAATAAGTACAAGAATAAAAAATTTGATCTATTTCCTTGTGCCTTGGATAGAAAGAAGAAATTGAAAAATAAGGAAGACTGGAGTAAAGAATTGGATGACCTTTTTTGTACAAGGATACATAAAGTTATTAATGAAAAGGGGCATGCTTGGTGGGCCACCACGACTAAGGAATTGGTTAAAGTCAAATTATTTTTTGATTCTTTGAAGCAAGAATTTGTTGGTTTTGAAAAGGAGGCTGGTTATGTTTTAAAAAAGCAAAATGATATCCTACAGTTTAAGTGGCCGGATGATATACAATTTGACACTTGGATGGTAGATCTTCTCTTGGACAAGCAGTTAGAGGAGGATAGTTTAGATGATAATGAGAAACAAGAAGGTGAGGTGCAGGTTATTGACACCTCTACACCAGAACTAAAAAAAGAAGAAGGGGAAAAGGTAATAATGCCTGCTCAGGGTGAAAGCAGTGAGAACTCACAGTAGAAAACCGATTTGGAGGTATCACAAGATCATCCTTCTTTGGCCAGCTTGGTAGCCACGTATTTTGAGGAGCCAAAATAATGAGAGAGAAATCAGAAGTTGATGATTCACAACAAAAATTAGAACGGGCCTATTTGAAGGAATATTTGATACGCCTGACATTTTGTTGTGATTTTTTTTTTCTTTTGTATGATGCTTTGTTCCTTGGACACTTGTCAGATCACAATTGCCCTTTGCTTGTTGCAACTCATGCTATATAAATGAGTTTTCAAGGCATTGTGATGGTCTGAGACTTGTGCAATTTTTTGTTTCTTTCAAGAAGAGTACATATTCAGTCAGTCCAATAGTATGCAAAGGTTTTGAGTTTTCTTCCATTGTACTTTTTGATAAGAAAATTGAAATGATAGAAATGGCAATCTATTCTGGGCATTCAATTGGTTTTCTATTGGTTATTGTATTAGTCATATGAAAAGGATAATACAAAGGGGTATTTACACTATATCTGTGTCATCAATTTCTATCTCCAGTTTATGGGTTTGTTTACTTTGAAGTCATTTAAATAAGGTTTATTTGGCTAAATGCATTCTGGATGGGTTGTATGCTGGTTTTATTGTTGCTTTTAATTCAAGCAATTATATAAATGCTTCAGTAAATCAGTAGTGTTTATGAGTTCATAAAAGGGATATTGCATAAGAATGGAGATAGGTGATTGCAGTTGATTAATTCTTGTACAAGTTATTTGAATTAGATCTCCTGCCAATAGTCAATTTCTTGCCCAATGGATAAGGCACCGGTCCTATAAATCAGAAGTAAACAAGGATGAATTCTATTGTTGCATATCAAATCATCTTACAAAATCAAAATTATTTTCAATCCTGTTCAAGAATTATAAATGTTGGTCTCAACTCATTTATATCTAATTCTTGAGTCATAGGTATCTACTATTTCTAGGAATATCTGTAAATTTTAGGAGAATTATGACCAGATCTACTGGTAAGGGATGTGTATAAGTTTGAGAGAATTAAAGAATTGAAGTGAGCTATGTATGTATGTGAGGGTAACAGATGAGAATCAGAATGAAACTAAGATAATTTCATACACAGTTGCATTAGAATTATCCCTAGGTATACCCGCCTTGGTTTAGCAGAGACAAAAGAGTAGAAAACCATCATTTGGTTTTGTTGAAGTTGGGTTAAAGTGATTCATTCATATAGTTGATATTGGGAATTGGCTAATCCCTAGATTGTGTGAGTCATTTCACTGTGATATTAAGCATTTTGTTGCTTGATAGTTTTAGTATTTTGAAACACCAATAGCTCACACACTACTTGAGATCTGAAATAGAGAAAGCTTCAGCAATACATTGCAATATATATATATATATATATATATATATATATATATATATATATATATATATATATATATATATATATATATATATATATATATATATATATATATGTATGTATATGTATATGTATGTGTGTATATATATATACATACATACACATACATACATATATATATATATACACACATACATATATATATATACATACATATATATATATATATATATGTATGTATATATATATATATATATACACACATACATATATATATATACATACATACATACATATATATATATATATACATACATACATACATACATATATATATATATATATATATATATATATATATATATATATATATATATATATATATATATATATATATATATATATATATATATATATATATATATATATATATATATATATATATATATATATATATATATATATATATATATATATATATATATATATATATATATATATATATATATATATATATATATATATATATGGATCTTTTGGCACTGTTACTAAAACTGTTTACCTTCTAGGTAAGAACATAAGTTTGTTTCAATATACAAATCTTCAAAAGGAATTTCATATTAGAAAAAAAAGTAACAAGAAATAAATTAAATTGCAGTGCACTAGGAATAAAATAACACATAATGAATACTAAACCTCAATTGAACAAAAGACTATACAGTGGCTTCAAAAAAACTGATGCTACACCTAAACCATCACTTGTAGCAAGCTACTTGAAGATATGTAGTACAAACCATCCCAGAGAACAACCTCTAATTTTTAAAAACTTTCACTTTTACTGGGTGAAGGTTTACTTTTTGCCTTGGCAAAGTCAACTAGGTCTTCAAACAGCTTATCTTTAGGTTTAATTATTTGCTAGAAGTTAAAGATTGTTGTGGATATGCATCATTGTAAGTTCCATCATGAATGGAGATGAAAGCCAATTTGCCTAACTAGATTCTTATAATGAATAAATGAGAGCACTTCAATTTCATTTTTGAATTCTACTACACCGTACACTTGTAGAGATCCTTTCTTGTTCCTCTTTGTGCCCACCACTTAGCCCACATTATTGAGTGTCCTATACAAGAAAGTTCTATAGCAAGAAATTTACCCAAGATTCTTGGAGTTGTTCCACTATAAGATATAATGAAATCATGAACTAATTGCCTATCATTTAAAAAAATGAGAAACACTATAAGACACTTTGTAGTGCTGCAATAATATCCAAATCACCAAAGTAGGCATGCTTTTTGGATCATATTCTCTCTCAGACACAGATGTAACATGCATTTTGGTTGTAGGTGATTTCTAGGAGCTTGGGGTTCACTATCAATTCCAACACCTTCGACTAAAATTTTTGAACAAGTCAAAAGTTGTTCCACTATAATGATTAATAATAAAATTTATCATTGTTCAAGTCAAAAGTTTATCATTAGCAAAAATGGTAGATAATTTTGTTCATGGTCTCAAGGAAGAGAAAGACTGCTTGACAATAGCAAGAAACAACACAAATGACTTAGAAATAGTCTATCAAAATGAAAGACATATTTTGCCCATCATAACACTAGCAGTGCTCTACTGTCTCATTTTTGGTAACAGAGACACCCCCTAAATATGAAGGATTCACCCCCCAAACATCTTCAAACATGAAATGATCCACTGTCTATTAGACTGGTGTCTAATCTAGGCTAAACCTCCATCAACAATTACCATCCAACACTGCACTTACACCAAGTTTTCCCACTCTCCTGCATTTTGTTAATATAGTACAAATAAATTATCACAACCTCATTGTCTCCCACCAATAACAATGACTACAGGTGGTAGGAGAGAATCTACATTGGAAACTTTAGAATAAGTACAGTTGACTGTGCCTAACCAATCACTGGTTTGAATGCACCAGTCTATTATTCCTTACTCAACCTGCAATAAAAATTAAAAGCATGTGTGGACAAGATAAAAAAAAGAATAAAATTTTCTCACATTAAATATTAGTCAAAATGCATTTGATACATCATAGGAACTCACTGTTCCATGGGACAGAGATTGAATTGCAAAGAACAGGATTATTTTATTGATTAAAATTTTTCCACAATGCCTTGTCTCACCACCCCAACTCTACTTCTCCCCCAAACACTTGAAAAATCCCTTCTAAATAACCAAACAATAGTAAACAACCACTACTGTCTAACTATCTGACTGTTACCAGTTAGTTATAAACTAAAATTTGTTGTCTAAGTTGACACAAAGTGTCAACTTTGACAACTTACAATCATATATGCCTTTAATATATTTCACTAACTTTTTCAAAGGTTTTATAACTTCACTAACCCTTCCAAAGACACCTAAAACCCTTACAAGTTGTACTAGGCCTAAAGACACCTTAAACCCTTACAAGCTTTTCTTTGCATTTTTTCTACATTTGATACTTTTCTTATAGGTGGACATGTCTATCACAAACATCCAACATGTCTATCCTTAGACTTCATGGCAAAAACCCTACAAACAACACACAAAAAATAAGGACATGAACCATCCAAACATCTCTAATAGCTTGTGGATATCCCAAAGATGCATAAGTGCATGACTTGTGAAAACCAAAAAGATAACACTAACTTGTATAACAAGCGAATAACCAAAATGATTTTATGTCTGTGTTATATTTGACAATGATAATGATATTTGGATTCAAGTATGAGGAAATATGATTCAATCAATTCATTAAATATCATTTGAATACAAAGAAGATTTTAAGAGATTCAAGAGCATAATTATAAGCCAAATTTGTGGAACACCTAAATTAGACCTAAGTGTATAGACATGTGAAGGCTTGTTTTGAATATGATGAGCAGATCTAAGGCGGAATTTTTATGAAGGTCTATTCCAAGTTTAGAGAATTTATTGAAAAAAACTATTTCAAATCTTGGTGGATTATTCATAAGTACAAGGCAGATTTTTTGAAGACTTTGAAAGAGATCTAAGGAAAATCTACCTACATTATAAACACTTTGCATTTCAAAGGTCAGTTCCTTCTACATTGCAGGATTTGAGGTTGGTGTCTCTTGCTAATTGAGCCTACACATTTGTTTGAAGTTATATACATACATACATATATGTGTGTGTGTGTACATACACACGCAATTCACCTACAAGGATTTCCATGCTAAATAGTATATGCATCTTGTCTTCTTTTGTTAGACATCAACTATGTGAATGCTTTCTACATTGCTTTCAGTTGACTAAATATATATAATAAAATATGCAGGTTTCTATGCCAAACTAACTCCAATGTGGAAAAATATCTAATAATTGGGATTTAAACTAAGCAAGAACTATATGTTCACGAAACTAAAAGATGACTGCAATGAGACTATTACAAGCAAAAAAAATTCAGTCTCGTTAAAGAGAATTGGGATGTGTGTTTGAAGACTTAACAAATTTGAGCTTCGCTTGGTTTCAAGAATACTATAATATTCTCTACTTAACAAGGCCAACCACATGAAAGTGGAAGCTCATCTGGCTTCACCCCCTCCCCCTAACACCAATCTAAAGTACCCATTATCATTTAATTACATACTTCATTCATTCATTCATCCATTTATGAACTATAACATTCAGTCAATACAATGACATAACATTCATTAATATGATATAAAATTCATTAATACACAATACTAATCAAAACTTCATTAACACATAACAATATTCATTAAAATGAACTAAAAATTGCTATTAATACACATCATTCATAAAAAATTACTTAAAATAAAGTTCTTTCAGTATCCAACAAGGTTTATCAAAGAAGATTTTTAAAACATCATTTAAATTTTTATTTTTTTCTGAGCTCTCTTAAGAAAAGTGCTCATAGGAGCATCCATATTTGCTTCATTCTCCTCCTCTTCTGGCATGTGTAATGTCAAATTACAATGGCTCCTTCTTTTTAGAGGAGCAAGAGGTTGTTGCACTTAAGGGGGCTCTGTTGCAAGAACAAGTGAATGCGATAAATTGGCATACTCTTTTTCTTTTTCTAACTATTACAAGTTTGTAATTAAGTATGAGTACAACATAAAATTCATTTTTCTTACCTAACAATGCCACATCATCTACATTAACATTTTGATCTGCCACTGTGTCAACATGTTGAATACTTGGAACATGGTCCACTGCTTCAACATGATGTTCAACATGCTCTAAAATATTCAAAAAAAAGGATACATGTCAAATTCCAATTGAAGATGTTAAATTGTATTCATAATTGCATAATTAATTTTCAATAGTAGATTAATATCTCCACCACTATAATGCACATCATGGCCTTCGTCAGGAGCAAGTTTTGTGGTAGGATATGAAGGCTATAGTAAAATGTTATGCACATTGTTATATAGTCAATTTACGTTTAAAACTAATACCAAAAAAGAATCTTCTCAACTATTTAATTTCATTTACTTTTCATCTGACCAATTTACCTATGAGATATCATTTGGTGCCCTGGATTCTTGGGCAAGACTTACAGATTCTTCACGTAGGCATGCAACCACAACTTTATAGCCTTCCTTCAAGGCAATTTTTCTATCTTCATCTGTGACCTCCACATTGAAATCTATACCCTGTGTTTTTTTCTTGATAACGTCAGTTTTCCATGTATGGTTTCATTAAACAAAACTTTTTGCAACATTATATTAAAAAAAAAATGCAAAATTCATTGCTCTACTTACAAGTCGAGAATGCAGATTCATATAGCCACCAGAGCCAAGTTTGTGTTGGCCAACCTTTTCTATTCTCGCTTTTGTAGCCATGGACGTCTCCTGCAATCTATGAACAATTTCAAACATCTTAGATTATATATTTACAAATATCAATAATTAGTGCATGATTACAATGTACTTAATACTATAATGACATACCTCTTTTTTCCCTATGCTGCTTCATTATCTCTATCTTCACATATCCTTTTCTCCTTTGTATCTTCTATCATTTCATTCCACTCCATTAGTGGAAACATAGGAGGATGGTCATACTTTGGGTTATCCTTAAGAGCGCTTCTATATTGATCCCTCACAGTCTTTATATGCTTTGCTGCTCTTTTCAGAAGTAGGCCAGTGTCAAAAATGTTTTTCCCAAATTTCTCCTCAATGGATAAAATCAGCTGATTTTTTTGATTCCATAGCTTGTAAATTCCACCTTTTTAAAAACAAATAGATTGTTAGATTAATAAATTTAATATATTACAATAAATAGAAGAAAAAAAAAAATTATGTAGCAATGATATGAAACTACGTACCTTTTACGTATGGTGGGTCCAAATAGTCTCAATGTCATATGAAAAAGATGTTCAAAGAAAGCATTATTACCTACAGAAACATAAATGATTTATCAATCCAAAATGAGTAATGTAAAAGTAAACTAAATTTACAATTTAAATAATATCAATTTTAAAGCACCTGGAAGCTTTCGTTCTCTTAATGGAAACATAGTTTTCTTATTCAGCAACAATGTCCTTCGATATGAACTAGTACTAATCACATGAACTACTCCAGGAAATGGATCAGCTTTAGTAGTACTGCTCTCTGTTGCTCTACTAAAACATCATACAATTAAATGACAATTTTAGTATTGCTCTCTATTGGTCTACCTCCCTGCCTATGTCCATGTCTCTCTATGTGTGGCTATATATATGTATGTATGTATGTATACGTGGTGTGTATATGCATGTGTTTGTGTGTATGCAAGCTTTTGTAGACATCATTTAAGCACTAATATGCTACTTCGTTGTTCATCAACTTGTAGAAAGACATTAAAAAATATAACACATTACAAAATATAGCAAAACAAGGTTTTACCAGTTCTACTGGGCATAGACGATGATGTTTGCATGGTCCTTGTTGCCGACAATGCAACAGACAGTAGTGGACCGCCAACTGAAGGAGGAGTCCACACTTCATCATGAGCTGAAGAATAGAATATTATTAGCAAAGACATTTGCAATGGATAAATATCAAATGGGATACTAGCGAGTAACATCCACAAAAAAAAAGGCAAGTGTTATAATGTTGATCAAAACAAACAAAGTGTTATTTATCACGAAGGTACTGCACAATAATCCTAACCATGTTCACCATGTGACCTCGCAACTGGCACATATGTCTATACAAGAACACATAAAATTAGAGATCATGATCCATAAGATACTATAAAAGATTAATATCTATTGAACTTCTATTACTGCTTACTTTCAAAGATTGGATTCTACGGTCCAATTCTATTCTCAGTGCCTCTTTCTCCTCACTTCTCTCACCCTTGATGATAATTTTAACAAGCTCACCAATGTATCTTTACATAATTTTTTGGGTGATGAATACAAGGTCAGTACTAAGGCCAATGTCATGTAGATATGATGCCTGTATTTCAGATTGCATTTGATCAACAATCATTGTAGCTTTTTCCTATCATTTGTGACATCAAAATATTCGTATACTTTCATCAAAATAAATCCAAAGCCAAAAAGAAAAGAACCTAATAATAGGAAATTTTTTTCTATATTAACATTAAAATTTACAATAATTAATGTTTATGTCTATTGAAGGTATCTGAGATGGTGCATCCATATTGCCCTGTGAAAAAAATTAGTAAGTCTTAGAAATCAACAACAAAATTAAAGTAATAGACTTACCAAAAAAAAAATTAATAATAAAGTAGATTGTATATGTAAATCATTTGTCTTAAGTTAAAAATTTAGCATAACTAATGTTTATATCTAAAAAAATATTTGACATGTTCTACTTAATGTTTATATGTGCACATATGGTTTGGAAAGAAATATTTGGTCATACAAGACCCTATCATAGTTGACATTGATCATATCTAAAGATTTCATTGATCATCATGATCTTCATCCATGTCATCATCATCATCATCATCATCATCATCGAACTTGTCACTTTGATCGTCGTCATCACCACCACCATCTTCATCACCATCATCATCCTCTTGATCACTATCATCATCATGACCATCATCGCCATGATCATCACCATCTTCATCACCATGATCATGATCATCATTAGCATCATCATCATCATTATCACCATTATTGTTAGCATGCCTAAAATCATCACCATCTTCTTCTTCTTCATCACTAGGTAATTGTCGTTCTTGATAATCATTTACTCCCTCTTGTGCTTCTTTAATATCTTCTTCTTCAATCACATTATACTTTACTGGCCTTCCTCTTGGGTTATGTCTAACAAAAAATGACCAACCTAGTTTGTCTAGAACACCAAAGTAAAACACTTGCTCGCATTGACTTGGAAGAACATAGGGCTCATCTCCAACTGGCTCAAATAACCTTGTATTAATCATAGTAAATCCACTGTCGTGTTCAATAACAGTCCTATCGAGATCATTTCAATTTAGTCGTAACCTAAACCATTTGATGAAAAATAGAACTATTTTGAATGAATCAAAGTCACACTCAAGTATATCATCCAAAATGCCATAGTATCAATTTTTAGATTGTTGAGGATGTATGTCAGTTCTAGATGAAATATTGGTGACCGCGAAGACAACACTTATCCCGAAATCACATGTTTTCTTCATTTTATCTAACTTTTTTGTGCGAAATTTATAGCCATGGTAGTACACAGCTTTGTGGTGTTTGACCTAAAATTATTCAAACATGTCAAGAATCTTCTCATTGATCTATGAGTTGATATTAAACTTATGTCTCATGATTAGTAATCTTATGCATACCTTTGTATCTCTTAAGCCATATATTAGATCAAGTACTATTGGTGTAACATTGGGATCTCCATTACGATGAGCTTCTTTAACCAATGATGCAACACCATCCCATGTTAATGAGCGACCATTTTCTTGAGATTGTTCAATCCACACTATCATCCAATCAAGATTGTTTACAATGTACAAGTGTAGTGCATCCCACTCACGAACAACTATAAAGAAGACAATTGCATCAGTTAGAAACAACTTATATATATTGATGATGGATAAGAATTGTTAAATTACAAAAAAAAACTTATAATTACCTCTCACCCTCCTAAATCTACCTTTCCTCGTCAGCTAGTCCCCTTTGAATTTGTCATTACAATTGGGATCCCAAATGTGATCTACATGGATACCTGCTACAAACTTTGGAAGATATTCACTGATATACACCATGGTCTGGTATATCATATATCCTTCTATCATAGAACCTTCAGGACATGCTCTTTGTTGAACCAAGCCCTTCATAAATTTCAAGTGCCTCTCAACCATCCACATTGATCTAGCTTGTACAAGTTCACACAATTCAATCTCCTCAACTTGATGTATGAGGTAGTGTTCTTGAGCATTGAAAAATGTTGGAGGTAAACAATTTTGCATTTCACACATAAGCTATGGAATTTTTCTCTTCCAATATTTTATATCTTTTTTATCAATTTATTTAGATGATAACCACCTAAAAGAGATTTAACACACAAAAACACATAGAGGAGATTTCAAATAAAATTATACAATAGATTTCAAATAAAAAGCTACAAATCTAAGAAAAAACACTCTTCTAACCTCATGTATTTTCCAAGATCATATATAACTTGTTTAATACTATTGTCAAACTATTGTGGAAGGGATAGAAGTAGGACGAACTGCAATCATTAAAAAATGATCATTTCAATATACTATTAAATAATGCAATTGGTACTACATTCAATCTTACAAATATACCGTAAATAGAAAACATGACTTACCATTAGGAAGGTATGCCAATCATGTGTCTTCAACCTTGGCTCAAAATCACCTTTCTTTGATAGAAGAGTGCTTATATTTGCAGCAAATCCTATTGGAAATTTTATTTTTTTATGACTTCTTTTAATGCATCACTTTGTTGCTTCGTTCATAACCAAGGAAGGGCACTTGCATTTATATGGTCTCCATTCCTATTTGATTCAATGAAAATTTTTAGTGCATGATTAGATTCATGAATTTTAGTACATATTTTAGCAATTTTTTCTCTATCACGCCTTCCATCCAACATTTTCCATAGTGTCTTTGTTACATTCTTTCCAATATGCATAGTATCAAACAAATGCACGATTGGGAGATCCTTGTAGTATGGTAACCTACTAAATTGAGTAGGATAACTTTTCATTCCTCTAGGAAGCTGGTCATTGATGCCTTGATGACCTTCACGAGCATTAGTTACAACATTAGTAAATATAAGACAATATCGAAATAAAAATTATAAACTTTGAATGACAAATTGAAAATTACCTCGACAATTTAGTCGATCGTATTCCAACTTCCATAAATGAGGTGTCATTCATCGTGGCCTTGATGATGTCTCTTCTTTCCCATTGAAAAGATGTTTTTTGACAATTTGATACTTACGATTATGGTGGAGAAAGTATCTAAACTCATCAAACACTTGCTTTCATAAACTTCTCAAATGACGACATTTCATCTTCGGATCACAAACTGGAAATGCAAATTTTTCTTTTGTCTGAAGATCTAAAAGATCATGTATAATTGGATCATGTACAATGATCACGTGCAACTTAAACCTTCAATAGTAATGTGTAAGCACTATAACATACCAAAAATATGTAATCTTAATAATATGACATATCGCAAAAATGAGTTAGCCCAAGGGCATCATGTATTGTCCATATAAGCATTGCATGGAATTGAAATTGTCGATGTTCTATTGGTCTAGAGATGTCATATATAGTGATGCCATTCCATAACTTCAACAACTCATTAATTAGGGGCTCAATATACACGTTCATATCTTTAACTTGGTATTTACCTAGCAATTGAATGAACATAAACATTACATAATTATTATAACCATTTTCATGCACTGTTTATAAATTAATTTAGATAACTATAAAATAAAAAAATACCTGGCACAATCATTGACAACATTATGTGCTCCCTCTTTATGGACATCCAAGGAGGAATGTTATTGTTAATAACAAAAATAGGCCATATTGAGTAAACAGATCTCATATCTCGATATTGATTGACACCATCTATCGCCAATGAAAGTTTCAGATTATGAGGTTCTTCTTTAAAGTGTGACCATGTTTTTTCTATCTCTTTAAATGCAGAACCATCGATAGGAATTCACATAATGTCATCTTGACTTCTATTGCGTGCATGGTAATCCATAAATTGTGCCAAGCTAGTGCACCTAAATAACTGTTCAAGACGTGGAATAATGGGAATGTACCAAAGAACCTTATGAGGCACTTTTTTTTGGTATTTGATCCGATTGATATCTACTAACATGACAATCAATGCATTCTATTACAAATTCATGTTGTTTATGATATAGAATGTGACCATTGGGACATGCATGTATTGTCTGATACTTCATTCCAATCTGATCCATAATGTTAGATAATTCTCAGTATGAACGAGGCAAAATGTTTGATGGTGGTAACAAAAACTCACTAATCAACCTACAACAACAAATATGCATTGTTAATATAATGAATAGTAATTGTATGCTAACATTGAAGATGACAAAAATGACATACCTTAGCATACGTGATATTGCTACATTGGATATACTATTCATAACCTTTAAGTTCACCAACAACACTATAGCCGATAGTAGAGTTGTTTGGGAGCCTTCGTATAAGGGCTCGTGTGCCTTCTCAAGTAAATGTATATCAAGACCATCTTCATCATTATTATCAGGTTTGCTAGTACCATCATTGTGAGCCTCTTTATCACTTGCCTCAATACCATCTTCTTCAATCATGTCCTCTGGAATATTATCATCTTCTTCCATGGGAGTGTTACCCTCAACTTGGATATTCACACCTCCATGTTCCTCCAGTAGCAAATCCACATTCAGTAATGGATGAAAATCATGGCCCCCTTCAACAAGCATATTGCCTATAATGACTCTGGCCTGTTGTGATTAGAATTCTTTGATTCTTTAAGCCCTTACACTTTTTGCAAGGACAATAACATTTATCAGATTTTCTTTGGACCTGAGCCCACAATGCAACCATTGTCTCATTATTTTGTTCTGGGTCCATGTTGTCAGGCATGGTCTTTTTTCACAGAAAAATATACCTACAAATAAATTGGACATGTTGTGATTAATGTTTATATCTGCACATATGGTTTTTGTTAATTAATGTTTTCAAATGTAACTAAAATGATTACAAACATATCAAAAAGGACTTTCATAGGGTCTTATTACATCAACTATTCTAACCTGGTCATATTGGTTATCTTGAGACCTTAATGTCTTCTCATGCCTTCAACCTTGACCTTGATGCTCCTGCATCATTCTCCCAAGGATCAAGGAAAGTTGGATCATCATGGAATTGAGTAGGCAGACCTTCTAGGAAGTTGCAATACTTCAACCTAGTAAGTGTCATGTCAATGCAATGGGTACTAAACAAAAAATTTAAGTTGATGAGAAATAGTTGTTATGGATTCAAATTGTAAGCGTCACCTCAATGCATTGGGTATTAAATAAACAATTCAAGATGATGAGTATGGGTTTTTATGAACCACAACTCATGAAATATGCATTAAGTACATACCTGTTGTTTATAATGAGTATGGGTTTTTTTTCTAAGAACATACCTATTGTTTACATTCAGTAAGTTTCTATATCCTCTAAGAAATTTGAAGCAATGAGCCAAAGTCACATTGTTGAAGATGATCATTGTACCCTCAAAGTGCCACCGTTTGATAAATTGTTGCATTGAAATATGATCTAGAAAGGGCCTTTCCACATAGTATGTTGGCAGTATTTGGCAATCATCGATCATGTGGTTATTGCAAAGAGGCTAAGGACCAAACATGGAATCATGGAGATAGTGCACAAATGTACAAGGAAAATTCATTGCTCTTTAGCTACTAATCTTGCTTTGTGCTTGTCAATTAAAACATTTTTTTTAAACTTGATCTTAATACATTTTATAATCAATGGCTTTCTTTCCAATGTCTATCTCTCGACTCAACACATTTTTTCATTTTTCTTTCCTTCTTGCTTCATCATAAATACTTGGTTCACAAGCGCTTATGGTGTTCTTCTTGCTAAGATTATGAAGTGGACAATGACTTTCAATCTAGATAATCAAATGTTTGGCTCAACTTTTTTGGGTAAATGTGATGATATGTAGTGCACTATAAATTTTCTCTTTAATGAAAGGATTAGCACCTCTAATTTTCAAATGGCGATCAACCAGAACTAGCTGACAATCTAACCTTAAAAATACATTTTATGCCAAATTCCAATCATAGTTAAAGACATTTAGCTATTGGAAAATGGAAAGATTATGTCTTATTTTAGATATGAAATAAAATGGGTAGGAAATGTGGAAGAATGTTAAGTTTTTATCCACCAAAACATGAGTAAAATTGTATAAACTGAATGTATTTTTAAAAATAATGTCAATTCCCTTCAAAAGAAATATTTTGCATGCAACTTACTTGCTAAAGATATTTCAAGTTCAACAACTCTTTAATCACTAGATCCATAATAGTTGGAAGCTTTGACCTGTTTGTCAGCTGTGGCTTGGCCTACAGCAACAAAAAAATTCTTAGTATATGCATCTCAACATTTAAAAAATACATCAAGCAATTCAGGTCAGTTCTAGTCTGTAAATCAACTGGCATTTGTTTCTTCTTTAACATATTCAACAATCAAGTACAATTAATAGGAATACAAGAGCAAAACTTGGAATTCTACTAATGTCATCAATGTTAATCTTGGGTACTAGTACAAAGCCAGTAAGAAATCTGCAGTTGTACCAACCAAGATATTTACAAGACTTGATCACAAAAGGTACAAAACAACTTCAAAAATATTGTATATGTACACTCTTTGACGCTATCAAAGGGAACAATTATTTTAATGATGTTTTACGTAAGAATTGCTAGAGGAAATGATAAGCATGAAATATATTCAAGTTTTGACACTAAGCAATTGAAATATACGCACTCAGGAATTGCTTTGAGTATTTAAATTCACTGGAATTATGCCTTATAGCTTCTTTGAAAAACAATGATTTAGATATTCAGTGTTATCTTAAGTACTATATACTAGTGCTTGCACCAAGCATAGGTGCAAGAGTATAGTCGATAGTGGCATGCAGTTGATCATTTTAGAAATGTGGCAGCTAGTAGCATTGTTTTATAGAAAAGCCCTATACTATTATTTGGTAGGAAGATAATTAGAACCAAAGTAAACAAGGTGTGCACAACTAGCGTCATTTGATTGTTTTCTATTTTGAGGTGTAGAATATTTGGTGGATCTTAATTTTTGTGGAAACTATTTTGAGAAAGGATATGCTAAAAATGAGTTCTTCTACAACCATAAAAACATTATCAGATTCACCATCCAAACTATTGAGTTTGAACCAAATATCAATATGTAGTTTACGAACAGTTGGCCTAAATGGTTGTTGTTATAATTGAGAATAACATTGAGCTTGATTTGTTGATTTTTTTTATTGACTCGTAAGTTTATGGGGCAGTGCTTGGAATTAGATACAACTACAAACATGAGAAGGGTCATTGAACTTGGAAGCAATAGCTAGTTACTATTTACTATTCCCAAGCTATTGTCTATTTGCAATTCTATATGAAAACAACAAATAAAACTAAGGCCTCACAATGTTACAATGCACTACCTTGTTGTAAATTAAATTTCTAGAATGATGACATGGTGAGTAGACCCAAGTGGGGGTGTATATTTTACAGATTAAAATGTCCATAACTATCCAAGCTAATATTACAAATTCAAGTAACAGTATGAAAGAAACATTTCTACAAATGCAGGAATGAAGTACAAAAAAGGGCTAGACCTAAACTAGTGCATTCTTCAAAATTCATCATCTCAACAAGAAAAAGATCATATAATGTATCTCACTGAATAGATAAGCATGCAAGCCTAAAACCCAAACATCAAAAAGCTTTGGCTTAGCTTAAAAAGTTAGAGCACAAGAACACAAAGTAAACAAGAATTTTCCTGGAGGACTGGAAGTGATACAAGAGTTATGTGAAAATCTGACAAAAAATAGTTGAAGAGTTGGAAATCAAGAAATGACCTAGATCTGTGCTCAAAAGCGTTCTTGATCCCACTGATCCAGGTAGTAAAATTATTAATTTTGTACTGCTTAACAATCACAAGGTTTCTAATGCAAAAGTAAAGATCTGTAGTATGTTAGTGCCTAGAAGCAATAAATACGCCAGCCCATAATAAGAATCCATTTGTTTCCATGTCTTACATATCAGTAGTGACTCACTAACTTATTAGTAGAACATATCAAGGACTACTTAAGTCGATGGCACTAAGTTTGAAAATTTAAACAGAATACCCTTAGCTATGCATATAAAAAACTTACAGAGGTTGTGTGGATATATCCATGGAGTTGCTAGTTTCTCAAGTTAACTATGTTGGATAGTAAAAATGTTTTCTAGAATTTTTTTCACAAGTTTGAATCTATCAGAACTAGCAGCCACTAATTTATTATGTCAAATCAACGTACCCAACATCTAGCAGATAAATGCGCAATAAAATTTGTGTGCTATTCACATTAAATTGTACAAAAATGATCCCTCAATTGAGGATAAAGTATCTTTTAATGAGTACATCAGATATGTTGGTCTGATTTTTTGCGAATCAAATTTTCTTAGGATCATAAAAAAAATCACATGAGAATTTTCTGATAAGTCATAGGGCTTTAGGTTTTGGCATAGTATATTTTGATACCTTTGAAAAATCTGTGAAAAGCCTTAGGTTTGTCCTTTTAAGTTTTTCCTGGCATGAAATTTAAAAAAAAAAACCAACAAACAACAAGGAGTGAATATTCTTTTCTCACCTGCTTGATCACCGTTGTTAAGACTTTTGAAAAAGGGGTTTTAATCTTGTCGTCTGAACTGATTTGAATCTACGGTTGTCGCATGTTAACTATGGCAAGATGCTCATATGTTATGCATAACGAGGTAGCGACCAATAAGAATTATGTGTGATACTAAAAAGTGGAGTCTGGTGCCGTGAAATATGTTGGCAGGAAGATCTATTGACCATGTACTATGTCCCAAACCAGTCAATTTCAAGAAGAAAGGCACGTTGAAATATTTGCAAGTGGTGTCACTGGAGTTTAATTTTATCGGGCAATTTGCCAAGTTACTAACTAAAAACACTTGTGACTTGCCGGTGGCGATATAGAAAATGCCCAAATTTTCCAAAGATGACGTCTTTCTGGGATCATAAGTAATTTTGAGGATCCCGATGAAGATATGGTGCACGTTTCACTTTTGTCCCTCTGTAGGTTATTATCTTTTGTAGTTTCATTTTTTGGGCATTTTTTAAAAGTGCTTACCGGAACTCGCCATATCGCTAGCCGAATTTGTGGTTTTTATGCCGGTAGTGATGTAGAAATTGCTCGAAAAATGGTAATGTAACTAAAAAATCCTCAAAGTTGGGCCCCAAATGAGTGACGTGATAAGGCTGAGCTATGTAGATCAAATTACATGGTGGCATCCTGTTGAAATATCTTTGAGCCGAAAAACTTTGATTCATCAGAGTTCGCCATGTCGCTAGCTAAATTGTTGGTTTTTTTTGCCAGTAGCAACATAGCAACCCACCTCAAAGTCATAAACACGGCGAGGCTCAAGACATGTGATGTCATCAAGAGATTTAAAATATATATATATGTGTGTGTGTGTGTGTGCGCGCGTGCTAGCATGTTGAGCCAACTCAGTGACAGTGGTATCATGGACCCACTTCTTGTGTATAAAGTACAAAGATTTTTGATCATGAGATCGAGCCAAGATCAAAGGCCATCGTTAGCTCACTATGAAGAAGTGCTTGGAAGTTATGTATAGTGAGTTGGCAAGTGGTGGCCCACCACTGTTCCAGTAAATTGCTGACCGCAAGATCAAATCTAGATCGAAAATGCTCGTTAACTCGCTATGAGGAGATGTGCAATAAATAAGCATAGCAAGTTAGTGAGCAAGGGACCCACCATTGTGTTCTTAAAGGTTGTTTCAATTATCTGCCATATGATTAAAGTAAGATCAGTGCTTATCGCTAGCTTGCTATGGAAAGGTGCTCGAGAGTTATGTATAATGAGTTAGCGAGTTGATGACACATGTCCATGGTCATCCGTGGGCCTAGTTTGAAGTGCCAGCCTTGAAGGAAAGGTATAGATGGAGGTATTTCATTGGATTGACTACCAATGTGTTAAGAAGAAAGCTGAGTCAGCCTAGTTGTCATTCCCAGGTCGTAGGATTTTTCATGGATCAACGATGAAAGTTTAAAAAAGAAAATGCAATGCCACTCTATTTTTCTGTCCTGCACATTTATGATAAATGAAAGCTTCACGTGTGGAAAAAATAGAGTATAATACAAGAGATTTTCATTAATTCCAATCCCACACGAACAAAGATTGTAGATTTTTTGAGCACAAGAGCCTATTGATTTTGTCATGTTAAGCTTGGTAAGAATGTGAAAACTATTCCTTAGTTGTTCAAGATCAATTACAGAGGTTCAGAGAAGAACAAGTTCAGCAAGTCAAGTAAGTACTCATACTATAACCTCTATGGCATTCTAGTTCTCTCAATACTATCAAAATGCCTGCTAAGAAGCCATTTTCTGGGCAAATTAACTATATGGATAGGAATGTCCATGATGATTTATTAGAATTACTCCTATAGTCTACTATAGAGCTTGCACAAGTTAAAAAATTGATTTCCTTAAACCCTAGGCTTAAAATTGCAGATGGCCTATATGACAAGGGGAATTGGGTAAGGGATGCAACAACTACTCAAACTGGTCTTATCCTATTTAAAAAGTGGTTTTCAGAAAGGAAGTTGTTTGCCCTGCATGCTAATGTCTGGAATTTTTATTTGGGAAAGTTAGTAGTCCCAAGTGTAATGTTTTGTTCCTTGGACACCTGTCAATCATATTTTCCCTTTTCTTGTTGCAACTCATATCTATATAAATGAGTTTTCAAGGCATTGTGATGGTTCGAGACTTGTGTAATTTTTTGTTTTCTTTCAAGAAGAGTACATATACAGTCGGTCCAATAGTATGCAAGGGTTTTGAGTTTTCTTCCATTGTACTTTCTGATAAGCAAATTGAAATGATAGAAGTGGCAATCTATTCTAGGCATTCAATTGGTTTTCTATTGGTTATTGTATTAGTCATATGAAAAGGATAATACAATAGGGTATTTACACTATATCTGTGTCATCAATTTCTATCTCCAGTTTATGGGTTTGTTTACTTTGAGGTTATTTAAATAAGGTTTATTTGGTTGAATGCAGTCTGGATGGGTTGTATGCTGGTTTTATTGTTGCTTTTAATTCAAACAATTATATAAATGCTTCAGTAAATCAGTAGCATTTATGAGTTCATAAAAGGGATATTGCATAAGAATGAAGATGGGTGATTGCAGTTGATGAATTCTTATACAAGTTATTTGAATTAGATCTTCCACCAATAGTCAATTTCTTGCCCAATGGATAAGGCACTGGTCCTATAAATCAGAAGTAAACAAGGATGAATTCTGCTACTGCATATCAAATCATCTTATAAAATCAAAATTATTTCAATCCTATTCAAGAATTATAAATGCTGGTCTCAACTCATTTATATCTAATTCCTGAGTCTTAGGTAGCTGTTATTTCTAGGAATATTTGTACATTATAGGAGAATTATGACCAGATCTACTGATAAGGGATGTGTATAAGTTTGAGAGCATTGAAGAATTGAAGTGAGTTGTGTATGTATGTGAAGGTAATAGATGAGAGTCAGAATGAAACTAGGATAATTTCATACACAGTTACATTAGAATTATCCCTAGGTATACTCGCCTTGGTTTAGTAGAGCCAGAAGAGTAGGAAACCATCATTTGGTTTTGTTGAAGTTGGGTTATAGTGATTCATCCATATAGTTGATATTGGGAATTGGCTAATCCCTAGATTGTGTGAGTCATTTCACTGTGATATTAAGCATTTTGTTGCTTGATAGTTTCAGTAGTTTGAAACACAAACAAGATACACGCTACTCCTAATCATTCAAAGTACAAGCATGAGGGAAAAAATGAATAATTATTTATAGCAGGACTATCTATGAGAGAATATAACATAGCTTCAAGAGTATGAGATGTGTCTTTAGCTAGAGATGATAAATCAAATTGCTTCTTTTCTTCTTCTTTTTTCTCCCACACAAGCATACCCATCTACACATCATATGCTAGAATCACTACATTACATTTTCTATTTTGGAGAAACAGTTCCTTTAAATGGTACTTCTAGATTACACCAGGAAAGCTTGTATAACTTATAACAATGCATCTCATATAGTTTCCTCATAGTATTTACATTTTTGGGGCTCCAAACTTTACAATGAAGTTCTTTTGAAAACTTGCAAGCTAAGCTTCCTTTCTTCTTTAAATAAAGTAGTGAAAAAGACTCCTAACTCAAAAAGGTCATGTTGTGGATGCAAGCCATACAAAAAGATGGAAATAAACTACTGGAATGAAGAGGAAAGGAATGTAGATACAAATGTTCTACAATATATCAATCCTCCCAAAGATTGTGTTCTTGTTTAATGTTTTGTAAAGAAATCTACAGTAAAATGGCCACAAACCTGTGTGAATGGGTCTGGATCAAATTTTGTCAGAGGTAATGCTGCTAATTTGAGTGAAAAAGCAAATGGGAGCAGCTATGGCATATTATATTCTTTGTTTTTGATCTACAGTTTTCCAACACCAAGACATCTCGAGATTCCCTGCATGCAGAAGAAATACAAAAAATGAATGGTGCATTATATCAGAAATATAAATTTTACACAGCTTTATCCTTGCACTTAAATATATGCTAACCCTGAACCTAAACATCATCTATAAAACAACTTTGTGACCTGAAAGAATTAATAGTGGCTCTGTTTTTTAAATTGCGATGAGTAGAAGAGAAAGAGAAAATGTAAAAGAATTGAATAGCTTTGGAATCTGCCTCTGCAACATTTTGATAGATAACAAACTTGGAATGATATCTAATGACCAAATTCTTACCTCCTTTCTCCTCTCCTGTTGACCCTGCACCAAACTCCTGCCCATTGCAGTCACGGTGCACCCCAAAAAAAAATTAACACTGTCATCACCTTTTTTCTTATGTTTTGAAGGTCAAAATTTAAACAATTTTATTAGAGTAAAAATTTGGTCAAAATTTTGACCATATCGGGCCCATTTTTTCAAAAAAAATGAATTTAACAACCCAAATAGGCCTTTGGTCGAAAGTTTTGGTCAAAAATGGGGGCCTAATGTACTAGTGATTGCAATCAGTTAGGATAGCATGCATATAGGTGCCCTGAAAAAGGCTCAACTTCCAAGGAAACACAAAAAGGGTCAACTATGTGTAAGAAGAATCTAGTAGTAGCAACAAACACTCTGAGGTACTCCTAGAATCAAAATAAGGGGAAAACCTTATGATTAAGAGGACCTTGATTAAGGAACCCATAAAGGAAGAACCAAGTCAAAGAATGACACTCTTTAGGATTAGATGTAAAATCATGGGGAAGGTTTGTAGAGTTGTCATTGACTTAGGTTCAATGGATAACATAATCAGTGAAGATGTATTCAACAAGCTTGAACTAAAAATAAATCATCATCCCAAACCATATAAGGTCACATGGCTTAATAAAGGACAACATATTATTTTGGGAGAGCAAGCATGGGTAGAGATCACTATAGGGGGATACAAGTATAGAGTGCTATGTGATATTCTTCCCATGGATGCATGCCACCATGTACTTGGAAGACCATGGCAATTTGATAATCAAGCCATACATGATGGAACCAAAAATGCCTTCTCATTCAAGAAGGATGGGGTGAGTTTCAAGATTTAGTCCTTGATAAAAGAAGGAGAAATGAAGACCTCAAGTCCAAGTGTACTCATGGTTGGTGAGAAAGATTTCTTAAAGACCCTAGAGGAAGGATATCGATTTGGGTTTGCATTGGTTTTGAAACCTAAGGATGAAGTTTCTACCAAGAAAAAAGAGATACTGAGGGAAGTACAAGAATTTCTTGAAGACTAAAAAGTCATTGTTAGTGATGAACAATCTTCCACCCTACCTCCTAAGAGACTTGTTAGCCAATTTATTCTAGGAGCTACCCTACCTAAAAAAGCTTCCTATAAGATGACCACTCAAAAAAATGAGGAAATTGCCAAACAAATCCAAGAGCTCCTAAACCAAGGCCTAATTAGGAACAATCATTAGTCCATGTGCAATCCCTACTATTTTAGCACCTAAGAAAGGAGGAAATTGGAAACTTTATACTGATTTGAGAGCCATTAATAGAATCATCATTAAATATAGGTTCCCAATACCTAGAATTGAAGACCTAATAGACTATTTAGGAGGAAAACAATATTTCACCAAGATAGACCTGAAAAGTGGCTACCACCAAATTAGAATCAATGAAGGGTATGAGTAGAAAAAAACCTTTAAAACTACATAAGGTTTTTATGAATAGCTTGTGATGCCATTTCATTTATCCAATGCTCCATATACTTTTATGATGCTAATGAATAAGGTATTGCAAAATTACATTGGTAAGTTTGTTGTTGTCTATTTAGATGATATCTTAATTTTTAGAAAAACTAAAGAGGAGCATATCAAGCATTTACAAATTGTTTTAAAGAAATTGGATAAAGAAAAGCTAATGATAAACTTGGAGAAGTGTGACATCATGAAATAGGAGCTAGTTTATCTTGGCTTTTTTTTTTTTTCTAGTCTCAAGATAATCTCAAAATGGATCAAGACAAGGTGAATGTCATTCTAAGTTGGCCTACTCCCAAGACTGCATCATATGTGAGAACATTTCATGGTTTGGCATAGTATTATAGGAAGTTTATTAGATATTTCAATGGTATATGTGTTCCTATGTTGGATAGAATCAAGGGAGGTATGAAGACAAAGTTGCATTAGACCCCACAAGTTGATCATGGTTTTGAGACACTCAAAACTAAGATAGTAGAACTACCTACTCTAGTGCCCCCCCAACTTTGAAAAACTTCTCCAAGTGGAGTGTGATGTTAGTAATGTAGCTTATGGGCCTTTTCTAAGCTAGAAAGGAAGTACAATGGCTTTTCATAGTGAGAAGCTCAATGATGCGAAGAGGAAGTACTCTTCCTATGACTTAGAGTTGTATACTCTAGTACAAGCTCTATGGAAGTGGAGGCACTATTTTCTTCCAAGGGATTTTGTTGTATACTTAGACAAACAAGCTCTCTATTTTTTTAATTCCCAAGACAAACTCAACAAGTAGCATATGAAATGTGTAGAATACCTACAAGCCTACACATTCAACATTAAACATAAGAAAGGGGGTGTAGAATAAGGTAGCTGATGCATTGAGTAGAAGACTACTCACAATCCAAGAAGTTCAACTAAAAAGCATAGGAATTGAAAGCTTCAAAGACCTATATGCTAATGATGAATATTTTCTCAAATCTACAAGGTATGCAAGGAGTTAAAAAACAACTTTCATGGTGAGTTTTCTGATTATATATACATTGTAGAATTATTTATTGTTTAAGGGTAGTCAACTTTGTGTTCCTTGAGGGTCAATGAGGGAAAATTTGATCCAAGAAAAGCATAAAGGGAGCCCAGTAGTCATTTTGGACTCAATAAGATAGAAGATTTAGTCACTAGGTTCTATTTTTGGCCTTGGATGACTAGAGATATCCACTTCAAATTCCTAGTAGACCATGGGAGTGCATCTGTATAGATTTTTTGTTGGCCTACCAAAGACAAGGTAGGGATATGATAACATTTATGTGATTATGGATATATTTAGTAAGATGGCCCATTTTGCCCCTTTTAACACCATACACGATGCATGTCAAATTGCTCACTCTTTTTTTCCAAAGAGGTGATTAGGATCCATGGACTACCTATGAGTTTTTTTTTAGAAAGGGACACCAAATTCATGAGCCACTTTTGGAAGACACTATGGAGAAAGCTTGGAACTAACTTATCTTTTGGATTTTCCTATCACCTACTGATAGATGGCCAAATAGAGGTGATTAATAGGAGTCTTGGAAACTTGTTGAGGTGTCTCACAAAGGAGTATGGTCAGATATGGGATGAAATCATTGGGTAGGCTAAGTATGCCTATAATGACATAGTGAACAAATCAATTGGTAAGAGTCCTTTTGAAGTTATTTATGGTTTGTATCCTAGAAAGATGTTTGAGTTGAGAGAGTTGAAGGATGGAGCACCAAGTAGTGGTTATGTTGAGGACTTTACTCAATCCATGAGGGAAGTCCATGAAAATGTGAGGTAGACACTAGATGAAAATTCCTACAAACTTAAGAAAAAGGTAGATGCATAAAAAAGAGATGTTCAACTTCAAATAGGAGATCTTGTGATGGTGTACTTGAAAAAAGGAAGGTTGTTAAAAGGGGTACCAAACAAGCTATATATGAAAAGACTGGGTCCTTGTAAAATACTTGCAAAGTATGGTAATAATGCCTAAAAAGGACCTATTCAAGATGTTGATTAGACCCTTCGAGAGGTTACAAAAGATGTAGCAGATCTTAATCTAATTTCTGCTCCACCTCTAACAACAGTTAAGATTATAGATACTAGATTCTACAAAAAGACTAGGTAGAAGGACTACATGGAAAACCTAATAAAATGGCTTGGAAAGGATGATGCTAATGCTACTTGGATAAAAGAAATAGACTTCAAGAGGTTGGGAATCAACTTCAACTTGCTCAATCCAAGTATGGATTGACTTCCTTTTGTTTAAGGGAGTATGGTGTAGGATCAACTAGTCAAATCTCCTTGATTTGATTTCTATTTTAAATTTTGGCATGTACTAACTCTAACCAAGTCAAGAATGTGAGTTTTCACCTTTCCAGGTCATGTTTGAGTTTGTTCCTAGGTGAAGTTTACATTCTAGGAGATTTTGGGTTTTCTTGTTTACTGTTACTTGTGTTAGGGGTTAGGGGTCTAAGACCATAAAAACATGAGTAAGATATGGTTTTTAACCTATGTTGTCCTCCATGACGTTTTTACATTCCATTTCATGGATGGGAGATCCTACATATTATTTGGAGCAAGAAAGATCTCAAAAAGATGTCAAATATTGACAAAATTGTTAAATAGGGAAAAGTGGTCAAAAACATGTGGATTGATGCTCTAAAGGATAGATCATGCCTAGAAATCATTAATAGACCATGTTAGACCTACTTGGAAGGATCCAAGTGTTAGATGTTCAAAAATTGTGCAAAAATGCAAAAGTTGTTAGCAACTTAAAAAATTTGCTTGACAACATTTGAGCAAGAATTGCACATTTCATGGTTTGGAGGTTGATGGTTGCAATAACTATCTGAAATCTCTTGATAAACTTATAAAAACCATGAAATGACCCATTCCAAAGGTTGGAGATTGTAAAAGGAAAATTTTTTCATTAAACACTACAAATTATGCTTAGTGTTGACAATTTTACACATTTTAGTTTGAATGATCACAATAATAGATTGAAGTTGGAGTTTCTTCTTTGGTTTAGTGTATTTGATGCTTTTAGAGTCCTTTTTGTTTCAGATTACTAGGTCATAGAGGTTCATTTTTTTAATTTTGAAAATCTTTTGTGAAAACTTTGTGTCTTGGTTCAATCTTAGCAGTTTTCACAAAAATGGATCCCCCATGAGTTCCTACTGTGGATTCATCACAAAATTAAGGGAAATAGGAATAGATCTAGTGTACATATTGTATATATATTTTAAGGCCTTAGAGATTTGGTAAATAAATTTAAATGTGATGTCCTAGGCAAGTCATAGTTACTTGGTTAGGCAATCACAATGCTTGTAGGAAGGTTTGGGAGGTTTGAATGTGAAATACACTTCAAACTATGAGTTTAATAATTGAGAGGAGTGAGTGAAGTTACTATATTCTAGAGGAGAATGGTTTCAAACCAAGTTTTGATAAGCCATTGAGTAGACCTAGCCGATGCTGATAGTTCAAATAAGAAACCCTTAAAAGGCACAAAAGTTGCTCTCAAGTGTATGGATGGCTTGGAGACTTGAGACCCACAAAATCCTTAAGGTTTTCAAAAATGGCATTCAAATCCATGATGTTTTTTCCAAAATTTTTAGAGAAAATTGGAGTTAAATTCCAAAAATCCAAGTAGGAGGGCTAATCCTATTAGGCCTATTTGTGGCAGTTTTGGAGTAAATGCAAAGAACTTGGGGAAAACTTGTGGGAATTGTTGTATTAACTTCCAACATTCCCCTTTGGGATTCATGACATAGCTTAACTACCTCTTGTGTTCTATAAGTCTAGTGGTTGTATCGGGCATTGATAGGTCAATCTTTTGGTGCAATGACAACTCTAGATTGTAACAAGTGGTGTCAGAGCTTGGTCATAGGTTTGAATCTCCTAAAGTAATGCTGAGGGGGGGATTTTTTGACTAACAAAAAATGTTCCCCTTTAGGATTCGTGATAGGGCTTAACCACCTCTTATGTTCTATAAGTCTAGTGGTTGTATCGAGCATTGGCAGGTCAATCTTTTGGTGCAATAGAAACTCTAGCTTATAACAAGAATTGTATCTAGGGGCCTACGTGAGGTCTAAATACATCAAGAAAGATCCACTCACTCCTTGTAGTTGAAAAAATATTAGAAAGGACTAAGAAATGAAGTTGGCAAGTCATCTTGTAAAAGGGCAATTGGTGAAGTAAGAAGCAATGATCATTGGTGTAACTAGGTAGTGAGTAGTTAGAGGATACGGTAGAGCTCCTATAGAGATTAGGGTATTAAAATGAACCCTAATAGGTTAAGATAAATTTTGATTAAGTCCTTGAGAAGATAAGGACTAAGAAAGAAAAAATACTTTACATTACATTAAAAAAAATTAAAATTTATATTTAGCACTGGAGGAGAGAGTCTTGTTCAAGAGTATGAGATTTGTTTTAAAAGATGTCTAGATTTGATAGGTAATTTTGACAGGAGATAAAAATCATTTTTTTGATAAGGTCAACCTCAAGTACTTATGACAAAGAAAATATAAATAAAAAACCAATATTTTTATTTACTAGCTATACGTATCATCTATAACACATTTTAAAATTAGAGAATTTTTTTGTTTGCATATACTTCAAAAATTTAAAAAAGAGAATAAATTCTTATTCAAAAAAAACAAAAATTTATAGGCATACATATCATTGGTTTACATCATCTTCAAATTCTAAACACAAATGCCACTTTTATGTCATTTATGTTGAACATCCTATTTTTATATAAAAGGTAACATATGTTCTTTTACACCCCTTTTAGGAGGTCTTGAACCCTTGTAAGCATTTTCTACCCATATTAAAGATTATTAGGGAAACAACTAGACCCACTATCTAAAATTTTGTAGAACTTGTGAAGATAAACACTTCAAGATAATATATCCAAAATACTGAATTGACCAACTTGTAACTTAATTGCCAATATAGTTTCTTTAAAGTTCAATACCATGTACCATGCCAATAACTACTCTTCTATGATTAACCATCCTTCTAGCCCACATTATATCACAATAGATTGGAATACATGTTTGAATTATTCAAGTAGTGTACTGGGGGGGGTGTGAATCAGTACCACTTAATTTTTACACTTATCTCTCCTTTAAACCGTAAATCAATAAACTATCTTTTTCTTTTATTGATATACATTATATTATTGATTATTTCATTGATATGTAGCAACTCAATAATTATTAATCAAATGTAAATATATCATATGAAACATAAACAGTCACATGCATAACACATAACACAAAGTTTTATTAGAGGAAAACACTATGGTGGGGATAGTATCCACAACTCATCAGTGTAGTAATAAGGTTCTTGGTTAGGAGCTTACTGACACAAGGCTGATAGGGGAAAGGAAACCAATCAGAAGTCAGATTTAGTCACCCAATAGCTTGCCAAGAGTACATATGGAGGAAAAAAAGGAATTTTAGTAAGAGATAGTTGAACTCATAGATTTATTGATGATAAAATATGTCATCAACTAGTAACTATTGTGGTTTCACAATGCATGCCCCATTTCTTCTAGAAATGGGGACCCCCTAGTAAATATTTTTCTCCCAGACCCCTAGTTCGTGCCCTAGGTTCATTTTTGGAACTCCACTTCAAGTTTGGGTCTAGCCCTAGTCCTCTAACTGAGAAACCCAAGTGTAAGAAAAAAGAAATTTGGAGAAATTGAAGGTTTTTTAGTGCAAAAAGGTGCACTAGCACACCTAGCACACATGCACACCCTCTCGGGGTATGTAGGTGTGCTAAATGCACAAGTGCACACTTTACTCCTTTGGAGATGTGCACCTGCAGACATGTGCATGTGTGCACCTCCAAAGGGTGCACACTACCCCAAGGCTATAAAAGCCCAAGACACCCCTCCCCTCTCCACATTATTCTTTGCACACTCCTTGATGCTACACATCCACACCTTCAGAGGTGTGCCTCCAAAACCTACACAATACAAAAATAATAAAGTGTCAAAAGGTGCACACATGTGCACCTTTTTTTACATCCTAACTAAGAAACCTAAACCAAGATTCCCTAAAAATGCTAAAATTAGCTAGGAAAGTTGTGCATCTGTGCACCTCCCCAAGGTGTGCAAATGCACACCTTTTTACATAAGCAAAATTACACTAAAGCTAATGGTGCACAAATGTGCACCTTGACGAGGTGTGCATCTACACACCATTTGAACCCTAAGACAATGAAGTGCATATAGGGTGCACACATGCACGCCCTGTCAAGGTACACATGTGCGCACCCTTAGCACATTTGAAGACTAACATGTTTCCCCTCATGCACATGGTAAAGCATGTGCACAATAGCACACATGCGCATGTATGCACCCCATCAGGGTACACACCCATGCTAGTTTACAACTATGCACAAAATAACTATTTAGTGGTCATTAAGGGCACCTAGTGCACCTATCAAGGTGCACAAGGTGTGCTAATTTGCATTTCAGATCTTTAGGGGGATTTGAGTTGTTTTTCAAGGTTTTGGTGTTTTGGGTTTAAATGTTTGGTGTTAGGGTTTTCTTATTATCTAATTTTCACCTCTCAAGACTAATGATTTTCTATTTTTGTGCAAATAAAATGGCTTCCTCATCATCCTCACTTGTTAAAAAGATTGCTCAGAAACCCATTGTCTTCAAGTTTCAAGGTGCACCAAAGAAATCACATTTTTAGTATGGACATTTAAAGATTAGAGATGTTGAGTTGGGACACATAGACTGGAATGCATTCCTCATACTCTATAATAAGCCTAAAGAGAGGTTGATAGTGTTCTCTGCACTTATCTGATCCAACTTGATCAATGTAGCTTCTCATCCTACATCACTACAATCCTCAAAATTTATCATGGCATTGGTGGAAAACTATGTTTTAGAAGAAAGAGATGTTAAAAGTGTCATAGGGGAGATAGTTTAGGACCTTAGATATAGGAATATTGAGAAATTATTCCACGTCCCTAGAACTGATCAGTATGTGAAGATAACTTATCATCAAGTAAAAATATGGTATAGGGAGAATGGAAAGAAGGCCACAAAGCTCATACAATCATCATTTCTAATTGATAAAACACTAGTGGGACATAGAGCCAAAAAGTTAGACATCACTAGGGGATATATGAAGGATGACATTAGATATGCCATTATACTTTTGAGCAGAATCATGGGTCTATCGACAACTAGGCATCTTCATATGTGGATGATCCATTTCATAGAGACCATTAGAACAACCAAAATTTCAATTGATTGGGCCACAATATTGAGTGAAAACTTAGATGAACAATTAGTAGGAGTTAAAACCAACCCCAGGTTTTATATGACATCATATTTGGTGTACTTATTGGTAGCAAGGACAACTAATTATCCAAGACTATATAAGAAGGGAACCATGTAAGATGCTAATGCTTGGCCCTATGCAGTATATCCTCAATTAGTAAAGAAGAAGCTCTCAAATCATAGAAAGTAGTACTAAATAGTAAATTATGCTTTCATATTTGCAATCATCTAATTTATAGAGAGTGATTATACTAAATAGATTTTAGTTGAGGC
Organism: Cupressus sempervirens; assembly: GCA_028749045.1. Classification (NCBI taxonomy): domain Eukaryota; kingdom Viridiplantae; phylum Streptophyta; class Pinopsida; order Cupressales; family Cupressaceae; genus Cupressus; species Cupressus sempervirens. The sequence continues at coordinate 198,531,499 of CM053793.1, read as the reverse complement.
AGCAGAAAGGATCACAAAGATTGACGCCTATTACATCCATTTCAAAACATTCACTTACCTAAGGGTAGCTAGTACTATGGTGAATCCAAAGAAAATTTTGAGATATCCATTGGATAGGCTGATCTTATTGGATATTTCCAGATAACTCACATCTGCATATGACAGAGTGAGAAAACAACATAAGAAGACATGGGTATGGCCAATTACTATAGATGCATTTGAAGTCAAGTAGAAACAATATATTATGACCTTTGATTTAGAGTGGGATCAATATCTCTTGGAAGAATACAACTCCCCTTGCCCTTATTTTGATAATATTAGTAGAGTTCAACATTTGACAAGAAAGCATTTTATGGATGAAGATGCTATAAAAGACCATTGGATGAACATAGTATATGACTATGATAAATGAATAAGGGATTATTGTAGGATGGCTCTATATCTGGTAGGAAAGGCCTTAAAAATAAAGATCCTACTCAAGGTTTTTCAACAATATACTCAAGATGTTTTGGATCCATTATACAACTGCAAAAAAATCTATGATAGGCTGATCATGAATGTAGAGATAGATAGAGATGAGAGTATGGATATAAATCATAGGGAAAGGTACATAATTTAGTTGATGAGGGAATGGATCAAGAATCCTTTTAATCTTGACCCAATTCCATAGGTTGTTACTGTTGGGATTAAAGATAGAGTAACTGAGAGGGGGGGGGGGGGGGGGGGGAGTGAATCAGTTACTCACAAAAATTAATCCACAAATCCCTTAGATGTCTTAAAGATCTAGTTACTACCGATACTCAGTAAACAAATTTTGTAACTTAGTAAATTAAACTATTACTTATCTTCAAGCATTCATGCATGTAACTAAAAACAAAATGAACACAAGAGACACCAGCTTTAATGTGGAAACCCAATATGGGAAAAACCACCAAGTAACTAGTCACCATTTTTTCACTCTTCTGAAGTAAGCCCTGTTAGGAACCAACCTTGTTAAAGGTTACAATACACACTATTAGGTGTGACCCTGTTAGAGGATTTAATCACCCTGTTAGGTGTGGCCTTGCTAGAGGTCTTTAGAACAATTCAACTGAACTGTCACCTTATTAGAGGATTTACAAAATGGTTGTTAAACCAACTCTGTTAAGAGATTTGAAATCACTACTACAATGGTTAGAAAGCAACAATAAATTGACCTGAACAAGATGCAACTAAATTTTCTAAGTAAAGGTCTCTATTTAGCATCATTAGATCCTCCTTGATCAAATATAGCTTTGCTACTCCTCAATGATCTCTGATCATCCATCAAATTTGCTTCCACAATAATCAATCCTTATATCACATTAATTCCACTTCCACTTCACTCACACTTAGAATTCACAACTTGACCTCTTAATTATACCATTCAGATTGTCAAGTTGGCCCATTTACATGTTATATTTACCAATAAACCATACATCAGTTGGCTACAAATATTACTCTAAACAAATAAACATTATTTCATAACACAACGAAAACCTTTACTGGCCAAGCTTGCTCAGTAAATACTGCTTCTAGAAATTTCCTAAGTTAACCTTCTTGACTGAGTTAACATTGCAATATTTGTAAAATCCTTTGGCTACCAAGTTTACTCAGTAAGAACTGCTTCTGCCACATTTCCTTTGATGATTGAGTGAGCTCAATAAGAACTATTTCTGCCACATTTCCTTTGTTGACTGAGTGAGCTCGATAAAAACTATTTCTACCACATTTCCTTTGATGACCGAGTTAGTTTAGTAGATTCTTTCCTTTTGACTTACTGACCATCTGAGCTCGGTAGACTCTATCCTTTGCCTTGCTGACCTTCTGAGCTTGGTAGACACTGTCCTTTTCCTTGTTGACCTTATGAGCTCTGTAGACTCTATTTGATGACTGATATGACATTTGTGTGACATCAAAGACAACACACAATTGAACAATTATATCCAACAATTACCCTTCAAGGCACAACACACCCAATTAAGGGAAAAGGTGCAAAAGTTACAATACCAATTTCCTTGCTCAATCCCTAGTTAGGCTAGAAATGGCATATCAAAATAAGAAGGATGTTAGATATTTTAGGGAAGATAAAGGGAAGAATAAGAGGAAAATAGATTCCCTAAAGCAAGCTAAACTCAAAACTAAAGAGCCTCAAGACAAAGAGGCGAATCAAGCCCAAGATACTCAGCAAGTGCCCCCACCTCAACAAGAACAAGAACAAGAGCTAGAAGAAGAAACACAGGAAGTGCAACTAGCTAGTCCAAAGTAAAAAGCCCCCCTTTTAGTTTCCAAGAAGGCTAGGGTTGCACCTACAATGAAAAGGAAAAGAAGAGGGAAATTATAGAAGAAAGTCATTCCCATCCCTGAAATTCCAGAGACCATCCTTAAGGAACATGCAAAAGAAGATGAAGATGAAGAAGATAATCTCCCCTTGAGTCAAAGGACTCATTTAGCCAAGGCTACAAAAGAAAATTAAAAAAGGAGCTCCACTATGACACTTCTATCTATTCCCAGGAAACCTATTTAGGTTACGTCTTAAGAAGATGAGCATCAACAGTAGATCGAAGAATAGGAAGGGCAAGAAACATATGTTTTAAACTTTTCTTATTTTTATTTTATGCCCGTGGGCATTGAAATAGTGGGTGATAAGATATGTGATACACCTAGAAATCAACCTTTGGGAGAGGATTGGAACCAAATTCTACCTCTACCACAAGGGTTTTTGGGTACACGACCACCACCATTTTAGGACTTGTCTTTCTTGGACAAAGGATTGACCACTCCTCTCCCTCTTGTCACTAATGAAGAAGAACAAGCAGTGGATGAAGAAGAGCCCAAACATATGTCATTCAATGAAGTATTAGATGAGGGATAGATACCTAAAGAATCTCAAAAAACTTCTCAGGATATAGAGGCAAGGACTTTAACTACAATAGATACAGTGACTCCCAATGTAGATCTTTCTTAGAAGGAGGGGACTCTAGAAAGGAGTGATAAGGGAAAAGGACTAGTAGTGAAAACCTCCTCTTGATCCAAATACATGTCTCCCATGCACACTACACTAGCCTAGCTAAGGAGAGAGGTTATGGTTTTATAGAAGAAGCAGCTAAATGTGAGTGCAAAGGAGGGAATTGTGAGCTAGTGAAAGAAATCAAGAAGCCTAAGCCACCTATGGGTGACACATGAACATTGACCTTTGTAATGAAGAATCAAGATCAAGACTTATTTTCACATATAGCTATCCATCCTCTACATGTTGGTGTCAAGGATTTGACTCCTAGTGATTATCAGATCAAGGAGTTAGTATTAAGGAAGTCCACAGTAGATATTGCCAAAGTTTTGATTACTACAGCTGTAAAAGAAGTGTTCAAATAGATAGACAAAAATGAGTCAAAGTTGATAATGTTGAGCATATAAAATTAACTTATGAGAGGTTATTTACATGAAGTAGTGGGCCCCATTAACATGGATAATCTAGAGATCGCTCTTGCTACAACATTAGAGAGGAGAGATAAAGGGAGTGTATAGGTAGATTCATTTTTGGGCACCTATCAAAAATGATGTGACAATTTTGAGGATAAAGGTATACAAATTATACAAGCTAATTTGAACCTATTGCACCATATTTAGGCTAGTTCCAAAAAGATGGTGTCTATAGTGAACTATGATTTTGAGCTATTGGATGAGGTGCATACCTGGGGAAAGGACCTCCAAGAACTTCACACAATACAGGGTCAAAGGTATTGTACACTAATGGAGGTGTACTCAACTAAGGAATTGGAAAAATTGGAGGATTGGATTGAGAAGATAACAACTAGTAATAAATTAATGGAGACATTACATGAGGGTTTATAGAAGTTGAGATACCAAACACGATAGCAGATTTTGGAAGCTGAGAAGTATTATTAAAGATGAGTAAAAAACTAACATCATTATAGTGTAATTAGTTATCCAATAGTACCAAAAAACCTTTGAAGATGCTTTGATAGAAGAAGATATCAGAAAAGCATTCAGGATTGAAGAGGCACTATTGGAGCTAAACACTAAGCTTTATGGAGGTTAGAAATGACTGGTAAATAGTAAAAAATAAGTATAACACTTTTGATTTTTCTAGATGCTACCCAAGTGATAGAGATTATAGAGAAATTCAAGAGCAAACATCCAAACATAGCTCTGGTGCAAAGGGGAAGAAAACCCAGAAGCTAGAATTTTAGTTTTAACACTTGGGAAAAATTTGGATTTTTTGAAGCTACCACCAAGGTGCATAAGGTGCACTTTTTATAGAGGTGCACCAAAATTTTTGAAGAAGTAAATAGTGCATTGATAGTTAACTATCAGTTACTAATTTAGAGCTTTCCATCCATCAAAAACACATTCTGACAATAGTTCAACTCCTAGAAATGCCTAGAGAAGGTTAAGCTCCTATTTTTGGAGGCTCTAGTGACTCTTAGATCTTCTTGTAGCTTACTTCTTCTTATCTACTCCTTATTTCTTTGTTTTAAGATGTGTAAAGGCTCATGTACCCCTTAATTGATAAAAATAAGGGTAGAGTCCTACTTATCACCATTAAGAGAGTTTGTTTGTATATAATTAGGTTTATTTTATTAGTTTAGAAGCATATGTTTACATTTAGAGATCTCTCACTCTCAACACAAATTAAGGAGATGATTTCTTATAAATGTAATAATGAGCCCCCTATGCAATACAATACCATGCTGCTAGAATCCTATGATTCTTCTTAGAACATGGGAATGGAACAACAAGCCAACAAAGCATTTTCTTTTCCATTCAATCAAGAACTAGATACTCAACTAGAAGAAATGTTTTCTTTCTAGAATGATAATCAAAATACTTACAATTTGTGAATTCAGAAAGAACCCATGAATGATGGTATTCCTCCCACATTACAACCAACTCCTCTAGATTCAAGAGAAAGTAATAGTCTAGTACCTATTAGACCCTTATATGGAGGAAAAAATAATTAGAACCAAGGGAATGTGCCTACAATCTAGAAGAATCCTACATGGGCTACTAAAAAGTATAGTGTAGTGGAAGGTCCGAAATGAACAAAGGCCAACAAGTCCATGTTCAACATGCTAAAAAATTATCCTAATTAGCGAGAAGCACTAATGAAAACTCTCAATCATATGAACTTGAAGGAAACCACTAATGTGAATAATGTCCCTCAAAAGATGGTGTTGTAACAAGTTAATGATTTGGAGGCTATGCTAACTATGTTTAAAGACAAGGTTGAGGTGCCTCCTTTTTTCTTAGGATTAGAATCCATAGGAAGAATCTTCACAATTGTCTAATTGATTCAGGATCTTCTTGTAATGTCATGCCACTTTCGATAGCAAAAAGGTTGGGAATCACTCCTCAACCCTCTAATTGAATAGTGATATAACAAGACAAAAAAAAAGTAAAGGTTATTGGTGTGTTGAAAGATGTTCAAATACAATTGATAGTTGAACCCTAAATTCAAGACATCATAGATATGCATGTGGTTGAAATTCTTGAAACATATGGATTGCTACTAAGTAGAGAGTGGACAAAATGCTCAAGAGGATGGTTTTCAACTAAGATTAACCAACTATAGTTACCTTGGAAAGGAATGAATAGTCAGATCAAGATTGATGCTAAGCCAAAATTGAAAATGATGATTATAAAATACAATGCACCAAATGAGGTAGGATTTTTACAATCATATTTAGGCTCTTATAAAGTGATGGCTTTTGATACAACTTTGACTAAAGAATTAGATGATCGAAATGGAAGATCCATGATTCCAATCCCAAAAGAAGATATTGTAACATAGCTCATAGATAACATGGTGGTGAACTTACAATGCCTAGGTGAAGAAGGAGACCCAAGTGTTTTTCTCCTTCTCAGATTTTGTAGATTGCACAAAGTCAGTCATTCAAAGTTTAAATGTTCACATTTCCAAGAAGCGGTTACTTGGGTACTAACTTAGATAATGAAAATAAAGAGAAACCACATTACAAAAGAAGTACCCACAAAAAATCCAAGTTCCACATACATATCTAAAGCTGTGGGGAAAGATGGAGAAGAAGTAGAAGATCTCAACACATCATATAGTGATATATCTTTAGATGGTGAAGGTATGTATTCTCCTCCACTAGGAATGATCAAGCTCCAAAGAAGGAGATGTTTCATGAAAAGTCAAGGTTGGACTTCAATAGTCATCTATACTAAGCCTAAAGTTGACAAAATTATAGAATTGATTGGGGAAATTTAGTATCATCATGAGAAACATAGGCTCCACATTTAAAAAATAAACAACAAAAAATCATCAAGTCTGTCACGTGAGAGATTACTATGGATCCCAAAGAAACAATCCTTTAAGGTTCAAGTAAAAGAAGAGATAGAAATGAACAAGCATAAGTCTAGGAAGCCCAAAGAAGAACCAATCTAGACACTAAGGTTTGATAGCTCTAAATGCAAATTAGGAGTCGATGCAGGTATTTAATTAATCAACTCAAAAGGTAGGTATTTTTATGTAGTAGATGTATTACAGTTTCGATGTACTGAAAATGTTGTAGAGTATGAAGCCTTGATTCATAGACTTCTCTTCGCTTTAGAGAAGGGAGTTAAAGCTCTCAAAATCAAAGGAGACTCCCAATTGGTGACTAGACAAGTGAAATCAATATACTCTTGCAATGATATGAGATTAATTTCTTACCAAAAGAGAATATGGGATCTAATGGATGACTTCAAAGCGTTGAACATAAAGTCTATCCCAAGAAGGAGAAACATGGTAGAAGATACCCTAGAGATTTTAGTTAGTGCATTATAACCTATCGAGAGAAAAAAATTGAAAATATTTTTAGTAGAACTAGTTTCTGCCCTGTTTATTCCAAAAAACATTAGAAACTTCCAAGTTTTCTAGGATGACCAACACATACATGATTTTATCATTTGGAACAACCATTTTAAAGGGAAAGAGATTGATGTCACTCCTGATTAAAAACCTAAGGATGATGAACTTAAAGATGAAGATGGGATTCTCAACTTGAAAACCAACACTATACCTAAGGGGATGGTTGAGTTGGAGTGCATCTTGAATCGTGATGAATTAATACTTAGCAAAAGAATGGTCAAAGAAAAAGGGATCGAGGAATGTGATTGATTCAATCTGGATACAGATGAAGATCTTAAAATAGTAAGGGTTGGAAAAGTGTGCAACACTTAGGAAAGGGAAGATATGCTCTGATTTCTTTGCTTACGGAGTACAAAGATTCATTGCTTGGAGTTATGAAGAACTCAAAATGTATGATCCTAAAATCATCACACATGACATTTCGATGAAATTAGATGCCAAAACTTTCTGTGAAAGGAAAAGACTTGTTAATCACATTATTGAACCATTGATAATGAAGGAAGTCAAGAAATTACTCAATGCTAAGATTATCTTCCCCATTCACCATTCTACGTGGGTGGCTAACTTGGTTCCAGTGAGGAAAAAGACTAGAGAGATCTACATTTGTGTGGATTTTTGTAATTTGAACCTAGAATCTGAAAAGGATAACTACGCTTTGCCTTTACTTGATGAAGTATTACAAATTTTCCATGGATCCAAAATGATTTCTTTCTTAGATAGATATTTTGGATACAACTAGGTGATGGTTGATGAAGAAGATAGGCTAAAGACTCCTTTTACAACAAAATGGGGGATTTTTGCCTATAGAAGAATGCCCTTTGGGTTGATAAATGTAAGGGCTACATTCCAACTAGTCATGGATGAAGGTTTCAAGGGGCTATTTAAAAAAGGTTATCTACATGGATAAATTAACTATGTTATCAAAGGATCAAAACACTCATATTGCTAATTTAAGATAGGTATTCAATAGATGTTAGAAATATGGCATATCACTTAATCCCAAGAAGTGTTCATTTGGGGTCACTAAAGGAAGGCTCCTAGGTCACATTATCTATAAAGCTATAATCTCCATTGATCCTAAGAGTATTGAAGCCATTCTAAAGTTGTCACCTCCACACAGTCATAAAGAACTCAAGTTTTTCTTTGAGAAGATAAATTTTGTGTAAAAGTTTATAAGTAGATTTGCTGAGATAGTTAGCCCCCTTAATGATTTTCTCAAGAAGGGAGTAAAAATAAAATGGGATCTACAAATTAAGAAATCATTTGAAGACATCAAAGTTGCTATTTCCATGATTCCAGTACTTGTTAGTCTAGATTATGAGATACCATTTAAAATATATTCTTTTTCTTTAGAATATTCATGTGCTAGGATTCTTACACAAAAGAAAGACAAATAGGATGAAAGGCCCATTGCTTTCATGAGTTGTCCTTTGAAGAATGTTGAGTTGAACTATTCTAATCTTGATAAATAGTCTTTTGCTTTGATAAAGGTGGTCAAGAAATTTTGTCATTATATATTAAGGAGGTGTATGCAATTGTGCTTGATCCTACAGTTAAGTCATTATTAATGCAAAACAAATTGGGTGAAAGGAGAGGAAAATGGATGGCGATGCTACAAGAGTTTAATTTAGAGATTCAACTAATGATGTTGGTGAGAGGACAAGGATTGATAAAGACAATAGTTGATAATGAGATCAGAAATGAAAATAAATTCAGATTTGATGATGAAATCAATATAGAAGATTAACAAAAAAAGATTACAGTATCTCAAGTTGATATTGATCAAGGTATAACCATATATGTTTGGTATCAAGATATTATTTACTATCTTTTACAAAATCAATACCCCAATTGGATGAATAGTTCCCAATACTAAGGACCTAACATGAAGTGTGAATCTTACATGCTATAAAATAGGAAACTATATAAAAGTAACTATGAAGGAATCTACCTAAAGTGTTTGGGACGGGAAGAAGTAAAAGAAGTTTTGAAATAACTTCATGATAAGCATGGCATTGAACATGGATCAATAGAGGTTATTGCCCATATGATTTTAAGATCAAGTTATTTTTGGCCTATGATATTCAATGATACTTTTGAACATATTCGTACTTGCCACATTTGTTAGATTAGTGCTAATAGGGAGAGACATTCAGAGATGCCATTACAACTAGTGTTCAAGGTATGCCCTTTTACAAAGTGGGGGCTAGACTTTATTGGTCTAGGAAACCCACCATTATCAATAGGAGATACATTCTTTCTCACAACTACAGACTATTGCATGTGCTAGATAGAAGCTAAAACATTTCAAAATTGCATAGGAAAAGTGGTTACTAATTTCTTGGAAGAACATATTGTTACTAGGTTTGGTATATCATTCTTCCTAGTTTGCGATAATGGAATAGCCTTTGTGTCAATATTCCTTACCCAATAGATGTTGGATAGTTAGGTTTTAATCAAGTTTTCTTCAAATTAATATCGCCAAGGAAATGATGTGGATGAATCTACAAATAAGAACTTGATCATGGTGATAAGATGTTTGTTGAAGGAAAATACTAGAGATTGGCATACTCAACTCAAATATGCATTATGGACAAATTGAGTTAGGGTAAAAAATGCTTTAGGGACATCCCCATATTTGCTTGTCTATTTATAAGAGCCACTATTCCCACTTATCCTCAAGATTCCTATTTTGAAATTCATGAGTGGGTATGATTAAGATGCTGACAAGGTTCAAATCAAATTAATGAATCTCTTAGAAATGGATGAGAAAAGGAAAATTTCTTTAGAGCATATGGAAAAACATTAGGCTATTGTTAAAAGGTGGTTTGAAAAATGATCCATAATCAAATATTTTAGAATATCCTACCTTGTTCTTCTATGGAAAAGGGTGAAAGAAAATTCAGGTAGCCCCACTAAGTTTTAGCATTTATGGATCAGCCCTTATCAAATCGATAAATTTTTGGGAGAAAATACTTTTAGGTTGAGTTCCTTACAAGGGGAATTATTTCCATTGGCACTCAATGGGTAGTTCCTAAAACATTACTTTGAGGTCTTAAAGATTAAAAAAAATTATTTATTTTCTACAAGTGTGTTTACTTTCTGCAAGTGTGTTTTCTTTCTGCAAGTATGCTTACTTTTAGTTGTGTATTTGATTTTAGCTGTGTGTATGCTTTTAAAGTTGTGTTAGTCTGGGGCTTAGATGATATCAAGGTTCTATCTTTATTCATTTCATAAATCATTCTTTTTGGTTTTTACTTTTGGGAAGAGGTATTTCTTTGTCAAAGCATTCAAATGATTTTGTTTCTTTTACCAACTAGAAAACAAATGTACTTGAAGTAGTAGAGAACTTTTAGCCTTGAAATTAGAATTGTAGATCAATAGTTATCAACACTTGGAAAATTTAAAATATTGACTATCTTGGTGTTTTCAAATCAAGGTTGACAACAACAAGGAATAGTCTAAAGCCTACTGGTTCGAACAAAAGTTCTTTTCAAGGAATTTCTAAGGTCACTATTTAGCATGAGAGTTTTCATAAGTTCTTAAAAGAGGAATGCAAATATTATCAACTAAAGAAAGAATCTAAGAAATGACACCAATGCCTTGGCCACATCTACTAAACATGGATAGGGAATAAAAATAAAACAAAAAAGGCAGGGTGGTGTTAAGAATGAAGGATTCTAAATGGTCTGAGAAAGGTAATTTGACAATAGGGATATGCACTCTAAAATGGCTATCCAGTATCTATACAAATCATTTCATTAAAGAATCAAATGGAAACATGTGAGCTCCATGAAGAAAAATTTAGAAGATTACCTAGGACCTCAAATGTAAAAAATGATAACACATTAAGAGCCCTCAAAATAGATTCTCTCATCTAGTCTAATAAGAGATTGATAAACAAGTTTTGCAAGGATTCCTCATGAATGAACCTATGGGGTAAAATATTGTCTCTAAGTTGCTAGAAGCTCATGATAGACTACATTTTGAGATGTCAAAGGAAATGAATACACTGAGCACACATTGAGCTTGAAGATTTGAGATTCTAAAGTTTTGACTATGAAGCAACTCAAAATATTCTTGAAGTGTGTTGGTACCAAATATAGATCCAGTATTTGAAATTTTTAATTTATGGTTTTGAACCATTTTGAACTAAGATTCAAAGTAGTTCAAAGTGGTTCGATGGTTCAAATGGTCCATCTTTTAGGTTCAAAAACAAAGTCTTCATATAGAATTTATACTCAAAGTTTGAAGGCCAAACATCTACAAATCCATGAGCCAAATTCAAAGGTTCAAACTTGAAATTTAGGTTTATCAAAGACACACTTTCAAAAGGCTCAAGATTTTGATTTCAAGTGTTCAAACTCAGGTGTTCATGACTAAAATTCAAAGCGCAAGTTCACTAGTCTTAAAGTGTAAATCTCAGGCTTTGGAATTCAGCTTCAGAAGATTTGAAATTTGGTTTAGTATTTGAACTTTAAGTTTAAGGTCTTGAACCTCTTTGAACTAATTTGAACTAGGTTCAAAGTGGTTCAAAGTGGTTCATTTGGTTTAGAAGAGTTCATCCCACAAGTTTGAATGAGTTTGGTAGTTCAAAGAATTCAATCAGTTTGAGATGTTTAAAATGATACAAAAGGTTCATGGAGGATCAAATGGTTCATAGGTTCAAGGAGCTCAAATAGAGGGAGATTCAATGTAAAGGTTCAATAGTTTAGAGTTCAAGTTTGAAACATGAAATGGTTCAAAGTGGTTCAATAGGTTTGATGGCTTGATAGTTTTATATACCTCCACTCAGTCTTCAATAACTTTTGACTCGGACATAATTATGTCGATCACTCTAGTTAGGTTGTGCAGAATCAGGATCTCTCCAACATATCCAAAAATGAAGGAAATCCAACAGTGGAATAATTAGTTATGGCTCTGGCACCAAGATCCATTTGACTATCAAAACAAATCCTCCCAGCAGCAAATTTTTATTATTATTTTGGACTGAATTATTCATTTTCCACTTGTCCAAATATGCTAAGATGACATTTGATTTAGTGAAAAAACTTTAAAAGTTGAATGTCATAAAAATCAAAGAAAATTTATCAAGGAAGGTGAAGAGAAACGGTTTCAAGATTTAGTTAGGGTTCCAAGATTCAGTCTCAAAGACTGCAGACTTTGGGCTACAACAAAGAGAGAAACTTTCATGAACTTTCCCATTTTTTTGTGGAGGTTATAGGGAACAGAGCCAGGGTTTCTTTTCTCTTTCTGAACTATGTGTTAGAAAGTAGGAGAGTTGTGAGTTGTTTATGTAATGCAGAGGAGGAATTTCAACTTTTTGTAATGGTGATTGGAATTGCAAATGCTTAATAAGGTTTTTGCATCTTTTATGCTTTAGGGAAGGGAGACTTGATAGTTGATTATTTATCAAAACTTTGAGTTTGATCAATCCTTTTTCCACTAATTGTGAACTTTGTGTCACTTTAGTCTTCTCTAAATGTGCTTTTACTATTGTTGTTTCCTATATACATTCAAATTGTAAAACATCTTCATAGCTCTATTTTTGCACTTTCTCAAGAAGATGGAAAATGTATTTCTTGATTTTGTCCTTTGTAGCATGTCAGGTTGAATGGACTTTGTGTCATTTAACATTTAATTTCTTGTAGTTGTTTAGTTTTTTCGCATCTACTTTGTGCTTACAGGTAGATGTTTGAAATCCTTTTGTGCTTTCTACTTAAAAGCATCCATAATTAATTAATTGTATATCTCACATGGGGAGCTGTACCTGATAAAATTTAGAGGAAGGTTATCAATCCAATGGTAACCTATACAACTATTAGTGTTGACTAGTCCTCTCACTTGGGAATACAGGGTTATAGTTGCACATATTTTCTTGAAGGACAATCTGTTCACTAACAGATTTTTGGAAACTCTACTGGGGATCAAAGTGAAGATTTAAGTGCCTAACTTTTGCTTCCTCAGTTTTATGATCATCTATGTCTAGAGGGGATTGGTGACTTGATATGAAGTCCATGCTAGATATAGAAGTCATAAGAAGACCAAGGCAAGACCCTTTTCTCTTGGAACTTTGTCAAATTGATGATAAAGTGTTACGTGACTTTGTGGATAGATTTAGAGAAAGTATTTCCAAGGGTATCCAGAAAAGTGTCATAGTACGAAATGAATCTTTTAAATTTACAAAAGATTATGAGAATGATGATTCTTTGTATGTGAATCTTGAAAAAGGCCCCTTTCGAGAATCCTCTTGTAAAAATAATACAGCAGTAGATACTCTTGATAATGCCGACTTTAAAATTGGTGCTAAAATTTGCATTGAAAGGAATTCTATTGTGGCTAAATATCTGACCAAAAGGATAAATCTAGAAGCAAGATTAGAGAACGAGAATATTTAGGTTGAAAATGAGAATCCTAGCACTAATGATAAAAAAGAAGAGGAAAAGTTTCATCATAAAGAGAATCCCTATATGCACGTTTTAGCTATTGTTCCAAACCTGGCTGAAAGTAAAGAGTTGAAATCTTTCCCATCATGCATCAAAGATAATATAGGAGAAAATCATCCTACTATCCTTGAGGAGACAGATTCACTAGCTAAATTTAGAAATGATATGTTTTAGCATGAGACCTTCTTTCAAAATGATAAGAATGCTGAAACAAAGATAGATTTGCAGCCCTTTGAGTTGAGAAGTTTTCATGAAGATGATAATGTTTTACTCCAGATGGAAGCAACTTGGCATCAACCAAATTCAGCAATAGTAAAAAAGAGTGAAGAAAAGTCTAGAAATCAGGAGGGTAAATTTTTCTAGAGTGACCTTAATCCACTTTTCATGCCGACGGGGTTTGTGAGAATGCTGTTATCAAAGAAAATTTCTTTTTTAGTCTCAAGATTAACCATTAAATAATGAAAATCTATTCAATTCTTCCATATTAGAAAATTCTAAAATTCTAAATGAAGAAGGAAAGTTTGGGGTTAGTCCCCAACCAGTTGAAAACTCTACTGAAACACCATGTGAAACTCTCATCTATGAGGAAGAGGAAGACATAATAAGTAGATTTTTATCATCTCTTGAGCAAGAAGATCCTTCTTCAGATAGTCAAGGTATGAATATAAAGCAAATAGGCTATAAGGCTTTATCTAATGAATAATTTTAGTCTTTTGAGGGCAAAATTTATAATGGTAACAATGACAAGGTAAAAGTGTGTGTAGAAAAGTTTTCTTCTCATGCTAAAAATCAGATTGAAGAAAGAGGTGTTGAAGTTATCACTTAGCTTGCAAATTTCCATGCTAAAGAAGAGAGAATCATAATTGAATTTTTATTATCTCTTCATCAGAAAGGCCTCTCTCAAGTCAGCCTATTTGAAGATGATCCAATTCTTTAGAAAGATGGGGTATAGATGCCTTTGGATGAAGATATTTTTGCTAAATTTCTTTTTGAGAGGAAGAGGTATGAAACTAACTTTCAACCAAGTAGTGATCTAGCTGGTATGTTGAAGGACACTCTTCTTAATGAGGAAGAGGAAATCATAGACACATTCCTATCATCACTCAAGCTGGATCATTCCTTTAATGATGAATCAGGTATTAATTCAAATCATATTAAGAATGAACTATTCATTGATAATTTTTCTTCTCATTCATCTACATATGGTTTTGCTAATTTGGATTGTGGGAGTAATGCTGAAATTTGTGGCATGTTTGATGATAGTTTGGTTCTTGAAAGAGATGAAGAAAACACATATTCAAGGGTTGATCCCATGTTGGATGAAGTATCTCTATGGCTGCAAGTTGACCATGACATCAAGGACCATGTGCAAGGATTGAATCTTGATGACAACATTTCTAGGTATTGTGCACCATCTCTTGGTGAGGTTTCAATATTTTATTTTTTCAGCTTGAAGTGAAATTTGATTTGATGAATGTCAAAGATCAATTCCTGAGTGAAGAAGAATGCTATGATGAGCTTTGGTTGTTTTGGACAAAATGCTGGGTTGCCAAGATTTTATATATTATGAGTTTAAGTTTTAGCACTAAAGAGATTGCCATTGAGCAATGGTATGGAGCTGCTTTATTAAGAAATGGTTTGTTGATGCGAAAAGGCTCCTACTTCTCCTAGTCAGTAAATGGATTCATGTGATTCTTTTCTTTATTCCGATTTTGTGGTAGGCTTTGTTTCCTACCTACGTATATCTTTTGTAAATATGTTTTGGTGTGCATGGTATTAATCTGAATAATGTGCAAACTTCGCAATTGCCAATAGTTTGTGTTTTTTGGTTTGTTGGTTTTTCCCTGCTCTCCTCTGCCCTCTCTGCAAGTAGCTTCCAGTTTTATCTTCTTGGTGACTCTATTGCCTAATGGATAAGGAACTTGTCTTTTTCCAGAGATTGTTGGAGTTCTCTATTTTTGCAGTCAAAATCAGTCCCACAATTAGAGCCCTTATTGGTACCCAATATTTAAAATTTTTAATTTATGGTTTTGAACCCTTTTGAACTAAGATTCAAAGTAGTTCAAAGTGGTTTAGTGGTTCAAATGGTCCATCTTGCAGGTTCAAATAAAAAGTCTTCATATAGAATTTATGTGCAGAGTTTGAAGGCCCAACATCTACAAATCCATGAGCCAAATTTAGAGGTTCAATCTTGAAATTTGGGTTTATCAGAGACACACTTTCAAAAGGCTCAAGATTTTGATTTCAAGTGTTCAAACTCAAGTGTTCATGACTAAAATACAAAGTGTAGGTTCATTGGTCTTAAAGCGTAAATCTCAGGCTTTGGAATTCAGTTTAGTAATTGAACTTTCATTTTTAGGTCTTGAACCTCTTTGAACTACTTTGAACTAGGTTCAAAGTGGTTCAAAGTGGTTCATTTGGTTTAGAAGAGTTCATCCGATAGGTTTGAATGAGTTTGGCAGTTTGAAGAATTCAATTGGTTTGAGATGTTTAAAATGGTACAAAAGGTTCATGGAGGATCAAAGGGTTCATAGGCTCAAGGAGCTCAAATAGAGGTAGATTCAATGTAAAGGTTCAATAGTTTAGAGTTTAGGTTCGAAATATGACATGGTTCAAAGTGGTTCAATGGGTTTGATGTTTAAACAATTTTATATACCTCCACTCTATCTTCAATAACTTTTGACTCGGACATAATTTTCTTGATCACTCTAGTCAAGTTGTGTGGAATTAGGATCTCTCTAACATATCCAAAAATGGAGGAAATCCAATAGTGGAATAATTAGCTATGGCCCCCACACCAAGACCGATTTGACTGTCAAAACAAATCCGCTCAGTAAAAAAATTTTATTATTATTTTGGACTAAATTATTCATGTGCCACTTGTCCAAATATGCTAAGATGACATTTGATTTAGTGAAAAACCTTTAAAAGCTGAATATCATAAAAATGAAAAAAAATATATCAAGGAAGATGAAGAGAAATGGTTTCAAGATTCAATTAAGGAAACTGAAAGGCCATGGGAAGTGAAAAGATAAATAAGCCAGCAACAGCAAGATAGAGGGGTTCCATCTTTTCTCTCAAAGACTACAGACTTTTTGGCTATAGCAAAGAGAGAAACTTTCATGAACTTTCCCATTTTGTTGTGGATGTTATAGGGAATAGAGCCAGGGTTTCTTTTCTCTTTCTAAACTATGTGTTAGAAAGTAGGAGAGTTGTGAGTTGTTTGTGTAATGTGAAAGAGGAGTTTTAGCTTTCTTTAATGGTTATTGTAATTGCAAATGCATAATAAGGTCTTTGCATCTATTATGCTTTAGGGAAGGGAGACTTGAAAGTTGATTGTTTATCAAAACTTTGAGTTTGATCGATCCTTTTTCCACTAATTGTGAATTTGTGCCACTATAGTTTTCTCTAAATGTGCTTTTACTATCATTGTTTCATGTATACATTTAGATTACAAGACATCTTCATAGCTCTGTTTCTACACTTTCTCAAGAAGATGGAAAACATATTTCTTGATTTCGTCCTTTGTAGCATGTCTGGGTGAATGGACTTTGTGTCATTTACCATTTAATTTCTTGTAGTTGTTTAGTTTTTCCACGTCTACTTTGTGCTTATAGGTAGATGTTAGAAATCCTTTTGTGCTTTCTGCTTAAAAGTATCCATAATTAATTCATTGTATATCTCACACGGGGAGCTATACTTGATAAAATTCAGAGGAAGGTTATCAATCCAACAATAACCTGTCCAACTATTGGTGTTGACTAGTTCTCTCACTTGGGCGTACAGGGTTATAGTTGCATGTATTTTCTTGGAGGACAATATGTTCACTAACAAAGTGTTTGGTATTTAGTTGTTATTTGACACATGCTAGAAGAATGCTTGTTTATGAAGAAATTTCTTTTTCATTTATTTCCTTTTGTTGGGGCTATTTGTTGTGGTTTCACAATGCACACCACATTTCTTCTATAAATAGGGACCCCCTAGTAAATTTTTGTGTTGTAGACCGTTAGTCCAAGGCCTAGGATCATTTTGGAACTCCACTTGGAGTCTAGGTCTAGCCCTAGCCCTCTAACTAAGAAACCTTGGTGTCAAAACAAATAAATTTGGAGAAATTGAAGTTTTCTTAGTGTTGAAAGGTGCACTATTGCACCTAGGACACATATGCACACTCTTGGGGTGCATATGTGCACTAAATGCGCAAGTGTTCTCTTTACTCCTTTGGAGATGTGCAAATGCACACCTCTAAAGGGTGTGCACTACCCTAGACCTATACAATCCTAGGACACCCCTTGCCTCTCCTCATTATTCTCTCCATGCTCCCCAATCCCACACATCTACTCCTTCAAAGGTGCACCTCCAAAACCTACACAATACAAAAGCAATGAAGTGTCAAAAGGTGTGCATGTTTGCACCTTTGTTTACATCCTAACCAAGCAACCTAAACTAAGACTCCCTAATAATGCTAAAATCACCTAGGAATTATATGCATGTGTGTACCTTCGCAAGGTGTGCACATTCACACATTTTTACATAAGAAAAAATACACTTAAGCTAATGGTGCACAGATGTGCACCTTGTCAAGGTGTGCATCTATGTTCCATTTGAACCCTAAGACAATGAAGTGCATATAGGGTGCGCACATGTGCACCCCATCAAGCTGCACATGTGCACACCCTTAGCATATTTAAAGACTAACTCATTTCCCCCATGCACATGGTAAATAATGTGCATAGTAGTGCACATGTACATGTGTATAGCCCATTGGAGTGCAAACATATGCAAGTGTACAACTAAGCACAAAATGATTATTTAGTTGTTGTTAGGTGCACCTATTGCACCTATCAAGGTGCCCTAATTTGCATTCCAGAGCTCTGGGGGGATTTGAGTTATTTTTCAAGGTTTTGGTGTTTTGGGTTTGATTTTTTAGCAATTAGGGTTTAATTTTCACCTCTCTATAGCAATGATTTTCTATTTTTGTGTAGATAAAATGGCTTCATCATCATCCTCACTTAATGAAAATATTGCTCAAAAACCCATTGTCTCCAAGTTTCAAGGTGCACCAAAGAAATCACATTTTTAGGATGGACATTCGAAGATCAAAGATACTAAGTTAGGACACATAGACTGGAACACATTTCTCATACTTTGTAATAAGCCTAAAGAGAGGTCCGCAATGGTCTCTACACTTATCCAATCTAGGTTGGTCAATGGAGCTTCTCATCCTACATCAGTGCAATCCACAAAACTTATCGTGGCATTGGTAGAAAATTATGTGTCAAAAGAAAGAGTTGTTAAAAGTGCCATAGGGGAGATAGTCCTAGATCTTAGACCTATGAATATTGAGAAAGTATTCCATCTCCCTAGAACTGATCAATAAGTGAAGATAACTTATCATCAAGCAAAAAGATTGTATAGGGAGAATGACAAGAAGGCCGTAGAGATCATACAATTATCATTTTTTGTTGATATAACATTGGTGGGATGTAGAGCCGAAGAGGCAAACATGTCTAAGGGATATATGGAAGATGACATCAGATATGCCATTGTACTTTTGAGTAGAATCATGGGTTTATTGAGAGCTGAACATCTTGATATCTAGATGGTCCATTTCATGGAGACCATCAAATAAACCAAAACCATAAATCCTTTCTATTTATTTTCTTTCATCTCTCATTACCTTATCTTCATTATTTTATTTTGTAACACTTGGTTAAAATATGAATTCATTAGGTTGTATTGTTAGATTTCATTCATTATAAAATAGAAAATACCAAAAAAACATCTCTTTTGTGGTTACTTTTTGAAACAACAAGTAGATTGAACATGTTATCCAAAATTGGTTTGAATCAGCAAAGGCCTCCCTATGAACACACACATTTATCTTCAACTGAGTGCATTTCAATAGGTCACAAGATTTCCCAGAACCTTGGAGTTGATCTTAGATTAGCTTTTCAAGAGAGGAATTTTAAAGGATTCCTATCATTAAAGCATTGTGCAAAACAACAACTCAATAGTGACAAACATGCCCAGTTGTTAGGCCTTCTAGGTTGTAGCTATAACAATGAATTCACAACATGAAAGCTTAAAGTTTACAATTTTTTTGACTTTCTTCTATCTATCTTCAATCATACTACTTTCCTACGTCAAATCCAAGCTCTCATATAGCTAGCAACTTGACCACAAGTCAATCAATCAAGCAATGAATTACAATATAGGTTCTAACTTGGATGTGTAAACCATAACTCAGGAAATGGGCATCAATTTTCCATGCACTCATAAATATAGGTGCAAATATGATCTAGGATTTGGCTTCCAACTATGCAAGACATCACATTATCATTAGAAACTGCTAAAAGAAATAAAATGCCACACTAGATGAAATCACATGAAATAGAGAGAGGAGAAAATGACATAAAAGCCAAATCACTTATCATATAGGCTTACGTGCTGTTATGGTAGGGATCCAAATTAGGCCCTTAAAATGATGTCAATTGTGTACAACTAGAAATAATGAACAACAATGACTACTTCTTGAACAACAAACTAGTATAGAAAACAATAAATGTTTTTGGTTGATGCAATATTACTCATTGATCTAATATGCTCCTACATTATACACCTAGGTTACATGAAGAACTAATGTCCATGTCAATAAACCTTGATATTTTGACCCAAATCATAAAGATCCAACACATATTGTGTTATCTATAATTTGTCTTCAATTGGTTTATCCTTCACTTGAACTAGATACTCCATCTAGTATTTTCCTATAGTACTCTTAATCTACTATCCAAAACCTTCTTAATATTGTTTGTCTTTTGCTTGGGATATCTAGGTTATATTTTAATTCCTCATCCAATTAAAAATACTACAATATGTATGAAATATTGAATATTGGTGAAATATCCATGTCTTTTGGAAATTCATCTTCAGAAGCATTTCCACTGTCAAACTTCCATAAGATTTTATACGGACCAAACTTCTTCTTTAGCTTACTATAGGTATCAACTATAAACATGTTCTTCAAATGAACCATAAAATCATCTCCAACCTCAAAATATTTAATCCTTCTTCCTTTATCTTCTCTATTTATAGTGATTATTAATATTCTCCATATTCTTCTTTACTTCCTCCTATAGAGTCTTCATAAAATTTGAAAATTCTTCTACTTCAACATGGCTCTTCATTTCCATATTCAAATCCCTTAACTCAATAGTCCTTTCAGATCTAACCCATTTACAATCTCAAAATGTGTTTTCTTAGTACTTCTATTCATAGAATTATTATATGCAAATTTTTCTTGTTCTAAAATCAAATTCCAAAATAAAAATTAGTAGGCTTATCTCCAACCAAACATCTCATCAAGTTTCCCTAAATCCTATTCACAACTCCTATTTGTTCATTTTTTTGTGGATGAAATATATATTTAAATTTTATCTCTTTATCCAAATTTTTCCAAAGTGTTCTCCAAAAGTGATGCAAAGAATCCCAGGGTGGTGACAATCATGTATGTTAGAGAATTGAGCTTATATATGTGGATCTATATTTTGCATTGTTAAGGTTATGTTGAAGGAATATTAGTGGAACTTTTCCTATGTGCACATAATTATTGGAGTAATCATATTGGATTTAGAACCTTTTTATTGGTTGCTAGTAATGTGTTCCTATTTCTTTGACATAATTTATAGATTCTTTTTGAGAGATTCAATCCATGGTAGTTATTTTGTGCACTCTTGGATAGGGATTTTTGGATGATGTGTGGGCCGGATAAGCCCACATAATCTTATGTTTTCATACGAGTTAGTTATGCATTTGATAATTAGGGTGTATCCAAATTATTGATTACTTTAGTCTATCAGGATGACTTGTGACTTGAGTGTGTATTAAATATGAGTGTTTATTTAATGTAACTTGCTAAGCCAACTTGTGGCTTTGTTTGGTACAAGTAGAGGGTCTTGTGATTTCTAGAGTCATTGAGTTATGAGCATGGAGAAGATTTAGTAGCTAAGATGAATGAAGTTTAGCAGAGCTAGTAGCTAAGTGTGGATTTGGGAAACAAAAAGTTTCTTGGTGGCTTACAAGAACAAGTTTAGATTATTCTTGGAATTTCTACCACATTGTGGGCCTTGGCTATCTATGGGTTGGATCTTACAAGGTCTTGCAACATTGTTATTGTAATTTCTTATATATTTGGTTGTAACCTAGAAGGTGTTACAACCAAACATTACAAACTGAGCTGAAAGGACATGTTTGTTTATGGTGGAAATAATTGTAAAGAGGTAGAGAATAGGAAGGTGAAATGAAGATCACTAGATGGAGATTGATGATGACTAAATTGAAGGCTAAATTTATTCCTACTTATAATAAAATTTAATTGTAAAAGAGATTGTAAAATTTGAAGAAGGATATGATTGTGAAGTATTATACTGAGGAGTTCTACAAGTTAACTATTGATTCTAGACATAGACAACTTTCTATGAAAAAGGTGGCTAGATATATTAATTCTTTGCAATTCAATATTTAGAATGATATTGTTATGTTGAACATTGATTTAGTTAAGGATTCTTATCAGTATTCTTTGAATGAAGAAGACAAGTTAAAGAGAAACAATTAAGCTAATTCTTGAGGAAAGGATAAGAACACTTGGTGAAGGAAAAATTGACTAAAGCTAAACCAAAACCTATTGAGTAGAGGTGAATTTAAGGGTACTTATTTTAGATGTGGTGAAAAATGACATAGATATTTTGAATGTGCCAATGTCGATAGGAAGGTCTATGATAGAAGACTTGTGCTATACGAGAATGTGCACTAAATGAATGAGCCTAAGTTAGAGGATAACTTGCTAATTTGATGAGTATTGTTTAGTAAAAAGGTTTTGGAACCTTGTCAAAGGAGAATTTTATTCATGAATCATAATAATTTTGGAGGTAATTACAAGAATGTGATTTTGGGTGGTGGTAGTATTGATAACCTAGTTGTTGACAAGATGGTTCAAAAACTTGGTTTAAAGAAAATGAGACATACTTTTCCTTATAGAATAAGTTGGTTACAAGATGAAAATGCTTTGTGAGAGAGAAATGTCTTGTTATTGTTTAGATTGGATAGTATGTGGATAAGTCTTATGTGATATTGTGGACATAAGTAGTTATCACATATTGGCTAGTATACCTTGCTAGTATGATTGCAAAGATGTATATGATTGTGTCAAGAAAATGTTTACTATTTTGAAGGCTGGCAAGAAGATTTTCATAATTCCTTTGCAAAATGTAGATCTTAATAGGAGGAACCTAGGTTTTGGTGGGCATGTTAAATTGAAGGATTCTCTAAGTTAGAGATCAATATGGAAAATATATTATTAAATGTCATGCAAGATATATTGTCAATTAGTGTCAAAATACTTAGTCATAACCAAAATATAGTTTCAATTGAGTCACTACTATGTAGTGTTAACTAAGCTTGCAAAAAATCCAAGAAAAAAACTTAACCTTGTAGAAAGTTGTAGTGTCAACTGAGTTGCAATGACAACCAAGTTAATTGTGTCTATCAAGCACGAATGTGAACCAAGTTAGCAGAGTAGTCTTGTTCTAAGGTAATAATCAAGATGGTAGAATAGTGGCAATTGAGTCAGAAGTGTCAACCAAGTGATGAGTGTGAAACATGCACCTAGCATTTAACGAGTGAGTGGTGATCAATTATTTCCAGTATTGTCTAGGTATGACATTGACCCAAGTTATTACACCGAGATGACTTGGTGATTATTTTTAGAACTATTCTTATTGTAGATGATCTATGTAAAAAATATTTGGATGGATATAAGTATGAGATATTTTGTTTATCCATAGTGGTAGTATTATTCATTGTATCATCATTAGCGAATATGGAAGGGTAGATTGTCTAGAAGGCTACAAGAATCACAAGGAAACAAAGGGACTCATCTATCATAATCAGGTGATTAGTTTACTTCAAAGGATCTTCATCAAAAATCTTAGTTTCATTTAAGAGATCATCCATTAATTCATCCTAATAGGTGCATCAGTCCCAAATCCTTTAACCAAGTGGACCTAATAGTCCTTTGTAGAAACTCCTAATAGAGTATATACTTAACTATATTATATAAATCCTTTCACAGGTGGACCTAATAGTCCTTATTACTCCTAATAGGGTAAGATCATTAGAAGTGATCATTTGTAAGCCTTAACTAGAAAAAATTATTACTATAGTAGTGAAGCATTGTGGGTGTCATCCCCACCCTATTTTTACCTTCTACTTGGAGGGTTTCTTGGTTACCAAATATTGTGTTATGGTGTTGTTACTTTAATGCTTTAATTTTTCATGTATTTAAGTAGACTAGACAAATATAATAAAGTGGTTCAAGTGAACAAGTTTAAGTGGTTCCTAATTACCCCCCTCTTAGTCACCTAGTTTGTATTACATTTCCAATAATTGGTATCAGAGCAAGGTTCTCATATCGGAAATTTTAGTAGCTTGAGAGAGAATATCATACACAATGGAGGTGTACAAGGTAGAGAAGGCCATTGAGAATGAAAAGTTGGATCTAAATGTGGCCATGGAGAAAATAAAGAAACTAAATGAGAAACTCTCTCAATACCTAAGAAGAAGAAAAGAATTGGCAACATATATGAATGAAAATCTCTACATAAAAAAGAAAATTGAAGATTTTTGCAAAGAAGGAAACTCAAATAAAGAACATGTAACTATGGAAAATCTACTTGGAAATAACCTTATTCTCCAAGAAGAAGTTATAACATATAAAATGGAACAAGAGATCCACTCAGTTAGAATATATGAAATCAGGGAACAAAAGAATCAAGCTGAAAATGACAAAAATATGGTAGAATAAGATAGAAGACTACTTAGCACCAAGATAGAAGAAAAATACAATGAACTCTATCAACTCTCACTACATCAAGTAGACTTGGTAAATTAGTTGAATAATTAAAATCAAGAATTCATCCATCTGAGGATAGAAAATGAAAGATTCATGATTGATTTTAGAGGAGAAAAAGAAACCAATGAAAGAATGATAAATTCACAAGAAAGCATGAATTAGTTAGTTGAGATATCCCAAAAAAGATAGAAAGGTAAAGTAGGATTGGGCTACACTGAAGAAGGAGATTCATCATAGAAAGGAGCTAAAAAAAATAAAATACCTACATGCAATCATTGTTGAAAAATAGGGCATACTTCAAACAAGTGTTGGAGCAATGGAAAGTCAAAGTTTAATGGCAAATGTTACAATTGTAACAAGCATGGGCATAGAGAAAGTGAATGTACAAAGAAGACCAAATTTTAAGGAAAAATGTTTCTCATGCAACAAACAAGAGCATAAATCTTTAGAGTGTAGAACCAAGAATTTGAATCCTACTGAACAACTTGATAAAACTATGTTTGGTTGGGATTATAATAATATGTACAGATGTTATTTATTTAGAGAGTTTGGGCACATTGGACCAAACTACATGAAGACTCACCTTAGAGAAAGAGATCCTACAAAAAGAGTCTATGTATGAAAAAAACTTGGTCATCTAGTAAAGAATTGGACGAATAGAGGAAATGTTGAAGATGAAAAGAAAGCAAAGGCTAACATAATCAGAAAAAAAATGAAGCAACAATGGGTAAAGAAGTATCTAGAGAATGAAAATGAAATTAGTGAGAATGAAAATGAAATTAGTGAGGTCATTAACACCCCAGATAATAGATTGGGTGATTCAAACATCTCTACATAAATATGCAAGGAGATCACTCGATTTGTGATGCAAGAGCATCATTGGTAGCACTGATATCCTACATGATTTTAGTTTTCCTTTTTGTTAGGTTGTAATGTCATGAATTGCTAAGCTTTTAGTGGTTGCAAAGTGTTTAGTTGTTGCTGAGTCCTTATTTTCTACCAAGTGATTCCTTTGATTTCTGAGTGATCCTTTGGTTTTTGAGTTCTCCATGGTTGCTAAGTTATATTTGGATGTTGAGCTTGTGTGGTTGCTGAGTGATCATTTGGATATTGAGTGTCAATGTTTTGTGAAGTCTTTGTTTACCAAGTATTCTATTTCTAGTTCTAGTTTGGCTGACCTTTCTCACATTTATGTTTGATATAGGTAGTTAATACTTGTTGTGAGCCTACTTGTGGCTATGCATGAATATAATGTAAGGTTTAGATTTGTGATAGACCAACCTATGGCCACACAAGTATCTAAGGAGGTCTAGGATTAAGTTTTATGGGAAACTTAGAAGAGAAAGGAGCAGAATGTGAAGTAAGATCATCAAGGATTGTAATTGAATTTTTACATGGCCATATCCTAGAAAGCCTTACAACCAGGCATGTATGTTGATTATTTGATGAATCAATAAAAGTGTTTTTCTCTTCTTCATTGTTTGGTGGCTATTCTTTATGTTGTGTTTGCACTATGTTAACTCTTGCAGGGTGGATTGGATAGCTAGGTGTGCCTTTGGCCCTAGTTATTTCTTTCTTCCTACATCAAGTTGTGATAATATTTATATTCTACATCACCTCCAATCATCTAAGCAAGATAGTCCAGGTCAACATATCAGATGCACTTGGATAGATGATAGACATCGACTAGACTAAGCTATTAGTTCTAATTAAGCTATTAGACCCTAACCGAGCATGTAAAGACTTGAAAGAATCATTGACTTAACCAAGCATGGAAATTTTGTATTAACTGAGCTTCAAGACCAAATTGAGTATCTTTTACCTACCCAGATACAAAGCATTAAATGAAGTCCTAAATTTGGAAATCTAATAAAAGGTAAAGATTAAAGCTTCATTTTCACAATGTTTTCAAAATTCTCTTCAAGCTCAGCATTTCTTAAGCCCCCTAGAGAAATTTTAGTGCAAACTATTGAAAGAGATTCTTTGGAAAAGTCATTATCATGAAATTCTTCCTTCACCAAGAAGTATGGTAGAATCTTCTAGTTTGAAGGTTAAGAAAGGTTCAGAGATGTTGGTGAAGATATTGGATTGCACTCCTCCAAAATTCCATCTCTATCCAACAATTGTAGAGGAAAAGCATCCTCAAGGTGTTCACTCTTCCATTCCTCCAAAGGTATTACCCATTAATGATATCTGATCATTTTATCATTGTTCTATCCAAGTGTTACGAAATGTCAAGCTAGATTAGGACTATGTATCTTTGTGTAAAAATGATGTGCTTAAGCTAGATCACAAACATTCAAAGGTTAAGGGGTTGTCCCAAATCATCCAAATTCCTAGGAAGTTTTAGATAAAGTAGACTAGGCTTATACTAAGCCAAGTTTACAATATGTCATTTTATTTGGAACAAAACTAGCCTATAACTAAGAAGATGATTCATAGGATAACAAGGTATCCTATGTTAGAAAAGGCCAAGACTACTAAAACCCTAGGTTGGGTAGACCTAGCAAAGCTAAACCTAGCTGAATGGGATGGTAGAGGAATGAAGTTGAATAATACGATAAACATGGAAATCAAGTTTGGCATCCATGGCATTGCTCATAAAATCTATAGATTAAGTCATGCCAACAACATGCCATGTGAGGTACTGGACCTAGAATTCAAGATTGTAAAGAAGAATCTACGTTCGACCTTGTTAAGCTTTAGTACTCCCAACTAAGAAAGAACATGGAGAGCATTCAGGCCTTAAAGAAAAATCCATGTATGTTTGGTTCACTCTTAGTATGTTTACTCTTTTATGTTCAAAAATTCATTCCTTCAAAAGGAAATGTTGTTTTGGAAGAAAGACAGCCCTGTTCTATATCAAATTAATGAACTCATAATTTAAATGGGTGAAAACTTTGATGGCATCATGGATGCTTACTTTGACAATTTAAAAGAAAGGATGCAAAGCAGGCTCAATATTCTTGAGCAACTTGTCAAAGACTATGAATAATATATATGCTTCCTAGTTGATTGTGACAAAGTCCACATTCAAGAATTCAAACCTAGGATAACATGGGTTAAACCTCTAGCATATATGAGGTGAATATTGATGAAAAAAAGGATATTATTGAGGTTCTCACTAATGAGCCAATGGACCCGAAAGTCACTTATTTTGGAGATTATGCAGAAGAATAAATAAGAATTTCTCTTGAGATTCAAATCCCTCAAATTCTAAAGAGAGGGAAGAAGAGGCTAGAAACCACTAGGAAGAAACTTTCCATATCAAACACATCTCTTATGACCACTGAAGGCAAGGGTAATGATGTAGAAGAGGAAGAGGAAGAAGATGTAGAGGCAGAGGAAAGTGATAAAGAAGAAGACAAAGAGGAACCTCCCAAGAAGAAAGAAAAGACCCCATCCAAGTCACTCAAGAGAACAACAAGATTAGCAACAAGATCAACACTTATGATTACAACTACCAAGCCAAGGATGACAAAAAAGTAGCCAAAGCTATAGGGTAAGGTGAAATTGAAGACACTATCCCAATCATATCCTTGAAGAAGGCACCCCATACCTTTGAAAAGCAACCAGAAAGCATAAGGGATGGAAGGGGTATGGTAGGATTTAAATACTTCAAGTATGACTCTTGAAGAAAAGAGAAGATGAAATAGATTGAAGATGCATTAGTTGTGAAAAATGAAAAAGTGGAAATATGACCCTTATGAGCTTAAGGGCATGTTCTTGAAAATCTATTGAAGGTTGTTTCACACCATTGGGATAATGAAGCAAAAATAGAGAAGGATATTAGAGAGTAGATTTTAAGAAATCTCATGCCTAATCTCTTTGATAAATAAATCAAGGAGGCAATGTCTAAATATGTAGGAAAACATACTCCAAGATTTAAAACTTTCCAAATTTTGTAAAATAAAATAGAAGATGTTGGGAAGTCCACAATAAAGACCTAGATGAACATTTTTAACATCAAGAAAGAAGATCTTCCAAATATCTAGACAATTGAGGACTCTGATGCTGAGAAGATTGCAATAGAAGTCATGACATCACTTCTCTCCACTCCACTTAAGACAACAATTGTACAATAATTAATTGAGTTGAGCCCAATTCAACCTAGTAGTGAAGTAAAGACAATCACACTTTCATTGAGTTATGTAACAAAGGAAATTGAGCAATAGGCTCTAGTAGTCTCAACTAAGCAACACGATCAATTAGTCTTGAGTAAGCATCAGGCTCTCTCTATCTCAACTGAGCAACAACAACAAAAACAACAAAAGCATTTAGTTGATAAGGAAAAAGTTATCATTCCTTCTTTAGCAGCCAAAAGAAAAGGCAAAAAGAACATAGTTGATAGCATTGATCTTGATGAGGAGATTGTAATCCCAAATTAGTACCAATCAAATCTATTAGTTGAGGAAATGGACATTCTAGGAGAGCTATGGAAGAAAAGGGAAAATCAAAGAATGCTAAGAGCTAAGAGAGATAGGAGCCAGGTCTTGGAAGACATCAAAGAAATATTTATAGATACTCTATCTATAGAGGTAAATCAAAAACCTCCCATTATTGATCAATTAATTGATATTGTACACAAGTTCAATGATGATACTAATGGTCAAGACAAACTTCTCATGAAAGTTGAGAGAAAGTTTGAGAATAAAGTGATAGACAACATAGCACAAAAGATAACAATTGATCTAATAGAACTATCTACCTTGATATCTTTATTAGAAAATGTTATAAATAATGTTGTATATTTTTTTGTAAAGTTCAATAATTGCACTAACTTTACCAAGGAAATAAAGGAAAATCTGGCCAAAATTGACAAGGACTTATAGGAGAGTGTGAATCAGTTGGAAATTAATCCAAGCTCCAGTTCCAATAATTTTTCAAAATCTAGATTATTGATATATCTACATAAAGAATTGTTAAGGGAAGAAGCCAGAATAAGGACAACATTGATTGATATTCAAGGTATGATACTTACCCATATGAACATTATTCAGAAAAGGATGGATCATGCAAGGATACTAGTCAAAGACACAAATCTATTAGTTGTAGATCACATGTATGAGTTATCAGTAGAGATTCATATTGATCTATATAGTTTTAAGGTTCTACAAGATAATCAGGATAAGACTTTGTCCATAATTTTGAAGGTACACCATGATTTTCTTTCCCATTTTAACATAACCTTGTAAATATTTTTCCATTTGTAACAAAAAAAAGGGGGAAAGAATGTTTACAAAGGGAGAAAACATATGTACATATATGTAAAAAGAAATATTTACAATAGCAAGATATGTATAAAGAAGAAAAACCAAAATAGTTTTGAAAAACCAAAAAAAAAGGGTTTTTAGTTCTAACCAAGTTTCAGAGTCTTCAGTGAAAATTGAATCAAGCATATTCTAAGGGGCAATTTGACTAAAGAAATTTTTTAGGTCATGTTTATGATAATTTTTTTTTCATTGATGCCAAAGGGGGGGATTGTTAAATCTCATGCAAGATATATTGTCAATTAGTATCAAAAAACTTAGTCATAATGAAAAGAAAGTTGCAAGTAAGTCACTAGTATGTAGTGTTAATTGAGCTCATAGTGGATCTAAGCAAACAAACTTGCAAAAAGTTGTAGTGTCAACCATAGTTCACACTAAGATGATCTAGTGTCAATCAAGTTAATTGTGTCTACTAAGTTTCAATGTGAATCGAGTTAGTAGAGCAATCTTATTCCAAGGTAATAATCAAGATGCTAGAATAATGAAAGATGAGTTAGAAGCATCTACTGAGTGATTAGTGTGAATTGTGCACCCAACATCTACTGAGTGCTAGAGCTAGCCAAGGAGAGAGTGGTGATTGAGTATTTCCAATATTTCCTAAGTATGACATTGACCTGAGTTATTGCACCGAGCTGACTTGGTGATTATTTTTGGAACTATTATTATTGCAGCCAACCTATGTAATAACTATTTGGATGGATATAAGTATGAGATATTTTGTATATCCAAATTAGTAGTAGTAGTATTCATTGTATCATCATTAGTGAATATGGAAGGGTATATTGTCTAAAAGGCTACAAGAATCACAAGGAAATGAAGAGACTCATCTATCATAGTCAAGTGATTAGTTTACTTCAAAAGATATTCATCAACAATCTTAGTTACATTTAAGAGATCATCCACTGATTCATCATAATAGGTGCAGTAGTCCTAAATCATTTAACTGGGTGGACCTAAAAATCCTTTGCAAAAACTCCTAATAGAGTACATACTTAACTATATTGTATAAATCCTTTCAAAAGGTGGACCTAATATTCCTTATTACTCCTAATAGGGTACGATCATTAGAAGTGATTATTTTTAAGCCTTAACTGGCTAATTTTATTACTGCAATAGTGAAGCATTGTGGGTGTCATCCTCACCCTAGTTTTACCTTCTATTTGGAAGTTTTCTAGGTCACCGAATACAAAATTATGGTTTTTTTACTTTAATGCTTTAATGTTTCATGCATTTAAGTAGATTAGACAAATATAGAAAAGTGGTTCAAGTGAATAAGTTTTAACTAGTTCCTAATTCACCACGCGCCCCCCCCCTCCCCCTTCAGTCACCTAGTTTATATTAAATTTCCAACATATACTTGTGTTACACCAAGGATAGGTGTGAAGATGATAGTAGTAGGAACGGAGTTGCAGAAATAAAACAAAGGAAAGAGTGTACAAATTGATAATCAAGGACACATGTGACAATAACAATGGCAGGAAAGGAGTTGCATAAATAGAACAAAGGAAAGAGTGTAGAAGTTGATAACTTGTAGGACATGTATGTGAAGAAATAGTTTACGGGTTTTATGATGAATCCTAGAAGATGTTCTTCCAGCTTTTAAGAACATCTTTTCTTTACACTTGGGCTATTTGATGCAGCAACATCCTAGGGTAGTGGAAATCTTTTATGCAGAAGCATTGAACTTTGATTTTGTGGATCTATGTTTTACACAGTTAAGGTTATGTTTGAGGCATATTAGTTGACCTTTTTCTATATGTACATAATGATTGGATTAATCAAATTAGAGTTATATCTTTTTTAGTGGTTACTGGTAATGTGTTCCTATTTCTTGGGCAGACTTTGGAGATTATTTCTTTGAGCTTTGATCCATGGGAGCTATTTTGTGCACTCTTGGATATATATTTTTGGATGGAATGTGGGTCTATGGATAAGGCCACACAATTCTATATTGTCATATGAGTTAGTTATGCATTGTAAACTTGGGGCTCATCGTAAGTATTTATTTAATTTAGTCTATTGGTTGACTTGTGGCTTAAGTGTATATTTATCTGAGTATTTCTAACTTTATAGGATAACCTATTTCTTGGTTTAATATAATTAGAGGGTCTTGTGATGTCCAGAGTCATTGAGTTTTATGCATGGAGAAGATGGTGTAAGTAAGAGGAGAAAATTTTAGCAGAGCTAGTAGCTAAGTATGGGCTTGGGAAACAAGAATGTTGCTTGGTGTTTTGAAACCAAAATTTTATATTCTCCTTGGAGTTTTTGTAAGATTGTGGCTTTAGGCTAGCTATTGGTTGGATCTCATGAGAATGAGGTCTTGCAGAATTTGTATTATAATTTCTTATGTATTTGGTCATAACCTAGAAGGCCTTACAACTATTCTTCTTTGATGTTATCTATTGTCTCTATTATTAGAATATGTGTTGCAATTGATTTAAATATCTAACTTATCGTTATTCTCCCATAGTTTGATAATTTGATGGGGGCTAGGTTATCTCCTTTGGGGATACACCTACCATGTATTGCATCAAGAAGTAACTAGTGAACTTATTATTGTTGGAAATATAATGAGAAAGTGAGATGATGAGGGGGTGGGGGAGGGGGGGGGAAGGGGTGAATCATTATCTCTAAAACTTTTGCCACTTTAAACATAAACCATATAAAAATTATTTCACCTCACACACCTCTATTATTAACCTTAACTATGCATCATTATGTAATAACATATAATATTAGATCTAGCATCTAAAAACATGAATAATAAACATAAAAAAATGATCAACACATAAAATAAGATGTGGTTATATAGAAACCCTCCAAGGTGAAGGTAAAACTGCAGTGGAGATGGCACCCACAAAATCTTCACTACTACAACATTAAAGTGTGCATATTAGGTGTACAATTTTGATCACTTAGGATGATCTACCCTATGAGGGGCATACTCTATTGAACTCTTACAAGCCTATTAATTTTACCTTAACTAAAGGATTTATATATCACAATAAAGTGAGCACTCTATTAGGAAATTTACATTTAATTATTGATGATAAATCTTCTCTTTCCAATATATAATTAACTCAATGTGACTAATATAAAATATCTCCTCTCTACATTTCTTGATGGCCTAATTATTTCAACCTCTAAATCACCTTCAATTGTGCAATACTCTTGCTAACAACTATAACAACACAAAATTTAATCTTAAACCCTTGCTTTATTGTCATATAAAGGAACTTCTAGATCTTGATCAACAATAATGATTCATCCTTTTTTCCTCTTAGTTATTATACTTTATGATTTCTTGATCATAGAAAATAGGGATTAATAATGTGTAATCATAGGCATAGTTACCTCCTTGATTCTCTCCTTGAAGTTAGAAATGGATTGCCATCTCAACAAAAATGGTTTTTATACAAGTTTGTGCCATCCTAGACTCATATACAAAATCTATGTAATTCAGTAGATATACATCTTGATGCTCAGCTTAGCTTGTTCTTCATGTTATCCCTCGGCATGAACTTTTCTCGACATATTTTATTCTTTCCTTTTAGATAACTCATCTTGTGTATTTCCCTCTAAGCGACTCAATGAAAACTAGATTTCTCGATGATGCTTATGTGCACTCAAAAACCATATCTACCTTGGCATATACTAAACTTATTTACTTCTTTACTATGTAGCTTAGCCTCCATGGAGGCTTTTATAGTGGTGGTTGACCAACTCTACCTTGTAAATGATTAAGTGGTTTGCACTAATTGACAATACTAATATTTCCTTTAGAGTCAAAAATCTTCCCCTTTGGCATTAGTGGAAAAAGAACTTATCATTATTAAAAATGCATACATAAAAGAATTCAAAACCGTAACTCTCTATTTGGGTGTACTTCATACATTAGCTCAGTAACTATATATGTTGTCATGTTTCTTGGTATATTGGATCATACCAAAAAATTCTTCCTTGTATTTCTCTATGTGCGTGTCTTTGTACCATATTTCCCCATTTTTTGTCATGGTTGTCTCATAGCAACATTAAGCTAGGGATTGACAATTATACCAAACTTAGCCAAAAATGGGTGGTGTCATCTCATAACAATAGACATTTTATTATCCCAATTGTTCTTAAGTGTCTCAAGAATGTGACTTTCTATCTCGAATCTGGTAACTAAGGCAACCATATTATTTGCAATAGACAAAATAAGATTGCTCTTTATTAGATCTTTGGAGGTTTTCAAATTTCTTTATGTTACCTCCAAATGAGTTGTCAAAAAAATATTGTATTGATGTGATCTCTAATCTTATTCTATATTACTCTTGCATCAACTTATGCTATTTTCCATACCAAAATCTTAGCTTTGAAAAATATATTGAACTTGAACTTACATCCAAGGTCAGCGAATCACCACTCTTCTATAAATCAATATCAATCTTCTCTATTTTCTCCCTTATGTATTTAACAAATGATGGGACATGGAAAAACTTCATAAACAATGTATTTGCATTCTCATTTTTCTTCCCAAAATTATTTACGAGATTAGAAAGTTCAACCTATTTTACTAAAATTTTGTTGCAACTTTATCCATCACCTTGTTCTCAAATTTCCTCTCTGACAATTGCATGATTTTTTCTTGATTATCAATGTCAGGGTTATTAACTTTCTTAACAATCTTTGCCAACTAATCAATGATAGGGACTTTTTCATCTAGGTTATCAAATATAAATGTCTCAAGAAATATATCTTTGATATCATGTAGTATCTAGAAAGTCACTAAGTTCCCTCGTCTTCTCAATGCATAATTTTGTTGGATCCACAAAAGGAATCACATTCTCTTCAACTAAAGTAATACTTTTACCTTTCATGTCTTGTGGTGAATGCTTCACTTTCTTCTTTATTCCCTTTCCATTGGAGATTGGTGTGCTAGAGCTTGACGCTACTTGATGTTCTTGTATTGGGACCTATAGACTCAGCCTTTGAGTCTCCATTGTAGTTTCCTCAGTCTTTTTATGCTCCAAATTTTTTCTTGCCTCTTCAGTACCAAATTATTATTCTTTTCTATACCCAATTTTTTTTGTAAAAGTTAATTCTACTTCTCTTTGTCACCATCAGTTTGGAGTTCACTAGTGGAAATCAGTTGTTTCTCCTCCTTAATTCCCTGAATCTGAGGTCCTAAGGCACTTGGCCTCTCACTACTAGTAGACTGATCTACTCTTTTATTTGGGCTCTTTTCTTCCATCTCACCTTCATTTATTTATATTAGTATTTCCCTCTATGGAATCATTTTTCTATTAAAACACTTGCATATTTTCTCCTTCATTAGCTGTCAGAATTTTTTGCTCACCATTACCATAATTTACTTCAACTTGTGGTTGGTCTTCAATAACTATAACAACATAAATAGTAGAGGTAACAT
Organism: Cupressus sempervirens; assembly: GCA_028749045.1. Classification (NCBI taxonomy): domain Eukaryota; kingdom Viridiplantae; phylum Streptophyta; class Pinopsida; order Cupressales; family Cupressaceae; genus Cupressus; species Cupressus sempervirens. The sequence goes on along the minus strand of CM053793.1, from coordinate 198,496,548 downwards.
GTGTAGCTTCTACCTATTATGTGGACTCCTATCAACCATTTTTTGGATAATCTCTTACTTGCACTATCATAGGATTTGGGTCCAATAATGCTTCATGGTGTGGCATTTTTATAGACTTAGTTTGTATATCACCTTCACTCTATTTCTCTGGCTCACCTGTCACATTCTCCTCATTCAATATTTTTTTTTCTAGATTCATTTATGGTTCTTCATCTATCACCAGTATTCCTACTTGCCCTTCACTTTGTTTAACCATGTTATGAATAAAGTCATCAAAATTTTCCATGTCATCATATATTGTCGAAATCTACATGTTAAGCCTCACCTTTTCTTCATCATCTTTTTGTTCATGATCATGTATTAAAAAAAATACCTTCTTCCATATTAATTTTCTTTCTTCTAGAACATTTTCTACTTTACTTTTCAAAATCAAGAAAACTCTCCTCCTAGGAAAAAATCTATCATTGTATTCCTTCATGGCTTTGGAAATTTATTTCTTATTCAATTTGGCACCACTTGGGCAAGTGTGTCTTCCCTCATTTTCCTTTCAATAATTAATGAAAACTTCCATTTCTCATATATTCTTCCATATAGCTCATTAGGTATCATATCTCCTAACTCTAATGAAGTATATTTGAAGTTTTCCATCATGTCAATTAATGCTTCTTCTACTTTATTCTTAGCCTCCTTACTCAATTTTTCAAACTTTATAAAATGAGATCTGGATAAGTCTGCACTCCCCCTAATGTTTTGACATACCTCATCAACATTTTTGGTTTTCTTATTCACAACAACCCCGGTTCACTTGTGTCCTCTAATTCAATTCTCTCTTCATCATACTCATCCTTTCAAATTGCAAGCCTTCTCATTAAATTATTCATAGTTTTTCTCAAATCATCCTCATCTAGGGTATTCTTTCTCTTAGTTGAACTCTTTCTTTGTGTTGGTTTTGTAACTTTAACCACTCCCTCTTTGGCTTGGCAACTACAATAGTAGTTTCCCGTGTTCTTTGCTTGGTTACTATTTATGTATCATGTGTAGGCTTAGTATATTTTTCCTTCCTTTTCTAATTTGTGCCTTGGCTACAACTATCTCTTTCCCTTTTCCCATTGATTCACAACCTCTCATATGAATTCCTCAACTTGAAATATCCTACTTCACCATTCATACATGTATAATCAGATATTACATCATGAATCATGATTAACCTTGGAGAGATTGAAGATAAAGCACTTATTGAATATCATGTCATTGTAATCTTAGGATATACCTTAACTTTGTTGGATTAAAAAAATTATTTTGAACTAATTGTACATTACCAACCCTTCATGCTTCACCTTTCTCTGCAATAGTTGAACTCGATTCCATCTTCATGTTTAGGGTTTGATTTTGCAGCTTCACTTCACTTAGTATCAATACAACAACCTCAAATCACTCTCAATGCTAATGACACACACTTAGACCTTCACAAATTTGCTCAACTATGCTCTATCAAACTCTATTAGCCCTTGAAAAATATGAAGCAAAGTGACCGAAATGATTGTCAAAATTTTCTAAATAGGTCAAAAAAATCTAATTAAGGGCTTCATTATTTAATATCTTGTACATATAGTTGGTGTATAACAACTATCTCGGCCAATAGTGTGAGACTTGACAATAAGAATTCAAACTCCTCCAACTTGAACATTATCACAACTCATTCAATACTAACAATTTTACTTGGCTACTTAATACTTTTGTTCTTCAACATTGGCACTCAACCATCACTGACTTAATAATTCAGTATCCAAACACATTGCTTGGTTAAAACATCAAATTGATTCTTATGCATCTAGTCAGATTCTAATTTGGAATTTCATGCTTTCAACATTAGGAATTCTTGTATGATTCAAAAATTCAAAGTATAGTTCCATACATACCTATTTATTTACTTTATGATGGAGGAATCATCTAGTCCATTGGATTGGATGATCACAACTTCATCATTTGCACTACTACTTCTATCTTCTTCCATGGTTGATTAATCTGGCTTCTCACTTCTTCAACATTAACCTTTTCTTTTCCATTTTCTCTTTGTTATTGGATGTGTTGAAATGTTCAAAATGGGAAGATTACTTCTGGGGGGTGGGGGGTATGAATTAGAAGTATCTCACTTTTAACCTTTTCTAATGCTTTAAATCAAATAGCTGAAAATAAGATGCTTGCATGTAAACATATAAGTAAACATGAAGTTAACACATGCACATAACACACATAACACCAGATTTGGTAACCCAAAAACCCTCCAGAAATAAGAAGGTAAAACTGGGGAGGGGATGATACCCACAAAAATCACTTCAGCAATAATTGTTTGACCACTTCTGATAGTCTGCCTTATGAAAGGCCTTCCCTATTAAAGGCTTTCCACTATGTCAATAGTGACTTTGTTAGAGGATTTAAAAACACTTTACATGAAGTGCCACCCTATTAAAGGATTTAGTCACCTCTTCAAAGGATCTACAAAATAGTTGTTAAGCTAACCTATCAACATAGGATTTTCACTATCTAATACAATGACTAGAAAGTATTAGAAACCTTTGACCTAATTGCTTATAGTCTTAAATTTTTGATTTCAGGCACTTGATCTACTCCTTCTGGTCTTGATCCTCTGATATCTAATATCTGATCATGTCCCTTGTCCCTTGTACTATTGTGATGAACTGGATATGTAATTGTTGCTCTGTTCCTCTAAGTCTTTCTCACTTCACTCTAAATTTCACTATAGTTTACCCATACACTATTCCATTCTCAATACATACAATGGTGTTTTTGTCCTCCTTTTAAATATTATGAAGACTTAGGGTTAGCTATGAATCTAAAATCCATATTTAATCTCAAGTTCCTACTCATTCCTTGCATTTTTCGTTGGTTGCATGCCTCTTTCATTTTTCTAATTGGTTGCATGTTGATCGTATAGGAAATGCAAAAGATTTGATATTATCCTTATCTTCCTTTGAAATCCTTCTATGTCGGCTCCAAAAATGGTTTACATCTAATTTTGTGATGGGACAAACTCATATGCTGATTCTTTGTTACTCGACACATACTAGACTACTGGACAATGTTTCTAGGCAAGCCATGTAATCTAAAAATTTCCTTGAAGAACAATTCGGCCACTTGTGATGCCTTGAGATCAGATGTGATAGGAAAGAAATGTGCATACTTAGTTAGTCTATCTACCACCACATATATGCAATCCTTACCTTGAACCTTGGGCAACCCAGTGATGAAGTCCATGGAAATACTTTCTCATTTTTGTTTAGGAATAGGAAGTGGCTGCAACAACCCTATAAGAAAATTTTGCTCACTCTTGCTTTGTTGGCATACCATACATTCCTTAATGTGTTTAAGGACATCCTCCTTCATACCCTTCCATGAAAACCACTCTCAAATTTGTCTGTATGTCTTGAAGTATCCCTAATGACCAGCCAAAGGTGTGTCATGAAAGGCCCTCAATATCCTCTCCTTAGTTTTTGATCCTGGCACTAAGAAGATCCTGTTCTTGTAATAAATCAATTCATCAACAACCTTGTACTTGTTATCATCTACTAACTTATCCAAAATCTTGGTGGCAAAGGAATCTTTAGCATACTCTAAAATTATGGAGACTTTCAAATTAGCAAAGATAGATGTTAAGGAACACAAAGTGGGCTTTCTTGAGAGAGCATCAGCAACCACATTATTCTTTCCTTTCATGTATTCAATATCAAAATCATAAGCTTGCAATTTTCTTACCCATTTTTGTTGATGATCATTCAAATCCCTTTGGTTTAAGAAGAACCTAAGGCTATTATGGTCTGTCTTTACAATGAATCTCTCACATACCAAATATTGTCTAAACTTATGAAGTGCATGCATGATTGCCAACATTTCGTTATCATAGATGGAGTAACCTTTCTCTGATTGATTTAATTTTCTACTCTCAAATGCTATTGTATGTCCCCTTTGAGTTAGGACAGCCCCTATACCTTCTTCAAAAGCATCACATTCAACAACAAAAGGTAAAGAGAAATCTGGAATTGCAAGCACAGGGCATGAACTCATTGCCTCCTTAAGCTTATCAAATGTTTTTTATGCCTCTTATGTCCAAAAAAAAGCTCCTTTCTTTGTCAAATCAGTCAAGGTGGCAGCAAGCTGAGAAAATCCCTTGGCAAATCTCCTATAGTAGCTACACAACCCGAAGAAACCTCTCAACTGTGTAAGATTAGTGGGTGAAGGCCAATCTAACATTGCCTGGATTTTTTGTTGATCAACCTGTACTCCTTTAGAACTTATAATATGTCCAAAATATAGGATCTTTGTCAAACCAAAATCACATTTAGATAGCTTAGCATAGAAGGATTGCTACTCCAAGATTCCCAAAACAGTGTCTATGTGCTTTAGATGCTCTTCCCATGTTTTACGGTAAATCAAGATATCATCAAAAAATACCAAAACAAATTTTCGAAGATGCTGGCTGAATACCTTATTCATACAAGATTGGAATGTTGTAGGTGCATTAGTGAGGCCAAATGGCATAACAAGAAATTCAAAGTGCCCATAGTGACATCTGAAAGTAGTCTTTTCCACATCTTCACTCCTCATTCGGATTTGATGGTACCCTGATCTCAGGTCAATTTTTGAGAAGTATACAACACCATGTAACTCATTAATGAGTTCATCTATGCATGGTATGGGATACCTATTTTTTATGGTCTTCTTGTTTAGAGCCCTATAGTCTATACACATTCTCATTGTACCATCCTTTTTCTTGACAAGTACCATAGATGATGCAAATGGACTAGAGCTAGGCCTTATGAATCCCATGTCTAAGAGTTCTTTAATAGTTTTTTCAATTTCTTCCTTATAACCTCTTGGATGGCGGTATGGGGTTGTTATAACTGGTCTGGCACCCTATTCTAACTCTATAACATGCTCAAAACCTCTATCCAGTGGTAATCCTTGAGGCAAGTCATTGAAAACTATACTATGCTTATCAAGAATATTTTAAATTTTAAAATGGAAATTACCTTGATTCTTTGGAGAGCTTGTTGGATGGATTATGACTCCTGCTACCCATGCTACTTGTCCTCTTTGCAGAGACTGCCTTAGGTGCTCCATTTGATAAGCCTCTCAATATGACTTCTTTCCCATTGGAATGAAATTTAAACTTCATAGTTTGATGGTTCATGTAATAGCCTCCAATAGAGTGTAACCATTGAACACCCAATACAAGATATGTCTCCCCAATGCCAACCACATAGAAGTCATCACATAACTCATAATCTCCTAAGATCATCCTGAGTTGTTTCACCACCCGTGTGCAAGGCATAGTGAATCCATTAGCTAAAGTAACATTGAATCCCTCATAATCTTCTACTTTAAGCCCTCATTTCATGAAAAATCCCACATCAATAAAATTGTGAGTTGCCCCACTATCAAGAAGAACTGTCAACATTTGCCCTGTTAGTACCCCTTGAATTCAAAATGGATGGTATCTTGGGACTCCTGATAATGCTGCTAAAGTGCCATCCTTGCAGATTCCTTTTTCTTTCTCTTCTTCAACCTCCTCCTCAGTGTCATGAAATTCTTCGTGCTCATCTGAATCAGATTCTAAAGCAACTTCAATATAGTGCACTTGACCTTTCCCCAAACATATGTGTCCTGGAACCCATGGTTCTCTACAAGTAAAACAAAGCTTTTTCCTTCGTAATTCACTCCTAGGCTCTTCATTACCTTCTTTTTTGCCACATTTATCACATCTTTTGGTGGTAGTGTTGGGAAAGTCTTTTTCTAAAAATTTCCCTTATGTTGCCAAAGATTGGGGGTTTTTGATTAGTGACTGGTTTCATAGGCACGCAAGTTTCAAGTTGCAAGCTTCTTTTGATAGCTTCCTGTAAGGTTGAGGGTGAGAAAGCCTTAACCAAACTCTTAACATAATCTTCTAAACCATCAAGAAAAAGATAAACAATCCTCTTTTCACTCATATTAGGTACCATAACAGCCACTTTTTGAAACTCTTCTATATACTCATTAACTGATTTGGTTTGCTTCAACTTTGACAATTCTTTAAAGTACTCTTCATCATCCTTGAGGCCAAATCTATCTATCACTCTTTGACTGAAATCATCAAATGTAGTTACCTGATCATGACCTTGAGTAGTCATTCCATGATACCACCAATCATAGGCTGCATCTTCCAAGTATAGACTTGCAAATTGAATAGCATCACTCTCCTTCATGGGGTTAAGTGTGAAGAAAGTCTGTAATTTTTGTAGCCATGCTCTAGCTGAAATTTTATTTGTTCCATCAAAAGTAGGTGCTGTAAACTTACTTATTTTATTTTTTAGCTCTCTACCACTTATGTCATGCTCCCTCCTATTCTCTTTCTTGGGCATCAAAGTGTTCATCATATCCACATATTCTCTAAAAGGAACTGAACTGCGAAAGTCATCATCTAAGCCATTGTAAGTAGCTCTTAATGCAATCAAGTTACCTGTAACCTCTTCCACAGGATTAAGGGCTGGATTCGGTACTGGTGGCTCATCTGCAGGCAAGAAAATAGTTTTGGTTGATTTAGATGGTGTGGATTTCAGATTTCTTGGCTCCTCTGAAGTGCTCCCTTTCTCATTAATAGATGCAACTCCTTGCAGTTTTTCTGTCAATATTCGCAAAGCCTCTCTAGTTTCTGCCAAACTATCCACTATTTGCTTCTGAGTATTTTGGATTTCTTGGAAGAATTTCTTTGCCATCTCGTCTAGATCAGCCATACTTTTCCCTTCCTTGGATTTTGTACTTTTACTTTCAACTAGAGGTTTGATCAAAATTTCTTTATTCTTTTCTCGCTGCAAATATCTTTTTTCTCTTTCACTTAGTTGCATGCAAACTTCTACAAACCCATAGGCTGGCAAGATCATAGCTCTGATACCACTGAAATATCCCTTTTTTTGATTTTTTTATGGTATTTCAATCCTCTAATCAGATTTTCAAAATCAAACAACCAGTAATACAAAGATCAACCAATTTCTCAATAAACCCCAAATCGGGTATGTCGGAAATAGTGCCAAAAACTTCACAACTTCACATATTATTAATATATCTAAAAATGGACATTTTTTACAGAAATTTAAGCAGCATAATTGCCTATAAAATGAAATTTCCAGATCTATATAGCATTTACACAAAAACTCACAAATGTAGGACAAAAACTATGCTCATTGGGCTCCCGAAATTAACACAAAAATGCCCAGAAACACCACAAAAACATTAATAATATATCTCAAAAGTTTAACCATGTCCTAATACATATATTCAGCTCTATTTTAACATCTTAAATTCTGAAATACATCAAGAACCCAGACTGATATGAAATACTCAATCGAAAACACCAAACTCTAACAAAAAACACATCCGAAAACTCACAAATTTGCACTGTTTAGCACAAGGGCAAACTCTGCATGAGCTTGCACATGGAATGGCTTCAAAATCCCATCCTTAGCCTTCCTATAAACCTAGAAACTCCCATCCTTGGGTCTCCTTCTCCACAGGTTTGGCAGCCTCCGAAGAACAACAAAGCAATAAGCGAAAATCAAGTTCTGGCATGAGCCCAAAATGCCTCCTAACTCCTTAAAAGAGGGCATAACCCTAACTCACGTCCAAGAGGGGTTAATAAAATATAATTTAATAATAATTTTTTTATTTATTAGTCCATTGGTTCCAAAGATTAGCCCCTTTTGCTGAAACTGCACCTTTTTGGAGCCTGCCTGCCTTAGCAAAGTTGATTATTTTTAATTATTTGAAAAGGGGACATGACATTGTTCCTCTTCTTGTTGCTATTCAGCTATTGTCATATCTTATTTTTTTGGTTCTTCCTCCTCCCCTTTTTCTTTATCCTCCTCATCATTCTTAGCTTCATCCTCTTTCTTCTTTTCTTCATCTGCTCTTGCTATTGTTTCCCTCTCTTTCTCTTGCTTCTCTTCTTCTCCTTTCTTCTCTTCTATTCTCTTTTCCTCTATCTTTTCCTTGGCACTGGTTTCTACCTTATTTGTATCCTCTTCTTTGTTATCAATTATCTTATTAATTTTTTTCCACAATTGTGTGGATTTATTTACTACATCCTCAATCTTGTTTTGAAGGACGTTGAAGGCTCTATACTTAGGTGCAAATTTGCCACCATGTTTCTTATTAGCCTTTGTTATTTGACCTGTTGTCATATCAGTTTTTACTTGAGCCAAGGTAGATTTTTTGATCTCCCTTTCCATTTTTAGACAATAATGCCATTTATTCTCAACTATCTCATACAGTTCCTTGGGCATGGTATTGTCAAGTTCTAGAGGTGTTTTTTTGAATTCTACCATCATGGCATACACATATTTCTCTACTTTATTTTTCTCTTATCTACTGAGCTTATTAAAATCAAGAGTGTTTAAATTATTTAAATATGCATTCTTAATCTTTTCACAAAGTTTATCAATTGTAGACTTTGGAGGATGACTTACCACTCTAAATTGGTTGTGGTCCTTTGATTCTATTCTCTCTTCATCATCTGTATTTGACTGTGCCACATCCTTTCTTCTTTTCTTTGGCTCTTTAGCAAGTTGTTCACTGGCCTTCTTCTTCTCTTTTGATTGTTCCTTGGCCTTTTGTGTTGTTTCCCTTGAAGTAGCCCTTGTTGCTGGTGCTAGCTTGGCTTGAGTTGGCTTAGTGACCTTCTTAGGTTTGGGTTGAGCTGGCGGTTGAGTTTTAGCCTTTCTCTCCTTTTGCTTGGCAAGTGTAGGTGCTTCCTTGACACCTTCCTCCTTGTCTTCTCATAAACCCTAGTTCAACTCTGTTGGTGTTTTAAATGTTAAAATAGTGCTCAAACTACTAAGCGAAAAAAGGATTAATACCTAGATATCAGTACATACACAACCTAAAGAATAGCCAATTCTCATTGTCACTTGCATATGCAAAGTATTAGGACCCAACTTTAACAAAACCTTAGACGGTTTTCTACTCTTTTGGCTCTGTAAAAACCAGGGCGGGTGTACCCGGGGATGGTTCAAATATGGAACAATTGTATGAGAATTATTCTTCGTTTCATTTTGATTCTCATTTCTAAATCCTCAAACATATACATAACTCTTACCAAATTCGTAAACACATCCCTTGAACAGATATGGCCAAGAAATTTTCTATAGATTTGCAGATGTTTTCAACAGCAATGGCTAAATGAAGCTAAAACATTCCATGCAGGCAAGTGCTGGCCAACTTTGAATATCTTACAGGAAATAAAAGTAAAATTTGATTTTATAATGTATTTGAAAAAACCAGTCATAATATACTTCTCTTTTGGCTGAAATACTTTCGATCAGTGCCTAATCCATTGGGGTTCAGAGTCTATAGTAAATTCTTAGATCTAATTTGTTGCTTTGCAACAAATTCTTATCAGCAATTCTTATCAGAATTTATCATTCAAAAATCCTTTTCAATACCTAAGCAATCTCTTCACATTCATCAAAGCCCTTATTTAATCCATTGAATTAACAACAATAACAAATGGATGTACAACCCTACTAGATTTCAATCAATTGCATAAGCTTTTACTCACACAACATCAAGGTAGCTAAGTATTTAAAAGGAGACAAAATTCAGAAAGAACTGATATGGGGATAGTTCATAATTTGTATTCATTTCCTTTGAAAATGGTATATCATTTACAATAGACCCAGAAAGACCTTCAGAAAAGAAGCACAGTTCTTTCTACATTCATGTATTCTCAGAAATTTTGACAGAAAAGTATACTACAAACTTGCTTTCCAAATGTTTGGACCAAAAATAGGACTAAGCACAATACTTAGTAAAAACAGAATTCGAACCATTCTTTAGCCTTGGGATCTCACTTAAATAGTGTGAGATGCAACAAGCTTCAGGCTAAAGAAGGTGATAGGTGTCCTTTCAAAAGAAAGACAAAAACAAAATAACAGAAAGATTAACAACATTTCTTGGTGGGTCCCTTTCTGTTATGCTTCTGAATTGTTGAGACAAGAGCACGATCTGACCTTACAATCATTCTTCACTTTCGGAGTACATACCCATGAGGTCTGTAAGTGATGTATCATCTTTTGTTACCTGCAAACTCACTTTAACCAGGGGATTTTCCATGTCATCATTGCTGATTACAAGGGTAACTATTACTTTTGCATATTCTTCCTCATTGTCTCCTGACATCTGTTCACTAAACTGATTTTTCCACTTATTAAAAGTATCATCATCTGGCCAATCAAAACTTAGAGTTTCTCTTTGTATCTTTATTAAAGAATTTGCATTTTCCTCTAAATCATCAAATTGTTTTCTCATAGCAGTATAATACAAATGTACTTTTACCAGCTCCTCGTTTGTCTTTGCCCAAAACCAATGGCCAGTCTCACTGATGATGTTTATTATTCTGTTATCGAATAATTCATCCATTTCCTTTTTCCATTTTTCTTTTTCCTTTACTGTATCAACAGATTCTAAAGCACAAGGAAATAGGGTGAATTTTTCAGCAAGATATTTTGAAAAACAGAGTATCAATCTTCTCTGTAAAGAATCTCTTTCATTCTCAAAATTTTCTAACTTATTCAATAAATCAAAAATCTTTTCAACTTGATGATAAGGCATTTGGACTGCAGATATACATATAATTGTAATATCATTATTTCTCTGTCTCCATTTCTGTGCAAGAGAATTTAGTCCATCCTTTTCTTTATTCAACTCATCCATGAGGGTTACAATCCTTGTCAGCTGATCATAAAAAGTTGACCATTGTATTTTATCCCTCAAATATGTCACACCCTGCTTCCATTTTTCTTCCTGCTGATTTCTAAATTCTATCTACCACTCATGTAATTTGGTTTTTTCTGCTTCAAATTCCTCTGCGGTATAGAATTGGGGCCTTTCAGGGGTGTCAGGTATTTCAATGATAGGGGTTAATCCAATAGATGACTGTGGAGGATATGCAATTCTCAGTGTATTGGATTCTCCCACTTTCCTTTTTCCAAGTATCTTCTCCAATTGAGATACCCTGTTTTCCAGCTCAATTCTCCTTTTTACCTCTTGATTATAAGCATCCACCACTATTTCATATTTACTGTGCATATCAATCATTTCCTTCTCTTCTCTTTCTGCAGTGGCCAAGGAAAATTTAGAATAATCCACATTCATGTGGGCTACCTGTACATTTGAAGTATCAGCAACTCTCCTTACAATGATACTCCCTGTTAGTCCTGAATCATCAGGCTGTGATGAAGTAGTCCTGGATCCTCTTCTCAGGGACCACATAACGAGGGCAGCTTGATCATTGCTGAATGTTGTACCCAAGAATTCCTCTTTATTTGGATCCTGTAGTCCTAAATTATTTGATACAGAATTAAAAATTAATGCATCAGCAATATCCCAATTGGGCAATAATAAAATATTTGCATTTTTTACCATCTATCTACCCTCATCAGGGGTTATATTCTGGAACTCTTGCATCATTTGTTCCTTTATTTGATTTTGAATGGAGGCCTCATCCATTTCTGGATGCTCTGTTTTCATATTCTTACACCTTTGCTCAAAAATGTGCATGTTTACCCTCCATGCAAACTGATGGAAAGCCCTAGATCTTACAAAACTGTTATCAAACAAAAATTGCTGACTGGCTTGTTCCAAAATAGGGTCCAATTCCCTTCCTCTGAAATCTGCTATAGTTAATTCAAAACTTGGCACAGGAGGTTCCTGGGGGTTCCCTTCATCAATTTCTGCTTGTGTAACAAAAATTTCTTCTTGTGACCCCATTTGTTCAAATTGCTCATTGGTGAGCTGCTCTTCCTCAATTCTCATTGGAGTTTGAGAAGGTGAGTAACCTTCATCAGGGGATTCTTCTTCCCTTATTATTTTTTTTCTTTTGGGAGAAGGTTCAGGGGGTCTTTCTTCCAAGACAGTATTGGTAGATTCAACTACCTATTTTTCTTTGTGTACAATGGGCATCTGCTACCGAACAATAGTATATCTTGTCTTCTTTCGTACCACCAGTGGACCCATTCCAATGTTGGGGGTGAAACCCAATTTTCTCATAACCTCTCTGGCTTTATCTGGAAAAGAATCAATAAAATGATGTTTCTTCTCATTCATTACTTCCATTATCTCAGAGAAAGTACTCATGAGCTTATTTATCTTATCTGCATTGGTTGCAGCATTACTAAGAGGACTATAATCTTTGTCAAAACAATTAATAAACTCCAAAACTTTTGAATAGACTCTCCATTTTTCTTTCTTTATTTCTTGCTCATGGAGAGAATATTCATTTCTTATTATATCTTTAGGAAAATAGAATTCATGCTGAACTGGATGAAGCTTGATTCTAAGTCTAAGAGCAGAGTTAAAGAAACCTTCTGTATCACAAAAATGAGCATGAGACACTGCCATCTTATATTGATCCAAAATTTTGTGGAGAAAGATCCACCCTTCTTTAGTTATCACAAATTGGTGGGCTATAGTGCAAGTAGGAAAAATTGATCCTGTTCCCCTTTTGTGCAAAAAGGCCTCCTCCACTCCTCCCAACTACCACAAAAATTCAGCTATCCCTACCTTTAAAGGTACCTGATAGGGTAGTACATGGGGTGTTCCTTTGAATCCATAGACCATAATGACAGTTGAGACTGAATATGAGATAATATCTCCCCAATTATGTGAAACTTTTAGACTATGGGGTTTGTCCATAGGCCTAACAAGATGCATTAGTGCCTTAGGAATTCTGGGATTATCACTCAATATGAGGCATCTTAGTTTGGAGGCAAAGTGCCTATCAAATCTAACAAAGCTAGCATTTTCTGCTTCCCAAGTCATGTCTGCACTCCATAATTGAACTGACAGTGCCTCCCCCTCTTGTTCCCTATTTAAAACCATTTCTTTACCAAAATAAGTGGCCCCTTTAAAAAGAAACATATGCATCAATAGGGAGTACTGACCCCAAACCTTTTCCACCTTGCCCTTTGCAATCCCCACCAATCCTTGGTGAATCTCATTAGCCAAGTAAGATGCAAAATCAAAAATTATTTCCACACCAAAAGAGATTTGGGTGATCATATACATGAAGCTCACCAGAATAAAATATTCTTCGCCCTCTCCGAAGACTCTGCACAGGGTCCTATATATCTCTACTGCCCTAGCATTAAAGCATGATTTCTTGAATGGTTCTTTAGAAGATGATGTTATGGTTGGGAGGCCTCCAATCTGGCCTATGTGGGCTTTTAGTGCACCTTGTCTAACTACATCCCTTTTGGATATATATTCTTTTTCTAACTCTATCAAATCAATGGGCACATGATACATAGTGAGAGGTCCCAGACTGAAAACCTTCCTAATCTCCTCGAAACTGATGGTAACTAAAGCCTCACCATCCATTCTTCTCACTACCTTAGTGGCTTGGTCATAATTTTTTGCTATAGCTTCAAGCAGGTCAAAATCCATAAACACACTGGGGACAACAAGCTTTCCAAGATCAAAATTCCATATATTGGCATGAGGGGCATATAACTTCCTTTCTGCAAACCATTTTCTGAATAAACTCAAACCAGTTTGAGAAGTTTGAGCATCTTGAACCCAATTACCCTTATCATACAATCCATCAGCTATCCTTAGCCTAGGGTTCAGTGAGGTTAACCTCTTAACTTGCACTGTTTCTACAGTAGACTCAGGAAGCAACTCAAGCAAATCATCATGGACATTTCTATCCAAGTAGTTTATTGCACCTGAAAATCCCTTCTTCGGAGGCATCTTGGGCTATCTTTTTAGAACTTAAAAGCTTACGAAGATTGTGGTATTATTACTTACTTGAATTCTGTCTCTGTTTTCCTCTATATTCCTGCAAATTTTCCGCGAACAGACAACTTGACAATTTTTATCAGACCTCGGCACGCTTTTCTTTCAGTAATGGCTTCTGCACAAGAATGGCTCCAAATCTTTACTCACGTGAGATGAAACTGATGAAATCTCTCTGTATTATACTCTATTTTTCCTCATGGATGAAGATTTCTTGTCTAATTAATATAGAGAGTGGCACTACAATTTTCATTTAAAACTGCGTCGTCGATCTTCAAAGATCCTACAATCATGTGGTGCAGAGAGAATAACTAGGAGTTGTATTTGCCATGTCAGTTATCTTACCCAATGAGAACTTGCCACGTACAGAATTCTTTCTTTGATGGCGCTTAAATTTGGACCTACTGACGACTGAGAACATGTGTCAGCATGTCGCTACTTTGTTATGCATAAAGAACGAGCACCTTGCCATAGCGAAGCGACGACAATCGTTGATCTGATCCAGAAATGATCGAAAGATATGCTACAAGGATTCTTAAGAAGGAAGGCGGCGGGCCCAACTCGCTATGTTGCTATAATTATCTCCCTTGCAACTCTTCATAGTGAGGAGATGATAGTCATTGATCACTTACCAAATCAAAGGTGAAGAAAAATCACAAGATCTCCTGATTTATATTTGCTATGTCGCATGGCTTAACAAGCATACAACTTGTCATAGTGAGGTAGCGAGCTCCATTGATCCACTTCAAGCTGACGTTTAGGATTTTTTGTACATTCAGTCATATAGGCATTAATGAGAATCAGATCTCTGCATAGTTGGCACATGTCAAAATTTACCATAGTCATTTATCATTCCACATCACCAAAGATCTTGCCGATCTTTTACCATTTTACAGGGCCTCGCTAACTCGCTAACGGTGAAGCACCTGAATTTTCTGATAGCGAGGTAGTGAGCTCCGAAACTTAAAAGGATTTCATGCCAAAAAATGCAAGGGTTACCCAGTAATCACTTCTGTCAATTAAAACTGATTCTGACAATGGTATTTATGACTGGTCATGCCACCTAGTGTAATTATGATACAAGCAAGATGCAAGGTCATCATCTTTAGATTTTCACATGGCCTTGCTACTTCACTAACGGCGAAGTGCCTGATTTTTCTGATAGCGAGGTGGCAGAACGTCCAGAAAAACCATCATTTCGGCTCTGATGTCAGATATTCTAGTGGGTCCCTATCCTTTTTGGATGGTAACTTGCAAAGTGTACCTACATAATAAATCATTTAATAAGCAAATCTCCGATCATCATATCTTCACTTTACGGTCCCGCCTCTTCAAATACTCAACACTCGTTACCTCTCCATACTTAATAAGCATGCAACTTGTCATAGCGAGGTAACGACAACGGTAGATCTAGTCGGATCTGACGGTTGGGACAAATAGGAAGAAAGGTAACCCAGGAGAAAGGAAAAGGAATATGACAGCATATTCGTCTCTTTTGAAAATTTAAAATTTCGCGCCCGACAATTTATGAATAGAGATGATATAGGGTTTACATGATGATTACTTCTTATGGATGGATTATCCAAAACCCTATGCTTCACTTAGGAATAGAACATTTGACTTTTCTTTGATTTAACAGAAAACTTCTACTACACAAAAGTCAGACCAACAAACTCCATTGGGCCTTTCCCTTTCTCTTCTTCTTCTTCACTTTCTCCTTCTACTTCTTCTTCTTCTTCTTTTTCACCACCTGCTTCTCCTTCAATACTTGCTCCATATTTCTTATATATCTTCTTTACTAGTTTATCTTTCTTCTTGATAATAGTGGCTATCTTTAATTTAGTTTCAACCTTTGATTTGACAACATCATTTGTTCCAAAGTGAGGAGCCTTCTTGTCTATCTCTTCTACAAGTAATGCTATGATTGCTACTAAGGCTTCATCTATATCAAGCTAATATCCAAATGGCCTTAGCCATCTTACTCTTGGTATGCCTACTTAGATGTAGGTGTTGTCAATGTCAACCAAGAAGCATATGTCATTTATGTCCTTTTCCACTAGAGAAACTGGTATTCTAACTTTTTGCTTCATGGATTTCTTGAAATCTTCAAAGTAACTTGTCATTTGTGCCTCAAAATTTTCACCCATAGGATCAATTAACTCGTTGATTTGTGTAATTGCAGTTTTGTTAGGGTTCCAATTCACCTTTACTATAGAAGGAAACTCTTCCATAACATAAAAGAATATACACATAAGAACTTAACCAAATTTGCATTGAGCACCTTTTGATCTCCTTATTGCTCCTATGTTTTTATTAATTTGTTGCAACATAAGTTATGACAGATCATATGTCTGATCTTTCTTCACTAGTTTGTAGGCTACATCAACTGCTATACATGGCACACTATTCAATCTACTGGATTGATAGAATTTAGGGGATATTATTCTCATAGAAAAATCTAGAATAGGATCGATGACAGTATCAATAGTCATACCCCTCTTATTCTATTTGGCTTTAGTATTCCTTTCAATGATCTCTTTGGAATCATTGTGTATGGTCTTAGGCTGATCTAGGGTTGGGAAACCTGTAACCCTATGCACTATCCTATTTGTGATCTTTACTAGTCCTATTTCCAGCCATAAACATGCATTGTGAATTCTACTCAAAATAATCTATATCCATTCAGTTTTGAATCCTATAGGGTAAACTAGGGCATTGGTCAAACCCTTTTTCTCAACTATTTGGAATTCATCTTCAGAATTTTGTTTTCACATAGTTAAACATAGGTTTGGAATATTTTGAGATCTCCTACTACACCTATCTTGCAATTATAACACTTTCTCACATCTTGCACCATGACAACTTTAGGTGGAATGACAGACAATGCACTAGTTGGGTCATTTCTATAGGTGACTTCTAGGATTGGCCTAAACTCAGCTTGTTTCACCTCATTATTCACTAACTAAACCTCATGACCTTCCTTTCCTTTGGGATTTCTTGAGCTAGAAGCTATTATACCGAACTAGGGTTTAAATGTATTAAAAACTTTAACTCTGTGTAGCTCAACACTTGATAAATACCTTAAATCATTGGAATGTGCACTAAATTGCTATTGAGATCGATGCAAATGGAATCAAAGTTACTATATGATCACTTCTACTCTTTCATCATCTTTTCTCCACATTCAAATGGCATAAAAATGACCAAAATTTGGCCTTATACCTATCAAAACCTAGCATTAAATGCTTTGTACATACAACCATAAACTCAGCACTTGAAGGTTTCACCATGACTTGGCTCCCGCTGTATTTCATTTACTCAACTTCCACTAGATTTTTATTTTGCTTGGCTTCAACTATCAACTTGGTCACTATTAGAAACTCGGCATCCATTGGAGCTTTATCTCGACATCTAAGGACAGTTTGACAGTATTTGCAAAGACTTAAAATTTTGACTTGGCATCTTTACTCATGTAGATTTCTTCCTTGCAATACTTCTTTGTCTTGGAACTGATGTATGATATAGCTTTGTATATTAATCCCATACACCTTGCTTTCACTTAGTTGGATGAAGTGTGATCACTTGACCTCTTGGGTGAAGTGATCTCTCCATTTGATGTGTTGCACTCATCTTTCTTTTTCCAAGTCTTGTTTACTTGCCCTCTTATTTTTTCAACATCAACCTTCTCTTCTCCTTTATTGACTTTTGTCTTGGGTGCTTTTGACTTTGTTGGGCAATTCTTGCTGATATGACTAGTTTTTATGCAACTAAAACATGTAGTTTGACTTAACCATCCATTGTAAGTCCCTCTAAAATGTGTCCTTATACAATTTTTAGGAATGTGTCCATACTCTTGACTATAGTGATAGCTATACTTGGTGTTGTAATTTCAGTTGTAGTGATGACCATGGTTGTTTCTCTTTTCAGGCTGATTAGGTGTCCATATAGGCTTTGATCTGCATTCAAATGCTCTATGTCTATTTTTTTGTAGTTGTAGTAGTGACCTTCAAATTTTGGTGTCCTCATGGTCTTGATTTTGCATTCATGTGTTTGATGTCCTTGTTTTTTGCACTTGTGACAAAAGCTTGCATTGGTAGGCTTATCATGCTGATGATTATTCTTGCTCCTGCATACATTAGAGGTATGTCCCTTTTTACCACATAAATGACAAGTAGGTTTAGTGTTCTTACCTTTGTTACTCCTTTCTTTTGTAGTCTTGGATGATTCTCCTTGTTCAGTGCTGGTGTAACCAAGTCCTGAAGTATCATTACTAGCCCTTGGTGATTTTAGTAGTTGCTCAAAGTACTTGATGGCTTCACTTGATTTGTTGAAGCTCTCTGCTATCTCTTTTTCTCTCTTCAATTCATTTTTTAATTGATCATTTTGTATCTTCAATGCACTGATCTCAATGTCTTTCATATTTAGCTCATGATGAGCATTCATCATATGGCTTAAGGTGTCTAGCTGCATGTTTGAGATTCTTTCAAACTCAATTGTCTTCTCCTCCATTCTATTGGTAAGATTTTTCTTGTCATATTTTGTCATGACCTTGTCTTCAATGGCTCTTTTCTTTTTTTTAGTCACTTCACAAAGCATTATGGATTGTGAATCTTGTTCAAGCTTGAGAAGTTTGATTTGTTCAACTTGTGCTCTTTTTTTCTCCATTAGTTTTGCTATTGCTGCATCAAATTCCTTAGAATCTCCATTTGAAAATACTTGTGTGGTATCAATCTCCTTGTAGTGTATGTCATTTTCAGCTATGGCTATATCCTTCCTTCATTTTAAGGACTTTCTCAATTCTTCTCTAGCTTCCTCCAACTTATGTAGAGCAAGATGCACATCAATCACTTGATTATCAATGATCTTCCCAAGTTTGAAGACTTCCATCTTTAGACCTTTTCTCTAAGCTATTAGGCTTCTCCTTGTGAGAACTAGAGCTCTGATACCAATTTTTGGAATGTTCAAAATGGGAAGAGTACTTCTGAGAGCAGGGGGGAGTGAATTAGAAGTATCTCACTTTTAACCTTATCTAATGCTTTAAATCAAATAGCTAAAAATAAGATGCATGCATGTAAACATATTAAGTAAACATAAAGCTAACACATGCACATTACACACATAACACTAGATTTGGTAACCCAAAAACCCTCCAGAAATAAGAAGGTAAAACTGGGGTGGGGATGATACCCACAAAAATCACTACAACAATAATTGTTTGACCACTTCTGATGGTCTATCTTGCAAAAGGCCTTCCTTGTTAAAGGCTTTACACTGTGTCAATAGTGACCTAGTTAGAGGATTTACAAAAACTTTACATGAATTTTCTCCCTATTAAAGGATTTAGTCACCTCTTCAAAGGATCTACAAAATAGCTATTAAGCTAACCTATCAACATAGGATTTTCACTATCTAATACAATGGCTAGAAAGTATTAGAAACCTTTGACTTGATTTCTTACATTCTTAAATTGCTGATTTCACGCACTTGATCTACTCCTTCTAGTCTTGATCCTCTGAGATTTGATATATAATCATGTCCCTTGTCCCTTGTACTATTATGATCAATTAGATATGTAATTATTGCTCTATTGCTCTAAGTCTTTCTTGCTTCACTCTGAATTTCACTATAGTTTACCCATACATTGTTCCATCCTCAACACATACAATGGGGTTTTTTTCCTCCTTTTAAAGATTGTGAAGACTTAGGTTTAGGTATGGATCTATGATCCATATTGAATCTTAAGTTCCCACTCATTCCTTGCATTTTTTCATCGGTTGCATGCCTCTTTCATTTTTTTGATTGGTTGCATGTTGATCACATAGGAAATGCAAAAGATTTGATCTTATCCTTATCTTCCTTAAAAATCCTTCTATGTTGGCTCCAAAAATGGTTTACATTTGAGTTTGTGAGGGCACAAACTCATATGTTGATTATGTGTTGCTCGACACATACTGGACTATTGGTGCTCGGCACATACACTATCCTAGTTTTCTTGGCACCTATTACATTCTATCTTGCTCACCACATGTATAGTTTTGACTCACTTGGCATATGAAGCATTCTGACTTGCTTGGCATCAACTATGACTTGGCACTTATATAATGCTTGGCACCTAAAGTCACTTGACACCTATTGGAAATTTCACTCGGCACACACTATGGCTGGGCATACATAGTGTACTCGACTTCAATGTAGAAATTCGTTAAGTGTGTTGACATTCAAATGTCAAAACTATTCTAAGACCAATAGGATGTTGGTCCTTGATTCATACAATCTCTCATTAGGTGATCGATCCTCTGATAGATAAAGCACACTAGACTAATGTTTTTCTAGTTTATTATCCTTCGTCTGAGATGTATCCTTGCATATTTTCTGAAATATGTCCATATTTTCCATATAGTTGGTAATTAACCCAAGTATTGTAATCCTAATTTATTGGATTTCCTGTCCTAGTTGAATTTCCTTGTCCTTTGGGTGCCTAACATGTGTAGAAATAACCTTCAAATCTTCATGCAGATGGTGACTTTTATCTACACACATGTTACTTGATATATTTCTTGTTACAATCAAAGAAATATCCACTAAATTTAGGCTTGAATTTGGAGTTTTGATTTTTTCTCCTCTAAACATTTTCTATATGGTTTTGTTTTCCATAGTGGTAGCATGTAGGCTCCTTGTTCTTTGGTTTTGCATTATTTTTTTTTCCATGCTTTGATGACTCTCCTTTCTAAATAGATGGTATGAACTCGGTATAGCCTAATCCACTAGTATCATAAGGTCTTCTTTATGCTCTTAACTATTCATCAAGTAGCCTCATGGCCTCTCTAGATCTATTCATTCTTTCAATGATTTATTTTTTAGTTCTCAATTCACTCTTTAGTTGATTGTTCTTTGATCTTAGATCTATAAACTCTTTCACCTTCCTAGAAATCTCATGATTATCGCTTAATAACAAATTGACCATGTCAATCTGATTGTGTGTCAACCTTTTTACTTCATTGATCCTCTCATCACATCTTGTAGCCATTAGCCTCTTGTCTTCATCACCCATTTCCTTGTCTTCTTCAGCCTTTTTCTTTTTTTCACTAACTTCACATAGCATTAATAAGTGTATTTCATGTTCTCTCTTCAATGTTATTACCTCTTTATTTAAGATGTTTTTCTTCTCCAATAGATTTTCTATTGCTACATAAATTTCATTGGATTTGCCTTCATCACATATGTCTTCAAATCTTTCTTCCTGATATTTTGTGTCATTTTTTCAGATTTCCACCTCCTTCCTTCTTTTCAAGGATTTCTTTAGTTATTCATTTGCAACCTTAACTTGTTCCAATGGAAGCTCCAAATCAAGCTTTTCATTCTCAATCACCTTTCCCAACTTGTTGGCTTCCATCTCTAACATTTTTTACTCTCAAGTGATTAGACTTCTTGCTTTGACACCAATTTCTAGAAATCTAATGGAAAAGAAAGATGTTGAGGGGGAGGGAGGAGAGAGAGAGGGGGTGAATCAAGATCTCTAAAATTTTTACCACTTCAAACATAAACCATATATAACTTATTGCACCTCAGACTTCTGTAACCTTAATCGTAACCATGCATCATCATGTAATATTAGATCTATCATCTAATAACATGAATAAACATATAAACATTTAATCAACACATAACACAAGATGCAGCTATGTAGAAACCCTCCAAGGTAAAGGTAAAACTGTAGCAAGGATGACACACACCAAATATTCACTACTATGATATTAAAGTGCATTAGTTAGGGCTACAATTTTGATCACTTCTAATGATCTACCATGTGAGTTGTATGCTTTATTAAAGACTTACAAGACTACTAAGTCTACCTTTATTAAAGAATTTATACACTACAATAAATTGAGTACTCTATTAGGAGATTTACAATAGACCTATTAGGACCACTCTATTAAGAGATTTGCCTAATACATTGGTTAGAATATAATCAATACCTTAATCCTTCAGTAAGAACTTGATTGCTAATGAAATATCTTCACTTTCTAATATGTAATCACCTCAATGTGACCGATCTACAAAAGCTCTTCTTTGTAATGCTCAGTTGTCTTTATCGTTCAACCTCTAAATAACCTTTAGCTATGTAATCCTCTCACTAACAACTTCAACAACATGAAATTTGATCTTAAACCCTTGCTTTATAGTGATCTAAATAAACCTCTAGATATGAATCAATGATTATGATTCTTTCCTTCTTTTACTTACTCACTCCTATTTTTTGAATGGTTGATCAGGCAACATAGGGATTAATGATGTGTAATCACAAGAGGAATTACCTTCTTAATTCTCTCCTTGAACTTAGAAACAAATTTCTAGCTTGGAAAATGGCTTACATATGATTTTGTGCCATTCTAGAATCTTCACAATTTTTTTTTAACTCGGCACATATACCTCTTGATGTTTAGTTCAACCCATTCTTCATGTTGTCCCTCATAATGAACTTTGCTTGAAATATACTATTGTTTACTTTTGGATAACTCATCTTGTATATTACCCTCTAAACTGCTTGGTAACAAATGCATTGTATGATGATGCTTATGTGCACTCAATAAATATATCTTCCTCGACATATACTAAACTTATTTACTTATTTACTTTGTGTCTCAATCTGTATGGTGGCTCGATCACAATGGTGACCAACCAACTCTACCTGGTAAGTGATTAAGTATTTTGCACTAATTAATAATAATAAGAATGCCATTAGGGTTAACAAGTATTTATATCTTAAATAATAGATTTAGACAAACCATGAAATCTCACCATGTTTATAAAGAATATTTTAGCCACATGTATTGTATCTGATGTCTTCTTACAAGGCATGAAGTGAGTTTTTAAAAAAATTCTGTAAACCACTACCATAATAGAATCATTAACTCTATGAGTTTTAAGAAAACCAAAAACAAAGTCCATACTGATATCTTTGCAAGTCTTATTTTTTACATGTAATAGCGAATATAATCCCAATTTTTAACTAATTCCTTTTGATGTTTGACAAGTTGTACAAATTTCTAACCAATTTTTGCACATTCCTATTAATCCTAGGCCAATAATACCTATCAAAAATAAACTTCATGACTTTGCTAATCCTAAATTGTCCAATAAGTCCCCATTACATTTTTCCTTCTTGATATTGTCTCTCACAAATCCTTTAGGTATGTACAACTAAATTCCTTTGAACAATGTGTCCTCTTGAATGAAATCATTAGCTCACTTATCTTTCTCCTTTAACAATTGATTCTTACAAGCCTTCCAAGGTTCTACAAAATGAGGATCAAATTAATATAAATGTTTCAAATCATTAAAACCAAGTACCTTAACTCTCATTTTTGTCAGCAAATTCCTTTTTATGCTCTAAGCATCTAGATTAAATTCATATCTTTTCCATAAGAAAACTCATAAAAATCTAGAGTAATCTTTCATATCATACTATTTAAATCCTTCATTCTAGTTTGATATTTTGGTTACTACACTCTTGATTCTAAGAGCATAGTTTCAAACCTCAAATAGATAGAATGCAATAGGTCGACATGACCGAGTCTTTTAGGATGAACAATATAATGTTTAGTCTTGGATGAATTTTTCATATATAGACTATGTTGAAGTGTGTTGCTAAGGTATGAGGCCACATATAGCACTCACATTTCTGGTGTACACCATGGGTCAAAAAAATTCATTTTTATTTATTTTCATTTTTGTAGACTACATTAAAATCTTGACCAGGAAGTTCTTTCCTCATGCAAGTTTCTTGTTTACTCAGATGATAGTTTGAACAATCTTGCAAGATAGAATATCCATTTGGAACCAAATCTCATCTCACCTAGGAGATCATTTTCTTACATGGAAGTAGCAAAATATTACATGAGATTTGGTGTTAGTTCTCTAACTTTCTTGATTTATATTCATAGTTTTTTTGGTTTTATCGTCTATTAATCATGCTAAATTTAGGTTTTTTGGTGCAATTTACCTGATATTTGGCAAAAACCTAATATTGTTTGTATACTTGATCCTTCTTGATTGAATATATCTTTTCAGCTTCAAAAAGAAGACCTACTTTATCCTTCAATTTTCTCGCTCTTAGCATCATTAAATTTTCAATTTTCTTCCATGCACTTCTACACCTCTAATCCTCAACTTGGCCTTTTATTTATATCTTTCATATTATCAAGTCAGCTCAAATATGACTTAGAAGAACTAATATTCATCTTCTTAGTTAGCTAGAACCAATAGATAAATTGATTAAACACAATATGCCAAAACAAGAAAATCCTTTGTTAGCTGACCCTACTCGGTAGACACTAACTTAGAAATGATTTTCCTATGTTAACCAAGTGAGCTTGGTTAACACTACATATTCTCATAGTTCCCTTGGTAATCGAGTGAGCTTGGTTAATATTGGTCCCATCCAACATTTCCTTCATTAATCAAGTGATCTCGGTTAACACTAATCTTTCGCAGACTTTCCTTTGGTGCCCGAGTGAATTTGGTAGATACTACCTTCTGAACTAGGAAAACTCTAGATTGTTCAATAGACAAAAAAAATCATCTTCAATGCTTGAGTAAGCTTAGAATAAACTAATTGGTAATTATATGACATTTTATGTAACTTCAAAGATAATAAACAATTAATCAATTGTTCCAACAATCTCCCTCTTTGGCATTGATGGCAACACAACGTGTCATAACACAATGAAATTTTTAGAGAAAGAATAAAGTAAGGAACATATCCTTAGTTTCATTTTTATTCTCATCATGAGAACTCCCTCTATTAGTGTGAACTCTTTTTTCCTTCAATTTCTCCCTCTGTCAGAATGTTTCTTTCTATTAGAGCTTCTGCCAAGTTCATTCTCCCTCTTTGACAACTCTTTCTACGAGACATGATAGAAAAAATTTCCATAAGAGTTTCTATGAGATATGAGATATGATAGAAAAATTCTCCCTCTTTGACATCTCATTGCAAAGACAATAATTGGTTGATATTAATGTACCTCAAGTACTGATCCATTTGCAATATCTCTTTGTCAATATTGCATCAACTGATTGATTTTCAATAATGCTCTGGTTGATGCATCACTAAACCTCATTTAGTGAGCTTTAGATAGGGGAATGACCCCTAGCTTACCTCTTAGATACAGAAATGCATCCCTAGGTAATGGCTTGGTGAATATGTCTGTAATTTTCTCTTTAGTATTTACATATTCCAACCTAACTTCTCTACCTTGCACCAATTCTCAACAGAAATTATATGTTATGGAAATGTGCTTTGTTTTGGTATGTATCACTAGATTCTTTAATATATTGATTACATTGGTGTTATCACACTATATGACTACTAGATCCTTGATTTCTATCTTTATACTTATTAATAGTTGTTCGAACCAAACAATATTAGAACAATTGACTATTGTTGCCACATATTCTACCTTTGTTGTCGACTGAGAGATATAATTATGTTTCTTGCTTGTCCAAGACACTAGTCTTTTACCAAGAAAGAATGCTCCACCACTAGTGCTTTTTCTGCCATCAATACTTCCTCCCCAATCAGCATCTATGAATTTTTTTAAGTCCAAATTGCCTCCTATTTTGTACCATAAACTATATTCTTTAGTACCTTTCAGATATCTCATGATTCTTTTGACTACCATCATGTGATTTTCCTTGGGATTTGTTGAGAATCTTGCCACCATACTACTAATGCAATATTAGGCCTTGTGTGCACAACATACTACAATTTTCCAATCATTGATCTATATTTGATTTGATCAACCTTTTTGAAATCATCATTTTTGGAAATCTTATGTCCAATAGACATAGTTGTTCCAACTAGTCTTGATTCTTCCATTCCAAATTTCTTTAGTATCTCCTTGATATATTTAGATTGAGTAATGTAGATACCATCTTTAATTTTTTGAATCTATAATCCAACAAATAATTTTATCTCTCCAAACATAGACATCTCAAAGTCTTTGATCATTTCTTCTAAAAATGTCTTGCACAAGTCATCATTTCCTATGAATAAAGTATTGCCAACAAATATTTCTGCCAAAACAATCTTTTTGTCTGGTCCTTCTTTGATATACATACTACTATTATCATTTTTTCTTTGAAAACCAATCTTTATCAAGTAGTTATGAAGTCTTTCATACCAAGCTCTAGGAGCTTGCTTGAGACCATATAATGCCTTGTGTAATTTGCAGACAATGCCCTTTTTGTTAGCATCTAAAAAACCTTCAGGTTTTTCAATGTAGACTTCTTCATCAAGAGTTCCATTCAAGAATAAATATTTTGCATCCATTTGACAAACTTTAAATCCTTTGTGAGCTACATAAGCTAGTAAATTTCTAACACCTTATAATCTTGCAATAAGAGAAAAAGTTTCACCATAATCAATACCTTCTTCTTAAGAATAGCCTTTACATACCAACCTTGCTTTGTTTTTGGAAACTTTTCCATCTTCATTCAGTATCAGGATACTTACATCCTAAATCATTAATAGTTTCTAGATGTAATCTCATAAGTCCTTGCCATGCTACAAAGTTGTCTCAGTTCAACTTGGGAATCTCTCTTCTGTAAAACATTCTACTCTATAACTTAGGTTCTTGAAACCTTCTCTACAAGCACCAAGAGCTCTGATACTAATTTTTGGAAATATAAGAGGAGTAACTAAGTGGGAAGAGGTGAATCAGTTACTTCAAAAATAAATCCAAGATCCCTTAGATGTTAATATAAAATAATTCTATGAAATCTTAATTCATTTGATGCTTAGCAAACACTTAACATGAAAAATTGAAGATGTTTATCTATGATTACTTATTACTTTAGTTTCAAACACATAAAGAAATAACATGAACACATTTGACACCAAGATTTAACATGGAAACCCAATTTGGAAAAAACTACCAATTGCAAATAGTTATTGATTTTCACTCTTCTAAAGTAAGCCCTGTTAGGAGCCAACCCTATTAAAGGTTACAAAACACACTATTAGGTGTGACCCTGTTAGAGGATTTAATCACCCTATTAGGAGTGGCCTTGTTAGAGGTCTTTAGATACTTCAGTAGAAAAGCCAACTTGTTAGAGGATTTATAAATAGTTGTTAAGCTAACTTTGTTAAGAGATTTAGGTCACTGCTACAATTGTTAGAGAGTAATAATGATATGACTTGATTTAGATGCAATTGAATTGCTGATTAAAAATCTCAATTCTAGCTTGTATACTTGATCCTTCTTGATTGAATATATCTTTTTATCTTCACAAGGATAACCTAATTTATCCTTCTAATTTTCTTCCTCTTAGCATCATTAAATCTTAAATTCTCTTCCATGCACTTCCACACTTCTAATCCACAGCTTGACCTTTTATTTATATCTTTCATATTGTCATGTTGGCTGAAATACAACTTAGAATAATTAATATTCATCTTCTTAGTTAGTTAGAACCAACAAATAGATCAATTAAACAAAATATGCCAAAATAAAAAAATCCTTCATTAGCTGACCCTGCTTGGTAGACACTAACTCAAAAATAATTTTCTTGTGTTAACCAAGTGAGTTTGGTTAACACTGCATATTTACATAGTTCGTTTGGTAATCGAGTGAGCTTGGTTAATCCTGGTCCCATCCAACATTTACTTCATTAACTAAGTGAGCTCAGTTAACACCCATCTAACAAAAAATTTCCTTTGGTGCTTGATTGAACTCGGTAGACACTGCCTTCGAAACTAGGAAAACTCTTGACTGCTCAGTAGACACAGAAAACTATCTTTAATGCTTGAGTGATCTCAGCATGCATTGACTGGTAATGATATGACATTTTGTGTAACATCAAAGACAATACACAATTAATCAATTATTCCAACAAAGAAAAGTTAAGAAATCACTTAGCTTATCCATTAGTGAGGGAGTTATGCTCTTCTTTCTTTAAGAGAATAACAAATGTTTAAGATCTTAGACTTTTTAGTAGAGGAGTTAGCTCAATGATGAACATGTCTAGTATGTTTGGGTAAGGAAAAGAGGTAGAGGAGCATGCTTTTCTCCATTTTGGGAGAATCATAAACTTGGACCCTTGAATCTTATCCAATTGCTTAATTCACCTTTATGTTGACCCTAAAGGTAATCTAGTATTGTAAGTTAGTAAAAAATACCTAGTCATCTACTAGGAAAAGTTGGTCGGTCATCACTATGATCGAGGCACTCTATCCAAGAAGTAGCCACTTTCGAGTAGATCAAGTGTCACCTAGTATATAGTGGTTTCTAAGGTAACATATGAGCTGAGTGATACAAAAGAAAGATAGGTCTATGAATGCTAAAAACAATTGAAGTTGAGTGACAACATGAAGAACCTGTAAGTGTCAAGCATCTAGAAGTTATTTAAGTTGAGTAAAAAAATTTCGTATGAATATTTGGAAAGACACAAATATTGAGGTAAATCATTTTTTTGAAGATGTAAGTGTGTTATTAAGATAAAAAAAATTAATTATGCATGTAATTGAGGATCATCACTCCCTATGAAAGAAGATCAATCAATCAGAAAATTAGGACTAAGCAAAAAAAGAATGAATCTTTTTCATTGATCAAGATCTAGAAACTTCATCAAATGGTTATTTAAGGAAAATTTTAGACCTGATTCTTTTTGTTGAGAGTTAGAATTTTTGATGCAAAGTTGAAGGTGAATTCAATGGAGTTAAGTGTTAAGGAGAAGTAAGGCAACTAAGCAATGAAAATAGCAACTATTGAAGATCTATCATAGAGAGGTAATATTAGACTATATAGAGGAGATATATTATTAGTTTTCTAGTGCAAACTAAAGGATCAAGTATTGATGCATTTTAACATGTATTTTACAGTAAATCTTTTAATAGAGTTGTCCTAACTAGCCTATGTAAGTATCCTAATAGAGTGCTCACTTAGTTATTTAGTTAAAACTAGTTAATCAAGGTAGACTAAATAATTATTGTAAACTCTTATTAAGGAAGGCCCCTCATAGGGTATTTCATTAGAAGTGATCAAACTTTGTAGCCCTAAAAGACACACTTTATTGATGTAGTAGTAAATATTTTATGGGTGTCATCCCAACACAATGTTACCTTCACCTTGGAGGATTTTTACATTACTAAATCTTTGTGTCAAGTGTTGATTTGTTCCTTACATTTTTTATTCATCTTATTAGATGTTAGATATGATATTATATGTTAATGTTTCATGTCAAAATTCAAGGTTAAGATAGAGATGTTAATGGTGATTTATGTTTGAAGTGATAAAAATCTTGATTCAAGCCCCCTCTCAACATCTTAGTTTCCCTATTAGATTTCCAAAAATTGGTAACATAGAAATTTTATCTAGGGAAGAAGTCTAACCACTTGAGAGTCAAAGGTCTTGGAGATGGAAGCCTATAAGTTAGGAAAAGGTTAGTGAGAATCAAAATTTTGATTTGTAGCTTGCATATGAGAAAGTCAAGGATGCAAAGAAGGAACTGAAGAAATTCCTAAAGAGAAGAAAGGAGATGGAAATTCAACAAAATGAAACACAATACAAAGAAGAAATAATTCAAGTCTTATATGATGAAGGAAGATCCAGTGCAACTGACACATCAATAGAAGATCTATTAGAAAGGAACACCATCCTAAATCAAGAGGTAAGATCACATAAAAGAGAACATGAAATGTAGTCAATAAGGCTATGTGAACTGACTGAACAAAAGAAAAAGGTTGACGAAGACAAGGTAATGGTTGAAGATGACAAAAAAGAAGATGGCTAAAAGTCTTTATGAAAGACTAAATGGGTTATAAAGATTAACCCACAATCAATTTGACATGGTTAATCAATTATTGAATGTTAATTATGAGATAACTATGAAGGTGGAAGAGAATGTAAATATGATATATGAGAAAAATCAACTAAAACCTAAATTGAAAGTTGAGAAGAAAATCATTGAAAGTATGAACAAACTTGAGGAGGCCATAAAACTACTTGATTCATCAAAGCATGGAGAACAAACAATTTCTAAGAACAAGAAGATTACATGCTATCACTTTGGAAAAGAAGGTCATACAACAAATATTTGTAGGAGTAAAATTGGTAAATCAAATCTTAAGCCTAAATTCAATGGTAATTTTTTCAATTTTAACAAGCATGGACATCATGAACATGAATATAGGTCAAAGATTAGTAAGATACAAGCTAAATCTACAGTTGAAGTCTATTGTCACACATGTTAGAACTATGATCATAAGGAATACAATTGTAGATCTAAAGAAAAGAATAGTTGGACAAATATCATGGAAAAACAAATAGGCAAGGTAAATCTATAAATTAGGATTACAATAATTGGGTCAATTATCAATTTTGTGGAAATTATGGACACATTGCAACAAATTGTGCAAGGATACATCTTAGAGGAAGACTGAGAAACTCAAGAAATTTTGGAAAAGTATGTTTTAACTATCAAAAAGTTGGTCATCTAAGAAGAGAACACATGAATCAAGCACCAATATCAAAAAATGAAGAAACCAATGGAAAGGAAAAGGAAAATACTAAAGAAGTGAGAAGCCAAATGAATTAGACCTAGAGAAAGAAAATAGAAGAGGGAAATAGTGAAAATGGTGAAGTTGTGATCACCCAATCCAATGGATTAGGTGGTTCCCTTACCTCAAACTAAGTAAAGAGGGATCTATGGAACTATACTTTTAATCATTTTATCATACATTAGTTCCTAAGATGATGTGTGAAAGTCCAAATTGGCATGTTAATGGATGCATAAGGAAAGATTTGAGATTTGAATTGAGTAATGCATTTTTTTGCCAAAATAGAGACTTAATAATGGCCAAGTGCCATTATTGGAGTCATGGAAGTATTAAATGATTAAGCATAATTACTAATACTGACTGAATCTTAGTATTGTTGTAGTGCCCACAACAAACACCTCATTCCTCACTAGGAATGGGGACCCCCTACTTTTTTTCAACTCCCAAACTCATAGTTCGAGAGTCGAGAGAAGAAAATTTTATTAGAATTAGAATTTTAGAGTTGAAAATCAAAAAAACACAAAAAACATTAGAAAATTTGAAAAACACAAAAACATTAGAAAATTTGAAAAAAATTGCAAAAACATTAGCCAAAAAGAAAAAATTGAAAAAAATTTAAAAAAAAAAAAAAAAAAAAAAAGAAATCAACTGAGTACATCCATGTGCACACGTGCGGAGTCTGCACCACATACCAACACGTGCACCATGACATGTTGTGCACCCAGCCCAGTTTGGGAAGGGGGGGATAATAAAACCTTCCCTCCCCCTTCATTTCTTTTTCACTTTCACTCATTCATTTGCTAAGTTTCTGGTGCTTGAGGTGATAACCTAAACTGCACCGCTCATCTGACTTGGCGCCAAGAATTGGTCACTGCTTTTGCTTGCCACACTGACTTGGAGCTGGTTGCTACTCACATAGCTTGCACGTGGGTGCTTAAGGCCCCCCACTATGTTGCCTCCATTACGTGGTCACTGTTTACATAGCCCTATGCGCGAGTGCTCAAGGCCTCATGCCACACTGCCATGCCACTACCTTGCATGTGGGTGCTTAAGGCCCCCACACTGTGTTGTCATGCCTCCACCTTGCACACAAGGTCAAGGCCCCCCACTATGCTACCTCCATTCCATGTTTATTGCTCACATAGCTTGCACTTATGCATGCAAGACACTGCACCATCTCCATTCCATTTTTGACACGCCACAACCCTATGCACAGGCACTCAAGGCCCTATGCCACACTGCCGCACCACTACTTTACATGTGGGTGCTTAAGGCCCTTGTGTCACGTTGTCGCGCCTCCCCAGTAGTAGGAATAGAGTTCACAAGGGTCTCAAGATACTGAAGCTAGCTAAGTCAAGGATGAATTGTAGTTTCCTCTTGTTGTGTCTAGCCAACCAAAAGAGGGAGAGATTCCACAAGTCCCCATTCCTCTTGTGCAAGATGAACCTATTTCTCCTTCTACCTCCAAGAAATAGAAGAAAAGAATTAAGATTCAGATGAAGAAAAGGAAAAAGATCAGTAGAGGATTAGTGCCTAATCCATCTATTCCTGAAAGCATTCCAGAAGGAGATGAAGAAGAAGAAGAAAAAGAATTAGAAGAGGAAGAGGAACAAGTGCCCCTATAGGGAAGAACTTGTCTAGCTAGAGCCACAGAGTTACAAAGGAGAAAGAGTGCTACAAGTACCCTGCCATCCACTCAAGTAGAACCTTTAGAGCTCTCTTCTTTGGAAGATGAAGCACAGTAGTGGGTGGATGAGTAGAGTGAAGAGAGCGATGATGTTTTCTCAATGTCAAATTTTTATTTCATACCTTTAGGTACAGAGTTGATCAGAGATAAGATTAGGGACACCCCTAGAACTGAACCTCAACAGGAAGACTAGATGCAAATTCCACCAAATACATAGGGTCTTGATCTTACTCTACCATCTCCACCATGAATTCCAATGGTAGAACAAGGCTCAATGACTCCTCCACCTTAGATTTTAGAGGAAGAACATGTTCAGAAGGAACCACTATTAGAGGAGAGACTAGAACAAAGGGCTACTAATGAAGTGTCAAAGGAAGGAAAAATGGTTGAATATTCAAAAAAACCTTCCCAAGACACTGAGGTATATGCTACAGGATCCACAGATAATGAAACTATAGAAGGGGAGTCCTCACAATAGGATACAACTCACAATAGGAGCGACAAAGGGAAGAAGTTGTAGAACATACTCCTTCATCATCAAGAGCCAAGTCCTTAGTGGGACACATCCCTAGATGGATTCGAAAGGAAATAATGAGGAGTACTAAGTATTAATTTCATGCTTTAGAGGAAGACATTTGTGAATTTGCAAAGATTTTGAACAAACTTGAGTCTCCATCACATGAGGCAACAGCATTGGCATTTTTCACCACCATACAGAACCATGATTTATTTGCACAAGTGGCTCTCCCTCCTAAAGGCACCAATGCAAAAGGCCTTAGCCTCAAAGACTATGAGTTAAAGGATGTTATTTTGGGAAGGCCTACATGGGATTTACCTCAACAAATGATGACTATGGGAGTCAAAGAAGTCCTCAAGTACATGGAACAAGAGGAGATTGAACTCCATGCACTAGGAAGGCAAGTTGAGATCCTAAAGGGATATCTAGCCGAAATCATTGGTCCTCTTGATCCTAAACACCCAGAGCATACTTTGAACAATGTACTTAGAGAAGGGGGAGGTGTGCAACTTGATCCATTTTTGAGAGCTTTTCAAGAGTGGTTAGACTGTTTTGAGGAGAAAGGTGTTACCATTATCATAAGGAATTTCAAGTTACTACATGCTACATAGGAGAAAATGAATAAGATTGTAGCACTTTTGAAGTAGTACTTTAGTGTCATGGATGAGGTACGTGCCTGGAGTAAGGATTTGCAAACTCTACAAGCCATAAAGGGAAAAAGATATCGGGTTTTGATTGATGTATATACCAGGGAAGAATTAGACATGATTGATGATTAGATAGAGAAAATAGAAGATAGCAATAAAGTAATGGAGACATTACATGAGGAGTTTCATTGGCTCAAGGACCAAGCCTAAGAGCAGATTTTGGAAGTAGAAAGACACTTTGAAGATGAGGAATGAGAGAGATTGTTACCTTTAGAGACAATATTGGAGAATTTTAGGAAGATTTTTGTGGAGGTTGTTGATGATGAGGACATCCAACAAGCCTTTAGGATAGAAGAAGCCCTGTTAGAGTTGGACACCAAACTCGAAGATTTTGTAGAGACTTGAATTGAAGTGGACAACTAGAGATAGAAGGTCAAGAAAAAGCATGAGGCTTTAGATCTTCCAGATGCAGCTAAGATTACTAAGATGATAGAGAAATTCAAGGGCAAACATCCAAACATAGCTTTGGGATGAAGAAGAACAAAATCCAGATGCCAAAATTTTAGTTTTGACACTTAGTAAAATTTTAAGATTTTGACCCTGTCAAGGTCTGTAGCTCTACAGGTCCATAGGTTCAAAGTTCCACAATTCAAAGGTGCACCAATAGTTAACTACTTGTTCCAAAAATAGCACTCTCCATGCATTAAAAATGCATTCTGATGGCAGTTTAACTGCGACACACGCCTAGTGAAGGATCAACTTTTAGTTTTGCAACCTTTAGATGCTCCTACTTCGACTAAAAGCTTCCTCCTACTTTCTCTCTCATGCTTTCTTTTTTTTTAATATGTAAGATATCTCTCACATTGTATTGTATGAAGATATCTCTCACTCTCAACACAAATTGAGGAGATGATTTCTTATAAATACTCTATTGTAATATGTAATTGAGGCCGCCATTATTATGCAATAAAATTATGCTTTTGGTGCTTGCATTTGGAGTGTAGTGATTCTTGCATAAATGTGTCATTGTTTTGTGAATTTTCTTCATGAGATTGTGATAGAGCCAAAGGTTTATTGCATTGTTTCTGGTTGTGCGATCTTTTAGTTTTGGTGTTTGCTATAGATTTACAAATTTTGCAGACGTAATGAGCTTGAGAAGAGATCATCAAATTGTGCCTGCATATCCTTTTGTCTCCCATTAGCGCACTTTTCATGGCCTTGTGATTTTATGAAAGGTGAAACATCATAAAATTGTTAAAGTTTCTCACCGATGATTGCATTAGTGGATTCTAGGAAGCGTTGCTCCTATTTTCATTGGTTTCCTACTAATTTGGGATTTCAATTTTAAGTTATTTCAATTTCATGTCATTTGATTTAAGTTTTGTTATTTGCTTTGCTAGCCCCTTGTTAGAATAGGAACTCATTTAGTTACATTTTTAGAATTGCATTCATTGAAAAATCAAAAAATACAACAATATTATTCTTTTGTGTGTTATTTTGAGACAACAAATAGATTCACTTCATTCTAAGATCATAGTAGAACCAGCAAAGGCCTCCTTGTGAACAATCACATTTATCTTCAACTGAGCAGATTTTGGTACGTCTCAAGACAAATATTGAACCTTGGAGTTGATCACAACAAGATTATCTTTTTAAGAGAGGAATTGTGCAATGGATTCCTACCATTGACCTCATGCAAAATGACTGCCCAACAGAAGTGGCGCTAGAAGGGGGGTCTCTTTTGACTATTGGAAAGGAGGAAGATTTGTCCAAGTTTTGAAATTTTGCACTTCTACAATAATCTGTGCTTCACCATAAGTTTTGAAAATTTCTTGAGTTTTTGATAAATTTAGGTCCCCAACTTTCTAGCTTCGCAGGTACATAAGTTCGTAGGTCCGCAGCTATGTATGTTTGTAGATATACAATTTTGTAGGTGCGCAGGTGTGCAAAACTCTGTGGTGCACAAATTTCAAAGAACTGAGAAAGTGTACTTCTATAGAGGTGCACTTTTTCCAAGATTGATGCAAGCTAGAGGGTATGGATCCAAAATACCCATTTTAGTGAGCATTAAGGTCTACGCAAAGTGCACATGAGTTTCTTGAGCTCACCCACTTCCACAAACCATGTAGTGACAAGGGAACATCCCGAGTTCAACCACTTCCATTTGAACTTTCATCATCTTCTTCAACTCCACCTCCACTCCAACCACCTAGTGGACCACCACATATTCTAATAGCTACTCCTCAACAACCATCATTAGGTCCATCAAACCTCCAATGGCCTTTTTCACAAATGTCATAGATTCACCAATAAACTTGAGAGGTGCACTCCATGACCTCCCCAAGAATCTTGAGAAGTTTTGTCCAAGATTCATCTATGGTGAGACTTGAACTACTGAAGATCATGTCAAGGTATTCAAGGATATTTTCAATTGCAAGGAAGTTGATAATGAGGACATGGTTCTTCATTTATTTCCCTACTCTTTGGGGGAAATTGCCTTCAATTGGTACGTTAATTTGCCACCTGGATGCATTGGAGATTGGGATACATTCAAAAAATTATTCTTGGAACAATTCAATACATTCATCAATCCAGCTATGATACATCAACAATTCATATCAATCAAAAGGGACCCGGTTGAGATAGTTTCTTGCTTCAACTATCACTTTCATATAGCTTACTGCAAGTTGGAAATGCCATACACTATACTAGTTGAACCCACTATTTAGATTTATTTGAATGCTATGGATCATCTTACTGCAATTTTTGTGAGAAGACTTACTGTAGCAAATATTGACACATTGGCTAAAGTCTTTGTAGAAGCAATCACATTTACAAAGCAATCCAATCCTAATGGAGGAGGAATGATGCTTCTAGCATAAGCAGTCACTATGATGCTAACATACCTAGTGGGAGCACCCACCGTGCCTAGCCATTTCATACCTATGAATCTAGTTCCATTACAGTAGGCACCCACTCCACAAAATCAAGTGATAACATATCAAGGGCATGAGCCTCCAAAAATAGCTTTCTTTGAATAGAAGGCCATAGTTCTCATGAAATAGACAATAACCTTATTTTAGAAGTTGGTCAAATGAAGAAGACTATGTCATAGATGAACAATGAATTGATACATCTTAGATAGTCACAAGGACAAAATAACAACTTCCAAAGAAATAATGATGGCCCCTACAACAACAATTTTGGTCAAAATTACAACAGGAACTTCAACGAGAACAATAACAACAACAATGCGGGAAATAACAATGGAGGAAACAACTTCAATCCTCCTGATCGCAATAATGGCTTCCAAACATAGAACCAAAAATGGAACACTTGACCGAATAATAGAAGCATTCCACCTATTAACAACAACAAAAATATTCAGTATGTTGTTATCAATTAGTATGATGATAGCCAAAATGTGCTTAACAATGATGGTTCCTACTATAATGGCAATTAGGAGATGAATCAAAATTCACAGGTAAATGACAATCCTCCTCCTGTACAATTCAATGCTCTGCTATTGGAATCCTACAATTCTGCATAGAATACACAAGTGGAACCACTAGCAAGTGAGGATTTATCATTCCCATTTAGTCAGGAACCTAATATTCAACATGATGAGATGTTTTCTTTTTGCAATGACAATCGGAATGCATACAATCTCAGAAATAGAAAGGAACCTTTGACAGATGGGATTCCTCTAGGTTTACAACCAACTCCACCTGATCCAAGAGCAAGTAACAATCCACCACTGGTTAGACTAGTATATGAAGGACAACCGAATTAGAATCAAGTGAATGTACCAACAATACTGAAGATTCCCACTTGGTCCACTAAAACGCACAATGCGGTAGAAGATTTGAAGACAACTAGAGCCAATATGTCCATGTTTGACATGTTACAAAATCATCCACAACAATGAGAAGCTCTTATGAGGACATTGGATCATACAAAGGTTCCCCACAATATGAATATTGTTCCTCAAAAGACAGTTTTAAAAGTGATGCCTACTATGTTCAAAGACAAAGTTGAGATACCCCCATTTTTTCTTAGCATCAAGATATATGGGAAGAATCTTCACAATTTCCTTTTTTATTTTGGAGTTTCATGTAATGTAATTCCATTATCAATAGCTCAAAGGCTGAAAGTTAGTCCTCAACCCTCTAATTGAGTGGTGATATAGTTGGATAAAATAGAGGTAAAAGTCATTAGTATATTAAAAGATGTGTAGATATAGTTAACAGTTGACCCTCGGATTCAGGATGTTATCGACATACATGTGCTTGATATCCTGAAAATGTATGGGTTAATCCTAAATAGAGAATGGATGGAATGTCTGAGAGGATGGTTTTCTATAGACTTCACTCAATTGTGCTTGCCATGGAAAGGATTGAACAATCAAACCAAGATAGATGCTAAGCCCAAACTAAAAATGATGATTACAAATTACAATGCCCCAAATGAGATAGCATTCTTACAATTAGATTTGGGTTCATACAAAGTGATGGTATTGGATATGGTTCCAAATAATACACCTCAAGATCAGAATGAAGAAATTAAGGTGCTAGTACCAAAAAGTGAAACCATGAAACAGTTCATAGATAGTATGGTGACTAATTTATAATGTTTAGGAGAGGAAGCTGATCCCAACATCCTTCTCCTTCTAGGATTTTATTGGCCACACAAAATTAGTCACTTTGAATTTGAATGCTTGTCTTTCCAAGAAGCAGCAGCAAAGGTACTGACACACATAATGGAAAACAAGGATAAAAACACTTCAATAGATGAACTCACAGAAAGCCAAAATTTAGTGAACTCATCCAACCTTGTTAAAAAAATTGAAGAGGAAAGTGAAGATCTAAACATGTCATATAGTGATAGCTCTTCACGATGGGGGAGGTCTACCTTCTCCTCCTCTAGGGATGATTAAAATCCAAAGAAGAAGATGATATGTGAAAGGTAAAGGATGGACTTCAGTAGTCATTCATCTTGAACCTAAAGTTGAGGAAATCAAAGAACTGATAGGGGAAATTCAAGAAAAACAAGAAAAAAATGCACTTCCTCTATCTATAGATTATGAAGGGGACTCATCAAGTCCTACACAAGGAAATTTACAATGGGTTCCTAAGAAACAATCATTCAAGGCTCAAGTGAAAGAGAAGTTAAGGATGAATAACCATAAAGTCAAAAAACCTAAGGAAAATGCAATTTGTACACTCCACTTCAATGGTTGCAAGTGCAAAATGGGAGCCAATGCAGGTATCAAATTGGTCAACCCAAAAGGTAGGTCTTTCTATGTCGCATATCAATTATAGTTTAGATGTACAAACAATGCCATAGAATATGAGGCATTAATTTGAGGAATTCTCTTTGCACTAGAGAAAGGAGTCACATCTCTCATAATCAAAGGAGATTCTCAATTGGTTATACACCAAGTAAAATCCATATAATCTTGCAACGATAAAAGATTACTTGCTTACAGGAAAATGGTATGGGGTATATTGGATGATTTTGAAGCTTTAAACATCAAATCAATTCCAAGAAGAATGAATATGGTAGTAGATGCTCTCGCCATCTTGACAAGTGCTTTACAACCAGTTGAAAGAATCAAGTTAAAAATATTTTTAGTGGAATTGGTTGTTGTTCCATCCATTCCTAACAATATCACAAACTTTTAGGTCTTTCAAGATGATCAGCATATACTTGAGTTTATCATGTGCAGTTTCCATTTTGAGGGACAAGAGATTGATGATACACCAAATGACAAGCCTGAAGATGGGATTCTTAATCTAAAGACCAAAACTATTCAAAAGGGAATGGTTTAACTTGAACGTATCTTTGATTGTGATGAATCAACACTCAAAAGAAAGGAAACTCAAGTAAAGGGAATCGAGGAATGTGACTCGTACAATTTGGGTACTGATGAAGAACCAAGAATGGTATAGATAGGAAAAGCATGCAACTCACAAGAAAAGGAAGACATGCTCAAATTACTCACCAAGTCTAAGGATGCCATCACTTGGAGCTATGAAGAGTTGAAGACTTATGATCCTAAGATTATCACACATGACATCCCACTAAAACCTGATGCTAAACCATTATGACAAAGACAAAGACTGGTAAATCCTCTCATAGAACCACTGATCTTGAAAGAATTAAAGAAG
Organism: Cupressus sempervirens; assembly: GCA_028749045.1. NCBI lineage: Eukaryota > Viridiplantae > Streptophyta > Pinopsida > Cupressales > Cupressaceae > Cupressus > Cupressus sempervirens. The sequence goes on along the minus strand of CM053793.1, from coordinate 198,457,127 downwards.
CTACTAGATGCTAAGATCATATTTTCTATCCACCATTCCACATGGATGGAAAATTTGGTTCCCGTGTGGAAGAAGACTGAAGAGATTCATCTTTGTGTCAATTTTCATAACTTGAACCTAGCATCTCAAAAGGAAAATTATCCTCTACCCTTACTTTATGAGGTCCTATAAATTATAAATGGTTCAAAAATGATGTCTTTCCTAGATGTATATTTAGGGTACAATCAGGTCATGGTTGATGAAGAAGATAGGCTAAAGATGGCTTTCACAACGAAGTGGGGAACTTTTGCCTATAGAAGGATGCCATTTGGACTAATTAATGTGGGAGCTACATTTCAACGAGCAATGGATGAAGCTTTCAAAGGATTGATTAATAGATATATAGTTATCTACATGGAAGACTTAACTATTTTTTCAAAAGATTGAAGTACCCACATTGCTGATCTAAGACAGGTATTCAATAGGTGTCATAAATACAACATATCTCTCAATCCCAAGAAATTCTCATTTGGGATCACTAAAGGAAAGCTCCTGGGACATGTTATTTCCAAAGTTGGAATCTCTATTGATCTAGATAGAGTTGAATCTATTATGAAGTTAGCACCTCCACACAATCGGAAGGAATTGAAATCTTTCTTTGGAAAGATAAATTTTGTGTGAAAATTCATAAGTGGATTTGAAGAGATAGTTCATCCCATTGATGATTTACTCAAAAAGGGGGCTAAGATGGAATGGGCCCAGAGATAAAGAAATCATTTGAAGATATCAAGGTTGGCCATTTCTACAACCCTAGTTTTGGTGAGTCCTGATTACGAGTTACCTTTTAAGATCTATCCCTTTGCTTCTGAATACTCTTATACAGGGATCCTGACATAAAAGAGGGAGAAGGAAGATGAAAGACCAATTTATTTTATGAGTTGTCCTTTAAAGAATGCAGAGTTGAATTATTCAAACTTTGATGAACAATTCTTTGCATTGATCAAGGTAGTAAAGAAGTTCTATCACTACATACTAAGAATTAAGGTGTACGCAATTGTACCTGATCCAACAGTAAAGACACTTTTGTTGCAGAATGAACTTGGTTAAAGGAGAGGAAAGTGGATGACCATACTTCAAGAATTCAATCTCAAAATTCAATCTATGAGATTAGTTAGAGGTCAAGGGTTGTCAAAGATGATAGCTAATAACCAAGATGGAAATGAAAAGAAATTCAAGTTTGATGATGAAATGGATAAGGATGATCAGAAAAAGATGGTTGTATCACAACTTGACATTAACTAGGGAGTAGTGACAAATGTTTGGTATCAAGACATTGTTTATTATCTCCTACAAGATCAATGCCCAAAGTGGATGAATAGTTCACAACGTAGGGGACTTAAAATGAAGTGTGAATCTTATATGCTGCATGACAACAAGTTGTACAAGAGAAACTATGAAGGGATTTATTTGAAGTGTTTAGACCATGAGGAAGCAAAAGAAGTCTTGGAACACTTTCATGATAAGTATGGTATAGGACATGTTTCAGTAGAAGAAATGGCCCACATGATTTTAAGATCAGGTTATTTTTGGCCCTCGATATTCAAAAACACTTTTGACCACATACACTCTTGTCATATCTACCAAACTAGTGCCAATAGAGAAAGGAATATGGTAATGCCCTTACAACCTATGTATGAGATACACCCCTTCACAAAGTGGGGATTGGATTTCATTGGTCCAGTCAACCCACCATCATCAATTGGGCACACATTTATTCTTATAGCTACATATTATTGCACATGATGGATGGAGGCAGAGACATTTAGAAATTGCACTACTAAGGTAGTAACAAACTTTTTGGAAGAACACATTGTTACTAGATTTGGGATGCCATCCACTCTTGTGTGTGATAATAGATCTACATTTGCATCTGCATTCTTGATAGATCGAGTGAGAGTCAAAAATTCCTTGGGGACTTCTCCATATTTTCTTTTCTATGGACAAGAACTAGTGTTCCCACTTAATCTTAGGATTCCAATTTTGAAATTCATGAGTGGCTATGCTAAAGATGCTGACAGAGTACAAATTAGATTGATGAATCTTTTAGAGATGGATGAGAAAGAAATAGTTGCATTGGAGTATATGGCTAAACATAAGGCTATTGTGAAAATATGGTTCAACAAGAGAGCCATGTTCAAATTATTCAAGATTTCTGACCTTGTTCTACTCTGGGATAAGGCGAAAGAAAAGCCCAGCAGTCATACCAAGTTTCAATGCTTGTGGACATGCCCTTATCAAATTGTGAAAATTATATGGGAAAACATTTTTAGGCTCAATTCTTTATAGGGGGAATTTCTTGCCTTGCCTGTAAATGGGTAGTTTCTAAAGCATTATTTTGAAGCCTCAAAGACACAAACAAAAAAAAAATGTGTTTGCTTTCAATCATGTGTTTTCATTCAGAATTGTGTCAATCCTAGTGGGTAAGGTGTACTTGAGATTTTTTTTCTCAAATATTTTATTAACCACTCTTTGGTTCCAATTTTAGGAAGAGGTATTTCTTTGTGATAACATTTGGATGATTGTGTGTCTTATACCAACCGAGCAATGGATATTTCTTGTGGAAATAGGGGATTTTTAGTCTAGAAATAAGAAGCCTAGACCAACAAGTTCTCAACACTTTGCAAATTTTAAAATTTGATTGTTTTAGGTGTTGTTGAATTGAAACCAAAGACAAAAAGAGATGATCCAAACTTTAACTGGTTCAAATAGGAGGGGTCTCCTCGAAAGGTTACAAAGATTATTGATTTGGCATGAGAGTTTCTCAAAATTTCTAAAAGAGGAATGGAAAGGATGTTCACAAGAGATCGAATTCAAGAAATGACATCGATGTCCTAACTACATTGTCTAAGCATATTTAGGATACAGAATACAAAAAAAAAAAAGAGAGAGAGAAAATACAGTGTTAAGTTTGAAGGATTCTAAAGATCTAAAATGGAAAAAGATACATTCTCAAAACAAAGTATCTTCTATTCAAAATATCGCTTCATCAAAAGTAACATTCTAAATGACATGAAGCAATTATTCAAAAGGCCAAAAATTTAAAAGAATGTGACATCCCACCAAGAGCCCTCGAACTAATTCTCTCATCTAGTTAAGCAATTGATTGATAAAAGCGTTGGTGGAGATTTTGAATGAATTAGCTGGGAGGAGTGGAAGATTGTTTCAAGTTATCAAAAAACTTTGATAGATTGCATCCTGAAGAATCAAAAGGAATGAATACACAATGCACACACTAGGTTTGAAGGTTTCAAATTCTGATATTTTGATTGTAAAGTCATCCGAAAGACAGTCGAGATATTTAAAGTCTAGTTGGTGTTTGACACACGTTGGAGGAATGTTTGCTGATGAAGAAATGCCTTGTTCATTCCTTCCTTTTTTTGTGGCTACTTGTTCTAGTGCCCACAACACACGCCCCATTCCTCACTAGGAATGGGGACCCCCTACTATTTTTCGAGTCCCAAACTCATAGTTCAAGAGTCAAGAGAAGAAAAATTTATTAGAATTAGAATTTTAGAGTCAAAAATTGAAAAAACACAAAAAAATTAGAAAATTTGAAAAAATTTGCAAAAATATTAGCAAAATTGAAAAAATTACAAAAAAAAGACAAAAAATTTGAAAAAAAAATTGTAACCACGCATGAGGGCAAAGTGCACACCGCATACCAATGCGAGAAGGGGGGATTATAAAACCTTCCCTCCCTCTTAATTTTTTTTTCACTTTCACTCATTCATTTGCTAAAATTCTAGTGCTTGACGTAATAACCTAAACCACACCACTCATCTAGCTTGGCACTCGGCACCAAGTGCTACTTTTGTGCACTGCACCAACTTGGCATCAGTCGTTGCTCACATAGCTTGCACATGGGTGCTTAAGGCCCCATTCCACACTACCTCCATTCTGTGGTTACTGCTCACATAGCCCTACATACAGGCACTCAAAGCCCCATGTTGCATCGCCATGCCACTACCTTGCATGTGGGTGCTTAAGGCTCCAACGCTACACAGTTATGCCTCCATCTTGCATGCGGGCACAAGGCCCCCTATTGCACTACCTCCATTCTATGTTTTCTAGTCACATAGCTTGTGTATAGATGTACAAGGCATCATTCCACCTCCATTCCATGGCTATCATGCCACTATCCTACGTGTGGGCACTTAAGGCCCCTCACCATGCCACCATGACACTACTTTGTGTGTGGGTGCTTAAAGCTCCTGTGCCATACCGTCATGCCTCCCTAGTAGCAAGAATAGAGTCCACAAGGGTCTTGAGATACTAGAGCTACCCAAGTCTATGATGAACCATAGTTTCCTCCCATTGTGTCTAGCCAACCAGAAGAGGGAGAGATTCCACAAGTCTCAATTCCTCCTGCGCAAGATGAACCTGCTTCTCATTCTACCTCCAAGAAATAAAAGAAAAGAATTAAGATTTGGATGAAGAAAAGGAAAAGGATAAGTAGAAGATTAGTGCCTAATCCATCTATTCCTAAAAGCATTCTAGAAGGAGATGAAGAAGAAGAATAAATAGAATCAAAAAAGGAAGAGGAACAAGTGTCCCTACAGGAAAAAACTTAGGTAGCTAGAGCCATAGAATTACAAAGGAGAAAGAGTGCCACAGGTAACTTTCCATCCACTCAAGAAGAACCTTTAGAGTTCTCTTTGAAATATGAAGTATAGCAATGGGTGGATGAGTAGAGTGAAGAGAGCGATGATGTTTTCTCAATGTTAGACTTTGATTTCATACCTATAGGTACAGAGTTTATTGGGGATAAGATCAACGACACCCTTACAGGTGAAACTCAATAGGAAGACTGGATGCAAATGTTGCTAGATAATTAAGGTCCTGATCTTACTCCTCCATCTCCACCATGAATTCCAGTGGTAGAACAAGGCTTGGTGACTCCTCCACCTCAGAGTTTAGAGGAAGAGCATGTTTAGAAGGAACCACTATCAGAGGAGAGACCAGAACAAAGGGCTACCAATGAAGTGTCAAAGGAAAGACAAATGGTTGAATATTCACAACTTTCCCAAGACACTGAGGTATAGGCTACAGGATCCACGGAGACTAAAACTACAGAAGGGGAATCCTCATAATAGGATACAACTCCCAATAGGAACAACAAAGGGAAGGAAGTTGTAGAATATACTCCTTCATCATCAAGAGCTAGGTCCTCAGTGGGATGCATCCCTAGATGGATTTGAAAGGAAATAAAGAGGAGTACTAAGCCCCAATTCCACACTTTAGAGGAAGACATTTGTGACATTATAGAGATTTTGAACAAACCTGAGTCTCCATCACATGAGGTAGCACCATTGGCATTTTTCATCACCATATAGAACTAGGATTTATTTGCAAAAATGACTCTCCCTGCTAAAGGCACCGATGCAGAAGGCCTTAACCTCAAAGACTATGAGTTAAAGGATGTTATTTTTGGAAGGCCTACATAGGATTCAACTCGACAAATGATGACTACAGGAATCAAAGAGGTCCTCAAGTACATGGAACAAGAGGATATTGAACTCCATGCACTTCAAAGGCAAGTTGAGATCCTAAAGGGATATCTAGCCGAAATCATTGGTCCTCTTGATCTTGAACACCTAGAGCATACTTTGAACAATGTACTTAGAGAAGGGGGAGGTGTGCAACTTGATCCATTTTTGAGAGCTTTTCAAGAGTGGTAAGAAAGTTTTGAGGTGTTACTATTATCATAGGGAATTTGAAGTTACTGCATGTTATTTAGGAGAATGTGAATAAGTTTGTAGCACTTTTGAAGTAGGATTTTAGTGTCATGGATAAGGTACGTGACTAGAGTAAGGATTTGCAGACTCTAAAAGCCATAAAGGGAAAAAGATATCGAGTTTTGATTGATGCATATACCAAGGAAGAATTAGACATGATTGATGATTGGATAGAGAAAATAGTAGATAGCAATAAAGTAATGGAGACATTACATGAGTAGATTCATCAGCTCAAGGACCAAGCCCGAGAGAAGATTTTGGAAGCAAAAAGACACTACATTAATGCATGCTTGGATATTTTTGAAGATGAGGAATGAGAGAAATTTTTACCTATAGACACAGTAGTGGAGAATTTTAGGAAGATTTTTGTGGAGGTTACTAATGATGAGGACATCCGACAAGCCTTCAAGACAGAAGAAGCCCTATTAGAGTTGGACACCAAACTTAGAGATTTTCTAGAGATTCAAATTGAAGTGGACAACTATAGACAGAAGGTCAAGGGAAAGTATGAGGCTTTAATCCTTTTGGATGTGGCTAAGATTACTAAGATGATAGAGAAATTCAAGGGCAAACATCCAAACATAGCTATGGGATGAAGAAGAACAAAACCCAGATGCCAGAATTTTAGTTTTGGCACTTAGTAAAATTTTGAGATTTTGACCCTATCAAGGTTTGTAGCTCTATAGCTCCACAAGTGTGTAGGTCTGCAAGTACACAGGTCTGTAGCTCTATAATTCAAAGGTGCATCAATATTTAACTGCTTGTTCCAAAAATAGCACTCTCCATCCATCAAAAATACATTCTGATTGTAGTTTAACTATGACACATGCCTAGTGAACGAGCAACTTCTATTTTTGGCACCTCTAGATGCTCCTACTTCAATTAAAGGCTTCCTCCTCCTTTCTCTCTTATGCTTTCTTTGATTTTTAACATGCAAAGGCTCATGCATCCAATTAATAAATAAAAATGGATGGAGTCCTGCTTAGGACCAATTAGATCGTTAGTTTGTATATAATTAGTTTGTTTTATTATTTAAAAGCATTTTAATGCATAAAGATATCTCTCACTCTCAACACAAATTCAAGAGATTATTTCTTATAAATACTCCATTATAATATGTAATTGAGGCTATCATTATTATGCAATAAAATTATGCTTTCAATGCTCGCATTTTGAGTGTAGTGATTCTTGCCTAAATGTGTCATTGTTTTGTGAATTTTTTTCATGAGATTGTGATTGAGCCAAAGGTTTATTGCACTATTTCTAGTTGTACAATCTTTTAATTTTGGTGTTTTCTATAGATTTATGAATTTTTCTGATGTAACAAGCTTGAGAAGAGATCATCAAATTGTGCCTGCATAGCCTTTTGTCTCACATGAGCACACTTTTTGTGGGCTTGTGATTTGATGAAAGGTGAAACATCATATGATTTTTAAAGTTTCTCACCGACAATTGCATCAGTGGATTCTAGGAAGTGTTGCTCCTATTTCCATTGGTTTCCTACCGATTTATTCGAAAGTTTAACTCATAGTGTGTTGTTTTCTGTAGCTTATGTCTATTTAGGATTTCAATTTTGAGTTATTTCAATTTCATGTCATTTTCTTTCAGTTTCATTATTTTCTTTGCTAACCCCTTGTTAGAATAGGAACTCATTTTAGTTGCACTGTTAGAATTGCATTCATTGAAAAATTAGAAAATACAAAAATATTGTTCTTTTATGTGTTATTTTGAGACAAGGAATAGATTCACTTCATTCCAAGATCATAGTAGAAACAACAAAGGCCTCCTTGTGAACAATCACATTTATCCTCAACTAAGCAGATTTTGATACGTTGCAAGACAAATACTGAACCTTAGAGTTGATCCCAAATAGATTAGCTTTTCAAGAGAAGAATTGTGCAATGGATTTCTGCCATTGACCTCATGCAAAATTATCACCCAATAGGTATTAGCCTTGTGAAATAAGAGAAGAAAGAATATTGAGTTTCCTTATATTACCCAAGAAAATTAATTACACCCACTATAAGTATGAAGCATTGATGCAGCCCTAAAATTGAAGTTTTCAAGTTATATGGTGAATTTTGAAAGTCATTTTATGTGCCTTGCATTTGAGTTTTTATAGATAAAATTGAGATGAATCATTTTTTGAGCATTTGAACGAGTTTGAGTTAGATCATTGTGTGTGTCATCACCATTGGAAGTAAAGCGTGAGCAATTATAGAGGTTCAGTTATGCACGCGTGTGTACACAAACCCTATAATGAAGAAATGGCATCAAGCTCATCTACAACCAAGAAGAAAATGGAGCTAGACATTAGTAACACTTAATTGGTAAAAAACAATGCTTGTCCCCCATCTAAATTTAAAGCTTATCCTGAAATTGTGATGAAAAGTGATTCTTTTGGTGCTTTGTCATCTATTCTGCCAAGGGTAATAATGATTCATGCTATGAGATCATGCTATATGTTTAAGATAGGAGAATTTGGAGACTTTTAATTGAGAGTAACATATGAGAAGTTGTGTGAGAGTAGACAACTAAAAGATGAACACAAGAAGGTTGTCAAAAAGGGTTGACTCATGCCTTAAATCTCCCAAGGAATTTCAAGATAGAATGGATTAAGGTTGTTATGAGAAGAATTTATTCTTGGAAGTTATGGTTGGAGAATGAACCAGTAAACATTACAAAGAATATTATACACCATGTTATAGGTTACCCAATTACAAATAGGGTTAGGACCATTCAGTACCAAGGAAGAGATGAATTCGAGGCTAACATAGTGGAAAAGTGGAACAAAAGAGGAATGAAAATATCTATAATTAAGGATATGGAAATTCAATTCATTGTCATAGTTATCACCCATAAATTTTATCAGTCAATCCAACCTTATAGCATGCAATACATTGTAGTAGACTTGGGATGGAATATTATCAAGAAAGATCACAATTATGACCTAGTAGATATTTCACTTACCTAGCTAGCAAGGAATTTGGGGAGTATAAGGAAAGAAAACAACAATCTACGTAAATGTGGATCTCTAATAGTTTGTATTTGCTTTTATGTGCAAAACTCATTTCCTATCATTGGCAATGTAGTTTGGTATAAGAAGAAACTAATGACCCAATAGATTAATGAATTCATAAGTCAAATGGGAGACAACTTTGAGACCATTATGGATGGTCACTTTGAATAATTTAAAAAGGAAATGAAGAACAGGTCCAAGATACCACAATCCCTTGTAGAAAAATATTATTATGATACATGTTTGTAGGTAGACACTAATTTTACTCATGAATAGGTATATTTACCCAAGGTTGCATGGTTTAGACCTCTAGCTTATGAGGTAAACATTGATGAAGTCACAACATAAAACAATTTATTATTGGTAAAATAAGTTGATAAGAATGTCAAGATATTCAGAAGGTATGAGTCAGCAAAGGTGGATATCACTATTCAAATTAATGCACCTAAGTCAAATAAGAAAAGAAAGGAAATGGTTCAGAACTTGGAGAAATTTTTGGGAGAAGGAGTTGAGAAAGAGATGCCTTTACAAATTAAAGATGGGAAAGGAGAGGATAGAACAAGTAGTAATGATGATGATTTAGAGGAAAAAGTGAAGGAGATAGTGGTTTTTGCGTCGCCAGGCTAGAAGAGGTAAGAAAATTGTCATTGCTAAGCCTAATATGAAGAAAAACTTGAATAAGGTTATAAAAGAACCTAACTCAAAACCACAAAGGATAACAAGATAGATAATAGGGGAAACTTCTACTACATTTTTTGAGCCTCAAAAGAAAGGTTCTCTAAAGAGAATTAAACATATTCAAGTCAAGAGTTCAACAAAGATAAAGACCACCATGAGGAAGCTAAGCCAAAAAAACCTAAGAAGAAACTGAGGAGAAGGCTGGTAATTAAGAAGAATGATGAGGAAGATGAAGAAAAAAAGAATTTTTTAGATTATTTGAGTCAATTCAAGGTGGAAGTACATAAGAAGCCCAAATCTATTGATGAGTTATGTTAGAATATTAGGGATAGTGTAGGATTATCTAGTTTCTAGTATATAAAATATGATGAACTAAGAAAGGAGAATAAATAAAAAGTAGATGAGGAATTAATTGATATGATGGTGACTTTTAAGTATATACCTAAGAGTTAGTCAAAATAATTCCTAAGGAATTTTACAAAAAGATTTATAGATAGTGAAATTTTCATTAACCATTGCAAGGCAAATAAGTGAAGCAACATTAGCTCAAGTTATGCTAGAGTTGGATAAGAATCATATATGTTTAGCTTTAAGAGATTATACTAATAAATTTTTACCTAAGAGGGGAGCATTATTGATTCTAAAAAATAAAATAGAAATTTTTTTTGAAGAGACTAAAATAATAGAGAGAGATATTTAAGGTTTGATACATTATGATGAACAAAAGAATGAGGAAGAAAAAGATGAGCAAGTAAATGTGGAGCTTGACAATACTGATGATAGTCAAGATAACCTTTTTGATGCATTCAATAATTTGGTATAGATAATTTAAGGGAAGATAGAGATTGTGCTTAGTTATGATGAACCTACAACATGTCTTGTTAAAAATGAGAATGTCATGACTATGTTAGTGCAACAAAGTGTAGGTCTAGTTTAGACTAAGTCTATACAGTTTCAAACTCATTAGAAGTTGATGGAAACTAATCCTTTGTTAGTGCTTAGTGAAATTAATGGACTATGCAAAGGTTTACACACAGGTGACTACACAACTTGTTTAACTTTCATCTATTGCTATTATTACATCAAGTTCAATTGATAGAAAAGGTGACATACAAGTTAGTGATGCTGAGAAACATAGTGTGTTGATCAATAAATGAGAGATCATGCAAGTACCTATATAGAGAAATGAATCTATTAAGGGGTAAGATGAAAATGATTCAAAGAAAGATGAGGTGACTGCTAAGTCACATAAGCTGAATATGGGAGTTCAAACTCACAGTTTGCAACTAATCGTATCGAGCTCCATTATACCAGATTCCATGAGCAAGAAGTTGAAGAAGAAGGTGAAAAAATAACCACAAGCAATATGAGGTAAACCAATCACTCATGATATAGAAATTATTATTCCTAATTGGGATAAATGTAACTTGAGTAAGGTGTAGATAATTATATTAAGTGAATTATTTGCAAGGAAGTCTAAGAAAGCCAAGTTAAGGAGAGAACATTAAAAGTGACAAGTATTGTACGATATCATAGATATTTTCTTGATACTATTATTATTGATGATTTGGAAGAAAAAATCCAATTCTTGATCACTTAGTCAAAATTATGGAGAGAGTTAGTGATCCTAACATTGATATTCAAGAGAAGTTGATGTAAAGGGCAAAGAGGAAATATGATAATACAGTGATGAAGAAAGTTTCTAGTGAGATAGAAATTAAACAAGTTGAGCTTTCCACTCTTTCACTAAGCTTGAATAGTTAGCCAAAAATGAAAATACATTGTTTGAAAAGTTGTGTGCTAATATTCCCTCTTACTACAATACATTAAGGGAAATAATGGGCAAGATAGATGCAAATCTACAAAAAGGAAGCAAAGAATTGAGCATGGATCTTAGCTCCAGCTTAGTTTATCATACATAGTTTAAATTCTTATAAGAGAAGTAGTTAGAAATTTTACATGAAGAATTACATAGAATAGATGAGGTTAATTCAATTCAAGAAAGGTTTCTACCTCATATGGAAGTTATGAAAAGACACCTAAAAACTGATAAGGATCAACATATTTCAATTACAAAAATATGGTGAACCGGGTGGCCAAGATTGAAATAGAAAAAAAGGTACTTCACACCTTGAAGGAAAATTGGGACAACATAATAAAAATCATTCTCAGATTGCACCGTCCATTTCTAAAGGACTTTAGAAATCTCCCAGTACCACAATTGTAAATCACTTCAAGTCATAAGTGACAAAAACAAGGGTGGTGTAGGAGTACCTAAGAGGTAAAGAATACTAGGAGGAAAAATTTCATAATATGATCAATTTAATTTAATTTCAGTCATTCATGATGTATTCAATTAATTTGAGTAAATTGAAATAATAATGTAAGGTTGAAAGCCAAAATTGTAAAGGTTGTTGTTGTCACAAAAGTTTGCACCCTTGTCCAAAGTTTTTACCCAACCTTGTGAAACATGGAAACAACCTCCAAGTTGTGGGACTTGAACTATGCGGTTGAGTCTCTGGAGAAGGCTGACTTCCTTTACTATTAGGGTGCACCTAACTACTCTTGCATAACAAAAGGGAGAAGGAATGTGTAAAAGAAAATCTACCTACTCTAACCTAAAGGGGTGATGCACCATAATAGAGTGTGCAAACCAATCTCTGCCTATACATGCACTATTGAACCATCATGACATTGAAAGATATACACATGTAGACTTGCTTTAATCTAGAAATCACATGCAAATAAAAAAACCTAGATAAATGACATAAGGAAAGGGAAGATTCACTTATATACCATTCATAGGCCAAAAGAGATATGGTCATGGAAGATTGTAGATATCCAAAATACATCAATGAGAGGCAAGTAATTCTTGCACTTTACACCAATGGCTAGAAGAGATAAGGTATAATGTCATATAGTTCAGAGGAAAAGGGAATTTACGTTGAAGTTATTGAGAAATATTAGAGAAAAATAGAGAAGAATCCAAGACTAACAAAATCTACAAAAACTACCTTTATAGCTTAGGCATATTGAGATATTCTCTGACTAAAGTTACTCGACAACCATTGCCATTATGTCTTACAGAGACTAATCATGTAGATCTAGGGAAAATCTAACCTTGGCACAGATTCAAATGTAATGAAATCCAAAATCTTGCCAAAACAGGGCCTCGAGAAGATAGAAATGGTGCCAGTAAACCATTCTGACCAAGTAGATGGATAGGATCGAAGGTGGTGGACTATTTCCTTCATTCACTAGGTGTAGCATTCATTCTAGAGTGGTTGGAATCGATCATGGAGATCAGATTGTGCAAGAAAACCTGGTTCCCTTCATTTCTAGCTTATGAGTTAGCAAAGTCAGCAAGTCAAACAGGTTTTATAACCAAAATGAGCCATGTGGGCCAATGATTTTATTTCATTTTTCCACCCACAAAGTCTCCATGCAATTGACCACCTTGCAACTAATTGAGCTACCTTTTTAAGACCTTGATCGTGGTGGCCTCACAACTATCAGCCTTAACTGATAATGCCTTCCTATACTATTCCCTTAGCCCAGCCCATAGGGACATGTGTCCTTCAAGTGCTTTCCTACAATTTTTAAATACTTTTCATCTTCATAAAGTAGGAAAGCATTGATCATTGATCTCTATAAGATCAACGATCGTGCAAGATCTGTTATTATACTGTGCTTGCCCTCCAAAGTTTTGAGGCCCATGGACCACTCAACAGCCACCTCAGCAACTTGGCCCCATCTGGCATCACCCTACAGCCTATAAAATATAACCTAACCCCACAAGACACACCACAACAAGGTGCTTTCCTACATTCCTTAACATCCTTGCATCTTCATAAAGTGGGGAAACACCATCTGTTGATCCTGGGAGATCTAACGGTCAATGAGAATCTGCAGCTTGCTGATGATCTGTAAAAGTACCTGACCAATGAAGTGTCCTGCATATACCAACTCAATTGACAACCTATTTTCCCTTTTTGCAGCCTAGAAAAGAATATATTTGGCCCCACTAATCCACATGGCATGAAGGTTCTTGCCCGCATTGTCAGGAAGTCTGACAAAACATAGAAAATGCAAGAAAGTGCATGCCAATCATATTGCCAGCTCACCTAGTAGCTTCCCCCTCTACGGTCCACAAGAGGAAATAGACCCACCTACCATGTGGCAGCAAGGCACTTTCTCGCATTATGTAAAGTTAGTGCACTTTGATGAAGTGGGAAAGTGCTCGCCATAGATCTAAGTAAGATCTGACAGTGAGGAAAGTTATGGACCCATGGAAACAAACTTAGGAAAAAAGGAAATATCATAAGTTTTTTATTTATTTATTTTTTGTATTTCTAGTGGTATTTAAATATTTAAAAGTGGAAAGTGACTGTTGGGTGGGCTCAGGCATTTGAATTCAAATTTTTGATGGGAGGCAAAAAATGGCTAATAGTTGTTAAGAAAGTGCAAAATTACAAAGTTGTAATATTGCAATTTTTTGCAAAATGTCGCAAAGAGGAAGATAAAAGGTCATAGGGGTATTACATTAACTTCTAAATGCCTAAATTAGTATAAATAACATGTATTTTTAATTTCAATTATAATGAGAAGTAGAACATTTTGGTATATGTTTGTGTGTGCATTCATTTCTATCTATTTTGATTGGTTTTAACTATTGTTATGTTTTTTTGAGGCCTTGTGCAGAGATTTATGACCTATAAACTCTATATAACTTATATATTTGGATAGCACAATGAATTACCTTATTTCTCATTTTTTATTGGATTAATTTCATAGATTATTGAATGAGTTATGAGTATTTTAGTGGAAGTGTATGTGATATAATGCTATGTTATTGCTTCTTACTCCTTACCATCCCATGGACTTACTTAGGTTTTCTCTTAGCATAATAGGGTTTTTTTGATACCCCAATATCTAGAGGACCTCTATACCATCCTCCAACCACTAACTACCTAGTTACAGCAATGGTTTTAGTTCCTTCTTTTCCAAATTGCTCTTCAAACCTAATTGTTGACCTACTTCTTTAGCCTTTCTTGACCATTTTTCTCAACATTGTATAGTGAGAGGCTCTTAAAAGTGATTTAATAATTCACTTGAACTTCTAGATAACAATCTTACAAGGTATCATCAAGTTCTTCGCCCCTAAGAAAAAAATGCCACAAACAAGGCTACTAGAATTAGCCCTCCAACTTGAGTTTTTGGGGTTTAGTCTTAAATTTTCCCAAAGGAGGTGGCAATTTTTTTTAAAAATTTGAGTAAACTTTTGGAAAATCACATATAATTTTTGGGTCTCAAGTCTCCAAGATGTTCGTACACCAAAAAGAAGCTTTTATGCATATATTTAAGGGTTTCACAATAATGGTGATAGGTTTGACTAGGGCATGACCCTACAAAACTTGTCATGAAACCTTTTCCTCTAGTAGATGTTAACACTACTCATCTCTCCTCATTCTACAATACTAGGTTTAAAGTATCCCGTACATTCAAATCCCAAATTCTTCCTTTCTTTTTTGTGATTGCCTAACCAAGTATGAAAAATATGCCTAGGGCATCACATTTAAAATGCTTGCCTCACTTTCTAGGGCCCCAAAACTTATTTACATTATGTACATTGGCTCTACTCCAATTTCCTCTAAATCCATGAATAACTCATGGTAGGAATTCATGGGGGAGTCATTATTGCTCAAAGAGCCAAAACCAGATCAACACATAGGATATCTACAAATGAATATTAAAACCTATTCAAATGAACACCTAAAAACTTGAAACATGAATAGAAAAGTACTAAAATAAGATGAAAAACAAATATCCAACACCAAAATGAATTCTTCAATACATTATTCCATATAGGCAATCAAAAACTCTAAAAACTCTAAAAACTAAATTGGAAATCATGAATCCAATTGAGCATAAATAGATAACTACAACACCCAACTCTTGGGTTGTGTTTTGTTCATGGTTTTATAAGTTACCAAAGAGGTTTCAAGAATTTGGATGAACTACTAACTTCTTTATTGTGTTTTGTACTTTTTTGCCAAAAAGTTATCATGCAACTTTTCAAAAAGTTGCACAACATTGACAACTTGTCGGAACTTTGAGTAACTTTTCTCTTGTTCACTTGGAAAATCCCAAAACTATTTAGTTTGACCTCTATTTGTGATCTTCCTCTTTCATTACATATAGGATTAGTTTTCCAAACATTCTACTTTTTGTATTATTACCATCAAACTTAGGTTCCTTACAATCTACTACTTTATATCCATAACTATGATAATTATAACAATAGAAATTAGTAATAGGTTTAAAAGACATACATGTGCGATCATATGACCAACTTCATTGCATATGAAACATTGACCTTTAAACTCGTGTCTAACTTCCTTAGGTGGTTCATCTTGCTTAAGTATATCAACTTGCTCTATTTTCTTAGGCTCACCATGTTTCATAGAAAAATCAACTAACTCAATCTCCTTTGATACTTAAATAGTTGTGCTAGATTCTACTTTATTTAGATTAGATTCTTTAGGAGATTCAACAACTGGATCAGGTTTTCTTCCAATTTCAACTTTCTTGGCTGATTTTTCTCCAATAAGATATCCAAGTTCGATCTTGTCATAAGAAGGTCTCTAGTGAAATATTTGTTCGTCAATTTTCTCATTACTAGAATAAAGTTTCTCTAACTACTACTTAGCTTGTGTCAAATCTCCTTTCACAATGGTATTGTACTTTTTTTATTCTACATGCTCAATCTTAGTAGAATCTAATTCAAATGTTACTTGACTCAACTGGGATCCACAATTTGCATTCTCATATTTCAAATTAGGTTAACTCTTATTGCCACTAGTCTTAAGACTCAACTTAAGTTCCACAATTATCAATAGATCACATTTTCTTTTTTGAGATTTCCTACTTCACCATTATTAAGAGTCTACACATTTGATTCATCACCAACTTTTAGATCATCAATCTTGTCTTTCAGTTTCCCAATGTAACTTTTGCATTGTTATACCTATATTTTAGGTTATCTCTTTCTTCTATAAGAAGCTAAATATATTCAAGAGCTTCTTCAAGATTTCTCTTTAATTGATCCATATCCATAGGGACCTTACTCAAGTTGTTAAGCTTCTTCAGAGTAACTATGCTTTGATACCAATTGTTAGAAATAGATAATACTAAGGGAGGGTGAATTAGAATTTTGCAAACATTTTCCCACAATTAAATATTGTTAATTACTTTATAACTTGCATATGAAATTAAACCAAAAATGTTGAATATTAAATATAACCATACACATAGATAACTCATAACACCATTATTTGTTAATTAGGGAAACCCTGGCCAAGGGAAAACCTTGGTGGGGATGATTTCCACTAGATGATCCTCTAAACAAAAGAATATTGTTAAGAATATTGACAATGTTAGGAGTTTATGAAGTACATATAGTGTCTCAAGTCCTTGTTAGAGGACTAGGCCTTATTAAAAGC
The DNA here is from genome assembly GCA_028749045.1 of Cupressus sempervirens. Lineage (NCBI taxonomy): Eukaryota > Viridiplantae > Streptophyta > Pinopsida > Cupressales > Cupressaceae > Cupressus > Cupressus sempervirens. The sequence goes on along the minus strand of CM053793.1, from coordinate 198,440,154 downwards.
CCCAACCCTATTAGGAGTTGCTAGAACAAATACAATTTTTGCAAGAAGAGCTCACTACCCTAACGTGCAATTATACAATAAAGTTCTTCACATGAATAGATATACATGCAATACTTTTTTATTATTGTAATTTTCACTTTCTCTAATCATGCATAAGATCTTGCATCACATAAGGCTTATATATCTTTCAAGTTGTCTATGCAATATATCACATGTCATATCTCATCACATCAACTTTTTCTTATTCTTTGTGCAAGATAGGATCTTAAATTATACCTCACAAAATTAATATTTCTCTATTCAATTGGCTTTTTATGTATTCACATGCTTGACATAATATAAGATACCTTATGGATTAAAATCCACAAATTTGGCTCATCATGAATTAGTAATTATTTTGTTACAAAATGAATTCCTTATGTCATACAACTCAATTATCTTCTATGCTCTATCCTACTCTATTAAATACCTATACCGGTATTTTGACTATAACTTGCATCTTACTGACCATACACATCCATGCACATAACCATGTCATTATGAAATTTTCATCAAGCTATCCTCAAATTTACATAAGCTAACTTGAAGTTTTTCATTCATACACATCATATCTATCTCTATAATGCTACAAATTGTCTAACACTTAGACAATTTTCTATCTGCAAATGCATAAATGAAATGTTGAATACATTTTTCCATATATGGAAACTCACTAGACATCTAACTGACCTTATTTCCAACAACTAAAATGTTAAGGACCAACTACATTCAATGACATGATCAAGGAGGGTGTCAGTAAAGGAGAATTCATGATCAAGAAAGGTGAGTTGACCCTATAAAAAGAAAACAAACAAAGGTCCAACTCAAGCAAAGATAAACCCAAGTACATTAATAAGGCCATGAAATTGTGACTCCAAAACCTCCAAAAGTTTTGTTCAATCTCAAAAACAACATGGAAGGATCTAAAAGTATTGAAAAGCCTACAATAGATACTAGACCATTCGAAAACAACACTAGACATAGATCTTAGGTTTCTAGACCCAAGTACAACCATATACCTCTAGGAAAACCTCTTGAAGTGGTCTATAAGATACTTATTCAAAATTAGATCGTCAATCCTCTAGAAAATTATCATCCATATGATCCACAACTTAGACCTAAATGGTGGAATAAATATATATACTATAACTACAACCAAATCAAAAGTCATAAAATGAATAATTTCATCTATCTATGACACAAGATTCATGACTTAATTGATGACAAAGATGTATTTGTGGGAGGACATAACAAAAAATTAGATTATAAATTATTTAAGGAACCATTCCCTCTATATGAAAAGTGAGAAATATCTAAACCAAAAAACAATACCATGGTCAACTATACATACACAAATGATGACAATGTGATTAATATGGTTGAACCTATGGATTCGTAATACTGTAATGTTATCATAATCAAAGGGAAAAGTGACAATAAAAAATTAAAGACTCCATTTGTCCTAAAGTGAGTTGCATCTCCTAAATTTGATGAAGACAAATCCCAATTCCATGCAAATTCTATCACATGATCCAATGCCAAAATAGTGCTCAAAGTCCATGTGTCTTCTACATCTGAACCTGAACAAACTATAAAAAAAATTATTGCTCGTACAACTAGTAAGATCATAAAACTAGAAACAAGTTCAAACACTGCAAACTACAACATTCTAAAATAGTTGCAAAGGCCTAATTCTTAGATAAACATCTTTGAACTACTAAAAATATTGCTTACTCATAGGTAGATTCTTAACAAAGATCTTGTTGAGGCTTTTGTACCTAAGGATCTTGGTCTCAATTGGTTTCAAGGTCTTGATCAGTTTCAATCCATGGTGGATCACTCGACTTCACCTAACTAACTATCCTTTTCTAAGTTGGATGATAATTCTTTGAGTCATACTCATAACTGACCACTGCATATCAAAGTCATAATCCATCAAAAATGTGTCCTTTGTGTGCTAATAGACAATGGTGTTAGTCTTAATATTTGTTCCTCTATTTTTCTTACTCAATTAGACTATGATGAGGAGTCCATTAATCCTCATAGGAAAATTACCATTAAATCTTATGATGAGGAAGAAATAAAATCCACAGGTCTTCTCATGCTACCTATTATAGTGGGACCTATAGAATGAGATTTCATATCTCATATCCTTGACATAGCTTTGGAATAAAACATACTACTATGTAGGCTTTGGATACATGAGATTAAGGTGACTCCTTCCACTTATCACTAATACATAAAGTTCCCCTTTCGAGGGTTCAAAGTGACAATACTAACTATTGTTAGCTATTCCTACAACATGCTCAATGAATCTACTAATATCTTTGTCCTACCTAATTGAGAGTCTACTAAATTCCATGTCGACAAGATGAAGGACATAGAAATTGTGAGCATATATAATCCACCAATATAAGTAAAATGGAAGGGGGTGAGTCAGTTATCCAAGTATTATCACAATTAAACAAACTTAACCATATGAGAAATATAATTAGAAACCTTAATAAGATACTCATATACAATAACACTAGATATATTAACTAGGGAAACCCTTGATTAGAGGGAAAACCTTGGTGGGGATGGTACCCATAAGATGATGTATTAATATAAATATTACTTGTTTGAGGATGGACCCTATTTGGAGTCTATAACAACATTCAACACATATCAATCCCTGTTAGGAGGCTTTGAATCCCTATTAGGAGATTCCAACCCTATTAGGAGTTATGGAAGACAATTGGACCCACTGCCCAAATAGCTTCAAGGGAAAGACTAATGAACTCACTATCTAGATGATCTCTACATTATTCCTTACAAAATAATAGAAATTAATAGTACTTCCTTCCTCTATCCTATCAACTGGACCTCTACTCCTTCTAATCATGTAACCAGATCACAAAACTCGCATGTAATAATTGTTTGGATCACTTACCCACATTTAGTAAGCACTCTACTCCTTTTCACACTTTGAACTTCATAAAATAATAGATACACTTTACAAACAAGGAAAACATCTTTACTTGATACCATATCTTCAAAATAATTCCTTGAGCCAGCCTTGAGGCTTTCCCAATTAATTATAATATGATAATTAATTAATTACAATTAAAATAGCACTATTGGCTCATAGTCTATACAAAACTTCACACGTGCAATTCTAGGGCTTGCACATCTATTGACATCATCAGCTAACTGTCCTATGTCACTGGCTGACAATACATCTTCTTATTACATCTCAAATGAAAGATATAATACAAACATCAATAACTACTTTCCAAGCACTCAGTCTCTATACTACTCTCAGTAAATTAAGTGCAACTTCCATACATCTTTGACTTACATGTTGTGCATTGAACCAAATCATTAGGACACTCTACTAAACATTTATATGACCTTGCATCACCAAATAAGAAAAACCTTGTCTGTACAACTAAGATCTCTCTCTACTACTCTGCCAGTCTTTAGAGACTTACTGCCATGTTGACATCAATGACAAACATAGTCATGAATACAACATGTCAATACTCTCTAAGGCTTAGGATACTCCCCCAATATAGTGTCATCAACATTCATGCTAACAATCTCCCCCTTGGCATTGATGGCAATATAGATGAAAAATATCTAAGTTTCATAAATAAAAAAGTAGTACTATGTTGTTGTTGTTGTACTCATCTTCTCAAATCCTCTTTATCAATAATAGCTAAAATCCTCTGAAACATTTCTTTGGTCTTCTTCTTCTTTAGGATTGGCAATAGTTGTTTATAGTGAAAAACACACCATACATCAAAATTCCTTATGTTACATATCTCCCCCATAGAGATATTCATCCTTCTTCTTTACATGAATCTTTCTAAATTTCCTTAATAAAGTAGAGATTTCCATGCACTCTACCTATACATACTTAGGAGATGTTTTTCATGCATATTATCTCCCCCATTGACATCAATGACAAAGTCCTCATTATGTCAATTTATTGCTCCAAGTCTTCAACCAGCTCAAGTGTCCAAAGATATTACTCAAGACCAAATACCAAGAGTCCTCAATGACTCATCTCATCTTAGATACTCCCCCATATGGGAAGCATTAGCATTTAGTCTAGTCTAACAATAGTGCTTTGTACCACTAGACTAGTGCACTTACAGCATCATTTACTCAGAAGTGGGTGGGGGCATAACCCCAAGCATACCTCTTAAGTACTCAAATTTATCTTTAGGTAAAGGCTTCGTAAAGATATCTGCAATCTAATCTTTAGTACTTACATACTCTAATATGATCTCTTTTTTTGTTGCTTTCTCTCTCAACACATGATACTTAATAGATATATGCTTAATCTTAGAATGCAATACATGATTCTTAGACATACTCATTGTACTTGTGTTATCATAGTAAATGATAATAGGTTTTGCAAACTCAATGCTAATATCATTCAACATTTGTTTCATCCACATCACATGATTACAATTATTTGTCACTGCAACATACTTTTCCTCAACTATACTTTGAGAAATGCAATCTTGTTTCTTGCTTAGTAAAGAAACTAATCTTCATCCAAGAAAGAATGCTCCACCACTAGTGCTCTTTCTTTCATCTATATTGCCTACCCAAACTACATCAGTATATGCACATAGAGTGAAATCACTCAATCTATCATACCAAATTCTATAGTCAAATGTTCCTTTTAATTATCTAAATATCCTCTTTACTATTGTATATTGATACTCCTTAGGACCAGCTTGAAATCTAGCTACAATCCCAACAACATTTTCTATATCTGGTCTTATGTGAGTTAGATACTGCAATCCTCTAATCATGGATATATACTTCTTCTACTCAATTGTGGGTATCTCATCCTTGCTAGATAACTTGTAAGCAGTTATCATAAGTGCACCAATAGGCTTACAACTTTCCAATCCAAATCTCTTCAACATATCTTTCAAGTACTTAGCTTGTGAAATGGAAATGCCATCACTATTCTACACTATCTACAATCCTAGGAAAAACTTCATTTCTCCTATCATGCTCATTTCAAACTCATTCTTCATTTCTTCAAAAAATTTATCACTTGATTCATCATTTCCTCCAAATATGATGTCATAAAAAATGTTACTATTATCATAAAACCATTCTCAACTTCTTTCAAATACAAGTTACTATTTGTCGTACCTTTAGCAAATCCAAGTTATGCTAAATAGTTGTCCAACCTTGCATACTAGGTTCTAGGTGCTTACTTCAAACCATATTTTTGTCTCCTATCAGAGGAAAACCTTCAGGCTACTCAATAAATACCTCTCTTTCAAGTTCTCCATTCAAAAAGGTTGATTTAACATCCATCTAATATACTCTAAACTTCTTGTTCACTGCATAAGCTAGGAACATTCTTACTACTTCCATTCTAGCTATAAGGGCATATGTATTCTCATAGTCTATTCCTTCTTGTTGTGAGTAACTTTTTCATACAAGTCTAGCCATATTTCTCACAACTTCTCCTTGCATAGTGGTGGATTGGCTATACATTTTGGAATTGATAAGACATTGAGTTTGTTAAAAGAAAAGTATTATTGGCTTCAAATGTATAAAGATGTTCAAAAAAATTTAAAGAGTTGTAGAGTTTGTTAAGTTGCCAAAAGATTAAGTCAAAATACTAGTTTGTACACAACTATTACTATTCCTTAGAAACCTTGGAGTGATATTATTATGGATTTTGTTCTTTGATTGCCTAAGATAGTGAAGGGCTATGATTCTATGTTTTTTTTTGTGGATAGATTTTCTAAGATGGACCATTTTATACCTTGTAGGAAGACATCAAATGTTGAGCATGTTGCTAATATTTTCTTTAAAGAGATTGTGAGATTGCATGGATTACCAAAATGTATCATTTCTGATAGAGATGGTAAATTTCTTAGTTATTTTTGGAGGAATTAATGAAAGAAGATGGATACCAAGTTGAATTTTAGTTATACTTTCCATCCACAAATAAATGGATAAACAAAGGTTGTGAATAGAAGCTTGGGTAATTTTTTGAGACACTTAGTAGGAAATAAATCACATAATTGAGAGATGATACTAGCATAAGTTGACTCTGCATATAATAATTTTGTGAATAGGAGTATATGGAAGACACCTTTTGAGATTGTTACTAGAATGCAACCTAGAGGAGTATAATATTTAAGGAATATTACTAGTGAAGAGAAGAGAAGTGATGTAGGAGAAGAGTTTTTTGATTTTATAGAATCTTTACATAAGGAAGTAAAGTTGTATTTGGAACAAAGTAATCAAAAGTATAAGGAGAATGCGGATAAATCTAGAACCATTCTCAACTTCTTTCAAATACAAGTTACTATTTGTCGTACCTTTAGCAAATACAAGTTATGCTAAATAGTTGTCCAACCTTGCATACTAGGTTCTAGGTGCTTGCTTCAAACCATATCTTTCTCTCCTATAAGAGGAAAACCTTCAAGCTACTCAATAAATACCTCTCTTTCAAGCTCTCCATTCAAAAAGGTTGATTTAACATCCATCTAATATACTCTAAACTTCTTATTCACTGCATAAGCTAAGAACATTCTTACTACTTCCATTCTAGCTATAAGGGCATATGTATTCTCATAGTCTATTCCTTCTTGTTGTGAGTAACCTTTTCATACAAGTCTAGCCATATTTCTCACAACTTCTCCTTGCATAGTGGTGGATTGGCTAGACATTTTGGAATTGATAAGACATTGAGTTTGTTAAAAGAAAAGTATTATTGGCCTCAAATGTATAAAGATGTTCATAAAAATATAAAGAGTTGTGGAGTTTTTTAAGTTTCCAAAGGAGTAAGTCAAAATACTAGTTTGTACACAACTATTACTATTCTTGAGAAACCTTGGAGTGATATTATTATGGAAAATGTTCTTTGATTGCCTAAGATAGTGAAGGGCTATGATTCTATGTTTTTTTTTTGTGGATAGATTTTCTAAGATGGACCATTTTATACCTTGTAGGAAGACATCAAATGGTGAGCATGTTGCTAATATTTTCTTTAAAGAAATTGTGAGATTGCATGGATTACCAAAATGTATCATTTCTAATAGAGATGGTAAATTTCCTAGTTATTTTTGGAGGAATTAATGAAAGAAGATGGATACCAAGTTGAATTTTAGTTATACTTTCCATCCACAAATAAATGGATAAACAAAGGTTGTGAATAGAAGCTTAGGTAATTTTTTGAGACACTTAGTAGGAAATGAATCACATAATTGAGAGATGATACTAGCACAAGTTGACTCTGCATATAATAATTTTGTGAATAGGATTATATGGAAGACACCTTTTGAGATTGTTACTAGAATGCAACCTAGAGGAGTATCATATTTAAGGAATATTACTAGTGAAGAGAAGAGAAGTGATGTAGGAGAAGAGTTTTTTGATTTTATAGAATCTTTACATAAGGAAGTAAAGTTGTATTTGGAACAAAGTAATCAAAAGTATAAGGATAATGTTGATAAATCTAGAAGACATCATGTTTTTGAAGTTGGTGATGAGGTGATGGTTTATTTGAAGAAAGGAATATTTCCTATTGGAAAATACAATAAGTTGAAGATGAAGAGTTGGACCTTGTAAGATCTTGAAGAAGTTTGACAGTGGTAATGCTTATGAAGTTGAGTTACCTAATGACATGGATATATCTCTTTATATTCAGTGTTGTCAATTTGTACAAATATCATTGGTTAGATGATGAAGTTTTTATATCAGTAATTGTCCTAAGAAGCAAATTAAAGAGGTTGAATAGATACTAGATCAAAGAGTTGGTAAAAAACAAGAGGAAAACATTACAATAAGTATTTGGTATTTGGAAGAACAAACATATGGAAGATGCTACATGGATTTCCCAATATGAGTTGGATTTAGCTCAGGTTGTGATATCTCAATGATTCAGGAGAATCATTTATTTCAATCCTAGTTGTCTAATATAGGAGCATCCTAGGTTGCATTGTTGAGTTTTGTAGTTTTTTTTGAATTCTTAGTTGGTGCTAAATTCATAGTGGTTTCTAAGTTCTCTATGTCTATTGAGTTTACAATTATTGTCGAGCTTGTTTGGATGTCAAGTTCCTTTGGTTGTTGAACATTGCTGAGTTTGCTGAGTTGAAGCATTTTGCTTCATCCTTAATTTTCCAAGTTGTCTATGTGTGGTTTTACATGGGAGCTAACCTTCACATTTAATTTTGTGATAGGTATCTATTGTGAGCTAACTTGTGGCTTATCCTAGAATTTAATATGAGAGTTTATTTTGGTTGTATTTGAAATAGGCCAACTTGTGGTCATGCATGTATTTAAAGAGGTCTTTGGTATAGTATTGGGGATAGTTTTTGGGGAGATAGAAGCATAGGTAGAAGTAGAAGCAAGATAAATGCAAAATTTAATCTTTGAAGTTTGAATTTGATTGTAATGTGGCCATAACCTAGAAGGCCTTACAAGTGGGCATGTATCAGATATCTTTGATAAATATATGAAAGCATATGTTCCTCTATCTCCTAATTTTTCTATGAATTTAGTGTTTGTTTTCCACTGTGATTACTCTCACTGGTGGTTTTTTAGTTGGGTGTGCCTTTAGCCCTAGTTATCTCATCTCTCCCTATGTCAACCAGTCATGTGATGTGAACAACCACTCTCTATTATCCTAGTAGATTTCTTTTCAACTTGGGAAACTAGAGCATTTTCTTATCTAATTTCTCTATCAAGATCATATTCCTCAATACCTACATATCCTATCTCATCATAACTTTCTCTTTGAGCTCTTTCATTAGATCCCTTATCTTCATTAGTATACAAATAATTTCTATCTCTTCTAGGATTAAACTTTCCTTTATATTTTTTCTCTCTTTTAGGACATTTAGATACATAATGACCAAACTCATTACATATCCAACACTTAAAGATATTCTTACCATTTTTTCCTCTTCTCACAAGAATTTTTATACCTTCCTCAATCTTCTTGTCTTTATTAAATCTAGTTCTGCTGCTACTAGCAGAATCTTCATGTTTGCTTATGCTTCTGGATAGACTTGGCCAAACATTCAAGGCACTGAAAGCTATCTCTACTCTTGTCACCTTTCTTGACTATCTCACACCTACTTCTATTGCTTTCAATCTTCCGAGAAACATTTCCCTAGTAAACTCTATATGGTAGGGTATAAGTACTTGAATCATTTAAGCTACTTGTCTGAATAGACGTGTCAAGATTGTCAAGATCTTCCATACAACCTCATCTTCTTCCTTTTTCCCACCATATGTCTTGATTTTTGCAAAAATCTCTGATATCCTACCAACATAACTTCTTATAGATTCATCTTCCATCATGTTAGCATCTTGAAATGCACATTTCCAATTCTTCAATCTTACTCTTTTTATATGTTTATCTCCTTCAAAAATAGATTCTAATACTTTCTAAATTTTATGAGATGTTTCAAGTGAATTTACCTAGTGTATTCATTCTCTAGAAGAGATTATATTAAAGCTTCTCTAGCTCTCATGTTGCACATGAACTAATCTCTCTCTGCTTCACTACATTCTTCAATCTTCTCTTCTTTAACAATTGTATCTTCACCTTTTAGCAAGAGCTAGTAATCCAAACCCTTACATAGAAGATGAGTATTCATCTTCTCCTTCCAACTATCATAGTCGGCCCCATCAAATCTAGGACTATCCTTTCTAAAATGATTCATCATTGATATCCCAAAGATGCTAAGCTTATCCTTCAAGGACTTGATGCTCTGATACCAATTGTTAGAATATATAGTCCACCAAAATAATTGAGAGGTGGGGGGGAGGAGTAAATTAGTTATTAAAATATTATCATAGTTATCAACCTTAAATAAACTTAACCATATGAGAAATATAATTAGAAACCATAACAAGATACTCATAGATAATAACACCATATATGTTAACTAGGGAAACCCTTGATCACAGGGAAAACCCAGTGGGGAGGTTACCCATAATATGATGTACTAATATAAATATTCCTTATTAGAGGATGGACCCTATTAGGATTCTATAACAATATTCATTACATATCAGTCCCTATTAGGAGACTTTGAATTCTTATTAGAAGATTCTAACCATGTTAGGAGTTGTGGAAGACAACTAAACCCACTACCTTAATAGATTCAAGGGAAAGGCCAATGAACCTACTATCCAAATGATCTTTGTATTATTCCTTGTAGAATAATAGAAATGAATAGTACTTCCTTCCTTTGTCTTGTCAACCAGACCTCTACTTCTTCTGATCTTGTAACCAGATCAAAAATCTCACATCCAATAATCCCCTGGATTGCTTACTCATATTCAGTAAACACCCTGCTCCTTTTCACATTTCACACTTCATACTATAGTAGATACACTTTACAAAAAAGGAAAACATCTTTCCTTTATACCATATCTTCAAAATAATTCCTTGAGTTGTCCTTAAGGATTTCCCAATTAATTATAATAAGATTGTTAATTAATTATAATTACAATAGCACTCTTAGCTCATAGACTATACAAAACTTCACACGTGCAATACTAGGGTTTGTGCATTCAATGACATCATCATTCAACTGTCCTCTACCATTGGATAATCATGCATCTTCTTATTACATCTCAAATGAAAGATATAATACAAACATCAGAAACTTCTCTTAGTAAATTAAGTACAACTTTCATACATCTTTGACTTACATGTTGCACATTGAACCACATCATCAGGATATTGTACTAAACATGTCCATAGTGCATGTAATGCCTTGCCAGGAGATCCTTGGAGCAAGGATGAAATACAAGCCAGAATATTTTTTTTTTTTACACAAGTGTAAGTGCACATGTCAACAACCTACACGAATCACAAAGATCACAATGGAAGAATAAATCTTCATCTTAGCACCCAACGAATCTCCAAATGTCACTACCGACCAAAATGGCTAAATACAAAGAATGCAAAACTAAATTCAAATTGAAAAAATTCTAAATTCAAAATGTGACATCATAGGGTTGAAGAACACCAAAGAGGGTATCTGAATCAACTCTCAATGAGTTTGGACCAGACTAAAAAGTGTCTTTTGCCCACCCGCACATATTTTTTACAAAACTCGGGTGATACTTTAATATAGCATAGGAAAGTATCGTGCGACATTTCTAAAGAAGGATGGTGACATTTTTAGGGATTGGGTAATACTTCTCCCAAAGGCGTGTGATACTTTAAGGGTATTGTATGACATTTCTTACAAGGAGGTGTGATACTGGAAAGTATCACACGATATTTGTCCATGAGGCATGCGATAGAATTAGGGGATGCATGATACAGTTTCAATGGGTGTGTGATACATTTTTGTGTTGCACCATGTTGATAAATGGTTGCCTAGGAAACACTAAGAACAAACAACAAACTAAAAGTAAGTTTAGAACCTCCACACCAAGGAGTACCAAATCCATAATTCAAGGCGTGAACACTCAAACACACTACTAAAAGATGAAATCTACATCTAACCATCTAACAAGCAGTAAGAATCAAAGGTATAGAAGGAACATCAAAGCATACTAAAGCAACATTGCAATAACTGAAATAACATCACAATGAACAAAAAAACCAAACTAAGTACACAGTTCCTCCCAACCATCAATGGCATCATAAGACCATCATGGGCCCTAGCCATCTCCCACACGTAACGTCCTAAGCCACTGATCAAATTGTCAATACTATCATGATAGGGACATCACTACTAAAACATGCTAATAATAAAAGCATAAGGAAATCTAACATGCTAGTAGTAAAGCATAAGATAAACCTGCAAGTAGATAACATCACCTATCACATGCTAATCATCACAATAAGGAATGCATCAAAATTAAGATCATCTAAACATGATAAATAGCATCCCAATGAAAGCATAAATCACAAGAAGCATACTTTAGAACTCAAAGTACCAAGTGAACACATCCATCAATGGTTGCGCTAGAATAGTAGACTATCTTTGTACACCAATCCCTAGCAATGGTGAAGGTAGCTATGCCTCCCAACCATGTGGCACCCATATGTCCACACCCACCACATTGATGGAGATAATGAACCAATCACAACCACATGCAAAACAAACATCCATGGCTAATACTCATGCCAAGCAGTATGATGACTAAATCCAAGACAAAGACAATGCATAAACTACAAGTCCTGGTTAGACATCTCAATGGGCTACTATGTAGGGATTGACATCATGGAGAGTTGCTTGGCATCAAAAAGCCCAAGCTCAGATTATGTGTCCTCAAACCTAAAAGGGTGCTCACACATTGTGTCCTCGAACTTAATCGGGTGCTCACACATTTTATTATCTTAAGTTTTATTACCACCTAGTATTTTCTTTAGTTATCACTTATAGAAAACTTCCTTTGCCAACCCATGGAATTATGATTGCCAAGCTATGAGATAGAATCCCCCTCCATATGCTACCTTTCCCTACCCATGCTCATCCAATGATGAATGCCCATAGGCATGCAAATTCTCAACCCAACCCCAATGATCATAATTCTAGAACTACCATGGAAGATCGGGACTCGCAAGTCATCCAATGATGTACGCACACATACTCGTGTATGGCACACCACCATCATGAAGATCATAACAAAAGGACTAGATGAGAACACAAAGCAACAAGTCCCTCAATCAAAAATAGAATCGAGAGAACAGATGCAACACGTATCCCAATGCAACAAAAGATGCAAAAGTGGTCTAATCGATATCCAAATGGATCATCCAGGTCCACGAACCACATTGTGTTGAGAAAACCTAAAAAAATAGGGTGGCACACAAAATGAGGTAAAAACCCCAAATTTTGGAAAAATTCTAAAATTAAGACACATTTGACCTTTGGGTGCAAAAACCCTAAAAATCCAAAAATAAAAAAAATTGAACACTGTGTGCAAAAACGGCCAACATAATGGCTCAAAATCCCAAACCCCCATTTCAAAAATAGGGAAAACGTTCATACCTGACCAACCAGGCAAAATCAGCAAATAGAAATGGAGGGGAACACTAGTTCTCAACCTCCTAACATACTGCTACAAGAAACAAAAGCTAAAAAAAAGTGAAAAAATAAAATGAAAAGGCCCTACCATACAACAAAAAGGGTAGAAACTCAAACCCACACAATAAAATAAATCACTCGCCAAATCTGTTGAAAATAATGGCAAAGCATAAACTCCCTAAGCCGAATCCAATGAGACCAACCTTGCAGAGATCCCAAAATGAGCAAAACAAGAATTCTTCAGAAGAGGATTTCTAAAATAGCTCTCAAGTATTCTAATTCTAAAAAGTGAGAAGTGAATAATGAATTCACTTTTCCAATACTTATTCACTTTTTGAGTGAATAGTCGATTATGGAAAATAGCCAACTAGAGTAGCTAAACTCTAATTTGACCCAAACAAAAATAGGTTATTATCCATAATGGAAATTCACCTAAGGCAATGCTGCCAAAAATTAAATCCGAAAAGATTTAAAGCTTGAAAACCCAAAATCACAGAAAATCACTTAACATTTTTGCGACAATGTGAACTTCTAAATGCATAGACATGCTCACTGGTCTATTCACATAATGTAAATGAGTTTGGATTTACTAATCACCAAAAAAATTTAATTAAAACAATTTAAACTAAGGGTATGTCGACCACATAGGGACGACATTGGTAAAATATGAATAGTTGAATCACTACTCCATAGGCCACTGCAACGGATATAATTCCTGCACACTAAAACACATGATCAAGTGCAATTGCATATAATATCATATCTGAAGCAACATGTATTAAAATACCTATTTAATCCATTTACATCACTCACATTCTCAGAAAGCATAAAAATACAAGAATGAAGTAGATCACCATAGCATAAAATCCATCACATAACATTACCAACAAATATGTCCAAACAAACCATATAACCAGATATCATCATAGATCTATTGTCATCTCAAAATAGCATCAACATGCAAATATGATAAATGAAACAACATAGCAATAGAGCATCTATGGTACTGAATCGAAGTATAACATATGATCCTCAGGTCATCTCAAAGTACATATAATAAGAGTATCAAGTATCTCACAAATCAAAATAGATAGCAAGGTACAAATTGCAAACATGAGAGACACTATAGTGTACATCACCAAACAGGCAAAACCTTGTTTGTATAACTAAGATCTCTCTCTGCTACTCTTCCAATGTTCACAAACTTAATGTTATGTTGACATCAATGAAAAACAAAGTCATGAATGCAACATGTCAATACTCTCCAATGCTTAAGATACTCCCCCAATATAGTATTATCAGCATTCACGCTAACATAAAAGACTCTAAAACTGAAAGCTAATAGTATGTGAATGTACAAAATGGAATTAGAATTATTTTTTACTTCTCTCCCAGTGTCTCCTTGTTACTATGGAAGAGGTTATGAAGAGATAAAACCCTCTAGTATACAAACCAAGACTATCTATGATGATACTTTTGTACAAGTCACCATGCCTCTAGAAGATGAAGATGAGAACAGAGCTATTTCTTCTTGGTATATAGACAAAAGGACACAACTAATATCACATCTGAAACTTCTAAAATAACCCCTAATAAGTATGGAAAGGCCTCAAGCTAATAAAATGGCTTGGTTATAAGGTAAATGGTCCCATAGGGAAGAACAATAAAGGTCTCATTAATCCAATTGAATCTACATCCAAATGACCTCTTGATATAGTTGGCCTAGGCTTCTAGAAAGTTCCTTTTCACTTTGGAATAATCAAGTTCATGCTAGAACCTAATAGTCCATCTAAACTTGAAAGTTATCTAGAGTCTAAAACTTAGAAAGAAATCTTAGATGATGCTAATATCTTTCCTTATCATGTTTTCATAGATCTTTCTATGCTCTTTGCAAGATCCTGATGACTTTATATCAAATGCTAGTACTAATAAGACTAACATTGGTTCTATTGAAACTACTCCTTCTACTCCCTCAAAAAATTAGAACAAGATGAGTTTAGTCAAACTCTTACTACTGAAAGAGTTTAATAGAATCAAGATGATAATGAAAGTGGGGATTGGGTACCCATGAATATGGAAGAATACTTCAATCTACCTCCATTTAGCACTGATTCTCAAGAGTATAAGTTTGATTCTCTCTTGGATGCAACTTCTACCAAATATGTAGACATCATGCACACATATGAAAACTAGCTCAAAGTAGGAGAGTGGTGTAGGGTTTTTTTTCTAATGAGTATAAATCTACTAATGTCGACTTGCCTTATGTTAATAACATTAGGAATTAAAGGAATTCAAACATACTTCTAGAAAAAATTGTGCTAGGCCTTGACTTACATATACATTATTTTGATTACTATGCCATGAACATAGTAAAAATAGTCACTTCTCTTCAACTCATTTATCTCGAGCTAATATACTAGAACTCCAACTCTACATCTAGTGAAGTCCCCATATTATAGAATGACTATGTTTTGACCTAGTACCTAAATGTTGTCAAACTAGCAATATATTCCACTAGTAAACATAGTATAAACATGACAAAAGTTGACACCAACTATCTCAATAATACAATCAAAAAGAAAAAAAAATAGGTGCTCTGATGGTGAAAACCACATTTTGATAGTATCAGAGCCTAAAATAGTAAAAAGAAAATATGTATCTATATCTAAAAACCTCCTTGGGGCACCTATAGATGGGATATTTGATGCACTTCTAAGTCATTTCAAAGAAAGGTCATCAATACTTATAGAACCAATCTAACTAGTAAATTTGGCCACTAAGAACATCCACACATTATACATCATGCATAGTCACTATCAACGAAAGGAAAAAAAATTCACTACCTTCTTCTAGGAGAAGAAAATCAACTTCGTATGGACATACTCAGATATGCCAATCCAGGCCCTAATCTAATCATGTGTCATTTATCCATTATACTAGGTGTAAAGCCTATATCTACTAATATGACAATCAGGGCATTCTATTGAAAATTCATGTTTTTTATGATATAGAATGTAATTATTGGGACATGCATGTATTGTCTAATATTTTATTCCACTTTGATTCATAATGGTAGATAATTTTTGGTACAAATGAGGTATAATGTTTGATGGTGATATTAAAAACTCACCTATCAACCTACAACAAAAAAAATGAATTGTTAATATAATGAATAGTAATGGTATGTTAACATTGAAGATGAGAAAAATGGTATTCCTTAGTGAATGTGACATTGCTTCATTGGATAAACCATTCATAACCTTCAAGTTCACCAACAACACTATAGCAAAGAAAAGAGTTGTTTGGGAGCCTTGGTATAGGGGCTCATATGCCTTCTCAAATATAGGTATATCAAGACCATCTTTATCATCATTATCAAATGCACTAGTACCATCATCATGAGCATCTTCATCAATTGTGCTAATACCATCTTCTTCAATCATGTCCTCTGGCACATTATTATCTTCTTCTATGGGAGTTTTATCCTCAACTTGGATATTCACACCTTAATGTTCCTCCAGTTAGAAATCCACATTCACCAATTGATAAAAATCATGGCCCCTTCAACATGACCATGTTTCCTACAATGACTCTAGGCTGTTGTGATTAGAATTCTTTGATTCTTCACGCCCTTACACTTTTTGCAAGGACAATTACATTTATCGACTTTTCTTCAGAATTGAGACTGTAATCTAGCAATTGTCACGTTATTTTGTTTTGCATTCATATTGCCAGACATGATCTTTCTTCACAAGAAAATATATCTTCAAAATTAGTGGACATGTTGTACTTAATACTTATATCTGCACATATGGTTTTAAAAGAAAAAATTGGTCTACTTAATGTTTATATGTGCAATATATTGAACATGTTTTACTTAATGTTTATATCTGCACATATGGTTTTGAAAGAAAAATTCTGTCTAATTAATGTGTATATCTACAAAAATATTGGACATGTTGCACTTAATGTTTATATCTGTACATATGGTATTGAAAGAAAATTTTGATGTAATTAATGTGTACATCTGCAAAAATGTTGAACATGTTTTACTTAATGACATCTGCACATATGGTTTTGAAAGAAAAATTTAGTCTAATTTTAATGTGTATATCTACAAAAATATTTCTTCTCAACTTGGTTACATCACAAATTGGTAGTACAATACCAATTTGACTACTCAAGATCCTAGATCTACATCTATTACACTACCATTGCAGTATAAAAGCACAAAAATCTTGTTGCTTGTTGCATTGGCCTTACCTGAAAATGAAGATATGACTCCATCAGTGGTCAACCAGGCTTTATAAGATGACCAATGAATATTTTAAAAAAAAATTATTGACATTTTTATAAGATCTAAGAATTAGAACTAAATGCTAGTGTTCCCACCTCATATATTTAAATGTGATGTAGTTGTGACTCAATTCATAAAGTCCTATACAATAAATGCAATTTTAGGCTTTGCATGCTTATCTATTTGTCACTTATCTATGAATCCCATAAGCTTTTTGACATCCATCCATTTAGCTCCACTGATCCCACAAGTCTAAAGTGATTATAATGCATGTTAACTTCAAATTTAGGTTTAAATACAGAATTACTAGTTTTTATGTTTGGAATTTCATTGTTTAGTTTGGTATGTCAACATTTGTTGTATTTTCATAACTTCACTAACAATATTAAATGTTTCAAAAGTATATGGAAACAAAAAGATACATAAATTCTTGTGGTCATCTTTGAATGTATACTTGCATACTTCCAACTATGTGTCCATACTTTGCTAGAAATGTCAAATATTCCAAAAATATCTTGGTAATAAAAATTTATAGATGTCCTCAATATGAAATGAGGAATTCAAATTTCTCTATCCAAATGATCATCTTCTAGAGAGATAGGATTCCTTAAAAAATGCAGTTGTTCCAACAACATTCAATACTATCAAAAATAGTTGAGAAGCTAGAGATGATGATGCCAATGCTAAAAATCACCTACCTATCACTTGCAAGTTACTGTTTATGTTCCTAATATAAATGTTTGCAAAGCCATTCTTAAGGTTCATGCAAGATACAAGAAGTTGGACAAAGATGTCTTACTTGATGTTATCACCATGAGAACACACAGGTTTAGTGGTGTTGATCTTGCAAACCTCTTGAATGAAGAAGCAATTCTTGTTATAAGATGAGGAAAATAATACATATCAAGTAAGGAAATAGATGATGCAATAGATAGGAATTGTGGCTGGTATGAAGGGCACATCAATGACTGATAGAAAGAGTAAGAGTTGGGTCGCTTACCATGAAGTTGGACATGCAATTTGTGCATAAGTACACAAAACTAAACATCTATTGGTACTTTATTATATGCTTTTATGTATAACCTTCACATATATATGGATCACAAGTTGGAAGTCTGATTTGTAATAATAAATTATATCAATGTGTGTTTCAGAGGCAACTAAATCTTGTTTTGGTAACTATTACAAGGTCGACACGATGACCCCTGGACATTTGACAATCCATGGATTATTAGAGTTGAACATTTACTTAATACATAGAGAGATTATTTTGTTGAAGGGTGATTGTAAAAGATATGCATTGACATAATCGAATATGATTCGAGTGTTGCCAACCAGTTGGTAGCAACTACTAGATTATGTTGTGAGAGAAATTACCAACATGGATATGCATGACCAATAATTCTTGTGTATCAATGTCTATTTTGACTCTCATGCAACAAGACATTCCATTGGTATTTTTGGAACTTCTTATTTCATATTATCATTTTTTATAGATTCATGGACTATTGGTGCAACTTGTAACTCTTGCATTGAGCTTCATGCTTTCTTGTAAAAATATAAACTATGACCTAGTAATTTTTTTAATTGTCTTCCCTATATGTATACCCATCACAAGATTGTTCCACTTCATGATGGAATTAAAATAGTGATATGACTTCCCATCTTGGATTCCCTTTCTTATTGTGCCTTCTCTATGCAAGGTAGAATATGGTGACTTTGGCTAATGTCCTCACTCACTCAAAACTTTTATGCATATCCTTGAGATTCAAATTGAGGATAATTTCCATTATAGAGAGAAATTTTGAAATATCATGCTCTCATATGAAAATTTGTCTTATTGTACTCCAAATCTAAACATTTTTTGCAATTAGATCACATCTAATTAGAAAGTTGAATGGAGGAAGAGATTACCATTTTACCCTATATCACTTAAGTTTTTTTATTCTTGAGTCTAAATGTGTGAAAGATAAAGAAAATGTGTTAAAAATAGTCCTTAATTTTTCTACATGGACCTTCTTCACATGAAATCCTAGTGCCCATCCTTCAACCCTAACAAAGATATCTTTACTTCTACTTTCCTTTGGCTTCATTTATCATATCTCCTTTTCAATTATAGAAACTAATTTTTTTGTAATCTATTGGTAGTGATATCAGAAGATATTATTGTGCCTTAAAGGATACAATCAAGTGTGCAAGGTCTGATTGTGCAAAAATTTGTGTACAAATGGACCTCTCTAATCATTTCCCATTTGATATATATTTTAAGTGGGAAAGATAAATTGGTATCAATAAGTTGATTATGAAAGGAAATATTTCAAATGTAGATTGTGGTTTCTAGAAAAGCATTCCTCCTTCAAATGTATAAAAGAAAAACAAACAAACAAAAATGAAATCAAGCTTTGTGAGGCCATCACACTTGTTGGATTAGAAAAGAACCTTGTAAATTTATTATTCCTCCTAATGATTTGGTAGAATCTATGTCTCTATCAACATATAATCACAAATGTAGATAGTAAAATCACTTTCTATTATTTCGACTTTGAGTTGCATGCCTCTTACAGAGTTTCAGGTGTTTTAGGTACCTCTTTAAACAAGACTTGAGACTCAATACCTTCCTTGTACATAGGTGTATCTTTAAAGTCTACTACACCATAATTGTATGTCCTAACTGCTACTCCACAACCAACAATCTACAAAAAGAAGAGATCAATCTCATTCATTATTGAATAGAAATCATAATCTCACAAAAATATAGGCATATTTAAAGAGCACAAGAAAATTATATTGGTTGAATCAAGTTGCTCAGATTTGGATGGGCTAGAAATAGGAAATCAAAGATATACACATCATTGGAAGCCCATATACCTCCCATGAGATATATTATTATTGCTACAACTAAAAATACTCAATAACATTTCTTAAAAAACACTTAAAGCTTAAGGGGATAAATAATTACCCTTTAAATATAAATCTATATAGACATAAGAAATTTTGAATTCAATGATAAGTATATCTGGTTAGCATCAAGAAATAGATTCCAATTGGATAGAAATTAGTCCCAAGTCAAGACTTTAAGTGTAGAGCAATGTGCAAGTCTTATGAGAATCCCAAGTACAATTTAATGCTTTGAAAATGTCTGATGCACACCTTTTATTTGTATCGTCTCCAAAATTAATCTTTTAAATGAATTTTGTGAATCTTATTATTTTTTACTATCTTACTTATATATGGCTAGGAACAATCTAGATTTATAACTATTGTATGCCTTGGTTGTGCTTTTAGATTTTCTATGCATGTCTATTACATAAAGCTCCTATTTTATCTTTTATGTTTTTCTTGTAATAATTGAGATGAAACTATGTTTAAGTCATCCCTTAGATTTTGTTTCTTTGGCATAGATTGTGTAGGATCCTTTTAATCATCATTTTATTAGAGGTTTTCTTGGACATAAAAAACCATAAATTTAAATGCAACAGAGGGAGCCCATGCATGTAAATGCTTTGAAGGCTATCAAGGGAGTGGGTACTCTAAAGGTACTAGTTGTACAGGTATAATGATCTTCACACTTTCTACTGACAAATTTCAGTACCTTTATGATCTCTAGGCATGTATTGGTTATCTTTTCACTTTTGAGCACCATATGATGAGTGATAAATTTAGATGACACTTCAGATTATTAATTAAATGTCATTATACAAACTTATTTTTATCTCCTATCATCATGGTCTTTTCTATTATTATTTCCTTTTAGATTTTTCTCAATGTTCCTATATTACTATAAGCATATATAGGTCATACTTTGTAGTGGACTACATAAAAATATTTGCTCTCTCTTGATGATAACAACAACAAATGTATAGACGTGGATGAATATAGGGAAGTTGACTTGAATGAATGTGTTGGAGCATCATAGGGGGGTATGTGTCATAATTTTCTTGGCACTTACAATTATTCCTATGTAGAAGATCACAATGGAGATGGCTTCCAAAATGGGACACAATGCCAACTGCCAAGTTCAAATAATTCCATAAGATCTATAATTATAGGTACCTAGATTAGTTTTATAGTTATATTGAGATCTATAATATCTATAAAAATCTCCAACCCAAATATTATTTGCTCGTTGGTTCAATAGGTTCTATTTCTTCATTTGTTAGAGTCTCATTTATCACTTGTGGACTATTTTAGTGCCTAAGGAAGTAGCAGTTGAGATATGTTGGTGACAAGAATTTTATAGAGAATTGGGGTGTTGAGATGTAGTAATGTATTTCTATAATGGGAGGAAGAAAGAGATAAAAATAGCCTCCAGAAATTACTCAATAGAGTTAGGTAAAGGCCTTAGATTAGGAAGGTTGGTATAGAAGCAATATAAAGTATGCATTGAGCAATTATAAACACAAGTATCTGTGCAGTAGGTCAACTCATATATGCAGATTCAAGAAGGATGAGGAAAGTAGTGACATTGGAGAGGTAATTAAGAGCAATGATATTGTCATTCCTATGATTTCCAAAAACTTTGGAGAGAGCTACTGCTTGAATCAGGGTGGTTGAATTTGGATAGGCCAGAACTAGGGCATCAAATATATATGTACCAATGGAAGCCTACATACCTCCCACGAGATATGCTATTATTACTACAACTAAAAATGCTCAATAACATTTCTAAAAAATACTTAAAGCTTAAGGGGATAGATAAGTACCCTTCAAATATACTCTTTGACTGAGTATGAGTTTCTTGAAGTAACGAGTTCAAGCAACATCTCCTGCAATCCTTGTGAAACCTTAATAAACCTTGCTCCCACAAGAAATGAGTATTTAGCTCCTAGAATCATAAGTCCCTAGCCCACCCATGAATGATAAATAATTCTTGCCACACACTAGATGTTTAGCACCAATAGCTCCAATAATGTACAGAAATGAAATAAACAAGTATCAAACAAAGTTTTCTATTTTGTTATTTGAACCTGAGTTGGTCAAAATTTTGACCAAATTAGGCATAAAAGCCAAAAAAAAGGTATTCAAAAAATATCTTCATATGTTGGTCAAAAATTTAGGTCAAATTTTGACCTATAATGTACTAATGAATGGAAGAAGAAGATATCGAGGAAGAGGAAGAAGTGGGAGATAATATAGGTCATGATCAGGATTGAAAGTTATTTGATGATATTCCTAATGTAGAAGAAGATGAAGATGATACTATTATTTATCATGATGATGATGATGATGAGGAGGAGGAGGATGGTGGTGGTGATGGTGGTGGTGGTGGTGGTGGTGGTGGTGGTGGTGGTGGTGATGGTGATGGTGATGGTGATGGTGATGGTGATAGATAGATAGATAGATAGATAGATAACTTGGGACCAGTTATCATTGGTGTACCAACAAGCTTACAACTTTCCAAGTCAAATCTCTTGAACAAGCCTTTCAAATACTTTTCTTGTGAAATAAATATGTCATCACTATTCTTCATAATCTACAAACCCAGAAAGAACTTCATTTCTCCTATCATACTCATTTCAAACTCATTCTTCATTCCTTGGCAAACTTATCACTTGCTTCATCATTACCTCCAAATATTAAGTCATCATAAATTATTATTATTATGAGAAAACCATTCTCAATTTCTTTCAAATACAAGTTACTATCTATCATACCTTTAGCAAATCCAAGCTTTTGCAAATATTTGTCCAACGTTACATGCCAAGTTCTAAGTTCTTGCTTTAGGCCATATAGAGCTTTCTTCAATCTACAGATCGGTTCTTTCTCTTTTGTCAAAAGAAAACCTTCAAGTTTCTCAATGTATACCTCTTCTTCAAGTTCTCCATTTTGGGAAGGTTGATTAAATAGCCATATGATACACTTTGAACTTCTTATTTATTACATAAGCTAGGAACATTCTCACTACTTCCATTTTGGCTATAGGGGCATATGTCTCCTCATAATGTTTTCCTTCTTGTTGTTACTATCCTTTGCACATAAGTCTAGCCTTGTTTCTTACTACTCCACCTTGTTCATTCATCTTGTTTCTAAATACCTATTTGGTTCCAATAACATTCTTGTCTTTAGGTCTTGGAACTAATTCCCATGTGTCATTCCTAAAAATATAATCTAATTCTTTCTTCATTTCTTAAATCTAATGATCATCCTTACATGCTTCATATGTACTCTTAGGTTCAATTTGAGAAATCGGGCATATTTCTTCATTAACTTTGTTTCTTTTCATCACTCCTTTGTATTTACTTCCAATTATTTCCTCTGGGGGTGATTCTTTGTCAGATTCCTATTAGAGATAGGAGTTTCTAACTCAACTCTTATCTCTTCTCTTGGTTCATATCTATGTTATACTCTTTGCTCAACAATTCACACATCATTCTGCAAATCATTATTAGTCTCAAATAATACTTATACATTTTCATGGTTAGCCTTTAGATCAACAATAGTCACCAAATCTATCTGTTCTATTACTTCATCTTTCTTAACCAATTCAAAATAATTATTTTTTATCATTACAATGATTCAATAATCTTTTCATACCTACTTTAAATTTTTCATCTTCATCAAAAAGAAAATTCTTCCTAGTTGTTCTTACACTCTCAGGACATATGGATGAAAAATGACCAAACTCTTGACATGTTTAATAGAAAAAAAAATCATACCTTCTAGCTCTCTTTTCATAAGTAGATCACTACATTCTTTGATCTTCTTTTCTTTAGATCTAGATCTATCTTTACTTGTGCTTCTATTCTTTTGTATACAACAAAAGGATTCCTCTTTACACATTTGTGATGTCTCACCAAGAAGCTCCATCTTTTGGGTGTCAAAATTTCCTCCATCAAACTTAGGACTTTCTTTTTTGAACCAACTCGCCAGTGATCTCCCAAAGTTGTTAAGCTTTTTCTTTACAGGCCTAATGCTTTGATACCAATTATTAGAATATATAGTCCACCAATACAACTAAGAGGGGGGAGTAAATTAGTTATCCAACTACTATAATAATTATCAACCTTATTAAAACTTAACCATATGAGCAATATATTTAGAAACCAAAACAAGATACTCATGCACAACAACACTAGATATGTTAACTAGGGAAATCATTGATCAAAGGGAAAACATCGGTGGGGATAGAACTCACAACATGATCTACTAATATAAATATTCCTTGTTAGAGAATGGACCTTGTTAGGAGTCTATAAAAACATTCAGTACATATTAGTCCTTATTAGGAGACTTTGAATCCCTTTTTGGAGATTTCAACCTTGTTAGGAGTTGTGCCAACCCCTTTAGGAGTTGTAGAAGGCAAATGGACCCACTGTCCAAACAACTTTAGGGGAAAGAAGAATGAACCCATTTTCCAAATGATCTTTGTAGTATTCCTTGTAGAATAATAGAATTCTATTTTACTGCTCCTTTCTCTTTATCTATCATGTCAACCAGAATTTTGCTCCTTCTAATCTCAATACCTAATCAAAAAATTTGCATCCAATGATCCCTTGGATTACGAAATACTTTTCTCTTATGCACACTTCCTTCCACACTTTTCATCACACTTGCACACTTTACAATAAAGGAAAATGCTTTCCTTTATACCAAGTCCTTCAAGAAATTCCTTGAGCTAGCCTTGAGGCTTTCCCAATTAATAATAGGACCACAATAAGATAATTAATTACAATCATGATAGCAATGTCATCTCATAGCTTATGCAACTCTTCACATGTGCAACTTCAAGGCTTGCACACTTACAAACATCATCATCAGACTATATTTTTCCACTGTGTAACTTTGCATATCCTAATTATATCTTTCTTAGAAGATATAATGCAATCATTAGAAAATGCTTCTTAGGTGCTCTATTTCTATACTACTCACTATAATCACATATAGCTTATGTATCTCTTTCACTTAGGTTATGTTCACTTAAACTCACTATCAAGACACTATGGGGAACATGTCCTTAAATTTTCATAATTTAATTGTCAAACCATTATCCATACTACCTTGATCTCTATCTACTACTCTGCTAGTCTTCATAGAATTACTGTTATGTTGAAATCAATGACAAACTCAATCATGAATGCAACATGTCAATACTACCACATGCTCTCCAATTTTTAGGATACCACCCCAAAGGAATACCATCAACATTCATGCTAACAATCTTCCCCTTTTGCACTAATGGAAACATAGATGAAAAACATCTAGGTTCCAAGAATAACAAACAGTACTTTGATGTTGTTGTTGCTCTTATTTTTTCAAATCTTCTTCATCGATCAAATTAGAAATCCTCTATAAAAATGCTCTGCATCTTCTAAATCAGCATCATGAGTTTTTCACTAAGCAACTTCTTAGCTTCTCCCCCATTTAATGGTACTCTCATCTTCCCCTTTGGAATTAATAACTCTTCATGTTGCATATCTCCCCCATAGAGATATTCCTTCTTCTTTCGTACATAAATCTTTGTAAATCTCCCTAATAAAGAATTCAATTGTCACGCCCCCACTAACTTAGAGGATGTTTTTCATGTACATTTCCCCCTATTGACATCAATGAAAAAGACCTTATTATGTCAATCAACTGCTTCAATTCTTCAACCATCTCAAGTGTCCAAAGACATTGTTCAATACCAATTACCAAGAGTCCTTAATGACACTACTCCTCACAAATACTCCCCCATATAGGAAGCATCACCATTTAGTCTAGTCAAACAATAGTACCCTATACCACTAGACTGATGGGTAAAAGCATAGATCTGTGTCACCATTTGTGATACAAAAACCTATTTTATTCAAATCTCATTTCTCTATCAAAACTCAATTTCTTTCAAAAACTAAAAATACCCTTTTATAGATCTCAGATTCAATATCGTCATTATATAAATGTTTGAGTGTTTTGATTAGTTATAATATGTTATAATCTCAAAATATTATAAGTCGATATTTCAACATTTTAGAAGATGCTCTCTCAAAATATGAAAAAAAAATAGTAAATCATATCAAAAAAAAAAAAAAAATTATATTTATCACTAGAGGAGAGAATCCTCTTCACGAATATGTAATTTTTTTTCAAGAAGGTATAGATTTGATAGGGAAGTTTTGACGGGAGGAAAAAACTATTGGATTCTAACAAGGTCCAACTTGAGTACTTATAACAAAGAAAATATACATCAAAAATAAATATTTCTTTTTTTGTTCTCTAGCTATACATGTCATCTATAACATATTTTCAAATTAGAACAAAAAAAGATGATTTGCACATGCTTTTTTGACGGGAACTACATCCTATATTTTTTACATTTAAAAAAGGGACTTCAAAATAAAATAAAATGAATAAATTCTTAGTCAAAAAATTTATAAAAATTATAGGCATAAAATTCATACAATTCTACACATTTCATCAATTTACATCATCTTCATATTTTAAACACAAATACCATTTTTTTTTGTCATTAATGTTGAACTGTTACATTTTGATATCACGTTTATTTATAAAAGGTGACATAGGTTTGTGCTTTTACCCTAATGCATTCTTTTCATCATCTACTTTGAAGTAGGAAGGGGCATAACCCCAAGCATACCTCTCAAGTACTCAAATGTATCTTTAGGTAAAGGCTTTGTAAAGATATCTACAATATGATCTTTAGTACTCACATACTCCAATCTAATTTCCTTTTCTGCTACCTTCTCTCTCAAAACATGATACTTAGTAGATATATTATTAGTCTTATAATGCAATACAAGATTCTTAGACATACATATTGTACTTGTGTTATCAAAATATATCATAACAGGTTCTAAAAATTCTATCCCAATATCTTTCAGCATTTTCTTCATCCACATAAATTGATTATAGTTATTTTTTGTTGCTACATATTTTTTCTTAGTTGTACTCTACAAAATACAATCTTGTTTCTTGCTTAGACAAGTAAAAAATCTTCCTCCAAGAAAGAATACTCAACTACTAGTGTGTTTTCTATCATCCATACTGTCTGCCCAATCCGTATCAATATAAGAACATAGAGTGAAATCACTTGATATATCATACCATATTCTATAATTAGATATTCGCATCAAATATCTTAATATCCTCTTTACTATTGCATAATGATTCTCCTTAGGATCATCTTGAAATCTAGCTACAATCCTAGTTGCATTTTCTATATCTAGTCTAGTGTGAGTTAGATATTGCAAACCACCAATCATGGATCTATACTTCTTCTGCTCAACTGTAGGTGTCTCATCTTTTCTAGATAACTTGTGACCAGTTATCATTGGTGTACCTATAGGCTTACAACTTTCCAAGCCAAATCTCTTCAACAAGTCTTTCAAATACTATGTTTGTGGAATAAATATGCCATCACTATCCTTCACAATCTACAAACCTAAAAGAACTTCATCTCTCCTATTATACTCATTTCAAACTCATTCTTCATTTCTTTAGAAAACTTATCACTTTCTTCATCATTACCTCCAAATATTATGTCATCAAAAAATATTACTATTATCAACAAACCATTCCCATTTTCTTTCAAATACAAGTTACTATTTGTCATACCTTTAGAAAATCTAAGCTTTTTCATATACTTGTCCAACCTTGCATACCAGCTTCTAGGTGCTTGCTTTACACCATATAGAGCTTTCTTCAATTTGCATACCATATCTTTCTCTTCTATCAGAGGAAAACCTTTAGGATACTCAATGTATAACTATTCTTCAAGTTCTCCATTTAGGAAGGTTGATTTAAAATCCATCTAATACACTTTGAACTTCTTATTTATTGCATAAGCTGAGAACATTCTCATTGCTTCTATTCTGGCTATAAGGGAATATGTCTCCTTGTAATTTATTCCTTATTATTGTAAATATCCTTTTCACACAAGTCTATCCTTATTTCTTACAAATTTTCCTTGTTCATTCATCTTTTTTCTAAATACCCATTTGGTTCCAATAACATTCTTGCTTTAGGTCTTGGAACTAATTCCCATGTGTCATTCTTCATGATCCGATCTAATTGAATCTAATGATCATCCTTACATGCTTCATCTATACTCTTAGGTTCAACTTGAGAAATTGAACATATTTCTTCATTAACTCTATTTCTTGACATCACTCCTTTGTCTTTTCTTCCAATTATTTTCTTTGGGGGTGATTCTTTGTTAAGTTCTTGTTAGAGGTAGGAGTTGCTAACTCAACTCTTATCTCTTCTCTTGATTCAGATCTCCATTCTCCTCTTTGTTCAACAATTTGTACATCATTCTGCAGATCATTGTTAGTCTCAAAGAATACTTCTACATTCTCATGGTTAGACTTTGAATCAACAATAGTCTCCAAAGCTATCTCTTCTATTACTTCATCTTTCTTAACCAATTCAAAATAATTATCTTTATCATCAAATTCATTTAATAATCTTTCCATACTTGTTTTAAATTCTTCATCTTCATCAGAAAGAAAACTATTCCTAGTTTCTCTTACACTCTTAGGACATCTAGATGAAAAATGACCAAACTCTTGACATGTCTAACGGATAAAAAATTCTATACCTTATGGCTCTCTTTTCATAAGTAGGTCAATACATTCTTTGATCTTCTTGTCTTCTTCAGATCTAGATCTATATTTACTTGTTCTTCTATTCTTTTGTATGTAATAAAAGGTTCTAGATCTCAAAACTCAATGCTTAGTTCTTTATGCATTTATGATGTCTCACCAAGAAGCTCCATCTTCTGGGGGTCAAAATTTCCTCCAATTTACTTAGGAATTTCTTTTCTAAAGTGACTTGCTAGTGATCTCCCAAAGATGTTAAGCTTTTTCTTCAAGGATCTAATGCTCTAATACTAATTGTTAGAATATATAGTCCACTAATATAACTGAGAGGTGGGGGTGAATCAATTATTCAACTATTAACACAATTATCAACCTTATTAAAAATTAACCATATGAGCAATATAATTAGAAACCACAACAAGATACTCATGCAAAATAGAATCATATATGTTAATTAGGGAAACCCTTGATCAGAGGGAAAACCTCGGTAGGGATGGTACCCACAAGATGATGTACTAATAAAATTTTCCTTGTTAGAGGATGGACCCTATTAGGAGTCTCTAAAAGCATTTAGTACATATCAATCCCTATTAGGAGACTTTGAATCCTTATTAGAAGATTCCAACCCTGTTAGGTGTTGTGCAAAACCTATAAGGAGTTGTAGAAGGAAGATGGACCCACTATCCAAATAGCTTTAGGGGCAAGAGAAATGAACCCACTATCCTAATGATCTCTATATTATTCCTTGTAGAATAATAGAATTGTATTGTACTGCTCCTTCCTCTTTCTCTATCCTGTCAACCAAGCTTCTACTAGTTTTGATCTCAATATGTGATCATAATCTTTGGATCCAATAATCCCTTGGATCACTTGCTCACATTTACCAAATACTCTACTCTTGTTCACACTTCCTTGCACACTTCGCATCACACTTGCACACTTTACAATAAAGGAAAATACTTTCCTTTTTACCAAGTCCTCAAAAAATCCCTCAAGTCAACCTTGAGGCTTTTCCAATTAATTATAATAGGACCATTGTAACATAATTAATTACAATCATGATAGCTTTGTTGGCTTATAGTCTATGAAACTCTTCACATTTAGAACTTTAGGGCTCGTACACTTACATACATCATCATCAGACTATCTTCTTCCATTGTGTAACTTCCTATATCTAGATTATATCTATGTTAGAAGATATAATGCAATCATCATAAACTACTTTGTAGATGCTATTTTTCAAAACTACTCACTATAAATCACATATAACTTTTGTATCTCTATGACTTAGGTTATGTGCACTCAACCTCACTATCAAGACATTGTGGGGAACATGTCCTTAACTTTGCATAATTTGATTGTCAAGCCTTTATCCATACTACCTTGATCAATGTTTGCTACTCTTCTAGTCTTCATAGAATTACTTTTATATTGGCATCAATGAAAAACTCAATCATGAAGGTAACATGTCAATACTACCACATACTCTCCAATGCTTAGGATACTCTCCCAAAAAAATACCATCAACATTCATGCTAATAGAAATTCTTCCAATAAACATTAATTTTTGTGTTAGAGAGAGGATAGATTGCATAGCACTATCCTCATTACATGGTTTGGGCATATTTTCCATGGATGGCATAAAGGTCTCTTACAAAAAAGTTGTCAAATTGATGGAGTATGTTGGAGCTTGTTATGATTATAGTAATTAGATGCAAATTGTTAGACATAAAAAAAAAAAAAAGAATAAGTAGGTATGCACTCACAGAAAAATATATACAACAATAAGTCAGTGAACAAAGTAAAATAGTAGCTATATGCACTAATGGAAGGCCAAAAGAATCGAGAAATATTTTAGGTTTTATAAATAGTACATGGCCTACATCAACTAAGAAGCAACCCAATTACATATTTGAGGCACACGAGGGAAAATTCGTATTTGTATGTGTGATAAAATCAATACGTGGAGGCAAAGAGTTGCTTATCAATTATAATTTGAATCACATAGATACAAACAAAGCCACTATCATGGATGAAGTGCTACATACTATGCACCACTTAAATCAACTCCAACACACCATTAAAATAGTATTATGGTATTAAATAGTAAAATGAACTTGTACATGATTCAAAATTGTTTAAAATTTTAAAAACTCTCTTCTTTTAATTGAAGCAATATGATTATTATCTATTACTCAACATAAATAAGAATAAGAACATGTTTTTTAACATGTCTCAATGATTTTTTTGAAATACAGGACTATAGTGTGAATCAATAGCCACACGATATGCATGATGATGATGGTTCTCATGGGACTTCTTCTTCCTAACAAGTAAAACTCATTGTTGTTATACAAATTAGATACAAGAAAAATGTTAATGCATATTTTTTATTATATTATATTCTTCACTACTAATTTAGATTGATTTTAAACATAGAGATAATATTATTGTTCTCACAAATGAGTGTTAATTACAAAAAGGGAAAGGAACAAGTAGTCCATGAGGAGCCACAGGATGAGCAAGATCCATTCATTGTTGATTTTGCATCAATCATTGATCTTGTGGCTACACTCCAAAAGGTCCTTAGTTCACTATCAAGAGAGCTAACTTAATTGGCATAAATTTGTGGAAGAAATTATCCTTTGAAGAAATAAATACAAATTAACCCCAAAAGCCCAAGAATAAAGACTAAATATGCACTAATAGTTGGGTCATTTTACTATTGAAAAGTGTAAATGCCCTTTAAATTTATCCGAGTATAGCTCCCCGTGCATAATTTACAATGAATTCATAGAAATGAAAATATGGATGCTTTTAACTAGAAAGCACAAAAGGTTTACAAACATCTATCTATAAACACAAAATAGATGCGTAAAACTAATCTGATTGAAAGGAAATAAATAGTAAATGGCACATAGTTCATCTACCTGAATGCTACATTACAAAGAGAATGAAAACTTGAGAAAGTAAAGAATCAAAGCTTCAAAAATATCTTGAAATTAAACATGTTCAGAAAATAGTGACACTAAAATATGTGTAGAGAAAACTAAAAGTTACACAAAGATAATAATCGGTGGAAAGAAAACTACCCAAACTCAAATTTTTGGTGTGCAATTATCTCCTAAGTCTTCCTTCTCTAAAATGTAAAAGATAACATAGACCTCATTACATGTTACATTAGAGTCACTATCTGGAAGAAACAAAAAAATTCCCTCCTTTACATTGTGTTTAAAAATCAAGATTTCACCCCCTTTTCCTAACACAATTTAGAAAAAGACAAGAGTTATGCTCTTGCTACAATCCCAAATTCTACCTTTCCTTCCATGAAGAACTGGAAAATCTAAGAAAAATTGGAACCACCAAAACCCCTTTTTCACCTCACAGATGCATATTTATCTTGATCAGTCTTGGAGTTTTTTAGTTATAAAACTAATTCTTGTAGATTACCTCTTCTTGTTTCATATTTTTGTTTTAACATTACAAACATAATGCTCCACCATTCCACTAACATGTGGCATTTAAAATCACATTAAAGAATCATTTCTTGGTGGCCTTGTCTTATGTTAAGTCTTTTAAATTTATCTACAACATTTTCCCAATGTCGGTGGAAATTTTTTTGGGAATGACTCATCAAAATTTTATTTTCATGAGCCAACAAATCATATTTTTTATGGGCTTCCATATATGAAGATATGTGACATGGAGATGTTTCTATGACCTCTAAACTATATAAAAGGCACTAGATGACTTTGCAAGGTCTTTAATTAACTAAAGGCACTACCATTCTTAACCCAATAATCATACCTTTTGTGCTTCTATGATGCATGACCTTCCTAATATTTCATCATTCATTATGCCACCTCCTTTTTGTCACTATGCAAGACAGGTGCTATATTTCTATGTATGTAGAGCTTTTTTAATTTTTATCTTGATTATATCTTTTTTCGCAATGGACACTAGATTTAGCTGAGTGTGATCTGAAACAAATGCTTGAGGCATGGTTTGATAACCAACCATTTGGTTGTTTGCTTCTTCTTTGAGAGGACATTTATCAAATGTTCAAGGTAATTCTATATCAAAATCCATATAGAAAAGTGGCTCATTAACTTGGCAGATTTCCTTCATATTCTAGTTTGAGCTCATGCCCATTTTTGGTGAAGTGGTATTGGATTGAAGCACCATCTAAATGATATTAAATTGGCCAGCACAATCTACACTTTTATTATTCTTGGGTTTCTTGAGCTATCAAATTTGCAATGATTGAAAATGAACAAAACTTTACTCATCATGAAGTTGTGGATGAGCAGTCCATGTGCACTATCTATACTCTTTAGTGCTTGGGGTTCACAACATTTGTGAGGATCAAGTTTCTTGAATTTTGAACTATCAGTATTTAGGAGCCAACTTTTTGGTCGTACTACTATCCCTAGTTGGGTTTGGCTTATTCGTGCTACCTCTAATGGGTATGTTGTCATTCCTTGACTTGTTGATTATCGGGTGTTTTTGAATCCAAGTTGACACATTTCAAAATTGGGTCCTATGCATTCCTCATTGTGGTTTTACTTGGATTTCTATGTTTATTGATCTAAAAATATGTTTGAGACCCCTTCAATCTATTCCCTCAAATTAGGCATTCATTGCTACCATTGCATAGAGATTGGGTTGCTAATAATGTCAATTCATGTTTGCAGCTATAGAGCTAAGGTGGTGGATGAGAAACCCCAAGATAATGGCTTTAAATCCATGACTCTCTTTGAAGCCTTTATTATAAACATTTGAGGGAGTGCAACATTTAGAATAATCATGTCTTTTTTATCAAATTCAAATGCTTTTCAATGATTATTTGTTTGAGAACATCATGTGTCCTCTTAATGATGGTGATCACATTTTTTTGGCACTTTGTAGACATCCTTCTATGTGGGCATATGAGAGTAAGGAATCCTATTGTTTCGAGCTACTATTATATCTGGTGGAGTGATGGTTTGTTATTCATGGCTTCCAATCAACTAACCATCGAGACTATATGATGAAAATCATTTCTAACTTGAGATTCAAGCATCTTGGACCATATGCATGATGAGGATTTACTGCCATTCACTCCAAGATGCACCATATAGAATGGAATTGACCTGACACCTTCATATCAAGATTCTAATGTTGTGCCTCATTAATCCCCTATTCTCACCATATGAAGACTACCATGATGAATTTGCATCACTGTGTACCCATTAAATTGGAGTTGCTAATGGCCTCAGCTTACCACATTTGCCTTTGCATTTTGAGTTGTTGGATCTGAGCCTTTAAATCAAGAATGGGCTCATTGCAGTCTAGGTTGCTTGAGCTACATATTATGAAAATAATGCCACCTCTGGTATCTTTCAGACAATGGTCCATGTTCCTTTCCTGAAGTGGAAACTTTAAAATCCAAATTATGACTCAAAAAATAATGTGTAACTAACTTTATTCAACTTTTAGTTTGGGACCATCTGTTAAATCTATACCTTTTATGGTGATCATTTCAAATATAGTTGTGACAAGTATCTTCTTATCTAACAAATTTAGTGTTTCCAATATGTGTGAAGAATCATGAACTCTTACCCATTTAAGGGTGTCTGTCTATGTTGTGTCAAGCCTTTTGCAATTTCCACCAAAATCATTTCTTGATCTCTTGAGTTTGAACTTATAGATTGCAATCTCCATAATATGTGGCATTGTAACTGAATTGATGAATTTGAATATTGAATTTGAGCCTTTTGAACTTAGAATGAAACTAGGAGCTAACCTTCAATATTGACAACCATTGAACCCACAAGATGAACCAACTAAACCATCAAACCACTTTGAACTTTTTTGAACCTTAGTTCAAAGGGGTTCAAAACCTTACATTGAGAATTTTAAATATTGGGTCTATATTGGGTAACAACAAAATTTGACCTCAAACTCCTCAATTATAGATGAGAGAGGATGAGTTGATGCCCCTAGTTCATAATTATAAAGTAAGTATAAATGTAGTTTTTAATTATAACAAAAGTTCAATAATGGTTTTTATAGTATACTCATTTATTTGTCATTAACTAAAATGCATATGTGTTACTTTTATAGAGTATGCAAAATACTTTAAAGGGTAATGCCCCATATGTGGATACTTTAGGTGGTTCAAGTACATCACATGTTCTATCTTCCACTTATGTTTTTCTCAAACAATTTTTTTAATAGCTCTAACAATCTTGTCCATGGTTGTCCATATTTTTCTCTACCCTAACAATCTTATTTTTTAGCACCTAGAATTGATCTTATTTTGAGTACACCACCTGGTACAAGGAATAAAACCATAGAGGAAATACTGACTATAATGTGAAAAATATGTAGCATGGTCACGGATGCAATGGCAATGCCTATTGGTAAGTAGTTTCCTCTTTCTCTCTCTCATTCTTCATGTGTTTTTTTCACTTGAACTATTTTTTCTTAGGGGGAATTTTGTAATATTAGATTCATTTTATGTAGGAGGTGATGAGGAGATTCCTAGATGTAGACATGTTAGATGTACAGGAACAATAAAGAATTGTGAGCAATGAATATAGACTTCCCTTGAGAGTAGCCTAACTTCTAGGAACTTTAAATATTAATCCTTTATTTTACTGTACAATATTATACTCATAATCAAATGCACTAACCCCTTGTCTAGTCCCTTGGAATAACTAATAATCTCATTATTATTTTGTAGGGAATAATCTATTTTATTGAAAAACTTAATGATGAATGTTTGCGCATATCCAAGTCAACCATACACATAGGGTATTATATTTTGATCTCATTGCTGGATCAAATTTCCTTTGATCCATTTCTTCAAGTATATTAAAAGGTAACTTCAATTCATTTACAAATCTAATAGTTTTTTTTTATTAAAACATGGTATTTATAAGATAAAGAGTTGAAGGATAAACTCAATGAGGCTATGAAAATACTTTTTGGACCCAACATCTTTCAAAAAATTAGGTTCCTTGAGAAAACAGGCAAAGCTTTGAAGTATATTAGGGACAACTAAAGGTCCCAAATAAAATGCAACCCTTATTACAAGTGGCTCCCCTATGTTCTTATTAATGAGTGGGAAAATCTTAAAAGGGATGCCATTGAGAGAAGCACAAGACATTGTGGAGAAATACTACCACCCAAGGAAAGAAGATATGTGGTAATCTTAAGGATGAAATTATGTACTATTTACACTTTGTTCTTATGTGATCTAACATATTTCAAACATCACATACATTGCCTAACACATCAAAGGCAACAGAAGCAAGAAAAAAAAAAGCACAGGCAACACAAGCTTGGCTCGAGTGGATATTCAAAACTTGTTGCATGAATTATAAGTATTAGTAAATTAAAAAACATATGAAAATATTTATAAATTGCAATAAATTTGGATTTGATGAAATTAAATACAACAAAAATTTAAAATACCAAGCAAAAATATAGGCCTTGCATTTCAAAAAAAAGATTTTGAAAGAGGACAAAAAAATAGCCTAGAAACAAGGCTATGCAATCATGGTTGAATGATTCTAAACAATGAGTGCACTGTTGGCAATATAGTTAGTTATATTTATTGATGGTTGTCATTTAGGGAAACATACACTCAGCATTTCATTTACACATTTAGAGATAGAAACAAATCTTAATAGTACAGATGATGCACAGAGAGTTAAGCTTATGTGTATCTGAGGAAGGTTCATAACTTTTTCATGGTGACATCTACTAGTGCACATATGTGCATGGCCAATACTGTAGACACCTAAATCCTTTAGAAAATAAAGTATTTTTATTTTTTGAAAAAGTCGCTGATGACATCATCATTAATTTATTTATTTATTTATTTATTTATTTTTATGTCATTAAATCCCTTTATCTTAATGAAAAATATTTAATTAAAGAATCCCTCCCAAAAATGTTTGAATCTTATTTAAACATTATTTCCTTATTTATTAACTATTTAATTAATAAATTGGCCAAAAATCTCAAAATAAATTATTTATTTATTTTTTGCCCAAAACTTGGCCAATTTCCTTAAGACCACTAACCTCTTCCAAAATCTTCTAATCCTTCTTTAATTTCGATTAAAGGCTAATCCCATCATTTCCTACCCCTAATCCAAACTCAAAATATTTAATTAAGATTAAATATTAATCCTCATGTTTATCAAAAATATTTTAATAAATATCTCCTCAACCCAAACCCTTGAAATAAATAAAACTTTATTTATTTCCTAAAAACCTTATTTATCCTTATCCTAGGAAGTCTTAGACTCTTCTAGAAAGTCTTCATCCTCATCCAAAGCCTAGACTCTTCTAGAAGATGTCAATCCTTATCTTTGACCCTAATCCTAATCCCCCCCCTAACCTTGTCACATTCCCTAAACATGGGTTAAGACTTGCTAACCCAAGCCAAAGCCAACAAATATCTCCACCTTCACCCACCCTCATTTAAATGTCATCCACTTGCCTATCTCTAACAAGCCTAATCTAATCTTAACCCAAGCCTAGTCCAAGCCTTAATCATTTGCACATTCCTAAGTCAAGCTTAAGACTTTCTTAATCTAACTCAAGTCAAAATATCTCAACTCTCTCACAAATATCCCAACCATAAAACTTCATGAAGCCCGCAAAGCCATAAATGACTCTTACAAGCTATTCGGAGGGTCTTTATGATCTTTGAGCCTCCTTTGTTGACCCCTCAACCCCTCTTCCTCTAACCAATGACCCTGTGACATGTGTCACTCCCTGATTGGTTGTAAGGAAACACAATCCATCTGCTCTCCTCTCATTCAATCTAAACCTTCCATAAGCTTTCTCCCATCCTTGCATCCTAGCCCTTGATCTCTCAAGCCCTTTGCCTATTTAAGGAATCCTCTCCCAAGCCATTTTAACACAATATAGAAATTAAAGCCATAATGCCATTTTGACAAGCCATTTTTTACATCAAATCCATTCACCAAAATCTATCAAAAATCCTCCATTGAAGCCCATTTGAGAATTTGAGCATACATACATAATCAAGCCATCTTAGCTATTAGACACACCTCTACATCAAGTGATCATCCTCATTGAGAGAGCCTATCCATGGCTCATATTCTCATTTGAGGACTTCACTTTGTCTCTCATGAAGTTATGTTAAATTAGTATGCAAATGCTTTTTGATTGTTTTAATTTAGTGTTTCTAACATACTAAAGTAGCATATACATTTTGGCATTCCCGGTGGGACTTTAGTATGTTAGAAACACTAAATTAAAACAATCAAAAAGCATTTGCATACTAATTTAACATAACTTCATGAGAGACAAAGTGAAGTCCTCAAATGAGAATACGAGCCATGGATAGGCTCTCTCAATGAGGATGATCACTTGATGTAGAGGTGTGTCTAACATACTAAAGTAGCATATACATTTTGGCATGCCTAGTGGGACCCCGCATGGGTCATCTTCATTAGCTTTTTTAGTCAAGTTTTGTATGTCATTTGCTAATTTTGGCTAATTTAGCTTGTTTTTGTGATTGGTAGGATTGTATAAATTGGTTTTGCAGGTCCACATGAGCATGAAGAAGACAAAGGAACTCATAGTCTATCTCATAGTGTTTGCAAATTTTTTAAGCTTATAGATGGACGGAGCACTTGGAATTCTTCTTCCTCTTCTTGTCTATATTCTTCTTCTATTCCATCTACTTTTTCTTCTTCTTCTTGAGGGATCTTGGCCTTTTTTTTTAAAGAAGCAAAATCATACACACTTTTTTTAAGTGCTTAAAATGAACCCCCAAATCATACTTAAATCCATTAAAAACTAAAAATTTGCAAAAAATAAAATAAAAAAATCTTTTAACAAGTGAAACTAAACCAATCCAATCATTTGCATCCTTGCAACATCAAGGTTTTAGATATATTCATGCAAAGTTAGGAAC
Organism: Cupressus sempervirens; assembly: GCA_028749045.1. NCBI lineage: Eukaryota > Viridiplantae > Streptophyta > Pinopsida > Cupressales > Cupressaceae > Cupressus > Cupressus sempervirens. The sequence goes on along the minus strand of CM053793.1, from coordinate 198,401,299 downwards.
ACTTCATTTTTGGAAATTTAAAAAGAACTTTAAGTTTCCATTTCAAAAGGTTCAAAATCAACACTAAGTGCATACTAAAATCTAAATCAAACTCAAAGCATCAATCAAGGATAAAATGAACCTCATTTGCAAATATTTTAAAGTTTTTTTAAAAATCTCATGAAAACTAAGAGTCCTAAATGGTTGCCAAAATTGTCCTAAAAGCTTTGTTATTTGTTCCAAACAAATGTCTTGTTGCAAAATCTTGGATGTTTCCTAGGTTTTTCATGCATCAAAACAATCTAGGAATATCATTTTTTTAGGCTTAAAACATGCAAACTAGAACACAAAATCTTGAATGAAAACCAAAGTCCAAAGAGTCATTTTCACTTTTGAGTCCAAAAAAATATTGAATGATCTAAGGTTAAAACAAAGCACCTCAATGTTCTTAAAACAACACACAAAATCTCAATCTTGAATGCTCAAAGGAAAAAACTTGAATGTTTAATCACTTGTCTTTGAATGCATGTTGCTAAAATCACTCTTGAGTGCCATGGATTAAAATCAAGTTTGTTTGTTTTTTTTATGAATGCATGATTAAAACAACAAATCTAATCTTGAATGCCATAGATCAAATAATCATCTTTTGGGGCATAAAAAGAATCCACATTTTAGAAACTTTCTAAGTAATAAAAACAAATAAAGACACTTTGAGTGAATTTGTTGTTGGACTCACCCTCTTTAATCACCCATCATTCTAACCATTGGTTGCAATATCAGTGCCATATATGGGGATGGGTCTACCTAAGAAGGTGTTAAGTGCTCCACAAAAATAAAATTCCACTCACTTGAGTTTTTATTGGTTTTTCTAAGATAAAAATTTCTTGAATGCACATTAGTCTCGCTAACACTTCATTTGGGCATAAAAATTGAACAAATTTTGATGTGGAGGGCCTCCGGGCATGTGCTTGAAATCGAGCTTTACACACATCTTTGTTTTGGGCTTAAAAAATACTCACACTCAATCTTGAATGCCTTAAAGAAAATTAATCGATACTTGATGTGGAGGGCCTCCGAGCGCACGAGTTTACTTTTTGTTGACCCTAAATATTCTTGGTGTATTCATTCTTTGATCACTTCTCTTTTGTTGGCATATTTCAAATTGGAATTGAACCTTTGCATCTTAATCACGTGTGTTTTCAAAAAGTCTAGATTAGAAAACTTAAGCATCAGTTGGAAAAGAACTCTGTCTTTTAGCTCAAGATCATCCAAGTCCTCTCTCCCCTTGTCGTCTTTCGAGGCCATCTTGGGTGCATAAGATTAGGATCCAAAATCTTGTTTAAGTTTTAGGAGGCCTGCTCATGGATTTCATCACCCCTTGGGATGACCTCAACTCCAGTGTTCCGGTAGAGTATAAAGATTGGGAGGTGAATCCAAAGACACCTCTCTTGGGATCAAAATTTTGTCACTTGGGCTAAGCCTCAAGGAAATTTATTCCCTTGAGAAGTGAAAGAGGAGAAGTGGGTTACCGCTCCTCCCAACTGTGTGACATCTTTTTTTTTTCATCTACGGATTTGGGCCTCACATACCTTGCGTATATCGAGGACTCCCTAGCTAAACCAAATTTCATCCTTGTAGAAATCTTCCTAGGATGTTGGTGTGTTTGACGTGCTTGCTCCAAAATTTTGTCTACTTGTTTGTTCATAGCTTTTGAATGAATGTTTGTCAACTTTGCTCAAAATCCCAGAAAAGCAAAAATCACCCAGCTCAAGGCATACTTAGCGTAGTCACTGCCTCATCAGAAAATCATCCAAACTCCTCCGCCGCAACTGAATCTATCTAGTTCTTTTCTTTAGAACAATCCCAAATCCAAAGTCCATCCAAATCATCCCCCCAGCCAGCTAGCAACCCAATCCAAAATCACCCAAGCCTTTAAGGAATTGTTATTACTCTACCAGAGTTTGCTATCCAATCAATCTATCCAAATCCCTCAATCTCCCCAAGGTTATCCCTTTGACAGAGCTTTGTCCAGGGTAATCTAGCCTTGTCACTTGTCATCCCTCATCACCTTAAGCTAAAGGTTCAGATCCACAAGTGGTCAATCTCGTGTCATGCCCATAGAATCATTTGTCTATCCTCAAGTTGACACCAAAAGCCACCAATTCTGCACATAGGAAAGCAAAACTCTCACTTTTTGACAACATACCCTTGAAGTCTTCCATCCACAGGAAAGCCAAAAATCTCCAGCCAATCCTCCTTAGGTCTGTCATGCAACTTTAACTCTCCCTAGGAAATCTTTCATCAGCCAATCCAAAATTTGTGCTTAATCCAAATCCAACCATGAGCTTCCGTGTTCATCTATATGCAAGACCCCATCCCCATCCAACTCATCATCAAAACATGAAATCCCAAACCTATCATGATGAGTTTGGTCACATTGTCCTTTCTCCCGCTGCATCATATTCCAATGATGATGAAAATCTTGTTGACTATGATAGGTATCTTGAGAGCCTTAGATGCCTTCCGCCAACCATCCCCCAAAATCAAAGCATTCCTCCAAACTATCTAGTCATGCCATCTCATAGCCTAGCTTCTCATCCATCACCCAATCAACCAAGCTTCCAATCTTCCACCCCCATCACACTAGCTATTCCTGTCAATCCACCACCTCCACCTCTGACACACGAGTCTCCTAGGAATCTCCTAAAGGAAATACAAGAAAAGCTGCCTCTGACAGTCGATAAGCCATGTCATCTAATCCAACCATGTGAAGTAGTTAGTGATGAAGCTTCCCCATCTATAATATCACCTCCATCTCCCATAGCTATCATCCCCATACCATCCATCAAATTTCTTAAAATCCTTCCACTTCTTGCAAGCATCAAAATCCCACCACCTATCAAATCCCTCCAAATCCTATCCACATCACCTCCAAGCATTTCCCAAATCTCTCATAATGACCCTTATGCATCCATCTTCTACTCACCCATCTCCACTATCGAATCTCCCATCTATCCATCCGCTACCTTTGAAAAATCCATCCCTTCACCTACTATTGCACCATCCACTCCAATCCAATCCTATCAAGATCCTGCCCAAAAGCATGTTGACATCCCCCAAAGCATAAATGAAAATATCATCATACCATGTCTTCCATTCATAGTGCAATCACCATCCCCTCCATCTCCAAAACCTCAAGCCATACCTCCTCTACTACAGGATATCTTTTCATCCCATCAGCTAAATCAAGATCCTATCCTACCATCTGCTCTACTCCATGCTTCCATCTTACCACCTATCCAAGCTATTCCACCATCTATAATCTACCCTCTTGGTTCACTTACATTCATCCATGGTGGCCCTCTCTCAGCAGAAGAATTAAGAACAATATCTCCCCATTGCAGTACATCTAATAAAGCACTTCTACCATTTTCTACAAGCAAAAAGTTTCCTCAGCTTGTTCAAATGCTCAATCGATGGCATTATCAAGGTCAAGGTTTAGGACCACAAGAGCAAGGAATCAGAAAGCCTATTATTGCATAAAAGAATCTAGGATTTCATGGTCTTGGATATGTATCCAAAGGCTCACCATCTAAAGTGTTGGTACATGCCATCCCCAAACCAAGCCTATCTCCAGGCCCACCATGCCAGCCTCCCATCACTCCTTCAAGAAATCTTATGGCATCCCCCCCCCACCATCTTTGAAACCCAAAACAACCTACCATATCCCCCCTTCATCCGCTAAATCCATTTTGGGTTCCCATGTCCCAAAATCTATCATCCTCCATCCTCCTATCAGCCATCATAAAAATCCTATTCCCTCCATTCCTACGCAAGATCAATAAAGGCACATATCAGGGCACATCACCCATCATCATCCCCCTACACACTCTTCCATATCCTCTCCATCTCACAAAGCTTCTCCTAACCATCTTCCCAAAGCTTACCACAGTAATGTGAATGCCAACTTCAAAATGCATAAAGCTAAAAATCCACATCCTAGGAAATCATATGTCTATTCTAAAAGACATACTCCAAAAAGGAAAAATCCAATCAAAGAATGCAAAACAATGCAAAAACCTATGAAAAGAAAATCCAAAACCATGTGAATCCCAAAGAAAAAAGTTGAAACCCAATGCATAATGGCATCCACCATTGCTAATCCCCCATCTTGTGATTCATGTCCCCCATCTCCTAACTCCATCTTGGGTGCCCATATCCCCAAGCGTGCTTCCAAAAATCCTCCATCAAGCCCGCATCTACCATCTATCCCCCATATGCTCTTTTCACACCCATCTCAACATGTGCCAATGTTGATCCTGCAAGCATCCCCGTCTCATGCTCCTTTCCATCCTTTTCATCCCTCCATCTCCTACCATCAATCCCATCTAATCTGATCTATTGCATAAATCACACATCTGGTGTTCCAACGGCTAGCAACAAAATTGAATATTCCAACAGCCAGTGAAAAATCCCAAAAAAGTCAAAAATAGTTGAAGAAAGCCAAAATCATTCCAGCTAAGTCCAAAATCAAAAATTCAAAAAAATAAAGAAAAGTAAAGCATCCACTGGTGAAAACTTGGAAATTCAAGCGCCTTGGACAAGTACCATGGTGAAAACTTGGCAAACAAGCATCATGCATAATCCAGCCATCCCCAGCTTAGCTTATCATCCTCATTCTTTTGGTCACATCTTGCCATCCATCTCCATCTTCCAATTTATCCACCTATCTTTCATCCTCCAGCTTTTATCTATCACTATCCACTTATCTTTTGTAACCTCACCCCATCATCCCAGCTATCATCCATCTCCCTAGCACCTTCAGCTTTTCCATCCTAGCTTCAATCCTATCACATCCATCGTAAGACCTCCTTTCGCATGTCATCTTCTAACTGGGGGCATTGTATTCCTTGGATATCTTGTCTTGTCCATCCTCCCTTGTCATTGGTATCTCGCTCTAGGCTATCCTCATGCAAATCCAATGTCATCCTCTCATTAGCCATTCACTCTAGCACCATCTATGAACTCAACTACCACCAACCTTAGCATTGTCCCCATCCTTGGTCGCACATCTATCATCATCATTGGATGCATCCTGCCAAATCTATATCTTCCGCTATCACCTCATCCTTAGCTTCTGCATCTTGCACCAACTTGAGCCATCCCACTGTCTTATCATCCGAAGCTCCTATACAGCTTGTAAATAATCTTGTATCCAACACTTGTATCATCCCTTATATCATAGCTTGTATATCCAATCTTGTCCAAAACAACTTGTACATTTGTACCATATCTTGGTCCATCAGCTTGTACATCCTCTTTAGCTTAGTACCATTGTATCTATCCAGCTTTCATGTCAGTTCATCCTTGATTAGCATCTTGCACACATCGCACAAATCTTGGTTAGCTATTCCAATGCATCCTTTAGCTAGATCTCCTGTCACCAAAGTATTATCCTTCTTAGTTCAGCTTGCCAGATGCATCACTCATCCAAATCCACCAACTTAGGTGCTCTCTGATAGATCTTTGTAGGATATAGCTTTCCTCATGTCTGCTCTTGGTCCGTTAGTACCTTGTCCAACCCATCTCATTAGCAAATGGTTCTCTTTTGGATTTTTTCTTTCTTTTGATTTGGAATCTTCCCTTTTGGGTCTTGAAGTATCTTTTCCAAGCAATCTTTTTGTTCCCTCCTCAAGGTTGCCATGATCTTCCATATCATGGTATGCTATGAATGAGGCACTCTGAGCGTACGGTTTTGATCAAGTCTTTTGTTTGTTTCTTTTTTGCTTGTGGGTTACCCAGTGCCTCTTCCACACTGTTTCCTCTAGGTTTCATGTGTGATGCTAGGGCAATCCTTGTGTGTTTGTTTTGAGTCAATCTGTCAATCCTCTGGATGGTTGGTGACATAGCCTTGATGTTCTTTGTAACCTTGGCAATTAACCAATAGTCCTATAGCAAATCTAGTGCTCAACTACATGGTGGTACTTCTCTTTGAAGTATCCCCCTGCTCAAAAAGCTTCAATGGATTCCCTTCATCTCCATTATCCCCCATCCATATCCAGCATCTGTCTCTACTACCCCAGCTTATGCATTAGTATCTCGTTGAATCAATCTTCACTTTTAGCTTTAAGGATCCATAATCCTAGTCTTAGGGATCCAGCAATCCAATCAATCCACCAAGCCTCATCTTTCAAGATCCACAATCCTAGTCCTAAGGATCTCCGAAACCCATCTTCCACCAATCTAACACTTTGAAATCCTGTTGCATTAGCTTTATAATCCCCTCATCCATCTCCCTATCCTGGATTCCTTTTTATAGTGCTCCGCTCCTTCATCCTCCACCTTCCCTAAAGTATTAAGCTTGCTTCCTCTTGTGCATCTGATTCTCCTTTATCATTCTCCCATAGTGAGAGTTTGAGCTAATTCAGCCCCTTCTCTTTGCCAATCTGGGTCTCCTTGCTTATCTCTAATTCTTGTATTTTTTAAGAAGTCGTCGAGCCTCAATATCTCTCCCTGTCGCCTTCTTGAGGGGGCATCTCATAGTCTAGTCTCTCCTTCTTATCCAAGATTGGGGCAACTTTGTTGCTAAAACATCTTCCTCATATCGTTTATATTCAAACTTCTTTGAAACAGTGTTATCTCAACACTATGTCAAAGAGGGGCAAAATGTAGACACCTAAATCCTTTAGAAAATAAAGTATTTTTATTTTCTGAAAAAGTCCCTGATGACATTATCATTTATTAATTAATTAATTAATTTATTTATTTATTTATTTTTATTCCATTAAATCCCTTTATCTTAATTTAAAATATTTAATTAAGGAATCCCTCCCAAAAATGTTTAAATCTTATTTAAACATTATTTCCTTATTTAGTAATTATTTAATTAATAAATTGACCAAAAATCCAAAAATAAATAATTTATTTATTTTTTGCCCAAAACTTGGCCAATTTCATTAAGACCACTAACCTCTTCCAAAATCTTCTAATCCTTCTTGAATTTCGATTAAAGTCTAATCCCATCATTTCCTACCCCTAATCCCAACTCAAAATATTTAATTAAGATTAAATATTAATCCTCATGTTTATTAAAAATATTTTAATAAATATCTCCTCAACCCAAACCCTTGAAATAAATAAAACTTTATTTATTTCCTAAAAACCTTATTTATCCTCACCCTAGGAAGTTTTAGACTCTTCTAGAAAGTCTTCATCCTCATTCAAAGCCTAGACTCTTCTATAAGATGTCAATCCTTATCTTTGACCCTAATCCTAATCCCCCCCCTAACCTTGTCATATTCCCTAAACATGGGTTAAGACTTGCTAACCCAAGCCAAAGCCAACAAATATCTCCACCTTCACCCACCCTCATTTAAATGTCATCCACTTGCCTATCTCTAATAAGTCTAATCTAATCTTAACCCAAGCCTAATCTAAGCCTTAATCATTTGCATATTCCTAAGTCAAGCTTAAGACTTTCTTAATCCAGCCCAAGTCAAAATATCTCAACTCTCTCACAAATATCCCAACCATAAAATTTTATGAAGCCCACAAAGCCATAAATGACTCTTACAAGCCCATTCATTTCTCTTACAAGCCATTATGAGGGTCTTTATGATCTTTGAGCCTCCTTTGTTGACCCCTCAACCCCTCTTGCTCTAAGAAATGACCCTATGACATGTGTCACTCCCTGATTGGTTGTAAGGAAGCACAATCCATGTGCTCTCCTCTCATTCAATCTAAACCTTCCATAAGCTTTCTCCCATCCTAGCCCTTGATCTCTCAAGCCCTTTGCCTGTTTAAGGAATCCTCTCCCAAGCCATTTTAACACAATCTAGAAATTAAAGCCATAATGCCATTTTGAGAAGCCATTTTTAAAATCAAATCCATTCACCAAAATCTATCAAAAATCCTCCATTGAAGCCCATTTGAGCATTTGAGCATACATACATAATCAAGCCATCTTAGCTATTAGACACACCTCTACATCAAGTGATCATCCTCATTGAGAGAGCCTATCCATGGCTCATATTCTCATTTGAGGACTTCACTTTGTCTCTCATGAAGTTATGTTAAATTAGTATGCAAATGCTTTTTGATTGTTTTAATTTAGTGTTTCTAACATACTAAAGTAGCATATACAAATACAATGCAAGTTACAGTAAGTATAATTGTGTTGGTAGTTAACAGGGAAGAACAAAGCATAGTAGAAAATAGAGTTGTACAACTTTAAAAATTATTTTGATTATAAAATAATTACTAAGTCATGTTAAGTTGACTATGTGGATATTATTTTATATTATATCAAGTGTGTGAAGACACAGAGGCTGACTAAGCAACAATTTGTGAAGGTGCAAGATATATGTAAATATCTTATATTGTGCAAATAGTGTGTAAATGTATTACGTAGTGAATAGATGTGATGTACAGACACTGTGGAAGTTGCCTGATTAGATTTGACATGCGAACGATTGTGAGATCCATTTTCAAGTCTTATATGATGTGAAATATGATGTAAAAGTTAGAAGTACTATGAATTACAGCAGCAAGCAAGTATTGTATGTATATCTATTATGTGAACCTGAACTGAATTATGAAGATGCGCATTCTGGATTCGATTGTGTGCCATTTTTTTGCATCAACGTTTCGAATCACACTCTGTGATTCATCATCAGGATATGAATAGCTGGAGGAGAAAAAAAAAATTTCATTCATTTTTTTTCTCCTCCAGCTATTCATATCCTGATGATGAATCACAGAGTGTGATTCGAAACGTTGATGCAAAAAAATGGCACACAATCGAATCCAGAATGCGCATCTTCATACTTTATCTGATTGTGGAAATCTATTCTTGTCTGAACTGAATTGTATAATTGCATGTTAGAGTAGTGGGCTCTTCTTTCATACATTTTAATTGATCTACCAACTCCTAACAAGGTTGAGGCTTCTAACAAAGCCTATTCATCTAACAAGGACTTGAGACATTATATATACTTCATAGACTCCTGATAGGGTCAATATCCTTAACTGGATCCTATTTTTTAGTGAATCATCTAGTGGGTATCATCCTCACTAAGGTTTTCCCTTGGCCAGGGTTTCTCTAGTCAACAAATAATGGTGCTATGAGTTCTCCATGTTTATGGTTATATTTATTATTCAACATTGTTGGCTTACTTTCATATGCAGGTTATAAAGTAATTATCAATATTCAGTTATGGGCAAAAGTTTGTAGAATGTTGATTCACACCCCCCACCCCCCCCCCACCCCCACACCCCCCCACCTCTACCCCCCTCAGTATTATCTATTTCTAACATGCACAAGGTTCTTCTAGTGGATCTATCAATCAGGTAAATAAACCAATTGATTTTTATTTCAAATTGAATACTTTACCAATTATTGTATTTGATGTTAAGTTCCAATATAAAGTGAATGTATTTGTTTTAAATAAGGAAAAAATTATTATATATTTGTTTAAAAATTTAAAGTGAATATATTTATATGTATTAAATTGAATGATTAACATTTTTCAATATTTGTATTGTATTTATATGTATATATTGTATATAAATGCACTAATTATTTACATTGAAATGTAGCCTACCATTCTAGATATACCATCCAAGCATGAGGGAGGCGTCAATTCAAATGTGCATTGTAGTACTCAAGGTATATATTTTCTATTCAAATTTTGATTACTAAACTATTAATAAAAGTAAACATTTTAAATTAAATTTAGTGTAGTAGTAAAAATTTAATTAAATTAAACATTTTAAATTAAATTGGAAGATAGATACAAAGATGTAAAAGTTTGCATTAGCAAACTAAAAGATGATATTGATGATATGAAATTTTGCAAGGAATCATTTGTGCAGACTAGTGTTAATGATGATATAGAAAATCTCAAGAAAGAGAATGAGATCTTGAAATATGAGTTGAAAATTGGTGAACTTAAATTGAGTCTTAAGACTAGTGGCAATAAGAGTGAACTTGATCTAAAATCTAAGAATGTAGACCTTAGATCCTAATTAAGTCAAGTGACATTTGAATTAGATTCTATTAAGATGGAGCATGCAGAGTTGGAAAAATACAACATTATTGTGAAAGGAGAGTTGACACAAACTAAACAATAGTTAGAGAAACTTTACACAAGTTCTAATAAAATTGATGAACAAATATTTCATCAAAGACCTTCTTATGAAAAGACAAACCTTGGATATCTTCTTGGAGAGAAGTCAAAAAAAAAAAGATGAAATTCGAATAGAACCAGATTCTATAGCAGAAACCCCTAAAGAAAATTTCAAGTGGTCTAATGAAGTTGAGAAAACTAAATTGATAAAGAAATTTGATGAGCTTAGAACAACAGAGTAAGTTAAAGAACCTAAGTGAGATGATTCATCCAAAAAGGTAAGACATGAATTCAAAGGTAGATGTTTCACATGCAATGAAGTTAGACATATGAAGAGAGATTGTACATGTAAGGCTTTTAAACCCATTACTAATTTCTATTGTTATAATTTCCATGGTTATGGATATAAATTAGTAGAATGTAAGAAACCTAATTTTGTTAATGATAATAAGAATAGTAGAATTTTTAGGAATACTAACCCTACAGGTAATGGAAGAAGTAGATCACAAACAAGATCTATGATGGAGAGAAACCTAATGGTGAAAAGAAGCAATTTTTTTGTTACAAATGTAACAATCTTGGACATATTGCAAGGAATTCTAGAGTACTTGAGAGTCAAAATGGAAACAATTAGAGGAGGAATGCACCTATATGCCATTTACGCAATAACTTTGGACACACAGCAAGATTGTGTAGAATGGATAGAGAAAATTTTAACAAGAATCCTAATTGTAGAATGAACAACAACAATGATAGAAGAAATAAAAATGGAGGAAAAAATAGTCAGAGAGAAGCAGTCAAGGAACATGTTGAGGAATTCAAGGAAGCATTTATGAAATCTTTTAATCCAAAAAGTTCAGGTATAGTATTAGAATAGCAATTCTTTGGCGCACCTGATGGAAAGTTGAAGTCACAAATTATTTGTGACTCAACCTAACTGAATTAAGCTATTACAATAAGTAGTAGAGTATTAGAGGTCAAAAATGATGTTAGAGAGTGAGTTAGAGTTTTTGCAAGTAATATAAGGTAGAAGAAATAGAGAGAAAGCTATGGTTTAGTGTGCAAGTCTTGATGTAATTACAGTAGGCAAGAATTGTAAGATCAAGGTCACTAGTAAATAGAGATAGTATCCTGAGTTTGTGGTAAATACACATTTATTTTGTAGTGTGATTTGGAATGATTTAAGGATCACAAACAAGATTTGATGTACCATTTTTTCATGTGAAGTGTCTTGAGTGAATGGAAGAGTGATTTGACAACAATTAAAGTGTGAAGCAAGTTTGTGAAGTTGAAAGATACAGAAGCCCTAAAATCACAAATTTGAGGTATTTTATAGAATATTGAATCTAATTTTTGAAGTATTTGTAGCTAGTGAAGAATGGATAGTCAAAGAGTGCATGATTTTAGTGATAGACCAAGGTATAAGTTCAAGAAACATCCATTTGTTTCTTAACTATATGATCCTATAGGCACATTATTGCAAGTTCTAAAAAATGTGTTACATGTAGAGGATATAAGGAATTATATACATTGCAAAATTGAGAGTATAGGTGATGAGGAGATTCACAAGGACTTAGGAGTCATGCATAATAATGACTTATCTCTGAAGTTTGAGTATGCACACCTTGAATTTTTGAATTTGGTGAAGTATATGTTTTACACAGAATTCGACAATCATGAGTTGACTTGAATTATACTGAGTAGAGTTCATGATGATATATTCTAATTAGGTGATGCTTAGATTGTCATTGACAATGACTTAATCCACAAGGTCACAAGATTCAGAAATGACGGTTAAAATCCTTTTAATGAGAAAAGCATCAAGAAATTAGTGGAAACAAACCTAAAAACCAAGTTCAGTAGAAGAAATATGAATGTTGATCCAATTCAAGATAAAATAGTCAAGTTGTTGACTAAAATCTTAATGTAGACGTTGAACCATGGATTAAGGGTAAACTATATACCAGTTAGATTCATTCATACAACATATGTGATGGTTATTGAAAGGAGAAAAGTTAATTTGTGTGACATTTGCAGAGTGCAGCTTTTGGATAATATTGTGAAGATAAAGAAAAATAAGAGTACAGTATTTAGATTTGAGTCCCTATTGACTCATTTATTCTTTTATGTTACTAAGAAGTTTCCTAGAGTAATCATTTGGGATAGCAGTGAGTGCACAATGAAGATTGTAACTCAAAGCTACAAATGTAAACCTAAGAATGCTAGAGACATTGATATTGATAGAATTATGAAGCATTTTCAGTTTGAGATGAAATTGAGGTATAGGATACCTCCCTCTATGGTAGAGACATACAAGGATGATTTGTGCTTCAGGATGAAAATTGATAACACATGCATGGAAGCAGTGATACCTACAGTGAAGTTCATTGAGCCTATGGGCTATGAGATGAGTGCAAAACTTATCAAAGGGTATGTGCAGATCATACTTAAGTCTAAGAAAGAAAGAAAATGTCCTAGATGGGGGACATATGATAAAAGGTCAAGAATTGTAGAGTTTGAGCTCCATAGCAAGGAAAGTAAAAAGAAAGTACATAAGGAGATAGATTCCATGCTTAAGGAATCTAGCATGACCAAATAGGAATTTAATGAGATAAAGGGAATTGTGTAGAGATGAAGGCTAGTGGTAGAAAAAAGTGTTGGCAGCAACACCTATTGCAATGGTAGGACCTTCAGAAGGTGTGACAGTGCCACAACCATGTGTGCAAGCTCCCATTGCACCATATGCAATACTTGTGCAAATGTAACCTATAAGAGAAAGCTATGAGAAGCCTAGAAGGAAGCCAGAGGTGGAAGCACCTACTACATAGAGGAAGTCAAGAAGACTAGTGAAGGTTAATCAAGAACCTGTACCCTAAGAAAAGAAATGAGTGAAGAAAATTAGCAGCGGGACTAGAAAAAGGAGAAAAACCATAAAAGTGAGCAATTATAAAAGCTTAGAGGATGATGATGATGAAGATAAACCTATTGAGAAAGATGCGCAAGAAGCTAAGATAGCCATAGTCAAGAAACCATGGAAACCTAAGGTAAAGAATATGAACATGCAAATTATAAATGATGACAATTTTGTTCAATTGAAAAAAATTTATAGTATGTAGAATAGTATGGATAAGAGAAAATTAGAGAATGCCTTAATTAGAAATATGATTTTGAGAAATAAAATATTTGATAGTATTTAAAATAAGATTCTAGAAGACCTATACAATAGGTTGATCAATAGTAATAGAAGGGTAGTAGAAGAAGATCAAAATATGAGGATCTCATCCATAAACAAGTTATGTGATGTTGGATCAAAAGAGGAATCTAAGACAATTTTGAAGGGTATTGAGCCCTTGTTGAGGAAAAAAAGAAGAGCAATTCTTCTTATAGGAGGTAATTATGAGGAAGTTAGAAAACAAATAAAGGAGGCTATAATGAAATATATGTCCTCAGTACCCAAGGAGAGTGTGCAAGAAAAACTTGATAGTCCAGTGTATGTATAGGAAGACACACCTTTTAGTGAAGAGGAAGAGGCAGAAGGGACACAACAATCATTATCTCCACCCCAAATTGTTATTGGTACTAAATCCATGCAAGTAAATAGTACGTATATAACTATGGACATAGAGGAGAATCCATTTGTAGCATATGAGGAAAATATTGTTGGCAATATCACTACCTATACCAGTCTTGATGATGAAGAGGAAGAGAAAAAGATGAAGAAAGAAGAAGAAAAGAAGATGAAGAAAGAGGCTGAGGAAAAGAAGAGTATAGAGGAATAGATGAGAAATACTATTGTATCTTTAGTAGTGTTAGCAGTTGGAACATTAGCACCAACAGCTATTCCATTTAATGATGAACACCAGAAAGAGCTATTGGGTACTTTGAGAAAATTGTTTGAACAAAACAAATTTGTAAAGTCTTTGGAGAAGACTCTTGTTGAAGTCTTGGAGCACATGTAGAAGATAGTTTCTACAACTATAGCTAATCCAAAATTGCAAGCTAAGGTAAAAGAGAGAGTTTTGATGGAGAATCCACAACCCTAATTGAAGTAGTAGTAGCACAAAAATAGAGCAATCATGATGCAACATTATTCAACATAGTATGCCCCAATGTGCACAATGATTTGAAGGAACTTGATCAAAACATTAAGGAATTGAGATAGTGTATTATTGAAGGTAAGAAGTTAAACAGACAGTGTGCAATGTCCTATACTTATCTAATTTTGATGTAGAGACCAAAGCCCATATACGTGAGATTCTATCACTCACTACAAGATTACGACACACTGAGACCAAAATTGAAGATTCTAAGAATGAGATTGAGAAGATCCACAATACTATCAAAAGCATTAAATTTAACATGGAGAAGGAAATAAAAAGATTATCCATTCTTAGAGAATATCTGGCACCCAAAATTATAATTTTGTAGAGGCAATTGGAGGAATTTCTTTCAACAAAGAATTTCCATGACAAATTCACCTATACTGACTTGAGTACAATTGAAGAGGAATCTAATGCACTTTGTACACTCATTAGTATATAAAATATAGTCAAATGAAACTAGAAGAAGTACTTTGATAGGCTGAATATTGGTTTTGCAAATTGCATGTCTAGAATGACAAACTAATCAACAACTTATAGCAAGTTTTTAACATACAGTTTTTTGTTTGACACCTTTTTCATTGATGTCAAAGGGTAGCATTATGTAGAGAAAATTGTATAAATGAATATATATGTGAGGGGGAGCTTATGTATGTATCAATGTAAAGGAGTGATAAGGAATGCAATGATCCATCAAAACATGAATAAAATTGTTATGTTTTGAAGGCAATTTGTGTATAGTTTGTTTGTTTTGTTTATGTTGTGTATGATATCATTTTGGGACTTAACCAAGTTTCCCAAATATTTCCATAAATTCCAAAGGGGGAGATTTTTGAAAATATAGTTAGTTAGATATATTGATGGTTTTCATTTATGGTAACATACACTTAGTATTTCATTTATGCATTCAGAGACAGAAAATTGTCTTAGACAATTTGCAAGAGTACAATATACAGATCTTAACAGTATAGATGATTCACATAGAGTTAATATTATGCACAACTAAGGAAGGCTTGTAAATTTTTCATGGTAACATGTATCAATGCACATGTGTGTATGGTTAGTATAACACAAGTTACAACAAGTTTAACTGTCCTAGTAGTTAACAGTGCAGAACATAGCATAGCAGAAAATAGAGTTGTACAACTTTAGGAATTATTTTGATTACAAAAAAATTACTAAGTCATGTTAAGGAAACTATGTGGATATTATTTTATATTATTTCAAGTGTGTGAAGACATGGAATTTTACTAAGCAACAATTTGTGAATGCACAAGGTATAAGTAAATCTTTTATTTTGAGCAAATTGCGTGTAAGTGTATTGTGTAATGAATAGATGTGATATGCAGATAATATGGAAGTTGCATGATTATATGTTACATGCAAACTATTGTGAGAACCATTTGCAAGGCTTATGTGACGTGAAATCTAATCTAAAAGTCAGAGCAAGTGTGAATTACATAAGCAAGCAAGTATTGTATGTATATCTATTCTATGAAGGAACTGAATTGTATAATTGCATATTAGGGTAGTGAGCTCTTCTTGCATACATTGTAATTGATCTACCAACTCCTAATAGGGTTGAGGCTTGTAACAAGGCCTATTCCTCTAACGAAGACTTGAGATACTATATGGACTTCATAGACTCCTAATAAGGTCAATATCCTTAATGAGATCCTATTGTTTAGTGAATCATCTAGTGGTATCATCCCTACCAAGGTTTTCCCTAGTTAACAAATAATTGTTAGAATTGCTTTAGAATAACTGAGAGGGGGCAGGGGGTGTGGTGGGAGGGTGAATCAATTATTCAAGGTCCAAATGTCCTATTCAAACTTTTCACTAAGTGTAGTGAACCAATTCAACCATTCATTCATCCAAGCTTTCACTTATCTAATTAGCAAGTCGTTGTAAATCAACATGCAAGTATAACACATAAGAAATCAACAAATGACATAGTTATTTACGTGGGAATCCAATTTGGGAAAAACCACCAATAACATGCTACTCAATTCTCACCCTTCTAAAGTGATGCCCGATGAAAGGCCTGCCCTATTAAAGGCTTAAACCACACTGTTAAATGTGAGCTTGTTAGAGGATTTAACCACCCTATTAGAAGTGGGCCTAGTTAAAGGACTTTAGAACTTCATTTGGAATGTCACCCTATTAAAGGATTTACAAATGGTTGTTAGGCCAACCTAAGTCCATAGGACTTTTAGATCTAATACAATTGCTAGAGAGTATTATAAAATCTTGACCTGACTACAACATAAAACTTATCTTGCAGATCTCATATCACTTCTCAGCTCATACCCTTGCTTGGCCTTCAATCTCTGCAACTCTTGACAGCTTGCCTTCCTTTCAAGCTTAGTCCTCTTGAGTCTCCACACTTAATGTACCAGTGCAATCATCTCTTCATGACCACTTGTTGAAGTAGAGCCTTTGTGCTCTTCCTTCTCCTAGATGTCTCCTCCTTGACACCCTTTCAACCAATTCATAGATTTGGCTCTTCAGCAGCAATAGTATCAACAGCTCTTTGCTTCTTGGTCTATAACTCCTTAAATAGAAGTCTTGGAGTACCTTTTCCCACTCGATTCTTTCATTTTTGAATTTCAATTTGCATGGATTAGGTGGGATTCATTGAATCTAACCCATATTATGTTTCCTCTAGAAACTTCTTGATTAATCCTTTAGAATTTGCCCAAAAACAATTTACATAGGATTCTGTGCCAACAACTCATCATCCTTATCTTTCAACTCATTCATAAAATTCAATGTAACCACTATGTCAGCTTAGATTTGGTGAATCCTCATCTTTTGAAATAATGCAGCAGCTCGGCACTATTGAAATACTGGTGCTCAGCACATACTATGTTACTCAGCATCAACTATGTTTTTCTTAATGCTCGGCACCTCATCCTTACTCAGCACATGAAGATCACTTGACACACACTCAAAATTTCTATTACTCAACTTCTACTAAAAATTTTCTTGACTTCAACTGACTTGCTCGACACTCACTAAAGATTTTAGTCTAATCTTTGCAGTCAACCTTGTTATAACTTCTTCCTCCAATGTTTCTATGTGTGACCAACCTCTATATCTTTGAGTATGTCATCAATACATTACTTAACCATTGTCTTAACTAATCTTTGCACTTCATTACAACATCATAACTCAACCTTTTCCTTAGGTGTTCTTGTTACATCTTGTTGATGAAATTCTCTTCATCAATCAACTAAGTAATAGTACTTGGATCTTATAAAAAAATATCATTCCTACAAATAGTAGGTTTGACATCAATGAAAAAGAATGATTGAAAACATTCTTTTACAACAATCTCCCTCTTTGGCATTGATGGCAAACCAAACTGATCAACCATCAGACTAAACTATTCAACCAAATGCTAGCTAGGTTAGAATAGTAAGTCAAATTCCAAAAAGGAAATTGTAACATCACATCTCCTTCTACTATTCTGATTGCTTCATTTCAACTTCTCCCTCTTTGTTGTTGTATCCTTTTTCTTTATGTTTCTCCCTCTATATTGCTCATCTTTTGTTGTTCTGACTACTTCTCCCTCTTTGACAAAAATGCCAAAGACAAATCAGCATCCTAATATGCAGATGTAGATTTTATAGGTTTATCCAATGTCTCCCTCTATCACCTTTCTTGTGACTGATTTGGAATTTCAGCACTTCTACTACTTTAGGCATAGATCCCAAACTAAACATCTTCTGCATTAATGTCTAAAATCTTCATCATTCAACTTATTTGATGCAGGGCATACTTACTTTTTGGTTCAAGTAGCCTTAGCTATGGGGTATCACCCCTAACTTACCTCTAAGATACTCAAAAGCATCTTTTCCTAGTGCTTTTGTGAAGATATCAGCAATCTATTCTTTTGAGCTAACATATTCCATCTTCAGTTGTTTGTCTTCCACCAGCTCTCTTACATACTGATATTTGATTGCAATATGCTTGGTTTTAGCATGCATTACTGGATTATTTGACATGTTAAAGGGACTTGTATTATCACAATAAAGTATCACACATTCATTTACTTCTTCTTTCATACCTTGCAGCAAGTGTTTGATCCATACAATATTAGTGCAGTTTATAGCAACTGCCACATATTCAACTTTAGTAGTAGACTGTGATGTGTAGCTTTGCTTTTTGCTTGTCCATGTAATCAATCTCTTTCCTAAGAAAAGTGCTCCTCCGCTAGTGCTTTTTCTATCTTCAATGTTGCCTCCCCAATCTGCATTAGTGTAGGCTTTTAGTTCAAACTTCTCATTCCTCTTATAGTATAGACCAAAGTCATCAGTTCCTTTTAGGTATCTTAATATTCTCTTTACTACCATTAAGTGATTTTCTCTTGGATTTGTAGAAAATCTTGCCACTATTCCAATAGCTAATGCAATGTCTGGTCTACTATGTACAACATATTGCAGCTTGCCAATCATTGACCTATACAATGTCTAATTTACTTCAGTAGACTCATCATTCTTGGATAGTTTATGGCCTATTGTCATTGGTGTGCTGACTAGTTTTGAGTCTTCTGGCCCAAATATTTTGAGTACTTCCTTGATGTATTTGGATTGGGTCACAAATATGCCATGCTTCAACTGATGTACTTGTAATCCAACAAAGAATTTGATTTCTCCAAACATTGACATCTCAAATTCATGCTTCATTTGATCAGCAAAATCTTTGCATGAAACATCTTTTCCTCCAAATATTATGTCATCAACAAAGATTTCTAATATCAAAATGTCTTTACCTTCCTCAGCTTTGATGTATAAGTTTCTATTGTCATCTATTCTTTCAAATCCTATCTTCGCAAGATATTTGTTCAACCTCTCATACCATGCTCTTGGTGCTTGCTTCAATCCTTTAAGTGCTTTGTGTAGCTTGCAGACCATGCCTTGTTCTTCTCATCAACAAATCCCTCTAGTTGTTCTATGTAGACTTCCTCTTCTAGTATACCATTTAGAAAAGTAGACTTCACATCCATTTGGTAGATTTTGAAACCTTTGTATGTAGCATAAGCAATTAATTTTCTTACTCCTTCCATTCTTGCAATAGGGGCAAATGTCTCTCCATAATCCATTCCTTCTTCTTGTGCATAGCCTTTGCAGATGAGTCTAGCTTTGTTTCTTGTTATCTCACCATTCTCATCAAGTTTGTTTCTAAACACCCATTTTGTACCAATCACATTCTTATTAGCTGGTCTAAAGACTAGAGACCATGTTTTGTTCTTCTCAATTGGATCTATCTCTTCTTTCATGGCTTTATACCAGTCATAATCTTGTAGTGCATATTTTACTATTTTAGGTTCAACCTTACTTAGTAGACATGATTCATTTTTTAGCCTATTCCTTGTCATTGGTCTAGCATCCTTGTCACCAATGATTTGATCTATAGGGTGATGTCTTCTTACATACTTGGCTAATACGGGTTCAATCCTTCTTTCCATGTTTGATCCTTCAGCTCCAGAGTCATTTCATTCTTCTTCATTTGCCATTTCATCATTTCTTTCTTGCATACTATTTTTAGAATTAGAATGTGCATTTTCTACATTTTACAACTCAACTTTTGAATGTAACTCAGCATTCACTGGTTGAGACTCGGTAGATACTGAAGTTTGTTTCTGATTTGCAACATTGTCTTCAACTATCATTCCTTCATAGAAGTATAAAAAGGATCTATAATCCTATGTTTTTTTTGACTCATCAACCTAAAATTTTGCATGCTCATCAAAATTTACATTTGCACTCTCCACAACTTTGTTAGTGTTAAAATTCAAACACTTATATGCCTCACTTCTAGTGGAGTATCCAATAAATACGCCTTCATCACTTTTTGCATCAAATTTGCCATTTCTAGTATCTTTTAGAATATAAAATTTACAAACAAATACTTTGAAATGTTTAACATTGGGTGAATGACCATACCACAATTCAAAAGATGTTGCATTTTTACCTTTCTTGACTTGAACTCTATTTAGTGTGTAGACTGTAGTACTTATAGCTTCTCTATAATACTTTAGTGCAACATTTTTCTCCATCATCAAGGTTCTAGCACAATCAATCACTGACCTATTCCTCCTTTCAGCAATGCCATTCTATGGTGGAGTTCTTGGTGTTGACATTTACCTTTTAATACCTTTGTCATTGCAAAATAGTTCAAACTCTCTTGATGTGAACTCACCTCCTTTGTTTGACCTTAGGCATTTCAAGTTCTTTCCTGTTTCCTTCTCAACTCTACCCAAATACCACTTAAACATTTGAAATGCATCATATTTTTTCTTTAGGAACATAGTAGTCATCATCCTGGAATAGTCATCTACAAATAGCATTATGTATCTATCTCCTAGGTAGCTTTTCACTTCTATTGGGCCACATAAGTCTGTATGAACTAACTCTAGTACTTCATTGGAAGTGTATGTTTTGCTTTTGAAACTAGACTTAATCATCTTCCCTAGTTGACATTGTTTGCACATTATGTTTTTAGGTTTCTTCAACTTGGGCAACCCTCTAACTTTCTTTTTCTTGTTGATGCTAATTAGATTATCAAAGTTAACATGACACAACCTTTTATGCCACAATCACACATCATCAAGTCTAACAAAAAGACATGTTACATCTTCCATATCAAGATTAAATAGATTACTCCTAGTTTTTTCACCCTTTCCTATCAGATTTCTATTAGTGTCATAGATTTTGGTAGTTTTATTTCCAAATTCAACTTTGCAACCTGCATTGCCTAACTGTGATACACTCAACAAGTTGTAGTTCAATCGTTCAACATAGTATGCATTATCACATGAAATTTTCTTTGTAAGTTTGATAGAGCCTTTTCCTTTGATTTGACATGGGGCATTGTTACCAAATCTAACACTATTTCCATCATATTGAGTAAAGGTAATGAACTTACTTTTATCTCCTATCATGCGATGTGAGAATCCACTATCTATGATCCACTTGTCATTCTTATTCATACAGGTAACCAATGTTGTTACTTCATTTTCATCTTTGTCTGATTCATCCTTCATGGTTAAATAGACTACTTCATCATCATTCTCATCATAGTCTTCTTCAACAATGTAGCATCTCTTGCCTTTCTCCTTGTGATTTTTGTTGTCATCTTCTCTTTTGTTCCTATACTTGTTTTCTTCTTTATAGTTCTTCTGTAGACATCTTGCAGCTATATAACCAACTTCATTACAATTGAAACATATGATAGGGAGCTTACCTTTGAATTTTCCTTTACCTTTATGGAATCTCCTAGCTATTAGTGCTTCCAACTGTTTCAAATCTTTGTCATCTATGCTGCTATAACTGGATGCATGTTTTCCTTTTCTTCTTCTCTTTCTCAATGTGTCCTCCTCAATGTCTTTTGTTGTCATCTTGGCCTTGAAAGAAGATTCAAGGTTCTCAAGTCTATAGTTGTCAAAATTGGATAGTTCAAATGTAGTTAGTCTTCCCACTATTCCTTCAAAGGTTAGTGTGTTCCCTTGTACACATCTAAGCTCTTGGATGGCTGAAACTCTTATAGCATAGGTAGGGAGTAGAGTTCTTAAGTAATTTTTGATAGCTATTTCTTCTTCTAATTGTCCACCTGGACTTCTTATTGCACTCACCACTTCTTTCATTTTTGCAACATATTGTGCAGCATTTTCACCTTCCTCCATCTTCATGTCATCAAACTTTCCTCTTAAGCTTTCTCTCTTTGCTCTCTAGAATTTTGATCTCCTTCATAGATATCTAACAAGGTTTTCCACATCTTGAATGCAATGTCATAGTCTTTGATGTCATCATATTCAACATAGTTGAGTGCAGAGGAAATCTCCAACATTGCTTGGTTATGCTCCTTCTTTTTGTTCAAATCATCTATAGTAAGAGGTCCAAATGGAGTTACATGTTCTTTTCCAATTGAAATTTGTGCATAGTCACCTATTGATCCAAGGTGCATTTACATCAGACTTTTTCATGCGACAAAGTTGTCTTTGTTGAACTTGGGAACTTCTCTCTTGGACATCTTGATCTTCCTACTTATAGTACCTTGAAACTAAATCAACAGATGGCTTTGATACCAATTGTTAGAATTGCTTTAGAATAACTGAGAGAGGGGGGGGGGGATTGAATCTGTTATTCAAGGTCCAAATGTCCTATTCAAACTTTTCAGAACCAATTCAACCATTCATTCATCCAAGCTTTAACTTATCTAATCAGCAAGGTGTTGTAAATCAACATGCAAGTATAACACGTAAGAAATCAACAAATGACATAGTGATTTACGTGGAAACCCAATTTAGGAAAACCCTCCAGTAACATGCTACTCAATTCTCATCCTTCTAAAGTGATGCCCTGTGAGAGGCCTACCCTATTAAAGGCTTACAACACACTATTAAATGTGACCTTGTTAGAGGATTTAACCACCCTGTTAGAAGTGGGCCTGGTTAAAGGACTTTAGAAAATTCACTTGGAATGTCACCCTGTTAAAGGATTTACAAATGGTTGTTAGGCCAACTTAAGTCCATAGAATTTTTAGATCTAATACAATTGGTAGAGAGTATTACAGAATCTTGATCAGACTACAACATACAACTTATCTTGCAGATCTCAAATCACTTATTAGCTCATACCCTTGCCTGGCCTTTAATCTCTACAACTCTTGACAACTTGCCCTCCTTTCAAGCTTAGTCCTCTTGAGTCTCCACACTCAATGTACTAGTGAAATCATCTCTTCATGACCACTTGTAGAAGTAGAGCCTTTGTGCTCTTCCTTCTCCTAGTTGTCTCCTCCTTGACACCCTTTCAACTAGTTCATAGATTTGGCTCTTCAACAGAAATAGTATCAATAGCTCTTTGCTTCTTGGTCTATAACTTCTTAAATAGAAGTCTTGGAGTACATTTTCTTGCTCAATTATTTCATTTTTCAATTTCAATTCACATGGATTAGGTAGGATTCATTGCATCTAACTCATATTTTGTTTCCTCTAGAAACTTCTTGATTAATTCTTTAGAATTCACCCAAAAATGGTTTACGTAGGATTCTGTGCCAGCAACTAATCATTCTTATCTTCCAAATCATTCACAAAATTCAATGTATCCACTATGGCGTCTTAGATTTAGCGAATCCTCATCTTTTGAAATAATGTAGTAGCTCAGCACTATTGAAATACTAGTGCTCAGTAAATACTGTGTTACTTGGCATCAACTGTATTTTTCCTACTGCTCGGCACCTGAAGATCACTTGGCACCAACTAAAAAATTTCTGATGCTCGGCACATGATCTTTACTTGACACGTGATCTTTACTCGACACATGAAGATCACTTGACACACACTAGAAATGTTTGTTACTCAGCTTCTACTAAAAATTTACTCAGCTTCAACTGACTTGCTCGACACTCACTAAAAAATTTAGTCTAAGCTTTACACTCAACCTTGTTACAACTTCTTCCTCTAATGTTTCTAAGTGTGACCAACCTCTGTATCTTTGAGTATGTCATCAATACATTACTTAACCATTGTCTTAATTGATCCTTGCACTTCATTACAACATCATAACTCAACCTTTCCCGTAGGTGCTCTTGTTGCATCTTGTTGATCAAATCCTCTTCATCAATCAACTAAGTGATAGTACTTGGATCTTATAAGAAAATATCATTCCTACAAATAGCAGGTTTGACATCAATGAAAAAACAATGATTAAAAATATTCTTTTACAACAATCTCCCTCTTTGATCTTCAACAACAATGAGCTTATCAATCAAATTTCCAACAATAATGGTGTTATGAATTCTCCATGTAGAGTTATATTCACTATTCAACATTGTTGGTTTATTTTCATATGCAAGTAATAAATTAAATAACAATATTCAGTGGGATAAAGTTTGTGGAATACTTATTTGCCCCCGACCCCTCCCCCCTAGTATTATCTATTTATAACATGAACAAGGTTATTCTGGAGGAGCTATCAATCAAGTAAATAATCCAATTGATTTTTATTTCAAATTGAATACTTTACCAATTATTGTATTTGATGTTAAGTTCCAACTTAAAGTGATTGTATTTATTTTAGATAAGGAAAAAATGATTATATATTTGTTCAAAACTTTAAAGTGAATATATTTATATGTATTAAATTCAATGATTAACATTTCTCAGTATTTGTCTTGTATTTATATGTATATATTGTCAATAAGTGCACTAAGTATTTAAATCAAAATGTATCCTACCAATCTAGATACACCATCCAAGCATGATGGAGGCATCAATTCAAATGTGCATTGTAGTACTCAAGGTAAATATTTTCTATTCAAATTTTTATTACTGAAATATTAATACAAGTAAACATTTAAAATCAAATTTGGTGTAGTAATAAAAAATTAATTATAATGTGGTGGGGTTAATAAAAGATTTTGTATTGTAGTTGCAGGGGAAGCAGAGGTTGTTCTTGATGACCATGTTGAGTTTCAAGCCACCAGGCAAGATGATGTGGTTGGACAAGGTAAAGAGTGCCATGTTTATGTTCTTTAAAGTATTGAAATACCTATAACAATTATGATAATATGTCTTTAATTTTACCATTTTATTTGTTTTTTAAATTAAAAGTGACCAAAAACAAGGGGGTCGGCCCTTAGCAATCAAAAGGCTAGTAACCAACACATTACCAGCCAGTAACAAAAATAGATAAATAGAACAGGAGTACTATTGTGCATTGTAGTATTCAAATGTGCATTGTAGTACCCAAGGTAAATATTTTCTATTCAAATTTTTATTACTGAAATATTAATACAAGTAAACATTTAAAATCAAATTTGGTGTAGTAATAAAAAATTAATTATAATGTGGTGACGTTAATAAAACATTTTTTATTGTAGTTGCAGGGGAAGTAGAGGTTGTTCTTGATGACCATGTTGAGTTTCAAGCCACCAGGCAAGATGATGTGGTTGGACAAGGTAAAGAGTGCCATGTTTATGTTCTTTAAAGTATTGAAATACCTATAACAATTATGATAATATGTCTTTAATTTTACCATTTTATTTGTTTTTTAAATTAAAAGTGACCAAAAACAAGGGGGTTGGCCCTTAGCAATCAAAAGGCTAGTAACCAACACATTACTAGCCAGTAACAAAAATAGATAAATAGAACAAGAGTACTAGCAGGCAGAGACTTATACCATAAACTAGAAAGCTAGAACCAGAAAGGAAACAACCTAGCTACTAACCACATAGTCCATAAAGGCACCCAAGCCTAATAAAATCTTAAATACAGTTGCTTACTAGCAAAACCATAATTGCCATAAAAGTATATAAAGTCTTTGGATCCTTAGATCCCCATAACTGAACAGAACTAAAAAAGACTTAGATTTCTTTTTTCCCTTTTCCCCTTGCATGAAGTAGAATCTGGGCCCAGTCATTGGCAAGAAACTTGAAGAGTAATTTCTTGTCCTCCATGTCCAAGCCAGCTTCCTCCTTCTCCTGTGCCAACAATTGGAGGGTAGTAGCAGAAGCATGAGTAACTTTAAGTCCAAACTTGGAGAAGGTGAAAAAACCCTCCTCCAAAGCTTTGACCCTTTCCTCTAGGTTCATGTAATGCTCCTCCACTGCCTTAGTCTCCTCTTTATGCTCCTCAACCTTCTTTGCAACAACCTCCTTCATTTTTTTTCCCTGTGGTTTATCCTGCAGCACCCGTGGGTTAGAGGAAATCTTTGAATTTTCCTTAATAGGGGAAGAAATGTTAATTGGGGAATTATCCTTTTTGCTCATCTCATTACAAAAAGTAATAGGTTTAAGTGAGAAGCTGGCTGAAACATGGGTTGTCTCAGTATTCCTTTCTTTGATGTCTGACACTTGAGTTTGAGTATCATCCATCAAAATGTTCCCAGAATTGAAACTTTTTTCCCCCTCCTCATTACCTTCATCCTTTTTGGAGTTGGAAATATTTTCCTCCTCCCTTCTATCATTGTTATTGCCTGAGCTATCTTCTTCAACTTCCTCAATAGGGTATCTGATGGACTTCTGCTTAACCCTAGCCTAGGACTGAGCTAACCTACCAAACCTTCTTCTTGCTTTTCCCCCAATATCCTCACCAGAATCCTCCCCAACAACCTCAACCACCTTATCAACTTTAATTTTCTTGTTTCCCTTTTGTTCTGGGGCTATGTTAGGTTTTTTCTTTTTCTTAGTATCCTTGCTAGGAGACGGCCTAGGAGTATAGATTTTCGTCCCCATATTGGAGCTTGGGGGGGAAATCGAACTATGGCGGGGGTTTTCCACTACAACCTCTCTGGGGGGACACAAAACTAAGTGGAATTGATAAAGATGGAAAATTAACCCCTGATGAATAATGGTGAAGTTTAAGCCTTCTCTTTTTTTCCCTAATATCATTAATCATATCCTCAAGCGAATGCAGAAGGAAAAATAGAATGGAAATGAAATCCCTATTTCTAAAGTGATTCAACAAAGGAAAATGATAATAATAGCACACTCCAAACCTACCTTCCAGTGTGAGATACTTCATTAGGACCAGACACACATAATCCTAGGGCTCAGGTAACTTATCCCTTTTAAACCCTCCTTTGTAGCGAATCGGCTCCTTATTCTCCGCAAAGAAGTTATTCATGCTAGCCTCATCTGAGACTTTAGTGACTTTCCTCCATTTTTTGCCCTTCACTGTGAGTCCTGTTGCCATGGCAATTACCTCCTCTGTGACTTGAAATTTAATGTCGTTGATTGTAACCTTCCTATCATTCCAATTATTCACAAATTGTAACACACAATTTTCATTGTACCCAGCCATGGACATCATATAGGGAAAAAAAACCCCTTCTTTCAAAAGATACTAGGTCGCCATCCTGTCCTTGAAGTTCTCTAATATCGTTGGTTCCAACCGATTCAGATCACCTCCCATTTCAATTCCTCCACTATCCGACCTCTCTTCCTTAGAAATATGCATCAGAATTTTATCACTTTCAAATTCTCTGTGGCTACTCTCTTGCTTAAATCCTTTGAGGGAATAGGGCTCAAAATTACAGACCTGTGTATGATGTACTCTAGAATCCCATAACATCTTATTATGAGATTCGTGGGTATTAAAAAAACTAATTTTCTCTCCTCGTCGATTTCTAACATCCCAATCCATAATATCTATTGTACTTCCTTTTGGAGAGTGATTCGAAGCTTGCCATGAGTTTGCATAATTATGAAAAGACAATTTCCTTAATTCATAATTACTCCACTTGTTAGTTGTACGGCCATATCTGTCTCTTATTTCCAAAATGTTAAAGTTTAATTTAGTGACAAAGTCCTCCATCTTGTCAAATTTGGCCTTTTAAATTTAGTGATCACCATTTTTAATTTTTCCACCTTTTTCCTTGAATATCAACATCCTTAGATTTTTGTTGATATCAACTAAATTTTCCCAGCATGTGATTGCCCTAACATTAAACCCCATGGAAGCTGCAGCATCTGCCACTTGATTACCCTCTCGGTAGATATGCTACAGGTGGACCATTCTCATTTCCTCCAATATAATTTTGATATCCAGGATGATATTTCTAATCTGCCATCTCAATTTTTCCTCCCCCTTTACCCAATCCATCACTAGTTTGGAGTCCCCTTCTATAGTTAACTCTAAAATGTTTCTTTCCCTAGAGAGTTGAAGACCCCATAATAATGTCATAGCTTCTACCACATTATTGCTACCAATCCCCACCTGGCTTGCATAAACCAATAGCACATCACCATTCCTATCTCTTAGCACACCTCCAACCACTCCCTGTCCTCCTTTCGCAGCTTCGTCAAAATTTAGTTTATACTATGTGATGGTGGGTGGTCTCCATATTGTCTATTGTCTCCTCCTCCTAGCGAAGTTATCAAATAGGAAGAAATCCTCTTGACAACCCCAATTCTCAGACACAATGCCTTCAAGTCTTCTAGGTTCCTCCTTTGGCATCTTGTATTTAGCTACCCTTATATTTTCCTTCAACAATTTGTTCATCACTCCAAAAACCACTTCAACCATTAGTGGATATCTTGTTATTCCTTTCTTTCCATATGTGTCAGCATACATATGGTGGGATAATCTTCCATAAAAGGATTAGTCTTGGATGATGGAATGGGCAATCCCAATTATCCACAAACTATCCCAAGTTATCTTTCATGACCCAAGCCACCCCCAATCTTTCCCAAACCTTAGTCCAGATGTCAACTGCAAACTGACATTCAATGAAAAGGTGGTAAATACTTTCTTCCTTTTGTTCACAACGGCAAAAACGGTTTGTTGTGTAGAATCCCCTTTTTTTCAAATTATCAATTGTTAAAAAATTTCCATGTTGAACTGTCCACCAAAAGAAATTAATCTTAGGTATAAGGTTACTGATCCATACCTTGCTCCACGTAGTTGGGCATAGTTCCTTATTGAACATTAAGGTATAAGTAGATTTGATAGTGAAGTTCCCATTTGGAGTTAAATCCCAAGCCATGATATCCTCCTATGGAAATAATGGGAGTCTCTATTCCTTTATTAGTTCTTCTAGTTCCTCTATGAGGATAACTATCTCCTGTGGATAGTCCTCCTCATACAGCTTCTTCCATCTCCTCCCCTAATCAATGTAGTCTCCCACTTTATTCCCTATGTCCTCCTTAAGGAGTTTCATTAAACCACTATATTTACTTAAGGCCAATGGTTTCCCATCCATCCACCTGTCTTCCCAAAACCTTATATTGAAGCCATTGCCCACAATCCACCTCAATCCTTTTCTTAGCAGCCCTCTATTTCTAACAATGTTTTGCCAGATCTTTGAACCTCCCGGGAGGTCATTATTATATAGGTTCCACCGAAAGGAGGTATTAGACAAATATTTAATTGTTAATACAAAGGACCTACCTTTGTAAAGGATAGTGAGATCACGTGCATGGGAAAGAATAAATGGTGATTATGTCATAGATATGCCTTTGCAACAATTTAAAGAAGCAAGGAAAATGAAAAAGTCAAAAAATAAATGATTCTCATTTATGCAACTTATTTGATAATGATTGGTGTTTATATCTTGATGTTTTTTATTATGTGCTATTGAATGTTCATGAACTATATAATTTGTTAATAAATATTGATGAATGTTCTATGTTAATGAATGCTATGTCAATGAATGTTATCATGTTTCAATGAATGGTAATGAATGTGTATTAATGAATGCTATTGAATTTTATGTGTTAATAAATGTTGTGATAATTCATGAATGTTACATTTTATTAATAGATGAATTAATTAATTAATTTTAATTTCAAGTGATGTTGGGGAGGGGGGGTTCAAATGAGATTCCACCTTTACGTGGTTGGCCCTGATTAGTGTATATGAGAAATATGTTAGCAAGAAATACTAATCTATTAAGAGAACAAAGCATTAACTAGCATAAAAATCATAACATATATGAGAGACAAAGTGAAACCCTCAAATGAGAATATGAGCCATAGAATGGCTCTCCCAATGAGGATGGTCACTTGATTTAGGGATGAGTCTAAGTAAAGGATTGGTATGTATTCTCAAACTTGCTCTATGCTTCAAGGGTGGGGATGAGTAAATGGCAAATTCGTAGCTTTGTGAGCTCTAAATTTGGCATTGTAAGGGTATGGTTTAAAGGCTTTGTTTCTCAAACTAGCATTATAACTTTGGCTTAAAGGTTGTGATGAAATGACTTGGGAGGGGATTCAATTTATAGGCAAAGGGCTTGAGGGATGGAGGGTCAAGATGCAAGGAGAGATGAAAGCTTAAGGAGGGCTAGGATGCACTCAAAGGGGAGCACATGGATTGTGCTTGTTTAGCACCAATACGGAGGTGACGCTTGTCACAAGGTGAGTGGATGGAGGAAAGGGCAAGGATGAGTCAACAAAGGAGGCTCTAGGCCTTAAAGACCCTCATAAATGGCTTGTAAGAGTCTTTATGGCTTTGTAAGAGCAATGAAGGCTTGGTGGTTGGGATATTTTGGAGGGAGTTGAGATTGTTGACTTTGCTTGGCTTAGGAAAGTCTTAAACTTGTTTAGGGAATGTGACAAGGTTAGGGGGGGGATTAGAGGTTATTTAGGATTAGACTAAGCTTCTTAGAGATATGCAAGTGGATGGAATTCAATGAGGGTGGGTGAGTTAGTGGCTAAGCTAGGTTAGTATGGGTGGATGGGGTGGATTAGGCTAAAAAGGGGGTTTAGGATAGTTTAGGGGTTATTAGATTTGAGGGCTTTATTTATCAAATAGATTTATTTAATAAATGAGGATTTTGGAATGAGGTAGAAGAATAGGATTAATTGATAAATAATAGGTTATTTGATTTATCAATTAGGACTATAGATGATTAATTAAATTAATCAGCTAGGGGATGGCAAAAGGATTAATTAAATAGGAATTTAATTGATGATGCCTTTAGAGATAACTAAATACGATTACTAAAGTGGTGTAATCAAATTTAGGTGTCTACAATTAGTAGAGAATGTTAAACTATTCTCAAAGCCAAGTGAATCTCAACATTAACCTATGATTGTGTGACAAATTTATAACTCTGCATAGGAATCTAACTATTTTAGACCATACATCTATGATAGTCCTCTATTTTAAAAAATGCAACCCTACAACCAAATACTTGTTTGTTCACACCTTGACACCTTAATTTTGGGCATCACAACTTTCTTACTCCACCTATATTTGTATGCATGTGCATCTCTAATGTATATATATATATATATATTTACAAGCATGTGCATGTACCTGTATGTGTATTTTCAACTAATCAATTTTGTGCATATCCCACACTAATGGCATACCACAAGATCACATTTCTTTGAGGTATTCTATTAAACAACTTACATGTCTTCCTTGTGTGATTTCAATATGCATGTTGTGGTAAATTAATTGCTAACATCACATTTTTAATGGTAAATATTTGGAGTAGGGTAAATGGAAGGTTTCTTTGTTTACTTGTATTTCAATAGGAATGTAGAAGTAAATATGGTTCTAGTTTTAGATGTTAACTATGACAATCTCTTGGTTTTAGGAAATGAAGGAGGTGCCTAGTTTAATATGAAATCTCAATTCATATGCATAGGACATTAGCTAGAGCTGAAAAATGCAATAGGTTTGCATTTTTGATAGAGGTGTTTAATTAGATATTTTAAGTTATAGACCATCACAAACATTGAAATTTTGACTCTTATAGGCGAGTGTAATATCCTTAGCATGCAAGAAAATCAAGACTTTTTATTTGTTGGCTTGCTAAGGACATTCTCTCAGTCATAGTTGCCAGAGTTCTAATGTTCATGATGGTTGATAAATTAAAAAAACTTATAGACCTATTAAAAAATGTGAATGTGGTACATTTTGCCAACTCCACCTAATGTCCATGCATATGAAATGCATCTGCACGTGCATTCTCGATTTAGAGTGGGGGAATCTTATTTTGGATGTGAGGGAGAGAAGCCAAAGAAATAAAGGACATGCACTAGAAGATGGGAAAATAATGTCACTTTGTAGGTCTGGAACCTTTTCTTAATAAGAACTATTTTGTCTTTATTAATTTCATAATAGTTAATTTTATATGGATTTCCTCTGATAGTTTACTGTGCTTCTTGGTTATTGATATTTAAAACCCTAGATGTAAATATTTATATTATGTTTTATTCATGTCTAATTAAATCTTCCTTACAAAAGAATTATACTTTATCTTGAACATTAAGTTATGTGTAGCACTATTTTCCACCATACACAACTTCTTGTTCTTTAACAATCCCTTTAAGTATGAAAATATATCTTCATAACAATTAAAATTTTAATGAGCTTGGATTGCCATAGAGAGATAATTGAGATTTGGAATCGATACATTTGTTCACAACAATTAAAATTTTAATGAATTTTCATTGATAAAGAAAGAGGTTTGTCCATTGAAGGAGTTTTAACATAATGCAATTGTTAATGTAAAAGGTTAATTTAATTTCATTAATTAAATTACCTTTACTCCCTTCTTAAGATTTCCCTTTATGCACTTGCATTTATATTTAATAATTAATTAGTAATTATTAAATGATGTTTACCTCTTAGGGTTTCCCTTTTAGGTTTTTTGTTCTCCTTCTATAAGGATTGATCTTTTTAATTTTTCTCTTATCTTTTCAGTCTAATAATATAGTTCTCATATTTTCAAAGGAAAACTCTTGCCACTTCTTTGTTTTTTCCTTCTCTATGATAGGTTCTTGCACGCAAGTTTTCTTTGGGTTTTTGTAGTTTTGTATTGTGTATTACTAAAATCCATCATGGTATCAGAGCTTGACCTATTGTAGCTTGTTTAGTATTTGGAGAGAAAAAAGAATGAGGGTTTAACAAAATAGATCTGGTGTTTTTCTCATAATTTCTATGAAAAATAGAGGGGTTTGATTTTGAAGCACTTTGAGGCCAAACAAACCTCATAGTT
The DNA here is from genome assembly GCA_028749045.1 of Cupressus sempervirens. Taxonomy (NCBI): domain Eukaryota; kingdom Viridiplantae; phylum Streptophyta; class Pinopsida; order Cupressales; family Cupressaceae; genus Cupressus; species Cupressus sempervirens. The sequence goes on along the minus strand of CM053793.1, from coordinate 198,368,635 downwards.
GGATCTAAAGGCATCAAAACCTCCCATTTTCATATAAAATTTGTCAAATTTGGACACAATTAGAATCTAAGGCAAAATAATATTTCTTTTAGATTATGCACATTTCTCAAGGTAGTGATTTTTTTTTTTTGATACACAAATTTAAAAATTGGCTCAAAAATCAAGAATTTTTTTTCATAAAAATCAAGATTTTTGGCATGCATATCAAGATTTTTGCCTCATAGATTGAGATTTTTGGCATGCAAATCAAAAATTTTGTATGGAAGTCAGGATTTTTAGTATGAAAATTGAGTTACTTTTGCACAAAAAATTAGTGCATTTTGGCACGGATCCTGAGGTGTGTGGTACTTGTTTGAGCTCAAAGTTAGATGATCTTCTTTTATCTTCCAAAGGCATAATTTGCTCGTTTTAGCCTCATTTTTTTATCTAAAAGAAGCGTCAGAAATCTCTTCTCAAGACCTATCAAGATTCTCTCTTATTTTCATTAGTGTTTATCCAAGGTACATGCATTTCTCAAATTGAAGCTTTTTGCCTGTTTTCTTATTTATGCATTCCTACTAGCAACTGGGGTTTAGGTTTTTACATTGTGGGGAGTGTTTTGTATTATTTTTTATGTTATTTACATTAGTAAACCATAAAAATTTTTAAAAACAATTCAACACCTTTTTAAAAAATGGTTGAGACCTCTTCTTGACTAGAAATTTTGACCCTCATTACTATCACACATGGAAGACCTTGATGACATGACTTCTCCAGTCAAAAGGATTGTGGTCTTGTTTAGCACATGAACAAGAGGGATGAGGTAATTGGAGTTGATTTATTTACAGGTTTCTGTTAGTCTATAGTTTCATCTTGATGGGTGTAATACCCCTCTAGATATGTGGACCAAGCTTGATGGCTTGTTTAGTAGAGTGAATGAGTTTAGGGCACTTCTAATCAAGGTAGAGGTTACATCTCTTGTCCCATCTTATTTTCCTTCTATTGAGGACTTCTTGATGAAGTTCAAACAAAAAATAACTTTATTGTAGGGTTGTGCGAAAACCAAGACTGACACTAAGTTCATTTACCCAATTCTTTCTAAGCTTCATGGAAAATTTTAGATTTTTGCTTCTACCTTATATTCTACCAAAAATGCTTTGGATAGTAGATTTACTATGCCATACTTTGAGGTTTATTGTGATCATTTGACTCAAGAGAAAGCTAAGCTCTCTCAATTGGATTCTCTCACAAGCTCACAGAATTATGCATTGGTAGCTCAACCATCTTCTAGGATGAAGGAGAAGACATAGAAATCACATTCTACAAAGTCTAAGATTGATTCTAGTTGTCACAATTCATCGGGGCCACCTCCTCCTAGAGGGGGTAAACCAAATCCAAAAATACTGAAGTGTGCTTATTGTAATAAGCCTAATCATGATGAGTCATATTGCCATGAGAAGAAATTAGATGGCTATGCCAAATAGGTTTTAGATTTGACTACTCTCCTTCATAAGAGCAACATTGATATTCCTTCTACTTCTCACAAATTGTCTTCATCATCATCATTTCATTTAGATGGTAAAGATATAGGAAAGGGTCATGCACTTTGTGAAACTTCTACACCACATCCTTCTAGATGGTTACTAGATTTAGGTGCTTCACATTGTATGGCATCTTCCTAGGATTTGTTCTCTTCTTTTGAAGCTTCTCCTACTCCACACATTTTGATGGGGAACAACACTATTATGATTGTATGTGGGAAAGGTTCTATTATTATTGATAATGGTACATTTCACAATGTACTTTGTGTTCCATCTTTTTCCTCTAACCTTCTCTTTATTTATCAAACTACACACAATCAAATAGGAAAGATAGTTGAGTTTGCACAAGATTTTGTGCACATCAGAGATAGTGAGACATGCAATATTGTTGCTATGGGGATTGTTGATCACTCTTCCTAGCTATACTCTTTCTCTCATTTTGGTCCACTATCTCCACTATCAGAGACTCACTCTCCTTCTTTATGAGAGACTACTAAGGTTAAGTTAGGTCATTTGAACTTATGTGTTGTTCCTAAGACTAGTGGTGTGACTTCTACACCTCCACCTCATGTTCAGATTCCATCTATTGCACATGATTACTCTTCAACATTGCCTTCCATTGTAGCTCTAGTCACCGATCCACCTACTACAATTGCTAAGGATATATCAAAGGTCACACATCTTCTCTCAAATCATAGATTCAACACACCTTTTATCCCACCTCCATTGGAGATTGTATTTCAGGATTCTCATACATTCTCCTTGAGAATCAACTAGGACTTCTAGCTTCACCTTACATTCATGGGTTTTACCCTTCTTGTCCACTGCCTTTGTTTCTTTTAGATTGGAGCCACATTGGTATGTTAATTGACACAGGAGTTCTGCCATTCTAGGGACGCTATGGAGTCTCGTGCTTCTATCATAAGGGGTCTTATTGTACTTATGGTCTTGAGAGAGTCTCTTGATATATTTCATTTGTGCATCCTTTTTTATCTCTTTTTGCAGTAGGGTTTTTCCCACTAGTTTTTCTCTATTTATTTGTTTCATAGAGATTTGGTTGTGATTGGGTGCCTCATGAGGCCTTGTTGCTGGGACCCAAGTTTGTTTTCTACATTATTTGTAGCTACATTGTTTCACATCTTAAGGGAGGTTGTTAGAGTAAAAGGTTATTTAATTTTTTTAATCAAATTACCTTTACTTCCTTCTTAAGATTTCCCTTTATGCACTTGTATTTCTATTTAATACTTAATTAGTAATTATTAAATGGTGTTTACCTCTTAGGGTTTCCCTTTTAGATCTTTTGATCTCCTTCTATGAGGATTGATCTTTTGTATTTTCTCTTATATTTTCAGTTTGATAATATAGTTCTCATATTTTCAAAGAAAAACCCTTACCTCGTCTTTGCTTTTTCTTCTCCGTCATAGGTTCTTACATGAAAGTGTACTTCAGATTTTGTGGATTTGTATTATATATTGCTCAAATCCTTTAGAAATTTCTTTTTCATATAGTTCAATTAGCTAGTATTAGTTTTAAACTTTCTATCATTCTAGTTAGAGGCGGTGTAAGCAAAACAATATTAGTTTTAGTCTCTCTCATAGCCATTTTCATAGATATTCTAAATCCTATTATAAATTTTTGACATCTAGATTAGTTTATATGATCAATCTTCATTAATAAATAAAAGATGGATCATACTTTTTTATGATAAAAGATGACCATTTCTTTTATGTTTTTATCTAGAAAACTATCTACAAGATTCTTACATTTAGGGTTTAGTGCATATGCTCCTACTCTTCGGTCATGATTATGGCATTTTTGAAAGTTCTATCATTGTATTTTCAAGTTTCAATTAATGGTTATTAGACTATCTATATTTTTAAATTAATTTATCATTGTCAATTAGTGAAGCCTTACGTGATATGTAGATTATTTTAATCAATCTTTCATGTCTTTAATTAAAATTGAAACTTCTGAATTCTATAGGAATGCTTTACTATTTTTGGCAATGTCTTTGGGTGTCAAAATAGCTAAATATGAGGATCTCTTAAAATGGGAGAGAAATATAAAATAAGATATCTTCTACCCTTACCAAGACACCTATGTTTTGGCTCCCAAAGTTCTTTGCAATGAAATTAAGATTCCTTCTTCTTAACTCATTTCATGATTTCACTTGATTAGGTGTCTTCACATATGATTCATTGTTTAATTTCTAATTCTTTTATGGCTAAGAAGAAAGTGTGACTTCGAGATCAATGCATGTGACTACTAGACCTTGAAAAATCCAAGTGCATTGAGAAGTTATGACTACATTAACATTTGTGTCACTTGTTGTTTTCATGTTGTTTGTGTCATAATTACTTGAAGACTCAATTTTCCATTACCCTCATCATTTCTCTATTTTTTCATATGGCCTTTGATCATACCAAGGATTCTCTTCTTATTTCCAATGTTTTTTTTTTTAAAGAAAAAGTGGCAAGCCACTATAATATTTATTAATCTGATTCAACAAGGTCAACTGGGAAACAATCGGTGAAGAAAACCTAGCATCGTCCCTAAAGTTTACATGTATGTATATATTAATAGCAAAAAATTACAAGTGGTTATCACCCATCTAAAGATAACCCACTCTAAACTTCTACATAATACAGATACAATAAGTTTGGCAGCAAATAGATTTAGAGTAGCAACATAAGAGATACCCCCAAATGAAAAAAAGGGTAATTTTCGAGATGAACCCTTAAAACAATGCTTTGCAATTCTGCCCAATCTGTAAGAAGATGAACAGAGGAGCCAGAGACCAACAAAGGGAATTCTGTAGTCAAATCATGAAATTGAACTATGTACTAGCCAATCTAAATCAGAATTTGGCACACCGATAGAGTCCCAAAGATTCTGTTCCAGTGGTTGTGGAGTTACTACCAATGCATTTAGCTGAGTGGGGGATGAAGCATTGGGATCCTATAGCAAGTAAATCATGGCATTTCCAACTGACAGGATTCTTTCCACCACTCGCTCACCCAAAACTCATGGATCAGAAGGCAAAGATTGTTTCAAATAATTGATATTGCCGTTATCTATGGTTTTCTTCATTGCCTCAAAAATAATATAATATTCATGCTTTTGTAGAATTTGAAAATGTGAAAATAGACCACCAACTAAAGCCATACCATTCCATAAATCATATTTCTACATGGCCATCTCCAACTTATAATCCAATAAGAAATGTGGCAAAATTACCTTACGAGCCAATCCTTGAAGTAACTCTGGAGATTGTAGAAGATCCATGGCATTGGAAAGGAAAATAGATATGACCTAGGAGGGATATAAAAACACAAGTGCTGAGGGATAGAGAAGCTCCTCACCAATGATGCACCAAATGGTTGAACTGACCGAGTGTGAGTTCAAAATGAACATTTGATACAGCACCTTATCCATTATATGCCTAGGAAGCACAAATTCATGTAAGGCCGGCTGTAGCCAAATTTGAAATTTTTTTGGCATAACTAAACAATGTTGCATATGACATGTTGTGCAAACCAAATCAATATCCCACCCAGAATTCATTTTTCAACACAATCTCAGCTTATAGACTGTATTTTCCTAATTAAGCCTTTGCAAATATTTTTTAAGATGATGCGAAGAGTCTTACTAAAAAATCAAATTACAACTTGTCATTAAATCTCTCCAGTGACGTCCTAATCTAGCCTGTAAATAGTACTACAAACATTACTCCTTAAATATTCAAATTTTTTCACATGAAGCAATTGACCAACATGACTTCAAAATTGAATATCATCAGATAATAAAAGATTTGGATCCTACAAAAAGTACTTTGAAAATCATATCGGTGTAAATGTTCTAAATAAAAGCATGCGACATTAAATTCATTATCATACAACACCAACTTATAAACAAGGTAACTCGGCATCTGATAAGCATAACTTGACATTAGAGACACTCGAAGACTTGTCATCTAAATAAAGATTCAGTAACTCGGCACTAAATACTTTTATGCCAACTCAGCCCCTAAAGGGATCCTGTATACTTGGTGCTATTGAAGAGCTTGGCACCTGAAGCTTGAAGAAATTGGCACCAGTTATCAGAATTTCAACTCGGCACCTAAAAGATCCTGTACTCTTGGCACTGCAGAATAACTCGACACCTATAGCGTGAAGAGCTTGGCATCTAAAAAAATGATCAAGCTCAGCTCACAATGAAAATTACTAAGGAGCTCGGCACCTGAAGGATGATGCATAGCTTGGCACATGAAACAAAATTACTTGGCTTCTTAAGATAACTTGCTCATCTCAAAAAAAAAAACTCAGCACCAGTTAACAGAATGCCAACTCGGCACCTGAAAGGATCCTATACTCTCGGTACTACAAAATAACTCGACACCTATAGTATGAAGAGCTTGACAGCTGAAAAATTGATTGAGCTTGGCTCACAATAAAAATTACTAAGGAGCTCAGATCCTAAAGGATGATGCATAGCTCAACACATGAAACAAAATTACTCGGCATCTTAAGATAACTTGCTCATCTAAAACAATACTACTATCAGTTGCTGCCATGTCATCATGAATAAGATTTTTTAAGACCTTGTGTTGCTCAATAAAAGATAGAGAATGAAAAGTAGAGACATTAACCCCATCACATCCCAAATTTGATGAAAAATCTACAACTTTATTCCCTTCATGATAAATATGCGAGAGGAAAACTTCCAAACATTCATCAAGGAGTCTCCAGATTTGATTGAGAACATACTTTAGTTTCCAGGAAATAATGCATCTATGAATACAAGCATCAATGATAACTAAAGAATCCCCTTCAATATGTAGCTTATTAAAATAGCCTTGTTTAGCTAATAAGAGCCCAGCCAACAAAGCATGGGCCTCTGCAATATTGTTTGTGTCAATAGGTAGAGGAGATACACTGATTGCAACAACCTTACCCAAGGAATTTTGAATACAAATCCCAAAACCCAAAGGACCAAGATTACCTCTAAAAGCACCATCAAAATTCAGCTTCCAAAAACTCGAAGATGGAGGTCTCCAACTGTTCTTTATGAGTAAGATCTGAGCTGGTGATGGACTAATCTTCCACCCATTAGGGATAAATAAAAGTTTCCATTCCTGGACAAGCTGTGAATCCCAGTGAGTCACAATTGGATTAAATTTAGTCCTTTTCAAACTAGAATTAGTCACTTCTGAGATAGAACTTTCAATACCATTTAAGACAATTTCTAATGGAAGGGATTCCTTTCTAAAGATACGTTTATTTCTTTCCCACCAAATAGCCCAAACTACCAAGGCTGGAACACATTTCCATTGGTTTGCAAATAATGATTTTTGATAAAGAATTGGCCAGGCTTGAAATAGATCCCAGAGATTGTTAGGCAAGGGAGTAGAATACTTAAGCTTGCTCAAAATAAAGCACCAACATTGATAAGCAAATGAACAAGAAACAAACAAATGATCCACAGTTTTGTCCTATTCCTTACAAAGAACACATTTAAATGGCTTAGCAATTTTTAGTCTATATAGTCTATCACTAGTTAAAATCTTGTGTTTTAATGCCAGCCATGCAAAATAGCCTACTTTAGGTAGAACTACCAAATTCCAACGAAATGAAAAAGCTCTGGACGTAGGTTTATTCAAATCACTATGTTGTAGAATTTTGTATCCCTCTTTCACTCAATATTTACCATCCTTAGCTGGAGCCCAAAAAATTCGATCTTGGTCATTAGAAAAGTAGACTGATCTTGAATTCAGAACATTTTGAAATTGATTAATTTCTTTAAATGGAAGAGGCAACTTATTTGGGTCTTTCCAAACTATTTTATTTGAAAATTCAAAAACATATTCCACATATTGATCAACTGGGTCCCCCGATGGATTTTCGCAACATGAATAATATTCAAAGAAATCCCACTTTTAGATAAGGGAATTTGACCATTCTAGGAATCATTCCAAAAGTTAATACTAATTCCATTGTTAACTTCCTAGGAAATATAGCCAATTATGATTTTTCGTGAAGCTATCATAAAGTCCCAAACAACCAAACCTTTTGGAGGATTAGAAATCATTAGGACTCTAGAAGGATCATTGTTATCTCAATATTTTTGTTGTATAATTTTACACCATGTGGACTGAGACTTGGAATACATGTGCCAAATCAATTTCCCACCAAATGCCTCATTTTTTAATGAAAAATCGTGGACTCCAGCTCCTCTGACATTAGGAGTGTGTGACATATCTTGCAAAGAGACAAGTGGAATCTTTCGAGAATCATCTAGGTTACCCGACCAGAGGAAACCTTTGATCAATTTTTGAATTGTAACTAGAACTTTGGATGGAATCTTAAGGACAGCAATAAAATAAATTAGCCATAATCATTGTGAAATATCAATGTGATAACATTATAGGATTCAACTTGCTTCTTACCTTTGATGATGATGAAGTTTACAAATTGGTTATATGGTTTTGGCATATTTATCACATTATTACAAGAATATCTATAATTAGCCTTTACATCTTTCCTAAAGATTCACCACTATCATAGTTAGGCAATGGTTATCTAAATGTCGTATTATCATTATTTGTCTTATGTCCATCAACTTAAATTGTGTCATCATCTATCAAGTCTTGTACAACCTATTTAAGCATCATACAATCATTATTTTTGTAATCCCTATTACAATGTTATTCATAATAGCGAGCATCATTTTTCCATTTCAGATTTATTGGAGGTTCAAAGGGTCTAGCCTCATGTAGTGTGATAATATTATTGGTAAGAAGTATGCATAGTACTATCTCAAGCAGTTCCCCTAAAGGAGTTAACTTTCTCTTTGGTCCAAATATAAAAGGAGTTTTTGATTTGTTTGATTCTTGATTGATCTTGGGTGCAAATATAATATTAGGAGTACTAATTGTTGTATGACTGGATATGTTAAAAACAAGTTTCTTTGATTTGATTTTGTGAGTATCTACTATGCCATCATTTACTATATTCTTGTTTTTTGTTCCAATACTTCGAAATTGTTGTTATTGAAACTGTTAGAAGACCCATTGGTATTTTTATATAGCTTGATTTCTCCCTTATTAATAAAAACATATTCAATCTTAATAGTGTTTTTAATTATTCTATCAAAAGTATAAGGATATGATTGAGAATGAAAGTTTATTTCAAGCACAAGATTGTTGATGAAAATGTGCCGCATAGTGCAAAGAACCAATTCAAAATAACATGCATGTCTCACTCCATGCATGATGATTTTTTTTTTTTGAATGCATCATTTTGTCAAAATTTTGATAGCAACCTAAGAATGATCGACGACAAAGCAGTGGGCATGATGAACATTTTCGATGATAACTGACAGACTACTATCAGAAATCTCTGGTAGATAATCATCAATTATATATAAATACCATCACATGGGCATCACAATTGTGACACCAAAATAAGTTCTGATGATATCTTGGTCACCTCTCCAACCATCTTGTAGGTCCTTTTTACCTTAATATTTTGATAGTATTTGACATCACAATTATGATGAATATCCTTGTTAGTATTTTTGGTAGCAAACGTGTGGCTATAGGTGGTGTGGCTAGTCTAATGATTTTCTATCATAATTGTGATGGCTAGCCATAAGAAAAAGTGCTCAAATGTACTAGTGACACTATTCTTGACTCTTCTTATAAACCTTCTCCTCTTGATATTATAGTTAACTCAAATATATGGATTCTTGCTCATACACTCTGCAATCTAAGTTGTTATTTAAAAGTGAAAGTCATTTATATCATCCTCATGTGCTCTATTGTAAACCCTAATATGAGAATTCAAATTCAAATTATATATTCTATGTCTATCTTGTACTCCTATCTTTGTCTTACATCATTCTTGTTAGATGTACCTTGTAAAAATAGAAGTCACAAATGTTCTATGACTTTGATGGCTTGCACTATTGGAAAGAATTGAATTTGAATTCTTTCATCTATTCTTGATGTGACAACACTTTCACTATTAAATGCAATATCAGGTGTGATCCACTTTCTTTATGAGGTGCCAATCACATGTATCTTACCTCTACACTTCCATCCTAGTGGTGTGCCATATTCATTCTTTACATTGGTCAGTCATACCAACATGTATGCTTGCTTGATATCATTCTTTGTACTTATCATGATTTCATCTAAGTATGGTTTCTCCCTTTACTACCTTATCTTGGCTTGTCCTTCTTACTTCTCTAGTCAAATCTATGAGATGGAGTTGCACTTATGTGCTCAAAAATCTTCATTGGTCATGACATAATATGGGTCTATGTTCTGTCATCATCTTGACATCATTGAAAACCAAATCATAATTGGTCACACTAGTACCTTCATCGGTCTAGCCCCTTAGATTTTGATAGCTATACCAACACAACCATCTATCCAAACTATTGAAATGTATTAAATCAAAAGTACCACACAAAGTGTTCATTTCTTCCCCAAAATAATTTTAGCCTTTAGCATCATACATTAATCTTTTGTTTACTATATTATGTGAGCCAAATAATATTGGTGTTTTCTTTGTAGATGATAATGTTAGCTTGTCCATTTTGTGTTCTAGTATTGAGATCACCAACAAGGAGAACATACCCCTACTATGAAATACATGAGATCCTTCTTTAAAGAAACATAAGGATCTTTTTGTTCTAAACCACACTATTTATAAATTTAGAAACCTATAGGGCAAAGTAACACACAATTATCCTAAGAAATCTATAATTTTCTATGATCTTGAACCATATGAATTATTTATTAGTGTCTTCCTTTTCTAATTTAATGACATGTCCTTCCTTTCCTTTTAGTAGAATCATTATGCCTCTATGACCTTTACCATTTCCATCTACCTCATTCCCCACTACCAACTTCCATTAGCCTTCAAAAAATGGATTCAAGGTAGACTTCTTCCAGGATTCCATTTAAGAAAGCTGATTTTACATCCATCTAATGTATTTTGAATCCTTTATGTGCATCATATGCTAGTAGTATTCTTACTCCTTCAAGTCTTCCAATAGGGGAAATTTTTTCTCCACAGTCAATATCTTCTTCTTGTTCATATCCTTTACATACTAGCCTTTCCTTGTTCCTTGTTACTTCTCCTTTCTCATTTAGCTTATTTTTGAATATCCATTTTGTACCAATCACGTTCTTATCCTTAGGTCTAGGTACAAGAGACTAAGTATTATTCTTTTCTATTTGCTCAATTTCTTCATTCATTACCTCTATCCAACCTTCATTTTCTAAAGCATCTTTTATAGATCTAGGTTCAAATTCACTAAGAAAGAAAGCAGCTTTTAATTTGTTCCTTGTTGGTAGGTCATCTATCTCTCCTCCAATTATTTGTTCAAGTGCATGATGTCTTCTTATATATTTTTCAAGTTTTGTTCTTTCCTTCTTGTTTCTGAAATAGGTTCACTTAGTTCTCCATGATTGTAATCTTCTACCTTTTTCTTAGGCTCCTTTCTCTATGACTCAAGTTCCTCTGGCTGATTTAACTATAACTTAGGTTGTATTGCATGTGACTTGGGTCACATTATCTAAACTTACTGCAACTCAGGTTGTGTTATTAGTGACTAGGTAGGTTCACTTTTTTGTTGTTTGGCTTTGACTATTTATGGTAAAGTCTCAAGTTCCTCCTCATAGTAAACAAACTTGATGTAGTCTCATCAATCTTCACTTGTGCACTTTCTATAACTTTGTGAGTAGCAAGATTCAAACATTTGTATGCCTTACTTTTATTGGAGTAACCTAGGAATTTACCTTCATCACTTTTTGCATTAAGTTTTCCTTTCCTTGTACTTTTCAAGATATGGCATTTGCTTCCAAATACTTTGAGATAAAAAAAACATTAGGCTTATACTCATAACATAGTTCACGAGGTGTTTTGTCTGTTCCTTTCTTCGATTGACTGCAATTTAGTGTATGAATTGGTATGTTGATCGCTTCTCTCTAGTATTTTGGTACAACATTTTTCTCAATCATTAGTGTTCTTACACACTCCATGATGGATCTATTCCTTCTTTCTACTATAGTATTTTGTTATCTAGTGCCCTAGGTGTTGATACCCATCTTTTGCTTCCTCTTTCATTTTAGAATTCATTGAATTTATTTGAGATGAATTCACCTCCTCTATCTAATCTTGGCAATTTTAAATTATTTCTTATTTCCTTCTCGACTCTAGCCAAATACCATTTTAAATTTTGAAAAGCATCAGATTTATCTTTTAAGAACATTATAGTCATCATCCTAAAATAGCCATCAAAAAATAGAATGAAGTATATTGTTGACCTATCTCTAACTATTTTAGTCTTTTAGTGTCAAACACTTAGTCATATACAAGTCAGAGTTAGTCGGTCATCACTATGATTGAATCTAAATAGGTCAATTCATGTGATAGATTTGTAAATAAATGTGTATATACTGAGCTCTATAGGAGTCAAGTGAGCCTTTGGTTACTGAGTATTTTCAATACAAGGAAAGAATAATGATTACCAAGTAGTTAGAGCATATTGATATCAAGTGACAACAACAAAATAGTAAATGCCAAGTACAGTAGAGATCAAGTGACAATACCAAGAACAGTGAAGGTCGAGTATCAAAAATAGTTTGTGCCAAAATATAGAGAATTAACATTCAAGTTAGGAATGATGCAAACTTTGAGGTGAATTGTTCTAGGCCAACATGGACAAGAAATTTAATATTTGTAGAGGTTGTTACAGAGATTATTACACATTTTATGACATGGATTGTGAATCCCTATAGGCGGTGAATAGCTAATCAAAGGAAAAGTGGAAAAGTCTAGAAAAATCTTTAGAGATCTTTAAATAGAGCACATCAAAACCCTATTTGATATATGGAGAAAATGAGCAAGTAAGCTATTTTGTGTAATCATAGAGTAGATCAAGTGTGATAATGCAAACATTGCATGGGAGGTAAAAGAGTTTAGTTATGAAGAACATAGGAAGCAACCTTGTAAAGTAGTGAAGGATAGTAAAGCTATATCAGATCATATTGAAGAGAGAAAATTTGAAAATAGCTTATTAGAAGTAAATCAAAGGTTAGGTACTAAATCAGTTTTAACAAATTAAGGGATAATCTCTTAACATAGTGGTTTTAACAGACCTTTTTAAATCTCTTAACTGAGTCCCTACTTACGTGTAAAATCCTCTCACAAGGTGAGACCTAAAAGTCTCAAATGCCTTTAATAGAGCAGACCCCTTATAGGCTAGATCATTAAAAGTGATTAAATTGTAACCCTGACTAGTTAAATTTTATTACTATAGTAGTGAAGATTTGTGGGTGTCATCCCCACCCCAATTTTACCTTCACCTTGGAGGGATTCTTGGTAACCAAATCTTTGTATTATTTGTTTTCATTTCATGCATTTGATTTATAGTTAGATCTACATGTTACAAAATTGATTTTACAAGTTATGTCATGCATGCATTAGATATGAGATGGTAAATGTGGTGAATGCACTAAAGTTGTGTTAAAAGATAAAAGTAAAAGTGTTATAGATCTTGATTCACACCGCTCCCCCCCCCCCCCCCCCCCCAACCTCTCTCAGTATTTTAGTTTCCTAATTAATACTTTCAAAGGTATATGTCTCCATAATATCTTTCTATAACTATTGGTCCACAAAGATCTGTATGAAATAGTTCCAAAACTTCTTCAAAATTGAAAGTCTTACTTCTAAAACTTCTTTTACTCATCTTTCTAATGGGGAGCTTCTTCAACTAAGAGATTTCTAGCTCTTCTTAGGATACCCTTAGCCCACTATAGGGTCTACTCTCCTAACCCTAACTCAGAGGATCCCTCTACAATCTGCTTTAACCAAGGAACTCTCCACCATTCTTCCAATTCTTCCAAATACCTTCTTTGACTTAGAAGTACAAAAATTCCCAAGAACACTAAGACCCCCCAAAAAAATTTGGAACACTCCTAATGGTTTTTTCAAGGCATTCCTCATCATTCTACACCATTCTTTTGAGATTCTTGTACCCAAATCACAAAAGTTGCCTAGATAGGCCTTGTAGCTCTAAGAGCCCCTTTTAGCCCTCCTAGAAACAAGGAAAGTTCTATAACTCACAAAATCCCTTAACAAGGCACTTTGGAATATACTAGAATTTTGTTTCACATGACTAACCCTTGAATATTTTGTGGGTCTTGGCCTCCAATGACATCCATATAGTACAGATTTAGAAAACCCTACTTTTAAGGGTTTTAAGGGCAATGTTACAATTCCTCCTACCACATCTGTGAAACTCCTTATACAACTTCATCCTTTGAGTTCTAATACCTTAATACAATATTCCCACATTTCCAAGTCAAGATTTCTCCAAATGAATGTGTTGTTCTTCACAAATTGGTTTACGAGCTTCTCCTTTGCACCTTACCAAGCTTGTCTACTTGCCTAGGGCTTGCTTGTAAAATAGAGAAAGGCCTTACACAAAATCCATCAGCCATATTTAAAATATATATATATATATATATGCTATTTCTTGGTCTCCAAGAGCCATGTTGATTAGACCAAGGACACTCAAGCCATATCCCTTTTCATGTTTCACTAATCAAAAGTGGACAACAAGATTAACAAAAATAAATAATTTTGTAAACCTTATAGAATGCTTACTTGAAACCAAAACATTTGCACATAGAATTAAAGCATGGAAAAAAGATCCTAATTCATTAGTAACAGTTCTCTATTCAATTCAAAATCCAAAACTAGACTTTGAATGCTTAAAAATTGTCATGTACTAGTGTTGTCAGTACACCCAACTATCCAAACCCTGGAACTAAGCTGGAAAAGTATTAAACAGACTTCTTTTTTCCTCCTATTCTATAGTCCAATCCATAACTACCCCAAGTCATTGGTTTCCAAAACTACCTAAAAAGTTGTCATGCAATTTTCAAAATTGCAAAGTTGTCAATGCAACTTTTTGACAACTTTTGTAATTTTTCTCCTAGACTCTCCAAAATTGCAAAGGATGTTACCAATCCTCCTAAGATGACCTTAGAACTTCTAAGGACCACCTTTACATATCCATTTCCTCCTTTTAAGGAATTTTTCCTCTTAGAGCAATTTTTCCAATTCCTAACTATTAGGACCTATTTGACCAAACTAGACTCCTCAACCAAAACCCACTGACTCAAACCTCCTAAGCACACCTTGGAACTTTATTTTTAGTCATTATTAACCCCATGGTTAGTTATACCACTTACAAACCAAAAACTAAACTTAGGGTTTGACCTTGCTCTAGGTGCTCCTGCATCACTTTCCAATTCGACATTGTTTACACATGGTCATCTCAAGTTTCTTCATATTTGGTATGCCTCTTACTCTTTTGTTCTTGCATATGGTAGCCAAGTTATCAAAGTTAACATGACACATCATTTTATGTCATAGCCAACTTCCCTTAATTTATGACAATAAACATGTATTTTCAGTGAGATCTAGGTAAATAAAGTTACCTTTTGTCTGATTGCCAATCCCAACTAGGTTTCATTTACCATCCAATAGCTTATCTTTTCCATTCATGAATTCTACCTTATATCCAATATTGTTCAGTTGTGCCACACTAAGTAGATTATGTCTTAGTCCTTTAACCCAATAGGCATTGTCACATTTGATTCCTTTAGTTAGTCCTATGAATCCTTTTTCTTTTACATAATATGGTTCACTATTTCCAAACCTAACACTTCCACCATCATAGTGTTCTAAATGTTCAAACTTATTTTTGTCACCAATCGTGTGATGAGAACAACCACTATCCATGATCCATGAATCATTTTTGCTAACATGAGAAGTAAGTGTCATCTTTTCATTTTCCTCATTACCAAATTCATCCTTAACAACAATATAGACTACTTCATTATCATCACTATTAGAATCTTTAAAAATGCAACAAGATTTCTTACCTTTCTCTTTATTTAAGTCCTTGTAGTTCTTGAAGTATTCCTTTCCTTTTAACCTACTATTTCTTCTCTCATCTTTATTTTGTTTGTTTGGACATCTTGCAACAATATGACCCACTTATTTAGATGAAAAATAAAATAATGGAATTTTGCCTCTAAATTTACCTTTCACTTTTGATACTCTTTTTGCAAGAAAAGCTTCAATGACTTCAAGGTCTTCATTTTTATCATCTTCTTCTTCACTATCAACCTATTTTCCTTTTGTTTTTCCTCCTTTTCTACCAAGAGTCATTTTGGATTTGAATGCAAATTTAAAGTTGCTACTGTAGACACCTAAATCCTTTAGAAAATAAAATATTTTTATTTTTTGAAAAAGTCCCTAATGACATCATCATTTATTAATTAATTAATTATTTTATTTATTTATTTATTTATATGCCATTAAATCCCTTTATCTTAATTAAAAATATTTAATTAAGGAATCCCTCCCAAAAATGTTTAAATCTTATTTAAACATTATTTTCTTATTTATTAATTATTTAATTAATAAATTGACCAAAAATCCAAAAATAAATTATTTATTTATTTTTTGCCCAAAACTTGGCCAATTTCCTTAAGATCACTAACCTCTTCCAAAATCTTCTAATCCTTCTTTAATTTCGATTAAAGGCTAATCCCATCATTTCCTAACCCTAATCCCAACTCAAAATATTTAATTAAGATTAAATATTAATCCTTATGTTTATTAAAAATATTTTAATAAATATCTCCTCAACCCAAACCCTTGAAATAAATAAAACTTTATTTATTTCCTAAAAACCTTATTTATCCTCATCCTAGGAAGTTCTAGACTCTTCTAGAAAGTCTTCATCCTCATCCAAAGCCTAGACTCTTCTAGAAGATGTCAATCCTTATCTTTGACCCTAATCCTAATCCCCCCCTAACCTTGTCACATTCCCTAAACATGGGTTAAGACTTGCTAACCCAAGCCAAAGCCAACAAATATCTCCACCTTCACCCACCCTCATTAAATGTCATCCACTTGTACATCTCTACCAAGCCTAATCTAATCTTAACCCAAGCCTAATCCAAGCCTTAATCATTTGCATATTCCTAAGTCAAGCTTAAGACTTTCTTAATCCAACCCAAGTCAAAATATCTCAACTCTCTCACAAATATCCCAACCATAAAACTTTATGAAGCCTATAAAGTCATAAATGACTCTTACAAGCTCATTCATTTCTCTTACAAGCCATTATGAGGGTATTTATGAGCTTTGAGCCTCCCTTGTTGACCCTTCAACCCCTCTTGCTCTAACCAATGACCTTGTGACATGTGTCACTCCCTGATTGGCTGTAAAAAAGCACAATCTATGTGCTCTCCTCTCATTCAATCTAAACCTTCCATAAGCCTTCTCCCATCCTTGCATCCTAGCCCTTGATCCCTCAAGCCCTTTGCCTATTTAAGGAATCCTCTCCCAAGCCATTTAGCACAATCACCCATAGTAACAAAGTAATGCCATTTTGATCATGAAGTAAAGCCATAATGCCATTTTTGAGATCAAGTTTTTACATCAAAATTCCATCCATCCACATCCAAATTCCAAGAATCCATTGAAGCTATTTTGAGTACCTTGAGCATACATCCTGTCTAATTAGACAAAGCTACTCAACAAGAGAGCTTCTCATTGAGAGAGCCCATTAATGGCTCATATTCTCAATTAAGAGCTCATCTTAGTCTATCTTGAAGTTACATTTATTTAGTTTTGTGAATACTTTTGATTTGATATTTAGTGTTCTTTGCATTACTAATCCTCGTATACAGCTAGGATTAAGAGCATAGTTATCAAAGTTGTCTAGTTCAAAAGTAGTCAATATTCTCATAAGTGTATCCATGTTATATCATTTTTTTGGTTGCATCTCATCTCTTGAATTGTTGAAACTCTAATTGCATAAATGTTAGTGTAAATAATTATTATTTACACTTTACTTAAGTTTACTTAGGATAAATGCATTATTTTATTATTTCTTAGGTTAGACACCTAGGAGTTTGCATACTCATATGAGTTGTCTTATTGACAACATAGGAGTAAGAAACTCTAATTTAGCACATGGTGTTTACAACACTAGAGTTTGCATAGTTAACTGAGTTGTCATGTTGACAACATAGTTGTTTACACTCTTAATTAAGCACATGGTGTCTACAACATAATTGTGCGTAACACACCTTTGTAGGCTTATCCTCTCATCATTGCACTAACTCTTGTGCCTAATGGAGGATAATCCATTACTGGTGGATATGCACTTAGTTGTGAGGCTTATCATATTGCTACTCCTTGACATTCTAGATGCATCTTAGAGGCCTTTATATACAGGCACCTCTAGTGTACTATACAATCAATTGAATATCATATTGTTATTCTAATCATACTCTATTGGTCTATTTTGTGTTAGTAATTGTACTTCTTGGTATTGGGTGATTTTTCCCTAAGGAAAATTATTACATGGTATCAGATCCATAGGAGAGTCATTCATAGCCATTGGAGACCATTCTTGCTTCACCTCTCTAAGGACACTTCGATTCAGATCTAGAGTATCTGCAGCTATTGGGAGCATCTAGAGCCAAAGTGGACCAAACCATTGCATATGGAGCATCGATTCGGTGAAAATTGACTATAAATTTTCCTATATTAGGCCACAGTCAAATTTGAGGCAAAATTTTTTTGCAAATCAACATCTGACGGCCCAATTTGCAAATATGGTATGGTCATTTTTAGATTTGTTTAATTTAATTTTAGATCTATTTTTTCTACATTATTCTACAATTTTCTCTGCAATTATTAGATTTCTATTATTGCTCAAAAAAAAATTTATTGTTGCTCGAAAAAAATTCAGCCTATCAGGCCTGCAAAGAATTTTTTTTTTGCAGGAACCAGGTGGTGAAATTCTAGCTTTTTGCAAGAACCAAGTGGTGAAATCCCAGTCCCCACAAGGAATATTCTCTAATATTTAAGAATATTCCTCACTTAGTGATCATCACATATTTTCTAGCAATATAACTAGCAAACTGCACTTAAATTTTTGGCAACACATTTTGGCTTCACATAATACAGTGACTCTCAAAGCTGACTCCATTACTGTGTGTATTTTTTTTAAACAATACCAATACTCTTTTTCATGGTAATGTGGGATTATTATAAATCACTTGCTAGCCTTTAAAAGTTCTAACAATGGCCAATCACATCTTGATGCCACCTTCTCAATTTCCTAGCATCAGCCCACAAACAGCCACCGCTGGCCAAGTTGAATTTCCCTGTTAAAGACACAAGGATATCTGACAGCCTAAAGTCTACTAATGTCAACAACTTACTGACATTTGTGCTAATTTTTTACTAGCCAAATTGATTTCATGACACCACCACATGGCCTATTCAGACCTCACCCAATTAGCGAGCCAACTCAATCCCTCTATGGCCACATCACCCCCTATGTGGCATCGCCATGTAAACTACAAAATAGCTACTCCTTCCACATGTACTTGTGGCCAACTCAATGCCAGCTTATCTCATCTATGTTGACCTACATAGTCAAAGTGCCAACACAATGTACAGTCAGTGACTGTACATCCACATAGATGCCACATCATAGCCTAGTCACCTATTGATGTCACCATCTATATAGATGATGTCATTAATCATACACTGATGTCACCTACCACATCACCTAGGGGCTATTTTTTCACTAACGTCAGCGGACCCCATTATTAAATTTGATAGTCATCTGACCATCATCTAGAGGCTAAATTGAACTGTTGTGATAGCTATTAGGACATCAAATTTAACATCGCAGTTTGGTGGTCACACCCCTCTCTAGATTTAGTTTTGATTTGATAGTCTGACTTTGGGAGGCCATAACTTAGTCATCTGGGCTCCAAACTACATGCAATTTTTTTAATTTTGGGTAGAATTTCTTGAACTTTTCAGTAGTGCTATTATTTTCTAGTTCAAGCACACAAATTTGTCAAAAACTACAATTTTTGGTAACTATACTTGCCCAATCCTACTTTTTGAAACTTCAATTGCTTCGTACACGCTCTTCTAGACTCCAAATCAGGTTCCATTTTTTTGAAAGTGTATAATTTTATGTCTACTTTCCATATCTGCAATCAAATTATAGGCTCGTGTGCACAAAAATATTACTTTCAAAATTAGGTCCTTTATTTACATTATATTGCTTTAAAATTGTTGTACATTGCTTAGTTTTAGATTTGGCCTCCAAAAGGAGGTTGTAAATGGAAAATTAGAAGACCACTAAGGCCAAAATTAACAAGTGGATATTGTAATTGCACTAAGTATAAAGTGCCAAAATCTTTCATTTGGGGGGGTGGGGGGAGGTTTGATTGAGTGAACAAGGGGGGTGTCTCTTGGTGTTGTGTTCCTCTTTTCCTATTGTTATCTTTCATTTCTTGCATCATGGGAAATCTTAATGTTCCAAAATTAACACCACACAACTATGCCACATGGTCTCTTAAAATATGGTGTAAATTGATGCATGATGAAGTTTCTCTGTATGTTGATGGTACCTTTCCTAAACCAATAGGTGATAAAATATCTCAAAGTGATATCCATGCTTGGGAAAGGTAGATAGGATAGCCCTAAGTGATATTAGGATGGTAGTTGAAGACAAAATCCTTTATCAGACCATGAAGTATAAGACATCCAAGGAAGCTTGCGATGCCCTCAAAAACCTATATGGTAAAGTGACCGAGGAGGATGTTTACAAAATTGAAGATGAGCTTGTCTCCCTAGATCCTAAGACCTTTGATTCAATACATGATTTTATCATTAAGGTAAATGAATTAAGAACAAAGCTTGATGATTGTGGTAGTCCTATTAAAGATGACAGGTTAATCTATCTCATTCATGATAAACTGCCATCTGAGTACTCCATATTTTTTTCTTCTTTCAACACCACAAAGACTACATTAGGGGCTACCTATAAGAAAATCAATTTTGATGATTATGCTCAACTTTTAGAGGATGAAAAAACTAAGTTGCAAACAATGGTGATTCTCAAGTCATCAAAGTGTAAGGCATTGGTGGCTAATGATGAGGGTTCTCAAAATTTAGTTGGTCAAAATTCAAATAAAATAAAGGGCAAGAAGAAAAAGTGGAAGAACAACAAACAAGAGGATATAGAAAAGTCAACACCAACATCAAATCAACAAGGCAAGTCTTTCTCAAATACAAACAAGAAGGGGGGAACTAATTAGGAGAAGAAAAATTATGCCTATTGTAAGAAGATGGGTCATGATGAACATTAGTGTTATCATAAATAGATTGATGAGTTAAAGAACATCATGAAGAAACACAATGTTCCACTGCCTAATGCTTATAAGGAGAAAGGATCTTCATCTTCAGATTCTAAGAGCAAAGGGCATTCTTTACTCACAAACACTATTAGTCAAGGAGAATGGATCATTGAAAAAGGTGCCACACATCATATGGGTGTGTCAAACCAAGATTTTTCTTCCATGACACATTCAGAGGTACCACACATCTTTGTAGGTGATGATACTAAGGTGGAAGTTGAAGGTAAATGAGAAGTTGAGATGACAAATGGAGTATTCAAGGATGTTCTATATGTTCCTAAGCTTACCTCCAACCTTCTTTCAATCTACCAAATGACACACTATGGAGATGGAAAAAAAGTTGAATTTCTTCTAGATTCAGTGGTAGTGAGAAGCTTCAAGGATGACTCTATGATCGCAATAGGTGAAGCCAATCATGATTCAAGGCTTTACACTTTCTCCTCATTTGTGTCAAAATCAAATGCACAAGCCTTGTTATTTCATTCAAATATCAAAAGTAAACTGTGGCATGAGAGATTTGTACATCTCAACTACAAATATCTTGAGTAGCTTAGCAGGAAGAAAATGGTCAATGGTCTACCTCAAGTACAATTTTTAGAAGGTGTTTGTTCAGTGTGCTCAATTGGGAAGCATATAGAAAAGATGTTAGAAAAGGGAAAGTCTTGGAGAGCATAATGTGTTCTTGAATTAGTTCATAGTGATGTAGCGAGCCCATTTCTAGTGCCATCATTTGGCAAGTCTCACTTTGCACTCACCTTCATAGATGACTACTCTCACTTTACTTGGGTTTTCTTCATGGCTCATAAGGGTGAAGTGTTTGAAAAATTTCTCTGCTTCAAGGCTCAAGTGGAAAAGTAGTCAGGAAAAGCCATCAAAGTTCTTCGAACAGATAACAGGGGGGAGTATGTGAACACAAGACTAATAGACTTTTCACTCAACAGGGAATTGACCTTCAACATTCACTACCATATATGTCATAGTAGAATGGTGTTGATGAAAGGAAAAATAGAACTCTCAAAGGGATGATCACTTGCATGCTACTAAACAAGTCTCTTGATCAAATCTTTTGGGCTAAAGCTATGAATTGTGCTAACTATATTTAGAATAGGAGTCCTCACAAAGCTTTGGATGGTGTCACTCCTTTTCAAGCATGGACTAGCAGGAAACCTATGGTTAAACACTTCAGAGTCTTTGGTTTTCCAACATGGGCTAGAATTCCTCCACAAAAATGCAAGGCATTAGAAGCTC
This sequence comes from Cupressus sempervirens, assembly GCA_028749045.1. Lineage (NCBI taxonomy): Eukaryota > Viridiplantae > Streptophyta > Pinopsida > Cupressales > Cupressaceae > Cupressus > Cupressus sempervirens. The sequence goes on along the minus strand of CM053793.1, from coordinate 198,346,534 downwards.
AAAGAAAACTTGCATCTTTGATGGATATGTAGACTCGCATAAAGCCTACAAGTTAATGGATCCAGAGACACATGATATATTCTATGAGGGGAGTGTGTATTTTGAAGAAAGTAGTCCAAGCTTTACTTCTTCAACTCCTCCTTCTTCCTCCTTCATTGAAGAGAGTGATAGTGACAATAGTGACTTGGAAGATGTTCATCCCCAACCAACATAGAGGCATTAGCCAATTGAAATTAAGGATACTACCACTACATTTTCTTCCACTAGACCTAGATGGGCTAAGTAGACATTGGATGCGATAGGACCTTTGGTAGGGAATCCTTCTAATACAAGGATGACATGATCACAACACAACTCATTCCCACATACTTATATTGTAGTTGCTTTAGATTCACAATCATTCAAATAAGCATCAAGTATTCTAGAATGGGATAGAACAATGGAGGAAGAATATAACTCTCTTATGAGAAATGAAACATGGGACTTAGTCTCTCTTCCTAAGGGAAGAAAATTGGTTCGATGTAAGTGGATCTATCGGACCAAATTCACAGCGAATGGAAGTGTTGATAAACATAAAGCTTGATTGGTTGCAAAAGGTTTTTCTTAGGTACTTGGTATTGATTACATTGAGACCTTTGTACCAATTTCAAAAATAAATTCCATTCACTTGACACTAACTATAGCAGCAGCTCAAAGATGGGTTGTTCATCAGATGGATGTGAAGAGCACATTTTTGAATGGGGATCTTCATGAGGAGATATATATGGACAACCATAGGGATTCATATAGGATGGTACCTTGGTTTGCAAATTGAAGAAATCTATCTATGGACTTAAACAAGCTCCAAGAGCTTGGTATGCCAAGATGGATTTTCCTTCTCTCCAAAGGGTTCACTAGATGTCATTCTAATCTAAATGTCTACATTCTTTAGAGAGATCATTCACATTTTCTTCTTGTGCTTTATGTTGATGACTTGATCATTATAGGGAGTACAACATCCATTATTGACAATGTCAAGGCTACTTTGTAGGATAGGTTTTCGATGACAAACTTGGGTCTACTACACTATTTCCTTGATATCGAGATACATTAGTTTTCATCAGGGATCACATTATCACAACCCAAGTATGCTCTTGATCTACTTTCTTTTTTCACATGAGTGACTACAAGGCTACACTTACTCCCTTTCTTTCAAGTGTTAAGTTAGAAACTGTTATCATTTTTTACACCCTTGCCAAGATTCAAATTTCAAATGTTTACCTGCCAACGGCTAGTGTGCAGAGTTAATATTATTTTAAATGCTTGATCAAACCTTATAATATGTTCTATAGCCCACAAGTCTTCCATCGTCAGATCTAAAGAATATCTACGGTTGGCACTATCTCGCCATTGAGAGTTGCACAGTGGATACGTTAGTGACATAGCGCCCTTCTGTCGCGTATCAGGTGGGTCCCCTTTTCCTCGATTGTTTCTCCGGTGCCAGATTTTTCCAGTTCCACGGTGGGCGCCATGGCACTATCAAAAAATTTGAGCTTCTTGTCGTTAGTGACATAGCACCTAGATGGAAAGTGATCTTGCGGAAAGGTTTAGAAGTATGGTGGGCCCCAAGTGTGCCCCATCAAATATCAGCGAGGATTCATCAGATAGTTGGCACATGGCCAGTTCCTATTGGCTATGCACTAAGGAGTCAGATCTATCTTGCTCGCCATTACATTAGTTCAGATTGATGATGGGCGTTATCTTGCTATGGAGAACTGCAAGAATTTTAACCATAGTGACATAGTACCTCGGTGATGTGTGGCATGTGGGTCCATTTTTGTCTTGTGGGCTGTAGGATGAACAGGTGGCTTGTCTTTCATGGTAGTTGTCAAATAGGTCAAAGTACGTAGGTGAATCTTATTGGCCCATCTAATTAACCAAGTATGTAGTCCTGCAAAGAGTTTGAGCACCGTAGATGTGAATTTGATCCACAGTTGGCATCATGTTGCTATTGAGAGTTGCACGATAGATACCCATAGCGACATAACCCCTTGGCAATGCGTGGCATAGATGACATGATGGGCCTGTCCTTCTTCAAAGTGATAGTACATCTCATCCTTAGTGGCAGTTGTAGATGGTTTAGAATTGGTGGCATTTTTTCATTGGTCCATTTAGCCAGCTCGAAATATAGTTGTACAATTTTGTGGATCACTGTATATCTAAGGCAGATCTATGGTAGGTGCTATCTCACTATGGAGAATTGTGAGAATTTTAACCATATCGACATAGCACCCTTTCACCATGTGGATTAGGGGGCCAGGTCTCGCCAAGGTATGTGTGCCAAGGATTGCTAGGTGTCATTCAAGTTTGGTGCAGTTGCTGAGATAGTGCCAGGTATGATGGGCCCAAGGTAAGAACAAGAATAGTATTACGACGAGTCTTCATGATCGTCAAATTTTAGGAAGATCGATGGTTGGCGTTATCATGATATTTAAAGTTGCACACTATATACCATAGTGACATAGCGCCTCAGTGACACATGCAAGGTGGGCCCATGTTATCTCATGAACCTTAAGGATGATGTCAGGTTATGCCAGGTAGATACCAGGTGTGCTGACAACATTTCATAGGCTTAGAAGTTGAAAAGCAAAGCGCGGGATACAAAAGTCTCCATGATCGTCAGATTAAGAAAAATCCATGGCAAGCACTATCTCACTATGAAGAGCTATGAGGAAGATATTCATAGCGATATAGCATCTTGGTGACACGTGTCTTGCGGGCCCAACCAAGTTTGATAGTTAATAGCTGGCAGTTAGTGTAACCATCGCAGCTGGAGTTTGAGGAGTTGGAGTGGTTAGTGATGAAAGAGATGGTCAACTATGTAGGACTTCTACGAGGTGGCAAAATAGAAAGAGGCTATTGGTCCATGTGGTCTTTCCTGCTTATAGAAATAGGTTGACTGACTGACCCTGCTTATTCATGCACCAAAAATGATAAGGAATCAGGTTTGTTGCATGATTTGATCTTCATGATCGATCCCAACTACCATGAAATGAATGCAAAACAAGCAGAACACTCCACCACCCATATTTTGACCCATCTACCTGACCAGGACAATTAATGGTGTCATTTTTGTCTTCTCAGGGCCCTATTCCAAATCATCATGTCTGGATCTGCATTCAGATCAGATTTCCCCTTGATTGTTCTCTGTAGGACTTAATGGCAAGCAGCTGTGAAGTCACTTCAGCTGGAAGAGATCTCAGTTATGTCTGAACTATAAAGGCAACTTTTGTAGATTTTGTTAAGGTCAGATCATTCTCTGTTGTTCTCTGCTATTGCTCTGCAATTCTAGTATAAATTCCCCTATGCCTCTAAACTATATGACATACTGCCTTATCTCCTTCAGCCATTGGTGTGAAAGTGCAAGAACTATTTGCCTCCACTAGTGTTTTGTGGATATCTGTAACCTGCATGACTGTATCTCTTTTGGCCTATGAATGATGTATAAGTGAATCTTCTCTTTCCTTGTGTCATTCATTCCAGTTCTCTGATCTATATGTGGTTATTAGATTAAAGCAAGTATGAATGCGTATATCCTTGGTTTCATTCTAGTTTTATAGTGCATGTATAGGTAGAGATTGGTCTGAACACTCTATTTTGGTGCATCACCTCTTTAGATTAGATTAGGTAGATTTTCTTCATGCTCTCCTTCTCCCTTTTCCCCTCCAAAAATAGTTAGGCACACCTTGATAGTAAGAGGAAGCCGACCTTCTCTGGAGACTCAACCTCACAGTTCAAGTCCCATAGCTTGGAGGTTGTTTCCATGTTTCACTAGGTTGTCCTCATGCATAGGCTTTGGACAAGGGTGCAAACCTAAGTGACAACAATTTTTGGCACACCTGGTGGGACTCATTTCAGAAAGTTTCAAGTCTAATGGTGTCAGAAGGGAAGATTTCAAGATTAATACTGAAGAGATAGTACTGGCTTCGATGTTTAAGCCTTCAAGAGGCTCATTCTTCAAAGTACTTGGTGACTCTGAGCTTCAAACACATATCTGGTTCTAGACCAAAGTTGTAATGATTCATGCCCAGAGCTGAGACAAGGACATCTTCTAGAGGTAATTTTCAATACCAAGAGCTTTTACTTTCAAACCCTAGAAGAAGGAAGATTAGAATATCCTTATCACCAGTTAGGAGTGCAGTAGTAACAAATACTCCTGCAAGATCTATCTCTACTCCTCCTGCTTTTAGATCTTAGCCTAGACTGCCATCAACACGTATGAATAGATCACTTGTCTATATGGCATTTCCTAGAGCTCATACTTTTTCCACCTTTAATGGTGGGAGCCCTCTCTTGTTAGCCCAAAGACATGACATACCAGTAGCTGTACTCAAAAGTATACCAGAATTTACTGGTGAAACTTCTATCTCCCCCTCAGAACACATTCAAGAGGTTGCAAATGTCTGCAATTTCCATGGCATTACAGAGGATGATGTTGCTGTTAGGCTCCTAGCCTCATCCTTGAAAGGAAAAGCTCTGCAATGGTATAGAGGTTTAGCTCATGGTTCTATAACAGATTGGGATGGATTAGGAGCAGGATTGTACAAACATTTTGAGGATAAGAGTGACTATTTGTCACTTTTAGAGTAGTTGACTACTATAAAAAGAGCCCCCAATGAATGTATGACTGATTTTAACTATAGATTCCAAAAGACATGGGATAGAATACCTACTTCAGTGAAGCCTACCCCTGGTAATGCCTTCTTGCATTACCTTAGAGCTTTTAACAGCAATATTGCCACTACAATCCAAACTATGGGAGGAGATACCTTGCCTAACGCTTATGACATAGCAATAAGGGTAGAAAACATCTTGATACAAGGAGGTAAGTTAGCTCCAAGGCCTCCTATGCCTTTCTTCCTTGATTTTCCAAATCATCAACTAGCAATGGCTCCCCTTCCCACAACTTCTACATCACAATCCCTTACTCCAGTCCCTCAAGCTTCCACATCCTCACATGGGATAGATGAAATTAAGGAGATGATGCAATCTATGATGCAGAACATGGACAAAAGAGACAAGAACCTTGATAAAAGATTGCAAGATCAAGACAAGAACCTTGATAAAAGATTACAAGATCAAGAGAAGAACCTTGATAAAAGATTGCAAGATCAAGGGAAGAAGTTAGAAGACCAAGGAAGGAGGTTGGAGGATAATTTCTCTATGATGTAGAAAGTGAGCAACAAAGTGGTGACTTTAGAAAGATAGCAAGCTCAAGGTAGTAAGCCTCATCAATTCCAATATCAAACTCTGAATAGTGGTAGGCCTCCAAATCCTAATCATTGGAACCATTCTTTTGATCAAAGTAGGTAGGGTGTCCAGGCTTCAACCTCAAATGTAAACCAAAGTAGGGCCATAGTCCCTCAAAACAATATGGCTCAAGATCAAGATTTTTGTCCCTCCTGTAACTACTCCTATGCCTATTGCATGTGTCAGAAGGTTGAATCTTATTTGGCCTTGATAGTCCAAGAACCTACAGCAAAACAAGCACACAAGGAGGACCAATTTAAGGATGCCTCAGATATGCAAAGATAGGGTGATTGCTCTTTTATGAATCATCAGATGGAGGAGCAATGTAATGTAAACCAGGATTCCATTGCTCATAACACTAGAAGAAAAAGAAGAGCTATGGAAGATGTTGTCCCTCCTCCTCCCAATCAGGCCTCAACTTTGAATGCAGTACCTCATGAGCAAGCAACAAATAATCAATCAAGTGTCTTTCAGCAGCAAAGGCAAAACCATGGCAGAAATGATACAAGTGATCCTCAGGCCATCCCATCACAACCTCATATAGTTGCAGCCCCCAAGGTTTCTACCGAAACACCTGCTATGCCATTTAGTGTGCTAGAGAAAATGAAGAAGACAAATGTGAATATCTCCATGTGGGATGTTGTTGCTACTATACCAATGCAAAGGAGGTTTCTGCAAGAAGAGTTAGAAAGAATTGAACCAAAGGATCAAACACCTAGCATGGAAAGTGCCACAAGCCTAGTACAACCACCAAGGGAGGAAGAAGCAATTAAAAGGGTTAGACCTCCTCCATTCTATGTTTCCCTAATTATAGGGGTCAAACTAGTCCATAATTGCATGATTGATTCAGGGGCCAGTAGTTCAGTGATGCCTAGGTGTGTTGTTGATGCTTTGGGAATGAAATATGAGCCCATTGTTAGGGATGTATTACAGTTGGATGGTAGTACTATCAAGACTGTAGGGACCCTTAGGAATGTGGAGATGGCCCTACATGCATGCCCTAGTTGTACTATAACCCAAGATATCTCTATTGTTGAAGGCAAGCCATATTTTGCCATCTGTCTATCAAGAGACTTTATTGCCCAAATAGGTGGTTTCATATCTTCTAATTGGTCATATATGTCTTTTAAAATGAGGTATGGAGCCAATGCTTCAATCAGAGCAGAGCCTCAAGCCCTCCATCATACTGAATCTTACACCCCCAACCCCATCAACATGAATTGCCCTATTCTAGAGATGGATGAGAATGACCTAGTGAAGGAGCCCACCACTCCCCTGGCAGAGATACTTGATTTCTTCTTGGATGAGTGGGCTGATGCATATTGATTTGACCCTATGTTAGAGATCCTCGAGACAGGTCTTAGTACATATTGTATATTGGAAAAGGATGCCCTAGTTCCCAATCTTGTGGATGCTAAAGAAGATAAAAGTGGGATATGGAGTATGTAATTCGACGGATCAAGGAATAAAAATGGATCAGGAGCTGGTGTAATGTTAATTTCCCCTGCACAAATAAGGTATTACTTCTCCTTTAGGATCCAATTCAGTTGCACCAATAATGTGGCTGAGTATGAATCCTTGGTCCAAGGTCTCTCACTTGCTCAAAAAAGAGGAATTCAAGCCTTAAGGGTCTATGGAGACAGTGAGTTGGTGGTTAATCAAGTGAGAAATTAGAATATCGCCAAAAATGGTTTGCTCAAGTCTTATAAACATAGAGTTTGGGATTTCCTTGAAGGTTTCAATGCATTTAACATCCAAAGCACCCCTAGAAAAGAAAATAGACATGCTGATAGACTTACAGTAATAGGTGCATCTTATGATGTGCCAAGGAATCTTGAGGAGGAGAAGAAGCAACAAATCAGAGTGGTAGTAAGGCCCGCCATCCCTGACAGTAACACCCACTGGCAAGTGTTTGAGTCTAATGAGAAAATTGTCAGCTTCTTGCAGAATGAGGCAGAATTTTTAGAGAGAAATCAGTCAAGACTGCAAGATCAATATGATGATCAGATCATTCATCTTACTTCTAACAAGCTTCCTAAAGGTCTCATTACTTTAGAGAGTGTTTTTAATCCTGATGATCAAGCAAAGGCCAGGGCCATGAACCTAGCTTATGATGAGGGTGATCATACTCCAGTCATGGTAGCTGATGGAAAATCCTTGAACATGGGGAAGGTATGTTATGAAATTGAACAAGAAAATTTTATTCATCTATGTCAAGAATTTAATGATATATTTGCTTGGACATATGATGACTTAAAGGGTTTCGACCCAAGGATATTTCAGCATACCATAGATTTAATTGATGATGTAAAGCCAGTAAGACAAAAATAGAGACCAGTGAATCCTAAAATTGAACCCTTAATGAGAAAGGAGCTATCCAAATTGATTGAGGCCCACATAATTTTTCCTATCAAACACTCATCATGGGTAGCAAACCTTGTCCCTGTTAGGAAGAAGAATGGGGAAATTAGATTGTGTGTGGAATTTAGGGACCTTAACCAAGCTTCCCTTAAATATCACCATCCCCTTCCTTCTATGGAGAAAATTTTGTCCAAGGTCAGTGGTTCAAAGAGATTCTCATTTCTTGATGGATTCTCTGGTTACAATCAAGTGCTAGTTGAAGAGTTTAATAGGTACAAGACTACATTTACCACTAAATGGGGTACCTATGCTTATTGTAAGATGCCATTTGGGCTAACTAATGCAGGTGCTAAGTTTCAAAAGGAAATGGAGATGGCCTTCAAAAGATTGATTGATAATTTTGTCTTAGTCTACCTTGATGATATCATTGTGTATTCAAAGGATGTAGATGATCATTTTCATCATCTCAGATAGGTATTCTTAAGATGTAGAGAGTTTTGGGTTTCCCTTAACCCAAGCAAGTGTGTCTTTGCTACTAACCAAGAAAAACTATTAGGGCATATTGTATCTAAGGGTGGCTTAACCATTGATCCAGAGAGAATGAAAGAAATACTTGCTCTCCCTCTTCCTAAACACAAGAAAGGGCTGCAAAGTTTCCTAGGTAGGATAAATTTTTTGAGAAGATTTATCCCAAATCTTGCTACCATGGTGAAACCTCTTACAGCTATGCTTAGGAAAGGTATGGTCTTTGCATGGACCAAGGAAGGGAAGGAAAGTTTTGAAGAGATCAAGACAACCATAGCCTTAGCCCCTACTCTCATGAACCCAAAATTTGAGAAGGATTTCGTTCTTTATACCTTAGGTGGTGAGTCAAGCATTTTGCTATCTTGACTCAAACAAATGACAAGAGTAAAGAATAGCCCATAGCTTTCTTCAATGAAGGGCTTAAGGAGTATGAAGATAGGTACAGTTATGTAGAGAAGCAAGCCCTTGTAGTCATCAGAGCTTTAAGGAAATTCAGAGACCTCCTGTCCCATAACAAGATTCATTTGTTAGTACCCCATGCCAGTGTGAAGGATTTCTTTTTGAGCAAAGATATTAGTGAGAAAAGAACTGGTTGGATTACAAAAGTGATGGAGTATGATCTCGATATCCAAGTCACTAAGCTAGTAAGAGGTAAGGGATTGTGTAAGCAGATGTTATTGTAGACACCTAAAAACCTTTAGAAAATAAAGTATTTTTATTTTCTGAAAAAGTCCTGATGACATCATCATTTATTAATTAATTAATTATTTAATTAATTAATTAATTTTTATGCCATTAAATCCCTTTATCTTAATTAAAAATATTTAATTAAGGAATCCCTCCCAAAAATGTTTAAATCTTATTTAAACATTATTTCCTTATTTATTAATTATTTAATTAATAAATTGACCAAAAATCCTAAAATAAATAAAAATTTTATTTTTTGCCCAAAACTTGGCCAATTTCCTTATGACCAATAACCTCTTCCAAAATCTTCTAATCCTTCTTTAATTTCGATTAAAAGCTAATCCCATCATTTCCTACCCCTAATCCCAACTCAAAATATTTAATTAAGATTAAATATTAATCCTCATGTTTATTAAAAAAGTTTTAATAAATATCTCCTCAACCCAAACCCTTGAAATAAATAAAAATTTATTTATTTCCTAAAAATCTAATTTATCCTCATCCTAAGAAGTTCTAGACTCTTCTAGAAAGTCTTCATCCTTATCCTAGGAAATTCTAGACTATTCTAGAAAGTTTTTATCCTCATCCAAAGTCTAGACTCTTCTAGAAGATGTCTTTAAACCTAATCCTGATCCCCTCCTAACCTTGTCACATTCTCTAAACATGGGTTAAAACTTACTAACCCAAGCCAAAGTTAACAAATATCTCCTCCTTCACCCACCCTCATTAAATGTCATCCACTTGCATATCCCTAAGCTAATCCTAAACCATCCTAATCCATCCTCTAATCATTTGCACAAGCCTAAGCAAGCTTAAAACCTTCCTAATCAAGTCCAAGTCAAATTTTCTCTCATCACCCTCAAAATATCTCAACCATAAAATTTTATGAAGTCCACTAGGTCATAAATGACTCTTACAAGCCATTATGAGGGTCTTTATGAAGATTTTATCCCTTGAGCCTCCTTTGTTGACTCATCCTTCCCCTTTCCTCCATCCTCTCACCATGTGACATGTGTCACTCCTTGATTGGTTGTAAGGAAGCACAATCCATGTGCTCTCCTCTCATGCAATCTAAGCCCTCCATGAGCTTTTTCCCATCCTTGCATCTTAGCCCTCAATCCCTCAAGCCTCTTGCCTATAAATTGGATCCTTCCCTTTTGCAAAATAATACAATCCATGAAGTAAAGTTATAATGCTATTTTGAGAGCCAAATCCATACTAAAGCCATCTATCCACACCAAAAATCCACAATCATCCATTGAAGCCTTTGGAAGCATATTGAGCATACATCCTATCCATTTAGATAAAGCTACTCAACAAGAGAGCTTCTTATTGAGAGAGTCCATTAATGGCTCATATTCTCAATTGAGAGTTCATCTTAGTCTATCTTGAAGTTTATGAATTTTGTTTAGTTTGTAGAAGCTTTATTTAAATTTGGTTTCTATTAGCATACTAACATTGCTCATATACATTTTGGCACGCCCGGTGGGACCCCGCATGGGTCATCTTCATTAGCTTTTTTAGTCAAATTTTGTATGTTATTTGCTGATTTTGGCTAATTTTTCTTGTTTTTGTGATTGGTAGGATTGTATAAATTGGTTTTGTAGGTCCACATGAGCATGAAGAAGACAAAGGAACTCATAATCTATCTCATAGTGTTTGCAGATTTTTCAAGCTTATAGGTGGACAAAGAACTTGAAATTCTTCTTCCTCTTCTTGTCTATATTCTTCTTATTCCATCTACTTCTTCTTCTTCTTCTTGTGGGAGATCTTGGCCATTTTTTTTTAAGGAAGCAAAATCATACACACTTCTTTTTAGTGCTTAAAATGAACCCCCAAATCATACTTAAATCCATTGAAAAATTAAAAATTTGCAAGAAAGAAAAAATCTTTTAAAAAGTGAAACTAAACCAATCTAATCATTTGCATCCTTTCAACATCAAGGTTTTAGATGCATTCATGCAAAATTAGGAACACTTCATTTTTGGGAATTTAAAAAGAACTTCAAGTTTCCATATCAAAAGGTTCAAAATCAACACTAAGTGCACACTAAAGTTCTTTTAAAAAAATCTCATGAAAACTAAGAGTCCTAAATGGTTGCCAAAAATTATCCTAAAAGCTTTGTTATTTGTTCCAAACAAATGTCTTATTGCAAAATCTTGAATGTTTCTTAGGATTTTCATGCATCAAAACAATCTAGGAATATCATTTTTGGGCTTAAAATATGCAAACTAGAACATAAAATCTTGAATGAAAACCAAAGTCCAAAGAGTCATTTTCACTTTTGAGTCCAAAACAATCTTGAATGATCTAAGGTTAAAACAAATCACTTCAAAGTTCTTAAAACAACACACAAAATCTCAATCTTGAATGCTCAAAAGAAAACACTTGAATGTTTAACCACTTTTCTTTGAATGCATGTTGCTAAAATCACTCTTGAATGCCATGGATTAAAATCAAATTTTCCTTGAATGCATGATTAAAACAACAAATCCAATCTTGAATTCTAAGGATCAATTAACCATTGCAATATCAAACACTTCATTTGGAGCTTCTAAAAATTGAACAAAACAAATCTCTTTTCCACATGCAATCTAGGTAAAGTTTGATTTTTGGACATTTAAGAAACCTTGTTAAGTTAAAATACAAATTTGCAAAAATCAATTTGAGTAGTTCCTTGGACTCACCTCTTTTCTAATCACCCATCAAATATTAACCATTGGTTGCAATCTCAGCGCCATTTATGAGGATGGGTCTACTTGAAAAAGGTGTTAAATGTTCCACAATCTAACTCACTCACTTGGTCTTTGAATGTTTGCTTTAACTTTATCAAAATTCTTAAATGATCAAAACTCTAGATTAAATCGATCACACTTCAAGTTTGGGCACTAAAATTGAACAACAACTGACGTGGAGAGCCTCCGGGCGCGCGCTTGAAATCGAATCTCACACACTTTTGTTTTGGGCTTAAAACAAACTCACACTCAATCTTGAATGCCTTAAAAAAAATTAATCGATACTTGACGTGGAGGGCCTCTAGGCGCGCGAGTTTGCTTTTGTTGACCCTAACTCTTCATATTTGTTTGCATTCTTCGATCGATTTACTTTTGTTGGCGCTTCAAGTTGGAATTGAACATTGCCTCTTAAACATGAGTGCTTGCAAAGTCTAGATTAGCACACATAAGAGTCAGTTGGTAAAAGAACAAGCATTTTTTTTAGCCCAAGGTCATCCAAGTCTTCTCTCCCCTTGTTGTCTTTTGAGGCCATCTTGGGTGCATAAGATTAGGATCCAAAACCTTGTTTCTTTTTAGGAGGCCTGCTTGGGGATTTCATCACCCCTTGGACGACCTCAACTCCAGCGTTCTGGCGGAGTATAAGAATTGGGAGGTGAATCGAAAGACACCTCTCTTGGGATCAAGATTTTGTCACTCGGGCTAAGCCTCAAGGAACTTTATACCCTTGAGAAGTGAAAGAGGAGAAGTGGGTTACCACTCCTCTCAGCTGTGTGACATATTTTTGGTCTCATCTACGAATTTGGGCCTCACGTACCTTGGGTATATCGAGGACTCCTTAGCTAAACCAACTGTCAACCTTGTAGACAACCATCCAGGATGTTAATGTGTTTGAGGTGACTGATCGAAACATTTGTAGAACATACACACTCCTTGGTGCAAGTATCACTTTCTGAGAATCAAAAACTTCTATCTAGTTGTTTCTATCTATTGCTTGATCTTTTATTTGTTGAATGAATGTTTGCCAAACTTGGTCAATCCTAGCTTAGGGCATACTTAGCATAGTCACTACCTATTCTAGAAGTTGAACGAGTTGAAGCAAAATAACCAAGATCTCTCAAAGCCAAGCAGATTTAGAAATTGATGTCAGAGCAACCCAAACCCAAACAGAAGTTCCACAAAGTTAAACTCAAACCATCTCTAGCATACCAAGAACTTTCAGCCAAGAGAAAAGAAATAACACCAAGCCCACGAATTGCCAAACTCCACAAAGCAGAGGACAAAGCTACCGATGAAGCACTTCAAGAGGCCTGGTTAGAGCGCACCATCAAATTTAGCCAACATCCAGGAGTTAATCCTGCTTATGCCTTACCAACTAGGCATGATTTCTATGATTAGACACCCTTGTTTCTCCACATCTTCTTGGATTAGCTTCACTTTAGAGTCATCTTTGTAGAAAAGCCAGCCATCTTAGGTTATCCCCTTAAGCATTATTAGCTCATCCATCTCATTTAGAATCAAACCATCTAGCCAGCAATCAAAACCTCACATCCAAGCCTTCAAAATTGTTGTCACTTTTGCCAAAAGTTTGCCACTCCTAAAATCTTCCAAATCCATCAATCTCACCAAGGTTATCCCTTTGACAGAGCTTTGTCTAGGGTAATCCAGCTTTGTCACTTGTTATCCCTCATCACCTTGAGCTAAAGGTTGGGATCCACAAGTGGTCAATCTCATGTTTCTTCCTAAAGGATCATCAGTCTATCCTTAAGTTGACACAATCACCACCAAGCTTGCACATAGGAAAGCAGACCTTTCGTGCTTTGGCAACATATCTTTGAAGTTAGAATCTCCAACCCAATCCTCCTTAGGTTTTGTCATATAGCTTTGCCTTAACCTAGGAAATCATTTGCATAGAGAAGCCTTCCCCTTTTTTCATCCATCAGCATTATTGCATCTCATCCCTAGGAGCATTTTTCATGCCACCCGTCACTCACTTAGCCAAGAAGAAAGAAGCAATGGAGCCCTATCATTTGGATCGAACAACCTCACCCCCCTTGAGCACTCAGCCATCCTTCAGCCCAGAGAAAGCTATGCCATCATGTACTGACATTGAAGCTTTCATGAACCAACCAGGAAATGCAGTATTGGTAAATGCCATTATAGACAAGAACAAAGAGACAATCATGGCTAATTTTCAAAGGGAAAATGTAGGAACCTTTGACTTTGGAAGACCCCCTCCATTATCAGATCCATCTCACCCATTGTTTGGGCAGCTACCACCACCCATAGGCTCTTATGATCCAAATTATCCTCAATATATGCCAAAAGAAGAGCCTCCAGCCAATCCATATGATCCAACAGACCCAAACATACCATCATCCACCCAAGTTGAAATCTCCATGCCACAAGCCAACCCATCCACCACCACTCCATCCTTGGTTCATACCTCTCTGCTCCAAACCCCCTTTACCCAAAACAGCTCACTATTCACCCCCTTCACTATTGCTGCTGCTGCTCCCCAACCCAGCCTTCCAAATCCACCCATCTCCCAAATCAGTGCTAGCATCTTTGGCCAACCTCAGCAATATACAACAGGGATGCCACCCATAGGGCCAAGTAATCAACCTTTCATCACCCCCAGCTTGTTCACTGCAGCCCAAAGCATAATCCCATCATTTCCATTAGGTCTTGGGAGCTCAATACCATTAGCCACAAATCTACAAGCTACTACCCTCACTCCACAAAGCTATCAAATCCCACAAGCTACTACCAATTTTCTACCAAACTTCCAAGTGACTCCAGCCCCTGCCACCACGCTACCAAGCTTCCAAATCCAACCACAAAGCTATCAAACCCCATCAGTTCCATTCCCAAGCTTTCAATTCCCACCACCTCCACCACCAACTAATCCATTACCTCCAATTACCAACTACTTTTCAATGCCACTTCTAGGAGGCAATCCACCACCCCAGCCAACCACCAATTATTTGCAGATACCATCCCAAATGGGAGCACAACCCACATATATTGGTCAAACCCCACAAGCCCCCCGATCCTTTCCCCAAGCCTCTCAACCATCTTATACCTTACCTCCACAAAGCAATCCATTTATCCCATAGCCAGCTTATGTTCCTCAATCCCAACCTCAAATCCCATATCAACAGCAAGCCTCGCAGCACATGCAGCAATATGCACCACCTCGCCCTCAGCAACCTGTCATCCACCATGCAGCTGCCCAAACAATGTACAATCTCTATCAGCAAATCCCTCATAGCCATCCATATTCAGTGGCCCCATCCAGCACATACCTACCTCAAGGCACTCCCACATTGGGGGCACCCCAGCCATCACTTATCAATTCAGAATGGGAGCAAATGAAGATAGCTCTGAAAGCCATCCAAGAAGGGAATGATCCGAAGACATTCAAGTTTGAGAATGTGTGTCCTTACCCATTTGACAGAGCCATTACCATGACACCATTTCCCGAACACTTTGAGGTACCCAAATTTGACAAATTCAGAGGAAAAGGAGACCCTGTCACACATATCAAAGAATTTTACATGCACTGCCAGGACATAGCATACAATGATGTCTTCCTCTTGCGCCTTTTTCCCAAAAGCTTAGCTAGACCAGCTCTTGAATGGTTTTATAGAATCCCCTATGGCACAATTAAAAACTTTGCTGAATTATCTGAGGCATTTGTAGCCCAATATGCCCATCTTGTTGAAACAGAGCTATCAATAGTTGATCTTGTCCACACCAAGCAAAAAGGTGGAGAAAGCCTTGCCGAATACTTGCAAAGATGGCAAACCCTTACCACCCGCATATCCTGCACCTTGCCAGAACGCCATGTGGTGAAAATGTTTATTGATAATGCCCATCCTAGCTTGGCTCACCACATGACCATGAACTGTTTGCAAACCTACAAAGATATCAAAGAGAAAGGAATGATCCTTGAGCAAGGACTCATTAAAGATGGTGTGGTCAAGATTTACAAGGAAGCCAACCAAAATCAATCACATTCCAATGATAAGTCTAGGTATTGGAACAAAAACAAGCACGTTGCAACAGATGGTGTCACTGACACCAGACATGTGAATCTTGTTGGTCCTTCTCACAACCAGTCCAACCCACCATATCAACCAAACAATCAACAAGCTATCAACTACCAACAAAAGAATAACCAAAGCTATCAAAACCACAATCCAAGACCCAACTTCCAAGGGTCTAGCAATCAAGCTAATGCCATCAATGTAGCTGCAGGACAAAAGCCTAGATTCCAACCTACACCTAGAAACTATACACCCCTTGGTGAGCCATTGGATGTCATTTTTGAGAAATTAGTCAAGGAAAACCTCATCAAATTTCCTCCTACCCAGCAAATTGACCCAAGCCAATCCAAAGCTGCATGGTACAAAGATAATGAGTACTGCAAATTTCATAGGGTAAAAGGTCACACTACCCTCAGATGCATGAAACTGAAAGACTATGTGCAGGACCTCATTGATCGGAAGGAAATCACTGTTGGTGCCCAAACCTCTCCCAATGCAGGCTTACAGATCTATCAAAATGCTTTTCCTCCACACCACAACCAAAATCTTGGAAAAGCACCTATCCAAACCAACAACAACAACACCAACAACCGTCAGCCAAACCAACAGCATGGGAAGAACAATGACCACACTTCATCCTATATAGACTATGGTAGCCTTATAGGTTGTATATCCAAGAAAGAGCCTTCCGTCAATGTTATCAATATCCAAGGACAAACAATGAGTGTGCAGTCACCACTCAAAGAGCGTAATTTAACATCGCAGGCCCACCTGTTACACCAACACCATCAGCTCCATCAAAAAGCCAGTACAATATCTTGGAACACCTTGGGAACATGCCAGCCCAAATCTCCATTTTAGACCTTCTTCGCACTAGTCCTGTGTACAAGAGCATCCTTGACAATGCTCTCATAGAATCCTGTGTCCCTTCTGATATCAATGCTACTAATTTTCGTAATCTTGTTGGACACCTCTCATCCTCATGTGCCCTATCGTTCAAACCCACCGACATACCCGTGGTCGAGCCAGATCACACCCTTCCGCTTCACATAGCCATCATGGTATCCAACTTTGCTGTGAAAAGAGTAATGATAGATAATGGATCAGCCTTAAATATTTGCACCCTAAAATTCATAAAACAAGCTGGGTATACTGAGGCAGATATCATCAGTGAGGTTATCACCATCAAAGCTTATGACAACTTGGAAAGAACCACATAAGGAACTATTTTGCTGCCAATCAAGGTTGGGCCAGTCATCCAAGAGACACTCTGCCATGTTATTGATCTAAACCTACCATTTAACATCCTCCTCGGTCACCCATGGATTCATGCCATGAAAGCCGTTCCATCTACTTACCATTAGTGCATCAAATTTCCGCATCAAGGCACTGAGGTAACCATCCATGCCGATCCAGAACCCTTTGCCTACTGCAATGCGGTTGAAGCTTCATATACAAACCATTGCCCTGGAATTGATATCGGCACATCCATCGCCAGCTCATCCCACACTTATAATGACCCAGAAACCATCCTTGCCTCTACCCTATCTACCGTGAAGATCAATAACAAAGGTTGTGGAGAGTATAGTCTGTCAGATGCATTTGCTGTCGGGGCACTCCCACTTGATCAACATGCCCATGAACGACCGACATATCACAAAGCTAAGGAGATTCCACCTCCTTGATACAAATAGTTTGGCCCAACAACCTTTGTATCCTCAAAAATCCCTCTTCATGAGGAGCTCACTCCAGATATCAACAAATGGTTACATAAGGATGCACCTCAAAGAAATCAAGCACACCTTGATCACTTCAGCCAAAAGTATCCCCAAGAACATAAGCTCATCACTGAAAAATGGAACTATCAAGGTGGTGGTCTAGGACCAGAAGAAAGAGGCATGCAGTGCCCCATCAATGCACACAAGTGGGAATCGAAGTCAGGTCTTGGCTTTGGCATACCCACAACTGGGGGCACCAATGAGAACGGTCACGCTTTTTCGAACATTCACCGCAACCTTGTCGAAATCAAAGACATTCCTGAGGAAGTTGAAAAGAGAGCCTACGACGATATCCTAGACCAAATCTCCCTCGAAGACTCTGTTCTCCAAGAACTATCCATCCACCTCATTGACCTACCACTCGCCCATCCACAACTCATAGATTGGGACCAACCAAGTGTCATACACATCGATGAGTTCACATCAAAGGAGGCACTTCTAAGATTCATGGGAGCTAAAACTCCTCACAAGAAAACAAAGCCAGATTCTGCCTATATCTACAAGCTAGATCCCAAGGGGTATTTTGGAGAAAATCCCCAACCTAGTTCCGATACACCCAAAACTGGAACTAAGGTGAATCTAAGACTAGCTAAGGCAACGAAGAGAACCCCTCAGCAAGAAAATCCAGAAGAACATGAGGATTTAGCATTGCCTCCTCAAGATAATCGACCAGAGGTGTCTTCTATTCTAATTGAGCATACTCGAGAAGTCAACATTGGTTCATCAGAGATCCCCAGACTTGTTCATATTGCTGGATCCCTATCACAAGACCAAGCTGACCTCCTCTTTGAGGTCTTAAGAGAGAACATTGGCCAATTTGCATGGTCATATCAGGACATGCCAGGACTTGATCCAAAGCTTGTAGTTCATCATCTTGCAGTTGATCCAAAGATCAAGCCCATCAGACTTAGAAAAATGCACCCCAAGGTGGCATTATTGGTCAAAGCTGAATTAGAAAGAATGTTAGCTGCTAAGGTTATCCGACCTATCGACTACTCAAAGTGGATCTCCAACATGGTCCCTGTCACTAAACCTTCCGGTGACATCAAAATCTGCACTAATTTTAGAGATCTTAACAAAGCTTGTCCAAAAGATGATTTTCCCTTGCCCAACATAGATATGATTGTAGATCTTATAGCTGGACATGAAATTTTGTCCCTCATGGATGGATTTTCTGGGTATAATCAAATCAAGATTGCAGAAGAGGATCAGCATAAGACAGCATTCACTACCCCTTGGGGAACCTTTTGCTACAACATGATGCCTTTTGGCCTAAAGAATGCTGGGGCTACCTATCAAAGAGCTATGACAGCCATTTTTCATGATCTCATCCATAGCATTTTGGAGGATTATGTGGATGATATCTTGGTCAAGTCTCATACCTTCATGGATCATCTTGCTGACCTGGAGAAAGTCTTTGATAGGTTAGCCAAATATCATCTCATGCTGAATCCCAAGAAATGTGTCTTTGGGGTCACATCTAGCAAGCTTCTAGGTTTCATAGTTTCTAAACGAGGTATAGAGATCGACCCCAAGAAGGTCAAGGCTATCTTAGACAAGCCTCCTCCCCAGACACTGCGACAGCTTCGCTCTCTTCAAGGAAAGCTCCAATCTGTTCGGCGCTTCATCTCCCAGCTTGTAGATAAGTGTACACCATTTTCACATTTACTGAAGAAGGATGAGAACTTCAAGTGGGATCCTTTATGTCAGCGCAGCTTCGACCATCTCAAGCAGTATCTCATCAATCCCCCTATCTTGGTTCCACCAGTTCCTGGTCGTCCCCTGATTTTGTACATATCAGCAACACCTACTGCTCTAGGGGCACTTCTAGCACAGCTTGATGACTACAACAGAGAAAGAGCCATCTACTACATCAGTAGAACCCTAGTTGGTTATGAACTCAATTACACTCCTATGGAAAAAGCTTATTTGGTAGTTGTTTTCTCAACTCAAAAGCTTCACCATTACATGCTAAGTCATACCATCCAACTAGTCTCCAAGACTGACCCTCTCAAGTATATGCTCTCTAGAACAGCACTTACAGGCCGTTTGGCCAAATGGGTTATGCTCCTTAGTGAATTTGACATCCAGTATGTGGATAGAAAGGCAATCAAAGGGCAAGCTATAGCAGATCACCTAGCTGATGCACCTCTAATAGATGCTTATCCATTGATCACAGAATTTCCAGATGAGCATATCTGTCTAATTGAAGAACAACCCCCATGGAAACTTTATTTTGATGGCTCATACACATCTCATGGATCAGGGGCAGGAATATTGTTGGTCACACCTCAAGGAGATTACATTCCAAAAGCCTTCAAGCTACAATTCCCTAGCACCAACAATATAGCTGAATATGAGACCCTCATAGCAGGATTAAAGATAGCTGCAGAATGGAACATTGTTGAGCTACAAATCTTTGGCGATTCTCAGCTCATCATCAAGCAAGCCCTAAATGAATATCAAACCAAAGATGAAAAGCTATTACCCTACAAAGAGCTGGTTGATCAGCTAACCCAACATTTTACAAAGCTTCAGTTTACACAAGTGCCTCGAATACAGAACAAAGTAGCAGATGCTATGGCTACTATAGGCTCACTCTTGGAAATTCCCCAAGTAGCTACACAGTATGAGTTTTTAGTGGAGCAGCTCCTCACACCCGCCTATGCGAATGAGGATTCAAACCGTGTTTGTATCTTGGTTGGTCCCCAATCCCCTTGGTACCATGAGATTCACACTTACTTTAACGATGGTATCATATCCCCTCACCTCACACGTACCCAACGCCAGAACCTCATCCGAAAATCATCTCGCTATGTTATCATAGCCAATACCCTATATCGTCGAGGTTATCACGATACTCTCTCTCGATGTTTAGACCAAAATGAGGCCGTGATGGTGTTAAAGGAAGTACACTCTGGACTTTGCGGTGCCCACACGAGTGGTATTGTCCTAGCGCGACAAATCCTTAGAGCAGGCTACTATTGGCCTACCATTGAAGAAGACTCCTGTGACTTTTTCAGAAAGTGTCTCCCATGTCAGCAGCATGCAAATCTTGTGCACGCTCCGGCATAGGATCTACAGCCTATTGCACCACCTTGGCCTTTCTCTTGTTGGGGCCTTGATCTAGTTGGAATTATCACACCCCTCTCATCTGATGGACATAAATGGATAATAACAGCTACAGACTATTTCACTAAATGGGTGGAAACAGTCCCCCTAGTCTCAGCTACAGGAGTTCAGGTCTCCAAGTTCATCTTGTACCACATTGTTTGCCGCTTCGGCATCCCATCCACCATCTTCACCGACCACGGAGGTAACTTTGAAAATCTCAACATGGAAGAATTATGCACTTCCCTCCGCATCCATCATTGCTTTTCTAGCCCATATTTCCCACAGGGTAACGGCCAGGCAGAGGCAACTAACAAAACCCTCCTCAAAATTCTAAAGAAAGTTGTCAATGATTCCGGCCGCGATTGGCACCTACAAATAAATCCAGCCCTATGGGCCTATCGAACTTCCTTCTGTACATCCACAGGCACAACTCCATACTCCCTAGTCTATGGTGCTGAAGCGGTACTACCTATAGAGGTTGAACTTCCCTCCTTGCACATATCTTTGCAAGGGCAAATATCAGATGAAGAATATAGAGTAGCTCGACTCACCCAGCTAGATCTCTTAGACGAGAAGTGGCAACAAGCCTATGATCATCTCACAGTCTATCAAACTCGTCTCAAAAGAAATTTCAACAAGAAGGTGCTTCCACGACACTTTCAGCCAGGTGACATGGTCCTCAAAGAAAACATGAAAGTCCAAGTAGATCGAGAAAAGAAAGGCAAGTTTGAACCTACATGGCTTGGTCCTTATGTTGTCACTGTTTCCTTTGGCTCTGGAGCTTATCAGCTATCTACACCAGAAGGAGAACTCTTGAATGATCCTACTAACATCATTCATCTCAAGAAGTTCTATGCTTGAAGATCCTTGGTATACCAGGCTTTTGAAAAATACAAAAGAAAAAAATAGTAAAGAGAAATAAGCGTCCAATGGTGAAAACTTGGCAATTCAAGCACCTTGGATAGGTACCTTGGTGAAAACCTGGTAATTCAGGCACCTTGTGTACTAAAGACTAATCCATTATCTATCACTATCCTATCCCTCATCCATTTACCCACCATCCCATAAGACACACTTGCTTGTTCCCTTGGTGTTCCAACCAAATATCCAAAATCTGATGAAGCTTGTAAATACCTCTTGTATAGCTTGTAAATCTTGTACCAAAGCTTGTATTATACCTTGTAAATCTTGTACCATACCTTGTCTATCTGAATCTTGTCCAAGGTTTGAACCATATTCCAGCCTATAAATAATCTTGTATCCTAGCTTGTATACTATCACGTGCACACACAAAACCCCATTGTCACTTAATCTTTTCGCAAACCATCTACCTATCCACCTATCACCTATTATAGACATCCCATCCTTCACAAACATTTCCATCTCACAAAAACCAAAACATGAAAAAACTTGTACATTTGTAACATATCTTGGTCCATCAGCTTGAACATCCTCTTTAGCTTAGTACCATTGTATCTATCCAGCGTTCATGTCAGTTCATCCTTGGTCAACATCTTGCACACATCGCACACTTTGGTTAGATATTCCAATGCATCCTTTAGCTAGATTTCCTATCACCAAAGTGTTATCTTTCTTAGTTCATCTTGCCAGACGCATCACTCATCCAAATCCACCAGCTTTGGTGCTCTTCGATAGGTCCTTGCAGGATATAGCTTTCCTCATGTCTGATCTTGGTCCGTTAGTACCTTGTCCTACCCATCTCGTTGGCAAACAGTTCTCTTTTGGATTTTCTCTTTCTTTTGATTTGGGATCTTCCCTTTTGGGTCTTGAAATATCTTTTCCAAGCAATCTCCTTGTTCCCTCCTCAAGGTTGCCATGATCTTCCATATCATGGTATGCTATGAATGGGGCAATTAGAGCGTAAGGTCTTGATCAGGTCTTTCGTTTGTTTTTCTTTTCTGCTTGTGGGTTCTCCAGTGTCGTTTCCACGCTGCTTCCTCTAGGATTCATGTGTGATGCTGGGGCAATCCTTGTGTGTTTGTTTTGAGTTAGTTTGTCAGTCCTTTGGATGGTTGGTGAAAGGGCCTTGATGTTCTTGGTAACCTTGGCAATTAACCAATAGTCCTATAGAAAATCTAGTGCTCAACTACATGGTGGTACTTCTCTTTGAAGTATCCCCCCGCTCAAAAAGCTTCAATGGTTTTCCTTCATCTCCATTATCCTCCATCCATATCCAGCATCCGTCTCTCCTACCCCAGCTTATGCATCAATATCTCTTTGAATCACTCATCACTCTTAGCTTTAGGGATCCACAATCCTAGTCTTAGGGATCCACCAATCCAAATCAATCCACTAAGCCTCATCTTTCGAGATCCACAATCCTAGTCCTAGGGATCTCCGAAACCCATCTTCCACCAATTTGACTCTTTGAAATCCTATTGTATCAGCTTTATAATCCCCTCATCCATCTCCCTCTCTTGGATTCCTTTTTATAGCGCTCTGCTCCTTCATCCTCCACCTTCCCTAAAGTCTTAAGCTTGCTTCCTCTTGTGCATCTGATTCTCCTTTATCATTCTCCCATAGTGAGAGTCTGAGCTAATTTAGCCCCTTCTCTTTGCCCATCTGAGTTTCCTTGCTCATCCTAGATTCTTGTACTTTTCAAGAAGTCGTCCAGCCTCGCTTTCTCTCCCCGCCGCCTTCTTGAGGGGGCATCTCACAGTCCATTCTCTCCTCTTCTGCTCTAGCCTTGGGCATCTTATTTTCTTATCTTTGATGCCATGCCACTTGCGGCATCACATCAAAGAGGGGCAAAATGTCGACACCTAAAAACCTTTAGAAAATAAAGTATTTTTATTTTCTGAAAAAGTCCTGATGACATCATCATTTATTAATTAATTAATTAATTTTTATGCCATTAAATCCCTTTATCTTAATTAAAAATATTTAATTAAGGAATCCCTCCCAAAAATGTTTAAATCTTATTTAAACATTATTTCTTTATTTATTAATTATTTAATTAATAAATTGACCAAAAATCCTAAAATAAATTAAAAATTTATTTTTTGCCCAAAACTTGGCCAATTTCCTTATGACCAATAACCTCTTCCAAAATCTTCTAATCCTTCTTTAATTTCGATTAAAGGCTAATCCCATCATTTCCTACCCCTAATCCCAACTCAAAATATTTAATTAAGATTAAATATTCATCCTCATGTTTATTAAAAAAGTTTTAATAAATATCTCCTCAACCCAAACCCTTGAAATAAATAAAACTTTATTTATTTCCTAAAAATCTAATTTATCCTCATCCTAAGAAGTTCTAGACTCTTCTAGAAAGTCTTCATCCTTATCCTAGGAAATTCTAGACTATTCTAGAAAGTCTTTATCCTCATCCAAAGTCTAGACTCTTCTAGAAGATGTCTTTAAACCTAATCCTAATCCCCTCCTAACCTTGTCACATTCTCTAAACATGGGTTAAAACTTACTAACCCAAGCCAAAGTTAACAAATATCTCCTCCTTCACCCACCCTCATTAAATGCCATCCACTTGCCTATCCCTAAGCTAATCCTAAACCATCCTAATCCATCCTCTAATCATTTGCACAAGCCTAAGCAAGCTTAAAACCTTCCTAATCAAGTCCAAGTCAAATTTTCTCTCATCACCCTCAAAATATCTCAACCATAAAACTTTATGAAGTCCACTAGGTCATAAATGACTCTTACAAGCCCTTTTATTGCTCTTACAAGCCATTATGAGGGTCTTTATGAAGATTTTATCCCTTGAGCCTCTTTTTTTGACTCATCCTTCCCCTTTCCTCCATCCTCTCACCATGTGACATGTGTCACTCCTTGATTGGTTGTAAGGAAGCACAATCCATGTGCTCTCCTCTCATGCAATCTAAGCCCTCCATGAGCTTTTTCCCATCCTTGCATCTTAGCCCTCAATCCCTCAAGCCTCTTGCCTATAAATTAGATCCTTCCCCTTTGCAAAATAACACAATCCATGAAGTAAAGTTATAATGCTATTTTGAGAGCCAAATCCATACTAAAGCCATCTATCCACACCAAAAATCCAGAATCATCCATTGAAGCCTTTGGAAGCATATTGAGCATACATCCTATCCATTTAGATAAAGCTACTCAACAAGAGAGCTTCTTATTGAGAGAGTCCATTAATGGCTCATATTCTCAATTGAGAGTTCATCTTAGTCTATCTTGAAGTTTATGAATTTTGTTTAGTTTGTAGAAGCTTTATTTAAATTTGGTTTCTATTAGCATACTAACATTGCTCATATACAGTTATCATCTCAAGAGCCTGATGAAGAAGTTGTCATGGTATTAACAGAAGAACAAGAAGAAAAAAATGATGGCCCAAGGAATTAGATGGATGAAATGAAGAATTTCTTATTAGGGAATGGATACCCTCAAGGATTAGACAAAGCTAAAAAGAGACAGTATAGGCTACAGTCAATTCCTTATGTCATAGTTGATGATATCCTTTTTAGAAGAGATTTTAATGGAGCCCTATTAAGGTGCCTTGATATAATCAGGCTGAAAGAATGATCAAGGAACTCCATGATGGTCCTAATGGTGGCCACTTCTTGGCTAGAACAACTGCAATGAAGATCATGAGGGTTGGTTATTACTGGCCATCTCTGTTCCATGACTGTCATAAGTATGTAAGGAAGTGTGAAAAATGTGCCTTCTTCTCTGGCAAACAAAGACTTGCAGCTCTTCCCCTCCATCCTATCTAGGTGGATCAACCTTTTGCTCAGTGGGGGTTGGATTTCATTTCCCTATAATCCTCCTTCTAGTTCTAGTCACAAATGGATTTTAGCTACTACAGATTAATTTACCAGGTGGACAAAGGTAGTGGCATTGAAGGATGCCACCAAATCTTTAGTTGTTGAGTTCCTCGATGGAATTGTGACCAGGTTTGGTGCCCCTTCAACCATTATTTTAGATAATACCAAGTCTTTTGTTGGAGCTTAGATTTTTGCATGGGCAGTGGATCATAATATCTATATGAGAACATCGTCAAATTACTATCCTCAGGGTAATGGTTTGGCCAAGTCATCCAACAAGAACCTAACCAAGATCATGAAAAGGACAATAGAGGATAATCAGAGGCGTTGGCATAAGAAGTTGAAGACTACACTGTGGGCTAACAGGATAACACCTAAAAGATCAATAGGGAATTCACCATTTGTGTTGGTATATGGTAGAGAAGCAAGGCTTCCAATTTCATTAGAGTTCCCAGCCCTGGAACTGGCTCATTAGCTAGAGTCGATTGAGGATGATGCCATGATAGTGAGAATGGAAAAATTGATGGAGCTAGAAGAAAAGAGAAATTAGGCCATGCAAACCCTAGAGGCACACCAGCAGCAGGTGAAGAGGAGTTTTGAAAAGAAAGCTAGGGTCAGAATCCTCAGGGAGGGAGATTTGGTTCTGAAGTGAGATGCAGATAGGGAAAAACTAGGAAGACACTCAAAGTTTGATGCATTGTGGAGTGGTCCCTATCTAATTATCAGTTGCAAGCAGGCCAATGCTTTCCAGTTAAGCAGGCCTGATGGTGAGATTTTGCCCATCCCAATCAATGGGATTTACCTTCAGCCATGTTTTTGATAGGGTTTGGGGTTCCATGTATATAGTTAGTCTAGTTCTGTTCTTTTTTTGTTTCCTATTTTCCAAGAAGTGCACGAGCATAGGGTTGTCTCTTTGTGAGATAGCAAGTTTTCAAAATTTTGAAGATTGTAGGGAGTTTTGGTCTCTGGTTCCAGTTGCAAAGATAGAGACTTCTGGGTTTTTCTCTTAGAAGTAGGGTTAGGGTTTCACAATACACAGGATCTACATCTTTTTGACTCTCTAGCCCAATGGATGCTTTAGGCCATTGGTCTTATGCATAGTAGGCTCGCATCCCCTATGAGTCGCCAAAAATGTTATCATTTTTTATGCCCTCACCAAGATTCAAATTTCAAATGTTTACCTACCAATGGCTAGTGTGCAGATTTAATATTATTTTAAATGCCCGATCAAACCTTATAATATGTTCTGCGGCCCACAAGTCTTCCATCGTCAGATCTAAAGAATATCTATGGTTGGTACTATTTCACCATTGAGAGTTGCACGGTGGATACGTTAGCAACATAGTGCCCTTCTGTCACGTGTCACGTGGGTCCCCTTTTCCTCAATTGTTTCTCCAGCGTCGAGTTTTGCTAGTTCCATGATGGGCACCATGGCGCTATCAAAAAATCTAAGCTTCTTGTCGTTAGCGACATAGCGCCCAAATAGAAAGTGATCCTGTAGCAAGGTTTGGAAGTACAGTGGGTCCCAAGTGTGCCCTATCAAATATCAATAAGGATTCATCAGACAATTGGCATGTGGCCAGTTCCTATTGGCTATGCACTAAGGAGTCAGGTCTATCTTGCTCTTCATTAGATCAGTTCAGATCGATGATGGGCGCTATCTTGCTATGGAGAATTGCAAGAATTTTAACCATAGCAACATAGCACCTCGGTGACATGTGGCATGTGGCTCCATTTTTGTCTTGTAGGCTACAGGATGAACAGGTGGCTTATCTTTTGTGGCAATTGTTAGACAAGTCAGAGTACGTAGGAGGATCTTATTGGCCCATCCAATTAACCAGGTATGCAGTCCTGCCAAGAGTTTGAGCACCGTAGATGTGAATTTGATCCACGGTTGGTGTCATCTCACTATTGAGAATTGTACAATAGATACCCATGGAAACATAATGCCTTGGCGACGCGTGGCATAGATGACGTGATGGGCCTGCCCTTCAAAGTGATAGTACATCTCATCCTCAGTGGCAGTTTTTAGATGGGTCAAAATACAATGGTATTTTTTTCATTGGTCCATTCAACCAACTCGAAATGTGGTTGTACAATTTTGTGGATCACCGTAGATCTAAGGCAGATCTACGACAGGCACTATCTCGCTATGGAGAACTGCGAGAATTTTAACCATAGTGACATAGCGCCCTTTCACCACATGGATCAGGGAGGCTAGGTCTTGCCAAGGTATGTGTGCCAAGGATTGCCAGGTGTCATTCGAGTGTAGTGCAGTTGCCGAGATGGAACTAGGTATGATGGACCTGGGGTAAGAACAAGCATAGTATTATGACGAGTCTTCACAATCGTCAAATTTTAGCAAGATCGATGGATGGCGTTATCGCGCTATTGAAAGTTGCACACTATATACCATAGCGACATAGTGCCTCAGTGACACATGTAAGGTGGGCCTGTGTTATCTCTTGAACCTCAAGGATGATGCCAGGTTATGCTAGGTAGATACCAGGTGTGCTGACAGCGTTTTGTGGGCTCAGAAGTTGAAAAGCAAAGCATAAGATACGACGAGTCTCCACGATCATCAGATTAAGAAAAATCCATGGCAGGTGCTATCTCGCTATGGAGAGCTGCGAGGAAGATATTCATAGCGACATAGCACCTTGGTGACACGTGCCTTGCGGGCCCAGCCAAGGTTGACAGTTAACGGCTGGCAATTAGTGTAACCGTCGCAGCTAGAGTTTGAGGAGTTGGTGCGATCAGTGATGAAAGAGATGGTCAACTATGTAGGACTTCCGCGAGGTGGCAAAATAGAAAGAGGTTGTTGGTCCATGTGGTTCATCCTGCTTACAGAAATAGGTTGACTGGCTGACCCTACTTATTCATGCACCAAAAATGATAAGGAATTGGGTTTGTTGCGCGATCTGATCTTCATGATCAATCCCAACTACCATGAAATGAATGTAGAACAAGAAGAACACTCCACCACACATATTTTGACCCATCTACCTAACTAGGACAATTAATGGTGCCATTTCTATCTTCTCAAGGCCCTATTCCAAATCATCGTGTTTGGATCCGCATCCAGATCAGATTTCCCCTTGATTGTTCTCTGCAAGACTTAATGGTAGGTAGCTACGAAGTCACTTCAGCTGGAAGAGATCTCAGTTATGCCTAAACTATAAAGGCAACTTTTGTAGATTTTTTGAAGGTCAGATCATTCTTTTTTGTTCTCTACTATTGCTCTACAATTCTAGTATCAATTCCCCTGTGCCTCTGAACTATATGACATACTGCCTTATCTCCTTCAACCATTGGTGTGAAAGTGCAAGAACTATTTGCCTCCACTAGTGTTTTATGGATATCTGTAACCTGTATGACTATATCTCTTTTGGCCTGTGAATGATGTATAAGTGAATCTTCTCTTTCCTTATGTCATTCATTCTGGTTCTCTGATCTGTATGTGTTTATTGGATTAAAGCAAGTCTGAATGCGTATATCTTTGGTTTCATTTTGGTTCGATAGTGCATGTATGGGCAGAGATTGGTCTGAATACTCTATTTTGGTGCATCACCTCTTTAGAGTAGATTAGGTAGATTTTCTTCATGGTCTCCTTCTCCTTTTTCCCCTCCAAGAGTAGTTAGGCACACCCTAATAGTAAGAGGAAGCCGGCCTTCTCCAGAGACTCAACCTCACAGTTCAAGTCCTACAGCTTGGAGGTTGTTTCCATGTTTCACTGGGTTGTCCTCATGCATAGGCTTTGGACAAGGGTGCAACCCTAAGTGACAACAAAAACCAAGTGTTCCACTCCACTTGTTGATGCAACTTTGTATAGACAATTGGTTGGAAGCCTTATCTAATTGACACATACATGCCCCAACATCTCATTTTCAGTTGCCATGGTTTCTCACTTCATGCAAGAGCCACATGAACTTCATTGGAAGGCATCCAAAAGAATCTTGCACTATATCTAGGGTACACATACACATGGGATACACTATACAGCTAGTACATGACTTTAGTTAGTAGGTTATATAGACTCAAACTATGCAAGGGACCTTGATTCTTGCAAATATACTTTAGGATATATGTTCCATATTTGTTCTAGACCCATTTTTTGGCAAAGTAAAAATAAAAACACCATTGCTCTCTCATCAACTAAGGTTGAGTATCAAGGAGCTGTGAATGCAGCGATAGAAGCTATTTGGTTGTAGCAAATCCTGAAGGAGTTTGGTTTTGATCTACCCAGACCCACAGTCATTCATTGTGATAACCAGAGCACTATTGAGATCTCAAAACATCAGTGCAATATTAGTGAACCAAACATATTGAGAATCATATGCACTACATCAAAAAGTTGATTCATGAGTAGGTCATTGCATTGCAGTATTGTCCTACTGAGTAGTAGGTAGCCAGCATCTTCACCAAGCCCTTCATGGAGGTCAAGTATCTTCATTTATGAGATCTCTTGGGGGTGAGGGATTTTTCACCAAGGCAGTCACATGAACCTTCTCTTCTCTATTATACATATCTCTCTTTCTGGAGGAGGGTTTTTCCCATGAGGTTTTCCTTCTTTCCCTGTTTGTACAGAGATTTCATTACATTTCAACATTGCTTTGTAGTTGGGTACCTAACATGACCTAGTAGCTGGGACCCATTATGCATTTCATCATAGCTTTTGTGAGCTTAAGTGCATTCACCTAAGTTTCACTTAAGGGGAGGTGTTAGTGTAAATAATTATTATTTAACTTTAATTAAGTTTACTTAGGATAAATGCATTATTTTATTATTTCTTAGGTTAGGCACCTAAGAGTTTGTGAACTCATATGAGTTTTTTTGTTGACAACATAGGAGTAAGAAACTCTATTTTAGCACATGGCATCTACAACACTGGAGTTTCCATAATCAACTGAGTTGTCATGTTGACAACACAGTTGTTTGCACTCTTAATTAAGCACATGGTGTCTACAACATAATTGTATGTGACACAACTTTGTATGCTTATCCTCTCATCATCACACTAACTCCTATGCTAAATGGAGGATAATCTATTTCTAGTGGACATGTGCTTACTTGTGAGGCTTATCATATTGCTAACTCCTAGTCATTCTAGATGCATCTTCGAGGCCTTTATATATAGGCACCTCTAGTGTACTATACAATCAATTGAATATCATATTGTTATTCTGATCATACTCTATTGGTCTAATTTGTGCTAGTTATTGTGCTTCTTGGTCTTGGGTGATTTTTCCCTAAGGAAAATTCTTACATTAAACAGGAAGAAAAGTTCTTAATACCTTGTTGACCACTGTTTCATCAGTTATTCTTCCTCCTGTAGCTTTGATTGCACTCACACTTTCTTTCATTCTTTCACTATATTCGACAATATCTTCACCTTCTTTCTTTTTTAGTAGATCCAACATGCCTCTTAAACTTTCTACTTTGGCTCTTCACATTTATTTTTTACCACCATAGACTTTTTACAATTTTTTCCACATTTCAAATTCAATTGGACAATCTTTAACTTCATCAAATTCAAAATAGTTGAGAGAGGAAGCTATATCAATCATCATTATATTGTGATATTTTGCCTCTTTTATTTTTTCATAGTCATAGGTTTAGGTGGAGGCGTATATCTATTTTCCAAGTAGAATAGACTAGTATCTCCAATGCTTGATAGGTTTAGCTTCATCAATTATTGCCAAATCTATTAAGCTTGAGAATCTCCCACCTATATGACATCTTGATCTTTAACTTAGGTCTTTGAAACCTTTCCTGCAAGCACTAAATGGTCAGATACTAATTTTTGGAAATGAAGAAAGTAATTGAGAGGGGTGATGGCCTATACTTTCACCATTCTAAAATTTTGAGAAACATTGTGAAAATTTAGGTGAAATATGTAAATTAGGGTTTACATGTATTTGTTGCAAAGGTTTTTGTAAAAAAACCCTAGGTTTTTGACCTATGCTCTAGGTTGGGTAAGTTTTCTAAATTAGCCTTTGTAACCCAAGGTTATATGGAACAATTTTAATCATGCCAAGGCTTAGTCAATAAACATTGTCCAAGGTCTAATTATAATTCTCCTAAGTTTTATGTCCTAGCGGGAATTCATAAACTAGATAAAAATATTCCATATTCCCTCACAATCTCATGATCACATGTGAGCAAAGCATCATAAGATAATTTTTCATGTGTTTTTATCTTATGCCTAGGGTTGTAATCATAAGATCATAAGAAGATTTCGTAAAACTAAAATTGTTTCCTAAACATACGCTCTAAGTGTTGAGTGTAGGTGCATAAGCTTATTCCTCAAAGGTAAAAATTACTCCTGATCTTATGACATGAAGGTCGAGTGTATGTTCATAAGTTAAAATAACTATTATTCAAAAGAGTTATGATAATATACTCAAAGAGAAATCATAAGTACGGCATGTTGAAAGGGTCACCTAAATATATGACCAAGGCATTCAGTGTAATTTCTTAAAATATTTTCTATTAAGGATTTTAGTCTCCCAAACTTACATCCAAAAGGAGATTGTATGACCACATGTATGTCCTAATGGATGTTACGATGCTATGATCTAAAGGCTAGCATAAAGGTGTAAGTCCATCTTCAAATATGTTCAATGATATGATAGAGGGTTAAGAAAAAAATCATAAGGTCAATTTTGAAGCTCCCAGGAGTTATAGTTGAAGGTCAGTGTAAGAGAAGAGGTCTATTTCAAGGAGGTTACAGTATTACAATGAAGGTTATTGATAGTTAAGTGTAAGTTTGTCATTAAAAAGAAACATAATAGTTAAAGGCCCCGATGGTCTAATAAGCTGGTAAGTGTAAGAGCGAAGGTTTCCAACTTGTAAGCTTACAGACTTACAATGAAAGGGAAATCTAGTTGAGCATATAAGAGTAACCCTAAAAGACAAAAAGTGCATGAAAAGAAATCTTTGAAATATGAAAGGGACAATGATTTTGACCAATCAAAGTTTTTGGCATAAAATAAGAATGCTAAGCTACATGATAACATCATCAAATTTCTAAAATGACACTCCAATTATAAAATTTGAATCTTCATGCATGCAAGCATTTAATGGAATAAATGGAGTTGATGGGATGTGTTTTTACATAAATACATTCTTTGTAACTAAAAAAGTACTAGTTTCCAAAGCCAGAGGAATTATTGAGTTATAGAGTGCTTGAATGTTTAGATTGTAGAGATTTTTCTTGAGAATTTTAGAAGTCTAGAGTTTAGTTGTAGAGAGAAAAATGCCCAAATTAGGAGGTGATGAGGTGCAGTCTTAAGAGGTGGAAATTTTTCAAGCATCATCTTCAAAGTCATGAAAAACAAGATATAGAAAGCCTAACAAGTATTCTTATAAATGGGCTAAACTCTTCCCAGTATTGTCAAATGCCATCTCTAAAAATGACTATAGTTTTAGTGATCCTTACATATATTGTAGAGATGTCATCTACCCAAATACAAATGGGTATGAGTTAGTCGTGTTCTTTTTCATCAAAAAATTCAAAAAGCCACTAGCTTCGAATCGATGGAGAAGGAACTTGGCCAAGCTTATCTTTCTTGAAGTGTACATGGATGTGGATTTATTGAAAGCCCTAATAGTGGCATATAAACCTATAACCAAGTCTTTTCACAAGTAGGATTGGAACATTCTATTCACATTGGATCATGCATCTTTCATCAAGGCCTTCGAACTTGAGGGATAGATGAGAGTAGGGATAGACATACAAGACTTCCAAGAGAAGTTTGAGAGAAATGTAAAATTTTATACTGGTAGGGTAATGATTTGCCACATTCCATATGAGTTGAAGTCAATAGGAGAGATTCCTAAGAAGGTGGACAAGATGATACTAGTTGAAAAGTTTAAGAACTATATGCAAAATACATTCTATGGTCTACATAAAGCTCTAGGAAGTGATGGATTAGACATGGTGTATGGAGGGACCTACCTCACAACTTTGAACATCTAGGATCCATTCACTAATATTGAATGTGATTATGTGAGGTACATTATTGAGAAGATACAAGAACAAATTGTTGCTACCTAGTGTATATGAGAAATATGTTAGCAAGAAATACTAATCTATTAAGACAACAAAGCATTAACTAGCATAAAAATCATAACATATATGAGAGACAAAGTGAAACTCTCAAATGAGAATATGAGCCATAGAATGGCTCTCCCAATGAGGATGGTCACTTGATTTAGGGATGAGTCTAAGTAAAGGATTGGCATGTATGCTCAAACTTGTTCTATGCTTCAATGGTGGGGATGAGTAAATGGCAAATTGGTAGCTTTGTGAGCTCTCAATTTGGCATTATAAGCGTATGGTTGATGGCTTTTTGGTTCTCAAACTAGCATTATAACTTTGGCTTAAAGGTTGTGATGAAATGGCTTGGGAGGGGATTCAATTTATAGGAAAAGGGCTTGAGGGTTTGAAGTCTAAGATGCAAGGATGGGGAAAAGCTCATAGAGGGCTCAGATTGCATGAGAGGAGAGCACATGGATTGTGCTTCCTTATAGCCAATCAGGGAGTGACACATGTCATAGGGTGAGTGGATGGAGGAAAGGGCAAGGATGAGTCAACAAAGGAGGCTCAAGGGATAATATCTTCATAAAGACCCTCATAAATAGCTTGTAAGAGCAATGAATGGGCTTGTAAGAGTCTTTATGGCCTTTGTAAGAGCATTGAAGGCTTGGTGGTTGGGATATTTTGGAGGGAGTTGAGATTGTTGACTTTGCTTGGCTTAGGAAAGTCTTAAACTTGTTTAGGGAATGTGACAAGGTTAGGGGGGGTATTAGAGGTGATTTAGGATTAGACTAATCTTGTTAGAGATATGCAAGTGGATGGCATTCAATGAGGGTGGGTGAGTTAGTGGCTAAGCTAGATTAGTATGGGTGGATGGGGTGGATTAGGCTAAAAAGGGGGTTTAGGATAGTTTATGGGTTATTAGATTTGAGGGCTTTATTTATCAAATAGATTTATTTAATAAATGGAGATTTTGGAATTAGATAGGAGAATAGGATTTAATTGATAAATGATAGGTTATTTGATTTATCAATTAGGACTATAGATGATTAATTAAATTAATCAGCTAGGGGATGGCAAAAGGATTAATTAAATAGGAATTTAATTGATGATGCTTTTAGAGATAACTAAATAGGATTACCAAAGCGATGTAATCAAATTTAGGTGTCTACATTTTGCCCCTCTTTGACATAGCATTGAGACAACACTATTTCAAAGAAGTTTGAATGAAGAAGACACGAGGAAGATGTTTTAGCAATAAGGTTGCCCCATTTTCTGATAAGAAGAGGAGAGACTAGACGTAGAGATGCCCCCTCAAGAAGGCAACAGGGAGAGAAAATGAGGCTCGATGGCTTCATGAAAAATACAAGAATCTGGGATGGGAGGATGAAGAGTGGCTTAAGAGAAGAGGCTAAATTAGCTCAAACTCTCACTACAAGAGAATGATAAAGGGGAAAATCAGAGGCACAAGAGTAAATAAGCTTAAGACTTTCAGGATTGGGGGGAGGATGAAGGAGTGGAGCACTATAAAAAGGAATCCAGGATAGGGAGAAGGATGAAGGAATTATAAAGCTGATGCAATAGGATATCAAAGAGTCAGATTGGCGGAAGATGGGTTTCGGAGATCCCTAGGACTAGGATTGTGGATCTTGAAAGATGAGGCTTGGTGGATTGATTGGATTGGTGGATCCCTAAGAATAGGATTGTGGATCCCTAAAGCTAAGAGTGATGATTGATTCAAAGAGATATTGATGCATAAGCTAGGGTAGGAGAGACAGATGCAGGATATGGATGGGGGATAATAAAGATGAAAGGAAACCATTGAAGCTTTTTTAGTGGGGGGATACTTCAAAGAGAAGTACCACCATGTAGTTGAGCACTAGATTTGCTATAGGACTATTGGTTAATTACCAAGGTTACCAAGAATATCAAGGCCTTTTCACCAACCGTCCAGAGGACTAACAAACTAACTCAAAACAAACATGCAAGGATTGCCCCAGCATCACACATGAATCTCGAAATAATCAAAGTGGAACCGACACTGGGTAACCCACAAGCAAAAAAGAAAAACAAACAAAAGACTTGATCAAGACCTTATGCCCAAATTGCCCCATTCACAGCATACCATGATATGGAAGATTGTGGCAACCTTGAGGAGGGAACAAAAAGATTGCTTGGAAAAGATACTTCAAGACCCAAAAGGGAAGATTCCAAATCAAAAGAAAGTAAAAATCCAAAAGAGAATCGTTTTCCAACGAGATGGGTAGGACGAGGTACTAACGGACCAAGATCAAACATGAGGAAAGCTATATCCTACAAGGATCTATTAGAGAGAACCTAAGCTAATGAATCTGGATGAGTGATGCATCTAGCAAGCTGAACTAAGAAGGATAACACTTTGGTGACAAGAGATCTAGCTAAAGAATGCATTGGAATAGCTAACCAAGGGTTGTGTGATGTGTGCAAGATGTTGATCAAGGAGGAATAGACATGAAAGCTAGATAGATACAATGGTACTAAGCTAAAAAGGATGTACAAGTTGACAGACCAAGATATTTACAAGCTGAAGCTGACCAAGATAGTTATAAGCAGGCAAAAACTCAAGATGATAGGATAGCGAGATGGTTTGATTTTGTGCAAGATGCGAAAGCTAAGGATGGGGTGATAGAAGAAGACATGGATTTAGAGAGGATGCATCCCAATGATGATGATAGATTTTGTGACCATGGATAGCTAGAGGAGCAGGATGAGATGGCTAGATAGGATGGTAGATAGCTAGATTATGATGGATATAAAGAGATGACATTGGGTTTGCATGAGGATAGCTTAGAGCTAGATGCTAATGACAAGGGAGGAGGTAAATGATGGAAAGATGGACAAGACAAGATCTTCAAGGAATATAGTGCCCCCAATCAGAAGATAACGTGCATGAGGAGGTCATATGAAGGATATGATAGGATTGAAGCTAGGATGGAAAAAGCTGAAGGGGCTAGGGAGATGGATGATAGCTGTGATGGTTGGTTGAAGCTGCAGGAGATAAGTGGATGGTGTGAGATGGAAGCTGGAGGGTGGAGGATAGGTGGATATATTGGAAGATGGAGGGTGGATGACAAGATGTGACCAAAAGCATGAGGATGATAGGCTAAGTTGGGGATGGCTGGATTACGCATGACGCTTGTTTGCCAAGTTTTCATCATGGTACTTGTACAAGGTGCTTAAATTGCCAAGTTTTCACCAGTGGAAGCTTTATTTTTTTGACTTTTTGACTTTGGACCTAGCTGGAATGATTTTGGCTTTCTTCAGCTATTTTTGGCTATTTTGGGATTTTTCACTAGCTATTGGATTGTTCAATTTTGTTGCTAGTTATTGGTACACTAGATGTGTGATTTATGCAATAGATTGGATTAGATGGGATTGATGGTAGGAGATGGAGGGATGAAAAGGGTGGAAAGGAGCATGATATGGGGATGCTTGCAGGATCAACATTGGCACATGTTGGGACAGGTGTGAAAAGAGCATATGGGGGATAGATGGTAGATGCGGGCTTGATGGAGGATTTGTAGAAGCGTGCTTGGGGATATAGGCACCCAAGATGGAGTTAGGAGATGGGGGACATGAGTCACTAGATGGAGGATTAGCAATGGTGGATGCCATTATGCATTGGGTTTCAACTTTTTTCTTTGGGATCCACATGGTTTTGGATTTTCTTTTCATAGGCTTTTGCATTGTTTTGCATTCTTTGATTGGATTTTTCCTTTTTGGAGTATGTCTTTTAGAATAAACATATGATTGCCTAGGATGTGGATTTTTAGCTTTATGCATTTTGAAGTTGCAATTCACATTGTTGTGGTAAGCTTTGGGAAGATGGTTAGGAGAAGCTTTGTGAGATGGAGAGGATATGGAAGAGCGTGTAGGGGGATGATGATGGATGATGTGCCCTAATATGTGCCTTTGTTGATCTTGCATAGGAATGGAGGGAATAGGATTTGAATGATGGCTGATAGGAGGATGGAGGATGGTATATTTTGGGACATAGGGACCCAAAATGGATCTAGTGGATGAAGGGGGGATATGGTAGGTTGTTTTTGGTTGCAAATATGGTGGAGGGGGGATGACATAAGATTTCTTGAAGGAGTGATGGGAGCCTGGCATGGTG
The DNA here is from genome assembly GCA_028749045.1 of Cupressus sempervirens. Taxonomy (NCBI): domain Eukaryota; kingdom Viridiplantae; phylum Streptophyta; class Pinopsida; order Cupressales; family Cupressaceae; genus Cupressus; species Cupressus sempervirens. The sequence continues at coordinate 198,309,033 of CM053793.1, read as the reverse complement.
GGTTTGGAGATAGGCTTTGTTTGGGGGTGTGGTGTACCAACACCTTTAGATGGTGAGCCTTTGGATACATATCCAAGACCATGAAATCCTAGATTTTTTTGTGCAATAATAGGCTTTTTTATTCCATTCTCTTGTGGTCCTAAACCTTGACCTTGATAATGCCATTGATTGAGCATTTGAACTAGCTGAGGATACTTTTTGTTTGCAAAAAATGGTGGAAGTGCTTTATCAGATGTACTGCAATAGGGAGATATTGTTCTTAATTCTTCTGCTGAGAGGAGGCCACCATGGATGAATGTAAGTGAACCAAGAGGGTAGATTATAGATGGTGGAATAGCTTGGATAGGTGGTAGGATGGAAGCATGGAGTGGAGGAGATGGTAGGATAGGATCTTGATTTAGCTGATGGGATGAAAAGATATCTTGCAGAAGAGGAGGTATGGATTGAGGTTTTGGAGATGGAGGGGGTGGTGACTGCACTATGGATGGAAGACATGGTATGATGATATCTTTGTTTATGCTTTGGGGGATGTCAACATGCTTTTGAGCAAGATCTTGATAGGATTGGATTGAAGTGGATGGTGTGATAAGAGGTGAAGGGATGGATTCTTCAAAGGCAACAGATGGATAGATGGGAGATTCGGTAGTGGAGATGGGTGAGTAGAAGATGGATACATAAGGGTCATTACGGGAGATTTGGGAAATGCTTGGAGGTGATGTGGATAGGATTTGGAGGGATTTGACAGGTGTTGGGATTTTGATGCTTGTGGGAAGTGGAAGGATTTTAAGCAATTTGATGGATGGTATGGGGATGATAGCAATAGGAGATGGAGGGGATATTATAGATGGGGAAACTTCATCACTGACTACTTCACATGGTTTGATTAGATGACATGGCTTATCGACTACTGGAGGTGGCTTTTCTTGTATTTTCTCTAGGAGATTACTTGGACATCATGTGTCAGAGGTGGAAGTGGATTGACAGGAATAGCTAGTGTGATGGGGGTGGAAGATTGGAAGCTTGGTTGATTGGGTGATGGAGGAGAAGCTGGGATATTAGATGGAATGACTAGATAGTTTGGAATAATACATGGATTTTGGGGGATGCTTGGGGGAATGTTTCTAAGGCTTTCAATATGCCCATCATAGTCAACAAGATTTTCATCATCATTGGAATAGGAGGTGGTGAGAGCAAGGACAATATGACTAAACACATCATGATAGGTTTGGGATTTCATGTTTTGATGATGAGTCGGATGGGGATGGGGTCTTGCATATGGATGAACACGGAAGCTCATGGTTGGATTTGGATTAAGCACAGATTTTGGATTGGCTGATGAAGGATTTCCTAGGGAGAGTCAAAGCTATATGACAGACCTAAGAAGGATTGGCTGGAGATTTTTGGCTTTCCTATGGATGGAAGACTTCAAGGACATGCTGTCAAAAAGTGAGAGTTTTGCTTTCCTATGTGCTGGATTGGTGGAGATTGTGTCAACTTAAGGATAGACTAATGATCCTATGGGCATGACATGAGATTGACCACTTGTGGATCCCAACCTTTAGCTCAAGGTGATGAGGGATACAAGTGACAAAGCTGGATTACCCTAGACAATGCTCTGTCAGAGGGATAATCTTGGTGAGATTGGTTGATTGGTAGGATTGATTGGATAGCAAATTCTAGTAGAGTGACAACAACTCTTTAAAGGCTTGGGTGTGATTTTGGATTGGGTTGCTAGCTGGTTGGGGGGGATGATTTGGATGGACTTTGGATTTGGGATTGTTCTAAAGAAAAGAAGTAGATAGATTCGGTTACAGTGGGGGAGCTTGGATGATCTTCTGATGAGGTAGTGACTATGCTAAGTATGCCTTGAGCTGGGAGATTTCTGCTTTTTTGAGATTTTGACCAAAGTTGGAAAACATTCTTTCAAAAGCTATGAACAAACAAGCAGAAAATTTTTTGGAGCAAGCACGTCAAACACACCAACATCCTCGAAAGCTTTCTACAAGGATGAAATTTGGTTTAGCTAGGGAGTCCTCAATATACGCAAGGTACGTGAGGCCCAAATTCATAGATGAAACCAAAAAGATGTCACACGGTCGAGAGGAGCGGTAACCCACTTCTCCTCTTTCACTTCTCAAGGGTATAAAGTTCCTTGAGGCTTAGCCCGAGTGACACAATTTTGATCCCAAGAGAGGTGTCTTTGGATTCACCTCCCAATTTTTATACTTCACCGAAATGCTAGAGTTGAGGTCGTCCCAAGGGGTGATGAAATCCCCAAGCAGGCCTCCTAAAAAGAGAAACAAGGTTTTGGATCCTAATCTTATGCAACCAAGATGGCCTCGAAAGACGACAAGGGGAGAGAAGACTTGGATGACCTTGGGCTAAAAAAAATGCTTGTTCTTTTACCAACTGACTCTTATGTGTGTTGATCTAGACTTTGCAAGCACTCATGTTTAAGAGACAATGTTCAATTCCAATTTTGAAATGCGCCAACAAAGCAAAATTGATCGAAGAATGCGAACAAGAAGAAGAGTTAGGGTCAACAAGAAAGTAAACCTGCGCGCCCGGAGGCCCTCCACGTCAAGTATCGATTAATTTTCTTTAAGGCATTCAAGATTGAGTGTTTGTTCATTTTAAACCCAAAATAAAGATGTGTGAAACTCGATTGTCAAGCGCGCACTCGGAGGCCCTCCACGTCAATTGGTTGTTCAGTTTTAAAATCCAAACTTGAAGTGTGATCAATTTAATCTAGATTTTTGGACATTGAAGAAATCTTATAAGTTTAAGACAAATCCTCAAAAAGTGAATTAAGTAAAATCTGATTATGGAACACTTAACACTCTCTTAGGTGGACCCATCCCCATAGATGGCACTAAGATTACAACCAATGGTTAAATTGATGGGTGATTAAAGAGGGTGAGTCCAACTACAAACTCACTCAAAGTGTCTTTATTAGTTTTTATAACTTAGAAGATTTCTAAAATGTGGATTCTTTTTATGCCCAAAAATTGAAGTGTGAGATATTGCAATGGTTAATTGATCTTTTGCATTCAAGATTGTGTTTGTTTGTTTTAATCATGCATTCCAAGAAAAACTTTGATTTTAACCCATGGCATTCAAGATTGTGTTTGAGTAACATTCATTCAAAGAAAAATGTGTTTAACCATTCAAGTTCATTCCACAAAAAACTTTAAAAACATGATTAAGTTTGTTGCTCCAACCTACAATGAGACAAAAAAGAAAATTGATTAGTCACCCAAAATCTTCCAAAATGAAAGCTTAACTATGGGGAAAAAAAAATTAACTTTTTTTGTTCTTTTTCCTAGGCGTAAAAATGCTTAAAAAAACCTCTACTCTATGGAACCACCAAAAGTTAATATTTGATTTATACTCCTTTTTTTTCTTTTTTTTCTTTTTTTTCTTTTTTTTCTTTTTTAACTACAAAGTGCAGAAACAAAGATGTTAAAACAGAAATGTAACAAAGACAGGCAGAGACAACAGTTCATCAGGCGCAGATGCCAAAACGTGAAGACACTGATCTGTAGAGACGTTGATCTGTGGAGACGAAAAAGAAAGAGGCAGAGACGTTGAACTACGGAGACGCTGATCTGTGGAGATGACAGTTTGCAGGCGCAGACACCAATCTGTGGAGACGACACTACGTGAAAAGAACTGAAATGCGCGGATTTTTTCCAAAAAAATTTAATTTTTGATTATTTTCAAATTTTAGAGAGTATGTCTTCTTCCCAAGTGCGCCCTTCAACCTGTAAAAATAAGTGAAACACCTTACAACTCACTCAAACAACAAGAAACATTAGATTATTAGAAAAAATAACATATAGATAGAAATGGATGATTAAATGACCCATAGTGGGGTCCCACCGGGCATGCCAAAATGTATATGAGAAATATGTTAGCAAGAAATACTAATCTATTAAGAAAACAAAGCATTAACTAGCATAAAAATTATAACAAAAATGAGAGACAAAGTGAAACCCTCAAATGAGAATATGAGCCATAGAATGGCTCTCCCAATGAGGATGGTCACTTGATTTAGGGATGAGTCTAAGTAAAGGATTGGTATGTATGCTCAAACTTGATCTATGCTTCAATGGTGGGGATGAGTAAATGGAAAATTGGTAGCTTTGTAAGCTCTCAATTTGGCATTATAATGGTATGGTTGATGGCTTTTTGGTTCTCAAACTAGCATTATAACTTTGGCTTAAAGGTTGTGATGAAATGGCTTGGGAGGGGATTCAATTTATAGGAAAAGGGCTTGAGGGTTTGAAGGCTAAGATGCAAGGATGGGGAAAAGCTCATGGAGGGCTCAGATTGAATGAGAGGAGAGCACATGGATTGTGCTTCCTTACAGCCAATCAGGGAGTGACACATGTCATAGGGTGAGTAGATGGAGGAAAGGGCAAGGATGAGTCAACAAAGGAGGCTCAAGGGATAATATCTTCATAAAGACCCTCATAAATAGCTTGTAAGAGCAATGAATGGGCTTGTAAGAGTCTTTATGCCCTTTGTAAGAGCATTGAAGGCTTGGTGGTTGGGATATTTTGGAGGGAGTTGAGATTGTTGACTTTGCTTGGCTTAAGAAAGTCTTAAACTTGTTTAGGGAATGTGACAAGGTTAGGGGGGGATTATAGGTGATTTAGGATTAGACTAAGCTTGTTAGAGATATGCAAGTTGATGGCATTCAATGAGGGTGGGTGATTTACTGGCTAAGCTAGGTTAGTATGGGTGGATGGGGTGGATTAGGCTAAAAAAGGGGTTTAGGATAGTTTAGGGGTTATTAGATTTGAGGGCTTTATTTATCAAATAGATTTATTTAATAAATGGAGATTTTGGAATTAGATAGGAGAATAGGATTTAATTGATAAATGATAGGTTATTTGATTTATCAATTAGGACTATAGATGATTAATTAAATTAATCAGCTAGGGGATGGCAAAAGGATTAATTAAATAGGAATTTAATTGATGATGAATTTAGAGATAACTAAATAGGATTACCAAAGCGGTGTAATCAAATTTAGGTGTCTACACCTAGAGGGAAGAATTTGGAAACTTTAAGTTTCACCACTATTCATTGTTAATGCATCTCATTTTGTACAAAAAATGTTGGCTACTTCAATACTGATTTCATTTATAATACTTCAGGCCTAGATGGAAATATTCCAATGCAACTATAGACTCAGGTATGGGACAAATATTACCTATATTCTTCTTCTATTTTATTTTTAAATAATTTTAGCTCTATTGTCATGAGGATGTTAGGTGCTCTACTAGATAGGTTCCCTGAGTTTTTAAGAAGAATATTAAGGCCAATGTGGTTAAAGGATGACACCATATTAGACCATAACTAGGGAGATGCATTTTTGTTTAAACATGTTTCAGTTATGAGAGTATATACATGCCCACAACCACCACATATTTTATCAAAGTATATACCACTTAGGTTGGGGATTATGGAGTTTTTATGGCAATTGATTATGTTGGACAAGGAATATTTAGGCCCTAAATTGTACAAGGGAACATTCTTGTGTAGATGCTTTAAGATAGGAGATTTTACAATTGGGAAGGATTCAATTAACCAAACTCATGAATATTTGAGATATTACAACCTATTTTCTGCACCATATAGAATCTATGACCTTGAAAGTGTGGTTAGGAATGCACTAAAAGAAATTAGAAATTGTACTCTCCCCAACAATAAAGAAGTACCTCAAGAAGACATCATCAGGAATCATTTGATTTAAAGTTATGTGGAAGATCAACTAAGGAAATTTGAAGACATTCGAAGGGTTGAGAAAGAGATGAAGAAGAAGGATTCCAATTTTGAGGGTTTTTGCACAGAGGTTGCCAAACCTTTTAGGCTTGAGAAGATGTTACAGAATTACTACCATATAATGTCTAAATTACCATAGGATTTGGGAGAAGAAGATAGGGTGAATCTAGATTCCCTTGAGCTAGATGTGGAATTGGAGGAAGAAGAGGAAGATCATCTTGAAGCCTTTGCATGGGTAGAAAAAAGGAACAAAAGGTAGAATATTGTCCACATGCCTAAGAAGGTAAAGTAAAGGAAATTGAAACTAATGCCTAGCAAGAGCTATTACTTTGTTTATATGAGGCAATATTTTATTCAAGAAGGAGTTAAGGCAATGGAGAGCTCCTTAATTGATTTACAACTAACTCCAACAAGGCTAGATGACAGGATCATCCAAGTTGAGAAGTTTTTTGGAGGATGATGATTTCATCAAGTCACTGGAGTTCAAAAGTTTCTTGTACAAGGTCAAATAGAGTGAATTAAATTTGATGCTAAAGTCTAGAGAGAGTGAGGAGAAAAAAAAAATCTTACTAAAAAATCTTCAGCCTTATGACCTTGATAGTGAAACTATGATAATCAGTTAAGCCAGAGACCTTGTATAGAGAAGTGTCATGCTCCTAGTACTAGGATGGGATTTGGGAATAGATTTTGTGTTGGACCAAATCAAAAGACAAGAGAAAGTAGTGTCTTATGAAACCTTTGGTGCTCAAGGCCTATAATGAAGCTTAGGATTCAACTTTGACAGTGATACATTAGTTGTGTGGAGCTTTGTGAAATAAATAAGCTTAGGCTCATGGATATTCAAGACATATCAGAGAGCAGTGTTATCATATGGACCTTAGATTCTACCACTGGTAATGAGGTGCTTTGAAGCAATTCTCCTTCATGAATGAGGCCATAGTAGGAAAAATTAAGGATTAACTTGCTCAAACCTTTAGAGAATACATAGACTCGAGAAAATTATGTGAGGAAGAACTTAAAAAGAGTTATGTATTTTGACAAAGGGTAAAGGAGTTGGAAGAGAAAGTGCAAGGGCTTGAGAATGAAGTTTCCTCCTTGAAAGAACAACTTAAGGAGATGGAGTAAATGAGAATTTATGAAAGAGAAGAATCCACTAAACAAATGCCACCCTTGACAGAAGATAAAGCAATTGGGACTGATCAAGCAATTGTTGCAATGGAGACTGAGGCACCTGCACAAGATAATCAACTTAAGATAAATGCATTGAAGGTAATGTTGAATCATAGGGTGGAAGCACTTAAAATAATATCCGAGAATTTTCATAGCATTTTCATATTCTTGCAAGGTGTAGAACATACATGCAATGGAGCCTTAGCATGGTAAACGCCTATTTTTAATCAATGGGGTTCATATATTCAATTCTTTGACAAATTTATTATTCTAATGGCTAAGAAGAGAGAGCTACTAGACAAGACTTTCACAATGAAAGAGGATTTGGAGTTAGTTAAAGAGTTGGTTGGGTTTTTAACAAAAAAATTACAAGTAATAAAGGGAAAAACAAAGATAATGAATGAAGGTATGGACAAATTCATTCCCTCCATTGTTGATACTGGCAATAAGTTAAAGGATTTCCAAGAGTGGTTTGGATATTTTGATCACATTTTCACATTGGAAAATTTTTTAACAATATTTGAGGGAAATGTTGATGAAATAGCCTTTTATGAATCGATTGGTGCTTTGTTCAAGGTCAAAGTTGACATGAACATGTTTGTAGTTGAATCAAGAGCCATTACAAATGCCAAGTGGAATAAGTTTGTTGGTGACTCAGAAATTGTTAGAGGCACTAACTGGCCTATTAAGAGGGAGATATATGTGTGATAGGCAATTGGAGATATCAAGGCCTTGCCTTGCCATGGGAAGCAGTTAGAAGATAGCTAAAGAAGGCAATGGAGATAGAATAGAGGAAGGACATGATCATAATAGGGTGTCTTATCTTTGGATGTACTTGTTGTGTACATGCCTGCATTTTAAATAAAGACTATACCTAAATAACACAATGTCAACTATGAATTTTTAACTACTTGCATATCTATCAAATTGTAGAGAATGCTTGTAATTATTTTTGTCTTCTCGGTGACTTATTTTTATGTCATTCTTTGACATGTTTCTTTCCAATCTATAGCTTGATGTAATCATTATTCTATAAAAGGATTTCCAAGATTGGGAAGAAGGGTTCAAATTCTTATTCTATGATGATACATATAAATTTGAGTTGGTTCAAAATTTTGCTAAGTTTTTATGTATTTAACTTCTTCTTTTTTTGTAGAAGTTTGAGATTAATGGAAGTTTGGTATAGTCTTATATCTTTGTCATAAGTATCATATTTGTTTCCAAGTTTTAGTTGCCCCATTTTGTTTTGAAGTATTTGGTTAGTTCTAAGAATGTGTTTCACATGAAGTATGTCTAAGTGTGTCTTAGGTAACTTGCTTCTCATCTTTCCTGAGCCATCTACTTTTTTCCATTGTGGCTTTCCTATTTATTTAGTGCTCATAGGATTTAGGTGGTCTAGGAGTTATTGGTTTACAATCTAGCATCTTCTTGATGAGAAGCAAGTTTCTCTTCACCTCGTTATCAAGTACATGATCCTAACATTTCGTTTTCAACTGCTTCAGAGATCTCAAGCAATTATTCCCCTTCAAGTGCACCATATCAAGTGTGGATCTGAGGAACAATGCCATGATTCTATCAAAATTAGAGGCTTGCAAGGTTATGAATGGAAGCAAATACAAATGTCATCAGAGGTTCAAAGAAATAAGATTAGGTGTATCAAGGATTATGAGTTTGTGGTTAATTTAATCCACATTGACAAAAATGAAGCTGTTAGTATCTGTTTCTGATGAGAAATAAATTTGAGATAAAAGTCTACCCCAATATCTATGGAAATGTATAATGACTTGCAATTGTTAAGATGTGATCAAAAACTAAGCATCGAGGCCTCCATAAAGAAATAAAGGTAAAAGGCCACTTGCTAGATCTCAGATCAGGAAATGCTATTGTAAAGGGCATTTTTTGCCTAAAGATAACAAAGAAGCCATTTTTATTAAGAATGTGAAAAGAGCAAAGTATGGATGATCTAAAATAAAAATATTCGTCGAACACTCCCATAAGATGCTTTCAAAAATGTCAACAATAAAAGGTGACCTTGATATAGAGAGAATCAGTAATAAAAGCTTTCAATGGAAAGAAGAAGAATGAAGTGCATGTGCTACCAAAGAATTACTGCCCGTGCTATATTTCTAGACAACAGGAAAGCAACTAGCAGAAAAGTTAAGTGTATCTTTCCCTCCCACGTATGTAGGCACTATTAAATATTTGTGCATTCTAGAAATTGATAGAAAGTAGGCCACTTCCCATTAAGATAAAATACTCATGCAAAGTCATATCACTTTAGTAAAGTAATAGTGTTTTCGAAAATGTTATATTTGATGTGCAAATAATAGAAACTTTAAGTACTTAGTATTTAATGAATGAAATGCAAATTTTTCTACTGTGAATGTTGTTAGAACTTAATTTTTTTCATGGGGTGCCAATGCTCAAATTCGTCAGCCTATTTTAGTATGATTACTGGTATTTCCCTTATTCAAGTATATTTAAAATAACTATTTATCAAAATTTGAATCATGTGTAACAATTTGGTGAACAAAAATCAAAGCTTTTGGTTTCGAGAAACTTATTGAACTAGAGAGTGAGCTGAAAGAGTTGTCAGACACATCCTTCAAATTTGATGATCTAGGTGATATGTACAGAAGGCTTAATTTTCAAACTCTTCACCCAATCACTAAAAAACTCAAAGATAGTGGACTGGTCAAGGCAGCTAGATTTCCTATGGTTGTACATGCACCTGAGCTTGTTTGAGAGTGCATAGGATTATACGACCTAAAAAAAAAAAAATGTTTTTGACCAATCTATTCTCCTATCTATCAAAAAGGCATTGATGCAATCTATGTTCATCATTCCAGTCAAGGAACAATATTGTGACATGAATTTCATGTCTTCCACATCCAAGTTCAATGAAAAGAAGACTCTCAAGTGGGAGGACATGCAAAAGACCTAGTTCTAGATTGCCTAATAGAAGAAGAGCAAGATGCCAAAAACTTTGCTCAACATAAATCTTAACTATGAAATTGTAGATATCCTTGCACTTCTCCTTAAGTTAAAAGGAAAAGAAGAGATATTGGAGTTTTTTGAGCATCATTTCTTTTTGGTGTAAGGAATTTGTACAAAAAACATGCACATAGATTGGACACAGATCATCTACCATGAACTTTTGGCATGGTTAAATTTAGCCAAAGGCTTTAGGTAGTTCTGCATTCCTTATTTGATTTATTCCCTAGTGACTCACCACATGTGGCCTAGCCTCCCTTGCATTCAAAATTACAATGAGAATAAAAAAGTCTATGATTTGTACCCACATCTACAACTACAAAGAAACTATGAGGAGTATGTGGTGGTTAATGATGCCTTCACAATGAGGCTATGTCATGAATTGCAAGGATGTCTAGAGAGGAGATTCTCACTTGAGGCAATTTTTGCAATAAGTCAATTCCAATGCTCATTCATCTAGTTCCCAAGTTTCTCATATTTACAAATAGGAGCTTATGACAGATTGCCTAAGAAGTTACCAAGGTATCTAGAGGACAAGGTGGTTCTAGTTGAGCTATGTCAACAGATCCTAGAATTAAACACTCTCTATTATAATGTAAAGAAGATTGTCAAAATTTCATTTCCTATAGTGGTCAGCCTGTATTCTTGTGCCTCCAGATCAGATGCCCAAAATATGGTGAAAATTTTTGAAGGCATGATCAAATTGCTAGATTATGAGGTGCTCAACCCTCAATCTGATTGAGTTGATTTTGTAAAGGATCACTTTAAATTGGGCCTAGACATTGAAGATTATTAGTATGGGTGTCTCAATGAATTCAAAACTTGAGGGAGATTTTGGTCACGGCTAACTATTGATGAAATCAAAGCATATAACAATTATGTTGATGTTTCTGACCTTGCAGATGATGGAGGCTTCATGCATCCCACATCATATGAAAAGATCAAGCACACCCTAAATCTATCCACCCCATATGCTGGCCTAGTTATTAATACCATGGAGGTCCTTGTGCAAGGGATCATTAAAAGAACTAATAAAAGAGTTGAGTGGACTCTAGCAAGGAAGAAGAGAAGAGGAAGTAGTGGTTCCACAAGGGGAGTTTCATCTAGGGCTGCTCCATCTACTACAACAACAAACACCACAACCACTACTTCAAGTGTTGTAGGTCCTACTCAGTCCATTAGATAGGGAGGAGATCAACCTCCAGAGAAGAACATGCCAGTTACTTCTATCTATGGAGCTGGCTCTCTTCTAGACACTGGAAATGTTGGAGAAAATCTTGATGACAAAGATAAGTAGAGGGAACAAGATAAATCAATGGCTAAGCCTTCCTCACCCATTCAAGTCATCAATTTGGATGGTGACATTAATCCTATGGATATTCAGGAGAAAGATGTATCCCAACAAGGAGATACCTTATCCCTTTTAGTAACTAAGGTAGCTACTTTCCTTATTGCTTCCTAGGACAACACAACTCATTTAATGATAAGGAAGTTGTTTCACCCCACTACCTTGTAGTTGATTATCAATGTACTATCTATGGAGTCATGACTTGAGGAGACTATTGATAGAAAGAAGAGGAGATTTGAGGATGCTACTCCATCCAAGGACTTGGTTGCACAAGTCACCTCTTCTCAACCATCCAAAAAGACAAAGAAGCAAAAGATAATCATGGTGTTGGCTATAGATTCTTCCACTAGTCACATGTTGATTGAAATTGTTGAGCCACAGAAAAATGGGATATTTCATGAGCTTTCAAAAGATGATTTCCAAATTGGAACACTAGAGCTTGGTATCCCTATTCATGATTCCATGGTAAATATCTAGAAATCTACTAAAAAGAAAATAGAGGACAAGCTAGAAGAGCTTAGAGTTGAGAAATAAGTGTTGAAGGCTTCAAACAATGAGTTGGTCGAATGCATCGAGTCTACCCTTGGAAGCACATCCCTAGGTTAATTTGAACTAAATGTAGAAGAAAACAAGAATTTGCTAACAAAGTTGCAACATGAAAGGCAATTAGGGCAGGTTGGAAGGGCATGGATAGACCAATTGAAGATTCAAGGTAACCTACTAGTGGAAATTTTGGTAAACTTGGTGTTGGATGCACACAAGCTTAGAGAAGTAACCTTGAACCATAAGAAGACTATACAAACATTGACTGATGGACTGACAAAGAAATTAGTCCTTCTACAAGTGGCAATTGACATAAAGACTAATGTGGCAATCACCCACAAGATCCTCAAGACAGGAACAAAGCCATTGTTTCATTGGAAACAATCTTTAGAATTTGTTATAGAAAGCTCCACGAGATTTGCAAATAAGTTAGGAGATGTATGCAATCTAGTGCAAAAGTTTATTGACAAATCCTTTCACAACTTGAAAATATTGGACACAGAATTTTTCATATCCACCAATGGTAACCTTGTGGATATTGAGAGAATGACGTCAAAGTTCTTGACATTTGTTGATGAGGCCATTAACCCTCCCAATTTCCAAGTGTCTAAGATCCAAGAGCTCTCTACAAAAAATGTGGTCATCATTAAAGAAATAGACAAGTATAGATCTAGACTAGCCAAAATGGGTGAATTAACAGACATGCATAACTAATGGATGGTCTAGGAAAATAACATTATCATCCCAAATGCCGAAGAGCTAAACAATGTAATGAGCATTGTGAAAGCATAAAAAGCTAAATTAGTTACCCCAAAAAAGACATAATTGTCTTTGACATCTATCATCCTTCTCTCTCTTCTTTCTTTTTGTAGCCACTCTTAGCATTTTGATAATCTCTATAATAGGAAAATGATTGACGCTACTTCTATTAATAGTTTTTCTATTAAGAGATGCTCTACAAAGAAATCATCCAATGTAACAAGCCATTTTGAGAAGGCCTATATATGTAATCTTTCAAGAAGTTAATAAGATTGACAAAATTTACTTTGGGAAAACCCCTATAGCTGTGACTACTATGTGAGACTCTGAGTTCATATTAGATTTTGTTGTTCATTTAGTTTAAGAAGAATCAATGGAATGAATGTGAATGCTAGAATTTAATGAGTGTGAATGAACTTGGTTTTATTCCCTTTATTTAATAAATGGTGTGTTTTACTCTATTCAACATAAACATGTCTTCTATTATCTCTATTCTTCCATGCCTCTATTCATTTCATTGCATTAGGAAGTCAGAGACTAATCACTAAAGTGGTTGATGAATAGATAGTCTAGGTATTATCAAAGCATCTGCTCATTTTTATAATCTAGGAATTACCCATTTCATGATCTTTTCTTCTCTTCCTATCATTCTAGTTATTGTTGCATGTTTCTCAGCATCCTACATTGTCATTTTAAGTAGAGTGCATTGAGAGAGTTCTTCCCCTTTTTTCTTGCCTCAGCTGTTTAAAGTTTTTAGCAACTTGGTTTTTGCCTCTTCTGCTCTCTGGTTAAGAACATACCCCCTACAAATTACAAAAACATATTCATTGCATATCTTGCACTTATATGGAAGCTATATCTTTCAATTCAGGGGTCTTTGAATATATTACGACATTGACGAATTATGTTGTTAACTTTGTGTTTTCCATAAGCCATAGGGAAAATAAAGAGTTAAGGTACAAACCAATATATTAAGGAAGACAAATTGTTAATGAATAGTTATTGGCAACTCTGTTGGGGACTGATCACATGCTCTAGGTTTTCTTAAGTAAGTTGGTATGTGGCTTTACTGAGAAACGTAGAAATTATCTCTATGACACTCAATTAGTTGAATCATGTATAAATGCTCTTAAGGAGAAAAAGTGTTACCCCATGAGGGACTAATCCCAGTAGTGCAACCTAACCTTGGCTTTTAGGATGAGCAAGAAGACATCATAAGTCAATTGAATACTCTTGCCTGGAAAAGCTAAAGATCCCTCGACCAATATAAAAGAGTGAGCTTTGGCCTTGAAAGAGATGCAGCCAATATTGAATATTGGGAGGGAGTATTGTGGGAAAGAAGCTTAAGAGAAGTGCACCCATTGTGAGCTAAGCTAGTTCACCCTGGATCTCAAATATACCCACAGTGCTCGTGATAGAGGGAGAATTGATCTTGTGTTTAAAAAGTTACAAAAAGCTAACTTCCTAATGTTGGATGATCCTATAGCAAGAGGAAGGTTACGTTCTAGAGACCAAGTGTATCAAGGTATTTCTAAAGCTCTTTTTCTACCACCTCACCCTTCTTATCTAATATGTAGTCATTCCTCCACATCTCCTATTTTTTGCTCTGCAATCTCAACTTTTTGTAACATGCTCACTCTTCACACAATAACCACCCCTTCTGCAGTTACATTCCATCATGTACCTATTATCCTTCCTACCTCTATGGCTATTCCATGGCGTAATGTTATTGACCCACTTTAACTAGCAAACAATCATGACCTATCAAAAGCCTCCAAAAAGAATTTCCCCAAGTTCACCAGTGATGGAAATATCTCTGCTGACAAGCACATAGAAACTTTCTTCACTGCATGCAGTATTCTTTATCCTCAGCATGAGGGTGTAGCAGTAAGGATGTTTGTAGAGACTCTGGTTGAGAACATTGCATTGGTTTCAAAACCTACCTATGGGATGTATAACGACTTGGGATGATATATGTACCCATATTGAGGCATGATACAAGAGTACAAAGGATGAACATACTCTCCTCACTTAGCTTATCTAGATAAAGAAGGAACCAAGTGTTATAATGAGGGATTTTATTGCTAAATTCAATAAACTGATTAGTAGGATTCCTACCATAAGTAGACCTATTTCTAACAACCTAAAGATGTTCTTTATCAGTTCCATGCCATCAAACAAACATTTTCAAATTAGACATGTGCAAGTGGCTAATCTGATGGCTACTTATAAATTGGCAATCGGGCTGGAGGATGATCTAATTGCGGTAGGGAAATGGAAAAGGGAGATTAAAAATGGAGCATCTTCATGCTTGATCTCTGGTATGAATAACAATACTAAAGCCATGCTTCAAAAGCTATCTAATGAAATGATTTCCATGAAGAGGCAAATAGGGAAAGTTGGTCCTTCACTCCAACAACCAACCATATCAAGATTTCCCATGAAGGCAACAAGAAGGTAAACAATTATAGTAACCCTCTACTTAGCAAAGTCTTGCTATTGAACCACCTCCAAGGGAAAAAAAACATATGATTTTTTCATCTCTGAGCTGATCATTATGATGATTCCTATCCAAAAATGAACAGATATAGGCATCTCACTACCTCAAATGAGCTAACCATCGAATATCCAGAAAGTGAAGACAATTCCACTCCCCGTGGTGACTTCGAAACTTTCTTTTTGGAGTATGAATTAGACTCAAAAGTTAGAGGTGAGTGGTTTGCAACATTAGATGGGATTCAGATGATTGTGGCTACAAGAAGTCAGAGGGAAAAGCATCTTGCAAACTCTGCCCCTTCCCAGAACATAGCAATTGGTACCTCAATAGTTGCAGCTGAAGCATCCACTTCTTCATCCTAGAGGAAAGAGCAATCAAAACTTGAACCAATTGGTAAGTCCCCTTCCCCATTTAACATCATATATTATTGTAAGGATGCTCATATTCAAGTGTCTCCCCTAGAGTATCTTAAAACTCACCAAGCTGATTTGCAAAAATTAGTAGATTATTGCAAGAATGATGTTAGTGCCAAAACTTAGTCTAATGTTAATACTACCATTAGTAATGACTAACCTCAAATGGATAGTGGTTCCCTATTAGGTGAAGAGTTTGTTTTTCCTAAGATTTTCCAAGAGGAACAAGCCTTAGTTTTAGCCACTTCCCCTGGCCAAAAGCTAGATCCCTTTTATGTCTCCTTGTATGTGATTGGCCATAAACTCAGTAACTACATTATTGACTCTGATGCCTCAGACAATGTCATGTCATATTCATTTTCCTATTCTCTTGGCCTAACTCTTACTAAAACCTTTGGACATTTTTATTTTATGGATGCTAAGAAAGTCCCTCTAATAGGTCAAGTGAAATATGCTCAAGTAGCATTGGTTGCTCATCCTGTAAAGAGAATGAAGCTAACCATCTTGTGACAAATATTCTAGCCAGCTATGGGATGCTTATAAGCAGAAGCTTCTACAGAGCTATGGGGGTTGAAATAAAGATGGATTGGTCGCATGCTATTATTCTTGTGGGGAATAAGAAAATTAAGTTGGAGCCTAAGGAGAAGGCTAAATTCATAGTTTTAAAATCTGATAATCCCGAGACACAAATCTTGTACCAAGAAATGGAGCTCAAAATTTACATGTTCTCTAGGCCTGATTATAAAGAAGAACAACCAAATTCTTACAATGACCTAGGAATTTGGACCTTGGAGTTCAATGGCAGTTGTGCCACTATCAGATCTAGAGCCAGTGTTTTGCTTATATCACCAAGCAGAGATGTAACATAGCTAGAATAAAAACTATAATTCAAGAATACTAATAATATAGTGGACTATGAAGCCTTGCTATTAGGTATAACTACTATGAAACAGAGAGGAGTGAAGATCTTGAGAGCTCAGGGAGATGTTGAACTCATACTAAAGTGAGTTTGAGCTTAGTATATTGTGAAGAATGCTAGACTTAAGAACTACAAAAATTGAGTTTGGCATGAAATTGAAGGCCTAGACACCTTCTCAATTCATGTTGTTCCTAGAGAAAAAAATGAAAGGGTAGATCTATTAGCTGCCTCCGCCTTGCTTCTTATCCCTCACCCTAATTTCATAGATGATCAATTCAAAATAGAGGTCTTATTCAAACCTAATGTCCCAGACAACATTGAGACGTGGCAAGTTTTTAATGATGACAATTAGATACAATCCTTTTTAGAGGGGTCTAAGCCTTTTTATGATCAATACTTTGAAGGCAACAAACATGACTGCAAAGATTTCTGCCTAAACGCCACTCAAAGGTAATACGATTCCTAGATATCTCATTTCCCTTGAAAAGTTGTATGATAGACATGATGCATTTATAAGAAGGGAAAGTGGGAGAAAGGGGGGCACTTCTAGGAAGTATGAAGGAATGAATATTGGCACCAAATATAAGCCTAAAATAGTTAATATCAGTAGTTGTTGCTCAAAAGAAGAAATGGTGAAAGTAAAAAGAGATGTTGACAGAATATCAAGATGTGTTCACTTGGGGCTATGGGGATGTAAAGACCTTCAGAGATGGTGAGTTCAAGCATAAGATTCCCCTCAAGCCTGATGCTACCCCATTCAGACAAAAGTAGCATAACTATAATCCTATGGTTTCTAACACTATCTTTAGGGAAGTATAGAAGATGTTGGAAGCTAAAATTATCTACCCCATACATCATTCAACATGGATAGCTAATATTGTCCTAGTCCAAAAAAAAGTGGGGAGATCTGAATTTGTGTAGACTTCAAAAATTTAAGCTAGGCATCTTTAAAAGACAACTATGCATTATCTATTATGGATCACCTAGTGCAAACAGTTACTAGTTCTGAGATGATGTCCATGCTAGATAGATTCTCAAGTTTTAATCAAATTGAGGTAAACCAAGAAGATTAGTTCAAGACTACATTCACCACTCCTTGGGGAACATTCACATATAATATGATGCCCTTTGGCCTCATTAATGCTTGTGCAACCTTTCAACGAGTGATGAATTCCTCATTCACTGATTTAAAGGCTAAAATCATTATCATTTATTTGGATGACTTGACAATTTTTTCTAAAAAAGGAAAGACCATCTGCGAGATTTAGAGAAGGTGCTCAAAAGATGTTGAGAGCATGGGATATCACTCAATTCCAACAAATCAGTCTTCCATGTCATAGAAGGCAAATTGTTGGGCCATATAGTCTCCCAAAAAAGAATCAAAATTTATCCAAAACATGTTAGAGCAATTCAACAACTGAGTTTGTTGGGAAGCAAGTCTGAGGTCAAATCATTCTTTGGTCAAGTAAACTTTCTGAGGTGATTCATTCCCAACTTCTCTAAAATTACCAAGTGTATACTTGATATGATGAAAGGAAATCAAGGTTTTAAATGGAATGATTTTGGTAGAAAATCCTTTGATCAAATAAAAAATGCCATTGCCAAAGCGCTTGTGTTGGTCCACCCAGACTACACTAAGGAGTTCATTCTATACAGTTATGCCTTAGTCCATACACTATCAACAATTCTCATGAAAAAAAATAAAGGAGTCCAAGAACCAATTGCATTCATGAGTACTCCCCTCAAAGAGCATGAACTCAGATATTCTCAAATGGAGAAGCATGCTTATGCAGTGGTAAGAGCTCTCAAAAAAATTAGATTTTATGTGTTGCATTCTCATTCTATTATGTTCATACCTAATTCAACTATTAAAAGTATATTGACTCAACAAGAAATAGGTTAAAAAATTAGAGGTTCTTGGATATCCAAGGTCCAAGAATATGATATCGACCTAAAGCAAACCAAGTTGGTAAGGGGGAATAGTTTGTACAAGATAATTGCAAAAAATCAGGACCTGTGCCAGGATGATAATTCTACAAGGGCACTAATGGTAAGTCTTCAAGATCCATGGTTCTTGAATATTGCTTACTTTCTGACTTACAGGGATTGCCTTGAAGGCCTCACTTATAAATAAAAGTGAGACCTCAAAATTAATTCTACCAAACATGTTATATATGATGACCAATTGTATAAAAAGGCTATAGATGGGACCTTTTTGCGATGCGTAGATAAACCTCAACAAGAGAGATTGCTTCATAGCTTTCATAATGAAGCTTGTGCCAGTCACTTTTCATCCTCAATCACAGCATATAAAATCCTAAGGTAATACTACTACTAACCCAAAATGTTCAAAGATGTGTATCAATGGGTAGCAAAATGTGACAAATGCAGGATGTTCTCAAGAAAGCCACATTTATCCGCCCTGACTCTAAAGTCAATTAATCAATTTTATTGGATCAATCAACCCACCTTCATTTTCTAGTCATCTATACATCATCACTATTATAGATTACTTTACCAAATAGGTGGATGCCAAGCCAACCAAAAAGACTACTTCTGAGATAGTCTGTGAGTTCATTAAAGAAAACATCTTGATAAGGTTTGGAGTGCCAACAAAGCTTGTCATGGATAATGCTTCTTATTTTTCTTCTACAAAAATTATAAAATTTTGCTATGACAATAGTATACATATAATTCATTCATCTAACTACTTCCCTTAGGGAAATAGTCAAGCAAAATTGAGTAACAAAGACCTAATCAACATCATGAAGAAATTGGTCTTTGAGAATCAAAAGAACTAGCACAAGAAATTGTATGATCCACTCTAAGCAAATAGAATTACACATAAGAAGGCAATCATAATCTCCCCATTTGAACTAGTTTACGAAGTTGAAGCCAGTCTTCCTCTCCCCCTAGAACTATCCATTTGTAAACTCCAATAGGTGATTGAAGATCCAAAATTCTAAGGTGGATTGGAGTAGCACATTATGTACCTGATTAAGCTAGAAGAATAATGCAAAAGGATGGTTGATCATGTTACAAAGCATCAGGAATGCATTAAAATGTTCTTTGATAAAAAGGCTAGACCCAGAAAGTTCATAGAAAGTGACTTGGTCCTACTATGGGATAGACGACATGAACCCAAAGATATGCATCACAAGCTCAACTCCCTCTAGAAGGGCCCCTTCTAGGTTACTCAAGTAAACTAGAGAAATTCATTTATTATGGCATATCCCTCTAGAGAGATTCTACCATTTTCATATAATGGCCACAATCTAAAGCTATATCAAATGCACAATTGAAAGTAGGTATCCTTTGCAGTTTAGGTAGTCTAGGTAGGTTTGCTTTGCATGCTTTGTTTTCCTACTTTCCTAGTTTGGTTGTCTCCTCTTGTTGTATGCCTAGTTTAGTTTTCCCTTTTTATTTTTTCATTTCTAGCTTTGTAAAACTAGAGATTTTGGGTCCCTTCTCAGAAATTTTTAATGCCTAGTCCCCAATTAGAGCCAACTATTGCCAAGTTTTAGTTGCCCCATTTTGTTTTGAAGTATCTAGTTAGTTCTAAGAATGTGTTTCACATGAAGTATGTCTAAGTGTGTCTTAGGTAACTTACTTCTCATCTTTCACGAGCCATCTACTTTCTTCCATTGCGGCTTTCTTATTTATCTGATGCTCATGGGATTTAAGTGGTCTAGGAGTTATTGGTTTACACTCTGACGTCTTCTTGATGAGAAGTAAGTTTCTCTTCACCTCATTATCAAGTACCTGGTCCTAACATTTCATTTTCCATTTCTTTGGAGATCTTGAGCAACTATTCCCCTTCAAGTGCACCACATCAAGTGTAGATTTGAGGAACAATGCCATGATGATTGTTGATAAGCCTCAAATGTGATTCTGTCAAAGTCAGAGGCTTGCAAGGTTATGGATGGAAGTAAATATGAATTTCATCAAAGGTTAGGAGAAATAAGATTAAGTATATCAAGGATTATGAGTTTGTGGTTAATTTACTACACATTGATGGAAATGAAGCCATTAGTATCTATTTTCGATGTGACATGAATTTGAGATAAAAGTCTACCCCAATATCCAAGGAAATGTATAATGACTTTCAATTGTAAAGATGTGATCATAAATTTAGCATCAAGTCCTCCACAAAGAAATAAAGGTAAAAGACCACTTGATGGATCTTGGATCAGGAAATGCAGTCATAAAGGGTATTTTCCACCTAAAGATAACAAAGGAGCCATTTTTCTGAAGAATGTGAAAAGATCAAAGTATGGATGCCCTAAAATATGAATATTCCTTAAACACTCCCATCACACACTTCTGAAAATTTCAACAATAAAATGTGACCCCAGTGCAAAGATAAATCAATATAAAAGCTTTCGACAGAAAGAAGAAGAATGAAGTGCGTGCACTACTAAAGAATTATTGCCCATGTTGTATTTCCAAACAATAAGAAAGTGACTAGTACAAAAGTTAAGTGTATCTCTCCCTCCCACATATGTAGGTGCTATTAAATATTTGTGCATTTTGGACTTTGATGGAAAGTAGGGCACTTCCCATTAGGATAAAATACTCATGCAAAATCATATCACTCTAGTAAAGTAATAGCATTTTTGGAAATGTTATATTTGATGTGCAAATAATAGAAAGTTTAAATAGCCATTATTCAATGAATCAAATGCAAATCTTTCTGTTGTGAACATTGGCTGAACTTAATTTCATTCATGTGGAACCAACATTCAAATTATTCTACCCATTTCACTAGGATTTCTAGTATTTCCCTTATTCAAGTATATTTAAAATAACTATTTATCAAAATCTACATCCTATGTAATCATTTGGAGAATAGAAATCAAAGCTTCTAGTTATGAGAAACTTGTTGGCCTAGAGAGTGAGCTAAAAGAGTTGTCAGACACATCCTTCAAATTCTATGATTTGGGCAATCTTCACAAAAGGCTTTATTCTCAACCTCTTCACCCAATCACTTAGAAACTCAAAGATAATGGACTAGTCAAGGCAACTATATTTCCTATGGCTATACATGCACCTGAGCTTGTTTGAGAGTACATAAGATGATATGACTTGGAATCAAAGCAACTTCTATTTGCTGACTAGTCTATTCTCATGTCTATCAACAAGGCATCAATGCAGTTTGTGTTTGGCATCCCAGTCAAGGAATAATATAGTGACATAGATTTCATGTATTTCACATCCATGTTCAATGAAAAGAAGACTCTCAAGTGGGAGGACATGCAGAAGACCTGGTTCCAGACTGCCCGCTCGAAGAAGAGCAAGATGCCAAAAGCTTTGTTTGGCACAAATGTGAAGCATGAAATTGTAGATATTCTCACACTTCTCCTTAGGCCAAAAGGAAAAAAAGACATATTAGAGTTTTTTTAGCATCATTTGTTTTTGGTGCAAGGAATTTGTGTAGAAAACATGCACATAAATTGGGCATAGATCATCTGCCATGAACTTTCGGCATGGTTAAATTTAGCCAAAGGCTTTGGGCAGTTCTACATATCTTCTTATTTGATTCATGCCCTAGTGACTCACCATAGGTGGCCTATTCTCCCTTGCATTGAGGATTACATTAAGAATACTAAAGTCCATGAGTTTTACCCACATCTGCAACTACAGAGAAGCTACAAGGAGTATGTGGCGGTTAATGATGCATTTACAATGAGGCTATGTCATGAATTGCAAGGATGCCCAAAGAGGCAATTCTCACCTGAGGCAATTTTGACAAAAAGTCAATTCCAATGCTCATTCATCTAGTTCTTGAGTATCTCCTATTTATGGATAGGAGCTTATGATGGATTCCCTAAGAAGTTATCAAGGTATCTAGAGGACATGGTGGTGATAGTCGAGTTGTGTCGGCAGATCCTAGAAGTAAACACTCTTTATTTTAATGCAAAGAAGACTACCAAAATTTCATTTCCTATAGTGGTTGGATGGTATTCTTGTGCCTCTAGATTAGATGCCTAAAATCTAGTAAAAAGTTTTGAAGGCAAGATCAAATTTACTAGATTATGAGGTGCTCAAGCCTCGATATGATCTAGTTAATTTTGTAAAGGATCACTTGAAATTGGGATATGCCTACAAGAATGTCCCAGAAATTGAAGATTTTTGGTTTGGGTGTCTCAATGAATTCCAAACTCAAGAGAGATTTTGGTCATGGCTAACTGTTGATGAAATTAAAGCATATAACAATTCTATTAATGTTTTTTACCTTGCAGATTTTGTCGACCCCATATGTTTGCCCAATTATTGATACCATGGAGGTCCTCATGCATCCCACATCATATGAGAAGATTAAGCACACCCTGATTCTTTCCACCCCATATGTTAGCTCAGTTATTTATACCATGGAGGTCCTCATGCAAGGGATCATTAAAAGAACTAATAAATGGGTTGAGTGGACTCGAACAAGGAAGAAAAGAACGGGAAGTACTAGTTCCATAGGGGGAGTTTCATCTAGGGCCACTCTATCTATTGCAACAACAAACACCATAGCCACTACTTCAAATGTTGCAGGTCTTGCTCAATCCATTAGGTAGGGAGGAGAACAACCTCTAGAGAAGAATGTGTCAATTACTCCTACCTGCGGAGGTGGCTCTCTTCTAGAGACTAGAAATATTGGAGAAAAGCTTGATGACAAAGATAAGGGGAAGGAGTAAGATAAATCAATGGCTAAGCCTTCCTCCCCCATTCAAGTCATCAATTTGGATGGTGACACTAATCCTATGGATGGTCAAGAGAAAGATGTATCCCAACAAGGAGATACCTTAGCCCTTTCAGTAACTAAGGTAGCTTCTTTCCCCATTACTTCCCTAGAAAACACAACTCCTTTAATTCCAAGGAAGTTGTTCAACCCCACTGCCTTGTAGTTGGCTATCAATGTATTATCTACGAAGTCATGCCTTGAGGAGTGATGAGGCATATTATCTACGAAGTCATGCCTTGAGGAGTGATGAGGCATATTAATGTCTTAATTTTGATATAGTTTTCATAGTTTGGACTTACTCTTTGTGCTTTGTCAAAAACATTTGTGTAAATATCTTGTGAACTTATGATAGAGATAGAACTTACTAAACCTATGGGTAGTGTGTATGACATACTTTGCTTGATATTATACATAGAATCAATATTTCATATAAATATCTTAAGCTATGTTCTAATATCTTAATAAGATAGGAATGTTATCTTGCATATGTGTTCTAAATGTTTCTAACTTTCAAGAAAATGAAGAACGATGCAAAGGGTGGTGATTACTACATTAAAGGAAGAGGATGATGGAGACTGATCATGGCAAGGAAAGCTTCCTATGGATAAGTTGCACCTGTAGAGGAGTTACTATTCTAGAAAATCTAGGAGACATGACTTGTTATATTTCCTGCAAGTTATTATTTTGTTACTTAGTAATAAATGTACTATGTCATGGTTGAACTTCCGCCTTCTTTTTTGGCAATGTTTGTTTAATACTTTTATGTCATGTTTTTTATAAGTATCCAATCCTCTATATAATGGATTTGGATTATCTTAGTATGCTAATAAGGAGAAAATAGGCAATGCTAGTTTAAGATTTAGAAGTTACTCTTTTTCTATTCTTCATGAATTATTTAGTTGATGTAATCAAAGAAGGATTTTAATGAAAGAGTGATTTTGGAATACTTGTTGTGTTCATAGTTATTTGAAACCAACCAAGGGGGCCCACTTGGGAGGTGGAATAGATTTAGGTAGAGTAGATTCATTCTTTGCAATTTCCTATTTTCAAGATAGATTTACTGTATTATTCCTATAGCATTGTTACAGTGAAAGTTCTTATAGCACTTGTAAAAAATGATCATGGTGGATGTTTTGAGTTGTTAACTAGTTTAGGTTCATTTTCCAAAGCTTTCTATAATTATCTATTGTTAGTCCAAGTTTGTTTTCTATTTTGTAATAGTAGTATAGATTCTTTTTATGAATTTTACTTTCCTATAGCATAGGTGTTAAGACTCTTAAAGGAACTTAGTACCCATTTCAAGTCCCACGTCCTTGGGTTGATAATTAAAGTATATTTCATGATGGAATAGGTAGTCTTCAGAATAGATATAGTATCCTTGAGAGAGACAATGGTGTGATTATATTCATCTATGTTGAAATTGTACATTTTTGGTATCATTGTCGAGGATGGTGTCAAACTAGGAACCTTCACGAGTCCTTTATTTTCACATTAGTTTGTTAGCTAAAAATCAAAAAGTTGTAGGCTTGATTAACGAGTCACCAATCCAATTGCATGCATAGAAGAGGAAGAGAACAAGATGAATATGGCAGATTTCTTCCATAGGAGTCTATTAATTTGAACGAAGAAATTGAAGAAGAAGTTGAGTTGCCTTTTGAGGACACAAGCCCTGATTTTCTTGCAAGATCTTCCTCTAGAATAAAACCTTGGACACAAGTAATCTTCAACCTTTTGTTAAAATTTTGGCTAGCTTTCTTGATAGTTTTGGTCCAAATCCACCTATTGTTAACAATCTTGTAGCCAATGCTCCTTTTTAGCACCAACCCCATAATCAAATACCTCTAGGAATGACACAACCTACTTTTCCATTTCCTCTCCTCAGCCTCATAACCAAAGCTAATCTCAAAAATATACCCATAGCCGTTCTTCCAAATTTTTATGGTCTTGTAACTGAGGATCCCTATACTTTCTTATTTGAGTTTGGCATACTCTGTCGTATCTTTGACTATAACACTAATGCCCATAAGCTCAAGTTGTTTCCAACAACACTGAAACAATCACCCTTACGATGGTTCATGGGCTTAGGAGCCAATGCAGCAGGTACCTGTGATGAAATACAAACTTTGTTTTTGGAGAAATATAAAGAGTATTGCAAGGGGAATGATCCAAGAGGAGATGATATCTTTAGAATATTACAAAAGGAGGATGAAACATTGAAAGACTATGTTTCACATTTCTTGTATACACTGCAGAAGAACCCCCATCATGTACTAGCAGAGGATTCACAGAAACTAGTCTTCTTGAGAGGGGTAAACAATAATTGTTTGGAAGCACTAGACCTGATGGTTGGTGGTGATGTATATCAATCCTCTTGGGATGACCTCAAAAAAATTTGTATTAACTACTCAAGGTCAACTATGAAGAAAGATAGAGGATACTAGTCCATAGCCGCTAAAGGGATCAATCGAGGTATTTCAAACCTCAAGATATCTAATCTACCCTCATATTTCAAGCAAGACATCATAAATGATGTCACTACACATATTGACACAATGACTACAAATAAGAAGCATGCAGAGGTTGAGGTGCAGTTACCTAAGTACTGTCCACACTACCAAAAGTAGAAGAAAGATTGGCAATGCAAATTGGTTGCTAGTATGGAGAACCAGCAATTCCAACCAAACAATTTACCAGCTCCTACGGACACAACTCCTACAACGAAGGGTGCAAACCTTCTTCCTATAGCCATACCATGACAAACCTTCAACGAGCACTGATAATAAAACCTCATTTAATCTGAGGTCCATTCTTTCATTCATTTTTCTTTTTCTTCATATCAACTCATCTCATTTCTTTATCTATCATCCGCTCACACTCCATGTCACCCACAAATTCTATTTTTACTGCTTTCAATAAAACATACCATCAATACCTTTTCTACGGTCACCAGACTTTGCCACCTCATCAATTTGCATGTGGAAGTACGCTCTAAAATTTTAAGGTACAATATTTTTACTCCTTATTCATTTTTAGCACATAGGTTTCAATATTTATATATAATACTACATCAAATGTGTCATAAAAGCCTTAAGCCAGTTTCTCATTCCTATGCCAAAATTTTTAAGTGTGGACACTTGTCAAAATTTAGTGGGGGGCTGAGAAATTGTATTGATTTCCAAATGTCATGTCCATGTCATCTTAGTCATGTCCACATTATAGGTTTTACTTTGGCGGCGGTCTAATTTTAATTTTAAAATCTTTTTGTATCTGTCGTACCTTTTCATTATGATTTTGGGAAAGATCTCCTATGTTTGACATGATTGAAAAGGACTATGATTTATTATGAGAATACTTCTAGTTAAACCTTGATGTCCTTCATAATTGATTGCATCATTATTTTACATGCCAAACATAACAGAGTCTTGTTAAGAGAATGTGGTATCGACATTTTTCAAAAAGATCAATTTGAAATTCTAAAAAGAAGGCATTAGTAGAAGTGTTAAAGTGTTAAAACTTATCAGGGTGGTGAGAATAGAGAAATTTGAGGCTAGGAATTTTGAAGATGGAAGGACAGTTGCTGAGACATGAGTCGGTTGTTCATAGTATTCTACTTGTGGACGTGGAAGTAGTCCAACGATTTAATGCCTATGGATGGCTTGCCTACTTCCTATAGTTAACTAAGCTCAATGAAGAAGAAGAAATGGAGTTTATGAGGATATTTGATGAAGGGAAAGCCATAGTATGGGGATTAACAGTAATTGCTACTGAGGAGCGGATAGTAGAAGTCATAAAACTACCAGCTAATGGGGAGCATTATCCAAATGAACATGATGCCAAGTCATCGCAGGCATAGTTCTCTCAGCCGGGTGACCCTCTACTAGAAATTTCAAAGAAAAGGTGTAAAATACTCTCTCTCCCATCTTCGTGTCCAGAATTGGTAACCCATATCATCAAGTATTTGACCTGTGAGGGAAGGTTTTCAAACTTGCATGTTGACCATTTTAAGCCGCTCAATTGCGTAAGACATAATATTCAAGTTAATGTCCCCAATTTCCTTTATAATATGTTATGTATTAGCACTAAAGAAACTTAGAAAGGAAATTCAAATTCTATTTCTCATCATGCCCTCTGTTGGGAATAAAAATTGCATGGTCAATTTTGAGTACCATTGAAGAAAATTAAGCCCTATAAGCGCTTTTTGATGAGATTGTACCCGATTATACCTTTGAGCCTCATGAGGTGTTTAATGTTTCTGACACCTTCCATTTAGCATGTCTACCTATTCCATGAAGTTCAATTTTCATTCTGACCTGTTTCGTGAAGTTCCATTGTGAGCATTTGTCAAATCTGCATTTTTAGCCTAAGTGTCAAACAATGACGGAAGGCCATGTTTGCATCTGAATATCTCGCACCCAAAAATGTTTCATGACTTTCTGCTTTGGGAGTGTCTAGTGTCCATACCAAAGAACTTATGTTTTAGATTTTGAGTCATTTCAAGTCCATCTGACTAGGTTTTGAATCCCTCAAAGTTGGTAGTTTACTGTTTTCATGCTAATGCACATTGCACATAATTCTGGGAAGCCCCGTTTGACATGTTATAATTTTGACCCAATTGACCAAAATGTTAAAATTTCTATTGTGTTGCATTTTAGATGTCAGAGACTTGTTATGTTTCAAGCTTCAGCTTATGACGAATTTGTTTGATTAGTTTTCAAATGCGATTCCAAATGCAATTTCTATCTTTTTACTGGTGTCAGCATTTGCAGATTTGTCAGTACCCTTGTTCATGATGTTATAACTCCTAATTCGTGATGGGTAAGCCTAAATGGATTATACCACTATGTTGTACTCTCAATATGCTTTAAGTGTGCCAATTTTTAAGTCTTGACGAATCCATTTGCACACTTTTCCAAGTCAATTCCATTTCCAAAAATCGCTTTCCAATCATTGTTTTAGTTTGCAAATTCTAAGTAACTTACTTTGACTGATCACCATTTGCGTCCTATTATTTTTCATGATCCCAAATTACAGATCCATACTCACCTCATGACAGTGAACCAATGCTCTAGTTTTCGTTCTCCCAAGTGCCCGCTTACCTAATTTTTGAAGTTGATTCCGAACCCAATTTAGTGTTTTCTGACATATTTGTTTGCAAGCAATTCTGAGATGGAAATTTGGTAGTCGATATCTTTTGACCCCAAATTTTTTTGTGAGACGGGATTGGACAAGGTAAGAGAGTGCTAAACAGAGAATTAGTATCTCAGATTTCAAAGCCCAGTTATCTGTTTGGGTCAATTTTTAAAGCCAGATGACAGGCCCTGCTAGCACAAAATCACAAGTTGCAAATCAATGATAAAATGAGTTTCAAATGTTGATCCATTGGTTGGATTTGGATTCAAATCAGTGCTAGATAATCAATAGGCTATTTTGACAGATTAGTTGTTTGGAAGTGAAATTTTTTTTAGTCGGACCCACTTTGGGGCTCGACTAATTTCATCTAATTGCAGTGATATGAACCTAGAATCAGAGGAGTTTTTAAAGGGGTACTTATCTCCCATCGCAACATATTATGGGTGCACATTTCTCAAGTCATGTTTGTTGTTAATGATAGAAGATGAGAGTGACGGAGGTACACAATGTGTTCAAGATCACTTCCAAGATAATTGGTCATTAAAGAAGTTAAGAGCATTTGTGAAGCAATTCAAGATATTCTTCAACAAGTTGATAGATTCTTTCAATACTGGAAGTCTTACTAAACAACTTGAAGAAATCCAAGCATTGTGGGATGAACAAAGTTTATGAGTTTGTCATGCAAGCCAAGAGAAGATCATCAAATAGAGATTAATTTTGACAACGTTCTAAAAATATGGATGAAGACAAAAACTATTAAATTTTCAACTACTATATATAAAAGAATTGTGTGCATGGAAAACATCAAGTAGAGCCAAGAAAAAAGTTGAGGAGAAGTTTAGTGAATTCTTAAGTTACACACAACTTAGAAAGATGGTAAAAATGTGGCAACTCTCCTCAACAACATTATCTCTTTCTCACAAATCCATGTATTGCAAATGACAACCGAACAATCGACTTCTTCTTGTAAGTTAATTATTAATATAACTTCAAGGGAATTTCTTGATGCAAAAGGAGAATGGATGTTGCAAAACTGTCAACCAAGGGATCCCCACGCAAAGAGGGAACAATAGGGCAGACCCGCGAGGTTGAAGAGGAAGGACAGGGTGCCATAATAGAGCAAATAAGTAGGCACATCCCAGGAGGGACCAAAGCATAGAGACGTCTGCTCTGAACCAAATAAGAGGAAGCACCATTTATAGCTGTGAAAGAACTACAAAGATGCCAAGCAAAAAGGTTAAAATGAATTGTTTGAGATGCCTTTGGAAGAGACGTGAGGAGCAGAGCTTGGCGTGGGCAAAGGAGAGTTGCCTTTTGAGAGCAACGCCATGAGGGAGGGACCCTGTCTCAAGGCAGAAGCCAGCGCAAGAAGGAAAAGGAGGTGTGTACAGCTCATAAGCTCACGCCATATGTAGTAAGAAAGAACTGCCAATAAAAAAAGAGTAAGTTATTGGCCGGCACAAGGAACAACTACATAAGTCAAAGTTCAGTCTCATGTGAAGAACAAAGGGAGCCTCACGAGTTTTAAAAGGGCAAGTTAGCCACAGTCAAACATGCAACCAGTCTAAGAGGACCCTGTGCAAAGTGAAGCCATAGGCATTGAAAATGAGCCCACACAATTGTAAAAAACCCCAACACTAAATAGAGGAAATCAAAACTTTTCGGGAAAGACCCTATGCCAAGAAGGAGAAAATACAGTGACAAGCATATGTCCCACATTCGTTGTGGGGGGGGGAGCTTTCAATTCTTAAATACAATAGTGCTTGAGATTTAAAATTTCTTAAGAGACATGCCTTTTAAAGGCAGCAAAGAAAGAGGTGGGCCCCTACGTGCCGGACGTGGAAGACAGCTGGTGAGGTGCTTAATCATAATTTTAAATGAGCACGCAAATTGAGGTTGTCATCAAAAAAGCCAAAAAATTTGACAACTCACTACCTTAGTAGTCAGGAAATCCAAAGTTTTCTAGCTAGTGACATAGCGAATCACTAGAAAACCACTAAATCCGGCCAAGGTCAAATAAGCAATGTGGGTCTCACCTAGATACGAAGTAGTGAACCAGAGAGTGAAGTGGCAACTAGACAGCAAAGGCAGTGACGAGATGATGAGGCAAATTTTTGGACTAGTCACAAGGTGCCACGTGGCATGGAATTCCAGGCAGGATGACGTGGCAAGTAGATCTCACGATGCGCAAGATCGTGCCACATGGCAGATATGTGGATATTCGCTAAACTGCCAAAGGACAGTTGTAGGGAAGATAACATGGCAACATAGTGAATCACAATATGAAGATGACACGTGGCAGCAAAGGATGAGGTTGCCAGCCAATCTCACTGTGACATGTGGCACTGTGCAAACCAAAGCTAATCGAAAGGTGACAAGTGGCGTCATATGATTGGTTGAGAGGAAGAGGACCTATTTTCAAAGGATTAAATAACATCCTCTTTACTTGAGCGTTCATGCAAGATTTGAAAAAATTTAATGTTAAAAGGTGAATATCCTATAGTTTTGACTATAGAACTTTTTAAATTTTTCAAATTTTTGATTTTTAAATGCAAAGCCATGAACAAGACTCAGAACTTTAGAGGGCCATAACTGGAGCTATTTTTATCAAAAATGGGTGCTCCAATATACCATCGAAACCAGAATGAGACAAAACTTTTCGAATATGAAGTCAGATTGTGCACAGGTATTCACTAGTTCGTGCTATAGGCCAATTTGTAAATTTTGGGGCATTCTCAGTAGAACATGTAGATTTGATCATTAAGCATCAAAATTGGTTAGAGGGCAATTTTAAACGCTTGCCAGGATCTGAATGTTGAGAAAATCATCCTTAAACAATTTTCTTGCATTCTGGAGGTCACTTTGAATTGATTTTCACTTTTTACCATGAATTCACTTTGACATCAAAAATTAGTTATGATGATGAATCAAATATCTCAGATATTTCTGCCTTGTAGAGACCAAATGATGGGATTTTCATATTCAGTTACAAAGAGAAGGTAGAGAGATTATTTTTAGCTTCTTGAGGGAGAATTCTGAAGGGACACATGGCGATCACAAATTCAATTTTGGAATTTCCCTCTTGATACATATTCTTTCTTCTTCTCTGAAAAAGGTTGTTGGTTGGTTTTCAATTTTCAGTTCTAGGAGCTATACTCAGGCTATGAAAGCCAGACACCCAACATTTCTCTTTTGTCTTGAACAACAATTTGAGTTTTATGCAAGTAGTCCTTACTTGTTAGGTGATTTGTGAATTAATATTTGTATATCTTTCATGTATTCGTTTTCAAGGAGAATGAATAAAGAACAGTAAAGGGCTTTAAGTTCAGTTTGAATCTTGTCTCCTGCTCATGGATATGTAATCTTTTCTAATTTGTGAACCAAGAGCATAAATTAGGTTGCATTTCATTTTGGAATATATGTGGTTGAAATGTCTTGCTGATGGAACAAACAACCATGTAATTGCTTGATGTTTATCACAGGGTTTGCAGATTTCATGATAGGATAGTCTGAGTATGAGGTCCATATTGATGCATATGTCTATTCACAAGGTGAAAGATAGATCAGGGATCTTGATGTAGGAATTATGTCAAAGATTTCAATGAGATGTACAGTTGTAGTTCATTTAATTGCCCAATAGATAAGGCACTGGTCACATATAGGATCATTAGGTTTTGTTGCTCATACATGGGTCTTGCTGATATCAACATACCAAGCTATTCAAAGTTTAACTCACACTTAGCTTGCCAGTTTCATGAATCATGTTCTTAGCTATCTCATGCTTGTGATTTCTTAGTTAAGTATAGAAGAATTAGGGGTTTCATTTTCTATTCTAGATCCTGATTATGCTTATTGCATTGGTCACATAGTCAAATCTTAAGAGGTTCACCCACCTAGGTTTTACAAAGCCTGAAGTGAAGAATGAGTGTAGCCTTATAGTTGGCATGGGTTCTTGGTAAATTATGTCCATTATTGGAGATAGTTTCCCATAGATGCAATCTTACCCTGTATACTTGGTTATTAAAACATTGTTAAATCAGGAGCCAACACCCTCTTCAAAATTTTAGTTGAAAGGTCTCTTCGGGATTCCTTCCCTGTATTATGGGCAGAATTTGTTGAATTTAAAACCTTGCAGCCTCAAGCCAACCCTGTTCTGCAAAATTTAGGGAATTAGGAAGAAATTGCAAAGCCTAGTCAGAATTTAGCAAAAATAGAAAAAGAACCAACATTACCCTCTCCTAATAAACCTGTAGAGCCTATTTCAAAGGGTGATATACCTAGCTCTTCCAGAGACAAAGACAAGCATAAGGTTGGTAAAGAGAGCCCTAATCTTGAAAAGGAAGCCCAAAACTCTTATGTTAAAGTGACAAAGAGAAAAAGGTATGTTCTTGCAACAACCACTCCTACAACATCTACCCCAATAGCACCTAAACTAAAGCTTACTCGCAAAATAGTAGAAGTTAAAGAGGTTCATGTGCATCAAAGCCCTTGTATGCAAGGTCAAGTATCCCCAGTTTCCACTGAAAACCTAAATGCTTCAATATTAAAATCTCATACAGAATTAGTGGTTGAGAATATTCTAGATGACTCTCATGTACAGTTGGAACCCCAACATGTGGAAATAAATGAAAATGAGCCTATTAATGAAATGTCATAGGGAAATTAGGAAATGTGTGAGTCAAACCCTATTGTTGTCTCAGAAAAAGCCCCTAAAAATGATCAACCTACTTTGCAACTAGTCCATGTATATTCTAATGTTTCTATCATGCCTTATAGATCCTCCTGGTATACCCATTACTTCTAGCGAGTTGCTAAGGAACAAAAGAAGAAACCTATGTCTCAAGAATTCCCTTCATCTACAATTCAATCTATATTATTTGGTCTCTACAATCACTTCATTTTTCAAAAGGCCTTGTGGAGGCAAGAAAGAGATCAAATGCAAAAAGTAATATTTGACAAATATGAAGAAATTGAGTCACTGAAAGAGCAACTTGCGAAACAGAAAGAACGAATGAATAAGGCTTTAAAGTTAGTTGACCAAGTAATGGCCTATAGGCCACCACCAAGGGTGTATTCCATTTGTCTAAAGGAGTATTTTTTGCTATTTCAACTAATGATGACAATAAGGGATGTTGATTATGAATTTAAAAATGCTCAAGTTTTCTACAATGTGTATCAGACTTTGCCTTCATGGTAGAAGAATTTGTTGTGTGAACTTTGTTTACATAATTTCATAATTCCACATGAGATAGAGTAGAACCCTCTGCTTTACATAGGCGATGTTCACCTCAGAGCTTTAATGTCCTAGATGCACAACAAGACAGACTATGATAAGCAGTTAAATGCCTATAGAGATCTTGAGAAATCTGAACCATTACCACTATGGGTTGAATCACACAAGCCTGATGACCTTCTAAAAGATTGGTTCAAACTAACCTATGGGAAATCAAAGCCAAAGATCAAGGAGAAAGTGTTTGTAGAAAGAGGAAAGGTTTATAGAGACTACCAGACACTTCCAAACTTTACACAACAAAGAGTTATTGTAGGGCTTAAGAAACGATGGAATTGACCGCTAGAAGATTTCAAAAAGGCAAAACCACATAGCCCTGTCAATTACGAGGTAGTTGTCAATAGGGTGGCCAAGTATATAAAACTGGGAAGACAAATCAGAAAGGAACTATGGATGCCATTGAGTTTTCAACCTCCTACCCTTCTTTGGCCACTTTATGGTAATGATGCTAATAGACCAGATCCATTGGTTGAGGAACACATGGGTGAACATTAGAAGCACACCAGAGGATTCTTCTACAATTTTAGAAGTGGGAAGAAAGGGAAAACTATAGTGAGAGACTTTAGAGCTATGGCAAGGAAGTATAATGCTTGAGGATAAGCATTTGAATAGTGGGGGGCAGATGATGAGGCATATTAATGTCTTAATTTTGATATAATTTTCATAGTTTGGACTTATTCTTTGTGCTTTGTCAAAAACATTTCCAAAACATTTGTGTAAATATCTTGTGAACTTATGCTAGAGACAGCTAGAACTTACTAAACCTATGGTTAGTGTGTATGACATAATTTTCTTAATATTATATATAGAATGTAGTATTTCATATAAATATCTTAAGCTATGTTCTAATATCTTAATAAGAGTAGGAATGTTATCTTGCATATATGTTGTAGATGTTTCTAACTTTCAGGAAAATGAAAAGTGATGCAAAGGGTGGTGATTACTCCATTAAAGGAAGAGGATGATGGAGACCGATCATGGCAAGGAAAGTGTAGTTTAGTTCCTATGGATAAGTTGCGCTTGCAGAGGAGTTACTATTCTAGAAAATCTAGGAGACACGACTTGTTATATTTATTGTAAGTTGTTATTTTGTTGCTTGGTAATAAATGTACTATGTCATGGTTGATCTTCCACCTTCTTTTCTGGCGATGTTTGTTCAAGACTTTTATGTCATGTTTTTAATAAGTATCCAATCCTCTATATAATGGATTTGGATCATCTTAGTAAGCTAATAAGGAGAAAATAGACAATGTTAGTTTAAGATTCAAAAGTTACTCTTTTTTTGTTCTTCATGAATTATTTAGTTGATGTAATTAAAGAAGGATTTTAATGAAAGAGTGATTTTGGAATACTTGTTGTGTCCATAGTTATTTGAAACCAACCAAGGGGACCCACTTGGGAGGTGGAATAGATTTAGGTAGAGTAGATTCATTCTTTGCAATTTCCTATTTTCAAGATAGATTTACTGTATTAGTCTTTCAGCATTGTTACTGTGAAAGTTCCTACAACACTTGTAGAAAATGATCATAGTGGATGTTTTGAGTTGTTAACTAGTTTAGGTTCATTTTCCAAAGCTTTATACAATTATTTGTTGTTAACCCAAGTGTGTTTACTATTTTGTAATAGTAGTATAGATTATTTTCATGCATTTTACTTTCCTACAAAATAGGTGTTCAGACTCTTAAAGGAACTTAGTGCACATACCATGCTGACCCATTTCACGTCCCACGTCCCTGGGTTGACAAGTGTATTTCATGATGGAATAGGTAGTCTTTAGAATAGATATAGTATCCTTGAGAGAGACAATGGTGTGATTATCTTCATCCATTATGAAACCATACAAGGAGACTATTGACAGAAAGAAGAGGAGATGTGAGGATGCTACTCCATCCAGGGACTTGGTTGTACAAGTCACCTCTTCCCAACCATCCAAAAAGATGAAGCAAAAAGATAATCGCGATGTTGGCTATAGATTCCTCCACTGGTCACATGCTAATCGAAATCGCTTAGCCATAGAAAGATGGGAGATTTCATGAGCTTTCAAAAGATGACTTCCAAATTAGAACACTAGATCTTGGTATTCCTATTCATGATTCCATGGTAAATATCTAGAAATATACTAATGAGAAAATAGAGGACAAGATAGAAGAGCTTAGAGCTGAGAAAGAAGTGTTGAAGGCTTCAAACAAGGAGTTGGTCAAATGCATCAAGTCTACCCTTGAAATCACGTCCCTAGGTCAATTTGAACCAAAAGCAGAAGAAAACAAAAACTTGCTAACAAAGTTACAACATGAAAGGCAATTAGGGCAGGTTGGAAGGGCATGGATAGACCAATTGAAGATTCAAGGTAACCTATTGGTGAAAAATTTGGGAAACTTGGTGTAACCTCGGACCATAAGAAGACTACAAATAGTGGCCGATGGACTAGCAGAGCAATTAGCCCTTCTACAAGTGGTAATTGACATAAAGACTAATGTGACAATTACTCACAGGATCCTCAAGAGGGTCACAGAGCCTTTGTTTCATTGGAACCAATCTTTAGAATTTTTTATAGAAAGCTCCATAAGGTCTACAAATAAGTTAGGAGATGTATGCGACCTGGTGCAAAAAGTTATTGAAAAATGCTTTCACGACTTGAAAATATTGCACATAGAATCTTTTGTATCCACAATGGTAAGCTTGTGGATATTGATAGAATGATGTCAAATTTCTTGATATTTGTTGATGAGGCCATTGACCCTCCCAATTTCAAA
This sequence comes from Cupressus sempervirens, assembly GCA_028749045.1. Taxonomy (NCBI): domain Eukaryota; kingdom Viridiplantae; phylum Streptophyta; class Pinopsida; order Cupressales; family Cupressaceae; genus Cupressus; species Cupressus sempervirens. The sequence continues at coordinate 198,272,694 of CM053793.1, read as the reverse complement.
GTGTCTAAGATCCAAGAGCTCTCTATAGCAGATGCAGTTATCATTAAAGAAACAAAGAAATATAAATCTAGGCTGGCCAAAATGGATGAATTAATAGACATGCATGACTACTAGATGGTACATGCAGATAACATTATCATCCCAAATGTTGAAGAGCTAAACAATGTAACACACATTGTGAAAGCATATTAAGCTAAATCAGTTACCCTAAAGAAGACATAATTGTCTTTGACATCTGTCATCCTTCTCTCTCTTCTTTCTTTTTGTAGCCACTCTTGGCATTTTGATAATCTTTGTAACAGAGAAATGTTTGAAGCTACTTCTATTAATAGTTTTTATGTTCAAAGATGCTCTAGAAGGTAATCATTCAATGTAACCAGCCATTTTGAGAAGGCCTATATATATATGTAATCTTTCAAGAAGTTAATAAGATTGACAAAATTTACTTTGGGCAAACCCCTGTAGCTATGACTACTATGTGAGACTTTGAGTTCATATCAGATTTTTTTGCTCATTTAGTTTAAGAGGAATCGATGGAATGAATGTGAATTTTAAAATTTAATGAGTGTGAATGAACTTGGTTTTATTCCCTTTATTTAATGAATGGTGTGTTTTACTTTCTTCAGCATAAACATGTCTTCTATTATTTCTATTGTTCCATGCCTCTAGTCATTTCATTGCATTAGGAAGTCATAAACTAATCACTAGAGTGGTTGATGAATAGATAGTTTAGGTATTATCAAAGCATTTTCTCATTTTCTTAATCTGGGAATTACCCATTTCATGGTATTTTCTTCTCTTCATGTTGTTCTAGTTATTGTTGCATGTTTCTCAACATCCTGCATTGTCATTTTAAGTAGAGTGCATTGAGTGAGTTCTTCCCCTTTTTTCTTGCCTAAGTTGTTTAAAGTTTTTAGAAACTTGGTTTTTGCCTCTTTTTCTCTCAGGTTAAGAGCATACCCCCCCGCAAATCACAAAAATAAATTCATTGCATATCTTGCACTTATAAGGATGATGTACCTTTCAATTCAGGAGTCTTTGAATAGATTACTACATCGACCCATTTTGTTGTTAACTTTGTGTTTTCCATAAGCCATAGGGCAAATAAAGAGTCAAGGTACAAACCAATATATTAAGGAAGACAAATTGTTAACCAACGATATCAGAACTATGCATTATTTTCAAAGATGTTAATTCAAGCAAGCATTGCAGAGTATCTATGTCTCATAGTTCTGTCTCCATTTTCATGCTTTTGTGATTTTGAGAATGAATGAACAAGTTTTATTTCATTCAAATGCAATTTAATGAGTTGTATATCATTTTAGAGTTTCTTTTAATTCAATGAATTGAGTAAATGCTTCCACTAAATGATAGGGATATGATAAGTATAGGATTTGAAGATTAGCAGTTGATACATTTAATTGCAAGTCAATTAAATAGATCTAAATGATATCTGATATGACTCTGTTTTGACAATGGATTAAGACACTAGTCGTTAGGTTGAAAGAATCAAGCAATCAATCTTGTCTTAGCATGAACATACGTTATAAATCAAAATCACTAAAGAATTACTATCATAATGGAGTATAAAGTTGGTCATTACTTGTTGCATAAATCTATCAAGTAGCTAAGCCCTAGGCAATATGCTATTTGTTATTTCCTTGGTTTCAAATACAAATATGTCAAATCAGAAACCAACAAGGGGAGGGATGAATCAATTACCACAAAAACAATTCCTTGTCCCTAGATGTCAAATCAAACTTTTCACTAATAATGCAATTCTTTATCTGGCTCGGTTAAAACTATGTTCTTGTCATAATTCGGTTAACAAAGCAATCTTATGAATATTAATCTTTAGTAACTTAGTTGCAAAAACATAAAGCATAAAGCACATAACATGAACACATATGACACCAAGATTTAGCATGGAAACCCAATTTGGAAAAACCACCATGCAACTAGTTACAATATTTTCACTCTTCTGAAGTGAGTCATGTTAGGAGCCAACCCTATTAAAGGTTACAATATATATAGTTAAGTATGACCTTGTTAGAGGATTTAGATCACCTTGTTAGGAGTGGCCTAGTTAGGGGTCTTCAAGCACTTCAATCTTGAAATGTCACCTTGTTAAAGGATTTACAATTTGATTGTTAAGTCAACTCTGTTAGGAGATTTCTTTACCACTACAATGTTTAGAAGGTAGCAATAATTTGACCTAATTTATGAAGCAACTTCTTTTGCAGATTTAGATCTCTATTTTGGCTTGACCTCTAGATCCTTAATGATCAGAATATTCTTTGTTGCTTATCTTCCACACTTACTTGCTCTTCCTTTTCTTTCGATCACATATCCATCTTATTACACATCTTCCACTTTTTATTACACTTCTTGATCTCTCTTATACATCATAAGCTTTGTAAAGTTGGCTCGAATACCTTTTCAAATAACCATTAAACAACCAACTAGCTAGCCTCAATTAGCTAAATAATTAACAAGTGTAATATGTTGATACTCAATCAATATTGGGATTAATCACTTGGTTAACATTGAGATTCCTTTGATGGTCGACCACTCGGTTCATAGTGATTGTGCTTGGTTAATATTGCAAGTCCTTCATTGCCCGACTGCTCAGTTGATACTAAATATTGGGTATCCTTCACTGCCTGACTACTTAGTTAATACTAGTATTTGTGTAACATCAATGATAACATACAATTTGAAGAATTGTTTCCAAAAAGATCCTTGTCTAAAAAGAAGTGAGAACCCCTTAAGAGCTATTTTTTGCTCAAAAGATTTAGTTTGTCACAAATATTAGGCATAATCACTTTAATGGGCCTATCTCTCCTAAGATAACTTGTCAACCCTCTAAGCTTAGCAGATTTGAACCTTGCCAAAGTGACACTTCTTTTAAGAAGTCCCTCGTTAACTCAAGAGTGTGTTCCCTTACACCATAGACTTTTACTCATTTAGTAACTATATTGGGTGCCCTAATTTGTCTTTGCTTGACGTCCCTACCATGCACATTATTCACGTGAGTATTTACTTCAATTCCCACCTAAGTCAGATTTGGTAACATATGAGAAACTCCTTTTGTCCTCTTCAACCTCTCTATTTCTCAACAAATTATTGTGAGATGTCTCAATGTTTGTTGCCATGAAACTTTGAGTTTTGTCATATCTCCTTCATCTTTTCCCATTCATCCTTCATGTTCTATCATTCAAGCTTTCTGGTCAAGAGTGTTTCTTGCAGTAGTAAGATTGACTCTTTTAGTGCAATGTTATTGTTTCCCAGAGACTTATGTGCTGCAATCAAAACATACATTTTCAGGTCTTTCTCTTGCATTCTACCCTCTAGATGTTAAAGTGTCTCCTTGACCATGAGTAGTTCTTGGAGATATAGATCGGGACATCAAATAAGAGGAGTAGAAGGAGGGTTGTAAATAATAGAGTCTACAAAGTTAGTATTGCCACTGAAAAGATTGTTTTCACCTATATAAGAAGTAATACATTTTAAAAAGCCACTCTTGAGACTTATCCTATGCTTGTACACCCTTGACACTATCCGTTTTCTTTCACATGACCATTTCATAAAGACAAGTCTCATTTTAAATTTACTTTTAAAAATGTTTGACATTGATACAAATATATTTTGTAGTGTTGCCTAATGAAACAATACTTACCTTAGATGATTAGTTTCGATGTACATAGAGATTTCTCAACCGTTTTGTCAAATGATATTATTTGTTTTTCCATTATGAATAATAAAAACTTGTGTGATTATTCTGCGTAATTATAATAATAAATAAACAAGGAAAACGTCTAAACAGCAAACTAAAACGCAGACATGTTAGCTTTGTATACAGGAAAATACAATAATAGTTGCTATTAAGGAAAATTCTGATTGTGAATGATTTAAGTCGAGGTCAATTCAAAGCCAATTCTGCTACCCACTATAAACATTTAAAATGGACTGGCAAGAGGCTAAATCAGTGTATTCTATCTAAAGTGGATATATTTCATTCGACAACACATGAATCTGTCAAATAATAAAAATATATAAAAAGAAGACCAAGAGTAAGGCGTTTGATGCATGATCAGAAGCCACTCCTATGGTTTGTCCTTTTCAGCTGCTTACAACGTGGCACTCATACCTCGGGATTCCACAAGATGTTTTATTTTGCTTATCTGGACTATTTTTTTGTTGGTATGTCCACAAAATTGTACAATCCAACCGACTCTTTTCCTCCCCTGTTCATATATCCCCACTCACGTTGATTTTGTAGAGATTTCCTGCAGTACACTACGAACGAAACCACCCACCAAGCAACAACCAGGTGAAATGCACTAGTATATTCCCATTATGTATATATGTCATTGGGTGGTGGTATATACAGAACTTTGACCCAACACAGGATCACAGCAGACTTGATGTGTATAAGTTCAGCGCGACCCAGATTTTCTAAATCCCAATGGTGGTAGATTTGTAAGGCTTGATGGTTGCAGTGTTTGGGGGTTCAATGGTGCTAGTTATTTTTTCATGATCTATCGATGGTAGATTTATTTATAAGGCCTAGTGGGGGTAATTTTTTGAGGCCTAGTGGTTTTGCTGTTATGGTGAAGTCGCATTGAGGCCTAAGAATGAGCAAGACAACTTAGTTTAGTTGGAGGGGACTCAGGGGAGGGAAGCCAAATGAAAGAATCCAGCTCGCAGGAAGCTCAGTCCCAGTTAGCGGGGCAAAATCATCAGTTGAAGCCGAGGTCAAGCGCAATTGAGAAAGAGAAGACCAAGTTGAGAGAGAGGCACAGGAGATCCATTACTACCAAGATTTTCAATGGTTTGAGAAAGTATGGGGGCTATAATCTTCCTCCTAGGGCTGATATCAATGATGTACTGAGAGCTCTGGCAGGTGAAGCAGGGTGGATTGTTGAGCCTGATGGCACAACTTATAGGGCACAGGTAAGAGATCCATGGATTTGGTTTTTCCCTTTTTATGGTACATGAATGAATGGCTTAGATTTTGATTTATGGAAGATTGCATACAGTTCATAGCCTGGATACTATAACGTAATGATGTTTAGTGCGATCTTATTCAAATGTTATATATGGGTTCATTGTTGTAGATTGAATGTTTTTGGCTCAGAGTTGATTTACAGTGGATAGTATGTTGTGAGTAATATGGGTTACAGGTTTGTAGTAGAAAATAATGCTTTATTGTGATATGGGTATAACTTTTTTATTGTATGGTATGATTCGTGTGAAATAAGTTGCAGGATTTGTGGCTTAATATGATGAATGAAATAGTTTCCAGGATTTGCGGCTTACTATGATGAATGAACTATGATGAATGAAATATGTTGCAGGATTTGTGGCTTACTATGATGAATGAAATAGGTCGCAGGATTTGTGGCTTGACATGAAAAGTTTGAATTTGGTTTGTAGTAATGTTTTTTTGTGTTTCATTGTTGCAGGATATTGAATGCATAGTCTTGATTGTAATTTGTAACCGAAAGTCTGAATGTGCTGTTTGAACTCTGAATGATTCGAGTCAATAATTTTGGACTGTCACATTACATTGTATAGAAATGTTGCCCGGGGCTCTATTTTTTGTAGGATGAGTAGTTTTGGCTCAGACTTGGTGTGCGTATGATAGGTATTTGTGGCCTAAATGATTAATGAGAGCTTTGACTAATGGGTAATGAGAGTTTCGAGTGATGGGTAACGAGAGTTTTTAACTAATGGGTAATGCAGGCTTAAAACTTTTCAGCATGTTCTGTGTAATGTGGGTTGCAGGTTTATGGTTGCGTGATGAATGAATATTATGGACTTTACACTGTTTATGTGATGTGGGCCTTATGTTTCATCTGATACAAGATTGATATTGCACTTGACTTTAGATTTATATAATATAGCCCGTGCTTTCATGGCTGTAGGTTGAGAAAATGTGTTTTTGTGTACGTGAGTAAATGACTTTGACTGTGATTTGATGGGGCTGGAATGCAGTTCCCCTCTTGAATAATATTACGGAGTGGCCTCAAGTGTGATTTTAGCAGATGTGCGAGTTCGTTGTTGGGTATGAAATGCATTTTCTTAGAGATGGATGTACATATCATGGAACGATTTGGTTAACCTGGGTTCCAAGTTATCGGTTATATAAAAATGAAGATAAGCCAGGACATATTTTTCTGGCTGTTATTTGTATCAGTTGGGTTTTGAGCATATGGTTCTGCAATGGATGAACGTATGATTTGGCTTGATTCAGGTTTAAGGTCCCAGTTTGGGTACATGATTAGTGATGTTTTTCCATTGATTTATGTTTTGTAAATTAATAGACTTATAGTTCAGGGATGAATGTAAAGCGCTTTTTTACATAAATGTTGTAGGGTCATGGTTATAGCATTGATGAACAAATGCTTTGGCTTAATTTGGTTTGTATTTAGTAGTGGCAGGATGTCTTATTAGATGTTCCTGCGTTGATTGATGCCATAAAGCATTCTGATTGGACTATATTAATAGATGATTCTGAATCAGGAGTAAGTGGAAGTTATCAGTTGTTGGGTTTGCTATCATAGGTTAAGTAGAAGTATTGACTGTGGTAAACTCGTTTTAGAAACCCTATGATTTTAGGGTTAGAGATTCATTGGGGTAGGATCATAGAGTCAGTCACTAGATTGATTTTACTATGATCATGTAAGTCTGCAGACAGTAAGCTTTCTTGGCGTACTGTCACAGATTGAATAACTGGATGTTCTGGTCGTCATGTGTACACAATAGATATATGAATACTTTTTAAATCTTTCAAACAAACAGAAAAGGTGGGCCTTGGTTTACACGATCCATGACTATCTTTTTGTCAGTGGTATAGTTCTGAACTACCGAAGAAACTTCATTTCTTGTGTATATCTGAATATTAGATGTATGAATGATTCTGACTGCATTTTATGATCGACAATCAACATAATGAAGTTTAAATCAGTTTTGTGAAAAGATTTTGATTCTTTTAGTATGATTTACCCACTAATGATGTTGATTCATGTATTCAATGAATAGCCAAAAGGTTTTATGGTCTTTTGATGTTGTTACAAATCAATGTGAGACGTGCTTTTATATTTGAGTGCTCGACTATTGTTTACAGTTGAGGAGGTTTATTGTTTATACTCAAATTCTAAAGGCGTTAGTGTACATTATTTATGGAGAAATGAATGCATGGTTTTCACTTTTCTGTGGAGACTTATCGTTCCTCTTTGTCTGATACATTATTCGGTTTTAATTTATGGCATGAGGTGTGAACTAATTGTTTTTAGAGTGAAAGAGAAACATTTTTGTTTGGTTTGTAGTCAGAAGCACAGTGTTTTGGTTGCTTCAGTTTGGGAAGAAATTGCTAAATATTTTTGGGTACAATGTGCTCCAAGAAGAAATGTTGGAGCTTGAAAAACTTATGATCAGTTTTGTGGTTTAACTTTACTCTTCGACAAAATATGGAATCCCGTGCTTCTCCACAAGAATTTGGTATTACATGGTTGTCTTGTTGGTAAGTTTTAACACTTGTTTTGAAGGGGGCACAAAATGGGTTTGCATTTTTATTTGTTATTGAAGCGGCAGATCTAGAGATTTGCCTCTTATTTGAGCCCTAAAATGTGACGATTCTTGAATTTGTCTTGGGGACATATAATTGGATCCATAGTTGGTATCTTAGAATGGTTTTGACATTTTTAACTCCATCCTTGACTGATTTGTTCTATATTTCACACAGTAAATGAATGAATTATTGATTTGCTTCTAAATAGATACATAGGAAGTATCTTGCAAGGTTTCTGAGTTGTGTGCAAGCCAGGATGAGTGCTATTTTGATTCACATTATATTTGGGAATTTTCTCAGTTTTGTGAACAAATTGTGGGATATACGCTTCTCCAGAAGAGTTTTGGTATTACATGGTTGTCTTGTTGGCAAATTTAACACCTGTTTTGAATGGGGCACAAAAAGGGTTTGCATTTTTATTTGTTATTGAACCAATCAATCTAGAGATTTGCCTCTTATTTGAGCCCTAGATTGGGGCAATTCTTCAATTTGTCTTGGGGATGTATAATTAGATCTATAGTTGGAATCTTGGAATGGTGTTGACATTTATAACTCCATCCTTGAATGATGGGTTCTATTTTCATGCTTAGGAGATGAATGAAATACTGATTTGCTCCTAAATGGAGACATAGGAAGTATATTACAAGGTTCTGAGTTGTGTTCAAGGCAGGATGAGTACTGCTTTGTTATAGTTGGATTTTTTCTGTTTTTAGATGCGAGCTAACAGTTTTTCTATTGCATTGAGTATATATGACACTAATTTGGACTCACATTTATAATTCAGGGAATGCCCCAGGCTTCAGGTAATCACAGCATTTCTCCAATGCGGCAGAGTGCAGTCGTGAAAGCTTCATTGACTCCCTCAAGCAGCTTTGGAGCTGGTAGCATGGGAGGGTTCAATTGCTCACTTCCTGGAATGATTACAGATAATATTGATGTGAGAGGTGGGGATTGTTCAACTACGGCTTCTCCTCGCCATATGGGAATACAACAGCTTTCAAACAATTCATCTCTTTCTCTCCTGCCAAGCTCAGCTCTGTCCTCACCTTTTGCTTCTCCTGCCTCCAGTGAAGGAGGGCAAGGTCAGTTGGCTACAAATTTCATTCCTGGAATGCCATGTGGTTATCTTCCCATGGGTGGAAGAGAAAGAGATTTGTCTTTAATCAAAGATGATGTTACTACTGCTTATTTTAGTGCCGATACGCTTGAAGCTAGGGGTTATCTGCCAATGAGTGGAAGAAAAAGTGATTTGTCTCTGATGAAAGAGGATATTACTACTGCTTATTTTAGTGCTGATACACTTGAAGCTAGGGAGTTTATGACAAGCAGGGATACAGTTGAATCTAAGGAGCTTCTGGCAAACAGGGCTAATGTTATACCTAATTCTAACCTATTTAATTATGCTAATCTATCCGGTGTAAGGTATGGGATGAGAGGTGTGTTGCCTTCTGTCATGATGCTTTCTCCACAGCATCCTTTCCTTCAGGAAGCCCGCGCCTCAAATCAGAATACCCCCATCGGTTCACCCCAGCGGCAAGGAGGAATTGGTTGATCTAGTCCGGTCCTGTAAAATCTGACTTTTTTTTGACAACATCAAGTAGTGCCCTCAACTCTGCATTTTGCAATTGAACAGAATGGTCTGGTCTGACTTTCTTAATACCCTTAACAATTTTTTCACATAATATGCTCAGATTTCTTTGTCACTGTATCCCTTGGGTAGTTATGGTGTGAGAGAGCAAATTACCCGGCTATACCTGCCAGGTTTGGGGGGACTAGAAGTGCCTTTTCCTGTTCTGATTTTTTGATTGTACTTTAGGCTCACTATAGGGTATACAGTGTACCTTTCCTCCGTCATATGAAGTTTTTAATGGAAAGCTAACAGTTCCTATTTGTCTAAGCACTTGCCATATGGTTCCAAAAATGTTTTGAGATGGAAGATGTCTTTGAATCACTTCTAGTCCTAACGCATTATATTCACATAGAGGCAAAGAGCTTAACATGTTCTAAAAAAATTGTCAGTTTGAAGAATGGAACCATATATTTGAAATATAATGCTATTTAAGAATTCTGAGAAAGTCCAATTTTTTTCCTCTGTTAGCATTATCTGTGCTAGAGGTTATGAAAAGATTTATGCCAAGAAACTACCTTATTCTCTCCTTACATTTTTAGCGTATCTCTTTCTGATCTTGTTTCCTACTACGTTATTGATTCAAATGTTTGCAAATTTATTGCCACTCTAATGAAGCACATATATAAAGGCCATTTTAAAGGGTTTATTGATTTATAAATGAATAAGGCATAAATCATTGAAGCAGGATACATGGTCTCCGAATGAAGAGTGCACTTAAAATGTGGTTTCCATGGAATAGTAGCAGTTCAGGCATGTTCCATATCATGCTTGTTAAACCCTTACGTGTTTTAGGAAAATATATAAAAAGAGGAATGTAAAAATCTCAGATGATGGGTGATGGGTCATGAAGTTGATTTGAAATGTTGAAAAATAAAACTCACGGAAGAAACAGCACAGGAATCTAATATCCTTGTGTTCCGAAGGCCATTTCTTCTGTTGAATTCATCCGTGTTTATTCTTTTAAACAAGCAACTAAAAAATAATTATAGTGTAACCATAAGCAATGGTTGCCTCCGTAAGATTAAAATATTAAGGACCTAATTTAAAGATGAATGTGGTGCACTAGCATATAAGAGCCCAACATTGAACTCCATGGTGAGGCTTATACAGGAACTAAGATTTTTTGCGTTGCTGAAAACAACTGCGTTCATGAACGTATGTTCAACGTTTTAGTGAATTTACCACATTGGTAGACTAGTCGATATAAAGGGTAAAAAAATGGTCTATATGCATAAGACTCGACTGCGGTTCTTGGTCAGGTTGAGAATCTCTTGGCAAGAAAGAATTGTGGGGGTGCGGTTTTCTGCCTCGTGCAGTTTTACTTCATGGATCTCATAGATTGACTGGCTCTGTATTTGTCAATCGATTTTTGACAACATTTGCCAGGTATTAGATCGACAGCTACTCATAAGTGACAATCTTCCTTATATGGTATGTTATATAGTATGTTACCCCGAGTTTGCCGGGATGGTGGGCGATGGTGGGACAGGTTTTATGGGATGGCAAATGTTTTTGGCGATTAGGGATGGCTATATATAGGAAAATTTAAAAATATACATTACAATTTGCAAATATACATGTCATTCATATGAAGCTAAGCACAAAGCATGTTATTTAAACATTATAGAACCATAACATACAACATTTGAATGTCATTTAAGAAATAATATCTGATTTCAATACTTAATTGTCAAAATGCATATCAATATTAAATGAATATTTAACAATATCATAATGTCATAATGATAAACTGAAACATGATAAATTTGAAAATCTAAATTTAAATATGCCCAATGCTATAGGCCCAAAAGCTTGAGGGTTGCCATAAAGTAATAAGTATCAATGTATCATAATCATGTTCACATTCAAAATAGAATTATGAAGTAGACTATTGCACCCATTCGACCTTTACTGCCATGGATCAAAATCAAAGTCTTCTTCACTATCATTCTCCATAGGAAGTATAGTCTCATCTAATGGAACTCCAACCAATTCTGGTGTTCTGCCATCATTATCTATCTGGGCCACATCCTCAAGCTCAACATTCCAACTCAAAGTTGGTGTCTGCTTATACTTTGGAGCTTAACGATCCACAAGTTGAAGAGCACGATGCACTGTCACTAGCACGATGCACTGTTACTAGCTTCTCTGCTCTTTTAGAGGTAGGTCTATTCCTCTTGATATATTGGATATATGAATATGTGGACCAATTCCTCTCTACAGTTGAGGAACTAGCAACCTGTGCAAGGAGGCGAGTGGCAAGTATTTTAAACTCAAGTGTATCTCTCTCATGCTAGGTCCACCATCCAATAAGATCTCTGTGTGCCAAAACAACTCTATCCATCTTTGCTTGTGGCTTACCCAAGTTTGGGTCATGAAGGTTGGTGAAGTCAAGGAATTGTGCACAAAGAGTAGAGGCATCTTGAGTTGAATACATTTTATCAATTACTCTAGTGAAGCCATCCAATACCTCAGGGTCATCACATGGGAGGCCCCTTTCACCCAACTGTGCATACCATTTGGGATTTAGAGCAAAGGTTGCATATGAAGTGGGGTATTCATCATGTTCCACCTCCACGTCACAATAGGTCTAATATGCTCTTAAAACCCCAATGTAGGATCTTTGGTTGCAACAATTTTTTTCATCTTCTCCAACCTGTGGTCAATAGTCTTATAGATCTCTCCCAAACTAGGAGCGTTAAGATCAACATATATAATGACATCTACAATGGGGGCTATGATAGAGCAAATATATCTGCAAGATGCAAACAAAAATTAAAATCAAAATTAGAATTTTAAGATTGTTAGTAGGAAAATTAGCAAGCAAAAGACTAACATTAAATTTAAAAATTAGTAACTTTTTTCATTGTGGACCACCAACTCTCATCAAGGATCATTTGCTTCACTCGACTTAAAATTAGACCATCGTCCCCACTGTGGATTCACCACCATCAATTGAAGGGTCTCATATACTTCAATCATCTTCTCCAATATGTGCAATACCTATAACAACAATTATAAATTAAAATATTAATAAAGTTAAAGTAAACATTAATGATTAAAAGCATCACATGTAAGTTTGGAAGATTTATAAATAATTTTCTAAAATAACTTAAAGTTAAAACAAATTAAAAGAAAATTATAATTAAAATTGGCATACCTTGTTTCGACTGGTTTAAGGAACCCCTTCTTAGAGAAAGACCTGAATAGAGCAAGTGAAGTGTGGTGGTTGCAAATAAACATTTACACTTCTCTAGCTTCTAGCACTGCATGTTTCATCCATTCAATCTTCCCTATGTCCTTCAATGCATTATTCAACGAATGAACACAACAAAGGATCCAAAAGATGTGCCTATAAGCACCCTCTATTATCATACCAACTGATTTGCACACAGGTGCAAAATCTATGATAACATGTATAGCACTAGATGATCCATTCTCCTCTACAACATCTCTCAAAATGGTGAACTAGAATTCTGCATCCTTCTTCTTTCTTAAGCAATCTATGACTTTCAAAAAATAAGAGCCATCAGGGGATGTGTCAATGATATTGATGGGTGGTTGATGTCTAACATTGGTTCATCCATCCATCACAATAGAGCAGCTCGTCCTAACTCAAGTGCATTTCATATCCTCAAATAACAAAACAACCTTTGAGTACTCTTCCTTTAGGATGGTGGTTCGTATCTTAGCTCACCAGGGGGTACAAATGAGAAATTTGTGCTCAATATATCTTTCACCATTTGTTTGTAATAAGTGGAACGGGCTGCATAATATGGGTTACCATTTGCAACAAAGACTCTACCAATGGACGCCTCACACTTTTCTTTTGCCTATGCATTAAACATACTTTCCACCGAGCCCTTCTCACCACTACTCATCTTTCTCTTCACTCTAGACTTAGTAGGGTTGCCACTAGTACCAATGACGGATGACATGTGCCTAGATGATTGTGAGGGAATAGATGGTGATGTCACTGTCAAATTGTGCCCCTCCATTTAAACCTCTAAGTGCAATCTTTGGCATTCTAATTTTTGTTCATCAGTCAAGTTAGGACAAGCTTGACTCATTAGCATGAAAGACCTAAAAAGTATGCCTTCACTCTTGTATAGGCGCCCCTAAAATCATCAAGAGAAATATGACAATCCCACACCTTAGTCCCTCTTACATTCTTTTTATCTTTTGCCCTAGGTGTGACATATTGTAGAAGAGGTTTTTTCCTATCAAAATGACCTTTCGCAAAATTCTTCATAATGGTGGAAGGGCATTTAAACAAATCATATTTAGGATCAGATCTTTTCCTAGTCCACTACTAGCAACATTAACCCCAACCACATTTTCTTCCTCATGACTACTACTACTAGTACTCCCAATGTTGTTCATTGTGCTTTGTTTTGAGGTTTAAATATGCAATAGATATATGAGCTGAAACAATGAAAAATAAATTTAAAAAATCAGACTTTGCAAACTACAAATCTATAGATAGAAGCATAAAGAGTTCCATACTTGGTGCACAAAATGGAAGATCAAACCCTTGGTCAAGCTCTTGGAAGCAAAAATATCACCTCCTCTTCTTGCAAAATGAAAACTCTAATCAGCTGCAACACAAAATGAAAACCAAACAAATGAAAAAACAACTAAAATGTGGTGTCTTTAAACCTTTTAGGGCATTTGGAGGGGTGGGGCCCACTTGGGCGACCTAGTTGAGAGCCTTAAAAATATTTTTTGATCTTCACTTTTTTATGTTTTTGCATACAAACAAAGGGAGATGATCAACCATACTCAGTACAACCAGGGGACATCTAGGTGTTCCCTTTCCATACCGAGGATGACAAGTCCTCCCCCTTTTTTTCCCCAAGCATCCCCGAGTTTCGGAGACGTTCCTTGGTAAATTGCATTTTTTGGGGACGACTGGAGATGTCCCTTACTTGTCCACCTGTCCTTGGGACGTCCCTCTCTTGGAAACTAGGGTATTTTGGTCGGGTACATGTCCCTGAGGAATGTATTAATTGATGCTAACAAAACAAGCTATAGTCTAGACTCTACCCATGTTTTGGCCAGTTTTACCATCAATATGGTGGACTTCACCTTACCTAACCCTCTCGGTTGCTCCTTCCATTAATGACACCTCTTCCATGACTGCTACTTCTCCAGATAGTGCAAGTAGAAAATATTTTGTCTAACCCTAGTTTGTTGCAAGTCTTCAAGCAAGAGCTTCAACACCCTCACAAAGTTTGTGGTGAAAGTGATTCACAAAGTGGTTACCATGCTACAATTGCTCCAGTAGGAGGAGGATGTGAAGCTTGGAGGATGAGACTGAAGGGAGCTGTATGAATTCTTAGTTGATGATTGGACCAAAATTCTCCTATCTAGAGTGAGGATGGACAAGGTTTAAGTTTAGACTTTTCTTAAATTATATTTTGTTTATTTGGTCGTGGAGCTGCTAGAATGATCCAACTATGAAAATTACAGGTGACCTATGTGATTTTAAAAACTTTGATAGTAGTATTAGGTTTAAGTTTATGTTTAGTAACTTTGACAATAGTATTAGATTTAATTTTATGTTTAATACTATTATGGACTCTTTTATTGTTAAGCTAGATAAGTGTTGTAGCTAGTTAGTAGGTTCTATGGGAATGAGTTTTTTATATTAATTTTTGGCGTTGTGATTGTGCTGATTACAATGTAACTGTAATTGATTATTTGTTGTTAATAGGGTGTGCCATTGTTTTGTTCCTAAGGGCTACCCCTTATTTTGGCTAATTTAATATCAAGAACAAAACAAGCTATAGTATTTGATGTATGTGAATGTGTGTTTGCACACACAAGTAGTTTTCTACATACCCACAGTGATTGATAGAAGTTTGCAACCTTTAAAATTGTCTAGTCTGAAAAACAAAATATGGAGAAAAACTAAAAATTATACCCTTTTTTGAGTTTGGATTTAGTATATCATCTTGTCATATTTGGCCATTCATTATATGGCTCATTTGAGAATGGATGAAAAGTGAGAAAGTCAAGAAGAACAAGATAATAGATATATTTGTTGTCATATTTATTGCGGGATATATTTTACTTTGAAAGTAAAAGAAAGAGACGATAATTTCTAATTTAAGATTTACAGAAGGACAAATTATAGGCAAATAACAATCATTTTAAATTATTATTTTGTTTAGATATAATGTAGTCAAACTCCATAATGATTTGGATCAATTTATGCGATTACATTAAATACTACACTCGCTTCTAAAAAGATCCATTGTTTATACATCATCAATGTAACATCTATACAAGATTAGTTCACTATTTAATACAAAAGAGCCAAAACACTTGTATATATGGAAGTTAGCACAAAAAAGGTTTGCCTATACAAATAATCATCAATAGATTGTAAACATAGGGTATATTGTTGTCATATGGAACATTGTCATTAGAACCCTCTAGTCAGGTCTTTGACTTCACCTTTCTTCTCTCCTTAGGCCACTCATTTTGTTTCTCCTTCCACCCATCAAAGGACCTTGTCATGTCATGCCTTGCCAGGGAACCCAAAAGGACTAGGTTAAAAGTTACTAAGTCTACATGAGATTCTAGGTCCAAGATTCCTTCTTCCCCATAACCCAATTGGGTGAACTTGCACTCCATGGTAGCCAACACTCAACATTTCGAACATAGAAGTCTTGAAACTCAGGTCCTTTTGCAACATGACTAGATGTGTTGAGATTCCTCTGAAATTGACCATTCACTACTATTAGTGGCTAAAAGAATTTTTAATGATGTGGTGGGAAGTTAATTGACATAGGGAGGGAAGAAGAACTAGAGCCAAAGGCACACCTAGCTATCCAAGCCACCTACAAAAGTAAACACAATGGAAAACAACATAGATAACAACAACCAAAGGAGACAGAAGAACCAGAATTCTTTATAGATTCATCAAATCATTAGTATATATGCCTAGCTATAAGGCCTTCTAGTTTATGGCCAACATTACAATTCATACTTCAATCTTTAATGATAAACTTCACATTCTAGTTTTGCTTCTACTCTTCCTCCCCTAATTAGATACCCTAAATCTCTACCCAAGATCCCATTAAATACATGCACATCCACAAGTTGGTATGTTGCAAATACCAACTAATTAACCCTTATATTAAATGCAAAAACAAGCCAAAAGTTGGCTCTCAGCAAATACCTATTACAAAATTAAATGCAAAGGTTAGCTCCAACAAGAAACCACACACAAATAGCTTGTTCAACAAAGGACCAAACAAAATGTTGTAACTCAGAAAACTCGGCAATCAAAGGAGCTTGACAACCAAATAGAACTCAACAACCAAAGGAACATGGCAACCAAAGGAACTCAGCAACTAAAGGAACTCGATAGTAACTGCAAACTCAACAAACATAGAGAAGACAATGCAAGGCATTGCAACTTAACAAAAACTAAGAAACTTGACAAACATGTAGGATCACAATGCAACTCAAGATGCTCTTGCATCAAACAATCCAGGTTGAAAGAAATGATTCTCCTGAATCATTGAGATGTCACAACCTAAGAAAAATCCAACTCAAATTGGGAAATCCATGTAGCATCTTCAACTGGTCTCTTCTTCCACTTTACCAAATACTCATAATAATCTTTTCCTCTTGTGCTCTTACTAACTTTCTGATCCAGTATTTGTTCAAGCTCTTCAATTTGCTTCTTAGGATAATTATCTGATACAACAACTTTATCATCTAACTCATGATATTCATACAAATTAGCAACATTCAATATAGGAGATATATCCATGTCATCAGGTAACTCAACTTCATAAACATTACCACTATCAAACTTTCTCGAGATCTTATAAGGTCCAAATTTTTTCATCTTCAACTTATTGTAGGTTCCAACAGAAAATCTGTGTTTCTTCAAATGAACCATCACCTCATCACCAATCTCAAAAACGTGATGTCT
This sequence comes from Cupressus sempervirens, assembly GCA_028749045.1. NCBI lineage: Eukaryota > Viridiplantae > Streptophyta > Pinopsida > Cupressales > Cupressaceae > Cupressus > Cupressus sempervirens. Next base: position 198,255,534 of record CM053793.1, on the reverse strand, counting down.
TCTAGACTTATCAACATTTTTCTTATACTTCATATTACTTTGTTCCAATTTAACTTTACTTCCTCATGCAAAGACTTCATAAAATCAACAAAATCTTCTCCTACAACACTTCTCTTCTCTTCACCAACAATATCCCTTAAATCTGATATCCCTTTAAGTTGCATTCCAGTAATAATCAGAAAAGCCTTATACTCCTGTGCACAAAATGGTTATATGCAAACTTAGCTCATGCCAATACCAGCTCCCAATTACTTGGCTTATCTCCAACTAAACATCTCAACAAATTACCCAAGCATCTATTCACAACTTTTTTCTATCCATTTGCCTGTGGATGGAATGTAGAATTAAACTTCAACTTAGTTCCCATCTTCTTCCACAAAGTCTTTCAAAAGTAACCAACAACCTTAATTTGTCAGAAATAATACATCTTGGTAATCCATGCAATCTAACAATCTCTTTGAAGAAAATCTTAGCAACATGAGCCATATTAGAAAATCTATCCACAACAACAAATATAGAATCATACTCCTTCACTATTTTAGGCAATCCAAGAACAAAAGCCATACTGATGTCACTCCAAGGTTTCTCAAGAACATAAATAGGTGTATACAAACTAGTATTTTGACTTAGTCGTTTTACAACTTGACAAAATCCACAAATCTTTACAAATTTTTGAACATCCTTATAAATCTAAGGCTAATAATACTTGTCCTTTAACAAACTCAGTGTCTCATCAATTCCAAAATGTCCAACCAATCCACCACTATGCTTTTCCTTTATCAAATTCAACCTCATAGAACTCTTAGGAATACACAACTGAATACCCTTAAACAACATAACTTCTTGAATAAAATATTCATTGAACTTACTTGGTTGTTCTATCAAACTAGGTGCACTACACTCTCTCCACACCTCTCAAAAGTCAGGATCAGTATCATACAATTCCTTCATCTCATCAAAACCAAGAACTTCAACCTTCATCTAGTTTAGAAAAGAACATCTTCTACTCAATGCATCAACAACTCGGTTAGTGACTCCACTCTTATTCTTAATCACAAATGTGAAACTCTGCAAGTACTCAACCCACTTCATATGTCTCTGATTTAACATATGTTGACTTCCCAAGTATTGTAAAGCTTTATAATTAGTATACAACACAAACTCCTTAGGAATCAAATAATGTCTCCACTTCTTCAATTCTTGAACAATAGCTTAAAACTCTTGATCATACACAAAATGCTTTCTTTTAGCATTATTCAACTTCTCACTAAAGAAACCAACATGTTTACCTTCTTGACTTAATACAACTCCTATTGCACTACCACTTGCATCACATTCAACTTGAAATACCTTAATGAAATCAAGTAGAGTCAATACAAGTAACTCAACAACCTTTTGTTTCGAAGTCTCAAAATTGTTATTAGCTCCATATGTCCACTTGAATTCCTTTTTATCTCCTCTCATTGTCTCAACTATAGTGTTACAAACATAACTAAAATTCCTTATAAACTTCTTGTAAAAACTAGCCAAACCATGAAATGATCTTACCTCACCCACATTCTCAGATGTAAGCTACTCCAAAATTGTTTTACCCTTCTCAGGGTCCATCTTCAAACCATTAGCTGAAATCACAAATCCCAAATACAATCTCTTCTTGCATAAAAGAAGATTTTTTTAGATTAATCATCAACTTCTCCTTCAATCTCTGCAATACTTGTCTAAAATGCTCAAGATGTTCTTCCTTAGTCTTACCGAATATCAGAGTATCATCCAACTAAAAAATCACAAAATTATCCAAGAATCTCTTGAGAACCTCATTCATCAACCTAATGAAAGTACAAGGTGCATTAGTCAAACTAAAAGGCATTACCAAACGTTCATACAAACCATCTTTTGTCTTGAAAGAAGTCTTCTATTCATCACCTTCTCTGATTCTAATCTGATGATAGCCACTCTTTAAATCAATCTTGATAAAATACTTTGCTTCACTCAAACAATCCATTATGTCATCCATCCTCAGCATAGGAAACCTATATTTCACTATGATCTTGTTAATAGCTCTAAAATCGGTACACATTCTTCATTCTTCTTAGGTGCTAATACAATAGGTACAACATATGGACTCAAACTTTCTCTGATCAAACCTTTCTGCAACAACGCATGCACTTGCCTGTTAAGTTCTTCATTCTCGGTAAGTGTCAATCTATATGGTGCCTTATTCAAAAAACTAGATAAGATCCATGCAATGAATTATACTTCTCATTGAAGGTAAAGCATTAGGTATATCCTTTGCAATAATATCTTTATCCTCATTCAAAAAATTTTTAATTTCCACTGGTACTCGATTAATACTACCAATTTTTGCTATCACTCGATTACCACTAGCTTCTATCTTGGCCACTATTGATTAACACTCGGTTAATGCTATTTCTAATACTCAGATGCCAATGGCACAACTCGGTCTCCTAGGGATTATGAAAAAATAGATTTGATTCTTCTTTATTTCCTTTTCAACTTGCTTTCCATTAACCATGCAAATTTTCACAGTAGTACAATTAACTTCATCTAGAGTTTCAATCAAAGGCAACAATATTTTCTTTTTCCCATTCACCCAAAGAGTATATTGATTCAATCTTCTATCATGTATATCATATCTATCATATTTTCAAGGTCTATCCAACAAAATATGACAACAATCCATAGGCATAATATCACATAGAACTTTATCAAAATAATGTCCAATGTTGAACTTCACAATACATTGTTCATTTACCATTATCTTATTCTCATCTTTGATCCATGAATCATGATAAGGTTTATGATTCTCCAACCTCTACAACTGCAACTTTGTAACTAATTCTTCTAATGCCAAATTTGTAGAACTTCCATTGTCAATGATCACCTTGCAACATTTTCAAGTTATCTTACATCTAGTCTTGAAAAGACTTCTCCCTAGGACCGATTCCTCATCACTTCCCTTATTACATAGGGTTCTTCTCACCATTAGATTTTCTCGAGCCTCAGGTCCACTTGGTGAACCCTCAATATCTCCTTGAATCACAACATTTATGTTACCTTGCCCATTTTCAAAGGATCTATGCCCTTATTTACCACATCTGAACCAATTATCATGAAGACCAACTCTAGAATAAGAATTACCTCTTCCATCATAAGATCTAGTACCTCCATGGTAAGAATCACAACCTTTCCACTCAATCTTGCCTTTATCATCATTTTATCATTAAGATTTGCCCTTATCTTACATAGAACTATCAAATTTACCACCTCCATAAGATCTACCTCTACCTCTCTGGAATCTACCACCTCTACTTCTTTGTCTTTGATCATGCTTCTTTGTTAAGATCTCCTCAACTTTCAAGGCATATTGATATGCTTCCTCCACACTTTCCAATTTCACAAAACTTATCTCATCTTGAGTTTAAGATCTTAATCCATTTATATATCATATAATTTTCTCAACATCATCATCCACATGTCCAAATCTAATGTTCAATCTATAGAATTCCTTAGTATACTCTTTCACAGTCATGTCTCTTTGTCTCAAATTTTGCATCTTTCTCAACAAGCTAATTTGGTAATCAATAGGAACTTGTTTTTTTTACCTTGTTCACTATTTTTGGCCAAGTCCCGATCTTCTCCTTTCCTCTCCTTTGTCTATTAGTTTGCAAATTCTCCCACCATAGTGAGGCATGTCCTTTCAACCTAGTAACTACAATTTTCACATTCCTATTACTAGGAGTATTTTCATACTCAAAAAACTTCTCCATTTCAAAGATCCAATCCAACACAACATTGGTATCCAATTTTTCATCATAAGGAACAACTTCTACAGAAGGCTTTGAATTTTTCCTAGATAATACTCTCAACAATCTTGCCTCATCTTGATCTTCTTCAGGTTCTAGATTAGACTTTGGTGTTGCTATTTCATCATCACTCACATCATCAAGATGCACTCCTCTTCTCTAGGCTATCTCTACAACATTTAATTTTTCTTTAATTTGTCTCAATGTATCCAATATGAAATTGTCAACATTTCCTCTACCTCAAACCATCTTTACAATTAGATTTTTGCAAGATCGTAATCCTCTGCAAGTTATAGGTCAAATTCACAAATCTGCAACCCTACAACCCAAATTCACTTAGGTTTCTACATGATCCTTCTCCTCAAGGATGAACCTCAATCTCTGATACCACCTGACATAGGGAGGGAAGAAGAACTAGGCCCAAAGGCCCAAAGGAACACCCAACTAACCAATCCACCTACAAGAGTAAACACAAGGAAAAACAACAAAGATAACAATAACTAGAGGAGATGGAAGAGCCAAAATTCTTTATAGATTCATCAAATCATCAATAGACATGCCCAACTATAAGGCCTTTTGGGTTACATTGCACGACCATAGTTTGGCCTATTGTAAATACAAACTAATTAACCCTTACATTAAATGTCAAAACAAGCCACAAGTCAGCTCTTAGGAAATACCCATCACAAAATTAAATGCAAAGGTTAACTCCAACAATAAATTGCACACAAATAGGCCAATCAATGAAGGACCAAAAAAAATGTTGTAACTCGACAAACTCGACAACCAAAGCAACTCAACAATCAAAGAGAACTCGAAAACCAAAGGAACTCGATAAGGAGGGAAGAAGAACTAGGGCCAAAGGCACACCTAGCTATCCAAGCCACCTGCGAGAGTAAACACTCTGGAAAAAAACATTGATTACAACAACTAGAGGAGACAGAAGAACCAAAATGCTTTATAGATTCATCAAATCATCAATATATAGGCCTAGTTGTAAGGCCTTTTGGGTTATGACCAACTTTGTAATTTAGACTTCAATCTTCAACAATAAACTAGTTTTGCTTGTGCTCTTCCTCCTCTAATTCAATACCTTAAATCTCTACCCAAAATCCTATTAAATACATTCATAACCACAAGTTGGCTTGTTACAAATACCAACTAATTATCCCTTACATTAAATTCCAAAATAAGACACAATTTGGCTCTCAATAAATACCTATCAAAAAATTAAATGCAAAGGTTGGTTCAATAAGAAACTGCACACAGACAGCTTAGTCAATGAAGGACCAAACAAAATATTGTAACTCGGCAAACTTAGCAACCAAAGGAGCTTGACAACCAAGGAGAACTTAGCAACCAAAGGAGTTCAACAACCAAATAGAACTCGAAAACCAAAGGAACTTGACAACCAAAGGAGCTCGGTAACCAAATACACTCAAAAACCAAAGGAACTTGTCATCAACTGCAAACTTGGTGAACATAAAGAACTCAACAATGTAAGGCAGTGCAACTCAGTAGAAACTAAAAAACTCAAAAAACATGTAGGATCACAATGCAACCCATGATGCTCCTGCATCATTAATGATGGAAGATAATTTCCTTTTTTGACTATCTTGTTGGAAATCTGATTGAAAAGATCATTGTTAAAAAATGAAGAAGATTGATTGCAAAGAGAGAGATTGCTGTTAAATAATGTTTTCAATCATTGTTTTGTCACTGATGTCAAACCTACTATTTGTTGGGATGACAATTGCTTATGAGATCCAAGTACTATCACTTAGTTGATTGATGAAGAGGACTTAATCAATAAAATGTAACAAAACCACCTAAGGGAAAGGTTGAGTTATGGTTTTGTAATGAAGTGGAAAGATCAGTTAAGATAATGGTAAAATGATGTATTGATAATATACTTGAAGATATAAAGGTTGGCCACACTTAGAAACTTTAGAAGTATAATTTGTTAGCTTAAAGAATAAATTTGACAACTGAGTGTCAATACACTTAACCATTTTTCCACTAAACAATGCCGAACAAAGAGTAGGTGCCGAGTGTTAACAAGTGCCAAGTGTAACAAGTGCCGAGTGTTAACAAGTGCCGAGTGTAACAAGTGCCAAACAAGTGCCGAGTGTTAACAAGTGCCGAGTAACAGCAAGTGCTGAGTGATATAGTTTTGTTTAGGTGCCGAGCTATCCAGAAACAACATGTGCTGAGGATCAACATTTGCTTCAGGAGCCGAGTAACTCAGAATATCAGCATAAGAGTTTGTAATTGCACAAACTATGATGCAAACAATTTTTGCAACCGACATAAGGAAAATCTCGAAGGATTTAATGATGAGATCGAATCTTTATCTTTCCTATGCAATCTACATGCAGCCAATAAGAAAAATGATAAAGGCATGCAACCAATCAGTAAAAGACAAGTATTGAGCGAAAAATTGAGATTCAATGTAGATCTTAGATCCATATCTAACCCTAAGTCTTTGAAGTCTTTATAAGGAAGATGAAATTTCATTGTAAATATATATGAGTGGACAGACAAGGGTGCACAAGGAAAACTATTTTTAGAAGCGAGGGTTATCAGATCACAAAAGGATCAAGATCAGAGAAAGCGGAAGAGGTGCCTGCATTTAGCAATCAAGGATTGTAATCTATCAGGTTCATTGTACCTAATACTCTCTAGCAATTGTATTAGAATGAAAATCTTATGGTGATAGGTTAGCTTAATAGCTATTTTGTAAATCCTTTAAATAAGTGATTAAATCCTTTAACAGGGTGACACTTCATGTTAAGTGTTTGTAAATCCTCTAACCAGGTCACTATTAATATAGTGTAAAGCCTTTAACAGGGCAGGCCTTTAATAGGGCAAACCATCAGAAGTGGTTGAACAATATTGCTGCAGTAATTTTTGTGGGTACCATCCCCACCCCAGTTTTACCTTCTTATTCCTAGAGGGTTTCTGGGTTACCAAATTCCAGTGTTATGTGTTGTTGATGCATGTGTTTAATTTCATATTTGTTTGATGTATTTACATGCATGCAATTTACTTGCAGTTAAAAGTTTTATTGGATAAAGTGTGATACTTATGACTCACCCCCCCCTCTCATAAGTACTCTTTCCATATTTGAATATTCCAACAATTGGTATCAGAGAAAATCCAAGTTCTCACAAAGAAAAGCCTAACAACTTGGAGGAAAAGATCTAAAGAGGGAAGCTTTCAAACTTGGAAAGATCATTGAAAATCAGGTGATAGATGTGCAACTTGCTCTACATAGCTTGGAGGAATTTAGAAACAAGTTGAGAAATTCATTAAAAAAAGGAAGGATCTAGCCATAGCCAAAAATGAGATAAACTACAAAGAGATTGATACCACCAATATATTTTCCAACGAAGACACTAAAGAGTTTGATGCAGCAATAGCAGAACCGATGGAGAAAAACAAAGCTCAAACAGAGGAGATAAGATCTCTCAAGATGGAACATGAATCACAGGCCATAATGATATGTGAAATTACTGAACAAAAGAAAAGAGTAGTTGATGATAAGGTCATGATGGAAAATGACAAAAGAAATCTTGCAAACAGACTTGAAGAAAAATTTACTGAATTGACAAGGGTCTCAAACATGCAGATGGATACACTTGCCCAAATGATGAACCTTCATCATGAATTCAATGTGAAAGATATTGAGATCTCTACTTTGAAGATGCAAAATGAACAAATATAGAATGAATTGAACAGAGAAAGAGAGGTGGCAGAGAATCTCAACAAGTCAAGTGAAGCCATCAAATATTTTGAGCAATTACTGAAATCCCCAAGATCAACCCATGATACATCAGGACTTGGATACAACAGCACTGAAGTTGGAGAATCATCAAAGAGTGCAGAAAAAAGAAGTGATAAAGGTAAAGATGTTAAACCTACATGTCATTTCTGTGGAAAGAAAGGACATACATCTAATGTATGTAGAAGCAAGAATGCCCATCAGCATGATAAACCTAAAAGTACAAACCATTGTCATAGATGCAAGAAGCAGGGTCATCAAGCATATGAATGCAGAACTAAAACTACTAAGACATCAATATTTGATGGACATTGTTATAATTGCAAAAAGTATGGATATCAAGCTTTTGTATGTAGATCAAAGCCTATGTGGACATTAAATCAACCAGCAAAGACATCAAACCATGAATTTTGGGACTACAACACCAGGTACAGTTGTCACTATTGTCAAGAATATGGACATATACCACAGAACTGCATAAGAACACATTTTAGAGGGAACTACAAAAGATGGTTGAATCAAACTACATGTTTCAGTTGCTTAAAAACTGGTCATGTCAGCAGGAATTGCCCAACAAGGTCAAAGGCATCAAGTTCTGAGTTCAGAAATGGAAAGGCAAAGATAGATGTTGGACATATCAGAAGTGAAATGAATAAGACATGGAAGAAGAAAGATGAGTATAGCACATCAAGTGTAGAGATCACTTCACCTAATAGGTCAAGTGATCACACTTCATCAAATTAAGCAAGAATAAGTGTGTGGGATTGATAAACCAAGTTACATAATAAATCAATCCCAAGACATAGAAGAACTGCAAAGAAGAAATCAGCATAAGCAAAAATGCTAAGTCAAAATTGAGAACTTTGCAAGATCTGTCAAAGTTCTCTTCAGGTGCTGAGTTTCTAACAGTGACCGAGTTGATAGATGATGCCGAGCTTTGAAATAACAATGGGAGCCGAGTCATGTTGAAACCCTTCAGGTGCCAAGTAGACAGTTGGCAACACACTAAGCATTAATTACTCTATTTTGAAGGGTACATAAATTTAATTTTTGATCATTTTCTCACCATTCAAACGAGAAGCAAAGCCAAGAAGAGTGGAGAAGATCAAGATTAGCACAGAATCCATTTGTGAAGATTTCAACAGCGATTCAGGACAAGTTTCATCGATTTGAGGTATTTTATTTAAGTGCCAAGCTACGTAGAACTTACAAACTTGTTTAAATCGTAAACCCTAGTTTGGAAAACAATGACATCTGGGTTAGGAACCACTAAGGGTAGAGAGAGTCATGAGATACAACTGGTTAGCAATTAAGTTAAACAACCTGAATTTAAGCCCATTCTAGAAGTAGCATACAAAAATGATCCCGCAAGAGCATTATCAGTTATTCCGGATAAAGTTGTTATGGTCCAAGATGTTCGCAGATGTTATAACTGCAAAATTGGAGCCATAGGAGATTTAGAAATCTATAATGCATATGACAAACTATGTGAGAACAAAATAATGAAAGATGAGTTCTCAATAATAGAAAGAAAAGGATTAACCAAAACCCTAGAATTTTTGATTGTTTTCAAAACTGAATGGGTACGGATAATCTTGAGCAGAATACACGATGGAGCTTTTTGGTTAGAGTCAGGGCCAGTAAAATTCACCAAGAAAATTGTTCATAGGGTTACTGGTATTCCAACCCTAGATCGGCCAAAGACCTTGCGAAGTGACAAAAGGGAAGTAATAGAGAAAAACACAGGTGCTAAGTGGAACAATAGAGGAATGACTATCAACGCAGTCACAGATCCCCTACTAGATTTTTCTGTGAGAATCATTTCACACAAATTCTATCAATCAAGCAGGTTAAACAGTGTACCTTGTATAGAAATTGATGTTGCATACAAGATAATAAAAAAGGTTCACACTTATGATCTAGCGGAGCTCATGTTTCAACAGATTAATGAAAATCTGGGAGCTATAAGGAAGAGCAAGGGAGCTCAGTGCAAATTTGGATAAGTTTTGATGTGCATATTTTTCTATCTGATGAAAGAATTCCCTTCTATGGGTAAGGTAAGATGGAGTCCAGACAAAACAATTTTTGAACAAATCAATGGATATATTGAACAGATGGGTGACAATTTTGATGCCCAAATGACTAGTTACTTTGAGGACTTCAAAACGTCCATGAAACAAAGAATGAGGATTCCAGTCTCATTGACTGAGAAATATGAAAAGGACATTTGTTTTCTTGTAGATATAGATTATACCTATATACAAGCAGTTATACCTAAAGTAAGATGGCTTAGGCCACTAGGTTATGAACTTGATATTGATCAAGCTTCTGCAGCAATAACAACCCTGCTTGCAGAAGAAGCTGATAAAAATGCAAAAACTTTTGGAACCTATGATGTTGTTAAATCAAGGGTGATAAAAAATTTGAAGACTGCTTCTGCAATAAAGAAGAAAGAAAAAATGGTGAGACAAATCAAGAAAAAAATTGGTGTTGAAGAAGAAGAAACAGTAGAAGAGGAAGGAGAAGACATTGAAGAAGAGGGAGATAAACCTCAAGGTCTGACTCAAGGGTTAGGATAAGATAAAGAGGAAAGTACTGAGGAAGAAGAAGCCGAGGAAGCACCAATTAAAAGAAAAGCCACAACTCCTCCTGCTCCTCAATCCAAGGGGAAGAAAGTAGCTGCTCCTGCACCAAAGAGACCTACCACAAGGGCTGCAGCACAAAAGGCCCAAGAGGAGGCAAAAGGAAAGAAGAAAGACTCAAAGAAGATTGCTGCTGAGTCTAAGAAAAGAAGATTTATTCCCTAGCTTGAAACAGATGAGGAGAAGACAGAATCAGAGGACAACAGTCAATTTCAAGTGGTAAGACACAAACCTCAGACTGTTGTTGACAAATTATGTTCAAAAATTAGGAATGATGATTTGAAAGGTTTAAAGAACCTGAATTTTTCTAAGCTCACCAAAGGAGAGAAAAATAAATTAGAGGAATATGTGTATGCTATGATGGCTGAATATAAGCACACACCTCTAGAATTAGATGAATCTATGCCAAAAGAATTGTATAAAATTGTAGAGGATAAATGGCATTTTTGTTTACAAATGGAAAAAGAGATAAGGGAGTCAACATTAGCTAGATTGTTGCCTGATTTGACTAAAGATCAAGTAACAAATGCAGTAAAAAGGCATAATAATAGATTCACTCCCAAGCATAGAGCATTCAACATATTACTGAATAAAATTGAAGAGGTAGTTACAAAATCCACAATATTGTGGAAAATAGTTTAAAAGAAAATAGAAGATGTGTATAATGAAGAATATAAGGCAGAGGCAAGTGCCAAGACAAAGGAAAAGAAGGTGTCAGGAACCAAAGAAAAAGAGAAGGAACAAGTGGAGAAGAAGAGTAAAGAAGAAAAGGAAGAAAAGGCACATACAGAGGAGAAAGAGGAAGAGAAAGATACAGCTGAGCCATAAGATCAAAGTATGCAAGACACACAGGTATCTCCTCCTAGTCCTCCTCATGCCACCATCACACCTATAGATATTATAAAAATAAAAGATGTTACAGATACTTCAAATCCAAACATCAATCCATTAATTGCAGAGGATTTAGAAATCCTTGACCAATCATCACTAGTAGCAAAATTAAGTTCAAATCCTGTATTGGTCAGTGTTGATGAATTATAGAATCTAGAAGTTAAAACAGAGATAGTCAAGGTAAAAGCACAAGTGCCACCTTCAACCATACAAATTACTGGTATTCTATTTCTTCTACCGCCACCTCCACCAAGTGTAGTCACTTATACACTTCAAATGCTGAGTACAATAGCAAGGGAAATAAAAGAAACATCTGAACAACCAACAAGTTCAACCCCACCTAGCGATTAGAAAAGGGATACTCAAGCTGAAGAAAAAGATGAGACAAAGAAGAAGGAGGAGACTGCAATACAAACACTGGTTGCATTACCAAAATTTGGTACTCCAACACAGACTCTTCAGCAACCGAGCACAGATGGGTTACAACTACAAATCGGGACACCAGGCTCGAGCTCATCAAAGGTAGTCAAGAAACTTCACTATGGAGTTCCTGAGCTTGATGAAGAAATAAAGATCCCATATTATGAATCTAGCACTCTTACTGAAGAAAAGATCAATGAAATTCAGAGTGCATTGGATAGAAGAAGGAGACAAGAAGCACTAAGAAAAGAACACAAGCATAAGCTTACCTTGAATGAAATCAAAGACATATTCACAGAAGCTTTTTGCTTACAGTCTCCAAATGAGTCAAGACCAATTATAGAGCAACTATCTGATATAGTTGACTAGGTGACTAGTGAAGACCAGGAAACAAATGCAAGATTGCTTGAATGGTCAGAAAGGAAGTTCCAAGGCAAGGTAAATAGTAAAATATCCGATGATATAGCATTGTCACAAGAAGAACTGGCAAAGAAAATTAAAACAGTTAAAACTGTACTAGGAAACATCTTTTCCCTGTACAACAAGTTGTGTGATTTTTCCACATTCACACAGGACACTAGCCAGAAAATACTGAGCTTGGAAAACAATCTGAAGATTTCTATCATGCAACTCCCCACAAATCCAGCACAGAGTGAGAAGCATTTTTGCCCAATCGCTTCACACACAAAGAGAGTTAGCTGTCTTAGCAGCAAAGGAGGCAACCACAAAAGCTAAATTGATGCAAATTCAATCATCAATAACTCCTCGTTTGGAACTACTTCACAAGGAGCAGATAAATGCAGAGACAATCCTTAAGAAAGACCCCAATCTTTCTTCATCTGATGGACTTGTACACCTAGCAGCAGAGATTGCCATCCAACATAAGATATTGGATGTCGCACTAGCAAATTGGGATGCAGCTCTGAAGGTACTCCTTGAAGTAAATAGTACATTTTTGACCAAGTATGGCATTTCCTTGTAAGACCCTTGACATAAGTGTCAAAAAGGGGGAGAAATAAGTATGGGGGAGTTAAGTACAGGAATAAAATGATAAATATGATAAAAGGGGGAGATAGCAAATTTTGATAGCAAATTTTGGGAGCAAATTTTGAGATAGAAAATTTTGATTAGAGAGAACTGAAACAGGACTAAACTCATTGAGTGTACATACAGGATCAACTAATAAGGAGTCATAAGGATCTTAGTTAAGTGTTTTTGCCACTCATGTCAAAGGGGGAGATTGTTAGCTTAAAGAATAAATTTGACAACTGAGTGTCAATACACTTAACCATTTTTCCACTAAACAATGCCAAACAAAGAGTAGGTGCCGAGTGTTAACAAGTGTTGAGTAATAGAAAGTGCCGAGTGATATAGTTTTGTTTAGGTGCTGAGCTATCCAGGAAACAACATGTGCCGAGCATCAGCATTGCTTCAGGAGCCGAGTAACTCAGAATATCAGCATAAGAGTTTGTAATTGCACAAACTATGATGCAAATAGTTTTTGCAGTCGACATAAGGAAAATATCAAAGGATTTAATGATGAGATTGAATCTTTTATCTTTCCTATGCAATCTACATGCAACCAATAAGAAAAATGATAAAGGCATGCAACCAATCACTAAAAGACAAGTATTGAGCAGGAAATTGAGATTCAATGTGGATCGTAGATCCATATCTAACCCTAAGTCTTTGAAGTCTTTATAAGGAAGAAGAAATTTCATTGTAAATATATATGAGTGGACATACAAGGGTGCACAAGGAAAACTATTTTCAGAAGCGAGGGTTATCAGATCACAAAAAGATCAAGATCAGAGAAAGCGGAAGAGGTGCCTGCATTCAGCAATCAAGGATTGTAATCTATCAAGTTCATTGTACCTAATACTCTCTAGCAATTGTATTAGAATGAAAATCCTATGGTAATATGTTAGCTTAACAACTATTTTGTAAATCCTTTAAATAAGTGATTAAATCCTTTAACAGGGTGACACTTCATGTTAAGTGTTTGTAAATCCTCTAACCAGGTCACTATTAATACAGTGTAAAGCCTTTAACAGGGCAGACCATCAGAAGTGGTTGAACAATATTGCTGCAGTAATTTTTATGGGTACCATCCCCACCCCGGTTTTACCTTCTTATTCCTAGAGGGTTTATGGGTTACCAAATTCCAGTGTTATGTGTTGTTGATGCATGCGTTTAATTTCATATTTGTTTGATGTATTTACATGCATGCAATTTACTTGCAGTTAAAATTTTTATTGGATAAAGTGTGATACTTATGATTCACCCCCCCCTCTCATAAGTACTCTTTCCATATTTGAATATTCCAACATAAGTTGTAACAAGGTTGTCTGCAAAGTTTAACTAAGTTCATTAGTGAGTGCCAAGCAATCTAGTTTGAGTCGGACAGAGTTTTAGTTAGTGCCAAGAAAATGCAAAATCTAGTGTGTGCTAAGTGATATAGAAGGAGCTGAGAAAACTCCAAGTGCCGAGCATCAGAAAAACTTAGTGGATGCTGAGTGAATCCATAGTAGGTGTTGAGCATCAGTAAAACATAGTTGGTGCCGAGTAACATAGTATGTGCCAAGCACTAGAATTTTAATAGTGTCGAGTTGTTGCATTATTTGAAAAGTCAAAGATTCACTAGATCTAAGCTAACACATTTGTTACCTTGAATTTTGTGAACTAGATGGAGGATAAGGATGATGAGCTAGTGGCATAGAATTTTAGGTAAACTATTTTTTGAGTGAATTCAAGAGGATTCTTCATGATGTTTCTAGAAGAAACAAGATATGGGTTAGATTCATTGAATCCTACCTAATCCATTTGAACTAAGTTTAAAGGAGGGAAGAATTGAGTGAGAAAAACAATTCTAGACTTCTATTTAAGGAGTCATAGGCCAAGAAGCAAGAGTAGCTAGGGTGTCACAATGTGAAGTTGTTGAAGGATGTCAAGGAGAAGGTGAAGGAAGAACAAAGCATAGAGACTCTACTTTGATAAGTGGTCATATATGAGATTGCACTGGTACATTGAGCATGAAGACTTAAGGAGACAAAGTTTGAAAGGAGGTCTAGTTGTCAGAGCTGCAGAGACTGAAAGCCAAGCAATGCTATGAGCTAAACTGTGATCTGAAATCTGCAAGATAAGTTGTGAGTTGTATCAGGTCAAAAGCTCTTGTTGGTACTCTAACAATTGTGCAAGCTAGGGTACAAATCCTATGGACTTAGGTTGGTTTAAAAACCATCTATAAATCCTTTAACAGGGTGACATTCTAAGTGAATTTTCTAAAGTCCTCTAACCAGGCCCACTTTTAACAAGGTGGTTAAATCCTCTAACAAGGTCACATTTAACAGTGTGTTGTAGCCTTTAACAGGGCAAGCCTTTTACAGGTCATTACTTTAGAAGAGTGAGAATTGAGTAGCATGTTACTAGTGGTTTTTTCCAAATTGGGTTTCTATGTAAATCACTATGTTATGTGTTCATCTTTCATGTGTTATACTTGCATGTTGATTTTACGATAACTTGCAAAGTAGGAAAAGTTTAAGCTTGGATGCATGAACAATTTAATAAGCTCATTTTACTTGATGAAATTTTTTTAATTGGACAATTGGAATTTTGAATAACTGATTCAACACCCACCCCCCCCGCCCTAGTTATTCTAAAACATTCCTAACAATTGGTATTAGAGCCATCTTCTGATTTAGTTTAAAGGTAGTAGAAGCAGGAAGATCAAGATGTCCAAGAGAGAAGTTCCCAAGCTTAACAAAGGCAACTTCACTACATGGAAAAGGTACCTACTACAGAAGATATGAAGAAAAAGAGGGAGCATAATTAGGCAATGCTGGAGATTGCGTCTGCCCTCAACTATGCTAAATTTGATGACATCAAAGGATGTGATTCTACATTCAAGATGTGGAGAGCCTTGACTGATATCTATGGAGAAGATCAGAATGTTCAGAGAGAAAAAAGAGAAAGTCTTAGAGGAAAATTTGATGATATGAAATGGAGGAAGATGCGAATGTTGCTCAATATGCCTCTAGAATGAAAGAAGTGGTAAGCGCAATAAGAAGTTTGGGTGTTCATTTGGAAGATGACACTGTTTACAACAAATACTTAAGAACTTTGCTCCCTATCTATTCTATTAGAGTTTTAGCCATCCAAGAGTTAAGATGTGTCCTAGGAAATTAGTCAACCTTTGAAGGAATAGTAGGAAGACTCACTGTATTTGAGTTGTTCAACTTTGATAACTACAAACTTGAGAACCTTGAATCTAATTTCAAGGCCAAGCTATCATTAAAAGACACTAAGGAGGTGAAACCAAAGAAGAAGAAGAAAATGGTAAAATATGCATCCAATGACAGTAGCATAGATGAAGAAGATGTAGAACAATTAGAAGCACTACTGGTTAGAAGATTTCATAGAGGAAAAGATAAATTCAAAGGTAAGCTTCCTAGCATTTGTTTTAATTGCAATGAAGTAGGACATATTGCTATAAGATGCACACAAAAGAAGAACTATAAAGAAGGCAATAAGAACAAGAACAAAAGAGAAGATGATAGTAGAGATTACAAAGAGAAAGGTAAAAAGTGCTACATTGTTGAAGAAGAGGACTCTGATGAAAATGATGATGAGGTAGTCTATGTAACCATGAAGGATGAATCAAATAAAGATGAAGCAACAACATGGGTAACCTATGCGAACAAAAATGAAAAATAGATCAAAGATAGTAGATGCTCACATCACATGATAGGAGACAAAAGTAAGTTTATTACCTTTACCAAGTATGATGAAAATAGTGTTATATTTGAAAATGATGCTCCATGTCAAATCAAAGGAAAAGGTTTTATTAAACTTACATAAAAAATCTCATGTGATAATGCATACTATGTTGAAGGATTGAACTACAATTTGCTAAGTGTATCACAGTTAGGTAATGTAGGTTGCAAAGTAGAATTTGGAAACAAAATTGCCAAAATCTATGATACTAATGAAAATCTGATAGGAAAAGGTGAAAAAACTAGGAGTAATTTGTTTTACCTAGATATGGAACATGCAATCTATCTTATTGTTAGACTTGATAATGTTTGGTTATGACATAAAAGGTTGTGTCATGCTAACTTTGACAATCTAATTAGCATCAGCAAAAAGAAGAAAGTTAGAGATTTGCCTAAGCTGAAGAAGCCTGAAAATGCAATGTGCAAACAATGCCAATTAGGAAAGATGATCAAGTCAAGTTTCAAAAGTAAAGTCTACACTTCCAAAGAAGTACTAGAGCTAGTCCATATAGACTTATGTGGCCCAACAGAAGTACAAAGCTACTAAAGAGAAAAATACATAATGCTATTTGTGGATGACTATTCTTGAATGATGACTACCATGTTCTTAAAGAAAAAATATAATGCATTTCAAATGTTTAAGTGGTATTTGGCTAAGGTTGAGAAGGAAATAGGAAATAGTTTGAAGTGCATGAGATCAGATAGAGGAGGAGAGTTTGCATCAAAAGAGTTTGAGATATTTTGCAATGACAAAAGAATCAAGAGACAAACATTAACACCAAGAACTCCACCTCAGAATGGCATTGCAAAAAGAAGGAATGGATCAGTAATAGACTGTGCAAGAACATTAATGATGGAGAAAAATGTTGCTCTGAAGTACTAGAGAGAAGTTGTAAGTACTGTTGTTCACACCCTGAATCAAGTCCAGGTCAAGAAAGGTATAAATGCAACACCTTTTGAATTATGGTATGGTTATTCACCTAATGTAAAATATTTCAAATTATTTGGTTGTAAATGCTATATTCTTAAAGATACTACAAATGACAAGTTTGATGCAAAGATTGATGAAGGCATATTCCTTGGATACTCCACTAGAAAAAAAGCATATAAGTGTTTGAATACTAACACTAACAAGATTGTGGAGAGTGCAAATGTAAATTTTGATGATCATGCAGAAGTCCAAGTTGATGAATCCAAGAAATTAGAAGATTATAGATCTTTTGTATAATTCTATAAAGAAATGCCTACTAAAGATGAATTTCCCAACCAAGTTGAGAATCAACAAAAAACTCCAGTATCAGCCGAGTCACAACTAGTGAATGTCAAGATGCATTCAGAAGCTAAGTTGTAGAATGAAGATAATGTACATTCTGACTCTAAAATTAGTACACATGGAAGAAATGATGAAATACTTGAAAGTGATTCTGAAGCTAAAGGACCAAACATGGAAAGAAGGACATAACCAAGACTATCCAAGTATGTAAGAAGACATCACCCCGTAGAACAAATCATTGGTGACAAGGAAGCTAGACCAATGACAAGGAACAAACTAAGGAATGAATCATGTCTAGTGAGCAAAATTAAACCCAAAATAGTAAAAGATGCACTGCAAGATGATAATTGGCATAAAGCTATGGAAGAGGAGATAGATCAGATAGTGAAGAACAAAACTTGGACCCTAGTTCCTAGACTAGCTGATAAGAATGTGATTGGTAGCAAATGGGTGTTTAGAAATAAACTTGATGAGAATGGTGAGATAACAAGAAATAAAGCCAGACTAGTTTGCAAAGGTTATGCACAAGAAGGATTGGATTATGGGGAAACATTTACCCCTGTTGCAAGAATGGAAGAAGTAAGAAGACTACTTGCATATGTTTCTTATAAAGGTTTCAAAGTCTATCAAATGGATTTAATGTCTACTTTTTTGAATGAAATACTAGAAGAGGAAGTCTACAAAAAATAACCAAAGGGATTTATTGATGACAACAACAAGGATATGGTTTGCAAACTACATAAAACACTCTATGGTCTGAAGCAAGCTCCTAGAGCATGGTATGAGAGACTGCACAAATATCTTGTGAAGATAGGATTTGAGAGAATAGATGACAACAACAACCTGTATATCAAGGCAAAAAAGGGTAAATACATTTTGATATCTGAAATATTTGTTGATGATATAATATTTGGAAGAAAAGATGCCCTATACAAAGATTTTGTTGATAAAATGAAACATGAGTTTGAGATGTCAATGTTTGGAGAAATCAAATTCTTTGTTGGATTGCAAGTACATCAACTAAAACATGGCATATTTTGATGTAATGCCCCACCTAGAGATCCTTGGAACAAGGATTCAATTCAAGCCAAGTTTTTTTTTACAAGTATGAATGCACATGACAACATCATACAATGATCACAAAGATCACAACAGAAGACTTCACCACAATCTGGGCAACCAATGAATCTCTAAATGTTACTAACAAACTAACACACACAAATAGAGGCCAACAACAACCACACACATGATGAGGGCTCAAATAAATGACCACTCATCAACAAAACACCAAGTTGGAGTAAAATGCAGAATCCTAAAATTAGGCTAAGTCTAATTTTTTGAAGCCCTGAAATTTCCTAGAATCTTTATCTTATCTTAGAGAAGTCTAAAACCTATCTAAAAAGATTCATCACATATATTACAATATATCTTAAGTATAAGGAATTAAATATATGTCAACTTATCCTTAAACGATATATTTTAAACCCCTAAGACAAAGATTGTTTTGAACGGGAAAGGTGTGAAATCCACTAAGGTGTCCAAAACCAACTTTCAAACCTTCCTCAGCCAAGCCTAACTGCTCCTTATTTCTTGTGAAAGAAAGTGCACTAGTCTCGAGTTTCGTGCGAGACCTTGCATCACTACGCACAAGAAAGTGCATGGCTTCACATGATGGTTCGTAGCACACCACGCGAAAATTTGTATCCTTGCATGAGGAAATACATTCTCATGTGAGGAAGTACATTCTCACACAAGGAAGTATATTCTTGTGTGAAGAACTACCTTTCCATGTGAGAAAACACAACAGAATGACAAAAGAAAAAGACTAAAAAGCATAAAAATATGAAAACCTGCACACCAAGGAGTACCAGATCCATGTAAATTGAGGAATGAACACTTGAGTGCATAAACATCAAGAAAGAACAACATCTATCCATCTAAACTATAGCAATAAGGAACATACTAAATGCAACATTGCAGTGAACAGAAGTAACATCATAATGTAAAAAAATAACATCACAATAACTGAACAACCAAACTAAGTACGTGATTCCTCCCAACCATTAATAGCATCATAAGACCATCATGGATCCTAGCCATCCCCCACGTGTAACATCCCAAGCCACTGATTAGATCATCGGTACTATCATAATAGGGACGTCACTACTAAACACATGCTATAATATAATCATAAGGAAATCTAAAATTCTAGTAGTAAAGCATAAGATAATCCTACAAGTAGATAACATCACCTATCACATGCTAAACCAATAAGAAATAGATAATCCAATACAGAAATTCACATCATCTAGTCATATGCTAAACATCATAACATGGGAATGCATCAAATAAACTAACAGCATCTAAACATGATATCCAAACATTCCAATGAAAGCATAAATCACAAGAAAGCATACTCCAAAACTTGAAGTACCAAGTGAAAACATCCAACAACGGTTGCACTAGGACAAAAGATTGTCTTTGTACACCAGTTCGTAGTAGTGGTGAAGGTAACTACGCCTTCCAACCATGTGACACCTGTAGGTCCACACCGATCATGCTAATGGAGATAAAGATCCAACCACAAACACACACAAAATAATCATCCATGGCTAACAATCATGCCAGATAGTCTGATGGCAGTAACCAAGAACCTAAGACAATGCAAGTGGTACAGGTCCTAGTCAGACACTCATAAGGCTACTAAGTAAGGGTTGACATCCTAGAGACTTGCTTGGCATCCAAAAGCCCAAGCTTGGATCACGTGTGGCAACACTCTCAAGGGATTCCCTTGGAACCATCACACAAATGTGGAACTTTTCATTATCTTAAGTTTTATTAACACTCACACATTTTATTTAGTTATCACTTATATAAAACTTCCTTTGCCAACCCATGGTGCCATGATCACTAGGTTGCAAGATAGAAGCCCCCTCTAGATGCTACCGTACCCTACCCATGCTCATCCTATGACAAGTGCCTATGGGCATGCATACTCCCATCCCAACCCTAATGATCATAACTTTCGAAAGTACCACAGAAGATCAAGACCCACGAGTCCTCCGACAAATGTATGCAAATGTACTCATGTATGGTGCACCACCATCACAAAGATCATAACACAAGGATTGGATGAGAACACAATGCAAAATATATCACCCAACTAAAAGCAACATAGGAAGGATGAATTCTACATGAATCCCAAAGCCAATAAAACCATACATCATGAAATCACTTGACCTGCCTCAATCTGAGAGTATGGATTCTACACAAATCCCAATGATGCAACAAGAATAAACATCATGAACTCACTCAACCGGCCTCAATCTAGGAGTATAGATTCTACATGAATCCTAGTGTCCACAAAAAAAAAAGCAAAGGTCCAAAAGAAACCATAACATCAGGTATAAAATCACTCAATCAAACACAAAGTCAGGAATATGGATGTAACATGCATCCCAATGTAAAGACAAAAGTGCAACAAAGGTCTGACTGATATCCAAACGGATAATCTAGGTCCACGACACAACTCATGCCAAGAGAACTTGAGAAAATAGGATGGCACACAAAATGAGGTAAAAACCCCCAAATTTGAAAAAATTTCAAAATTAAAACCCATTTGGCCTTTGGGTACAAAACCTCAAAAATCCAAAAATAATCAAGTTCAGACACTGTATGCAAAAATGGCTAGCATAACAGTGCAAAACCCCAAACCCTCATCCCAAAATATAGGGAAATGTTCGTACCCACCCAATCGAGTAGAACTAACATATAAAAATAGAGGGGAACGCTAGTTCTCAGCCTCCAAACAAATAGCTACCAAAAATAGAAGCAGAAATAGAGCTGATATAATAAAATAGGAAAGCCCTACCTTATAGCTAAAAGGGAAAAATGAGAATTTGAACCATAAAATAAATAGCCTGTAGAAGTAGCTAAAAATTACGGCAATCCAATATTTCCTTGAGCTGGATCCAACGAGCTCAACCTTGTGATGATCCCACGCATGTAGCTTCCACAACGAACAAAACAATAAATTCTCATAAAGAGGATTTTGGGTTTTACTCTCAAACTTTCTAATTCAAAAGTGAGAAGTGAGAAATTAAATTCCTTTTTGGATACTTATTCACTTTTTGAGTGAATAATCGATTAGGAAAAATAACTAGCCAATTTAGTTAAACCCCAAATAGACCCAAAAAAAAATAGGCTATTCCTATAAATAGGAATTCATCTATGGAAAAGCTGCCAAAAATTAAAATAAATCAATTAAAAAGCTCAAAAACCCAAAAACACAAAAAATTCCTTAACAACTTTCACGACAAAGTGAACCTCTAAATGCATAGGCATGCTCACTAGTCTAATCACATAATGCAAATGAGTTCGGATATAATAATCACTGAAAGGTTTAATTTAAACATTTAATTAAGGATACGTCGACCATACAAGGATGACATTAGTAAAATATGAATGGCTGAATCACTAACTCCATGTGCCACTGCCAAGGATATAAATCCTACACACTAAACAACGCGACCAAGTGTAATTGCATATAATAACATAGCCAAAGCAATAAATACATTAAATCACCTAATTTAACCATTTATTTAATTAAATTAAAATAATCTATTTACATCACTCATGTTCGCATAAAGCATAATAACACTGGAATGAAGTAAATAACCATAGCATTAAATCCATCACATAACATAATCAATGATATGTCCAAATATCGGATAACCAGATATCATCATAAAACACATTGTCATCTCAAAATGGCATCATCATGCAATACGATCAACTGAACAAAATAGTAGTCTAACATCTATGATATTTAAATCAAGGTATAACATTCGACCCTTAAGTCCTCTCAAATGTAAAAAATAACATAAGTAACAAATATCTCTCAGATCAAAATTTAACAAGGTAAATGTTTGCAGCACATAACCAATGAATCCAACATGGACAATCCATTTCTAACTATTTAAGCATTCAATAATGGTTGTTTAAACAACATGAAAAAGGCACTTAAAACACATAAGTGAACACGGTCATAAACATGACCAACCACTGCTACAGGAACCTAGTCCAGTGTAGCATGGTGATAGTACATAGTGCAATCTCTACACACATCTCAAGGTAATCACAGAACAACTTCATGATACCACATCGATCCTAGTAAGCACTAGCACAAACATCAGTGAACCATAAATCATATCATAATGTCATAAATCAGTCAAATCATAATCAAGGCAACTGATACAGAAACATACATCAAATCACCTCTATGGTATAGACCACTCATGATCACAATCATGATCCCATCTCAAGGAAAGATCAACAAGGTTGCATCCATCAGGATGACTCACAGAAGTCAAATGGGAGAGGCACTACATCATTCCCCCCAAAGACTAGGCTTACTCCTGGAATCCTACAATCCAAGAATAGAAACCAAAACACACCAAGAGAAAAAATCAAAACTGAGCAATAGGAATGACTTAAGAAACTCTCCACAAGTCAAACCAGATCACTCCAACATTCTCAAACCATTACATCAACCACAATAGAATGGGTGTCAGGGTGTCACACAGACACAAGGTCCTCCAACAAGGAACCTTCTATGCACTAGGAAAAATCCATCTAGCCATAAGGTCAACAATACAAGGTAAGGAAAAAGTCACTCTACCTCATCCACAGGTGCCCAACTAAACATGCACCTACCACGTGACCACAAAATCCGGTCAACACACAATGCACTTCCAACAAGAGTTGGATTCATGGGGAATAACCATCGCAAAATTGCCAAGAATACTATCATGTTACACATGATCATTTAAGAATCCATGTAAACTCACCCTTTGAACAAAGCAGATGATAGTTTACCAACAAATACACACACACACACACACACACACATTCCAAAAGACTACTCACCACCAAGCATAGGAGCACAACACCTCTCCAAGGTACAAAATCTCAACTACCACTAGGAACTAGGGTTACACAACCCAACCAGACAAGATATCACCTTTCCATAAGGTTGCAAAAACTTTCGTTAGTGGACACAATCATGTAATATATGTATACCAACTCAGAATATGGTAACAAGTGTCAAAAAATACCATGTCCCTCTAGCACCATGTTTTGAATACCACACCCAACCTACTGCTAAACTCAATCTCCAACCTTAAGTCAATGGTCAATGAGAAAACTTGACTGAGATAATCCTCTAAAAGATACAAGGTTAGAGAGAAAGAGACTATAGAGTACAAGAATGAGAGGGAGTCTCTCTCAACTTCTACACTAAATCAGTCCATGACACATTAGGGAACTCACAATTCCACCAACCATCAACATACTCATCTAAAAACACTAACTGAGCTAGTGGCATAACCATGCTAGCCTACTCTCACAAGAGAGAAAAGGATACAAAGATGTGCCAAAGTTAACATACAAAAAGGAGAATCTAGACTCATCAAAGAACTGAGTCACTCCCAAATGATAAGACAACATCATCCTCAAACAAGGAATGCTCACAAACCACACTCCAACTCACAAGGGTGGGTCGGTGCAATAGGAAACACACAAACCCAAGAATGAACTCCAACAAGTACCTAGTAGATTATGAAGACTAGTAACTCTTCCATTAAGAATAGCATGAAGAGTTAAACTTCTCTAATGGCTATAAATATGATATGTCATGATTGAATTGGAATCTACTCAAAAATAGGGTACTTAGAACATTGATTAGCAACTTCAAAAGTGTGAATGAGAAGCTTTTTGTTCCCCAGGAGAAATTTTCATTAGCACAATCTCATGAAAAATTTCTTAGTAAACTAGGTGAGAAAGTGCAATGAACCAACAGTTTCTCACACAAAATTTCAAATCAACACAAAATTGCCTTCACTCTAGAGGCCAAAACTTTCACGTTCAAACTCTGATTGAATCCCTTCAAAAAAGCATCAGAAAGATAACAACGAGGACTACAACATGATAGATCTTAGAGAGTCCTAAGATCTAAGAGTTTGAGTCACCACTCAAGACAAAACCACATAGGCACAAACAACAGTCTCGATAACCAAGACAAGCAACAGACAAAACATCCAAAACCACTCAAGAACACACATGCCCAAAAAAATCATAAGACATGGAATAAAAGGTAGTTGACACACTAAGACCATCATTACTAATCTTCCATAATTTCATTAATTAAACAGAACATAAGCACTAATGCACAATGAAACTAAAAGGTCTTCAAAGCAAGGGTTAAAGAGTCACCATAAAACAAGTACATATATTTCAATTTCTTTCAGGAGTAACATTACGTTTACTCATCTTTTAAGCCATCCAATTACATTAACAACTTTAAATCTATCAAAGACACACTAGCATGTTCTCCATGATATTATCACTTGTACGTACTACAGAGGTTTGAGATGAACATGGTAGAGTCACAACACACAACTAGGCAATTGTTAAACACATCCAGAATAGTCATCAAGAACCAAAACAAAAACTCAAATGGGGAATTGTAAATTCCAATAGTAAATAACAAAAAGTGCACATTTCAACAATAAGTCAAATGTGACAACTGTCACAAAGAGAGCGATAGATAAAATTTGATGACTATTCCAAGAGAGGAAAATATTGAAAACTAATGCTAGTCTTAACAACATGATGAAAGTACCTCCAACCAAATAAAATAAGGCATCAATCAAAAGACATTACATGTGATGGCTAAGAACAGTCACACAAAAGGGATAAATCACTGCACAATGCTAAGGAATACATCATCCTAGCAATGTTAAAGAACACACTCTCACACACCACGTCATATACCATTAGCAACCTCATGCATATGTAGACAACAATAATTTCCTTAATTATTTTTCCATGCAATACAACAATTAGATATCTATCAAATTAATACCATTTTCCATAAGCTTATGAAGCAATTAGATTGGGGACTTAAGTCATTAACCCAAGGATATAATGCAAACCTACTTCTTTGCAATGATTCACAATAAACACTCATTTTTCAATGAATGAATCATTTCATTACTATAATGACAAAACACAGAATCAAAAATAAGATTCATTTATTTACATACAAGTAGGAGAAACCAGGGAAACAATGCACCTTACTCCATAAGGACACCAATCAGCGATTCCATCCAAAGAGGTCACACACGCAACCAACCAAACAAGGCACATCAATTCTATCTACAAAACTAGGAAGACTCACTTCCTTCTCCTCACACAGATCTAGTTGCATCTACTAGACAAAAAAGTCCATCCAAAGTAGACACTGAAGCAAAAAAAGATCATGAGCTCTTCACTAAGACACTCACACTCACACACAAAGAAACAACCACATGGGCAACATATACACAAAGATCCCAATGTTTGAACATGGTTTTTGATACCAAATGCAACGTCCCACCCAGAGATCCTTGGAAAAAGGATTCAATTCAAGCCAAGATATTTTCTTTTTACAAGTATGAATGCACATGACAACATCATATAAGGATCACAAAGATCACAATTGGAGACTTCACCACAATCCCAAAAATCAACGAATCTCCAAACATCACTAACAAACAGACACACAAACAGAGGCCAACAACGACCATGCACATGATGAGGGCTTGAATAAATGACCACTCATCAATAAAACACCAAGTTGGAGTAAAATGTAGAATCTTGAAATTTGGCTAAGCCTAAAATCTTGATGCCCTAAAATTTGGCTAATTCTAAAATTTTAAAGTCCTGAAATTTCCTAAAATCTTTATCTTATCTCAGAGAGGTCTAAAACCTATCTCAAAAGATTTGTCACATATATTAAAATATATCTTAAGTATAAGAATATACGTCAACTTGTACTTAAAAGATATATTTTAAACCCCTAAAAAAGAATATTTTGAACTAGAAAGGTGTGAAATCCACTAAGGTGTCCAAAATCAACCTTCAAACCTTCCTTGGCCAAGCCTAATTGCTTCTTGTTTCTCACGCGAAAAGTACACTAGTCTAGAGTTTCGTGCCAAACCTTGCATCACTATGTGCGAGAAAGTGCATGGCTCTACACGAGGATTCGTAGCACACCACATGAGGATTTTCATCCGTACATGAGGAAATACATTCTCCCATGAGGAAGTACATTCTTGGATGAGGAACTGCCTTTCCATTTGAGAAAACACAACATTGTGACAAAAGGAAAAGACTAAAAAATATAAAAATATGAAAACCTCCACACCAGGGAGTACTGGATCCACATAAATCGAGGAATGAAAACTCAAGTGCATAAAATGTTGATTAAAATTGTTCAATTGTGTGTTGTCTTTGATGTCACAAAAATGTCATATCAGTCATCAGATAGTGCCTATTGAACTCAGAAAGTCAAAAAAGAAAAGGATAGTGTCTATCGAGCTCAGAAGGTCAACAAGGCAATAGATAGTGTCTACCAAGCCCAAAAGGTTAGTAAAGATAGCTTGCAGTGTCTACCAAGTAGACAACTAGTTACCGAGCCTTCAGGGTAATCAAAGAAATTTAGCTCTTATCGAGCTCACTTGGTAATCAAAGAAAATATGAAAAAAGAAGTTCTTACCGAGATCACTCACTAATCGAAGGAAATATGATAGAAATTTAGTTCTTACAGAGTTCACTCGGTCAAGGAAGGTAATTTGGTAAAAGTAGTTCTTACCGAGTAAACTCGACAGCCAAAGGATTTTAAGATATTGTAATGTTAACTGAGTCAAGAAGGTTAACTCTAGAAATTCCTAGAAGTAGTATTTACCGAGCAAGGTTGGCCAATATAGAACATTTATTTGTTTAAGAATAATATCTGTAGCCAACTGATGAATGGTTTATTGGTAAATGAAACATGTAAACAGGCCAACTTGACAATCTGAATGGTATAAGTAAGAAGTCAAGTTGCAAATTTTTAATTTTTGTATGAGAAAAAATGAAAAGTTAATGTGATATAAAGATTGATTATTGTGGAAGTAGATTCAAAGGATGATTAGAGATCATTGAGAAGCAGAAGAGCCATATTTGATCAAGGAGGATCTAATGGTGCTGAAAAGAGACCTATATCCAACAAATTTAGTTGCATCTTGTTCAGGTCAATTCATTGTTGCTTTCTAACCATTTTAGCAGTGATTTCAAATCTCTTAACAAAGTTGGTTTAGCAACCATTTTGTAAATCCTCTAACAAGGTGACAGTTTAGTTGAATTGTTCTAAAGACCTCTAGCAAGGCCACTCCTAATAGGGTGATTAAATCCTCTAATAGGTTCACACCTAACAGTGTGTATTATAACCTTTAACAGGGTTGGCTCCTAATAGGGCTCACTTCAGAAGAGTGAAAAATTGGTGACTAGTTACTTGGTGGTTTTTTCCATATTGGGTTTCCACGTTAAATTTGGTGTCTCTTATGTTCACTTTATTTTCAGTTACATGCATGAGTTCTTGAAAAGAAAGTAATAATTTATTGAGTTACATCATTTGTTTATCGAATACAAGTAGTAACTAGATCTTTAAGACATCTAAGGGATTTTTGGATTAATTTTTGGTAGTAACTAATTCACCCCCCTCTCAGTTACTCTATCTTTAATTCCAACAATTGGTATCAGAGCTATTGGTGCTTATAGGAAAAGATTTCAAGGATCTAAGATAAAGATCAGGATGTCTTACAAAAGGGAAATTACAAGACTTAATAGGGACAACTTCTCAGCATGGCAAGGATTGATGAGACTTCATCTAGCTTCCATTGGAGATACAGGACTGGAGTACCTTGATGAAAAATATGCAAAACCTTTTGGTACATTATCTATTAATGATATTGCTGAAAAGAAGACTCGTAACAACATGATGATAGATATAGCATCCGATCTGAGTTATGAAGAATTTGATGACATCAAGGATTGCAAAACTGCCTTTGAAATGTGGAACAAGATGAAAGAAATCTATGGAGGAGATGATAATGTGAGAAGAGCTAAAGTAGAAAGTTTGAGAGGACAATTTGACCAAATGAGGATGAGAGAGGATGAAAACATTGCAAAATATGTTGAAAGAGTTAAAGCATGTGTTAGTGCAATCAAATCATCTGGAGGAGATATCAGTGAGGAGACAGTTATAAGTAAAGTTTTTAGAACTCTACTTCCCATTTACGCAATTAGAGTTTCTGCAATTCAATAAAGGAGATGTGAAGCAAATTATAAAATAAATTTAGAGGCCATAGTTGAAAGATTGACTGCATTTGAACTAGACAACTATGACAACTATGTTCCAGCTACCAAGAATGTTGAGTCAGCATTTGAAGCCAAGCTTTCACTCAAAGAAAAAGGGAAAAAGATGAAGGAACCACAATCAGAAAGTGATGAAGAATCAGAATAAAGTTTAGATAGTGATCTTGAAGTGGTTGAAGCTCTACTAGCAAGAAAATATTCAAAAGGCAAAGGAAAATACAAAAGTGAAGTTCCTCTAATTTGTTTCTCTTGTGAAAAAATTGGACATATTGCTGCTAGATACCCAAATAAGTAGAACACAGATGAAAAGAAAAGTCACAAGTACAATGGCAAGAAAGACTTCAAATCTTTCAAGGACAAAGGTAAGAAAATATGTTTTCTAGAAAAAGATTTCAATGATTCTAATGATGAAGAAGAAGATGAAATTGTCTACATTGCTGTAAAAGATGAATTTGATAATGATGAGGAAATGACACTAATTTCTCATATGAGCAAAAATGATACATGGATCATAGATAGTGGTTGTTCTCATCACATGAGTGGTGATAAAACTCAGTTTGAATATTTTGAGGACTATGATAGTGGTAGTGAAAGATTTGATAACAATGAACCTTGTTGTATAAGAGGAAAAGGAAGAATCTCTCTAACCAAGAAACTTGTGTGTGATAATGCATATTGGGTAGAAGGAATAAAGCATAATTTTTTGAGTGTGGCATAGTTACTCAATAATGGATTCAAGGTAGAATTCATGCATGGAAAAGCAAGATTACTGGATGGCAAAGGAAAGCTGATTGGAAATGGCACTCAAACAAAAGGTAACTTATTTTATCTTGAACTTGGTAAATGTTCATGTTTCATTGCTCAAATTGAAGAAAGCTGGTTATGACATAGGAGGTTGTGTCATGTAAACTTTGACAACTTAATAAAGATCAGTAAATTCAAGAAAGTAAGAGGCATTCCTGACATAAAGAAACCTGAGGTTGGTCTATGCAAGAATTGTCAAATTGGTAAAATGGGAAAGACTAGTTTTAAAAGCAAGAACTATTAGACTGAAGAAGTTCTAGAAATTGTGCATATTGATTTGTGTAGACCTATTGGAATTGAAAGTTATACTGGTGAAAAAATTTTCATTCTGTTTGTTGATGACTATTCAAGCATGATGACTGTCATGTACCTTATAGAGAAATCAGAAGAATTTGAAAAGTTTAAATGGTATTTGGCTAGAGTAGAAAAGGAAACAGGCAAAAGACTGAAATTCTTAAGGTCTGATAGAGGTGGTGAATTCATTTCACATGAGTTCAATAACTTTTGTATTACAAGAGGAATCAAAAGACAAGTTTCAACACCTAGAACTCCTGAAAAAAGTGGAATAGCAGAAAGAAGGAATAGATGTATCATGGATTGTGCAAGAACTTTAATGATTAAGGCATTGCTATCAAATATTGGAAGGAATCCATCAGCACTGCAGTTCATACATTGAACCGAGTACAACTGAAGAAAGACTCATTCAAAACACCCTATGAATTGTGGTATGGTTACAAACCCAATGTAAGTTATCTAAAGGTATTTGGAAGAAAATGTTACATTTTGAAAGAATCTAGGAAAGGTAAATTCGATGTAAAAAGTGATGAAGGAATATTTTTGGAATACTCTTGGAAAAGAAAAGCATATAGATGTTTGAACTTATCTACTAACAAAGTTATAGAAAGTGCACATGTGAAAGTTGATGAGTTTGTAGAAAGAACAAAAGAAGAAAGAAAAAAGGAACTTGAAGACTACAGAAGATTTGTTTACATTGAACTTGACACAATACCAAGTATGCCTATCAATTAGGAATCCTCAACTCTAGAGTCTTCATTAACCAAGTCACAAGAAGTTCAAACCAAGTCAGCATCTACTGAGTTGCAAGAACTCGAGTTGTAAACAAAAGCTACCGAGTTAGCATCTACTGAGCCCAAGCAACCTGAATCAAAATCAGAAGTTGAGAGATAGAAGGACAACAATGCAAGTCATTCAAAAGATAAGGAGCTTGTGTTAGCTAAATATTTCAAAAAGCATCATGCACCAAATCAGATCATTGGTGATAAATCAAAAGGAACAATGACAAGAAGTTGAAAGGCACTTGTTTACTTGCTGATTTTGAACCCAGAAATGTCAAAGATGCACTAGACAATGAAATTTGGATTGAAGCTATGAATGAAGAGATAGAATAGATAAAGAAAAATAAAACATGGACTCTTGTACCTAGACCCAAAGACAAGAATGTGATTGGAACAAAGTGTCTATTCAGAAACAAACTAAATGAAGATGGTAAGGTATCAAGGAACAAAGCTAGACTAGTATGCAAAGGATATTCACAAGAAGAAAGTGTAGACTATGGAGAAACTTTTGCTCCTGTTGCAAGATTGGAATGTGTCAGAACCTTACTTGCATATGCTACATTCAAAGGATACAAAGTTTATTAGATGGATGTCAAGTCAACATTTCTCAATGGCATATTGGAGGAAGAGGTTTACATTGAGCAGCCTGAAGGTTTTGTTGATCCAGACAAGAAAGACATGGTTTGCAAGTTGCATAAAGCATTATATGGTCTAAATCAAGCCCCTAGAGCATGGTATGAAAGATTGCATAACTATCTTATTCAGATTGGTTTTCAAAGAACTAATGACAATAGTAGTTTGTACATAAAGGAAGGACCAAATAATAAAATTTTTTTGGCAAAAATATTTGTAGATGATACTTTGTTCATAGGAAATGATGATCTTTGCAAAAGAATTTTTAGAACAAATGAATAAGGAATTTGAAATGTCAATGTTTGGTGAAATCAAATTCTTTGTTGGTCTTCAAATTCAACAAAATAAGAATGACATTTACATCACTCAATCTAAATACATCAAGGAGATACTAAAAAAGTTTGGTATGGAAGACTGCAAACTAGTTGGGACTCCTATGTATATTGGATTAAAACTCACCAAGGATGATGAATCAAAGGAAGTGGATCAGACATTGTATATATCTATGATTGGAAAATTGCAATATGTAGTGGACACAAAGACCAGATATTGCCCTTGCAGTAGGAATTGTAGCAAGATTCTCAACAAAACTAAAAGAAAATCACATGATGGAAATCAAAATGATCATGATATACTTGAAAGGAATTGAAGAATATGGATTATGGTATAAACTTGGAGGAAAATTGGATTTAAAGGTGTTCATTGATGTAGATTAGGCAGGAAATATTGATGAAAGAAAGAGCACAAGTGGAGGAGCTTTCTTTCTTGGAAAAAGTTTGGTTTCTTGGACAAGCAAAAAAAAAAATTGTACATCTCAATCCACAACAGAGGCTGAATATGTTGCAGCAGCAGTAAATTGCTCAAACATTGTATGATTTAAACAATTATTGGAAAGTATGAAGCAAGAAATCAAAGAACCTGTTGTTATGTTTTGTGATAACACAAGTGCAATTAACATCTCCAAAAATCTAGTGATGCATTCAAAAACCAAGCACATTGCCATAAAGTATCACTTTGTTAGAGAATTGGTGCAAGAAAAGGAAATAAGATTGGAATCTGTGCATACAAAGGAACAAATTGTTGACATATTCAAAAAGCCTTTACCTAAGGATGCATTTTTGTATCTAAGAGGTAAGTTAGGGGTCATTCCCCTATCTAAAGCTCACTAAAATACAATTTAGTGATGCATCAACAAGAATAGAATTGAAGATCTATCAGTTGATGCAACAAACAAATGAAGACATTGCATATGAATCAGTACATCAAGTACAATGTTATTTAGTTGTTTTGAGTTATCTTTGGCATGTTTTTCCAAAGAGGGAGAATATATATTGTCATATCTTTCTAAAATTTGCAAATAATAAGAGTTTGTGTAAGAGGGAGAGTTTTTGTAAGAAGCAGATTTGTCATTAAAAAAATTATTTTCAAATTTCATTCTGCTATGAAATGTTGTGTTGCCATCAATTCCAAAGAGGGAGATTTTTAGTTACAATTGTTCAATTGTGTGTTGTCTTTGATGTCACATAAATGTCATATCAGTCATTAGATAGTGCTTACCAAACTCAAAAAGTTAGAAAAGCAAAGGACAGTGTCTACCGAGCTCAGAAGGTCAGCAAGGTAATAGATAGTGTTTATTAAGCCCAAAAGGTTAGTAAAGATAGCTTGCAATGTCTACTGAGTAGACAGCTGGTTACCAAGCCTTCACGGTAATAAAAAAAAATTAGCTCTTACCGAGCTCACTCGGTAATTGAAGAAAACATGAGAAAAGAAGTTCTTACCGAGATCACTCACTAATTGAAGGAAATATGATAGAAATTTAGTTCTTACCGAGTTCACTCGGTCATGAAAGGTAATTTGGTAAAAGTAGCTCTTACCGAGTAAATTCGACAGCCAAAGGATTTTAAGATATTGTAATGTTAACTAAGTCAAGAAGGTTAACTCTAGAAATTCCTAGAAGCAGTATTTACCGAGCAAGGTTGGCCAATATAGAACATTTATTTGTTTAAGAATAATATTTGTAGCAAACTGATGAATGGTTTATTGGTAAATGAAACATGTAAATAAGCCGACTTGACAATCTAAATGGTATAAGTAAGAAGTCAAGTTGCAAATTTTTAATTGTTGTATGAGGAAAAATGAAAAGTTAATGTGATATGAAGACTGATTATTGTGGAAGCAGATTCGAATGATGATTAAAGATCATTGAGAAGTAGCAGAGCCATATTTGATCAAGGAGGATCTAATGATGCTAAACAAAGACCTGTATCCAGCAAATTCAGTTGCATCTTGTCCAGGTCAATTCATTGTTGCTTTCTAACCATTGTAGCAGTGATTTGAAATCTCTTAATAGAGTTGGTTTAACAGCCATTTTGTAAATCCTCTAACAAGGTGATAGTTCAGTTGAATTGTTCTAAAGACCTCTAGCAAGGCCACTCCTAACAGGGTGATTAAATCCTCTAACAGGGTCACACCTAAGAGTGTGTATTACAACCTTTAACAAGGTTGCCTCCTAACAGGGCTCACTTCAGAAGAGTGAAAAATTGGTGACTAGTTACTTGGTGGTTTTTTCCATATTGAGTTTCCACATTAAATTTGGTGTCTCTTATGTTCACTTTATTTTCAGTTACATGCATAAGTGCTTGAAAAGAGAGTAATAATTTACTGAGTTACAACATTTGTTTACCGAATACAAGTAGTAACTAGATCTTTAAGACATCTAAGGGATTTGTGGATTAATTTTTGGTAGTAACTGATTCACTCCCCCTCTCAATTACTCTATCTTTAATTCCAACATAAAAATTAAGAAAGAAGAACATCTATCTATCTAAACCATAGTAGTAAAGAACATATTGAATGCAGCATCGCAGTGAACATAAGTAACATCACAATGTACAAAAATAACATCACAATAATCGAACAACCAAACTAAGTACAAGGTTCCTCCCAACTGTCAATAGCATCATAAGACCATCATCAATCTTAGCCATCCTCCGTGTGTAACATCCCAAGCCACTGATTAGATCATCAATACTATCATAATAGAGATGTCACTACTAAACACATGCTACAATATAAGCACAAGATAATCCTACAAGTAGATAACATCACCTATCACATGCTAATAATCATAATAAAGAAATCTAACAGGCTAAAATAATAAGCAATACATAATCCAATACAGAAATTCACATCATCTAGTCATATACTAAACATCATAACATGGGAATGCATCAAATAAACTAACATCATCTAAACATGATATCCAAGCATTCCAATGAAAGCATAAATCACAAAGAAGCATACTCTGGAACCCAAAGTACCAAGTGAAAATATCCAACAATGGTCACACTAGGACAAAAGGCCATCTCTGTACACCAGTCCCTAGCAGTGGTGAAGGTAGCTACGCCTTCCAACCATGTGGTACCTATAGGTCCACACCCACCATGTTGATGGATATAAAGATCCAACCACAAGCACACACAAAAAAATCATCCATGGCTAACACTCACGCTAGACAATATGATGATAGTAACCAAGAACTTAAGACAATGCAAGTGGTATAGGTCCTGGTCAGACACTCATAAGCCTACTAAGTAGGGGCTAACATCTTTAAGAGTCACGTGGCATCCAAAAGCCTAAGCTTGGATCATGTGTGGCAACACTCTCAAGGGACTCCCTTGGAACCATCACACGAATGTGGAACTTTTCATTATCTTAAGTGTTATCAACACTCACACATTTAATTTAGTTATCACTTATATAAAACTTTCTCTGCCAACCCATCATGCCATGATCGCTCAGTTGCGAGATAGAAGCCCCCTCTATATGCTACCCTACCCTACCCATGCTCATCCTATGACAAGTTCCTGTGGGCATGCATATTCCCATCCCAACCCCAATGATAATAACTGTTGAAAGTACCATGAAAGATTGAGACCCACAAGTCCTTCGACAAATGTACTCGTGTGTGGTGCACCACCATCACAAAGATCATAGCACAAGGACTGGATGAGAACACAATGTGAAATATAACACCCAATGAAAGAAACACGGGAAGGATAGATTCTACATGAATCTTGAAGCCACTAAAACCATACATCATGAAATCACTCGATTGACCTCAATCCAAGAGTATGGATTCTACATGAATCCCAATGATGCAACAAGACCAAACATCACGGATTCACTCAACCGGCCTCAATCCAAGAGTATGGATTCTACATGAATCCTAATGTCCATGAAACAAAAGCAAAGGTTCAAAAGAAACCATAACACCAGGTATAAAATCACTCAACCGAACATAAAGTCAAGAGTACGGATGTGACATGCATCCCAATGCAAACACAAAAGTGCAACGAAGTTTTGATTGATATCCAAATGGATAAATCTAGGTCCATGACCCAACTCATGCTAAGAAAACATGGTGGCATGCAAAATGAGGTAAAAACCCCCAAATTTGGAAAAAATTCAAAATTAAAACTCATTTGGCCTTTGGGTACAAAAACTCCAAAAATCCAAAAATAATCAAGTTCAGACACTGTATGCAAAAATGGCCGGCATAACAGTGCAAAACCCCAAACCCTCATCCTGAAATACAAAAAAATGTTCATAACTGCCCAAGCGGGTAGAAATAACATATAGAAATAGAGGGGAACACTACTTCTCAGCCTCCAAAAAAAGGGATATGAAAAATAGAAGCAGAAACAGAGCCAAAATAATAAAACAAGAAAGCCCTACTTCACAACCAAAAGGGAAAAGCAAGAATCTGAATCATAAAATAAATAGCCCACAGAAGTAGCTGAAAATTATGACAATCCAAGGTTTCCCCAAGCTAGATCCAATGAGCTCAACCTCATGACAATCCCATGTCTGTAGCTCCCACAATGCACAAAATAGTAAATCCTCATGAAGAGGATTTTGGGTTTTACTCTCAAACTTTCTAATTCAAAAGTGAGAAGTGAGGAATTAAATTCGTTTTTGGACACTTATTCACTTTTTGAGTGAGTAATTGATTAGGGCGAATAACTAGCCAACCTAGTTAAACCCCGAATCGACCCAAATGAAAACAAGCTCTTCTTATAAATAAAAATTCATCTATGGCAAAGCTACCAGAAATTAAAATAAATCAATTAAAAAGCTTGAAAACCCAAAAATGCAAAAAATTCTTTAACAACTTTTTTGACAAAGAAAACCTCTAAATGCACAGACACACTCATTGGTCTAACACATAATGCAAATGAGTTTGGATATAATAATCATTGAAAGGTTTAATTTAAACATTTAATTAAGAAAATGTTGACCATACAAGGATGACATTGGTAAAATATGAATGGCTGAATCACTAACTCCATGTGCCACTGCTAGGGATATAAATCCTGTACACTAAACAACATGATCAAGTGCAATTGCATATAATAACATAGATGAAACAATAAATACATTAAATCACCTAATTTAACCATTTATTTAATTATATTAAAATAATCTATTTACATCACTCACATTCACATAAAGCATAACAACACTAGAATGAAGTAAATAACCATAGCATTAAATGCATCACATAACATAATCAGTGATATGTCCAAATATTGGATAATCAGATATCATCATAAAACACACTGTCATCTCAAAATGACATCATCATGCAATATGATCAATTGAAAAACATAGTAGTCTAACATCCATGATACTGAAATCAAGGTATAACATCCGACCCTCAGGTCCTCTCAAATGTAAAACATAACATAATTAACAAATATCTCTCAGATCAAAATTTAACAAGGTAAATATTTGCAACACATAACCAATGAATCCAACATGAACAATAATGGTTGTTTAAACAACATGAAAAAGGTACTTAAAACACATAAGTGAACACAGTCATAAAAATGACTAGCCATTGCTACAGGAACCTAGTCTAGTGTAGTATGGTAATAGTACATAGTGCAATCTCTGCACACATCTCAAGGTAATCATAGAACAACCTCATAATACAACATTGATCTTGGTAAGCACTGGCACAAACATCAATGAAGCATAAATCATATCATAATTCATAAATCAGTCAAAGTATAATCAAGGCAACTAATACAGAAACATACATTGAATCACCTCTATGGTGTAGACCACTCATGGTCACAATCATGATCCCATCTCAAGGAGAGATCAACAAAGTTGCATCCATCAGGATGACTCACAGAAGTCAAATGGGAGAGGTGCTACATGTGATCTAATCAAAATATACCAAGGAGATACTCAAGAAATTTGGATTAGAGGACTCAAAACCAGTCAGTACACCAATGGCAATAGGACATTAGTTATTCAAGAATGATGAGTCAACTGAAATAAATTTGACAATGTATAGATCAATGATTGAAAAGTTGCAGTATGTTGTACATAGTAGACCAAATATTGCATTAACTGTTGCAATAGTGGCAAGATTTTTTGCTAACCCAAGAGAAAATCATCTCATGGCTGTAAAAAGAATATTGAGGTATCTAAAAGGAATAGATGACTTTGGCTTGTATTACAAAAGGAGTGAAAAGTTTGAATTGAAATCCTACACTGATCAAGAATGGGCAGGTAATATTGATGATAGAAAGAGCACCAGTGGAGGAGCACTTTTCTTAGGTAAAAGATTGATTACTTGGACCAGCAAAAAGTAAAGTTGTACCTCATAGTCCACAATAGAAGTTGAGTATGTTGCTGCTGCTATCAATTGTACAAATATTGTTTAGATCAAACATTTTCTGCAAGGTATGAAGGAAGAGGTAACTGAACTTGTGATACTCTATTGTGATAAAACAAGTGCCATCAACATATCAAAAAATCCTATGATGCATGCTAAAACAAAGCATATTGCAATTAAGTATCATTATGTAAGAGATTTAGTGGAAGACAAGCAAGTGAGGATGGAATATGTCAGCTCAAAGGAATAGATTGCTGACATCTTTACAAAAGCACTATCTAAAGATTCTTTTGAGTATCTTAGAGGTAAGTTAGGGGTGATACTCCTATCCAAGGCTATTCAAAGCAAAAGCAAGACTACCCTGCATCAAATGAGTTGATTGTTGGCATATTACAAATTGATGCAAAGGATGCCTACTTTAGGATTTTTCCTGAAGTAATCAAAGTATTGAAAATCCAAACAAGTTACAAGCAAGGTGATAGAGGGAGGAATTGGAGTACCTGTGAATGTTATACTTAGATGTTAAGATGTTGAGATAACAAGTCTTTGGCATTGTTGTCAAAGAGGGAGAAATAGTAGAAACTGATCAAATCTACAGGATCAAATGAACAGAGGGAGAAGTTGTTGATACAAGAATAGAAAAATCTGATCAATGCATACAGAGGAAGAAATGATCAAATGGGAAAAGATAGAAATAGAAAAAACTAATATAGAAGAAGAGATACTATGTAGAGGGAGAATTGAATTTTCATATGCACATGTAAGAGGGAGAGGATCAAACATGTAGAAGTGCTCAAAGTAGCAAGGAACAAAAAAGAGGGAGCCATAAGTTAGTTTATGTTGGTGATAAAATAAATAGTTTTGAATGAAGTTTTTTTTTTTGGCATTTGATTTACTCTTTTAATCTAGTTAGTATAACTTGGTTGATCAAATTGGTTTGCCATCAATGCCAAAGAGGGAGATTGTTGAAAATCTGATTGAAAAGATCATTGTTGAAAAATGAAGAAGATTGATTGCAAAGAGGGAGATTGTTGTTAAAGAATTTTTTCAATCATTGTTTCATCACTAATGTCAAACCTATTATTTTTTGGGATGATAATTGTTTATAAGATCCAAGTACTATCACTTAGTTGATTAAAGAAGAGGACTTAATCAACAAGATGTAACAAAAGCACGTAAGGGAAAGGTTGAGTTATGGTTTTGTAATGAAGTGCAAGGATTAGTTAAGACAATGGTAAAATAATGTATTGATAATATACTTGAAGATACAAAGGTTGGTCACACTTAGAAACTTCAAAAGTATAAGTTGTAACAAGGTTGTCTACATAGCTTAACTAAGTTCATTAATGAGTGCCGAGCAAGCTAGTTCGAGCCAAGTGGATTTTTAGTTAGTGCTAAGCAAATGCAAAATGTAGTGTGTGCCAAGTGATACAGAAGGAGCCAAGAAAACTTTAGGTGCCAAGTAGTGGAAAAAATTAGTGGATGTTGAGTGAATCCATAGTAGGTGTCGGGCATTAGTAAAACATAGTTGGTGCCGAGTAACATAGTATGTGCTGAGCACATGAATTTCAATAGTGCTGAGCTGTTGCATTATTTGAAACATCAAAGATTTGCCAAATCTAAGCCGACAAGTTTTTTACCTTAAATTTTGTGAACTAGATGGAGGATAAGAATGATGAGCTGGTGGCATAGAATTTTAGGTAAACCATTTTTTGAGCGAATTCGAGAGGATTCTTCATGAAGAAACAAGATATGGGTTAGATTCATTGAATCCTACCTAATCCATTCAAACTAAAATTAAAGGAGGGAAGAATCGAGTGAGAAAAGCAATTCTAGACTTCTATTTAAGGAGTCACAGGCCAAGAAGCAAGAGTAGTTGGGGTGCCACAATGCCAAGTTGCTAAAGGATGTCAAGGAGAAGGTGAAGGAAGAATGGAGCATAGAGACTCTTCTTTGATAAGTTGTCATAAATGAGATTGCACTGGTACATCGAGCATGAAGACTTGAGGAGATGAAGCTTGAAAGGAGGACTAGTTGTCAGAGCTATAGAGACTGAAAGCCAGGCAATGTTATGAGTTGAACTATGATTTGAAATTTGCAAGATAAGTTGTGAGTTGTATCAGGTCAAAAGCCCTTGTTGTTATTCTCTAACAATTGTGCAAGCTATGGTAAAAATCCTATGGACTTAGGTTGGTTTAACAACCATTTGTAAATCCTTTCACAGGGTGACATTCTAAGTGAATGTTCTAAAGTCCTCTAACCAGGACCACTTTTAATAGGGTGGTTAAATCCTCTAACAAGGTCACATTTAATAGTGTGTTGTAGACTTTAGCAGGGTAGACCTTTCATAGGGCATTGTTGTCACTTAGGTTTGCACCCTTGTCCAGAGCCTATGTGTGAGGACAACCTAGTGAAACATGGAAACAACCTCCAAGCTGTGGGACTTAAACTATGAGGTTGAGTCTCCAGAGAAGGCTAGCTTCCTCTTACTATCGGGATGCACCTAACTACTCTTGGAGAGAAAAAGGGAGAAAGAGAGCACGAAAGAAAATATACCTAATCTAATCTAAAGAGGTGATGCACCAAAATAGATTGTTCAGACCAAACTCTTCCCATATATGCACTATTGAACCAGATTGATCCAACGATGAGGAACTTGCAGGCCTGCCAAAACATATAAGTTTGATTTTTTCTTAATTCTTTCGATGTTTCTTAGGCATGAAAATAATATTAACTTTGGGAACTAGCCATTGGTGGGCGGACATTTGAATTTTTAATATTGGCGAGGTGCAAAAAAATGGTAATAGGCATCACTTCAGAAGAGTGAGAATTGAGTAGCATGTTACTGGTGGTTTTTTTCAAATTGGGTTTCCACATAAATCCCTGTGTCATGTGTTGATCTTTCATGTGTTATACTTGCATGTTGATTTTACAGTAACTTGCAAAGTAAGAAAATTTTAAGCTTGGATGCATGAACATTTTAATAAGCTCATTTTACTTGATGAAGAGGTTTTAATTGGACAATTGGACCTTTGAATAACTGATTCACCCCCCCTCCCCCTCTCAGTTATTCTAAATCATTTCTAACATATCCATTTCCCTATATACTCAATGCATTTAAGGTCATTGGAGAAGTGGAATGCTCTTATCAATCAATGGGCATTTTGAGGACATAATTAGCAGAAATTTGGTAGAAAAAGTATGTAAAGATCACCTTTTGAGATCCAGTTTCCCTTAGGATTTTCCCTCTTTCCCTTCCCTAATTCTTTTTGCCCCTTTCATGGCTATGATTTAACTTATTTTATTCTGTAGATATTTTTGTGTGAAGATAGCAATAGATTGTGTTATTTAAGGTGATAGGTGAGTTAGTTAGGCCTAAAAGTTGTTTTCCTTCTTGAATTGCAAACACTTTTCTATAAATAAGAAGAATGTTAACTATTCTAGGGTTAGGAAAGTTGATTTTATCATCCATACTACTATAACATTTTATTTCATCAATTAATACAATCCAACTTCCTGGAAGCATTATCTTTACTTCACCTAGTGCTTGCTAGCATTTATAGTTTGTGCTTTAAGTAAAAGGATCTTTGAGTGCTTGCTATGGGATTAATTTACCTTTGAAAATAGTGAGATCTTTCTATTTTGTTATTATTATCTTCATCGTCTTGGATAAAATTAAATGACTTAATTTAATTTGGTATCAATTTTATTTGTAACTCTTATACGTGTTAGATTTATTAATAGAGCACATGTTTAAGTAGCCCTACCATTCAAGCATGTATTGTTAATAATAATAGCATAAAAGTAGACTATAGGTAGATTAACTTTCTAACTCTATAGTATTTTTAGTTTCTATTATTTATTTTCCTCTCTTTCCCTTGTTCCATCCTAAGATATCTGCCCAAACCTATTCAAGTGATCCATTACCTAACCAAAGCATAGAGGGGAACAATGAAGCTTCATCCCACCTTTTAAAAATCAATCACCTCTTCATCCAAATTTTCCTATTCTTTCACGATTGAGACTCAATCTATAAGGAGTGTGGGATTGGAAAATTTTTACTTCGCATTGTTTTAGGCAATATTGGCTGAACATTCTAATTCGATGACAATTGTTACATTGTTGGTTGGAAATTAAAAAAAGTTCTATCAAAAAATAAATGACACTAGAATGAGGGCCTATCCAAGCCTTTAGAGAATTTCCCTTCACCCTATTGTGATTCTTGGCATCATTTAGTCTTGTACAATGTAAAAATTGGCAGAAGGAAGTTTGAGTTTGTTGGCTAAGCTAGATCTTGGTTTTAAATTGGAAAACCCTAACTGGTCTCCACCTAAATGACCATTTAGTGAATAACTCAGCCCCTAAACCCTACATTGACTCGACTTCTTTTTCACTACATGCCTCCAACATTTGTATTCATCTACCATCTTTGTAGAGTTTGTACAACTCAAACTATTGGTCTGAGTTAAGAGAAAAAATGAAAGAAGAAAGGTAAGGTGTTTACATCTCAACCTTCTACT
Source organism: Cupressus sempervirens (assembly GCA_028749045.1). Taxonomy (NCBI): domain Eukaryota; kingdom Viridiplantae; phylum Streptophyta; class Pinopsida; order Cupressales; family Cupressaceae; genus Cupressus; species Cupressus sempervirens. The sequence goes on along the minus strand of CM053793.1, from coordinate 198,212,966 downwards.
ACTCAGAATATACCTACATCCCAATCACCAACCAGGATAATGGACATCCCACAACAACTTGCATTCTTTGATGCATAATTGTCACCCTTGGAAGCTTTCATAATAATGCATATCATGCCATCTCACCCTAATAATATATGTCCAAAATTCAAACATTTGGGTCCTCAGATGGTGAAATGACACATGTAGGCACTTAAAATATTCCATAGTTAGAAATAATGTAGAGTAAAAACAAAGATGTAACTTGTAGGTTTCTCCTAATGACCTTGGGTCCTAATGAGATGAATAGGTACTTCAATCTCCCTACCAATTCTACCATTGGATGGGTTAATATATAGAGGACCTTCCTCTCATCCTTTTAGTCCCAAATCAACCCTATCCTATACTGAAATCAATTTATCAAAATTTGAAAAGAACCAAAAAAACCTCTACCTACCATTAATAATCAGATCCAACGTGCCTTCAAGCAACTTTTAGATGCCTTCACACCCACAATGGAACTCACCCTAAGGATCTATTTAAAGGCTATTGACCAAATTGTATCAACAATTATCATCTACGCCATACCTCAAGGGGATCATGACACCTTTTCAAAACTCTATGCCCCTGACTTGGAAGTCTTTGTCCAAATTATCAATCACCTGCAAGATTCTTGGTAGAGTATGCCATGTCATCATCACCCTAAAGGAGCTCCTTACCCAAATCGCTATAATCTAATTCCCATGATGGGACTCTAGGATTATCCAACCTTGCACTACACTTATGCACTATAGGATGATCCTCTCTCAGCTCCTAAGTATTCTCATTAGAATCAATAAATGGTACCCCAGGTACTTGGGACTTTATTTCCTACTTCAGCCCCACAAGTTGTATTACCATATAAATTCCTTTCCTTTCTCTCATCTAGCCCAAGTGGGAAGAACCTCACTACTCCTATTACTTCAACAAGAATGTAGGTGCAATCCTCATAGCCACCTGAACAAGTCACATGCCTCGCAAATGACATGGAAGCCTTCCAAAGGATTTTTGATGATATAGCTAATGAAAAGAGCCAACTTAAACTATATAAGACTAAAAAAAACAATCAATAGTTTGGTCCCCCACAATAGGGGAATATATTCCTAGGACAAAGAAGTTCCCAAAAATTTAGTCCTTGAGGTGCCAACAATGATAATTACAACCAATGGTCATGATGGCACTCTAGAAAATTTTCCTCTTGGAACAACTATTTCTCATTTTTGGAGTCTTAGATTAAGTAGGGTTGCAAAATAATAAATTTTTGCTATTTCAAAAATACGATATTTGTAGGGCATTGGATATCTGAAATATCTATTAATCAGGCAAGTGATATAAAGTGGGCCCTGATTTCCTAATTTTGAAGTTGGTAGAATCTTCTCTATCTAATTTTGCAATTTTGCTAACCATTGAATAATGATTATCCGATTTTATTATTTTTCACAAGGAAAAATCATACTTATCTAATTTCACAATTTCACACTTGATGAATTCCTAACAATCTAATTTTGCAATTTGTTGAGCCATGAAATAGTGTTTCCTCAATCTTGCAATTTTAGAGAGGGGAGATTTCTTCAAGGTTGTAATTGTGAAAATCAATGTTAAAGGCAAATATGAATATTGTTTATCCAACCTCATAGAAGGAGAGGCATGTGAAATAGTTTTAAAGACACACTTCCATGGGACTACCAATACATGATTACAATGTAGAGGATGATCGAAGGTATGTTATGCAACTAGAGTTGATTCCAACCCAGGAAGATCGGTTTGATGTCCTTAATAGTATGAACGATGCTTCTTGGGAATTAAAAACCATTTATGAAAGCTTTGCCAATGACATCCATGAATTGGAGCTTGAAGAGGATTATCCCAAGGTGCCATAGATCCTTACAAATTTCTAGGATATCTAGGGGAACTGTCACTTTGATGAAATTCTTGACATGATATGAGAATTATAATTTTCCTATGTTTTTAAAGTTTTGTTATTGTAAATTTTGGTGAATGGTTGTAACTAGTTATTAGCTAGTTTTTGTACAAGTATAAAGCTTTTTTGCACCTTTTCATTTTCTATAAGAAAGGGTACAAGGACCTTAGTAGATAGCAAAAAAGATATATAGGGGTAGATAGTAAAAATACAAAACAATGCATATATATGTATGCATAATAGAATAGATATTGCAACCATTCACAACCCAATCTTACTTTTCTTTCTAGAATCAATAAAAATAATGTATTTTTGTTCCAAAGTCTAGAATTGATCATTAATATTGCTATCTGTGAATTTTCCTCTTGGACTAATATTTTTGTTGATAGATTAAAATTGGGGCAAACCATCAAATAAGAAAAACTCATATGCTTGTGTGTGTTTTGTTTAATTGGTCTTCACCTTTTGAAGTAAAATACAATTAAATATGGATTTAAAACTTCAAGTTCTTTGTCCAACAATTGATGGTAGCACACCCATCTCTAGACAGTTCGATATTTGCAATTAATATTAAAATTGACTATATTCTCCCAATGGAAAAGAATTGGTCTTGTTTTATTTCTAAAATGAAGTACAATTTTGTGGAAGGTAATATTATATATCTTATTCATTTGCATACATCATATTACACTTCATACTTAAAAAATTTCATACATATTTAACACATACAAGCATTTGATTTCTCCTTGAGAATGCACTTACCATCTCAAGAGCATTGGCCTAAAGTCTACATCAACAAGTCTCAATCCATTTTAGGAGTTAAGATAAAGGTTTCACCCACCTAGATCCATAAATTTTGAAGTGTGGAGATTGAATTAATAAGTTTTAGTATCCAAAGTTGGCTAAGATTGTGCTATGATTCCAAACATCAAGAAGGTAAGGCTCATAGAGATTCAACCAACAATTCTGAGAACCAACATATTGGTGACTCTACTAGGGAGAGTTTCTCACAATTTAGATTGTAAAGTTACCTAAGATTTCAACTTCATAAACCAAAGAAAGAAACCTTTTCACTCTTCTAGAGGGAAGAATCCAAAAGATCTAGTGAACTTTCCTATGAGAAGAGGTGGAAAATCTATTCATAACTTATGAATATATGTTTTCATGAATGATCAACTATTTGTAGTTCAAAAAAAGAAACATAATAGACAATGATCCCTAATTTTTTTGGAGAAGATTAATTCATTCTAGAAAAAAATATCTTGAATACACTCCCAAGAAGAGGAACATAAGAGACAAACAAACTGTTGATATGTCATTCGTCAATTTTAAGAAGTTTGCTAATAGAGAAAGATAATTCTATGCTAATGATGAGGCCAATACTATTGAAACAAGGGGAGGAAAACCCATTTCATGATATAGTTTTGTATCTTAATCAAGAACAACCTGAAGCTCATCAAGTGGATGATGAGATTGATGAGGAAGGAGATGATGACAAAGATGAGATTAATGAAAATTCACAAAAACTCACAGAAGCTCTTCAAAAATTGTTATGCTTGAGAAAAGAACCAAAGTCCTTGAGAAAAGTTTCGAACAAGTTTTTGGAAAGAGAAGGCCTCATAAATGATAAGGTCATTGCTCCAAAGTGGACTGGAGAAAATAGAAGCACATAAAATGATGGTCATCTAAATACACTCATAAAAATAAAAATTCTTTATTTAATACTATACATAAAAATCATTTGTATAATAGAAGTGAAGGGACAGGTCATGAGAGAAATAATTTAACCTACCTAATCAAAATAAAAATCAAAAGGATAATACTAATGGTTATTGGAGAAATATTCATGCTAATAATCAAAACAATATGGCAAATAATCAAAAGAGACAAAAATTTCACCATGCAACAAGGGCTCCAAATGGTAATTGAAATGTATTAATAATTGGATTCTACAGGAATAGTGGGTTATCCAAACCCTATGTCAAATGACTTGAGAACTACTATAACAAAACTCTCTAGAGAAGAGAATCAATATGCTGAAACACATGTGATTAATCTCAAAAAATTTGTTGAACAATTCGAAGAACATAATGAAGATGTGTTTATGAAAATGTTTATTTAGTCATTGAGTAATGATATTGCAAAATGGTACAAGGGGCTTCCTAATAAATCTATATGATGTTGGCAAGAATTTGTTGACTTATTTATTGAATAATTTTGAAATCATACTGATACCTCCTTTTCCTAACTAATATCAAGAAAAATGTGAATGAGTCAGGTTTTGAATTCAATAAAAGGTTTAATAAAGTTCTAAACAGAATACCACAAGATATCAAACCTATTGATTCATTCCTTATAAAATTATACTTGAGTTCTCTTGAAAGTAAGACTCAATTTGAGATATGGTCACATAGGCCAAGAAAGTTACAAGAATCCTTTAAGGTTGCAATGACAATTGAGAATGGTAGAAATCATGCTGATAAATTTAGTATGAGAGTGATGAGGATACAACCCAAGAAAAAATGAACACAATAGGAAAAGCGGAATTTTATTATCAAATATGATATGCTATTATATCTAGTTCAATAAAAATAGACTCTACTACTTGCCCTATAGGCTTACAATGCTATCAGATTTTGGAGCAAAACCCTTCTCCCAAACTCCACAAAAATTGCCTTTACAATGCAAGAAATGACCTTAAGTAACCCGAATTAGGTTTAGGTTTAGGAATATATTTTAGAATATTTCATTTGGCATCCATCGATGCAAAATTAGAAGAATCTAGAAATGGCAATCCAACTTCTAAGAGGCATAACTTTTGATCTAGGACTCCGATTGATGAACCATTTGCAATTTTAGAAATATCTCCAAGTGCTCTATAGCCCTATGGACCAACATAATTAGTCCCCTTATTTTTTGGTCCCATATGAAGTCATTTAGTGCCTAAAATCTAACTATGAAGCATTCTTAGGGGGTCTCTAGGAAACTTAAAATAATAATAAATTTCAAACCATAAAGCCTTTTGACCTAATTCTTTTTTTGGAATGTTTTAAATCATAAGTACAATCATCCCTCCAATTTACACCCTCCAACTCATCATAATTATGGATCAATTACAAAAGAAACTATTTTTTACATTGGCACATATCCCAAGGTGCTAAACAACACTAATATAGAAAACCAATAGTGGAACTATGAGAGTTGGAATCTCTACTTTGCCCAAATGGATATCCAAAAATATAAACATAGTAAACATAGAATAACACTAAGCACATCTTTGGGTGATATTGGATTTCCCTTACACCATTGGATGCTTCTGAATTAGAGAGATAACCCAAGATTATTTGATCCTAAATCCTCTAAGTAGAATAAAGATGAAGATAAGATTGAAAAACTTCTAGGTATGATTAAGGATCTTCGTATTGAAAATGTAATAATAATGAAGGAATGAGGCCTAATAGGAATGATAAACCTTACTACAATGCAAATAGATATAGATTGTAGGATATGGCTTACAAAACATCCTGGAAAGATGGAAAACCAATAAGGAATAATGAAACTCCTAATCCTCTGAAGAAGAATAACAATTATGTTGAAAATGGTCCTTGGTGTGAAGCTTGCAAGCTACCTCATATGCCAGAAAAATGTTTAGTGTTAAGAAGCATATTAGAAGAACAAACTCACCCAAGAGATGATCATAAAATAGTAAATTCATCATCATCCAAACCCTTTTGGGGAGAAGATGACTCTTCTGAAGAAGAGTGCATTCTTGATATCCACACCAAGAGAATAAGACAACAGTATACCCAACAAGTCTTTTCTAATAATGATGAAAAACCTATAATGAGGCTGTTGAATAATTAAGAAAGAAGGGATCTTATAGTTGTAGAATGTGAAAAAGCAAGGAGTAATTACAAATTAAGAAATAGAACTATAAATCGAGATATGAGAAAGATAGTTGAAATGCCCACTTTACATAAAAAGGATAAAGAGAAAGTGATACCTAGAGATCAACAACATGTCAACCCACAACTAACTCATCCTCTAGCTAGTAAGAAATTGGTTAGTAGAATCTAATTCATTTATAATACTTTATTGCAATTGATATTTTCAATTCCATTTTTAGAAATTGTTAAAATTCTCGAATATGGAAGAGAGATTTTAAATATATATTAAAATATATAGTCCACCAATATAACAAAGAAGAGGGGGGGAAGGGGGTGAATAAGTTATCCAATATTATAAAAATTATCAACCTTATTAAATTTGAACCATATGAGCAATATAATCACTAACAATAACATGATACTCATACACAATAATACTAGATATGTTAACTAGGGAAACCCTTGATCAAAGGGAAAACCCCAGTGGGGATGGTAGCCACGAGATTATGTACTAATATAAATATTTTGTGTTAGAGGATGGACCTTGTTAGGAGTCTATGAAAAAATTCAATACATATATCCTTGTTAGGAGACTTTGAATCCTTGTTAGGAGATTCCAATCCAATTAGGAGCTGTGGAAGGAAGAATCGTAGATGGACCCACTATCTAAACAACTTTAGGGCCAAGACCAATGAACCCACTATCTAAATGATCTCTTTATTATTCCTTTTAGAATAATAAAATTGAACTATTCTTCTCCTCCTTTTCCTCTATCATGTCAAACATAATTCTACTCCTTTTGATCTTGATACCAGATCACAAACTTCACATCCAACAATCCCTTGGATCAGTTACTCACATTTACCAAATTCTCTACTTCTTGTTCACAAACTTTACAATTAAATAAAATTCTTTCCTTTAAGTCCTCAAAAAATTCCTTGAGTTGGCCTTGAGGCTTTCCCAATTAATTATAATAGGACCACAATAAGATAATTAATTATTTTGCAATCACATAACATTGTTAGTTCATAGTCTATATAAATTCTCACATGTGTGACTTCAAGACTTGCACACTCACTGATATCATCATCATATTTTCCTCTATTACTATACAACTTTACATACCCTAATTATATCTCTATTAGGATATACAATCCACCAATCAAGAACTGCTTATCAAGTACTATGTCTCTACATTTCTTCTTTAACTTATGTAATGTGCACATAAACTCATCATCAGGACACAGTGTGGAACATGTCCTTGAATGGCCATCATCTAAACATCAAACCTCTATTTGTACAACCATGATCTCTATTTGCTACTCTACCAGTCTTCATAGAAACCATACTATGTTGTCATCAATGACAAACATGGTCATGAATGCAACATGTCAATTAAGCTACATGCTCACCAATGCTTAGGATACTCCCCCAAAGGAATACCTATCAACATTCATGCTAAGAATCCCCCATTTGGCATTGATGATAAGATAGATTAAAAACATCTAGGTTTCAAGAATACCAAAAAACACTCTATTTTTGTTGTTCTCATCTTTTTAAATTCTCTTCATCAATCAAATATAAAATCCTCTATAACATTGCTCTATTATGCATCTCTTATGATTGGCATCAGTTTCTCACACGCTAAAAATCTCTCACCTTGTCTCCCATACATCATAAATCTTCATGTTGTATATCTCCCTCATAGAGATATTCCTTCTCCTTACTTACATGAATCTTTCTAAATCTCCCTAATATAGATATGCTCATATATCTCCTCCCATTTCATCTAGAGGATGTTTTCACATTTCTCTCCCCATATTTCACACTTTTCTCCCCCATTTTTAGGATATATTTTTTCAATTCATTCTCTCCCCCCATTGACATCAACGTCAAAGGCCTCATTATGTCAATCATATTCTCCAAGTCTTCAAATAGCTCAAGTGTCCAAAGACACTATTCAAAACCAATTACCAAGAGTCCTTAATGACTTTACTCATCAAAGATACTCCCCCATATAGGAAGCATCAACAGTCAATCTAGTTAAATAATAGTGCTAAGTACCATTGGACTAATGTAATCTCTACATCATCTACTTTGAAGTAAGTAGGGGTATAACCCCAAGCATACCTCTCAAGTACTCAAATGTATCTTTGGGAAAGGGCTTTGTAAAGATATTTGCAATCTAATATTTAGTAATTACCTACTCCAATATGATTTCTTTCTCTGTTACCTTCTCTCTCAAAACATGATACTTAATAGATATATTCTTAGTCTTAAAATGCAATAAAGGATTCTTAGACATACTTATTATTCTTGTCTTATCACAATATATGATAAGAGGTTCTGAAAATTCTATCCCAATATCTTTCAACATATGTTTCACCCACATGACCTGATTACAATTATATGCTACTGCTCAATACTCTGCCTTAGCTATGCTCTGTGAAATATAATCTTGTTTTTTGCTTAGCAAAGAAACAAATCTCCAAGAAAGAATTCTCCACCACTAGTACTTTTTCTATCATCCATACTACATGCCCAATCTGCATCAGGATAAGCACATAGTGTGGAATCACTTGATCTATCATACCATATCCCATAATTAGATGTTCCCTTGAAGTATATGAATATCCTCTTTACTACTACATAATGACACTCCTTCAGATTAGCTTGAAATCTAGCTACAATCCCAACTGCATTTAGTATTTTTGGTCAACTATAGGTGTTTCATCCATGCTAGATAACTTATGACTAGTTATCATTGGTGTACCAACAAGCTTATAGTTTTCCAAGCCAAATATTTTCAACAATTATTTCAAATACTTAGCTTTTGAAATGAAAATTCCATCATTGTTTTGCATAATATACGAACCTAGAAAAAACTTCATCTCTCCTATCATACTCATTTCAAACTCATTCTTCATTTCTTCAAAAAACTTATCAAGTTTACTTCATCATTGCCTCCAAAAATTATGTCATCAACAAAAATCATTATTATCAGAAAATCATTCTAATTTATTTCAAGTACAAGTTACCATTTTTTGTACCTTTAGCAAATCCAAGCTTTTCCAAATACTTGTCCAACCCTGCATACTAGGTTCTAGGTGCTTGCTTTAGACCATATAGAGCTTACTTCAATTTGTATACCATATATTTTTCTTCTCTCAGAGGGAAACCTTTAGGCTACTCAATGTATACCTCTTCTTCAAGTTCTCCATTTAGGAAGGTTGATTTGACATCCACATGGTACACTTAAAATTTCTTATTTGCTGCATAAGCCAAGAATATTCTCCTTGTTCATTCATCTTGTTTCTAAATACCCATTTGGTTCCTATAACATTCTTGTCTTTAGGCCTAGGAACTAATTCCCATGTTTCATTCTTCATAATTTGATTGAATTATTTCTTCATTTCTTGAATCCAATGATGATCTTTGAATGCCTCATTTGCACTCTTAGGTTGAACTTGAGATATCAAACATAATTCCTCATTTACTTTGTTTCTTTTCATTACTCTATCTTTGCTTCCAATTATCCTCTCTAGATGGTGATTATTTGTCATGTTCCTATTAGAGGTGGGAGTTGCTAGCTCAACTTTTATCTCATCTCTTCATTTAGATCTATGTTCTCCTATTTACTCATCAATTTACACATCATTATGTAAATTATTTTTAGTCTCAAAGAAAACTTCTACATTTTTTCTAACCATTCTAGGATTTTCTCCTTCTTCATTAGAATTGTAATCTATCATCTTGTCCTTAATTCCAAAATTTTCATCAACTTTTACTACTACACACTCAACTAATGTTTTGGTTCTATGGTTAAAATATCTATAACCTTTTCTTTTTAATGAATAACCAAGGAACATACCTTCATCACTTCTTGGATCAAACTTACCAACGTCATCATCTCTCTTTATGGAAAATTTGCTTCTAAATATTCTAAAAAACTTTACTGAAGGTGTATGACCAAACCATAAATCATAACGAGTCTTATTTACACCTTTTTGATCTTTACTCTATTCATGCTATACACTTCTATATTGACTGCTTCTCTCCAAAAATGTCTTGGATACATCATTCTCAAACATCATTTCTCTTGTTACCTTTGATACTAATATGTTTCTCCTTTCTCCTATCACATTCTGCTTAGGGGTCTTAAGTGATGATAATTGTCTCTTAATTCTGTTCTCTTCCCAAAACATATTAAATTCTCTAGAAGTAAACTCTCCTCTATCTAATCTCAACAAATTAATCTTAACACCAAATTCATTCTCAAATCTATTCTTGAATATCTTAAACTTATCAAATGCTTTAGATTTCTCTTTAAGAAATGATTACAACATCATTCTAGTGAAATCATCAACACAAATCATAAAATATATTTCTCCATAGAATCCTATTGTTTTGGTAGGGCCACTAAAATATGTATGAACAATCTCTAGCTTCTCTGTAGTAGTGAACTTCTTGTCGAGAAATGATACTTCTTTTGATTAGCTATGATACATTCTTTGCAAACAACATTAGTAGGATTCATTATCTTAGGCAAATCTCTAACTACAAATGTGCTACTAACCTTCATAATGTCATCAAAATTTATGTGACAAAACCTCCTATGCCATAACCAACTATTATCCACTTTTGCAACCAAACATGTCATCTTAGTAGAATTCAACTAAAATACATTAACTTTGGATCTTGTACTTGTTCCAATCAGCTTACCATTTTTATCTTTGACAATGCAAGTCTTTTCTATGAATTACAATCGGTAACTGTTATGAACCAACTATCCAAAACTTATTAAATCATGCTTTAAACCATCAACAAAGTAAACATCATTAGTGTTAGTATTTCCATCAAGAGTAATAGATCCCATCCTTGTGATGTGACATGTTGCATTGTTACCAACTCTAACAAAACCTCCATCATGAGTTTTGAATTTAAAAAACTTGTTCATATCACCAGTCATATGATGTGAACATCCACTATCTATTATCCAATCATATTTATTTTATACTTGGGAAACTAAAGCTATCTCTTCTCTAATTTCTTTCTCTAGATCATCTTATTTTATGGCTACAAAACCTAGCTCATCATCGCTTTCACTTTGAGCTCTTTCCTCAGTTTCCACATATTCATTTGCATACAAACAATTTCTAGGTCTTCTAGACTTAAAATTACCTTTATGTTTTCTTATCTCTTTTAGCACACTTAGATGCATTTTGACCAAATTCATTACAAGTCCAACATTTAAATATTCTCATGTCATCTAGTTCTCTTCTTACAAGTAGGGTTATACCTTATTCAATTATTATATCTTCTTCAAATATGGTTATACTATTGCTAGCAAAATCTCCATGAGTGCTTGCAGTCCTCGATAAACATAAACAAACACTTAAGGCAATAGAAGTTGTCTCCACTCTTGTCAATTCTCTAGATTGTCTCAAACCAGCTTCTACTAATTCCAATCTTCCAAGCAAAGTTTCCTCGGTGAACTTCTTATTATAGGGTATTAACAATTCAATCATCTATGCTACTTGCTTGAATGGTGGTGTCAAAGTTTTCAAGATCTTCCATACAATCTCATCTGCTTCCTTTGATCCACCATATGACTTGATTCATGAAACAATCTTAGATATTCTACCAACATAGCTTCTTACATATTCATCTTCCATCATTTTAGCAACTTGAAACTAGCATATCCTTTTTCTATGTGTATCACCTTCAAATATAGATTTTAAAGCTTTCCAAATCTGATAAGATGTTTATAGTGACTTTACCTAACTATTTTCATTCTTTGGTAGAGCTAATAGTAAGGCTTCTCTAGCTCTCATATTACATGTGAACATATCTCTTTCTACTTCACTATATTCTTCAAGTTTTTCTTCTTTCACAATTTCCTTGTCACTCTCTGTCAAAATCCAATAACATGGATCCAAACATAATAGACGAGTCTTCATCTTCTCTTTCCAACTGTCATAGTTAACCCCATCAAAATTAGGACTATATTTTCTAAAATGACTCTCCATTGATCTTCCAAAGCTGTTAAGATTTCCCTTCAAGGACCCGAAACTCTGATACTCATTGTTATAATTTATAGTCCACTAGTATAATAGAGACAGGAGGTTGGGGATGTGAATCAATTATCCAATTATTAAAATAATTATCAACCTTATTAAACTTTAATCATATGATAAATATAATTAGTAACCATTGTAGACACCTAAAAATCCTTTAGAAAATAAAGTATTTTTATTTTCTGAAAAATTCCTGATGACATCATCATTTATTAATTAATTAATTATTTAATTAATTAATTAATTAATTTTTATGCCATTAAATCCTTTTATCTTAATTAAAAATATTTAATTAAGGAATCCCTCCCAAAAATGTTTAAATCTTATTTAAACATTATTTCCTTATTTATTAATTATTTAATTAATAAATTGACCAAAAATCTTAAAATAAATAAAAAATTTATTTTTTGCCCAAAAATTGGCCAATTTCCTTATGACCAATAACCTCTTCCAAAATCTTCTAATCCTTCTTTAATTTCGATTAAAGGCTAATCTCATCATTTCCTACCCCTAACCCCAACTCAAAATATTTAATTAAAATTAAATATTAATCCTCATGTTTATTAAAAAAGTTTTAATAAATATCTCCTCAACCCAAACCCTTGAAATAAATAAAACTTTATTTATTTCCTAAAAATCTAATTTATCCTCACCCTAAGAAGTTCTAGACTCTTCTAGAAAGTCTTCATCCTCATCCTAGGAAATTCTAGACTATTCTAGAAAGTCTTTATCCTCATCCAAAATCTAGACTCTTCTAGAAGATGTCTTTAAACCTAATCCTAATCCCCTCCTAACCTTGTCACATTCCCTAAACATGGGTTAAAACTTACTAACCCAAGCCAAAGTTAACAAATATCTCTTCCTTCACCCACCCTCATTAAATGCCATCCACTTGCCTATCCTTAAGCTAATCCTAAACCATCCTAATCCATCCTCTAATCATTTGCACAAGCCTAAACAAGCTTAAAACATTTCTAATCAAGTCCAAGTCGAATTTTCTCTCATCACCCTCAAAATATCTCAACCATAAAACTTTATGAAGTCCACTAGGTCATAAATGACTCTTACAAGCCCTTTTATTGCTCTTACAAGTCATTATGAGGGTCTTTATGAAGATTTTATCTCTTGAGCCTCCTTTGTTGACTCATCCTTACCCTTTCCTCCATCCTCTCACCATGTGACATGTGTCACTCCTTGATTGGCTATAAGGAAGCACAATCCATGTGCTCTCCTCTCATGCAATCTGAGCCCTCCATAAGCTTTTTCCCATCCTTGCATCTTAGCCCTCAAACCCTCAAGCCTCTTTCCTATAAATTGGATCCTTCCCCTTTGCAAAATAATACAATCCATGAAGTAAAGTTATAATGCTATTTTGAGAGCCAAATCCATACTAAAGCCATCTATCCACTCACACCCAAATTCCAACTCCATTTGAAGCCCTTTTTGAAGCATAAGTTTGAGCATACATCCTATCTATTTAGACAAAGCCACTCAACAAGAGAGCTTCTCATTGAGAGAGTCCATTAATGGCTCATATTCTCAATTGAGAGTTCATCTTAGTCTATCTTGAAGTTTATGAATTTTGTTTAGTTTGTAGAAGCTTTATTTAAATTTGGTTTCTATTAGCATACTAACATTGCTCATATACATTTTGGCATGCCCGGTGGGACCCCGCATGGGTCATCTTCATTAGCTTTTTTAGTCAAGTTTTGTATGTCATTTGCTGATTTTGGCTAATTTTTCTTGTTTTTGTGATTGGTAGGATTGTATAAATTGGTTTTGTAGGTCCACATGAGCATGAAGAAGACAAAGGAACTCATAATCTATCTCATAGTATTTGCAGATTTTTCAAGCTTATAGGTGGACAAAGAACTTGAAATTCTTCTTCCTCTTCTTGTCTATATTCTTCTTATTTCATCTACTTCTTCTTCTTCTTCTTGTGGGAGATCTTGGCAATTTTTTTTTTAAGGAAGCAAAATCATACACACTTCTTTTTAGTGCTTAAAATGAACCCCCAAATCATACTTAAATCCATTGAAAAATTACAAATTTGCAAAAAAGAAAATTTTTTTTAACAAGTGAAACTAAACCAATCTAATCATTTGCATCCTTGCAACATCAAGGTTTTATATGCATTCATGCAAAATTAGGAACACTTCATTTTTGGAAATTTAAAAAGAACTTCAAGTTTCCATTTCAAAAGGTTCAAAATCAACACTAAGTGCACACTAAAGTTCTTTTAAAAAATCTCATGAAAACTAAGAGTCCTAAATGGTTGCCAAAAATTGTCCTAAAAGCTTTGTTATTTGTTCCAAACAAATGTCTTATTGCAAAATCTTGAATGTTTCTTAGGTTTTTCATGCATCAAAACAATCTAGGAATATCATTTTTGGGCTTAAAATATGCAAACTAGAACACAAAATCTTGAATGAAAACCAAAGTCCAAAGAGTCATTTTCACTTTTGAGTCCAAAAAAATCTTGAATGATCTAAGGTTAAAACAAAGCACTTCAAAGTTCTTAAAACAACACACAAAATCTCAATCTTGAATGCTCAAAAGAAAACACTTGAATGTTTAACCACTTGTCTTTGAATGCATGTTGCTAAAATCAAACTCCACTCACTTGGATTTTTAGTGGTGTTTCTAAAAAATTCCATGAATGCGCATTAATCTCGCTCACACTTCATTTGGGCATAAAAATTGGACAAATCTTGACGTGGAGGGCCTCCAGGCGTGCGCTTGAAATCGAATCTCACACACCTTTGTTTTGGGCTTAAAATAAACTCACACTCAATCTTGAATGCCTTAAAGAAAAATCAATTGATACTTGACGTGGAGGGCCTCCGGGCGCACGGGTTTACCTTCTTGTTGACCCTAACTCTTCTTCTTGTTCGCATTCTTTGATCAATTTTATTTTTGTTGATGCTTCAAAGTTGGAATAAACATTGTAACTTAAACATGAGTGCTTGCAAAGTCTAGATCAAAAAACTTAAGCATCAGTTGGTAAAAGAACAAGCGTGTTTTTTAGCCCAAGATCACCCAAGTCTTCTCTCCCCTTGTCGTCTTTCGAGGCCATCTTGGGTGCATAAGATTAGGATCCAAAATCTTGTCTTAGCTTTTTAGGAGGCCTGCTTGGGGATTTCATCACCCCTTGGGACGACCTCAACTCCAGCGTTCCGGCGGAGTATAAAGATCGGGAGGTGAATCCAAAGACACCTCTCTTGGGATCAAAATTTTGTCACTCGGGCTAAGCCTCAAGGAACTTTATACCCTTGAGAAGTGAAAGAGGAGAAGTGGGTTACCGCTCCTCTCGGCTGTGTGACATCTTTTTGGTTTCATCTACGGATTTGGGCCTCACGTACCTTGTGTATATCGAGGACTCCCTAGCTAAACCAAATTTCATCCTTGTAGAAAGCTTCCTAGGATGTTGGTGTGTTTGACGTGCTTGCTGAAAACTTTTGTTTGCTTGTTTGTTCATAGCTTTTGAATGAATATTTGCCAATTTTGGTTGAAATCCCAGAAAAGTTGAAATCTCCCAGCTCAAGGCATACTTAGTGTAGTCACTACCTTATCAGAAAATCATCCAAGCTCCCCCGCTGCAATCGAATCTATCTAGTTCTTTTCCTTAGAAAAATACCAAATCCAAAGTCCATCCAAATCATCCCCCCCTAGCCAGTGAGAAACCCAATCCAAAATCACACCCAAGCCTTTAGAGAGTTGTTGTCATTCTGCTAGAATTTGTTATCCAATCAATCCGACCAATCCACCAGCCTCACCACGATTATCCTTTTGAAAGAGCTTTGTCTAGGGTAATCTAGCTTTGTCACCTGTTATCCCTCATCACCTTGAGCTAAAGGTTGGGATCCACCAGTGATCAATCTCGTGTCATGCCCATAGGATCATTAGTCTATTCTTAGGTTGACACAATCTCCACCAATCCAGCACATAGGAAAGCAAAACTCTCACTTTTTGACAGCATGCCCTTGAAGTCTTCCATCCACAGGAAAGCCAAAAATCTCCAGCCAATCCTCCTTAGGTCTGTCATGCAGCTTTGACTCTCCCTAGGAAATCTTTCATTAGCCAATCCAAAATCTATGCTTAATCCAAATCCAACCATGAGCTTCCGTGTTCATCCATATGCAAGACCCCATCCCCATAAAACTCATCATCAAAGCATGAAGTACCAATCCTATCATGATGTGTTTGGTCGCATTGTCCTTGCTCCTGCCACCTCCTATTCCAATGATGATGAAAATCTTGTTGACTATGACGGGTATATTGAAAGCCTTAGAAACATTCCCCCAAGCATCCCCCAAAATCCAAGAGTTATTCCAAACTATCTAGTCATGCCATCCGATATTCCAACTTCCCCTCCATCACCCCATCAACCAAGCTTCCAATCTTCCACCCCCATCACACTAGCTATTCCTGTCAATCCACCTCCACCTTTGACACACGAATCTCCAAGGAATCTCCTAGAGGAAATACAAGAAAAGTCGCCTCCAACAGTCGATAAGCCATGTCATCTAATCCAACCATGTGAAGTAGTTAGTGATGAAGCTTCCCCATCTATAATATCACCTCCATCTCCCATAGCTATAATCCCCATACCATCCATCAAATTGCTTAAAATCCTTCCACTTCCCGCAAGCATCAAAATCCCACCACCTATCAAATCCCTCCAAATCCTATCCACATCACCTCCAAGCATTTCCCAAATCTCTCGTAATGACCCTTATGCATCCATCTTCTACTCACCCATCTCCACTACTGAATCTCCCATCTATCCATCCGCTGCCTTTGAAGAATCCATCCTTTCACCTCCTATCGCACCATCCACTCCAAACCAATCCTATCAAGATCCTGCCCAAAAGCATGTTGACATCCCCCAAAGCATAAATGAAGATATCATCGTACCATGTCTTCCATCCATAGTGCAGTCACCATCTCCTCCATCTCCAAAACCTCGAGCCATATCTCCTCCACTACAAGATATCTTGTCATCCCACCAGCTACATCAAGATCCTATCCTTCCATCTCCCCCACTCCATGCTTCCATCTTACCACCTATCCAAGCTATTCCACCATCTATAATCTACCCTCTTGGTTCACTTACATTCATCCACGGTGGCCCTCTCTCAGCAGAAGAATTAAGAATAGTATCTCCCCATTGCAATACACCTAATAAATCACTTCTACCATTTTTTGCAAGCAAAAAGTTTCCTCAACTTGTTCAAATGCTCAATCGATGGCATTATCAAGGTCAAGGTTTAGGACCACAAGAGCAAGGAATCAGAGAGCCTATTATTGCACAAAAAAATCTAGGATTTCATGGTCTTGGATATGTATCCAAAGGCTCACCATCTAAAGGTGTTGGTACACCACACCCCCAAACCAAGCCTATCTCCAAGCCCACCATGCTAGCCTCCCATCACTCCTTCAAGAAATCTTATGTCATCCCCCCTCCACCATCTTTGCAACCCAAAACAACCTACCATATCCCCCCTTCATCCGCTAAATCCATTTTGGGTCCCTATGTCCCAAAATCTACCATCCTCCATCCTCCTATCAGCCATCATAAAAATCCTATTCCATCCATTCCTATGCAAGATCAACAAAGGCACATATCAGGGCACATCATCCATCATCATCCCCCTACATGCTCTTTCATATCCTCTCCATCTCACAAAGCTTCTCCTAACCATCTTCCCAAAGCTTACCACAACAATGTGAATGCTAACTTCAAAATGCATAAAGCGAAAAATCCACATCCTAGGCAATCATATGTCTATTCTAAAAGACATACTCCAAAAAGGCAAAATCCAATCAAAGAATGCAAAACAATGCAAAAGCCTATGAAAAGAAAATCCAAAACCATGTGGATCCCTAAGAAAAAAGTTGAAACCCAATGCATAATGGCATCCACCATTGCTAATCCCCCATCTAGTGACTCATGTCCCCCATCTCCTAACTCCATCTTGGGTGCCTATATCCCCAAGCATGCTTCCACAAATCCTCCATCACGCCCGCATCTACCATCTATCCCCCATATGCTCTTTTCACACCCGTTCCAACATGTGCCAATGTTTCTCTTGCAAGCATCCCCATCTCATGCTCCTTTCCAGCATTTTCATCCCTCCATCTCCTACCATCAATCCCATCTAATCCGATCTATTGCATAAATCACACATCCGGTGTACCAACAGCTAGCAACAAAATTGAACATTCCAACAGCCAGTGAAAAATCCCAAAAAAGCCAAAATAGCTGAAGAAAGAAAAAATCATTCCAGCTAAGTCCAAAGTCAAAAAGTCAAAAAATTAAAGAAAAATAAAGCGTCCACTAGTGAAAACTTGGCAATTCAAGTGCCTTGGACAAGTACCATGATGAAAACTTGGCAAACAAGCGTCATGTGTAATCTCGCCATCCCCAGCTTAGCCTATCACCCTCATGCTTTTGGTCATCTCTTGACATCCAACTCCATCTTCCAATCTATCCACCTATCCTCCATCCTCCAGCTTCCATCTCACACCATCCACTAATCTTATGCAACTTCAGCCAATCATCTCAGCTATCATCCATCTCCTTAGCCCCTTCAACTTTTTCCATCCTAGCTTCAATCCTATCACATCCATCATAAGACCTCCTTCCGCATGTTATCTTCTGATTGGGGGCACTATATTCCTTGGAGATCTTGTCTTTTCGATCCTCCCTTGTCATTGGTATCTAGCTCTAGGCTATCCTCATGCAAACCCAATGTCATCTCTTTATATCCATCATAATCCTAGCTATCTACCATCCTATCCAGCCATCTCATCCTGCTCCTCTAGCTATCCTTGGTCACAAAATCTCTCATCATCATTGGATGCATCCTGCCAAATCCCTATCTTTCGCTATCACCCCACCCTTAGTTTTCGCATCTTGCACAACATCGAACCATCCCGCTATCCTATAATCCTGAGCTTTTGCCTGCTTGTAACTATCTTGGTCAGCTTTAGCTTGTAAATATCTTGGTCCGTTAGCTTGTACATCCTCTTTAGCTTAGTACCATTGTATCTATCCAGCTTTCATGTTCGTTCCTCCTTGATTAGCATCTTGCACACACCACACAGCTTGTTTAGCTATTTCAATGCATCCTTTAGCTAGATCTCCTGTCACCAAAGTGTTATCCTTCTTAGTTCAGCTTGCCAGACGCACCACTCATCCCGATCCACCAACTTAGGTGCTCTCCGATAGGTCCTTGCAGGATATAGCTTTCCTCAAGTCTAATCTTGGTCCATTAGTACCTCATCCTACCCATCTCATTGGCAAACGACTCTCTTTTGGATTTTCACTTTCTTTTGATTTAGAATCTCCCCTTTTGGGTCTTGAAGTATCTTTTCTAAGAAATCTCCTTGTTCCCTCCTCAAGGTTGCCACGATCTTCCATATCATGGTATGCTGCGAATGGGGCAATTAGAGCGTAAGGTCTTGATCAGGTCTTTCGTTTGTTTTTCTTTTCTGCTTGTGGGTTCTCCAATGTCGTTTCCACGCTGCTTCCTCTGGGATTCATGTGTGATGCTGGGGCAATCCTTGTGTGTTTGTTTTGAGTTAGTTTGTCAGTCCTTTGGACAGTTGGTGAAAAGGCCTTGATGTTCTTGGTAACCTTGGCAATTAACCAATAGTCCTATAGCAAATCTAGTGCTCAACTACATGGTGGTACTTCTCTTTGAAGTATCCCCCCGCTCAAAAAGCTTCAATGGTTTTCCTTTATCTCCATTATCCCCCATCCATATCCAGCATCTGTCTCTCCTACCCCAGCTGATGCATCAGTATCTCTTTGAATCACTCATCACTCTTAGCTTTAGGGATCCACAATCCTAGTCTTAGGGATCCACCAATCCAAATCAACCCACCAAGCCTCATCTTTCGAGATCCACAATCCTAGTCCTAGGGATCTCTGAAACCCATCTTCCACTAATCTAACTCTTTGAAATCCTGTTGCATCATCTTTATAATCCCCTCATCCATCTCCCTATCCTAGATTCTTTTTTATAGCGCTCCGCTCCTTCATCCTCCACCTTCCCTAAAGTCTTAAGCTTGCTTCCTCTTGTGCATCTGATTCTCCTTTATCATTCTCCCATAGTGAGAGTTTGAGCTAATTCAGCCCCTTCTCTTTGCCAATCTGAGTTTCCTTGCTCATCCCAGATTCTTGTATTTTTCAAGAAGCCACCAAGCCTCGCTTTCTCTCCCGGCTGCCTTCTTGAGGGGGCATCTCATAGTCCATTCTCTCCTCTTCTGCTCTAGCCTTGGGCATCTTATTTTCTTATCTTTGATGTCATGCCACTTGCAGCATCACATCAAAGAGGGGCAAAATGTAGACACCTAAAAATCCTTTAGAAAATAAAGTATTTTTATTTTCTGAAAAATTCCCGATGACATCATCATTTATTAATTAATTAATTAATTAATTAATTAATTAATTAATTTTTATGCCATTAAATCCTTTTATCTTAATTAAAAATATTTAATTAAGGAATCCCTCCCAAAAATGTTTAAATCTTATTTAAACATTATTTCTTTATTTATTAATTATTTAATTAATAAATTGACCAAAAATCCTAAAATAAATAAAAAATTTATTTTTTGCCCAAAAATTGGCCAATTTCCTTATGACCAATAACCTCTTCCAAAATCTTCTAATCCTTCTTTAATTTCGATTAAAGGCTAATCTCATCATTTCCTACCCCTAACCCCAACTCAAAATATTTAATTAAAATTAAATATTAATCCTCATGTTTATTAAAAAAGTTTTAATAAATATCTCCTCAACCCAAACCCTTGAAATAAATAAAACTTTATTTATTTCCTAAAAATCTAATTTATCCTCCCCCTAAGAAGTTCTAGACTCTTCTAGAAAGTCTTCATCCTCATCCTAGGAAATTCTAGACTATTCTAGAAAGTCTTTATCCTCATCCAAAATCTAGACTCTTCTAGAAGATGTCTTTAAACCTAATCCTAATCCCCTCCTAACCTTGTCACATTCCCTAAACATGGGTTAAAACTTACTAACCCAAGCCAAAGTTAACAAATATCTCTTCCTTCACCCACCCTCATTAAATGCCATCCACTTGCCTATCCTTAAGCTAATCCTAAACCATCCTAATCCATCCTCTAATCATTTGCACAAGCCTAAACAAGCTTAAAATATTTCTAATCAAGTCCAAGTCGAATTTGCTCTCATCACCCTCAAAATATCTCAACCATAAAACTTTATGAAGTCCACTAGGTCATAAATGACTCTTACAAGCCCTTTTATTGCTCTTACAAGTCATTATGAGGGTCTTTATGAAGATTTTATCTCTTGAGCCTCCTTTGTTGACTCATCCTTACCCTTTCCTCCATCCTCTCACCATGTGACATGTGTCACTCCTTGATTGGCTATAAGGAAGCACAATCCATGTGCTCTCCTCTCATGCAATCTGAGCCCTCCATAAGCTTTTTCCCATCCTTGCATCTTAGCCCTCAAACCCTCAAGCCTCTTGCCTATAAATTGGATCCTTCCCCTTTGCAAAATAATACAATCCATGAAGTAAAGTTATAATGCTATTTTGAGAGCCAAATCCATACTAAAGCCATCTATCCACTCACACCCAAATTCCAACTCCATTTGAAGCCCTTTTTGAAGCATAAGTTTGAGCATACATCCTATCTATTTAGACAAAGCCACTCAACAAGAGAGCTTCTCATTGAGAGAGTCCATTAATGGCTCATATTCTCAATTGAGAGTTCATCTTAGTCTATCTTGAAGTTTATGAATTTTGTTTAGTTTGTAGAAGCTTTATTTAAATTTGGTTTCTATTAGCATACTAACATTGCTCATATACAACCATAACAAGATACTCATACACAATAATACTAGATATGTTAACTAGGCAAACCCTTGATTAGAGGGAAAACCCTAGTGAGGATGGTACACACAAGATGATTTTCTAATATATATATTACTTGTTAGAGGATGATCCCTATTAGGAGTCTATGAAAATATTTAATAAATAAAAATCCCTATTAG
Organism: Cupressus sempervirens; assembly: GCA_028749045.1. Lineage (NCBI taxonomy): Eukaryota > Viridiplantae > Streptophyta > Pinopsida > Cupressales > Cupressaceae > Cupressus > Cupressus sempervirens. The sequence continues at coordinate 198,191,015 of CM053793.1, read as the reverse complement.
GAGATTCCAACCCTATCAGGAGTTGTAGAAAGAAGATGGACCCACTATCCAAATAACTTTAGGGGAAAGACCAATGAACCCACTATCCAAATGATTTAAGTATTGTCCCTTGCAGAATAATAGAATTGAACTATTCTTCTCCTTCCTCTTCCTCTATCTCATCAACCATAATTTTTCTTCTTTTGATCTTGATAACAGATCACAAACTTCACATCCAACAATCCCTTAGATTGCTTATTCGCATTTACCAAATGCTCCGCTTCTTGTTCGCACACTTCACACTTGATTCACACTACAATTGCACTTTACAATCCAAGAAAATGATTTCCTTTATACCAAGTCCTCAAAACAATTCCTTTGTTGGAAATATTCAAGTCTAACAACATTACTGAGAGGGGAGGGGTGAATCAGTAAGCTTTAAAATTTAAACCAATTCAGCATAATAAAAAATTCACCATTCATTCATCTACTTTACTAAACGCATGAAAATATTAACACACTGATTTGGTGACCTAGAAACCTTTCAAATTGAAAGTAAAACTGGGGTGGGGATGATGCCCACAAAACTTCAATACTGCAGTATAAAGTTGGCCGGTTAAGGCTTACAGTGATCACTTCTGGTGATCTTCCCTGTTAGGAGCAAGTAGAACTGCTAGATCCACCTTGTTAGAGGATTTGCAAACATACAATGAAGTATGCACTCTGTTAGGAGATTTACATAAGACTTTTAAGTCTACCCTGTTAAAGGATTTACAAAACTGATTCACCTATTAGGATGAAGCAGTGGATCTGCTTGCAACTGGTTTGTTGATTAGATCTTATGTACTGATCACTTGATGTGATGGATATATCTTTGCTGCTCCTTGATAACCTTGCTGAATACTTCACTGCTGATTCTTTTTCAATTCGCTCAATTACATTCTTACTTCGCTCTTGCTTGACTGTTACTCTTCTTCATTATATCTTTTGTAAATGGTACAATACATTACATATATACCATTCCAATATTTACAACAACAAGGTCGGCCAAACACAAGTGGAAAAAATATTACTGAGTCGGCCAGATAGTATAAAACTCAGGTTCCTCAAACTTACTCGGTGACCTTCTGACACTCGGTATCCACTACATTACATGGCATCATCATGCACTCGGTAAAGGTAGGGGCTCAGTCCGTACTAATCACTCTGAGCAGCTTGGAACTTGGTAACCACTGGTGACTCGATAAACATTGTGTCACTCGGTAGAAACTAACTCTTTCATTTCACTTGGTAAGCACTGAATACTTCTTTCATTTCACTTGGTAGACTTAGGAATCCACTGTTGTTTCATTTGCATTCGAATATTATCAGCTCTAGTTTTCTTTTCATCTTCAACCTTTCCTATATTCATGCAATTCTTGGCTATATGACCAAGTTCAGTACAAGTATAGCATCTTATGGTTGTATCTTTCTTCCTTAGGTGATGCCTTCTACAGTTTGTTCCTATGTGTCCATATTCTCCACAATAGTGACATCTACACCAAGTATTGTAATCCCAACCAAATATTGCTTTGACAATTTTTTCTACTGGATTGAGTGATTTTGATCTACATTCAGATGCCTTATGTCCTTGTTTCTTGCATTTGTGACACTTGCCTTCAAACTTTGGTTTCTCCTTGCATTCATTGGCTTTGTGACCATGCTGATTGTAATTGAAACATTTGCCATTGAATTTACTTTTACCATTACTCCAACATTTGTTAGATGTATGACCTATCTTGCCACAATGATTACAAGTGGGTCTTTGATTCCTTTGAGTGCCTTGTTCATAAGATTCACCTTCTTCCTTGTATCCAAGACCAGCTTTACCTTTTTGCTTATAGAAATTCTGCTCATTTTGCTGATTCAATTGATTCATGTCTGCTTGAGATTTCATCATCCTTTCATTGACTTGTTTTTCAATTTTTAGATCATTTTCCAAGCTTTCATTGGTTTGTCTCTCAGTTCTTAAGTCATTCTGTAGACTTTCATTTTGTGCTCTGAGAATCCTGATTTCTTCATTTGCATTGGATAGTTGATCTGCTAGATCTTCATGTTCAAGGGATTGATTTTGAGTTTCATGACTTCTATCTTCCAATTCTTCTTGTGCTTTGTTTCTTTGTTCTAAAACTTCACATAGCCTGATTGACTGTATTTCTTGCTCTCTTTTAAGCTTTCTTACCTCTTCTTGCAGAGATCCATTCTTTTCTAAAAGTTCTTTGATTGCTTTGTCAGCTTCTTCTGAATTACTTGATGGTAACAAATCTTCAATCCTTTCTTCAACATAAAAATGGTCATTTATTTGTCTTGCAAGTTCCTTTCTTCTTTTTAGGGATTGAGAAAGATGTTCCTTTGCTTCTTTGAGTTGAACCATGGCCATCTCCAAATCTAGCTTCTCATTCTCAATAGTTTTGTCAAGTCTGAATATCTCCATTGTCCTTGATCTTTGCTCAAGCTGTCAAGCTCTGTCCTGAGAACCACAAAGCTCTGATACCAATTGTTGGAAATATTCAGGTCTAACAATGTTACTGAGAGGGGAGGGGTGAATCAGTAAGCTTTAAAATTTAAACCAATTTAGCATAATAACAAATTCACCATTCATTCATCTACTTTACTGAACGCATGAAAAGATTAACACACTAATTTGGTGACCCAGAAACCTTTCAAATTGAAAGTAAAACTGGGGTGGGGATGATGCCCATGAAACTTCAATACTGTAGTATAAAGTTGGCCGGTTAAGGCTTACAATGATCACTTCTGGTGATCTTCCCTATTAGGAGCAAGTAGGACTGCTAGATCCACCTTGTTAGAGGATTTACAAACATACAATGAAGTATGCACTCTGTTAGGAGATTTACATAAGACTGTTAAGTCTACCATGTTAAAGGATTTACAAAAATGATTCACCTGTTAGGATGAAGTAGTGGATCTGCTTGCAATTGGTTTGTTGATTAGATCTTATGTACTGATCACTTGATGTGATGGATATATCTTTGCTGCTCCTTGATAACCTTGCTGAATACTTCGCTGCTGATTATTTTTCAATTCGCTCAATTAAATTCTTACTTTGCTCTTGCTTGACTGTTACTCTTCTTCATTATATCTTTTGTAAATGGTACAATACATTACATATATACCATTCCAATATTTACAACAACAAGGTCGTCCAAACACAAGTTGACAAAATATTACTGAGTCGGCCAGATAGTAGAAAACTCAGGTTCCTCAAACTTACTCGGTGACCTTCTGACACTCGATATCCACTACATTACACGGCATCATCATGCACTCGATAGAGGTAGGGGCTCAGTCTGTACTAATCACTCTGAGTAGCTTGGAACTTGGTAACCACTGGTGACTCGGTAAACATTGTGTCACTCGGTAGAAACTAACTCTTTCAATTCACTTGGTAAGCACTGAATACTTCTTTTTCCTTTTTGTCTCGATAAACACTAAATCCTTCATTTACCTTTCTGACTCGGTAAATACTAAAACTTTCGTTTACCTTCTTGACTCGGTAAACACTAAAACTTTTGTTTACCTTCCTGACTTGGTAAACACTAAAACTTTCGTTTACCTTCCTGACTCGGTAAACACTAAAACTTTCGTTTACCTTCCTGACTCGGTAAACACTGCTGAACATACTTGGTAACCAACGAATGCTCGGTATGAACTATAAACTGAGTGATGAACTCGGTAAGCATTTAGAATCAAATAAGTGTTGTAACTAATGAAAAATGTATCATTATTCCAACAATCTCCCCCTTTGGCATTAGTGACAAAAACACTTATGAGCCAAAATTTATATACAAGATCTGACAAAACTGATTTGATTCTGTTGTGCTGTGTGCTGAATATACATGGGCTACCTTACATATAACTCCCCCATACAATATACAAAAGGTTTTTACATGAGTTATATGACTTTATTCTTTATTACTTTATTACCTTCTCCCCTTTTGTGTCTGATTTTCAGATTTTCCTCTATATATTGCTTTCTCCCCCTTTTTGACAATAATGCCAAAGAATAAAGAATGTATTTACATGGAGACACCAAAATGTGTGATAAACTTAGAATGTACCTGAAGAATTAGTTGCAGAGTTTTATCCCAATTGTCTTGCAGGATTTTACATGTGGAGAGAGCTACTTGAACTTCTACAGAAAGTTCAATCACATGGTTTGCAACAGAGAAATTATTGTCATGGATCAATGTTTTTGAATATGCAATGTACTTCTACATTGTGTTCATGATAGGAAGGATCATATTCCAGATGTCAATCAGAGTAGACCCGATCCTTGCTTCCTCTCTCAGCAATTCTGTCTATTTCTCTGACAAAAATTTGATTCTCAGATGATGGGATGAACTTGCACTATGGTCAGATTGCAGCATTTGGGCACTGACCTTCATATCCACATCAATTTTATTCAACTTTTCTTTTACTTCCTTTGTATACTCGGTAACATCACAAAGTTTTGCAAAAAGTGAGGTTAGATTATTAAAAGAAATCTCAAAATTACTCAAAATTGTAGACAATTCTACCTGTTTTAATGCAATATGCTGAGCAATGTGCTCAAGCACCTTATTGTCAAATTTCTTCTCTGCCTTTTCAATCAATTTTTCTTGGCCGGAGGTATCCTCATTGAATTTATATACAACCTCTTCCAACTGAATCAAAATGCGTTGAGTAGAATCTACTTCAACACCTATAGCCTCTGTTATTATGTTTTTAGCACTCTTAATTATATTGAATTCTCTGTCCCTTTCATTCCTTAGCTGCATTTGTTGTGCCTTTTGCTCTAATAGCTGACTGATCATTCTCATTTCATCAACTGATGCAGTATCTAGATCTATCTTAGGAATGACAATGTCCTTATCTAGATCTATTTCTTCATCTACTGTCTTACTGGAAAACATGTATCTCTTTGGTTTTTCTGCAGTGACTGCACCTTTGCCCTTTGAAATTGAAACAATAGTTGATGATGTTGGACTGGCTGTTAAAACTGGAATGGGACCAACTAAAGGTAAACTAAGAGAAAATTGGCTATATCAAAACTTGATATACTTCCCAAAAATGATGTACTACTCAAAAATGATGTACATACTGGTATATTTACAGTTGGAGAACTGACTGGAGCAAAAATTGGGGCCAATGTGGCTGAGGAAGACAAAATTGGTAAGAAAATGGGAAGACTTACTGTACAAGGTGCAGGTGGGAGAGATATACTCGGTGAAGTAGCTGCTACAGTGGATGACTTGGTGGCTCATGATGTGCTTGGAAGCTCGATAACTAAAGAAGTGATCGCCAACTCGGTAGATGAAGTGCTTGGCACTTGTATTGCAGAAACCTGGAGCTGAGAGGAGACAGGTGAAGATTGATTAATTGATGAGGTCAATGACCTCACAATCTTACCAGTAGAAGCTGTAACTATTTTAGGTGGAGAGTGTGGAAGAGATTTCATGACTTTAGCTACAATTTTTACTGGATCTTCTTCCTCTTTATCTTGTTCATCTTCTTCTTCCTCCATTTCTCTTTCAGCTTCTTCTTCCTCTTTGTCTTGTTCATCTTCTTCTTCCTCCATTTCTCTTTCAACTTCTTCTTCCTCAATTTCTTTTCTAGCTTCTTCTTCAACTTCTAACATTATTGAATGGAGATCCTCTGGAATATCTTCAATATCATCATCATCATCATCATCATCACTGTTGTCAATGTCCTTGATTTCAACAGTATCATCACTGGATTTGTGTAGATGATAGATGTTTTTCCACATGTTTGTTGCATCATTTACCACATGCTCAATATCTTTGACAAGTATCAAACAGGTGTGGAATCTAATCATCATGTTACCTTCGTGGTCTTTCAGTGATGTCTTCACTTCAGCATCAGTGAGACTCGGTAGGAGATTCCTCAGGGTCTGCTCATAGATGTCTTTGACAGTCTTGGTTGCAGCTTCCCATCTTGATTGCAACCTTTCCAATAGTTTTTTGGATATTTGAGAGGCTATCTGATCCGGTGAGTATTTCCATTTACCCATCTTGTTCAGTACCAGTTCCTCAATCTGCATCTTTTCCTGTTCTGTTCTGGTTTCAAACTTCAATGCTTTGAAGTTTGTGAAGCTAGCACCTGCTTCTAATTGCTTCAATCTTGCCTCAAATGTGAGTGGAGGCTTAACGAGTACAGGTTCTTTCTTCCCCTATCTTGTTCTCTTGGAGAAAAATACAGAAGTTTCCCTTTTAGGTTTGGTGATGATCACCTTACCTTTCTTTTGTTGAGGCTCTTTTTCTTTTTCTTCATCCTCATCGTTGCCCTCGGTAAGCATAAGAGGTCCAGTATTAGCTTTTAGCTTTTCTATATTTCTCTTGCCTTTAGAGATTGCTTGAGGAAGCTTGATTTCAAGCTCTATTCTAACCTTAGCCTCTTCATAGGTTCCAAATGCAGGCAACTTGGGATCCATTGGTTCATTTACCAGTGCCTCAATGATGTCTCTGGCATCATCAATATTTAGTTCATAGGGCAATGGTTTTACCCATGCCACTCGAGGTTTGACTGCTTGGATGTAGACTCTGTCATAGTCAACCATGAAACAGACATCATCCTTATACTCTTCAACAAGTTTTGGAAGTATTCTGAATCTTTTGTTCATCCTTTCCTTGAAATCTTCAAAATAATTATCCATTACTTTGTCAAAATTCATACCCATTTCTGCTATGAATTCATTTATTTGATACAAAATTGGAGTATCTTTCCTCCATACAACTGCACCCTTAGATGGAAAGAATTTTTGTACATAGAAAAATAAACAAACTAGCAAAGAACCAAATTTACAAGGGTTTGTCTTTGCAGTCCTTATGCTATCCATGTTTTTATTGAATTGTTTTAATAGCACATCAGCTAGGTCAAACTCCATATTTTTCTTTACAATTTTATATGCCAAATCTACAGCCTCATAGGGTACACTATTCAGCCTATTGGAACTATATAGTTTGTATGCAATAACACAAATGCCAAATTTTAGTTCTTTATCTGAAACATTGTTGAGCTTTAAACCTCTGCCATCCCATTCAACTTGGGTTAATTTTTGGAGGTCATCTCGACCTAGGGTTTTGGTGGTTTTGGCTTTGGTCAACATTGGTAAGCCCATGATCTTGTGGATCATCTTCTTTGTTATGAGGATGGGTTGTTCTAACCATAATTGTCCATTATGCACATGGCTTAAGATATACCTCACCCATTTCACTTGGAAACTCCTTGGCAGATGCGGGATATGGGTTAAGCCTTTGGTTTCCAAATGTTTGAACTCAGGTTTTAGGGTTCCATCCACTCATAACTCAGCTAGGGTACTATCCATATCTAGTGTCCCTATTTCTTGCACAGTACACTTGAAATGAGTACGAATATCATTGATTAGAAGTACCTTTGGAGGGATCTGCGATTGAGCTCCATGCGGGTCAAGTGATTCAGCGATGGCAGGAACAATTTTGAAATTGGGCGCCTTCCATTTGACTCCCTTCACAAGCATTTCAAAACCTCTCTTCGCCTTGCTACCACTGGTGCTTGCGGATTCCATTGCTACTCGGTGAGAGAATGATTTCATAACACAATTTCTTTGTTGGAAAATCACTTCAAATCACTTGAACTCGCTTGGATGCACTTGAAAATATATTTGCTCTGTGAACTCTGAATTCGCGGTGAAAAATGAGATCAAATTCTGCCTTTTTGATCAAAATCCTGTCATTAATGCTCGAGTACGTAGGTAGCTGAGAATTAGGGTTTTATAAATAGTCACCGACTTAATCGGTAAACCTTACAGCTCGGTGAACACACAAAACCTTTCTTATCTTCCCGACCAAGCTCGGTAAAGTCTGAAAACCAACCTTACTCGGTAGATGCAACACTATGAATTATGACTTGTATTTGCAATACTGATTTTTCATTTCCACTTCTTCTTTCTAGAACTGCCTAGGATATGGCGTGAAGATGCAGTCCCTTATCCTTCTTGATAAGTCTTAATTAGATATGGTGGAGTCACCCATTTCTAGAGTGACATTTCTATCATTTGAATTTTCTTGCTTGGTAGACTTAGGAATCCACTGTTGTTTCATTTGTATTCGAATATTATCAGCTCTAGTTTTCTTTTCATCTTCAACCTTTCCTATATTCATGCAATTCTTGGCTATATGACCAAGTTCAGTACAAGTATAGCATCTTATGGTTGTATCTTTCTTCCTTAGATGATGCCTTCTACAGTTTGTTCCTATGTGTCCATATTCTCCACAATAGTGACATCTACACCAAGTATTGTAATCCCAACCAAATATTGCTTTGACAATTTTTTCTACTGGATTGAGTGATTTTGATCTACATTCAGATGCCTTATGTCCTTGTTTCTTGCATTTGTGACACTTGCCTTCAAACTTTGGTTTCTCCTTGCATTCATTGGCTTTGTGACCATGCTGATTGCAATTGAAACATTTGCCATTGAATTTACTTTTACCATTACTCCAACATTTGTTATATGTATGACCTATCTTGCCACAATGATTACAAGTGGGTCTTTGATTCCTTTGAGTGCCTTGTTCATAAGATTCACCTTCTTCCTTGTATCCAAGACCAGCTTTACCTTTTTGCTTATAGAAATTCTGCTCATTTTGCTGATTCAATTGATTCATGTCTGCTTGAGATTTCATCATCCTTTCATTGACTTGTTTTTCAATTTTTAGATCATTTTCCAAGCTTTCATTGGTTTTTCTCTCAGTTCTTAAGTCATTCTGTAGACTTTCATTTTGTGCTCTGAGAATCCTGATTTCTTCATTTGCATTGGATAGTTGATCTGCTAGATCTTCATGTTCAAGGGATTGATTTTGAGTTTCATGACTTCTATCTTCCAATTCTTCTTGTGCTTTGTTTCTTTGTTCTAAAACTTCACATAGCCTGATTGACTGTATTTCTTGCTCTCTTTTAAGCTTTCTTACCTCTTCTTGCAGAGATCCATTCTTTTCTAAAAGTTCTTTGATTGCTTTGTCAGCTTCTTCTGAATTACTTGATGGTAACAAATCTTCAATCCTTTCTTCAACATAAAAATGGTCATTTATTTGTCTTGCAAGTTCCTTTCTTCTTTTTAGGGATTGAGAAAGATGTTCCTTTGCTTCTTTGAGTTGAACCATGGCCATCTCCAAATCTAGCTTCTCATTCTCAATAGTTTTGTCAAGTCTGAATATCTCCATTGTCCTTGATCTTTGCTCAAGCTGTCAAGCTCTGTCCTGAGAACCACAAAGCTCTGATACCAATTGTTGGAAATATTCAGGTCTAACAATGTTACTGAGAGGGGAGGGGTGAATCAGTAAGCTTTAAAATTTAAACCAATTTAGCATAATAACAAATTCACCATTCATTCATCTACTTTACTGAACGCATGAAAAGATTAACACACTAATTTGGTGACCCAAAAACCTTTCAAATTGAAAGTAAAACTGGGGTGGGGATGATGCCCATGAAACTTCAATACTGCAGTATAAAGTTGGCCGATTAAGGCTTACAATGATCACTTCTGGTGATCTTCCCTGTTAGGAGCAAGTAGGACTGCTAGATCCACCTTGTTAGAGGATTTACAAATATACAATGAAGTATGCACTCTGTTAGGAGATTTACATAAGACTGTTAAGTCTACCCTGTTAAAGGATTTACAAAACTGATTCACCTGTTAGGATGAAGCAGTGGATCTGCTTGCAATTGGTTTGTTGATTAGATCTTATGTACTGATCACTTGATGTGATGGATATATCTTTGCTGCTCCTTGATAACCTTGCTGAATACTTCGCTACTGATTATTTTTCAATTCGCTCAATTAAATTCTTACTTCGCTCTTGCTTGACTGTTACTCTTCTTCATTATATCTTTTGTAAATGGTACAATACATTACATATATACCATTCCAATATTTACAACAACAAGGTCGGCCAAACACAAGTTGGCAAAATATTACTGAGTCGGCCAGATAGTAGAAAACTCAGGTTCCTCAAACTTACTCGGTGACCTTCTGACACTCGGTATCCACTACATTACACGGCATCGTCATGCACTCGATAGAGGTAGGGGCTTGGTCTGTACTAATCACTCTGAGTAGCTTGGAACTTGGTAACCACTGGTGACTCGATAAACATTGTGTCACTCGGTAGAAACTAACTCTTTCAATTCACTTGGTAAGCACTGAATACTTCTTTTTCCTTTTTGTCTCGATAAACACTAAATCCTTCATTTACCTTTCTGACTCGGTAAATACTAAAACTTTCGTTTACCTTCCTGACTCGATAAACACTAAAACTTTTGTTTACCTTCCTGACTTGGTAAACACTAAAAATTTCGTTTACCTTCCTGACTCGGTAAACACTAAAACTTTCGTTTACCTTCCTGACTCGGTAAACACTGTTGAACATACTTGGTAACCAACGAATGCTCGGTATGAACTATAAACTGAGTGATGAACTCGGTAAGCATTTAGAATCAAATAAGTGTTGTAACTAATGACAAATGTATCATTATTCCAACATCCTTGAGTTTTCCTTGAGGCTTTCCCAATTAATTATAATAGGACCATAATAAGATAATTAATTATTTTGCAATAACATAACATTATCAGCTCACAATCTATATAACTTCTCACACATGCAACTTGAGGACTTGCACAATTGCTGACATCATTGTTACCATTTTTCACGCCCTCACCAAAGATTCAAATTTTAAATGTCTTAGCTGCCAATGGCTAGTCCTTAGTTTTAATGATATTTTAATGCCCAAGGTATTTCAAGTCTTGCCTTGCCAGCATGCAACTTCCCCTCAGATCTTCTTAGATCGACAGTTCCCTGCCTTCCTACATTATCAAGATGCAAAGATTTTAAATAATGTAGGAATCCTTCTTTCTGATGCATGGATAGTTGACGTCACGCGGGTTCTTCACCAAGTTTCAACGTGCAAGTTTTTCATCGTCAGATCACACCAGATCTACGGTGGGTACCTCCTCATATTTTAAAAATGCACAACTTTTAAATATTGCGGGGAAGCCCCTTTGTGTCATGTGGCAGGTGGGTCCATGTCCTTCTTGTGGGCCATGGGATGGAAGGTTGAGCTGCCATTTCATTTGGTGCCTACTTCCCTGCATTCTGAGCTTTGTCAGACCTTCTGACAGTGCTAGGAAGTGTCCTGGCGACACATGTCCAAATGAAATCACAAAGGTTAGCTGCGCAAGGGTCTAGAGGCATTTGTTCTAAGCAACATCAGATCTTCTCTAAGCCATGGTTGGCGCATGCCCACAAGATGAAGATGTAAGAACTTTAAATATTGCAGGCATGCCTCCTTGAGACATGTGGAGGGAATAATGTTACAAGCTACCTTGTTCAAAGAATAATGCCTAAGGAGTTTCCACCATCGGATCTGCGAGAATCAAAGGCTGGTGCTTTCCCGCTTGATGAAAGTGTAGGGGTTTTAATTATTGCACGCATGTGCCTTGCTGTTGCGTGTCTCAGTGGAACCCCTTTTTCTTGTGCAGGTCACCAAGGATGTTACTAGGTTGTGGCCAAGTGTTTGTGTGGGTCAGAGGTGCAGGGTTCAGCACAGTAATGGAAATGATCTTCATGATCATCGATCTCACTGAGATTAGTGATCAAGGCACCCCCACAAGATGGAGCTGCAAGATATTTAAATATTGTAGAAAGCACCTAAGGGACACGTGTCCCAGTGGGCTCGGCCAAGGTATTAACATGGAAGGGTTGGTAGTTAGCGAGGTTGTCGCGGTCAAGTTTTAAGAGGATGGCATAGTTAGTTGGAGAAAGACATGGTCAACTTGGGGAGACTTCAACAAGGTGGAAAAATAAAAGGAGGTTATTGGCCCACATGGCCTATTTTGGATGCAGAGTTTAGTCAACTTGTTGATTCTACTATTTCATGCCCCAAAAGTGGTGGAGATCCAATTTTTTCGTGCAAATATGATCTTCATGATCAATTCTAACCACCTTGGAATGAATGTTAAATGTGGGAAAGCACTCCACTACCTTAGTTGATCCATCTACCCAATCAGAGTGTAGTTACGGTGCCGCTTCTATCTTCTCCAGGCCCAATTTTAGTTAAGATCAGATATCATTGCATTAGATCCGTATCTATGATCAGATTTTTTTCGTAATTATAGGGCTTCAATGTAGTGGTTGAGGGGTAATTCTAGCTGAAAATATCTTAGTTATTCCTGCACTATAAAGGCAATTTGTGTGCATTCTGAAAAGGTCGATCATTCTTTGACTTTTCTCTATTGTTGCTGTACAACTCTAGTGTAAAATTCCCCTGCCTCTGAACCATATGATATTCTTTTGTTTTCTCCTTCAACCATTGATATGAAAGTGCAGGAATTTTGCCTCTCATTGATGTTTTATGGAAACCTGTAATTTGCATGACTATATCTCTTCTAGCCTTTGAATGATATATAAGTGAATACACCTTCCTTGTGTCATTCATCTTGGTCTTTTGATTTGCATGTGGTTATTTGATTGAAATAAGTCTGAATGTGTAATATCCTTAGTTTCATTCTAGTTCAATAGTGCATATATGGGCAGAGATTGGTCTGAACACTCTATTTTGGTGCATCACCTCTTTAGACTAGATTAGGTATATTTGCTTTCATGATCTCCTTCTCTCTTTTCCTCTCCAAGAGTAGTTAGGTGCATCTTGATAGTAAGAGGAAGCCGGCCTTCTTCGAAGACTCAACCTCATAGTTCAAGTCCCATAGCTTGGAGGTTGTTTCCATGTTTCACTAGGTTTTCCTCATGCATAGGCTCTAGACAAGGGTGCAAACCTAAGTGACAATAGTTTTTTGCACACTCAGTGGGACAACAAATCAAAGATTCAAATCTATTTCAGAACCTCCATGAGTCATATCAACAATTTTTGGCACGCCTGGTGGGACACCTAGTTAGAAGATTTGAAGTCCGCTGGTTAGCCAATTGATCCTGATATACTAAGAATTTGGGTGTTATTCTTAGTGTTACCAACCTTTGGAGGCATTCAATCAAACACCATGGCAACTCTAGTGCAAATCTACTAGTTTCAAGCAGAAGCAGTGCTAGTATGTAAAGATCACCTTTGATCTTTTTGTGATTTTCAAGTTTTCTATGAAATTGTAGCTTTTATGAAAGCTTTTTTATGGATTCATTTCATAGAAATATTCATTATTCCCCCCCATATCATAAAAATTTTATTCCTCAACCTTCATATTACCAATCTAAATCTTCACCCCAAGTTATTTATAGCCAAGCTGCTCAAAATTATGGCCCTCCCACTACCTCTACTCCATTAGCCCCAACATCCTCAGTTGAAGAACTTAAAGATATGATGGTTGGGATGATGGATTCATGGGATAGGAAGAAAGATGAATGAAATGAGTAGTTATTAGCCTTGGATAGACAACTTGAAGAGTTGGATAGGTGGCTTGATGAGGTTGCAAGGCAACAAGAACATGAGAGACAGCAGGAGGAGATGGAATACTAGGCCTACCTCCAAGATGAGGAAGAAGAGAGGGAGAAAGAGAGACATTTTGAGGAGAACCTTGCAGGGCAAGTTGTTGCAGAAAGAGAGGAGGAAATGAGGCTCTAATCAGCTCATTTTCAAACCAAGGAGGTAGATACCCCCCCTTCTCCCAAATATGTCATCCCAAGCTTTAGGAAGCCCCCCCGCTTACAAGAGCCTACTATTGTAGCCCCTCCATCCCCTGTAAGAGAGAGTTGGACTAGTCATGAACCCACCGAGCCTATTACTATTAGATTATTTCCAAGTGGGCTGGTTGTGTGGACTTTTGATGTTTCAAATACAGAGTTTTGGGAGAGTGAATCCAAACCCACAAGGATTTCATGTGAGGAGTTGCAGTCTACTGAGAAGAACAAAGAGGAGGCTACTGAGCCAAAGGAAGAGGACCCAACCCTCTTATCTGAGGAGCTTCTCTCTTTCATTAAGGAAGAAGAAGAAGACATTAAGTCTGTTCCTCCTCTTGAGGAACAAGTCATGGCTTTTGAGCCCTTGCTAGTGAATGAGGATCTATTGCTAGAGAAAGAAGAGGACCATTTGCTATAGTAGACAACCCTCTATGATGTGGAGGATGGACAAGAAGGCCTCAAGGATAGCTTTGTCCTTAAGGAGGGGTATGCTAACCTGCATGAGGTTTTCCCCCAACCTATGCATGTCCTTGCAACTGTAATGGAGGAGATTAGTGATGAGGATGATCTTTTGGATGAGTTGGATGCTCTCTACTCTTCCATGGATATCGAATCAGTATCTCCCTTATATAAGGAGAATGTTCTACAACACCAACAAGTGGGAGATCACACCATACCAGTAGATCCAAAGGAAGTGGTTCATGGGTAGCATGAACAAGATGTGGAAAAAAATCAAGAGGAGGAGCCACTTCCAAACCAGTTAAAGACTACCATTGCAGAGCACAATCAAGTGGTCAAGGATGATTCCTCTGACCCTACACCATCAAGAGGGTGCTCTATAAGGTATCTACCTTTGCAAAAAATCAGCAAGTTGCCCCCAATCATGTTCACTCCAGAGCATGAGGAAGATTATCACAAAGAGGAGCAAGTATGTTTTGCTCCACAAGGTGACACCCCAGTGCTAGAAAGCTTCATTGTTTTCAGCATTAGGAGGAGGGTGTTTCATGCAACAGTATGCTTGTCATACCTATTGATCCATTTGGCTATCCTTTTGCATGGAACAAGAAATCAGCTGATAAGGAAGGGCAACTATTTTAGCAAACCAGTCAATGGGTTTGTTTGACCCCTCTCTTTGTGAATATTTGTACATATTAGAGTAGTTTTCTTTTGTTGTTCCCTATTTTTTCAAGAAGTGCATGGGCATAGTTGTCTCCATAAGACAACAAGTTTTGAAATTTTGAAGGTTGCAAAATGATGGTTTTGGTCTCTGGTTCCAATTGTAGAGATAGGGTTTCAGTGTTTTGCTATCTTAGGCAGAGGGTTAGGGTTTTTTACAAGTGCTCAAAATCTACCCATCTCATGACTCTATAGCCCAATGGATGCTTCAGTCTACTGGTCTGACACATAGCTGGCTTGTGTCCCCTGTGAGTCACTAGAAATGTTACCATTTTTCATGCCCCCGCCAAAGATTCAAATTTTAAATGTCTTACCTGCCAATGGTTAGTCCCTAGTTTTAATGATATTTTAATGCCCAAGGTATTTCATGTCTTGCCTTGCCAACATGCAACTTCCCTCAGCCTCGAATCTTCTCAGATCAAAAATTCCTTGCCTTCCCACATTATCAAGATGCGAAGATTTTAAATAATGTGGGAATCCCTCTTTCTGACATGTGGACAGTTGACGTCACGCAGGTTCTTCGCCAAGTTTCAATGTGCAAGTTTGTCATTGTCAAATCACACTAGATCTATGGCGGGGACCTCCCCGCATTTTACAAATCCATGACTTTTAAATATTGCGGGGAAGCCCCTTTGTGCCACATGGCAGGTGGGTCCATGTCCTTCTTGTGGGTCGTGGGATGGCAGGCTGAGCTGGCGTTTCATTTGGTGCCTGCTTCCTCGCATTTTAATCTTTGTCAGACCTTTTTTACAGTGTGAGGAAGTTCCCTGGCTACACGTATCCAAATGAAATCATAGAGGTTAGTCACATAGGGGTCCAGATGTGTTTGTTCTAAGCACCATCAGATCTTCTCTGATCCACGGCTGGTGCATGCTCGCAAGATGAAGATGCGAGAACTTTAAATATTGCGAGCATGCCTCCTTGAGACACATGGAGGGAACAATGTCACAAGCTGCCTTGTTCAAAGAATAATGCTTGAGTAGTTTCCACCATCAGATCTGCGAGAATCAAAGGCTGTCACTTTCCCGCTTGATGGAAGTGTAGGGGTTTTAATTATTGTGGGCATGCACCTTGCTGCCGTGTGTCTCAGTGGACCCTCTTTTTCTTGTGCAAGTCACCAGGGATGTTGCCAAGTTGTGGCCAAGTGTCTATGTGGGCCAGAGGTGTAGGGGTCAGCGCAGTAATGGAAAGGATCTTCATGATCATCGATCTCACCAAGATCAGTGATCAAGGCACCCCCGCAAGATGGAGCTGCAAGATATTTAAATATTGTGGGGAAGCACCTAAGGGACACATGTCCCAACGAGCTTGACCAAGGTACTAACATGGAAGGGACGACAATTAGCGAGGTCGTCATGGTCAAGTTTTAAGAGGATGGCATAGATAGTTGGAGAAAGACATGGTCAACTTGGGGAGACTTCAACAAGGTGGCAAAATAAAAGGAGGTTATTGGCCCACGTAGCCTATTTTGGATGCAGAGTTCAGTCAACTTACTGATTTTGCTGTTTCATGCCCCAGAGGTGGTGGAGATCCAGTTTTGCCATGCAAATCTGATCTTCATGATCAATTCTAACCACCCTAGAATGAATGTTAAATGTGAGAAAGTACTCCACCACCTCAGTTGATCCATCTACCTGACCAGAGCATAGTTATGGTGCCACTTCTGTCTTCTCTGGGCTCGATTTTAGTTAAGATCAGATATCATTGCCCTAGATTCGTATCTATGATCAGATTTTTTTTTTTAATTATAGGGCTTCAATTCAGTGGTTGAGGGGTAACTCCAGCTGAAAATATCTCAATTATGCCTACACTATAAAAGCAATTTTTGTACATTTTGAAAAGGTCGATCATTCTCTAACTTTTCTTTGCTATTGCTCTGCAACTCCAGTGTAAAATTCCCCTACCTCTAAACCATATGACATTTTGTTGTTTTCTCCTTCAGCCATTGATATGAAAGTGCAGGACTTTTGTCTCTCATTGATGTTTTATGGAAATCTATAATTTGCATGACTGTATCTCTTCCAACCTTTGAATGATATATAAGTGAATACGCCTTCCTTGTGTCATTCATCTTGGTCTTTTGATCTACATGTGGTTATTTGATTGAAATAAGTTTGAATGTGTAATATCCTTAGTTTCATTATGGTTCAATAGTGCATATATGGGTAGAGATTGGTCTGAACACTCTATTTTGGTGCATCACCTTTTTAGACTAGATTAGGTAGATTTTCTTTCATGCTCTCCTTCTCCCTTTTCCTCTCCAAGAGTAGTTAGGTGCATCCTAATAGTAAGAGGAAGCCGGCCTTCTCCGAAGACTCAACCTCATAGTTCAAGTCCCATAGCTTGGAGGTTGTTTCCATGTTTCATTAGGTTGTCCTCACGCATAGGCTTTGGACAAGGGTGCAAACCTAAGTGACAACAATCATCATCCAACTATCCTCTATCACTGTACAACTTCACATACCCTAATTATATCTATATTAAGAGACAATCAAATCATTAGAAATTTCTTATCAAGTACTCTATCTCTGCACTATTCTCTATAAATCACGTATATCTTCCGTATTTATTTGACTTATGTTATGCACACATAACCTCATCATTAGGACTCAATGTGAAACATGTCCTTAATTGGGCATCATCTGAACATCAAATGTCTATCCATATGATCATGACCTCTATCTATTACTCTTTCAGTCTTCACAAAAACCATACTAATGCAACATGTAAGTTAGACCACATGCTCACCAATGCTTAGGATACTCCCCCAAAGGAATACTTATCAATATTCATGCTAACAATATCTTGTCTAGAACTAACAAAGAAGGGTATGTCAAAGATCAAATTATTAAGGAAATATTGGTTATTTACCTTGGGACAAATATTAATAAGAGTACCCCACAAGTATACCCTTTTTATCTAACTCTAATGATTAATAACAAATTGGTGAGAAATTGCATGGCGGATTCAAGAGAAGCTATGAACATAATGCCATTAGATGTTTTGAAAAAATTAGGATTGAACTAGATAATCCTTATGGGAAGTGTTATGTCATGGACAATAGGTTAGTGCATGTGGTTTGCATAGTAAAAAAATGTTAATTTCAAATTCTCTACTTGTCCCAATGTCTTGTATAATACATATATAATTGTAGTGGAAGTTCCTGCCTATTATGGCATGTTACTTTCAAGATAATGGTTGATTTTAGTTGGAGGACATATACAATTAGAATTGTCTTATGCAACTATTCCAATAAATATATTAGAATTGATAAGGAACCAAGATTTGATTACCTCATTAAAATATTTCATCCTAATATTGTAATTAACTTCTACTAGACATATATTGATAACTTCCAAGTATAAATAAAACCATAAAAATTATAAAAGATACTAATGTGGTCCTACGTAGGAAGAGAAAAATGAAATATGGCACATGCATTTTGATAGAGCATGTAGTAAGGAAGGTAATGGTGGCAAGGTAATCCTTACATCCTCATTAGGTAAAGTGTTCAGGTACTCATTTTTGTGGAACTTTGAATGAACAAATAATATTGTTGAATATGAGGTTCTAATCCTAGGACTAAATATGGATAAATTCCATAAAATTAAGTTTCTTTCAATATTTGGAGATTTTGAATTAATAATATATCATATTAGAGATAAATTTATGACAAAAAACTCAAGGTTGAAAAGGTACATAAATTATGTATGGGATTTAGTGGAGCTTTTTGATGCATTTTGAATTAATTAGATTGATAGAACTAATAAATTTTTAGCTGATATGATGGCTAATTTAGCCATCAAACCAATTGAAATTCCATTACAAAAAGTTGTGTAGGTTGAAATGAAAAATAGAGCACCTATTCTTGATAATGTACATAACTAGAAAGTTTTCAAAGATGAAAAATATTTGCTACAATTCCTGACATGTGGGGAAGATTATCAAGATGTTGATATTGATTGGAGTGATCTTATTGAAAATCAAGATGGAAAGGCTCCTATTTTTGGAGAGGAGACTTTACAATTTAATTCTAACAAGATACCAAAAGGATTAGTGACTTTGGAGCGCATATTTGATCAACATGAAAAACTCAAGACTCACACCCCTATTTCTATAAAGGAACAAATTGAGAAAGTTAATCTTGGGAATGAGCATTCTCTTAGGGAAGACTTTATTACGAAATATATATCAAATAGAATAAGGTAAGAATTAATTGCTTTATTAAGGAAATATAGGAACATTTTTTTTGGGTAATATGATAATTTAAAGGCATATAGAGAAGACATGTTCTAGCACAAAATACTTCTGAAACATGATGCCAATCCTTTCAAGTAGAAGAAAAGACCAATAAACCTCATGATAGCCCCTAAAATGAAAGAATAACTGATTAAAATGAGGGATGCTGGTATAATCAAACCTGTTACATATTCCACATGGGTTTGTAATTTGGCTCCTATTAGATAGAAGAATGGATATATAAGATTGTATGTTGATTTTAGAAATATTATTTTCCAAACATGGAGGTTTTATTACAAAATTTTACAAGAAATGAACTCTTATCTATGATGGATGGTTTTTCTAGTTACAACCAAGTGAAAGTCAAGGAAACAAAATAATAGAAAATGACAATTACCACTCCATGGGGATCATATGTCTATATCAGAATGCTATTTGGATTAAAAAATGCTGGAACAACTTTTCAAAGAGCAAAAAATGTCGCATTCGAAGGACTATTGATCATATATTGGTTGTCTATCAAGATCACCTTATTGCCTATTCAATGAAAGAAGAGGATCACTATAATCATTTGGAAAAATTTCTTTAGGGGAGCCCTTGAATATGAGATATGTCTTAATTGAAAAAAAGTGTTAGTTTGGAGTCATAGAAGGAAAACTATTGAGACATATTGTATACAAAGAAGGTTAAGAATAGATCCTGATAGTGTTATTGGTATTGATAATATAAAAGTTCCCAAAACTATTAAAGCCACTGAATCATTTTTTGGGCAAATTAATATTGTAAGGAGATTTATATCCAATTTTGCAAAAATTATTAAGCCCATGTCCAAAATATTAAACAAAGGAGAAAACTTGGTTTGGGATGATGAAGCTTTACATGATTATGCAAAATAAAGAAAGCAATAAAAGAAGCTTTAGTTCTTAAGGCACCAAATTTCAAGAATGTAGTTAAGGTTTTAAGACCATATTTGGTAGGTGTTTATGTTTTAGCATATGTACCTAATGTTGTATTTAATGATATATTTAGACAAACAAAGACTAAAGAAAGAAGGTGTCGATGGATTAGTCAAATCAAGGAATTCAATATCAATATTCAAATAACCAAGTTAGTAAGAGGTCAAGGATTAGTTAAGCTCATGGTTGATTCTAACTTGGAAGAAATACAGATAAATCAAGTGGAAGAAGAGTACTCACAAGTATGTATTGAAAGGTTCCCTTGGTATTATGATATTGTATATTAACCTAAGGTATATGAATTATCATGAAGGTTTGAATCAAAATTAGAAAAGAACTATAAAGTTGTAGGTAACAAAATATATCCTTATATAAGATCTTTTTCGAAAAATAGAGATTACATATTAAATTTTTTCCTAGATATTAATCAAGCATATGTAATCTTGAAAGAGATGCATGAGGGGGTGTGTAGAGGATATTTTTATGCCAAGAAAACTGCTCACAAAATACTAAGAGAAGGATATTTTTGGCCACATTTTTTCAGGGGCTATTGTGCTTATATTAGAAAGTGTGAAGCATGTTAGAAATTTTTAGGAAAATTGAGATACAATGGAGCTTAATTTCCTCTTAAAACCTTGCAAGAAAAAGAACCATTCTAGATGTAGGGAATTGACTTTATAGGGGAGATAGATAATAAATCAAGCAATGGGCATAGCTAGATCCTAGTTGCCACAGATTATTTCACTAAATGGGTAGAAGCTATCCCAACTAGATGCTCCACAACCTTGTTTGTTATTTTTTAATGAAAAATATAATGACTAGATTTGGATTTCCTTGCAAGATTATTGTTGATAATGGTATGTGCTTTAGATTAGAGGATTTTTAAAATTTCGTAGTAAATTTGGTATATCTATCTCTTACTCTTCTCCTTATCATCCTCAAGGGAATGACTAAGCTAAATATAGTAATACAAGTATACTTAAGATCATCAAAAGGATGTTGGGTAATAAAAAAAGGGTATGGGATTGAAAGTTGCATCTTGCATTATGGGCAAACATGATTACAAGAAAAAGGACCACTAGATTCTCACCATTTGAATTTGTATATGGAAAAGAAGCCAGGCTTCTTGAGAATAACCTATTTCCAGTTTATAGATTCATTAAGAAAGAGAAAATAGAGGACATTGACTTTATGGCTGAAAGGATTAATACATTGGCAGGATTAGATGAGAAAAGGAGACCAACATTAGACCATAACATTGACAAAACATTTAATGTTGGTTATTGGCATTGCAATAGAATGTAAAAGATCAAGATAAAGGAAAATATGGAAAATTTGATGCTTTTTGGATGAGTCCTTTTATCATATTTGAGAAATTAGGAGATCACTTATTCTTTTTACAAGATATTGATGGGAATGTACAAGAGATTCCTATTCATGGCCAATTTCTTAAAGCCTTTTTCTTTTAATATGGCATATTCATTACTTGTACATTATTAGAATAGGACTGATTTTACTTTTCTTTCTTTCTTTCTTTTCTAGGGATAACTAGATTCTCATCATATTCTAAAGTAATAATCATCCCTAGAAAGATCCATTAATGGTACTTAAAAAAAAATTCCTTCAAGATGAACCATTTCTCATTTTTGGAGTCCTAGATTAATCAGGGTTGTGAAATAATAATTTTTTGTTATTTTAAAAATACAATATTTGTAGGGCATTAGATATCTGAAACATCAAAATATTGGGCAAGTCTCAGTTTCACAATTCACAATTTAGAATTTGGTCGAATCTTCTCTATCTGATTTTGTAGTTTTGCCGATCATTGAATAATGATTATCTAATTTCATGATTTTTCACAAGGAAAAATCATACTTATTTGATTTTGTGATTTCATACTTGATGAATTCTTGACAACCCAATTTTGCAATTTCTTGAGCCATAAAATAATGTTACCTTGATCTCACAATTTTGTAGAGAGGAGATTTCTTCAAGGCCATAATTGTAAAAATCAACATTAAAGGAAAATATGCATGTTGTTTCTTCAACCTCATAGTAGGAGAGGCATGTAGAATAGTTTTAAAGACACATAGCCATGGGACTACCAACATAATCTTACAATGTAGAGGATGATCTGCGGCCTATTATGCAACTAGACTTGACTTTGGCCAAAGAAGACCAGCTAGATATCCTTGATAGTATGTATGTTGTTTCTTGGGAATTGTGAACCAATTATACAAGCTTTACCAATGACAACCATGAATTGGAGCTTGAAGAGGATAAGGTTGAGGTGTGATAGATCCTTGCAGATTTCCAAGATCTCCAGAGCAACCATCACTTTGATGAAATTCTTGAAATGATATGAGAATTCTAATTTTCTTCATCTTCTTAAGTTTTGTTAATACAATTTTTGGTAAATGGTTGCAACTAGTTATTAGTTAGTTGTTTATATAGGTCTAAATATTTGTTGCACCTTTTCATTTTCTATAAGAAAGGGTTTCCATACCTTATTATATAGAAAGAAAGATATATAGGTGTTGTTAGCAAGAATGTGTATGGTATTCCTTTGGGGGAGTATTCAAAGCATTGCCAGAGCATGTAGATATTGTTAGTATGAATAACATGTTGCATTCATGACTGTGTTTTTCATTGATGTCAACATAGTAGTAATTTTTTGAAGATTGACATAGTAGCATAAAAAGAATGAAGCCATATAGATAGAGGTTTGATGGTTAGGTCAAACATGGTTAAGGACGTGTTTTACACTGTGTCTTGATAACAAGGTTAATTGTGTATCAAGTAAGGAGAAGATATAGAAAAGATGTAATTTATCATGAGAAATATATAGACAAAGTATCTAAGAAGCAATTTTAGATGATTGATTTGTATCTCTTTCCTAAGATATAATAATGACATGCAAAGTTAGACAGTGACAAAAGACAACTTGATGATGACATCAAGGAGTGTGCAAGATTTGGAGTTGCATGTGTGAGAAGTTATAAAGACCAAGAGCCAACAGTGTTGTGTAATTATAAATTAATAAATTATCTTAATATTGTCCTATTATAATTAATTGGAAAAGTCTCAAGAATGAATCAAGGAATTATTTTGAGGACATGGTATAAAGGAAGGATAATTTCCTTGTTTGGAAATGTATCAAGCATATAACATTGTGTGAAAAAGAGAACAATATTTGGTAAACATGAATAAATGATCCAAGGGATTATTGGATGCAAAATAGGTGATCTAGTATCGAGATCAAAAGAAGAAGAGAAGTCTAGTTGACATGATAGAGGAAGAAGAAGTACATGTATACTTAATTTATATTGTTCTGCAAGAAATAATATAGAGATTAGTTGGACAATGAGTTCAATGATCTTGCCCCTAAAGCTATTTGGATAGTGGGCCCATTTTCCTTCTACAACTCCTAACAGGGTTGGAACCTCCTAATAGGGATTCAAAGTCTTCTAACAAGGACTAATATGTACTAAATATATTTATTGACTCCTAACACAGTCTATCCTCTAACAAGGAACATTTATATTAGTACATCATTTGTGGGCACCATCTCCATTGGTGTTTTCCCTTTGATCAAGGGTTTCCCTAGTTAACATATTTGGTGTTATTATATATGAGTATCTTGTTATAGTTGCTGATTATATTGCTGATATGGTTAAGGATTAATAAGGTTGATATTTATCATATTAGTTGGATAACTGATTCACCATCCCCTCCCTCCCCTGGCCCCCCCCCCCCCCCCCCTAGTTATATTGGTAGACCTTATTTTCTAACAATTAGTATCAGAGCTTCAAATCCTTGAAGAGAAAGCTTAATAGCTTTGGGAGATCAATGGCAAGTCATTTTAGAAAAGAAAGTCCTAAGTTTGATGGAGTTAACTATGAAAAATGGAAGGAAAAGATGAAGACTCATTTTCTATTTATGGGTCTAGGATATTGGATTTTGACAAAGAGTGACAAAGTAGTTATGGAAGAAAACAAGCTTGAGGATTGCAATGAAACAAAAAGAGATATGTTTATGTGTAATATGCGAGCCAAAAAAGCATTATTGATAGCTCTTCTTCAAAATGAATACGTTTATGTAAGATCTTTGGAAACATCTTATAAAATTTGGAAGGCTTTAGAATCTATTTTTGAAAGAGATAAGCATGCTAAAAGAATGAGATTATAGAACTAGATATGCTTGTTTCAAGATGCTAAAATGATGGAAGATGAATATGTGAGAAGCTATATTGGTAGAATATCTAAGATTATTGTAGGAATTAATTCTTGTGAAGGATATAAAGAATAAGATGAGATTGTATGAAATATTTTGAAAACTTTGACACCATCATTCAAGAAAGTGGCATAGATAATTGAACTTTTGATACCCTGCACTAAGAAGTTCACTAGGGAGACTTTTCTTGGAAGATTGAAAGAAATAGAATCAAGTTTGAGATAGTCTAGAGAATTAACTAGATTGGAAACAACTTTTAATGAATTAAGTGTTCATCCTTGTATATCAGCAAGTGCGAGCACTCATGGAGACTATGCTAGCAACAATAGGTCCAGATCTGAAGAAGACATCAAGATTGAAGAAGGTATAGCCTTTCTTGTAAGAAGAGAACCAAATTGTAAGAAAATATTTAAATTTTGGAATTATAATGAATTTAATCATTATGCTTCTAATTTTCCTAAAAGAGAGAAAATGCATAAGAGAGATTTAAAGCCTAGAAGACCTAGAAATCGTTTGTATGTAAATGAAGAAGATGAATATGAGGAAAGAGTTTAGAGTGAAAGTGATGATTGTTAGAATAATAAAGTATTTTTTTATTAATTAAATCATATTTATTTAATTATTAAGTCACTTAATATCTCTAGCTCACTTAAGCTAAACTTTGGGCATATAATAATTAATTCTTTTATTAATTTTTATCATGCAACCTAAGTTTTACCTTTTACGATTTTGATATCCTTTATAAGAATTGATCTCTTTGTAATAATTCATTTTCATTCAATATAATTACAATTTCCTTTTTACACATCAAAAATGTCTCATCTATGGATCTAGGATTTCCAGCCTCCATAGCTTTTACTTCTCTCTTTTTGTGGCAGTTGTTTGCATGCAGGTGATTCTTGGGAGTTGTGGGGTTTATCTTTCATCAAGTTCAATGTGGTATCACAACAATATATATATATATATATATATATATATATATATATATAGTATTGGCTCTAGGGGGTCACCTTTTTTAATGCACTTTGAGAACAAATAGACCTCATCGTTGAACTTAGAGCACCCAAAAATAAATATTTTCATATAAAAATTGTTCAATTTGGACACAGTTGGAATTTGAGGCAAATTTTTTTTCTTAAATTGGGCACATTTCTCGATGATGTGATTTGATATTTTTTGGCATGAAAATCAAGATTTTTGACATAAAATTTGAGATTTTTTAGCACAAAAATCAAGATTTTTTGAGACCCAAATTAAGATTTTTCAGCACACAAATCGAGATTTTTTGTCATGCAAATCAAGATTTTTGGCATGCAAATAAAGAAAGTTTTTGGTACAAACCCAACATGCTTCCCAAGGTAATTTATAGTACTGGTGGGCATGCTTCCTGATGTATTTTGTCATGGATCTTGAGGTGATTTTATTTAATTTTTTCCTTCCAACTCTTTTTTGACCTATATGTGGCTTTTTGGTTGTAACTTGCTCATCTAGACTCCATTTTTTGCAAACAAGATATTGCCAAAAAGTTGATTCTGAGGCCATCATGATGGTTCAATTTATTTGGACTTTTATTGTTGTTTGGTTTTCATTTTATGCAGTCAAAGTTAGTGGTTTTATTTTGCACTCCAAAAGACATATCTTAAGACATTCTATTTTCCAAATTCTGCTCTAGGCACATCCCATTCAATTTTTTTAATTTTTTTGCACTATGGTGGATATCTTGGTTATTTCAAGTCTAGAGATTAATTTTGTTGCTTTAGATGATTTTTCATGGGTTGTACAATCTCTTGTATCAGCCTTATGTGTCTTTTGATCTTTGTTGACATCCTTTTGTATTTTTGCAAATGCACTGAGATAAAGTGCCACTTTATTGCATTCGAGATCTTGCACATCTTTATGTTTTTTTGTACTCACACTACATTATAAAGTGCCTTAGGGGGTTTCATGTTGGCCATATTCACCATCTTCCTTTGTCAAGTGAATTTTCCTTCCATGACATTAGCCTCATAATGTGCCTATTGGAAATCTAAGAGGAGTAATTGACAGGGGAGGGGTAAATTAGTTACCAAAAAAAAAAGAATCCCAAATACCTTAGATGTCAATACAAATAAAAATATAACTTCTAGTAAAAGTCGGTTAACATAGAGGCACTCGATTAACACTAATGATTTACTGTCACTCAATAAGTATTGAAATATCAATTATAACTTGGCAAATATTGAACATGGAGATCTTAATATATTAAGTGTGATTAACCTTAATTAAGTTAGTTGTATGCACATAAAAGAAATAGCATGAAAACAAGTGACAATAGGATTTAACATGGAAACCCTATTTGGGAAAAACTACCAATTGCAACTAGTTATTATTTTTCACTCTTCTAAAGTTAGCCCTATTAGGAGCCAACCTTTTTAAAGGTTGCAAAACACACTATTATGTGTGAGCCTATTGAAAGATTTAATCACCCTATTAGGAGTGGCCTTGTTAGAGGTCTTTAGACACTTCAATCCAGAAATGCCACCTTGTTAGAGGATTTGGTGAATAGTTGTTAAGCTAACTCTGTTAAGAGATTTGATACACTACTACAATTATTAGAGAGTAACAATTATATGACTTGATTGTTGATGCAATTGTATTGCTGATTTTAGATCTCTGTTCTAGCTTGAATACTTGATCCTCCTTGATCAGATAAAAGTTTGTAGCTCGATCAACTCAAGATACTCTGCTATCCTTCTAATTTGCTTCCTTGATTTATCTTCTCCATCCCATGCTCCTCACATTCAATCCCACAACTTGACATTATTATTTCAACTTTTTCCTTATCAAGTCAACTTGAATATACTTACAAATATTCAATGTTCATCCCTTAAGTCAACTATACTTAACAAATAAATTCATTAAACTAGATATTCTAATCTAAGAAAATCCTTCGTTAGCTTATCCAACTTAGTAGAAACTAACTCTAAAATTATTTTCCTATGTTAACCAAGTTAACTTGGTTAACACTATAACTTCATAAAATTTCTTTGGTAACCAAGTGAGTTTAGTTAACGCTAGTTCCATGCCAACTTTCCTTTGTTAATCGAGTGAGCTCAGTTAACATAAAATTTTATGAACTTATCTTTCATTCTTGAGTGAACTCAATAGATAATGTCTTCTAAACTTGGTTTACTCTAGAATGCTCAGTAGACACTAGAAACTATCTTCATCACCTAAGTGAGCTTGACATACATTGACTAGTAAAGATATGACATTTTTTATAACATCAAAGACAATATACAATTGATCAATTATTTTTAATAGTGTCGATGACACTTTCCATTATAGGTGTGTGTACTTCTTTTACACTCTTGATGTTCTTAATTCTTCTTTGTGTAGGAGATATTGCATCTAGTTTCAATGTTCATGTCTTACCTCTCAGCATTATAGGGGGTTATGTTGGTTCTATTATTTTCTTGGTTCAATGAAGTGAGCTATGTATTTAGTATTTGATCCTATGTACTAGGTGATTACAATGGCTGGATACCTATTCATTTTAGTTAGATGGATTGTTTACCATATAGACATTCTTTCATTCTTATTTTTGGAGGCCATAAAGATACCTTCCATCTTCGATTGATCATCTCTTTAGACTTAGTCTTCTCTATCTAGTCATCTTCTATACAATGGAGGTTCTTCATATCAATAGTTTGATAGTATTTGTAGCTTCAATCTTCAGTGGCATTCTTCATGATCATCTTTTGTTCCTATCTTTTGGGACATTCCCTAGTATGGAGGCTTCTTTAGTCTCTCACTAGTTCTTTTAGCATTATTTTTATCTATTTTTGGAGTAGGATTTTTCCCATGTGGTATTCTCTATTTTTCCTCTTTTTAGAGATTTGGTTGAGACTAGGTACCTGATTAGGCCTTGTTGTCAAGACTCAAATTTACTTTCAGTAGTAGTTTCTAGGTTTTTAGCTACTCCCTTAGTTTATCTTAATCGGGGGGTGTTAGAGTAATAAAGTATGTTCTTGTTAATTAAATCTTATTGATTTAATTAGTAAGTTAGTTATTATCTCTAGTTTACTTAAGCTAAACTTTGCGCATATAATTAATAATTCTTTTATTAATTATTATCATGCAACCTAGGTTTTACCTTTTAGGGTTTTGATCTCCTTTATAAGGATTGATCTCTTTGTAATAATTCATTTTCATTCAAATATAATTACAACTTTCTTTTTATACATCAAGAATGTCTCATTTATGGATCTAGAAATTTCAGCCTTCATAGCTTTTGCTTCTCTCTTTCTATGATAGGTGTTTGCATGCAAGTGATTCTTGGGAGCTGTGGGGTTGATCTTTCATCAACTTCAACAATGATGAGTTAGGATTTGTGGCTGTAAAAGAAGAAATTTCCAAAATTAAAATTATAGAGGGAAAAGGCCTAGTTTCTCAAGTTGAAAATAAATTTTATTGGATTATAAATAGTGGATGTTCACATCATATGACTAGTTATGTGAACAAGTTCATTAAATTCAAAAATATTGATGGAGGAATTGTTAGAGTTGGTAACAATGTAGCTTGTCACGTCACAGGGATAGGATCTATTTCTCTTGATGAATATACTAACTTTGATGATGTTTATTTTGTTGATGGTTTGAAACATAACTTGTTGAGTGTTGGATAGTTGGTTGACAAAGGTTATCAATTGCAATTCATAGAGAAGACATGCAATATCAAAGATAAAGATGGTAAGATGGTTGGAATAGGTACAAGATCTAAAGGTAATGTGTTTCAGTTGAATCCCAATGAAATGAATTTTTTGGTTGAAAAAGTGGATAACATTTAGTTATGGCATAGAAGGTTCTATCATATAAACTTTGATATCATTGTGAAGGTTAGTAGTACATTTGCAGTCATAGATTTCCTAAGATCATGAAGCCTACTAATGTTTTTTTACAAAGTATCATGGCTAAGCATAAGAAGATATCATTTCCCAAAAAGAAGTTCATTACTATAGAGAAGCTGGAGATATAGACTTGAGTAGCCCCACTAGAATAAGAGCATTCTATAGAGAAAGGTACTTTATGATTTTTGTAGATTATTTCACTAGAATGATGCGGGTTGCATTTCTTTAAAAAAAATCAGATGCATTTGAGAAGTTAAAAATATTTTAGAATGAATTTTTTATAAAGATTAAGAGACAATTATCATCACCTAAGATGCTTGAGTGAAATGGGATAGCAAAAAGGAGGAATATATATGTATCAAAAGTGGCAAGAACAATGATGTTTGAGAATTATGTATCGAAGACATTTTTGAGGGAAGTGGTTAATACAACAGTATACACCATGAATAGAGTGTAGATTTGGAGAGGTACAAATAAGACTTCTTATGAATTTTGGTTTGGTCACACACCTTTAGTAAAGTATTTCAAATTGTTTTGAAGTAAGTGTTACATAAAGAGATATGATGATATTGGTAAGTTTGATCCAAGAAGTGATGAACTTATGTTCCTTGGTTATTCATTGAAAAGAAAATATTACAAATGTTTTAATCATAGAACTAAGACAACTATTGAGTGTGCAAATGTGAAAGTGGATGAAAATTTTGGAGTTAAAGAAAGGATAATGAATTATAATTTTGATGAGGAAGAAAATAGTCCTAGATCCATTAGAGAAAATATTGAATTTTTCTTTGAGACTAACAATGATTTGCATAATGATATAAATATTATTGAGAAAAGAGGATAACAAAGAGAAGAGATAAGAGTTGAGATAACAACTACTACACCAAATAGGAATTTGGTAATGAATCACTGTGCATAACATATTATTGGAAACAAGGACAAAGGAGTGATGATAAGAAATAGAGTAAATGAGGAATTGTTTTTGATTTCTCAAGTTGAACCCAAAATAATAGATGAGGCATGAAGGATAACAATTGGATTTAAGCAATGAAGGAATAACTAAATCAGATTGTGAGGAATGAAACTTAGAAATTGGTTCCTAGCCCTAAAAACAAGAATGCTCTAGGAACTAAATGGGTATTCAATAATAAGATGAATAAACAAGGTGAAGTTTTAAGGAACAAAACTAGATTGGTATGCAAAGGATACTCACAACATGAAGGTAGAGATTATGAAAAAACATTTTCCCTTGTCACCAAAATGGAAGAAGTAAGAATGTTTTTGGCTTATGCAACAAATAAAAAACTTAAAGTGTATTAGATGGATGTCAAGTCAACCTTTTTGAATGAAGAACTTGAAGAATAAGCATATAGAACAAAGAAAGTGATGTATGGTCTAAAGCAATCACCTAGAACTTGGTATGCAAGATTGGATAAGTATTTGGAAAAACTTGGATTTGCTAAAGGTATGACAAATAGTAACTTGTACTTGAAATAAATTGAGAATGGTTTGTTGATAATAGTGATTTTCATTGATGACATAATTTTTGGAGGCAATGTTGAAGAAAACTTGATAAGTTTGCTAAAGAAATGAAGAATGAGTTTGAAATGACTATGATTGGTGAGGTGAAGTTTTTCTTAGGTTTACAAATTGTGCAAAATGATGATGGTATTTTCATATCACAAGCTAAGTATTTGAAAGACTTGTTGAAAAGATTTGGCTTGGAAATTTGTAAGCCTATTGGTACACTGACGTAGACAAAGTGTGAATAACTAGGGCCAAAGGCTCACCCAACTATCCAAACCACCCTGCAAGAGTTAACACAACAAAAGAAAACACAAAGAACAACAACCAAAGGAAGAAGAAGAAAGAAATACTTTTATTGATTCATCAAAATATCTTCATACATGCCTAGCTGTAAGGCCTTCTGGATTATGGCCAGATACAAAATATAACTTCCAGATCCACAATCTAGCTTTAAATTCACATTTTCAAATGCCTATGCATTCCCTTTTTGATCTTCTAAGTTTTTCCCTAAGACTAAGCCTAAACACCCTATTTATACTTGCCAAAATGGCTTATAGAACATTCTAAAACATTACATAAGAGGAAGGCCGACCCAACAATGGTCTGGACACATCCTAAGAAAAGATCTTAACATAAATGTCATGATCAAAATAAATCCCACAAGTCACCTTGCAAAAACCACATCCAAATACAAATACTCGACATAAACTGGAGAACTCAACACATGAAGGGTCACTTGACATACACTAGGTAACTTGGCACATGAAGAGTCACTCGACATACACTGGTTAACTCAACACATACTGGAAACTGGTACTTGGCAGTAACTAGAAACTGGCACTCAATAATAATTGGAAACTAGCAGAATGAAAAAAAGGTGGAAGATTAAAAGGAAACCCAGGATGCTCCTGCATCAAACAATCAAGGTTGGAGAAATGATTCTCCTAAATCATAGAGACATCACAACTTGAGCTGAATCCAACTTAGATTGAGAGATCCATGAAGCATCTTCAATAGGTCTATTCCTCCACTTCACCAAATACTCATAGTAATCTTTCCCTCTTATGCTCTTGCCAACTCTCTGATCCAATATTTGTTCAACCTCTTTGATTTTCTTCTTAGGATAATCATTAGTTACAACAACTTCATCATCTAACTCATGATACTTATACAGATAAGCAACATTGAATATAGGAGACATATTCATGTCATTAGGTAACTCAACTTTATAAGCATTTCCACTGTCAAACTTCTTCAAGATCTTACAAGGTCCAAACTTCCTCATCTTCAGCTTACTATATGTTCCAACTGGAAATCTTCCTTTCTTTAAATGAACCATCACTTCATCACCAACTTCAAAATCATGATGTCTTCTAGACTTATCAGCATTCTCCTTATACTTCTGATTACTTTGTTCCAACCTCAACTTCACTTCTTTATGCAAAGACTCCATAAAATCAGCAAATTCTTCTCTTGTAGTGCTTCTCTTTTCTTCACTAGCTACATCTCTCAAGTCTGATATACCTCTAGGATGCATTCTAGTAACAATCTCAAAAGGTGTCTTCCATGTACTCCTATTCACAGAATTGTTATATGCAAATTCAGCTTGTGCCAATACCATCTCCCAATTACTTAGCTTATTCCCAACTAAACATCTTAGCAAATTACCTAAGCTTCTATTTGCATCCTCTGTCTATCCATCTATCTATGGATGAAATGTAGAACTAAACTTCAGCTTAGTACCCATCTTCTTCCACAAAGTCTTCCAAAAATAACCAACAAACTTACTATCTCTATCAGAAATAATACTTCTTGGTAATCCATGCAATCTCACAATCTCTTTAAATAAAGTTCAACAAAATGCTTATCATCTGATGTCTTCTTACATGGTATGAAATGAGCCATCTTAGAAAATTTGTCCACTACAAAAAATATGGAATCACACCCTTTCATTGTCTTAGGCAATCCAAGAACAAAATCCATTCTAATGTCAGTCCAAAGTTTCTCAAGAACAGTAATAGGTGTATATAAACTAGTATTTTGACTCACCCCTTTTGCAACTTGACAAATTTCACAACTCTTTACAAATTTTTTAACATCCTTATACATTTGTGGCCAATAATACTTTTCTTTCAGAAAACTCAATGTCTTATCAATTCCAAGATGTCCAGCTAATCCACCACTATGCTTTTCTTTAATCAAATTCAACCTCATAGAACTTCTAGGAATACACAACTGAATGCCTTTGAAAAACATACCTTCTTGAATGAAGTACTCATCATACTTATGTGATCTATCAAATTTGGTGCTCTACACTCTCTCCATGCCTCTGAAAAATCAAGATCAACATCATACAACTCTTTCATTTCATCAAACCCAAGAACTTCAACCTTCATTTTAGTCAACAAAAAATTTCTTCTACTTAATGCATCAACAACACTATTAGTAACTCCACTCTTATGCTCGATAACAAATGTGAAACTCTGCAGGTACTCAACCCACTTCATATGTCTCTGATTCAATTTATGTTGACTTCCCAAGTATTGTAAAGCTTTCTGATTAGTATACAACACAAATTCTTTAGGAATAAAATAATGTCTCCACTTCTTCAAAGCTTTAACAATAGCATAAAATTCTTGATCATATATAGAATATTTCCTTTTAGCATCATTCAACTTTTCACTAAAGAAAGCAACAAGCTTACCTTCTTGATTTAATACAACTCCTATTGCATTACCACTTGCATCACATTCAACTTGAAATACTTTGTTGAAATTAGGTAAAGCCAATACAGGTAATTCAACAACCTTTTGTTTTAAAGTATCAAAACTCTTATCAACACCCTATGTCCACTTGAATTCCTTTTTATCTCCCCTCATTGTCTCAGTCTAGCATTACAAACAACACTGAAATTCTTTATAAACTTTTTGTGAAAACTAGCCAAACCATGAAATGATCTTACCTCACTCACATTCTCAGGTGTAGGCCATTCCAAAATTTCTTTAACCTTCTCAAATCCATCTTCAATCCATCAACTAAAATTAAAAATCCTAAATACACAATCTCCTCTTGCATAAAAGAACACTTTTTTAGATTAATCAGCAACTTTTCCTCTTTCAACCTCTGCAATACTTGTCAAATATGCTCAAGATGTTCTTCCTTAGTCTTACTAAATATTAAAATATCATCCAAATAAAAAATCACAAACTTGCTCAAAAATCTTTTCAGAACTTCATTCATCAACCTCATGAAAGTCCTAGGTGCATTAGTCAAACCAAAAGGCATAACCAACCATTTATACAAACCATCTTTTGTCTTGAAAGTAGTCTTCCATTCATCACCTTCTCTAATTTTGATTTGATGATAGCCACTCTTTAAATCAATCCTGGTAAAATACTTTGCTCCACTCAAACAATCCAATATGTCATCCGTCCTCGGCATAGGAAACTTATATTTCACTATGATCTTATTAATAGCTATGGAATCAGTACACATTCTCCATTCTCCATTATTTTTAGGTGCTAATATAGTAGGTACAACACATGGACTCAAGATTTCTCTAATCAAACCTTTCTACAAAAACTCATGCACTTGTCTATTAAGTTCTTCATTCTCTATAGGTGTCAATTTATATGGTGCTTTGTTTGGCAAACTAGCTCCAAGAATAAAATCCATACAATGACTTATACTTCTTACTAGAGGTAAACCATTAGGAATATCATCAACAGTAATGTCTTTGTACTCATTTAGCAATTCTATAATTTCTATTAGTACTCGATTATCACTATCTGTTGTCACTCGGTCATTACTGTAATACCCCAAAATTGGCTCATTGCCATCTCAACCAGTTCTGGTCTATTTTTTATTCTACTACTCGCTACTTGACTTAATTGTCAAACGCAGAAAACCTAAATTTGCATTCATCATAATCTTTATTTAATTCCTAAAGTATTGACTCATATTAGTCACATTAAACCTACTGATTATGATTTAATTTGATTTAAAGTATTTAAACTTTAATTAAATTAAATTATGTTCTAAGGCTAATGTACTATGAAATTAAATTTATTTAATTTAATAAATATGCCTATTTTAGTTAAACAAAATTATTTAATTAAATGGAGAAACTACTTATAATTAATTAAGAAAAATTATTTAATTAAATGGGAAGCCATTCCTAATTAATTAAATGAAGTTATTTAATTTTTTTAAAAAGTGTCTCTAATTAATTAAATAGAATTATTTAATTAATAATAAAAGGTAATTATGAGAGCATATTTCATTTTATTAAATTAAATATCTCTCCAAAATCTCTCTTTAGTTCAAAAAAGGGAAATTCCCAGTTCACTGCTGGTCAAAATAGAAATGACCCAGATCACTTGCTTTTACACTAAAGTCTATCTAAGCTGATTAACTCTTACACTCATATCTAAGTTAGTTAACTCCCTTTAATTTGGAAATCTTCCTTTATGACTGAACTTCACCTTTAATCCTAATCATTGATTAAAATTGATCTCAACCGTTGATGGATTCCAAGAAAATCTATTTAAGAGACCCTCATCTCTTCATTTTTGAAGGATGAATTGGAATTTGCATCGAATTGCTGCTGAATTGCATACTCATTTAAGCTTATTACATTCTCATAGATTTTTCATTGTTAGCTTAGTTCTCATTTAGATTTAATCTTGCATACATTTAGATTAATTTACTTTATATGCTCTTAGATTAGAATGCATCTTTCATTCTAAACTACTTTGCACAATCATATAGATTAATTTCATTTCTTAAATATTTTGTTCTTAGAGGTTCTAGTTTCTTAACACCTCAAATCTGAGGATATCTAACCATCAAAATCTCTTTAGATAGAAGGCAACAGGTCGCCTTGCCGGCTAATTTTTGAATGAACAATCCAATGTTCATTCTGGAATGAATCTGCAAATAAAGACCATGTTGAAGTGTGTGTGTGTTAGCAGAGGCCGCATATTCATGCATACATTTTTGGTGCCCATCGTGGGGCCAAGAAAATCAATTTCTCGGGCCTTTTCTACATTTTTAAATTAATTTTTGAGCTTTCTATCTGTACAATTCCATATAGATTTGAGAATCTTCACGCAAAATTGTTCATTTTTGCACAAAGATTCTCTCCGTATCGCGCAAAAAGGTTCCTGAGTGCATGAAACTTTGTGTGAAATCTATTTCTTCACGCAAGCCATAAAACTTCTTCAAGCAAGCTCAAAACAATTTTGCACAAATATGGCAGAGATTTTGCACAAAATCTTGTGACAACAGGTTCAATTTTAAGCGTTATTTTTCGATCTTCGGATTGTTTGATTTCACTAACGTGTTTGTTTTCATCTATTTCTTTGGATTTCTTGTAGCTTAACCATTGTTTGCAGGACGTTAGCTGAAGATTCCTTTTTAAAACCCACTCAAACATGGACTGACTATTTGCTTGCAAGACGCTTGTGAAAGATATGATTGTCAAAGACCATATTTCAAACTCATAAAACAATGTGTGTTTTCTTTTCCTACTTTCAAAACTAGTCTAATTAGGGGCTTGTGAACTTCATAGGGTGCAAGACGGAAGAATAGGGGAATATGCTCTTCACTTCTTGGAGGTCATGACCAAGAGTGAATCAAAAACCTAAATGCTTCTGAAAGACAATATTTCGAAGAAGGCAAGCACCTTGGTGGTTCTCCAAAGCTTGTTCTCTTCTATGATAAGACAATTATTTCCTTTAAGGGAATCAAAATCTTTAAGGAAGAATGAGTTTGGATTGATTAAGCCAAGTTGGTAATTAATTTGTCTTGCATGTTTGGGTGAGGAAATAAGGTAGAGGATTATGCTCTTTCCCCTTGAGGGAAATCAGAAACTCGAACCCTTAGATCTAAACTAGCAATCCATGTCTATCCTTTAGAGGGCCTGCTAGAGTGATCCAACCTTTGAGAATGACCCAAGTGAGCACACTCCTTTTGCCAGAGATTCCAACTCACTATAATAAAGATGCTTTATAGAGTGAAAGACTCCAAAGCCAGATTAATTTCTTCCCCTTAATTCTTGATATCACATATCAAGGGGAAGCTCTATCTATGCACTGGTCGGTGTCGGCCCCTGACTTGTTAAGCAAGTAGTGTGCACTTTTAGATGCTGGTGTGGGTTGCTAGTGTCAAATCTACTCATGAAGCCATTGAGGATTAATTCGAACGAAAGCCAAGAAAATCCCTTTAGATAGAAGGAAACAGGTCGCCTTGCTAGCTGATTTTTGGATGAACAATCCAATGTTCATTCCAGAATGAATCCGTAAATAAAGACCATGTTGAAGTGTGTGTGTTAGCAGAGGCTGCATATTCATGCATACATTTTTGGCACCCACCATGGGACTGAGAAAATCAATTTCTCAAGCCTTTTCTGCATTTTTAAATTAATTTTTGAGCTTTCTGTCCATATAGTTCTGTACAGATTCGAGAATCTTCACGCGAAGTTGTTCATTTTTGTGCGACGATCTAGAATCTTCACACAAAGATTCTCCCCATATCGCTTGAAAATTTTCTTGAGCATGTGAAACTTTGCATGAAACCTATTTCTTCACACGAGCCATAAAACTTCTTCGTGTGAGCTCAAAACAATTTTGTGCGAATATGATAGAGATTTCGTGTGAAATCTTGTGACAGCAGGTTCAATTTTAAGCATTATTTTTTGATCTTTAGATTGTTTGATTTCACTAATGTGTTTGTTTTGATTTGTTTCTTTGAATTTCTTATAGCTTAATCATTCTTTGTAGGACATTAGTCAAAGATTCCTTTTAAAAACTCGCTTAAACATGGACTAACAATTTTCTTGCAGGACGCTTGTCAAAGATATGATTGTCAAAGACCATATTTCAAACCCACAAAATAATGTGTGTTTTCTTTTCCTTCTTTCAAAACTAGTCTAATTAGGGGCTTGTGAACTTCCTAGGGTGCAAGATGGAAGAATAGGGGAATATGCCCTTCACTTCTTAGAGGTCATGACCAAGAGTGAATAAAAAACCTAGATGCTTCCAAAAGATGGCATTCCGAAGAAGGCAAGTAGCTTGGTGGTTCTCCAAAGTTTGTTCTCTTCTATGATAAGACAATGATTTTCTTTAAGGAAATCGAAATCTTTAAGGAAGAATGAGTTTGGATTGATTAAGCCAAGTCGATAATTAATTTGTCTTGCGTGTTTGGGAAAGGAAATAAGGTAGAGGATTATGCTCTTTCCCCTTGAAAGAAATCAAAAACTCGGACTCTTAGATCTAAACCACCAGTCCGTGTCTATCCTTTAGAGGGCCTACTAGAGTGATCCAACCTTTGGGAATGACCCAAGTGAGCACACTCCTTTTGTCAAAGATTCCAACTCATTATAATCAAGATGCTTTGTAGAGCAAAAGACTCCAAAGCTGGATTAATTTCTTCCCCTTAATTCTTGATATCACATATCAAGGGGAAGCTCTATCTATGTACTAGTCGGCACCGGCCCCTGGCTTGTTAAGCAAGTAGTGTGCACTTTCAAATGTTGGTGTGGACTACTGAACTCAACTCCACTCATAGAGCCACTAGGGATTAATTCAAATGGAAGCAAAGTAAAAACCTCTTAGTTAGAAGCCACCCGATTCAACTCCAAAAGGAGGCACAATCTTTGTTCAAGGAGGGGGAAGAATCTCTTCTGTAGAACTCACCATAGGCATGCTACTAGATGTTTGAAAGTGGTATACGTGCTCATCCCTTGCCACAAGGGTGCTCATTCAGTGTATACTATTGAGTCCTTTGAATATACCAAAAAACATGGGTGCCCTCTAAGGGGTGATACGGCTGTGTGAGGTACACGCATGTGCATAAGATGCGGGGCAAAGGTTTTTCCTTCTCTACCAATTTTTCTTTCTAAGGATAAAGCGTGTTTTTTATTGAGTCATCAACGAAGTCCAAACCATTTTACAACAAACAAAAGTCAAGACTCCCCTATCCTGTCGAGTTGCTTTGTCCTCAATAAGACTGTTTTCAACTACTGCTTGCTTCTGACTATCTTGTTAAACACTTTGCCTGAATTGAAGACTTGAAAACTTGGTCCAAATGTCTTACTTGGTCAACCTTTCTGCTTGTCTAATCAAATTTTTTTGATAAATCTGTCTACTCTATTCGAAAAGTCCAAAAATCTTGTCAAAATTAGTCGCTGTTCTAAAACTGGTCTGCCTTCTCGCGCAAAAACATTTTTAGTCTCACACAAAATCATTTGGTCCTCGCATGAAATCATTTTGTCCTTGTGTGAAATTAAAATCCTGTCATGAGTCTTCGTACAACCCTGTGAACTTTCTTGCACAAAATTAAATACTATCACTGACTTTTGCGTGGGCCGTAAAACTTCTTCATGTGGCCTATAAAACTTCTTCGTGCTGCCTGTAAAGGTTTTTCATATGAGACTTTGTGTCAGCATTACCAATTTGGGTCAATTTTAGCTATCTGCAGCTTGCACGCTGCCCTTTTCTGCATCCGTTTATCATTATCTATTTGCAAATAGTCCTAAAATAGTGACATTTTGCTTAGCCAAAGACTTGTGTCTTGTACTTTGACTGGTCTCATCTCTTAAGTTACCTTTTGTCTTTGTTTCTTAATGCTTGTCACACTTTGTGTTGTATTGGTCATAATCTCTAGCTATTGTAGCCTTTAAA
Organism: Cupressus sempervirens; assembly: GCA_028749045.1. NCBI lineage: Eukaryota > Viridiplantae > Streptophyta > Pinopsida > Cupressales > Cupressaceae > Cupressus > Cupressus sempervirens. The sequence continues at coordinate 198,151,606 of CM053793.1, read as the reverse complement.
TCAGACCATTTGTGCCTTAGTGTATAGCATTCTTGCTATTATCTTTTCCTTTTTAAGACTCAGTCTTAGTGTATTCCTTGTCCAGGTTCTAACTTCTTGTCTTTGTCTATGACTGTTGCAACTAGAAGCAGCAACGTGTTTTATCCCCATAACCTTAGACGTGGTCATGCTAGGGGTTGTAATAGTGGTAAAGGTCACTTACCTTTCATTACACAATTTGTATCTACTTCAACTAGTGATGCATCTTCACGATCCCCCTCACCTACCAAGTCACCTCAAAGTCAACAAAAATTTTCTATAAACTTGCAACAAACTAGGAATCTTTTTTACCAATAGGATACTGAGATAGATCCTATATTACCAAACACGATGTCTGATCCTTTTACCAGAGTACCTTTTGAAATACAATACACTAAAATTGAACACATTCCTATAATGACTAATCGTGAACCTTAACATGGTAGTCATAGACGACATCAAGACACACCTAAAAATGACAAAGAGAAAGAGAAAGACTATGACGATGACGAGGAACAAGAAGAGGTGGAAATACTCCCTGAACATATAGCCAAATGTTGAATAGACAAAAACTTCCAAAAGGTAATGGGAATCTTACTTAACGAAGCGAAAGAAAAATATTTTCTCAAATTTGCCCAAGAAGAAGAAAATTTACCTTCTCATTTCAATGTGGAAACCATTGTCACACTTGAAGAAGAAACTGAGACTTCCAAACTCCAAAAACAATTGAAAATTATGCAAGACCAATTGGCTCAAATGATGCATGAGAAAGAGAAACCAACAAAGACATACACATTGGATGCTCTTTGTCTATTTCCATTTGACAAAAGCATAAACATGCCACTTTTCCCACGAGGCATAGAACTACCCATATATGACAAGTACTTTGGTACTACTAATCCCCAAGATCACTTGTGATAATTTGGTGCTTTGTCTATGGAGTTTATACATGATTAAACCTACCTCATGTGTTTATTCCCTAGAAGCCTAGGTGGTCAAGCTTTGGAGTGGTTCTCACATTTACCACCTGGTATCAAGACATTTGATGAAATTGCCAATCTCTTTGTTCAACAATATTCTCATAACATTCAACATCCTGTCAATATTCAAGATCTATGCAACCTTAAACAGAAGGTTGGTGAACCTTTTCTCACTTTCCTCAAAGGTGGAGACAACTATACACTAAGTATTCCTATAAAATGTCAAAAACAGAGAAGCTTGACATTTTCACTGATAACCTCTTACCTGATTTTGAGTATAAAGTCCAACTACAAGGTCCACGTACCTTTAAAGACATGATTACACAGGCTATCCATATTGAAGAATTTATGGTCAAGAAAGGTGAACTCACTCTTCAGAGAGACACAAAAAAAAATTCCACTTCCAATAGGGATAAAACCAAACATGTTAACAAGAATCGAGAAATTGTACATGATGGAGTTGTTGACAATGTCACACCCAAACTTACTAAAGGTACATTTAATGTCACACATGGTCTCAAAGTGGCCAAAAATGCTGAGAAACCTCCTCTTGACAATAAGACGTCTGGAAACAAACTGAGAAACTCTTGGACAACACGTCCCAAGAAAGAGTATACACCCTTGGGAGAAACTTTGGATGTAGTTTACAAAACATTGCTACAACATAAACTTATTTCACCAATGGATAACCCTCATGCCTATGATCCACAACCACATCCACCATGGTGGAATGAGACCTCATTCTGTGAGTATCACCAAAATAAGGGATGCAAAACTAGCAACTGTATAAACTTGCACCATAAAGTACAAGACATGATTGATGCTGGTGATCTTATGGTAGATGGGCATAACAAAAACTCAGATCACAAAGCATTCAAAGAACCTTTCCCAGCTTATGAAAAAGGAGAGACTTCAAAACCAGAACCTTACAACAAGGTCAACTATACATATTCCAATGATGACAATGTCATTCACATGGTTGAACTTGTGGATTCTGAATACTACGACGTTATTACCATTAAGGGAAAGCAAGACAATGACAAACCCAAGACACCATTTGTCTTGAGGGGCCCTACTTCTAATGAAATGGGTAAATACACCTTCACAACACTATGCTAATGTTGTTACTCGCTCACATGCCAAGTTGGTGCTCAACGGTCATGCGCCTCCTACTTTAGATCTTGAACAACACAATGATAAAAGCCTTACTGGTCCATCTAGCAAAGGTGCAAAACCCACAACAAACTTGACCACAACTAGTTATAGTGTTCTCGATCAACTAAAATGAACTAATGCTCAAATTTCCATCTTTGAGCTACTTAAAATCTCGCCTGCTCAAAGGCAGATTTTGGATAAAGACCTTGCTAAGGAAAATGCTCCCCAAGATCTTGATCTTAAGTGATTTCAATCCATGGTAGGTCACCTTACCTCACCATATCTTATGACTTTTTCTGAAGAAGATGACAACTCACTGAGTCACCCACACAATCAACCTCTACACATCGAGGTTATGATCCATCAAACACATGTTCATTGAGTACTCAGTGATAATGGTGCTGGCCTAAGCATTGTCTCTTGAATTATTCTGAGGACTCTGTTGATCCTCGATGAAAGATCACTATCAAAGCATATGATGAAGTGGAACGTAAATCTCTAGGTCTTGTGGTTTTACCAATTCGCGTTGGTCCTGTCGAAAGGGATGTCACCTGTTAGGTGCTTAACACTCCCTTGGCCTACAACATTTTGTTAGGACAGCCATGGATACATGAGATGTGCACTGTACCATCCACATACCACCAATGCATCAAGTTCCCGTTTCATGACTCTGAAGTTACTATTCCTACCACTACTAGCTACACCTGAAATATGCTCAAAGCTACTGAAACTTTCATCCTTGCTAACTGTGAGTCCACTGATTATCATGACAATAAGCTGAAACAAATTGAATAGTCATTCAAACTAAAAGAAACTGGTATGGGAGAGTACCACATTGAACTAGTGCTATCATTAATGTCTCTCCCAAAGTCTCCTTGACATTATGGGAGACCCTTAGAAGTAAAGAAGTCGATTGTGCTGACACCTTAGACCAAGTTTAATGGCTCTTTTGTCAAGGCTACAGTTTCCTTAGAAGATGAAAGTGAAAATAGAGCCATTGTTGCATGGCTTTATAGAGAAGAGGCTCCTATGGACCTAACAGAACAAGCTCGAGAAATAACTCCTAAGAAATATGGACCTGGTCTTAGGCTTATGAAGCATTTTGGTTACAAGGGAACTGGCCCTATTGGGTGTAATAACAATGGCCTAATTGATCCTATCAAAGCAAGAGCTTGAAGCAACCATGATACAACTGGCCTAGGGTTTAAGAAGGTCCCTTTCCATTTGGGATCAAATAAATTCATTCCCAAACCTGAGAGTTCATCTAAAACTGAGTCACAAGCTGAGTCAGATACTCAAGAGGAAGAATCTGATGATGAGGATTCCTATCCTTATCCTATCCCTTATGATCTTGCTAAATTATTTGCTGAGCCAGATGACTTTATGCCACGTGTTAGCACTATGGATGATACTAGTGATTCTTCTAAGGAAAATCCTGAGCAATTTGAATATCATTTAGAAAAGGGAGAATCTAGTCAATCATGTCATGTTGAATATTTGTGTAAGAACCCAGAGGATGAAGGTGACTATATCCCTAACACTATCGGGGAGTTCTATAATCTCTTGCCATGTAGCACTGATTCTAAGGAATATGAGTTTGACTCTCTTTCAAAAGTGACTACTGATAAAGACATTGACCAAGTACATGTCTATGAAAACCAAATTGAAGTGGGTGAAACATCTAGGGTTAGGTCACATGGGTCGGATTCAACTAGTGTCCTAGAGTCATCAATTACTAATGTTCATACTCCAAGGTGTTTGAACACACCTGTGGATGAGGTCATCATAGGTCTCAAATTACTGGTCCAAGCACTTAATGACTATACTGTGAACATAATCGAACCAACCACTACTCTCTCACTCACACATCTCGAGCTTATAGACTGGAACCGTAATACATCTAGTGAAGTCCCCATGTTCTACAATGACTACGCTCTCACCTGTTACCTAAATGCTATTAAACTTGTAACGTCTTCCACCAATGAGCAGAGCATCAACATGACTAAGGCTAACATCAAATATCTCAGTCACACAATTAAAAGGAAAAAATACAAAAGGTACGATGGTGAAAACCACATTGTGGTAGTGTCAAAACCAAAAAAAAGTAAAAATAAAAGATGCATCCAAGGGTGAAAACCTCTCTGAGGCGCCCGCAGATGAGATATTCGATGTACTTCCCAGTCACTTTTAGGAGAGATCATCAGTGTTGATAGAGACAACACAGATAATTAACCTAAGCACAAAAGAACATCCTCATATGATACATCTAGCACTGTCACTGTCACCTAAAGAGAAGGAACAATTCATTTCCTTTTTGAAGGAAAAGAAAATAAATTTTGCCTAGACATACTCTAACATTGGATCCTGATCTTATCATGCATCATTTTTCCATAGCACCAGGCATCAAACCAGTTAAATAGAAGCTTAGAAAAATGCACCCTCATGTTGCAATACTTTTCAAAGTAGAATTGGAGAAACTCCTAAAGGTTGGTTTCATCCGTGCAATTGATTATGCTGAATGGATATCTAATATTATTTTAGTTTCCAAGCACGATAAATCTATTAGGGTTTGTACAAACTTTCATGATCTTAACTTGGCATATCCTAAAGATGACTTTCCACTCCCTAATATTGATATGATCATGGACATGATAACTGGCTATGATATGTACTCACTTATGGATGGTTTTTTTGGATACAATTAGATAAAAATTGTGCCAGAAGATTAGCAGAAAATGGCTTTCACATGTACATGGGTAACCTTTTGTTGGAATGTGATGCCATTTGGTTTGAAGAATGTTGGTGCTACGTATCAGATAGTTGTTACTACAATTTTCCATGACATGATGCATAGAACCATGGAGGACTACGTTGATGATACCTTGGTCAAAAGTGCTAAACACAATACTCATCTACAAGATTTGGGTCTCATCTTAGATTGTATGGAAAAGTTTAGTCTTTGACTCAATCCTAAGAAATGCACATTTGGTGTCACATCAGGGAAGTTGCTGGGATACATTGTTTCTGCAAAAGGAATTGAAGTAGATCTAGAGAAAGTACAAGAAATAATGGACATGCCACCACCTTAGAACATCAGTCAGATCAGAGGGCTATAGGGAAGGCTTCAATATATTTGCAAGTTTATTTCACAATTGGTAGATAGATCACAACCCTTCATAAAGACCTTACATAAGGGCGTGAAATTAAATTGGAGCCAAGATTGTGAGCAAAGCTTAACACAAATCAAACAATATCTTGTCAATCCACCCATCTTGATGCCTCTTATTCATGGGAAGCCTTTGCTTTTATACATTTCAGCCACTGAAACATCTCTGGGCATCTTATTGGCTTAGGAAGATAATGACAACAAAGAAAGGGCTATTTGCTACTTGAGCCGAACATTGGTCTCTTATGAGAAGAACTATAGCATTATTGAGAAAGCTTGTTTGACAGTTGTCTTTGCTTCCCAGAAGTTGAGACACTACATGCTTGCCCACACTACATGACTCATGGCTAAAATAGACCCACTAAAGTACTTGCTCAGTAAGGCAGCTCTCATAGGAAGATTGGCTAAATGGGTTATGATACTCAGTGAGTTTGACATCCAATATGTTGAACACAAGGCTATTAAGGGACAAGCAATTGCAAACCAGCTGGTTGAGGTACCCATACAGAGTCTTCTACCAATGAACATTGATTTCCTAGATGAGTCAATTCTAACACTCATGCACCACACATGGATTATGTTCTTCGATGGGTCCTTCACACAACAAGGATCAGGTGCTGGATTACTCTTCATTACACCATAGAGATACTCATTACACAAAGCGTACAAGATTCTATTTCCTTATACAAACAACATTGTTGAATATGAGGCTTTGATCAATGGCATGAAAATTGCAACTGAATGGAGAGTGGATCAGTTAGATATCTTTGGTGACTCTCAGCTTGTTGTCAACCAGGTTAATGATGTGTACCAAACAAAGGATGAGAAACTAATTCTTACAAGCACATGGTTGATGACTTAAAGAAGTACTTTGCACACATCACTTTTCAACAAGTTCCACGAGCAGATAATAAGGCAACTGATGCCATGGCCACTCTGGCCTCTCTACTACAAATGCTTGAAAATGATCTTCGACATGAGTTCTTAGTGGAACCATTACACTACCTAGTCTATGACACCCTTGATTCTAAGATGATTTTTTCCATTATAGGACAAGAATCATCTCACTACCATCACATTTATTCCTACCTTCATAATCAAACCATTCCAGAAGGTCTAACCTAGAATGAGAAATGTTATCTAATCCGTAATGCTTCACATTATGTGATTATTGCTGATGATCTATATAGGAGAGGTCTCGACAAAACACTCCTTAGGTGTTTAGAACTCGAAGAGTCCAAATGTGCACTAATTGACGTTCATGAGGGCATTTGCAGATCTCATTCTAATGGCCTAACACTAGCTCACAAACTCCTTCGTGCTGGTTACTACTGGCCCAAAATGGAGCAAGAAGCTATCAAGTATGCTAGGTCCTGTAAATAGTGTCAGTTACATGGGAATCTCATCCATGCTCCAGCCAAAGAGTTGATTCCCTCTACTATAACATGGCCATTTCAATAATGGGCCTTTGACTTGGTGGGATAGATCCACCCAACCTCCTCTAATGGACATAAGTTCATTATCATGGCTATAGATTATTTCACGAAATGGGTAGAGACAATACCTCTCACAGTTGCTAATGGAAAAATTGTAGCACTTTTCATCACAAACTACATCATCTATAGATATGGTGTATCATCCTCAATCATTACTGACAATGGAGGACAATTCAAGAATAAATACCTCAAGGAACTATGCAAGAAATTCAAGATTATACAACATTGGTCTTCCATTTATTACCCCTAGGGTAATGGCCAAGCTGAGGAATCCAATAAGGTGATCCTCAAAATTCTTCATTGCATAGTCTATAAGTCAGGGAGAGACTAGCATCTCCAGATCAACCCAACCTTGTGGGCATATAGAACAAGTATCAGAACTCCTATGAGCACAACTCCCTTTGCTTTGGTGTATGGAACGGATGTTGTGCTTCCAATAGAGGTTGAGATTCTACCTTGAAAATCTCTATGAAGGTCCTTATCACTGATGATGACTATAAGATAGCTCAGCTTCAAGAGCTTGTATTACTGGATGAAAGATGACAAGTGGCATGTGATCATCTATGAGCATATCAACAAAGAATGGCCCAAAGCTACAATTGGAAGTTCAAGCCACGTAACTTCCAACCGGGTGATCTCGTCCTGAGAGAGAACCCCAAGAATCAACAATAGTGAGTACACAAGGGAAAGTTTGAACCAAACTGGCTTGGTCCGTACATCATCACTGAGTATATGGATCTGGCGTCTATCAACTTTCCACAACCAAAGGAGAAGTGCTTAAAGAACTTGTCAACACTCTCCACCTGAAGCGATTTTACAGTTGATCTGATATTAGTAAGCTCTTTGTACATATCTATATATCTCTGAGAAAATCTGAAAATCAGAAAAAGTCCTGAAGAACAATTGTTACTCTAGTGAAAACCTAGCAATAGGCACCTTGGTAACACCAAAAAAAGTATAAAAAAAAGAAAAATACAAAAAAATTGAAAAACAAGAAAAGTGCCATTGGTGAAAACCTAGAAACAGGCACCATGGTAGCAAAAAAAAAAAAAGGAAGATCCTTCCAAGAAGGTGAAAACCTAGTAAACAGGCGCCTCTTATTCCCAATGCTCCATCTTGCAGTGCATCTTCTAGCTTTCTATACAGTCGCTTTCATGCTTTTGCTTTCCTGCTTTTCCTACTTTTCACTCATGTATCCATGGATTGAGTCTTATTACAACTCAAGGGCATTCCCCCTTTAATGTCACTCTTTTCGAGATTCTCCTCATAGAATCTCCTTCATGACAATCACTAGTGGTCCTCACTACGTCTGCCTACTATTGCTAGTGTCACTCTTTTCAAGATTCTTCTCATAGAATCTCCTTTGTGATAGTCACCAGTGGTCCTCATTGCATCTGCCTACTATCGCCAGTGTCACTCTTTCAAGATTCTCCTCATAGAATCTCTTTTGCAACAGTCACCAGTTCTGTCAACTGTGTCTACCTACTATTTCTCAGGTCATGTCTCCAGATTCCTTTATGGAAGATCTCTCTTGCGTCAGTCACTAGTCGTCCTAGCTGTGTCTATCTACTATTGCTCAGTCCTTCTTAAGTTCTTCATTGTGAAGATTCCTCTTTGACCTCAGTCACCAATCATTTTGACTGTGTCTGCCTACTGTTGTCACCCTACTAAAGAGATTTCTTTCAAACATGTTCTAGACACTGACACTTGGCTTCAATCACAAAACATTGAACTCAAAAATGATATACTTGTTTGGGTATGCTGATCATTGTCTTTGTTTGCCTTGTTTTTCTTTATCATATCCCCTTGAGGAACTTGATGATGTCATCTTTGACTAGAGAAGCAATAACTAGGGGCATGATCTTTTCTTTGCTTTCTATCTATGGTTTAGTTCCAACAAGTTGATACATTCCCATAAAAGGGGTGTTCACTATAAGAGCCTCCATCTCCTATTGGATGGCTGGGTGTATCTCGACTCCTTTTGTATGAATTTATCAATAACATTGGTTCTTCTCCTTATTTTTTGGAGTGAACTCTTCATGCTACACTAAATACTAATACTCATCCTACTAAGTGAACGTACATGTCATTGCGAGTATACCTAGCATACTTCTGTCTCAGGTTATGAATGCAAGGGTCATTGCAGACAGAATAAATACTAAATACTAAGCATAAGATGGATCTCCCATGTGTTTGGTGTGTCTATCATGCAAGCAACATTCAGGTCATCCTAGCATTTATGCTTTTATGCTTATGTTAACTTGCTACAATAAAAGGGACAAATGTTCTGGTCATTCTGGCTTCTTGTGCCTCGAATGCTTACATTTAATCCTGACAAACCAATAATGTATGTTATATTCATATTTTCATGATTGCAATGTCAATGGAAATTGTATGACCTACAACATTTGTTCTATATCCAGTGATGATTAAAATGTCGAGGCTTGGTAACTAGACCTAGGGTTGCATTTTAACATAGTCTTGCATTACATAATTCACTTGCATATGCACGCAATTTAGTTATGATTCTATTTCTCCCCTATCTAATGAAGGATTGGGGGCATCTTCAAACATGTCAGGTTTCTTCACGACTGCACAAGCATTTGGTTCATCGATTTGCACTCCTCAATGAAATCCCTATCACTATCAAGAAAAAACATGCAACACTACATGAGATGTCAGTCCATTTCTATGTGCATTGCATCCATATACTCATAACATCTACTCTACATGCTCATAATCACATCGCATCACATCACATCACATCAAAATACATATGCATTCATATCAAAGTACAACATGTATCTCATCATTATCATATTGATATCTCATGTACATCAAAGTAAAGAAAAATAAACAATGACATGTACACAGGAATACTCAGCTCAAGATCTCGTGTGTGTGTGTATATATATATATATATATATATATATATATATATCAAGATCTTATATATATAAGGATCTCGTATATATATATATATATATATATATCAAAAGAATGGGTGCTACTTGAGTGTAATCGATCAAAAATGATACATGTGGTGCTAGCACAGTAGTTGATACATAGCCAAAAATCAAAATTAGAGTCATGGCACAAAGCATCTAACTATGTCCCACACCCTTGCCTCTAGGAGGAGCAGGAGCAGCAAGTGGCAGCGACAGTGGAATATCTAGTCTAACAGGAGATCGTGCACCTCCAAATTCTCAGGCATACTGAGAAAAGTGCCAAACTTGAAGTGTCTCATCAAGTACTGCACTCGTATATGTAGCATAATAGTACGCTGCCCAAGCTGACTAGAAGTAGACCTCATCTTGTGCCAACTCTAATCTATACTCTATAGTCTCTATGTGCTCTCTCCATCGATCTATCTCTCACTGTCTCTCTACCAGCTACACATCCCAAACTGCCACTGAAATCTATAGGTCTCGCAACTTTCGAGAGGCCTGACATATCTTCTCTCGATACCGTCGTACAATGTCCTGCACCCCACCTACTAGCTGATCCAGCATATCCTCATCTAGCATCTCTAGTGCCTACCACTGTGGCTATGCCTACTACTACTAGGGCACCTACCTTTGTCCCTGCCCTGCCATCCCCAATGGATCTGTAAAACATGGGAACAGATGGCTAATAAAAAATGCCTGATATGTAGGCATCATCCCTGCATCTGCTAGCTTTGGCAGGTAGTCCCACTAAACTATAGCTAGGCTGTGAATATCTATCATAGACCACCTAGGATCCATTCATGTTGGCCATCCCTACTCAATGTCGCTCTATAACTTGGCATAGGCACAGTACTCAGTAGAAATGTCCAATGGTCAGCCATACTGCTACCACACTCATGATATCACAAACCTCTCTATCACTGATGTGGTCCTGCCTGCTAGAGGTCATGAACTGAACATCCATGGTAGCTCTCTGGGGGCATCATCCCAATCCTCTATCTCTTGCCAAGGTCACCATACAATGGGGACCAGGTCATCAAGATGTGTCTGCCAATGCTCAGTCTTACCCAGGCGGACCTGGATAATGTGCCCTCGATATCTACATATATACCGCTCCATGGGCTCTCTGGCATCCTCAAAAATTGGCCTGCATATGAGAAGATGCTCTTAGGCCCAAATATTCAACACATATACTCTAGCTACCATGGTCTTCTTCTCGTGGAAGACGACCTCGTGCATCTCATGGAAAAGATGGGCCAACATGCATTGACCCCACCCAAAAATCTTAGGTGCCTCCAGCATCCTGTAAAGCATGACTCCCCGCCTGCACTCCAAACCATGCTATCCTCTATTAGGACATAAGAAACAACTCAAAAAGATAGCTAGCACAGATGCCAACCTTTCTATCGGTCCATAAGTGTGCATCAACTCATCCCAGATGATGGCCCTACCCCTCGGTAACTCTCTCCCAAACACAATAGATAGTGCCTCTATCCTTGCTTGAGGCACTATATCATAGATGACCCAGGTGCCATGAAAGGGGATCTGATCATCATCTCACCCATCAGCAAATGAAATGTGTTCATCTTCAAATGCAAACGCTCTACCAATGTAGTGAGAAGGCTGTGATTCACCATCACAATTGGAATCTGGCATAGTGAAGACAAACCCAATCGTGCAATGTGTGCCCAATCAGTGTTATCAAGACTCTGCAATAACTCCCCATATGGAGGGTAGTGCGATTTGAATGCGACATCACCAAACACCTCCTGCACACACACCAAGAAGCGACACATGAAACAATTAGTATCAAGTCAAAATGATGCATCAAAATGAATTAAAATGTAATTTTTCAGCATGAAAATAAAAATTTTAAACATGAATGTCACGAGATTTCGTGAAAAATTCATGAAATCTTGCGTGAAGTCCTTATAGTATCACGTGAAAACATTCTTTCTTTGCACGAAGAATCACGTCATCACACAAAAAAAAAGGTGTTTGTGTGAGAGAAGATCTGTTTGCGTGAGAAACGAATCGACTTGCGTGAAGAATCTCATTCTTCGCTCAAAATCTAATAACTCTCATGTGAAGATCCTCCAACCGTATGTGAAGAAATAGCACACCCTGTTTCTTTGCACAAAAAGAGATAGGTCTCAAGCGAAGACCAATTGAACAATCCTAAAACATGCTAAAAATGCAATAAATGACCTCGTAAAGCATGAAAATGAAAGTACAAAGATGGGAAATCGATGACTCACCAGTGGTCCTAGTCTACTGGCCGGCTATGTCATTTGGAGTGCTCAAAACAATGGTATCTCACGTTCACTACCATATCTTTTTGAGAGCTCTAAATCACTAGAAGATAAAAGTACAAATGAGTTTGAAAATGACACCTTAGACCCTTATATAATTGTTGACCAAAATTTTTAAAGTGCTCGGATTTGCACAAAAATCACACCCCTAGCTAATTTGACCATTCTAAATCCATTTTTTAGATTGAATTCAAAATATGACACACCTAAGTGCCTCAAAAATATGTTTTAAAGTTTTGGATACCAACACAATCACATGCTTGTGTAGTTCGAATTTATCTGATATCTTGGGATTCCTAAAATCCTTTCAATTCTAAATTCTTTATATTTTCAAAAATCATTTTGAAAATCTTCAACTCAAGTCAACTTTTCTTAATTCTAGTCAACTACTTGTCAAACTTTCTTAAATTAAATATCTCTCCAAAATCTCTCTTCAATTCAAAAAAGGGAAATTCCCAGTTCACTGCTGGTCAAATTAGAAATGACCCAGATCACTTGCTTTTACACTAAAGTCTATCTGAGCTGACTAACTCTTACACTCATATCTGAGTTAGTTAACTCCTTTTAATTTGGGAATCTTCCTTTATGACTGAGCTTCACCTTTAATCTTGACTGTTGATTGAAATCGATCTCAACCGTTGATGGATTCTAGGAAAATCTATTTAAGAGACCCTCATCTCTTCATTTTGGGAGGATGAATTGGAATTTGCATCAAATTGCTGCCGAATGATATACTCATTTAAGCTTATTACATTCTCATAGATTTTTCATTGTTAGCTTAATTCTCATTTAGATTTAATCTTGCATACATTTAGATTAATTTACTTTATATGCTCTTAGATTAGAATGCATCTTTCATTCTAGACTACTTTGCACAATCATATAGATTAATTTCATTTCTTAAATCTTTCATTCTTAGAGGGTCTGGTTGCTTAACACCTCAAATCTAAGGATATCTAACAAGAAAAATCCCTTTAGATAGAAGGCAATAGGTCACCTTGCTAGCTGATTTTTGAATGAACAATCCAATGTTCATTCTGGAATGAATCTGCAAATAAAGACTGTGTTGAAGTGTGTGTGTGTTAGCAGAGGCCACATATTCATGCATACAATTACTAGCTTTTGTTGCCCAGTCATTACTACCAACACTCGGTCCTCTAGGAACTATGTCAAAACAAACTTGATTCTTCTTTACTTCCTTTACAAATTGTTTCTCATTAATCATACAAACTTTATTGCAGTACAACTGATCTCATCTAGACTTTCAATCAAAGGCAATAATATTTGCTTCTTCCCATTTACCCAAAGATTATATTTGCTTCAATCTTCCATCATGCACAAAATATCTATCATATTTCTAAGGTCTACCCAAAAAAATATGACAACAATCCATAGGCATAATATCACACAAAACTTAATCAAAGTAATGTCCAATTTTGAACTTCACAAGGCATTGCTCACTTACCAATATCTTATGATCATCTTTGATCCATGAAACATGATAAGGTTGGGATGTTTCAGCCTCTACAATTGCAACTTGGTAACCAGCTCTTCTGATGCTAGATTTGTAGAACTTCCACTATCAATGATCACTTTGCAGCATTTTCCAGTCATCTTACATCTTGTCTTGAAAAGACTTCTCCTTAAAATAGGTTCCTCATCACTTCCCTTATTACATAAGGTTCTTCTCACCATCATATTTTCTCTAGCCTCAGGTTTACTTGGTGAACCCTCATCATCTCCTTGAATCATAGCATTTCTATTATTATTCCCACTTTCAAAAGATCTACATTCAAAGATCTATGTCTTTCTTTACCACATCTGAAACAATTACCATGAAATCCACCTCTAGAATAGGAATTACCTCTTCCTCAGTAAGAATTAGTGTCTCCTCAATAAGAATTACCACTTTTCCATTAAGTCTTCCCTTTATTATCATTCTTCCATTTAGATTTGCCTTTATCCTACATAGAACTATCAGATCTGCCACTTTCTCTATAAGATCTACCTCTGCCACTCTGGAATCTACCACCTCTACCTCTTTGTCTTTGTTCATGCTTCTTTATCAAGATCTCCTTAGCTTTCAAGGCATATGATATGCTTCTTCTACACTTTCCAACTTCACAAAACTTATTTCATCTTGAATTCTAGATCTCAATCCATTAAAGTACCTTGTAATTTTCTCAACATCATCATCCACATGTGTAGATTTGATGTCCAATTTGTAGAATTCCTTGGTATATTCTTTCACAGTCATGTCTTTTTGTTTCAAATTTTGCATCTTTCTCAATAGGCTAACTTGGTAATCAATAAGGAGGAATTTGTTCTTTACCTTGTTCACCATCTTTGGCCAAGTTTTGATCTTCTCGTTTCCTCTCCTTTGTCTATCAGTTTACAAGTGGTCCCACCATAGTGATGCATGACCTTTCAACCTAGTGACTACAATCTTCACCTTTCTGTTATCAAGAGTGTTTTCATACTCAAAGAACTTCTCCATATCAGAGATCCAATCCAACACAACATTAGTATCCAATTTTCCATCATAAGGAAAAATTTCTATAGCAGGCTTCAAATTTTCCCAAGACAACACTCTTAACAATCTTTCCTCATCTCAATTGTCTTTAGGTTCTGGATTATGGTTTGGTGCTACTACTTCATCATGACTTACATCATCAAGATGTGCTCCCCTCCTCTAGGCTATCTCTACAACAACTGATCTGGTTGCAATTTGTCTCAACTAATCCAATATAGCTTCATCAGTATTCCTTCTATCACGAACCATCTTTACAAATCAGGTTCCTACAAGTTTATAACCCTCTACAAGTTATAGGTCAAATCTATAGGTCTTCTACCCTACAACCAAATCCAAATCATGGTTCTAGATGATCCAATCTCTACAAGGATGAATCTCAAGCTCTGATACCAACTGACACAAACAAAGGGTGAATAATTAGGGCCAAAGGCTCACCTAGCTATTCAAACCACCCTGTAAGAGTTAACACAAGGAACAACAACCAAAGGAGGAAGAAGAATGAAATACTTTTATTGATTCATCAAAATATCTTCATACATGCCTAGTTGTAAGGTCCTCTGGGTTATAGCCAGATACAAAATACAACTCAAGGAATTTTTTTGAGGACATGGCATAAAGGAAGGATATTTTACTTGTTTGAAAATGTATTAAGCATGTGGATTATACAAATAAGAGTAGATTATTTGGTAAATGTAAGTGATCTAATGGATTATTGGATGTGAAGTAGGAGATCTAGTATTGAGATTAGAAGAAGAAGAGCAGTTTGGTTGATAGGACAGAGGGAGAGGAAGTAAAAGTATAGTTCATTTCTACTATTCTACAAGGAATAATATAGAGATCAATTGGACAACAAGTTCAATGATCTTGCCCCTGAAGCTATTTGGCTAGTGGGTCCATCTGCCTTCTACAACTCTTAACAGGGTTGAGATCTCCTAACAGGGATTCAAAGTCTCCTAATAGGGGTTGATATGTACTTAATGTATTTATTGACTCCTAATAAGGTCTATCCTCTAACAAGGAACATTCATATTAGTACATTATTTTGTAGGTACCATCCTCACCAAGGTTTTCCCTTTGATCAAGGGTTTCCATAGTTAACATATTTGGTTTTATTCTATATGGGTATCTTATTATGGCTTATGATTATATTACTCATATTGCTAAGGATTAATAAGGTTGATATTTTTCATTATAGTTGGATAACTGATTCACCCCCCTAGTTATATTGGTGGACTTTACTTCCTAATAGGGATAGTTATTAAAAATACAAAACAATGCATATATGTATGTAGAATAGAATAGATATTCCAACCACTTGTGACCCAATTGTAATTTTCTTTTTAATATTAATAAAAATACTCTGTTTATGTCCCAAAATCTAGGAATTGATCATCAATATTTCTATCTATGAATTGTCCTCCTTGGTTAACATTGTTGTTGATAGATTGAAATCGGGGCAAACCCCCACATACACAAAACTCATATGCTTGTGTTTTTTTTGTTTAGTTGGTTTTTATCTTTTGAAGTTAAATATAATTAACTAATTTTTTATAACTTCAAGTTATCTATCCAATGATTGATAATAGCATGCCCATCTCTAGCCACTTTGACATTTGTAGTTAATCTTGAAATTGACTCTATTCAACCAACATAAAAGGAATGGTCTTCTTTTATTTCTAAAAATAAGTTCATTTTTGTGGAAGGTGATATTCTATTTTTTATTCATCTATATACATCATATTACACTTCATACTTAACAAATTTCATACATATTTAAAGAATTC
This sequence comes from Cupressus sempervirens, assembly GCA_028749045.1. Lineage (NCBI taxonomy): Eukaryota > Viridiplantae > Streptophyta > Pinopsida > Cupressales > Cupressaceae > Cupressus > Cupressus sempervirens. Next base: position 198,135,214 of record CM053793.1, on the reverse strand, counting down.
AAGCATTTCATTTCTCCTTGAGAATGTACTTTCCATATCAAGAGTATCAGCCTAAAGTCTACGTCAACAAGCCTCAATCCATTTTAGGAGTTGAGATAAAGGTACATCTACCTAGGTCCACAAAGCTTAAAGTTTGGAGATTGAATTAATAAGTTCCCGCCTTTGAAGTTGGCCAAGATTATGATGTGATTCCAAGGATCAAGTAGAAAAAGCTCATAGGAATTCAACCAAAAATTTTGAGAACCAAAAAGTTAGGTAACTGATAATGGAGAAATATGAAAAATAATAGAGGTATTTCCCCAAGTGATCCCAACCATCAAGGGATTGAAGGACCTAGTCATTCTATCCATTTGGTAGAATTTTACCCCTTCAATAATTTGTGTTGGTTACATGATACAAAGTCAAATTTAGAGGCCACTTATGCCACCCTAGAGACAATAATTTAAATCTCGCATTCATATCTACAAGTGTGGTCTAAACAAACATCTCTGGAGGCTTTGCTGGAACCCCCAATTATTCTTTCATGTGTGAGTCTATCTTTTATAGACAGGATAAATAAGATGATCAAGAGCTCATTCTCTAGGGTTTCTTTCATGACTTCATCTCTACATATGGGGTTGATTCTTTTGCTAGTTTTCTACTTCCTTATAATACAATGAATCAATTCAACTCACAATATTGGTTCCACCCAAAAACATGTTTTTTCCTCTAGAATATCACACTAACATAAATCCTCCTCCTCCCAAGGGACTAACACTATTGTCTCATGATTATATGATGAAAGGCTTTGGGTCCTCTAGAGTAAATCTTGATATCAGAAGGGTAATAGAAAGTATCAATGCCACCATGTCCCTGATGGATATATTATTGATATTCCTAGAGAAACAAAAGGCCCTCATACAATAGCTTAACCCCAATAGAATTTTCCCTACCACCTCAAAGAGCATGATTTTGAATGATGCCAATGCAGCCACATTTCAAGATACTAAGGATCCTCCCTTCTTAATCAACCTAAGTATCTATGGTAAAAAATTGCACAGTTTCCTATTTGACTCTAGAGCTTTTGGCAACGTCACGCTCATATCCATATGTAAGAATCTTAGATTGGTCCCCATTCCATAAAAATGCATAGTAATGTAGATTAATAAAATTACTATCAAAATGGTGGGTGAGCTCAAAAATGATCAAATTGAGCTCATCCAAGCACCTCAAGTGCCTAGTGTGATTGACATCCAAGTGGTATACATTCCTAAAACTTATGGGATGTTTTTAAGTTAGAATTGGTCAAAGTCCCTTAATGGTTATATTTCTACAAACATTTCCCACTTATGACTTCCATAGAGAGTGAAATAAAACTAGATCAAAGTTGACAATGAGCCCCAAATGAAATTGGCTCTCACTATTTATGAATAAGTGCAGTAGTCTATGCTCAACTAGAACCTAGCCTCTATCAGGTCATGGAGACCTTTTCCTTGGATTTCATTCTAGGAGGGATGAACTCCTTGAGGAGGACTCAACCATCACATAGAGGATTCAACCATTAAGGGACCCATCATGGTGTTGTCTCTAAAGGTAAATCTGAGCCCCATATCCCCCACCTTAGAGGATAGGTTGAAATCTCCTCCACCCCATTAAGTTCTACCCTCTATCCCACTCCTAAAGCCTTTACCCATAGACACTAGCCTATGGACCCTAAAATTTGTTGGATCTTAGAAAAAAGCTAGATTTGGTGTGGAGGTAAAATTAATTAACCTAAGAGGAGCATATTTCATAGCTTCCTATCAACTACAATTTGAATTCACAAAAAACATAGATGAGTATAAGGATTTAATCTTAGGCCTTCTATTTTCTCTACAAAAGGGAATCTTCCACATTTGGGAGATGGAATATTTGGGACTCATCATCAAACAAGTTCAAAGTTAGTATATGTGCCATGATAAATCACTAGTGGCCTATTGTAACTTATTTTGGGGTTTAATTGAGGACTTTGATGCTTTTGGAATCAAGATCATCTCACAAAAACACAATTATGTCTCATACACCCTCATTGTGTCTACCAATTCTCTTTAACTAATGGTAAGTTCTCACCTTGTATGCTTTTTAATAGAGAAGATAGAAACTCATCTATCCTAGATAATATTAAACACATCTAGGTCTTTTAGGATAACCAACATATTCTTTTCTTCTTCTCCAATAGTGATGTATTTAAAGATTAGATCATAGAAGAGGAAGAACATGATGACACATGAGAGGAAAATGATCAAGGAGAGATCCTTGATCTTCCTATGAATACCATCCCAAAGGGTATGACATCCCTTCAATGTATCTTTTACTTAGACCCCTGGGTCAAAGATATACTTCCTCCCTCCTTAGAGGGAGGGAAATATGGAAAGGTCAACCATGGGACATATACCAAGAAGAAAAACTTGGTGATAGGAACCTCCTCTCTAAAGGAAAATGTTAGGACTCTCACAATCTACCATGAATATATTGATGTTATTCCTTTGAGAGACAAATATTTGAAAACCTATGACACATCAGGGATGACACACACTATACCCCTCAAGATAGCTACTAAAACTTTTAGGAAAAAATAAAGACTAGTGAATCCCCTAATTGAGCCGTTGATTTATGAAGAGGTCCAAAAGCTATTGTCAAGAAAGATAATCTTTCCCATTTGACATACCACATGGGTGGCTAATCTAGTCCCAATCTAGAAGAAGAGTGGAGAAATTAGGTTATGTGTAAGCTTCAAAAACTTGAATAAGTCATCATTGAAAGATAACCATCATTTTCCTTTACTTGATGAAGTCCTCTAGATTGTAAATGGTACACAAATGATGTCCTTACTAGATGGATATTTAGGTTACAATTAGATCATGGTGAATACAAAGATCAAATCAAAAAACCATTCACCATTAAGTGGCGGATGTTTTCCTCTAGAGAAATGCCCTTTGGATTGATCAATACTAAGGCAAGATTTCAAGAATAAATGTACATGGCCTTTGATCACACATTCCGTCATTGTTGTATTAACCCAAAAGGTTTAAGGGGAGGAGAGACCCATTTCTTTCATGAGCTCCCCCTTGAAGAGTGTCAAAGTGTGGTATTCCACCATAGAGAAACAAGTATTTTCCCTTATTTGGGAAGGAAATACATTTTGCACTACATTCTTCAGAGCAAGGTATACACAATTATGTCAAACCAAGAAGGTTGTAGTGAACATCTATGAGTCATTAGTGATATAGTGATGTGGATGAACATATGGAGGTGATGATCTAGCATTAATTTTTTTGAGAGAATTGCATGGAGAAGAATCTAGAGAAAGAAAGTGGCTAGTCAAAACATTTTTGACCTCTAGCACATAATTCTAGAAATTATTTAGTGCGACTATATAAACATGTTGTGTAGTGTAAGATATTGGCTTACAAAAGTTGGAGCCGAGTGAGGTATTTGAGTTTCGTATCAATAATATGTTTAGGGTTTGATAAAGGTAGTAAACTTGGAAGACTAGTATATACATGTAAAGGATGAATAGTTTGTGTTGTTGATCATGGTCAAACAAGTGTATGCAAGGTGTGATTGATCCACAAAGAACTTATATGTGTTGGGATGTGAGTTTGAGATTTCATAGATCTAATTAGGAAAAGGTAGTTTTGTTACACATATTTTTTAAAAATCCTCTAACAATTTTAGCAGTCAAAGTTACTTAATTGGGTGAATCATAGTAGGTTCTTTGGTGTAAATCCTTTAATAGGGTTTCATTTTAACTAGCATTAAAATTCCTTTAACAAGGCTACCCCTAATAGGATAAAGCTCCTAATAGGGCTAGAGGTAAGTCTTAATAAAGTGGTGCCTAATTTATTTTTTGTAGCTCCTCTTAGGGTTAAGCTCTTAATAGGGTAAACTTTAGAAGAGTTCACAATTTATGGCTACTAATATCCTTTGCAATTTTGATCTAAGTTGGGTTTTTGTAATACCTAAATATTTGTGTCAAATTTGTGCATGGTTTCATGTGATGAATGCTTTCATGTGCTTCAATTAGATTTTTTATCAAATACAAATTTAAAAGGTTGAAAAGTTATCTATTTGGTTTATTACTAATTCACCCCTCTCCCCAGTAATCTAATCACTTTGAACTAATAGAGAAATCTTGCAATGTTCTAATAATGCATTATTTTTTTCTTAATTTTTATCAAATTGATAATTGCCAATTTTTTAGTATATTGTTCATTCTTCCATGTATATACCTTCTTTGCAAAATCATCATTTTGGTGTTTGTGGCTTGTAAATAAAAACCCTTTTATACTTTAGCATGTTCAATAGCACACAAAAAGAACTTAGAATTCATGTTAGAATATTATTTCACAAGTTTATCAATATATCTTGGATTTTATATTACTTTTTGAAAATTCAAAATCTTTTCGTGTACTTCTAACATGATTTTATTTATTTATATATATTTATAAACCTAAATGTTTTTTATTTTAGTATTTTAGATCTCTTTCAGAATTAATTGGTTCAATTATCTACATCATAGTAAGGAATGTTTCTTAAAATCATTTTTGAGAACTTCTATAACCAAGGCAGCAAATTGTAAAATTTTACCTCATGGGGGCAGTAAGGTTACACTTTTTAAGTACCAACAAGTGGTAGAATAAATGAACCTAGTAGGATAATGGGAAATTTTAGTCAATAAAAGTATAAATATTACTTTGATTGGTTCCTATATTTGGTTGTGTTAAGATTTAGTAGTAGTGTAAAACTAAAAAAATGAATTACTAAAGGGAAGATATGTTGGAATGCTTTATAATAACTAAGATGGGGGTGAATTAGTTATCCAAGGTACAAACGTATAGATAAAACCTTTTAGTACTTAACAAATACTTGTGTATGAATTGATCATCCAATATCTCAAACCATAATATATTACTGTCCTCGGTCTTGAATGAACTTTGCAAAAATGTAAACATGAAATAACAAAAAATTATTCACACAATTTGACACAAGCATTTTATGTGGAAACCCAATTTGGGGAAAAACACTAGTAACATGCTACCAATTTTCACTCTTCTAAAGTGATCTTTGTGAGGAGCCAACCTTGTTAAAGGTTATAATGTATACTATTACATGTGACCTTGATTAAAGGATTTCAATCACCCTATTAAGAGTGATCCTTATTAGAGGACTTTATAACATTCCATTAGAATGTCACCCTGATAAAGGATTTACTCATGACTGTTAGGTCAACCTTAATCCAAAAGATTTATTTAGACTGATACAGTTGTTAGAATTTAACAGTAGGACTTGATATGATAACAAAACAACTCACTTGTAGATTATAGATCTCTTATTCAGTCCTCCATACTACTTGGTATCCAATATCCTTCATCTCTAATAGCTTGTTCACCCTTCAAGACTTCACCTCCTTAAGCCTTCTTTCTTAGTATACTGACTACAGATTCACCCCTTTGGCCACTAAATAAAGCAACACCTTAAGACTCCTTATCTATCTCTGGTTCACACTATGACACTTTGCTTTTGGTCTATTATCTCCTTATATAGAGAATTTAGATCTTTTGCCTCTTAACCATAATTGACCATCTTAGGGTTAGGTTAGATTCATCAATCTACCCTCTTTCCCATTTTTTCCCTCCTAGAATCTTCCTTTACAATCCTCTTCAAATTCATCTCAAAATGGTTTATCTTGAATTTTATGCCATTAGCTCATCATACTTATCTTCTGCACACTTCACGCAATTGAAGAAATCAACTTTGTTGGCTCAAATTCATCAAATCTTCTATTAAATCCATTTTACTAGAACTCAACAATAACATGTTGTTTTCTTGGAAATCACTATCTTCTAATGCTCAGTCAGCACTAGGTTGCTTGGCATACACTAAGTCTTTACTAGTACTTGATGTTAGAGTTGATGAAATCCAACTCCAAAGATGCCCAAGATCACTTGCATGCGAAAACTTGTCAAAGAGAAGCCAAGGAGAGAAGAGCGTGGAGGAAGCGAAAAACCCTAAAGGGACATGAGAGACCACAAGATATTGCAACACAAGAAAATATGTATTTACAATATGCAAGAAGTGATATGTTTTGAAAATACAAAGAGGGAGCCCGAATATAAAGAGCTCCAGGAATCTTCAAGAACAAGCTAGAAGATGCTAGGAGATAAGTGTGACAACTAATCATACATCCACATGAGGTGGAAAGTCCTCGAACAATGTGAGAGGATAAGCATGACTTAGGAGAGAACAAACTCTTATATTGTCAACAACTTATAACAAACTCTTAGACTACAACTAATAAATGAATGCATTTACCTAAGTAAGCTTAAGTAAATAGAATAAATAATTAGTAAATTAATTATTTACTCTAACACCCCCCCTTAAGTAAAACTTAGGGAAATGCCTTAAGCTCACAAAACTAAGATGAAATGTAGAATGGGTCCCAGCAACGAGGCCATGTTAGGTACCCATGTACAAATGCAAAAGATGCAACCTTTGAAAATAAGGAAAGAGAGAAAAACCATGTGGGAAAAACCCTCCCCCAAAAAGAGGTAACCTAGTGAAGAACTGAAGAAGCTTCCAGCTAGAGGAATGTCCCCTAAAATAGGAACAAGGAGTGATCATGAAGAGCATCACTAAAGCATGAAGAAGCCACAAATCTTCCAAAATTCTGATATGAAGAACCTCCATGGAAGAAGATGGCATGAACCAAGCATTCCTATATGGTAGATGATCCATCTCACCAAAATGCATAGGTAGTCAGCCACTGCAATCGCCTTGTACATAGGATCAACCACTGAATACATAGTTCACACTATCAAACCATCAAACCAAGGATGCATTAGAACAACAGTATAACCCCCCCTTAATGCAGATGGGGTGTGATGATAGGCAACTGAGAAGGTGGACCGAAGTCTCCTGCAATTGAATCAAGAACAACGAGAGAGGAAGAGGTATAGACATCTATAAAGACATGGTCAAACTGACTCTAAATGGGCTAATTTCATGGAAGGGACACTCACTTGACAAAGGGAGAATGCCTAAAATAGCAAACAACTATCCCCCCCATGGTGCTTTATAAAAATAGTACATGCACAATTGACTCAAAACAAAGTTCATAATCCCCAGAATGAAAAAGTGGCACTTTATCTCAGTGTGATACATAAAAGTGCTTCAAAATGATAGCTACAATGATCAAAACTAAAAACAAGCTGATAAAAAAAACATAGTACAACCTAAAACAAAGGAAACCATGCCAAGAAAATGATCCTTGGGCCTAAAACACTCAAAATATCCACCATATAGAAAAAATGCAAAAAATATGATAGAAAGAACATGGGCCAAAAACTAAGAAAAATGACCACATTTTTGAAAAGGTGAAAAAACCAACTTTCCAAAAATATAAAGTTTTCAAAAAATAGGAATGGGACACAAAAGATATACTTGCTAGAGTCAAAAATAGAACTTTGGACTTTAGCTAAAAAAATGGGCAATAAAAATGCATCAAAACCTAAAAATACCAACACCAATGTCTCTATCTTAGAACCATCTTTCTGGTGCTTCTTTTAGATCGGAAAAATACCTCCATATGCTCAAGTTATGGCCAAAAAAATGAGAGTCGGTCAAAAAGGATCTAGAAGGAGAGGTGCAAGGGTCTGATGATGTAGTGTTGATGTCATGCTAATGTTAGCAATCCACTATGTAAAGATTTAAGGCATTTTTAGAGGAGCAGTCTGGACTTTCTATTCTGCGGATATGCACGGATAATGGGGGGGAGTATGTGAACCAGGCTTTCAGAGATTTTTTTTCTGAGCATGGTCTTCAGCATCAAATTTTAGTGCCTTACACTCCTGAATAGAATGGTGTGGCTAAGAGAAAGAACAGAACCCTTCGAGAGATGGCAAATTGTATGATTCAGTCTAGGTCCATGGATTCATGTTTTTGGGCAGAGGCAGTCAATTGTGCCAACTACATTCAGAATCAGATGCCTCATAAGGCACTTTGACATATGACTCCTGAGGAAGCTTGGTCCCATGTCAAGCCTGATGTGTTGTCATTCAGAGTTTTTGGGAGTACAACATATGCATTTGTACCTGATGCTTAGAGGAAAGCAATAGAACCGAAGAGCTGACCACTAATTTTTGTTGGCTATTGTGAGGATGTAAAGGCTTACAGGTTATTTAATCCTGATTCCAGAGAGGTCCTATTTAGATGGGATGTCCAATTTGATGAGAGCCCTTCTGCAATTCATTCCTCATCTCCAGCACCTCCTCCAGCTCCCACTACTCCCTCTTCATCTCCACTTTGTTTCACGGATGATGAGGATGATCTTATAAAATTGGGTGATCTAAAGTCTTCCTCACAGGATCTTCCTCATCAAGATCATTTACCATAATAGCAAATACCTGACATCCCTTATGAAAAATCTGCTTCAATTGCATAGCAAAAATCATCCGTAGAGATATGGGCCTCGGTATCCCAATAATCTTCACATCATTCCCTTGTTCATCCTGACACAATATGATCTTCTTCTTGCAATCTATACTAGCTCTATGAGATCCAAGACAGTCCATACCCAAAACCACATCATAGGAACCAAGGGGTATAACCCAAAGGTCAACTACAATATTAAAGCCTCCTAACTAGCAAGAACTGCAGCCCTGTACTCAGCCTCTGTAAATGAAAGTGCTCGAGCATGTTGCTTCTTGCATGACCATGTGATGGGACCAGAGCCAAGGCAAAACACAAAGCCAAAAGTAGACTTCTAATCATCAACATCACCTACCTAATCTGAGTTAGTTTTTCCAACAAAGTGTGGAGTCCCTATAGTGTAGTGAATGCCATACATGATTTTTCTCTGAATGTAGCACAGAATATGCCTGGTAGCTTGCCAATGACTCTCATGAGGGTCCTAAGAAAATTGAGATACTAGGCCAACCACAAAAGAAAGATTAGGGCAAGTGTGTGTAAGGTACAATAGGCTACCAACCAACTACTGATACAAAGTAGCATCCACTATAGGTGAGGAGTAGGAGGTAGACAAAGTAACACCCAACTGAAATGGTGTAGGAGCAGCCTTACAATCAAGCATGTGGAAGTGACGAAGCATGTCAAGAGCATACTTTTGCTGATACACAAAAATGCCAGTAGGAGACTGATGAATCTAAAGACCAAGAAAGTAGTGCAGCAAACCAAGATCGGTCATCTCAAACTGGTCCATCAGTGCATGCTTAACATCCTAGAGCATGGATGACAAACTACCTATAAGGATAAGATCATCAATATACAAAACAAGAATCATAATCTCATCACCAAGATGCTAAATGTACACTGTGGGATCAGAATGGCAGCGTGTGAAGCCTGTAGATAGTAGAAATGTGTCCATCTTCTCATACCAAGCCCTAGGGGCTTGTTTGAGACTATATAATGAACACCAAAGCCTACAAACCAAGGTGGGGTCCTACACAAAACCTAGAGGCTGCTCCATATAAATCTCTTCTGTGATATCACTGTGCAGGAAGGCACTCTTCACATTTATCTGATAAACTAACCATCCCTGTGAAGTTGCGAGGGATAAGACAAGGTGAATAGAATAAATAATTAGTAAATTAATTATTTACTCTAACACTTGACACACACTAAAATTTCTTCACTCAACACCTACTAGATTTCTCTTTGCTCAAAACATACTAAATTTTCTCAATTGCAAATAATTTTTTTCTTGGATTGTATTGACTTGCTTGGCTTCCACTATTTACTTGGTCAAACTTGACAGATACATTTCTTTTCTTAGCCTTCTTATTGTCTTTGCTCAAGTATTCTTTCATTATATCCTTAAGTAGATAAACAATACACTATATCATCAAAGTCTTACTTGGTCTTGGTACTTCTTTTATACACCATATAACTCAACCTTTCTCTAGGTACTCTTTTTATCCTTTCTTTTCAAGTCCTCTTCATCAATCAATCAAATGATGGTATTTAGACCAAATTATCAATTATCTCACCAATAAGTAGTAGGTTTGACATCAACAACAAAATAATGATAGGTTTCATCAATCTTCCTCATTTCTATGCTTCAACAATGTTCTTCAACAAGATCACCCTATTTTAAAGGTTATCCTTTTATATTTCTAGATTGGCAGTTGAATTATAACTCTACTAATCTCAATTCATTTGAAATTAATAGATCACTCTTGATGTCCAGTCTTCTTGTAGGAGTACTTAACAAATAATCTATTAGGAAAATAGGTGACACTCTAGGGAATATGATGTATTCTTAGATGAGGGTTTTTGTTTCACCAATTGTGTTACAATACTCAAAATAGATATTAACATTAACACTTTGAATCCCATTAGATTAGAAATAATTGAATCCACCTTTATTATAAAACCTTATTTCTAGGAAGGAACATTAAATATTTCATAAAAGGACAATGAGGATGAAACATCTCAATCAAGGAATTCTTTCTATAATAAGGAGGTTCAGACCATATTCAACGAGCATCAAGGAGGCATTATAGTTTTAGACAAAGTACTTAGCAAGACATCATCTAAGGAGGAAGTGGAGGAAAGAGGAATTTTGGGGAATTAAGATACTGGTAGCATGGAAGATACCAAGGAGATGGAGATGGTATGTGCGGAAGAACCTTATGAATCTGAGGAAGTGAATGACATAAACTTGAAGGAGAATGCATTAGTAGGCTTGGTCTTAGAGTAAATAGTTCTTTTCTATTTCACTCTTAAGTTTATTTAAGTGAACTTATTTATTAGGAGGATGTTATTTATTTGAATATTACTTTATGAGGATTTAGAGGATATTGTTGAGTCCTACTTTGACTCCACCTCCTCCCATGATATGGTTGAGTCCTTGAACTCTAGATCCTCCCATGTTAAGGTTACTTCTAATTTGGACCTTACTACTTATAGAAAGTAGGTGGTTGAGTTCCATTGGGACTCTACTTCCTCTAAGTTGAGACATTTGTATCAACCTTGTCCATGCTTCATATTAGCTTGCCTATATAAATAGGCTAGCTTGTATGTATTTTACATATTAGAGATCGTATTTTCTATAGTGGAGATATATTCGGCATATTGTATTTTTCCATATTGGAAATACTTGGACATTTCATATATTGGAATTTCCTCTTGATGTTGAGAATTCACATCAAGTTTCTCTAATTGTGTTATTTAGATTATTTTATTTCTAGTTATGTGATCAAACTCTTTCAATTCAATTATGGTTTTTATATATTTTTTAAAAATATTTTTACATTATATTAGTGTATATTTTTAAATATTAGATTAAATATTCTTTGTTTTGCATATATATGAGTTTTTATTGATCTAGTTTGGTTGACTGCAACACCTTGAAGGATGTAGTGAACTTTTTTATTATACCATTTTGTTCAAAAGGTTCAAGAAATTCAATATTGGTTTTCATTTCATATTTTTAGGACATTTATTGCATAAGTTACAAATGGGGGTTTAAAGCTCAAATCTAGAAGACAACATGCACATGAAGTATTTTTTGTTCTATTAGGTAAGCCCCATCTTCTCGTAGGACCCACTCCAATGAGGCCTATCAGTGGGGCCCACCTACCAATGGAGCCTTCTAGTGAGGCCCACCTCCATTGGAAACTGCCTCCAATAGGGCTCGCCTCAAAGCCCTCATAAAGGGTAGGTTTTTCCAAACAAGTGTAACTTTCACTCCAGGAGTCAAGATTTTTCAAACTAGATATTGTTAGAAATCTTATGCTGAACTCTTCATGTTTATGGTGGTTTCGAATTTTTTTAAAATCATTTTCTCCACTTTTTATAGGAAGAAGTCTAGTATCACATTTTTTGTCATTTGGTCATAACATTCACCCAAGTGCTCTCATTTTTAAAAATGAAGTATCACTAGAAAGCTAGTGAAGAGCATTGCATAGTTGCAAAGGTCTTTTTTCTAGATTTTAACTCTAGTCCATTTGTATCAAAAATAATAATTTTGACCATTAAAGTTAAAGGTTATCAAATTGATAATTACCTTATGAATCTTGATCCAAAATGTTTCAACAACATTGAAGACTACATCTCCATGAATTAACATTTAAGAACATACTTAAATGACTGTAGTATAATTAAGGACTAATATGTATAGTTAATTCTCAATTTTTTATCCAAGATTTCTCTTGAGCACTCTATTTTTTTCTACATTTCATACCAATGGGGTTTCTATGAGAGGTTCATATCTTGATCCTATTTTTTATGCATTTCCAAATCTTCTAATCTAAGAGGAAGTGAAGCTAAATCAAATGGGTATCATCAAGGCTCCCAGGTCATAAAAATTGATTGTTAGTAAGGATAAGGTACAAAAATAGGAAGAGAAACCTAAAAAAGATGAAAAAGAAAAAAGCATACAAATAATCTGAGTCTTCTTCATCAAATAGGGAATCATCTTAAAAGGAGAAGCCCACATGTGCTTATAGAAATAACTATGGGCATGATTAACATAAATTTTTTTTTTTTTAAATGAATGAGTTGAAGTATCTTTTGGCATAGAATAAAATTAATTTAAGTTCAAAAGATTCACCATCTTCATCTAATACAAAAAAAGGTAAGGGGAAATCATTTCTCTGAACCATAGATTATAATTTAGGGAGATCGATCCTTGATTCTAGAGCTTCACATCATATGGCTTCATCACAAAATATGTTCTCTTCATTTGAAACTTTTTTAGTGCCAAACATTGTAATGGATAACAACAGATGTATGAGTGTATGTGGAAAAGGAAATATTGACATAGCTAACAAATCATTCATTGATGTCCTTTGTGTACCTTCATTGTCTCCAAATATTTTTCCACATATAAAATCACACATGGTGGGAAAGGAAAAAGTATTGAGTTCACTCTAGACTTTGTGATTGTCTTGGATTTGCAAAGTAGAGATATTAAATAAGATGGGGAGGTAGATCATCAATCTCAATCAATTGTACATCTTCTCACCCTTTTCTAGCACTATTTCTTTGGTTGATGTACGTACTCAGACATCTAGTGTAGAAAATTTTGAGGGGATTCAATATGATTAAGTGAATCTTGGTATTCTTTCAATTAAGGTTAAAGATAATGAATATAGTATAACAAGACATTCATTCTCTTCTAGTCACAAATTATTTGAATGAGTACTTGGCTGACACTGTTGTTTTATTTATGGAGTCCTACATTAGATATTTTGGGCACAATATTGATGACATTCATATTCTCCTTGATGAGAATGATCCTTCTATAATTTTATAGAGGGAACATTTTGGCTCCCATCTACATTCTCTACATGATCATTCTTTCAATTTTGACATAAGGGTTAATATTTGATACATCAATTGGAGGAAGTCACTTTATCTTTAGTGGAGACACTTGAGTCATTGAAACCTTTTCTACATTTATCCTTAGTTTATCTTGACTTCTCTTTTTTAGCAAAATGGCATAATACACATGATTTGGAGAGATGCCTTTTAATATTGACATGAGGGCACTTGAAAAAACTTCATACATTCCAATAATTTTGATGTTTTTTCATGTAGATAGGGGAAGCTTCATTGATGCATTTTTTTAAATTTCTTTCTAAGCGGGGGGGGATATTGCTGGATCAATCTCATCATCAATAATGATTAATTTACTATATGTACACATTTTACATTGAGGGGGTTGCTTGGTGTCCCTTCCTCTCTTCTCTCCTATATGGACATTATTGTATATGCATGATGTATGTCATAATGGGGAGATGTTGATTACTCCATCCATCCATACATATCACTTTCTTTTTCATTTCTCATTTTGGGGAAGGGTTTTCCACATGAAATTTCTCCTCATTTTTCCAATTATGAGAGGTTTCATTATAGTTGTACATGGGTACTAACATAGCCTTTAAGACAATACCCATATTGCATTATTGTACTTCCTAAGTTATACGTAGCCTGCGTTATCTTAAGAGGGGGGTGTTAGAGTAAATGGTTTCTTTCAATTTTTATCTTAACTTTATTTTACTTAGGTGAACTTATTTATTATGAGGATATTAGTTTAGTAAGATTTTGAAGGATATTTTAGGGTCCTAGTTTGACTACACCTTTGCCAATGATATGGTTGAGTCCTACTTGAACTTATTCTCCTCCTATGATATAGTTAACTCCAATTTGCACTCTACTATTGTATAAAGGAGGTGGTTGAGTTCCATTATGACTCTACTTCCTCCAAGCTGACACACTTATCTAAACCTTGTCTACATTTTCTATCAACTCTTGCCTATATAAATAGGTTATCTTGCATATATTTTATATATTAAAAATTGTACTCTCCATATTGAATATATATTGGGAACATTGTATTTTTCCATATTAAAAGTACTTGGATATTTCATATATTGGATTTTTATATTGATGTTGAGCATTCACTTCAAGTTTCTCTAATTTCAATATTAAATTTATTTTATTTCAAATTTTAGAATCTAACTCTTTTAGTTCCATTATAGTTTTTATATTTGTTTTAACAGTATTATAACACTTGGAAGGAGAAATATTCAATAAGAGGGACAATAAATTTGTCTAATTTTTAGTTTTTACCTTAAAGAAGTTTCCTTGGGTGAAGATTCCTAAGGAATCAAAGTAGTGAAGGAAAGTAGTGATAAAAGACCCATTAACATTAATGATGTGTTAAGAAAAGATAGTAATAATTCCTTTTTAAAATGCATACTGGTAGATGCCCAAGAGTAGGAGATCATTGTAAATGAGTATAAATCATTCTTGGAAAATATTCTTCATCAGATGAAAATGATGAAAATGGTGGTAGCATGAGAAATGTGCAATATTGAGAATGGAAGGGTGCAATTTAAATGGGAAATGGATCCAAACTTCCACAAACTTGGGGAGAGAAAAGGATAAGATGAGACAACTCTTATGGTAGAAGATAAATATGAGGGAGAGGAAGAAACAAAAATGAATAGCATTGAGAAGGAAGAGGTAGAAGAGTTAAAATATTTTTGGGGCTTGACTTGATTTGGGAAAGAAATTAGAGTAAGATCCAAGAAATGTTGAGAAGGGTTGTTAATGATCCTAATTTGGAGGAGGAAGAGGGGAATAAGGTGGAAGAATTTGTAGGTGGGGTATTTACAACATAACTATAGTGGACAATGTGAATTTGGGTCTTATACCTAATGGGAAAGAGAAAGATAAGGCATGTTGTGCTAAGGTTAACAAAAGGTAAGGCAAATAATCCTTAAGTGATATAAGAAGAAATGATGTGTAGGCATTAAACCAAGCTAAGATCACTACTTTTTATGTAGGGAAGAGGAAGTACCTTTCCATTTATCCATGAGGTTGATTACTTGGAATGTTAGGGATCTCAATGCCCCTAGCAAGCAATGCCTCTTTTAGCATGGTATTGGCACCTTAAAGGCATATATAATTTTGATACAAGAAACAAACAAGACAATAAGGAATTGAAAGGGATAGAAAAGAGATTAGGGATATGAGCATTACAAAGAGTTTCACCCATAGGGGCTTCATTTTTATTAGGTATTGTTTTGAATCCTATAACAATATCCTTTGAAAAGTAAAAAAGTGGGAGAAGAGGTGAAGGATAGTAAGAATCCCAAACCATATTTGATTCTAAGGATTGGGTCTTTAGGAATTAATAGATGAAGATTAGAACTAATAATGTTATCTATACATGGACTAATATGAGATTAGGTTTCAATGATATAGATAAGAAAATGAGTCAACTCTTCTTCAAAGGGAATTTGATCAATTTTGATTACAACCTTGGTAGTAAACAAGTTTGTCACATTTCAAAATTTATGTGTTTGCCCCATTGGAGAGATTGTGACATATTAAATCACAACAATTGGATAAGCCCTTGATATGTACACCTTTTTTTTTATAGAGGGAACCCCTCGTATGATATAATTTGATTTTATAAATAAGACTTGTCAAATACAAATATTTATTTCAAAGATTCTTGATAAAAAAAAATACAAATTATTACCAAGAACTTAAACAAAGAACTAGTTGAGCTTCATCATTGACATCAATTAATTAGACTTAAAGATATCCAATGATAAAAATCTGATTTTATTCCAATATAATTCTTTCAAGATATCATGAAAGATGCTTGTTAAATAAATTGGATGCTAATGATCATCTACCTTCATGAAATGGAGAGAAATTTACAAAATGTATTATATCCTCATACAATGAATATAGAAGAATAACATTTGAATCCACATCAATAATTGAAATCACCTCCAAAATCTCATGGTATTAGTTATGTGAAGCTATACTATTTCAACAATATGCATACTCCAAAATTCACAAAGTGTTAAATGGTCCCTTTTACAATGCCATCACCTCCTTATATAGAATTGAATTCTCATAACTACCTTACTTGAGGTTAATAAAAAACTTCTATTTACATATTTTAGTTGAGGTTAATCAACCTCAAGATTTTATGCAAAAAAAGTGGGTTAGCTAACCTCACAAAAATCAACCAATATATGGGAAAATTACAAAAACATTAAGTACATGCAAAAATTATCAAAGAAAAGAAATGTACAAGGACAATAAAAAGAGATCAATGCATCTAAACATGTTGTATGATCACTATGCCTGAGTTGATCTTCCTTTGAAGACTCTATAGGTATTGAGGGTTGTTTTCATAGGTTTGTAGCAAGGAGTAAAGACATCATCCATTCACAATTTGGCAATATCATATTTTTCTTGAATTTCATTTAATTCATGTTGATAGACTGAAATGTTACAATCACGTAAAGTAATTGAAACCATGTTGAACTTCTTCATAGTCTCTACATCAAATATTAAGTTATGAATCTTTAAATGAAATCTAGTAGTGAATCTATCTACTAGAATTTGGCAATCAATGTGTTGAAGGTTTATCACTGCTTCCCTCCCTAAGATCACAGTAATGGTCTCCTCTGGAAGACTTTTAGCCATGTGTCTTGACATGATGCAATCCACTTTTCATATTCATTTACTCATTGAGTAATATTCAAAATTTTCCAACCTGTGATTTTATTCCATGTGTTTGATTGGTTATCATTTGTAATAGCTATCACATTTTTTATAATCAAAACATTTATATCAACTTTAGATATTTCTTGAAATTCTTCTACCATCCCTTGCCAAGCTACCCTTTCTTCTTTTATTTCCTCTACAATCTTAGTCATTTCCTATTCTAGGATAATAATTTTCTCATGCATTTTTTTATCAGATTACAAAATGTATGGCATATTGTCTCATTAATCAATCCATGATTCCAACATCTTACTTCAGCTTTTTATTTTCATACTTTCAACTACTGACTTTTCAAGTACACCTTCTAGACTAGCTAGAGAAGATGTGGAAGTTTTGATTATGGATACCTTAAAGGAATCATCCATAGAGGAAATATAAGAAACTGAGGTTTGCACTTGAATTTTGAGTTTCTCTTTATGGCTCTTTCTAACATTTGAGGTGTAGAAATTTCAAAATATTGAAAGTCTCTTTCTGTTGTAGGTGGTCCAACTATTAGAATTAGGGATTACTAAGAGGTGTGTGTGTGGGGGGGGGGGAGGGGGTGAATCAGTAATCTAAAAACTTTAGCTGCCAACTAGATATTATTTCTTACTTTAAACCATTCATAACAAAGTAATAAAGTAATGTTGAACAATAATGGTAACCATGCACATAGATAGCTCATAACATCATATTATGTTAACTAGGGAAACTTGAGCCAAGGGAAAACCCTGGTGAGGATGATACTCACTAGATTTAATATAATAATATATAAGTTCCTTGTTAGAGGATGGACCCTATTAGGAATCAATGATAAAATTCAGTATAAGGAGTCCTTGTTAGGAGACTTTGAATCCCTATTAGGAGATTCCAACCCTGTTAGGAGTTGTAATACAGTAAATGCAAGATGATCCCACTGCCTAATCATGCACTTCCAATTACAAGAATAGCTCACTTCCCAAACAAGTAATTAGACTTATAGAATATAGAAACTTTCTCAGTTCAATCTTGGATCTTGAAATAGCTTCACAAACTTTGGATATATCACTTTCACAAAAGTTCACATATAATTGCTCAACATAACTTCTTCAAGGTAGCATGATTCCACACTTGAATCTGCAAGATTTCCTTCACACAAATACCATTCCTTTACAAAAATTACTACTAGGTTAGCTAAGATCAAAATAAACTTTTTAAAGTTAGATTAAACATCTAGGATGTCGGCCCTAATTGGACAAGTAATTGTTTTGCAAACAAAATAATCATTTCCTTCAATCCTGTTGTCCTATTTCATCAAAACACAAATATCTCTTTTCTGTACAGCCTATACTAACTTTTGAGGTTATACACATCATCATAAAAATTTATATAATCTCCATCTAACTTCACTAGTCATAATATAATGTTAGTAACAAGTTATAAACAAAACAATACATTGTTATATACCAAATTCCATGCTTAGACAATTTTCTAATTACCAAAAACTAAGCATCTTTATTTTTGAGGTTTCCTGTAAGTGTGTACATTATGTGTTGCCATAAATGACAACAATTGCATATCTCCATTAGCCAATTGTCAAAAATCTCCCCCTTTGTCATTGATGGCAACAAAATAGGGAAAATTGGCTAAGTAACAAAACTTAACAAAAATAATACAATAACATTACATCTATTACAATTTGTCCATCTTTACATATGATCCCCCTTACAATATACTTTACAATATTTCTCAATGTAATTCTCCCTTTAATAATTTTCATGTGTACTTCTCCCCCTTTGACATCAATGACAAAGGTCAAAATGCCAAAACCTATCAAAAAATTGTCAAAAATGTTGTCCTTCCTTAAGCTGATAGAACCTTCATGCAATCACTAAAATTTTCCTTAAGATTATTCATACCTTTAGTCCATGTCTCTTTGGTAGATTCTACTAAGGTGAGAATTTCATATAAAGCATATGATGCAATCTCAACTGCATTAAGATCTAAATACAAAAACATAGAATAGGTGTCCTTGGTCTTGACACATTCCTCCAATTGTTTCTCAACAAAAGATACTTTCAAAGTAATATATTCTCTGAAATATGACATTCTCTTAAAAAAATGTTCCTTTTAAAGTTCCAATTTCCTAATATCATTATGAATACTATGTTGAATACAATTGTCTAATTGTGTGTTGTCTTTGATGTTAAACAAATGTCATATTAGTTGGCAGTTAATGCTTACCAAGCTCACTTGGTCAGCAAGGCAATTTTCCTTATCTATTGAGCATTCCTAGAGATTACTCTGTGTAGACAGTGTCTATCAAAATCACTGTAGACACCTAAAATTGTCCAAATCATGTGTCTTGACCTATTAAATATTTATTTATTATTTATTTAATTCCCTTACCTTTAATTAAATAAACTAAGGTTTATTTAAATCCTAACCTATTCCCCTTGCATCCTAACTCATTCCCTTTAATTAAGTACTTCATTTACTTGATTAATCATTTGTTAATCCCACTTGAAATTAAATATTTAATTTAATTCTATTTGAGCACATGGATCCTACCTTTAACCCTCACTTAACCTCACTTTCTTAACCTAACCCATCCTTCTAACCTAGGTCAATCCACTTATCCACTAATTAATTCTAGTTTCTCATCTAATTACATCCCTAATCATTTGTACAATCCTAATCAAAGGATTAGCAAACCCTAGTCACATGTGACATGTTACTCTTACACACTTACAACCTTGTCCCCCTTCACATGTGAACCTAAAGTGTCTCACACATGTGTGAGAAACCTTGAGCCTCCAACCCTCTTACACTTGTCATTGACCCATCACTTTCAAAAGTGTCTCACACATGTGTGAGGAAACATGATCTTACACACCTCTTACACCTATCATAGACATGTCACATCAAAGGTTGTTCACACATGTGTGAGCATCTTGCCCCCTTTGAATGGTCAAAACCCTAATCCACATGGAGTCTACTTGGCCTCCACCTCATGGACAACTCATTGATCCTGAGAGATCCTAGCCATTCATCTTGCATTGAATCTTAGTCGTCCATTGGTGCACCTCTTTTCCTATAAAAAGAGAGCTCTCCCCTCATTTCCAAGAAGCACTATCTACCTCATTATTATGCTATAGGATTTGAGAGCAACCACATCCCACAAAAATGAAATCATCTGCACTTGATGATTTCATAAGGTTTGCATATGTGCTATTTTGAATAGTTTAATGCTATTTTAATTTCATGTTATGCTTATTTACATGTTTATCTTGCATATTTTGAGGTTTGCATAATCATGTAGGAATAGATGTTAGTTGCTTAATATTTATTTCGTTTATTATATTTTTATGCAATACATTTTAGCTTGCCCGGTGGGACCCACATCCTTGGTTTCATTTCAAAAATTTGCAAACAACCCTGGTTCAGTTGTAAAACATCGCATTGTCATCTTTGCAAGCCACAACGTCATCTGAGATTATCGTCTACGCAAACCAGCGTCTTAGCATTTTGGCATCTTCGCCACTATCATTTTAAAATCAACCTATTTTCACATTAAATTTGGATTTAGCATCTCCAATTTTTGTTTTGTCATCTCCGCTTCTTAGATTGTTGTCTACATTATGGGCACACTAAACTATCATCTATGCATAGTAGACTGTCATCTCTGCCTCAAATATTGTCGTCTGTGATTTTTGGTGATCTACTTTGTCGTATGTGCTTTTCTGTTAACCTATTCTATCATCTATGATTTTTTGGCGACCTTCTATTCTGTTGTCTGCACTATTCTGTCATCTGTGATATTTTGTCATCTACGTGGTTTGTCATCTGCATGTTCTGTCGTCTCTGCCTGCATTCTATCGTATGTGATTTTTGCTTCATTTTATTTTTCATGTATAAATCAAAATTTGACTTTTAGTGGTTCCGTAGGAATTAGGCCATTTAAAACATATTTATATATAGAAAAAATAACAACAAAAGTTAAAATAAAATTTTCTCATAATTAGCCTTCATTTTTGAGATTTTGTTGAAGCTAATTATATTGTTTATTATAGTATTGCAGATGGGAGCATTTTAAACACCTAACCATATTTTCTTACAAGTTTTTCTTAATATTTTATTGCTCTTGAGAATTAACCTTGAAAGACTTAAAATAAAAACAATAGTGATTTTCTTCACTAAGAGAATTTGTAGTGATTTTTATCACTTAGACTCAAAAGTTAATGAACTTGTATGGCTTAATCACTTTCATTTGAATGGATGAATCTTAGCATAAAAAACATTTAGACTTGGTGTTTAAAATTGACATGTATGCTTAGGCTAGCAAACATTTGAAATTGGTGCTTAAAATGAACTCACACAATCTTGAATGCCTTAAGGGAACTTGATTTCATTTTCAACAATCTTGCTTATTCACATGCTCGATTTACTTTCTTGTTGATGAATCGACGCTTTTCATTTATGTTGACAATGATTTCAAGTTGGAAAGAACATTGTATGCTTTAAACACATGTGTCTTCAAGTAGATTACAAAACTTAAAACTTCATTAAGAAAGAATGCATGTCTTTTTAAACCTTGAGGCCACTTACGTATTCTCTCCCCTTGTGCCTTTAGGTGATCTTGGGTGCACAAAAAATAAGTGGTCTTTTTTTTTTTTTAGGAGACCTACTTAGGGATTTCATCACCCCTTGGGACGACCTCAACTCTCGTGTTCTGGTGGAGTATAAAAATTAGGAGGTGAATCGAAAGACACCTCTCTTGGAAGAATAATATTGTGACTCTTGGCTAAGCCCCAAAGAACTTTATACTTTTGGGAAGTGAAGGAGGAGATTTGGGTTACCGTCTCCCCCCAGCTGTGTGGTAGTATTTTCTTTCATCTACAAATTTGGGCCTCACGTACCTTGTGTATATTGAGGACACCCTCTAGTTGATCCTTGTATTTCTTAGTTGAAACCTTATAGGTTTGTTGGTGTGTTTGACATTCTTGAGTGTTTGAAACACACTTGCCTTGTACATATTTTTCTTGTTCAATTTTGCATCTTCTATCTATCCATCTAATCATCATCATGCATCTCTTATCTTAATCACATTCTTAATCGTTCAAATCATTCCTCAAAATCTTAATCATCTCTATTCATCCAAATCATTTCCTCATTTTCTTAATCATTCAATCAAATCCCTAATCTTCATCCTAATCATGGTTCATAATCCACATCAAGATCCAATTCCATTATTCAATGATTCATCCTCATGATTCTTAATCCAATCCCTTGTCAAATTCATTCTTTTCTAATCAATTCTTAATTCAATCCATTTACATCTTCCTCCATAATCAATCTTTCTAATTTCATTCACATCTCCTTCTAATTCAAGTTTTCATCACATCTTCTACTTTGAACAAAGGAGCATTTTCACGAACATTGGACTTTAATTCAAATCCCACATTCACTTGTTTGGAATATCATAGTGTTTTTATCACATCAAATCAAACCCTAATCCAATCAAAATTATATCATATCAAATCAAATTCAATCAATCCATTTCAAATCCAATCAACACAAAGTCTAAATTTTCTCCTAGTCCTAAGTTCATATTCCATCCCTCATCAAATCTTTCATCACTCTTCATCTAACATCTATGGATCCGAGTTGACTTAATCAAATGGTTGACGATCTTCAAAGACAATATGGAGTTATACCTCCTGTTCAACCTACATATCAAATTCATCCTCACAACTGCATATCCAACTCTCATCCATCTCATGTTCATTATTCCTCTACCTTTGACAAGGGAAATCCACCTCATTATCCTTCAACTCCATACAATTCCATTCCTAGCCCACACACTTCCTCAAACACAAATGACCTTGCCAAGGAAATGGAACAACTAAAGAATTATCTTTTAGCAAGTCAACAAAAAGAGGCTTCCTTCCATGCCATGTGTCCTCTTCCCCCATATTTTGAAGATCATAGTCCTCATGTCCCATCCAACCCCAACCCTCCATGCAATCCCCTACCCATAGTTTCACCTTCACACAATCCTAATCCTCCAAAAACATCATCCCCACCTCGTAAGGGGTTTTTCACATCACTCTTGGCTAAGTGTAAAATACAAACTAAAGAGAGCCAATCACCCCAAGTCATACCCCTAATTCCATCTCATGCTCTTCCTCCAAAGCATGTCACTATAGATTCCTCTTCTCCTCTAGATCCGATCATTTCTCCATCCCATTTTTCTTCTATCCCTCAAGATCCATCTATCTCTCCTATTCCATCTCATGATTCCCTTCGTAATCAAGATCAAGACATTCCATGTATCGTACACATTATCGATTCTACTCCATCTCAAGCATTAGCCTCCATAGATCCTCCACTTCATGAAGAAGTTCCTTCCACTCCATCCACTAATACTCCCCCCTGTCAAGATCAAATCACTCCATCTCATGATCCACTCATTCCACTACACAATCCTCTTGTAAGTCAAGATCAAAGCAACCTTTCATCCATCTTTCATGATCCCACTCCATCTCATGATTCTATTATCTCTCATAATACCCCTCACAATCCTAATCCTCCACACGATCCTATCACACCTATCCAATCCACTCATGAACCCTATATCCATGGACTTGCATCTTGTGTTAAAACTAATAAGCATCCCCTTGAAGAAATCATGGCTCAAGATGTTGGTACACCTTCCACAATTCCTCCTTCCAAACCTAAATCTTCCCATCATTCCTCTTCCAAATCCATTTTAGGATCTTATATCCACATTCCCGTTCCTTCCTCCCTTCCATCCATTCTAGGTCCTTATGTTCCACCACCAAATCCTTCATCCCTTCCTTCCATTTTGGGTCCCTACATACATCCATCCACCATATCCATGTCTACCAGTTCATTCCTTCTTGGTTCTAGTCAAGATCAACAAAGCCACATATCCTTGAATTCCTTCCAACATTCACCATCCCTACGCTCTCCATCCCATTTATCTTCATGCACCCATACCATGGCCAATGGAAGCAAATTGGATGCTGAAGAAAAAGAGCATAAAGACAAAAATCCACAAAAGCCCAAGGATCAGCATGTCCCTTCTAAATGACATGTTCAACAAAAGAAAAATCTGATCCAAAGCAAAATCAAAAGGCCACAAAGGCTAAAAATAAAAAATGCAAAAAATATGTGGATTCCAAAGCTACTTAATGTAGCAATGAATCTCAAAGAAAGATTCAAAATGACATCCAATTTGGCTAATCCAAAGGCTTCCCCATCCATTTTGGGTCCTTATATTCCCAAATTCACCATCCTAAATCCATCGTCTCCTTCATCCATTTTGGGTCCTTATATCCCAAAATTTAAACTCTCTCCTACATATCCTCCAAAATTTCAACCTTTCCATCACCCTTCGAGGTGTGTGTCAATGATGATATTTTTGCCTACTTCATCCACTCATTCACAAGTCTTCCAACGTAGCATCCATCACTCATATCTTCCTCCCACCCACTCCACCCCCTTATTCCAAACTTTTTCATAAGTCTTTGTCCTCCATTTCCCAATCCACTTCATCCTTCCTTCCATTATCCTACCAACATCTATGAGAAAATAATAAATATTCCTTGGAAATAGAAAAAAAAAAGGAAAAGATATCAAGGGATAACATCCATGAAAATAGATGCTTGATTTCCCCCTTTCTATCCATTGCCTTCCACTTCCGCTTATCCATCCATTCACTTTTCCTCTTCCACTTGCACTCTACACTGGGGGCAAGCTCCATGCATACCACTCTTCCTTACATATATTCCATGCTTCCATCCACCGTTCATCATCCTTTTCCATCTTTGATCTTGACTTTCATTTTCCTTCCATCCATCCATATGCACTTTCCATGTCCCTTTCTCGTTACCCATACATTATCCTACATACTTCCATAATTCTTCCATATATTTGATCTTGACATGCTATCCCTATCTTGCATCCCATCATTCTTATCATATTCATGAGACTTCATCTAGCTTCCATTGGTGATTCAAGATTGAAATACCTTGATAAAGAATACATAACTCACACTGGTACACTATCTATTGGAGACATTGCTAAGAAAAAGACTCATAACACAATGATGATAGAGATTGCATCTACTCTAAGCTATGAAGAATTTTATGATATCAAGGACTACAAAACTACCTTTGAAATGTGGAACAAGCTAAAGGACATCTATGGTGGTGATGACAATGTGAGGAGAGCAAAAGCAAAAAGCCTTAAAGGAAAATTTGATCAAATGAGAATGAGATAAGATGAAAACATTGCCAAATATGTTGAAAGGATCAAAGCAAGTGTAAGTGCAATCAAAGCTTCTGGTGGAGAGATCAAGGAAGAAATTTTTGTAAGTAAAGTTCTTAGAACATTGCTTCCTATCTATGCAATTAGAGTATCTACTATTCAAGAATGAAGATGTGAGACAAATCATAAGATAACTTTGGATACCTTAGTAGGAAGATTGATAGCCTTTGAGCTAGATAATTTTGACAACTATGCTCTAGCTTCCACGAATATTGAATCTACATTTGAGGCCAAGCTTTCACTTAAGGAAAAAGGTAAGAAAATAAAGGACACTCAGTTAGAAAGTGAAGAAAAATTAGAGGAAAGTTCTGACAGTGATCTTGAAGTTGTTGAAGCTCTACTTGCAAGTAAATATTCTAGAAGCAAAAAAAAATTCAAAGGTAAAGTTCCCCTAATCTATTTTTCATGTGAAGAAATTGGTCATATTGCTGCCAGGTGACCAAACAAAGAAACAAATGATGAGAATAAAGGTCACAAGTGCAATGGCAAGAAGGATTTCAAATCATTGAAGGATGAGAAGAAGACATGTTTTATGGCTAGAGATTCTGATAACAATGAAGATGAAATAGTTTACATTATTGTGAAAGATGAATTTGATGATGATGAACGAGATAAGATGGCACTTATCTCTCATGTGAGAAAAAATGATAAATGGATCATAGATAGTGGATGTTCACATCATATGACTAGTGATAAAACAAAGTTTCAACACTTTGAAGACTATGATGGTGGTAGTGTAAGGTTTGGAAACAATGAACCTTGTTGCATAAAAGGAAGAGGTTGAATCTCATTAACCAAAGAATTTGTATGTGATAATTCCTATTGGGTTGAAGGACTAAAACATAATTTTTTGAGTGTGGTACAACAAATCAACATCAAATTCAAGGTGGAATTCATGCATGGCAAGGCAAGACTGCTGGATGACAAGGGAAAACCGATTGGATCAGGCAAACAAACAAAAGGTAACCTATTTTATCTTGATCTTGGTGAGTGTTCATGTTTCATTGCTCAAGTTGAAGAAAGTTGTCTATGGCACAGAAGGTTATGTCATGTAAATTTTGATAACATGGTCAAAATAAGAAAATTTAGGAAAGTAAGAGTCATTCCTAGTTTGAAGAAACCTGATGTTGGTTTATGCAAGAATTATTAGTTTGGCAAAATGGGAAAGACTAGTTTTAAAAGCAAAAACTATCAATCTAAAGATATCTTGGAAATTGTGCATACTGATTTATGTGGACCTATTGGAATAGAAAGCTATAATGGAGAATAATTCTTCATTCTTTTTGTTGATGACTACTCTAGAATGATGACTATTATGTATCTAAGAGAGAAGTCAGAAGCATTTGAGAAATTCAAATGGTATTTGGCAAGAGTAGAGAAGGAAACAAGGAAAAGATTGAAATGCTTGAGATCAAATAGAGGTGGTGAATTCATCTCCAGTGAATTCAATAACTTTTGCATTGAAAGAGGAATTAAAAGATAGGTATCAACCCCTAGAACTCTTGAGCAAAATGGAATAGTTGAAAGGAGAAATAGATCTATCATGGATTGTGCAAGGACTCTAATGATTAAAAAGAACATTTCTATCAAATACTGGAAGGAAGCTATCAACACTATAGTTCATACCTTAAACCGAGTATAGTTGAAGAATGACTCATACAAAACTCCCTATGAATTATGGTATGGCTATTAACCCAATGTAAGTTACCTGAAAGTATTTGGAAGTAAATGTTATATCCTAAAAGAATCTAGAAAAGGTAAATTTGATGTGAAATATGATGAAGGTATATTTTTTAGATATTCTTGCAAGAGTAAGGCATATAGATGTTTGAATTTGTCTACTCATAAAAGCATAGAAAGTGTACATGTGAGAATTGATGACTTTGCATAAAGGACTAAAGAAGAAAGAAAAAAGGAACCAGAGGATTATAGGAGATTTTTTTACATTGAACTAGATACATTACCATACACATCTATCAATCATGAGACTTCTACTCCTAAGTCTTCCTTAGTCACCAAGTTGCAAGAAGTTCAAATCGAGTCACAAGGACCCGAGTCACATTCTGAAGCTACTGAGTCTAAGAAAGCAAAACCTGAAGTTGAAGTTCAAGAGGATGACAATGCAATTCATTCAAAAGGCAAAGAACTTGTATTGGCCAAGTACATCAGGAGGCATCATGCACCAAATCAGATTATTGGAGATAAATTGAAAGGTACTATGACAAGAAATAAGCTAAAAGTCACATGTTTACTTGCTGATTTTGAACCTAAAAATGTCAAAGATGCATTGGAAAATGAAAATTGGATTGAGGCTATGAATGAAGAGATAGAGTAAATAGAGAATAACAAAACTTGGACTCTTGTACCTAGGCCTAAAGATAAAAATGTGATTGGAACAAAATAGGTATTCAGGAATAAGTTGAATGAAGATGGTAAGATATCAAGAAACAAAGCTAGATTGGTGTGTAAAGGATATTCTCAAGAAGAAGACATTGATTATGGTGAAAATTTTTCTCTTGTTGCAAGACTAGAAGGTATCAGAACCTTACTTGCATATGCAACACATAAACGATTTAAGGTATATCAGACAGACTTTAAATATACATTTCTCAATGGTATTCTTGATGAAGAAGTTTATATTGAACAACTAGAAGGTTTTGTTGATCTAGACAAAAGGCACATGGTCTGTAAATTACAAAAAATCATTGTATGGTATGAAACAAGCTCCTAGAGCATGGTATGAGAGATTACACAACTACCTTATATAGATTGGTTTCCAGAGAACTAATGATAACAATAGTTTGTACATCAAGGAAAGACCGAACAACAAGATTGTTTTAGCAAAAATATTTGTGGATGATACTTTATTTACAAGGAATGATGATCTATGCAAAGAATTTGAAATGTTTATGTTTGGTGAGATTAACTTCTTTATTGTCTTCAGATATGGTATCTACAGCACTTAGTCTAAGTATATCAAGGAGATACTCAAAAATTTTGGTATGGAAGATTCAAAACCAGTTGGAACCCCCATGTGTACTGGACTAAAGCTTACCAAGTATGATGACTCAAAAGAGGTAGATCATACCTTATATAGATCAATGATTAGAAAATTACAATATGTAGTTCATACAAGGCTTGATATTGCTCTTGCAGTTGGTATAGTGGAAAGATTCTTAGCCAAACTCAGAGAAAATCATATGATGGCAATCAAAAGAATCTTGAGATACTTAGAAAGGTACTAAAGATTATGGCTTATGGTATAAACTTGGAGGAAATTTGAACTTAAAAGTATTCACTGATGCTGATTGTGTAGGAAATATTGATGACAGAAAGAGTACAAGTGGTGGAGAATTATTTCTTGGTAAAAGATTGGTATCTTGGACAAGTAAAAAGCAAAATTGCACATCCCAATCTACAACAAAAGTAGAATATGTTGCAGCAATAGTAAATTGTTCTAATATTGTTTGGTTTAAACAATTGTTGGAAGGCATGAAGGTTGAGATCAAAGAACCATTTGTCATGTTTTGTGATAATACAAGTGCAATTAACATATCAAAGAATCTAGTGATGCATTCCAAAACCAAGCA
Source organism: Cupressus sempervirens (assembly GCA_028749045.1). NCBI lineage: Eukaryota > Viridiplantae > Streptophyta > Pinopsida > Cupressales > Cupressaceae > Cupressus > Cupressus sempervirens. Next base: position 198,106,229 of record CM053793.1, on the reverse strand, counting down.
CATTGCTATAAAATATCACTTTGTCAAAGAATTGGTGCAAGACAAGGAAATTAGATTGGAGTATGTCCATACAAAAAAAAAAATTAAAGACATATTTACCAAGCCATTACCCAAGGATGCATTCTTGTATCTAAGAGGTAAGTTAGGGGTCATTCCCCTATCTAAAGCTTACCAAAATAAAGTCTTATTGATGCATCAACAGGAACCAAGTTGAAGATCTATCAGTTGATGCAGCATACTCAAGAGAACATTGCATATGAATCAGTACTCAGGGTACATTGATATTTATTTGGTATGTGTCATCTTTGGCATGTGTTAACAAGGAGGGAGATTTTTCTATCATATTTTTCTTAAAAAAATTTGAAAAGAAGCTATATAATTCCTTCATAGAGGGAGATTAGTACATTAGAGAAGTTTGTGGCATAAAATCTAAGAGGGAGAAAACTTTCTATCAGAGAAATTTTTTCAAATTTCATTGTGCTATGACATGTTGTGTTGCCATCAATGCCAAAGAGGGGATTGTTGAATACAATTGTCTAATTATGCGTTGTCTTTGATGTTACACAAATTTCATATCAATTGGTAGTTAGTGCTTATTGAGCTCACTTGGTCAACAAGGTAATTTTCCTTGTCTACCAAGCATTCCTAAAGATTAATCTATGTAGATGGTGTCTACCAAGCTCACTCAGGTGTCGAAGGAAAATATGGTAGAAAGTAGTGTTAACTGAGTTCTCATTGTTAACAAAGTAAAGTTGGTCAAAGTCAGTGTTCACTGAGTTCACTTGGTTGCCAAAAGATTTTGCAAGTTAGCAGTATTAACCAAGCTTCTATTGGTTAACACAAGAAATCATTTTAGGATCAATGTTTACTGAGAAAAGTCAGCCAATGATGGATTTTGTTGATTTGAGAAATGAAGCTTAATTATTTCAAGTATTAATCATAGCTGACTATGGTAACAATTATTGGTAATTGGTCCAACTTGATAATCTAAATGGTATAAATGAAAGGTCAAGTTGAGATTCTAATGTGTGTGAGAGAATGCAAGTGTATTGATTGATTGAGAAGGAAAGAGTGTGAGTGAACTTGAAGCAAGGTCATATATCCTTAAGAAGTAGAAAAGTAATATTCGATTAGGAACAATCTAGCATGAAGCAAAACAAAGATCTGTAATCAGAAATTTAGTTGCATCTCATTTAGGTCATTTCATTGTTACTTTCGTACTATTATAGCAGTGATTCCAAAATCTCCTAACAGAGTTGGTTTAATAGCTAGTTATAAATCTTCTAACAAGGTGATAGTTCTATTGAATTGTTTAAAGACCTCTTGCAAGGCCACTCCTTGCAGAGTGATTAAATCCTCTAACAAGGTCACACCTAACAGTGTGTTTTGTAACCTTTAACTACCTTTAACTATGTTGGCTCCTAATAGGGCTCACTTCAGAAGAGTGAAAATTAGTAACTTGTTCCATTGGTGGTTTTTCCCATATTGGGTTTCCACGTTAAATTTTGGTGTCTCATGTGTTCATGTTATTTATTTTATGCTTGTATGTTAATCACTGTGAATGTTTAAGATCAGTAATAAGTAAATCACACTACTTTTATGAAGTTACAACATTTTATATGTTTACCAAATCATAATAGAAATTAATTTTATTGTTAACATCCAAGGGATCTAAAATATTTTTGTGGTAACTGATTCACGCCCCCCCCCCCCCCCCCCCTCTCAGTTACTCCATCTATATTTCCAACATACTGGCCACTTGTCCTTCAAAATCATCAATCTTATAAGATGGATGTTGTAACTAGCTAGATAGAGCCTCTAGCTCACTCATATTTCCTCCTATTTTAATGTCAATGTCCTTAGTCAATTTATATGATAGAGTACACTTAATGTACAATATCTTACCATCCTGTTAACACTTTTGAAGTTCCTTGATACAAGTATCAAGACTTATCAAATTATTCTTAATATTTTGGCAAATAGTGCTAAACAAGTTAGCATCATGTCAAATTTGTGCCTTTGCTTCTGCAACACTTAGCAAGTTAGTAAATTCTTCATCAAATGACTTCAACACTACCTATGCCCTCTATTTTGGATCTGCTTCTATGTGTTGCACTACCAAAGTACTATGTAGTCTTTCAATAACCTCCATTAAGTTTTTTTGTAGGCTCTTTATTGTTCTATTTTTCTAAATTAATTTTGATAAGGATGAAATCAAATTAGTTTGATCATCATCATCAATTTCTAGGCTAGCAAGTCAAAGTGGAGAAGATGAACTAGAAGGTTTAGTGTCATCCTTCCTTTGCTTCTTTGCTGCCTCTTTTATTTTTCTCTCTTCTTCTTCTTTCTTTTCTTTTTTCTTTCTTTCATTTTCTCTCTTTTGTTCCTCTTCTAGTCTCTTCTTCTTGTCTTCCTCTATTCTCTTTCATATTTCCTCCTATTCCTTTATTTTCTTCTCATCCTCAAGCAATTTCTAGTTGGCCTCTTCTACTTTCTTCTTTTCTTCTTCAAGTAACCTCTTTTCCTCTTCAATTTGTCTCAGTTTGTCTTCAATATCCTCAGTATTAGGTTCATTCTATTCAGAACCTTCAAATGGATTAGTATCATCAATGTTAATGGTAACATTGGTCTAATCTATCTACATAGTGTCATCACTCATTCATACTTCCGAGGTTTTGGGTTCTAGTGGAGATGTTAACTTAGATTCTATCAACATATGAATTATTACTATTTTAGTCTCACTTCTTAATTTATCTTTCTCACCCACCATAAAAAAAGATGGTCTTACTTTATTTCTCAAATAAGGTGCAAGATTATTCAATAATCTCTTAATCTATTCTTCATCATCAATATTACAATAGTTCTTAGCACAGACTTCTAAAGTTCTAGATCTTCTTCTCTTGTTTGTGCCTTCTTTTGAATAAGTCTATCATAGACTTTATGGTTTATTATGCCCTCAATATCCTTCAATTTCAGATTTTTTGCTATAATATGTGATTGATAAATGACTAAAATCTAAACACACCATTCTTAGTCCTCTTGATCTTCTTTAGGTTCTCAAGTCATTGGATTCTCAAAATTTTACTAAGGTTTACTTGTCCCTTCTCTACACATATTTTTTATCTTGCATAGATGAATCCGACTAATAATTCATCAATCTTTGATCTTACACATATAACATAGGTAATGATTCTACTCAGAAATTTTACATCATCTTTCTTAATATTGTTGATCACCATGGCCTTTCCATTATACACTACTTTGGTAAAACTCTCAACATTCTTCTTGACCATTTTCTCACCTATAGGTACACTAACTTGTTTACTAAGACTAATTACCTCATGAATAAGGTCAGTAGAAATATCAATTACACTATCTTTCATCCATAGTTTCCCATTATGTATCCTACTCAATATGATCTATGTGCAGTCATCTATGTCCAATTCATGGTAGAAATGACATTTGAATAGGTATATTTCCTTTAAATGTTTAAATCGAAGCTTCACAGTCATGTCATGATTGAAAACTAGTTCCATATCTTTGTTCATGTATTCATTCCCAATAGATTCAAATTTTATGTTAATATAGTTTTCTACATATTCCAAATATACTACATTCTTCAGAGTAATGGATAACATTGAGTTAGGATTTTCTTCAGTAGGTTTCATAGAAAAAACTTTCAACTTAGGTCTATCCTTGTTCTCAACATTGTGCACTACTGACATATCCATGATTTTGTCAAATATGAACTTTAATTGAATAAATTTGTGGAAAAAAAATAAAATACCTCTTTTTGAAAATAGTGTTTTCTTTGAAATCACCTTGAGAAGTCACTTCTGAGTGCTCTTTGCTTCAGATGTATTTGCAATGAAGTGAAAATCAATTTTGTACTCCATTTATTCCATCAACTTGAACTTGCATTAATTGCATACTTCTCAAACACAAAAAAGCTATCAATTACATTTTGTCATCAAATAACTACTCAAGATCATCTATCTAATCTTCAAATGCCACCCAAGGTTTACTATAGCCTCCTTTCATCATGACAATGCTCCTCAAGACTTCACTTCATGAAATTTTTTGTGAAACGTAGTTTTCATCTTCTGCTATAGAATTAACCTTTTCTGTAATACCAATAACTCTTAATTCTTTCATAACTTGTTTCCATAAGCTCCAAATTACAAGAGAGCTTAGGTACTATCTAAACTTAACTTGATACACCTTTTCCCAACTTCACTTCCTCTAATTCAATCTCTGAATGAGGTTCTCAAATTATGGTGATGTAAATAAGCTTAATTCAACTTAACTAAATCAAACTCGATTACTAGCTTCAATCTTCATATCTCATCATCATCTAGCTTTTCTTTTGAGATGTCCAATCCTTTTACAAATGCCTCATTGAGTTCTGCTCAAAGTTCACTAACTATATTTCTTTGTTCCTCATTGTCTTTTCTAGTTCTAGAGTTTCTCTCATGGTTCCTTCTATCATTTCTAATATTCTTACAATTATTTCTTTTATTTCTGAAGTTTCTTCCACTATTCCTTCTATCTCTAAAGTTTTTGTCCTTTCTGTAATACTTTGTTGTATGTCTGAAGTTGTTGCATAACTGACATATTGGTGCTTTGCTTCTAGGATTCTACTATTCATTAGGTGCATGCCAATTTTGAGAAATTTTTCCTAATTTGCTACACTTATAACACACAATTGATATTCTATCTTCATAAGATCTTCTTTCTCTCAATGTCCTTTCATTAGATCTTCTTCTATCTATAGGGTTAGTATTTCTAGACAATATACTATTCCTTCTATCACTATCATACTTATGTTTCCTACAATTAATTATTTTATGACCCATACCATGACAATTATCACAATAAGATTCCTTAACATGATTAAATGACTTGTTAGTACAATATCTTTTCATATGACCTACTTCATTACATGAAAAAAACTTACCTCTAAATTCATAATTGTTTTTCTTAGGAGATTCCACTTTCTTTTGTTCATCCAAAATTTCAACTTCCTTGTCTTGTTCAATTTCTTTAGGCTTATTAGAAGATTGATTGGATTTAATCTTATCATCAAATTTGTCTTTTTTCTTTTGGATCTGATCTTATCTCAAGTTTCTTTACAAACATGTTAAATAGATAACCAAGACCAATCTTGTGATAAGTAGGTCTTTGTATTGACATTGAATCATCAAGCTTTTATCTACTAGAATAAAGCTTCTCAAGTTGCTACTTGCACTAAGTTAATTCACCTTTCATAATAGTATTATGCTTATGAAATTCTTCATGATCTTCTTTCAATGTTTCAAATTCAAATGTCTTCTTTGTCAAACTTGCTCTTAGATCTACATTCTCAGTTTTCAAATCAAACTCAACTTTTCTAGGATCATTTCTCAAAGTCAACTTACAGATTCGTAATCTTCAATTCATGCTTCAAGATATTATACTATGTCATTATCTTTGAATAATCATCATCATTAATTCCAAATTCAGTAGATTCAAACTTGGATTTGAGATGTTCAATTTTCCAATGTATACTTTGGAGTCTTCATATCTATCTTTCATCTTATCTCTTTCTTTAGTAAGGAGATCAATTTGTTCAAGAGCCTCTTCAATTTCCTTCATCAATTGTTCCATATCCATAGGGATCTTACTCAATTTGTTAAGCCTCTTCAAAGAAATTGTGCTTTGATACCAATTGTTAGAAATAGGGATTATTGGTAGGGGGTATATCAATAATCTACAAAATTTAGTCACCAAATAGATATTATTTCTTACTTTAAATCATACATAACAAAGTAATAATGTAATGTTGAATAGTAATAGTGACCATGCATAAAGATAACTCATAACACCATATTTTGTTAACTAGGAAAACCCTGGCCAAGGGAAAACCCTGGTGGGGATGATATCCACTAGATAATATACTAATATATAAGTTTCTTGTTAGAGGATGGTCCCTGTTAGGAGTCAATGAGAAAATTTAGTATTAGGAGTCCCTATTAGGAGACTTTGAATCCCTATTAGGAGTTGTAGTGTAGCAAATGCAAGATGAGCCCATTGCCCAAACATTCACTTCTGATTACAAGAAGAGCTCACTACCCAAACAAGAAATCAAACTTATATAATATAGAAAATTTCTTGGTTTGATCTTGGATCTTGAAATAGCTTTACAAACTTCTCTGTAAGAACCCCAAATAGGCTCTACGCTAATCATTGTTTGTTTCCTTGGGTGTAATAATTGTTTTTGGTTTGTTTTGAATGTTTTAAGTTGTTTTTTGGGTTTTTGAGTTGATGAAAAGAAAATACAAATATTGAAAACTAATCTACCTCAAATTATAACTCAAATCTGATTATAATGCTAATCAAATTCATTTATTTAGATGGCTCCTAATGTTTGTACAATACTTATTGCTGGAAGCATACATTAAAAAACATCATCATTAATAGTTGAAAAAACCTGATTTTTGTCTCCGATACGCAACCACGCTACTGGTTGCTTCCTCCTTGGGTAGCGCCTATCAAAAACCGCAATATTAAATCTCTGATTTTTAATTCACTGTAGCGCTATACTGTTCACAGCACTGTAGCTGCTGTTATAACCCCTTCCAACCTGTAAACAGATTCATCCACTTTTTCCCTACTGAAACACAATATTGACTCCAGAATGAAGTCAACTCATAGGCAAAATTCAAGTGATATTTCACACCCTCAAATTGCATCAACTCTGAAGATACTACGTTCTCCACAGTTTGAATTCTTCTTAAACTTGTAGAAACCCTTGTTGCCACAACTTCAAGAAATTTCACAAGGCAAAGTTTTTAAGCAATTCTCATAACCTCCCTTGAAGGAAGACAAGGTTTGTTTATAAGGACTCCTCAACTCCAGAATGAGTCTCCATGCTCAATGTGGGATAAAAGATATAATAATAACATAAAAAATGTTATTACATTAAAACTTAGAAAACCCCTTTTAATTTTTCCATAAGCTTGGACCCACAATTAATTGAAACGATGGCCCCTTTTATGATATCATGACCCTCACTTAAGTTATATATTATAACTTAACAATATAGGCTCAAAACCAATAATGTTTATTTTAACTAAATAAACATTAATATCTCCATTATTACTCAACATTTTTTAATGTCGTTTGGACTGGGAGCTAACATGATAGAACTTCATATGGCCATACCCCTTTTCTAAAAATAGCAGGGGTCTATCTTTATAACTCCAAAATTGCTAAAAATAGCCTGACCAAGCCAAACTCAAAGGAAAACTCATCATAAACAAACTCTGGCAACCCAGAAGAGTACTCTGCTCTGGTCCTTGGAGGATCTCCACACCAAGGTGACCCTCTATCCAATCTTATTAGCCTACGAGGGTCTCTGATAGGCTAATCACCAGCTAAAGTGATGTCTCTAGCTAGAAGGGGACATCACAGTCTGCCCTCCTTGAAATTTCTTGTCCTCAAGCAATCTCAACTTTGGATGTTGTAAAATCTCCTCGCTCTCCCAAGTAGCATCCTCTACCGGCAAATCCTTCCACTTCACCAAATATTCTCGGATGGTACGTTTCCTCAAGTTCCTCTTTCTAAAATCAATGATGGCCTCCGATATCAAAACAAGTTTTCCCTCATCATCCAGGGGTTGTAGTACTGTAGAAGGCACAATATGATGCCCTAGTGCCTTTTTGAGGCGTGACACATGAAAAACATTGTGCACCTTGCTCTCTGCCAGCAAGTCTAACTCATAAGCCACCTCTCCCACTTTCCTGATAATCCTAAATGGACCATAGTATCATGGCTTGAGTTTCTCGGCACCACTCTTCTTGAGAGTGGATTGACGGTAAGGCTGCAACATAAGATACACCATGTCTCCAACCTCAAAAGTCCGCTCAGTCCTCTTCTAATCTGCATACTACTTTTGCTGATTTTGTGCCTTAGTTAGATTATCCTTGAGAGTCTTAACAAGGTCTTGACTCTCTTGTAACAAATCACCTGCACTGGGCACTCTACTATCACTCAAAAGCAGATCCATAAAATTGGGTGCCTCATACCCATACAGGGCCATAAAGGGTGACATCTGAATAGACATGTGATAAGTGGTATTGTAGCAATACTCACAAAGATAAATCCACTTTACCCATGCCCTCTGTTGCCCTGCTATATAATTTCTGAGATATCCCTCCACCCATTTGTTTACTATCTCTGTTTGACCATCTATCTGAGGGTGGTAGCTAGTACTCGGAGTGAGCTCTGTCGCACACAACCTGAATAGCTCCTACCAAAAGTGACTCATAAACCTACTATCTCTATCACTTACAATGCTCTGAGGTAAGCCATGTAATCTGAATATCTCTTTGAAGAACAACTCTGCCACCTGTGTAGCAGTGTATGTAGCAGTGATCAGAAAGAAGTGTGCAAACTTTGTAAGGCGATCCACAACCACATATATGCAGTCTCTGCCTTGGGCTCTAGGCAGTCCTGTGATGAAGTCCATAGACAAACACTCCCACTTCCTACCAGGAATCGGAAGTGGCTGAAGTAAATCGGCTAGATAGGAGTGTTCTTGCTTATTTTGCTGGCAAGTGGGACACTCCCTAACATATTGAAGTACCTCTGCTTTGAGCCCTTTCCATGTGAATCGCTCTCTAATCTGTCGGTATGTCTTGTAGAAACCAGGATGTCCTGCCATAGGTGAATCATGAAAAGATTTCAAAACCACCCTCCTCACTACTGATCTTGGGACCAAAAATATTCATCCTTTGTAAATGATGAGCTCATTCACAAGGGTGTATCTGCTGTCTTGAATAGTCCCATCTATGAATCCAGCTGCCCAAGTGTCCTTTGCATACTCTGCAAGGATCAAGTGTCTCCAATCCTCCGATATGTTTGTCAGTAAGCTCAAATGGGGCCTACGTGATAAGGCATCAGCAACTACATTTTGTGTCCCCTTAAAATATGTAATGTCAAAGTCATAGGACTGTAACTTGCTCACCCACTTTTGCTTCCTATCATTGAGATCTCGCTGCCCCAAAAAGTGTCTTAAGCTATTATGGTCGGTTTTGATAAAAAATTTGCTACCTACCAAATATTTCCTGAATTTGGCCAAAGCATGCATAATGGCTAACATCTCCTTATCATATATGCTGAAGCTCCGCTCTGGCCCTCTCAATTTCTTGCTCTCATAAGCAATAGGGTGCTTTTCCTGCATAAGCACCGCTCCAATGCCCTCTCTGGAAGCGTCACAATGTAGCTCAAAAGGTTTGCTGAAATTTGGTAATGCTAATACTGGACAAGAAGTCATCAACCCCTTAAATTTCTCAAAACACTCCTGTGCTTCAAGAGTCCACAAGAAAGCTCCCTTTCTCATCAAATCTGTCAAGGGTGCCACATGCCTAGAATATCCATCCACAAACCTTCTGTAGAAACCACATATTCCTAGAAAGCCCCTCAACTGTGTAAGGTTCACCGGTGAAGGCCACTCCACAATGGCACGAATCTTTTCAGGATCCATGCACACGCCCTCTGCACTAATGATGTGACCCAAGTACAACAACTCTGTCATGCCCAAATCACACTTCGACTCCTTTGCATACAAGGATTCTTTGTCCAATATACCCAGCACCGTGTCCAGGTGGACCAAGTGCTCCTCCCAAGATCTACTATATACCAAGATATCATCGAAGAAGACAAGTACAAATCTCCTCAACTGAGGATGGAAAACCCTATTCATTGTTGCCTAAAAAGTAGCAGGTGCGTTAGTTAGCCCAAATGGCATAACTACAAACTCAAAATGGCCACAATGACATCTAAAGGCTGTCTTCTCGATATCCTGCTCTCTAACTCTGATCTGGTGATAACCTGATCTCAAATCTATCTTTGAGAAGAAGCAAGCTCCATGAAGCTCATCTATCAACTCATCGATCCTGGGAATGGGGTATCTATTTTTAATCGTCTTCCTATTAAGCACTTTGTAATCAATGCACATCCTCAATGTCCCATCCTTCTTCTTTACTAACACCACTGAAGAAGCAAAAGGAGACTTACTTGGTCTAATGTGGCCCATATCAAGTAACTCCTTTATGGTTTTCTCAATTTCATCCTTCAACCTCTTCGAATGCCTGTAAGGTGTAATCATGATGGGCTTAGCCCCCTCCTCTAACTCAATGATGTGCTCAATACCTCTGTCTGGTGGTCTACTTGGTGGAATGTCACTGAACACCTTAGAGTGTTTAACTCTAAGCTCCTGAATATTAGGAGGATATTCAATCTTATGATGTCCCTCCTGTGATGGCATCAACATGCACTCTACTGCCCACTCTACCTGATCATGTTGAATCAATCTAGCCATTCTACGAAAAGAGACCGTCCTGAGATCACTGTCCCTGATTGCCTTAAGAATATGTGTCTTCCCATTCACTTTAAACCTCATCTCCATCTCCTTGAGGTTAAGAGTGAACTCACCAATATTGTGCAACCAACTCATCCCAAGAACTATATCTGTATCTCCCATAGGTACAACATAAAAATCTTCCTTAAAGTCATAATTATTAACTGTCAATGGGAGTCCAGTGATCCTATGATCACATTTGAGGACATAGCCATCCGCTACCCTCACTCTAATTCCCCCAAACTCCTCTATTTGTATGCCACACTTCTCCACCATCCTAGCATCAATGAAATTATGAGTGGCACCTGTATCAACCAAAGTTATGACCCGCTGTCCAGCAAGTACTCCTCTCATCCGGAATGACCCTTCTTGCTTAATACTAGTGAGACGAGCTTCCCTAAGTTGCCCATCTCCTTCCCCATCCTTGGACTCCATTTTAGACAAGTTTTCAGCCTTGTCTTCCTCTTTTTCACCATCTATTTCCTCTATATCAGACTGCTGATCTGAATTATCTGATTCTGATTCCTCATAGTATGCCCACATAACTCTGTTAGCTTTTCCCTTTGGCCTAAGAGGACAATCATGGTTTGCATCATAGGATCCCTTACAGTAGAAACATAATTTTTTCTTCCTCAAATCGTTTAATGTTTCCCTGTCAAAAGGTGCTAGAGTTTTATCTTTAGAATCATTTTTAAAATCAGTCCTCTCTGGTTTTTTATAAAATGGTTTGTTATCCTTACTAGAAGATGCTCCTTTGGACTAAAATTTGTTTGTTGGGACTGCATGTTCCATACTTCTTGCCTTTCTCATCGCTTCCTTTAAAGAAATAGGATCAAATGCCTTTATCCAACCTCTCAGTGGTTCAGATAGGCCCTCAATGAAAAGAACTATCAATCTATGCTCTGAAATGTTTGGCACCATGACTGCCAACCGCTGAAATTCACCAATGAAATACTCCAAGTTGCCTGTTTGTTTCAGCTGTGCTAAGTCCCGGAAGTAAATCTCTGGATCTTTCTTGTCAAATCTTTCAACCAACCTATCCACGAAGTCCTGGTATTATGTCACTTGGTTATGCTGAAGTGTTACCATACCATGGTACCACCAATCATGTGCTATTCCCTCCAAATGCAAGGTGGCATATTTGATAGCTTCAATCTCTGTCATTGGCCTTAGTGCCAAAAATGTGTCAAGCTTATGAATCCAAGCTTGAGCTGTCATCTTACCACTCCCATCAAATGTAGGCACAATAAGCTTGCCTGTAGCCCTCTTCAGCTCACTATTTTGACCTCTAGGCCTCTGATCTTGTCTGAGTGACCTGTAATGCTCTCTCCTTTGATTTACAAAGCGTTCAAAGGTCATCCTCTCCTAAACCTGCGAAGCTAATAATTCCCATTCATCATTTGCAGCCATGAGTGCATCTGCGAATATGGGGTCTTTTGTCGCCTCCTCTACCGGAGCTTCTTCTAGCTCCTCCGGAACAAATGTAGGGCGTGTAGGCCTATCAGCTGTTCTAGAATGGGTCCAGAACACATTATTATACATATATAAATGTATACATGTATATACACTTACATACACGTATAGACATGTATATATACATTTTTCTATATTATCCTATTTTTATTTATTTATTTATTTATTTTTTTCCTTTTTTGTTTTTTAGTGTTGTATTTTCTTTCTTTAGATGTTCGAGTGTTTGGGTTCTTAGTTCTCCCCCTTTATTCTTTGTCGTGCTCAGTGGATTTTTTATATTTCTTTCTTCTTTTATGGCTTAGTCCCCTTCAATTTTTTGACTTTTCTGTAATTTTACATTTCTTGAGCTTCTTTGTTTTTGCTCGCTTGGTTTTATTCAAGTTGATGCACCTTTAGTTCGTCGGTGCATGTATTTTTCTCTCTTCGATCCTTTTCCTTTGGTTTTCTCTTCTTAAGTTATTTTTTGTGCTTGGTGGCTTCCTCTGATTGGGGTCTTTCTTTCCCCCTTCTTTTCCCCCCTGTAATTATTTTTATTTTTAATTCATTTTTCTCCTTATGAGTTAGGTGGCATGTCTCATCAACTAACTCTCTCTCCTCCCCTTCCCCCTCCCTTCTATTTCTTCAGCTGGTTGGATCTGCATTCTAATTTTTCATGTTCTCTTTTCTCTCTAGCATCCTGATGATGGATCATGTAGTATGATCTGAAACGTTGATGTAAAAAAAAGTATACACAATCAAATCTAGAAATTTGATAGCACATTAGCATGGATTGTGGAAATCTAATAGATCTCATCTCCATTATTACTCAACATTTTTTAATGTCATTTGGACTGGGAGCTAACATGATAGAACTTCATATGGCCATACCCCTTTTCTAAAAATAGCAGGGGTCTATCTTTATAACTCCAAAACTGCTAAAAATAGCTTGACCAAGCCAAACTCAAAGGAAAACTCATCATAAACAAACTCTGGCAACCCAGAAGAGTACTCTGCTCTGGTCCTTGGAGGATCTCCACACCAAGGTGACCCTCTATCCAATCTTATTAGCCTACGAGGGTCTCTGATAGGCTAATCACCAGCTAAAGTGATGTCTCTAGCTAGAAGGGGACATCACATTCTCATATATCACTTTCACAAAAATTTTCATACAATTGCTCAACATAACTTCTTCAAGGTAACATGATTCCACACTTGAATTCACAAGATGTCCTTTGCATAAATACCATGCCTTTACACAAATTTTTGCTAGGTTGGCTAAGACAAAAGTACACTTTTCAAAGTTAGAGTAAGAATCTAGGATTTCAGCCCTAATTGGACAAGTAATTATTTTTTAAACAAAATAATCCTTTCCTTCAATTATGTTGTCCTATTTCTTCAAAACACAAATATATTTTTTCCATGTAGTTTGTACTGACTTACAAGGTTATACACATCATCATAAACATGTATACAATTTCCATCTAACTTTTCTAGTCATAATATGATATCAACAACAAGTTATAAACAAAACAAAACAATATTGTATACCAAATTCTATACTTAGACAATTTTTTGATTACCAAAAGCTAAGTATCTTTATTTCTAAGGTTTCTTGTAAGCGTATACATCATGTGTTGCCATAAATGACAACAATTACATATCTCCATTAGCTAGTTGTCAACACCTAGATCCACTTTAGTTATGTCGAAGTCTTCCATACTTTCCTCTTCTATGTTCTTCTTGGTAATGAGTTTTCTATCCCAACACACAAATTGCCAAAGGTTATATCAACAATAATCCTTCACATAGTCTTTGTTTTCTTTACTTTAGCTAAAATTTGAAGAACATTTCCCACAATGTCTAATATTGGAGGAACCACTTGTATCCATCTTTTATTTCTTTCCATGATTTTATGTAACCATTAGGATGAGGAGTTGACAACGATCCTTGCATGGAAATTAATTGCCGATTTGGTGACGCTATTAAGTGGGATGTGGTTGACATTATATCATCCATTTGCATGATATCAATTATTTAATTATGAAGGTATGAATCATGAGGAGAGATCATAATCAATGATGAAGACCCAACTAGGAGTGGTTGCACATTGTTTCCAGGAGGTCCATGTATAGGTGCATCTTCATTACTATTTATTTCTTGTTGAACAACTTCATTGACTTTATCCTTTGGTTTTTTTTCTTTTATTTATGAATACAAATTAAACTCTACAAGCTTGGGACAACTCATTTGACTTTTTAGGATCCTCATTACCTATACTATTTATAGAACTTACTTATTGATTTTTCTTATTTTCAATGATTGCAACTGTCATCTTAAAAGATTCCACTTGAGTATTGTTCCTCCTAATAGAATTGCTTCCTTTTCTTAGAGTTCTATAAGTTATATTTTCTAGCCTTTTTTGGGCCATTCATTCATCAATTTATTTGATCATTTAGGTTGTCCTCTCCTTTAACTTGTTCAACTCTAGAATAGAACAATCTATAGGTAGGATTTTAGTAGTTGTATATTGTCATAGTAGAAGGGGTCAGTCAAGGTGCATTCATCATCATCAATTCTTGTGACATCAATATCCACCTTCAAGTCTATCATTTGCTCCATAGTAAGCCTCGTCTAATCTCTCCTTCAAACCTCAAAATTATCCTCATAGTCTTCCTAGAAGTCTTCTAAGGTTAGAAAATGATTAAAGCTAGAACTTAGATTTAATTCATTAATTACATAGTCAAAGGGAAATTGATCTTTGTAATGGATCATTCTATATTCTTTCAACCTAAAAAGTTATCACACTTCTAATGACCAATGTCAATTATCTAACCTTTGATTTCTACACTAGATGTTGATTTGATTGATTTGTATGTACATCTCAATCAATACTACTTTTTCATCAACAAACATGGGTAGCATAAGAGGATAACTATCATAAGAAGCCAACTATATATAACCAGATTTTGGAAATTGTATAAAACAACTCCCACTGTTGAATTGTCACAATTACTTTGTGAGATATCATAAGTCCTATGTTCCCTTGAAGTTCTCTAACTGTCAGCATGCTAAAGGCATCATTTACTCTTCTAAAATGATGGGTATTGTTTTCATACTAAAGCTGAAGGTGATAATTATAAATGAGAGTTGCATCATTGTAAACATCATCTCTATTAATTCCTAGCCAAATTTTCATTATAAAAATAAATATAAAAGATAGGTCATATAGAAATAGTTATTTGATTCCAATTCTACCAATTGGTTACATAAAGACTTACTAATGATTTCAGCCCAATCAATGTGATGCTTTCCCTCTGATATCATATTGATAACTAAGAACGTACATTCCTCAAACTCATGAGAATTTTTTTTCCCACATTTTTCTTGAGAAATATTATTGTGCTCCCTCTTCTAGGGTTGTCTAACCATGATCTAGCTATGGTGTTAAGGAACTTAGTTTTATTTTCCTCAAAATAGTATTTGGAAAATTCGTATTCCACATCTACAAATTGATCTCTCATGAGTAACTTTAAAAAAATGGTAATAGAAACTAAGTCCAACCTTGCTATAGCTTTGTCATTGGATGCCACCATCTATCTAGTATTAGGATGATAAACCTGCATGCATTCCAACACCAATTCAAGACATTGTGTGGATATAGGATGTCCACTTTCTTGAGCCAACCCACTATCAAGTATTTATGTTTTCATCTTTGCTCTATCCCCACTTTCCATTGATGTCCAAAAATATTGAATAATAATGTTGCCCAAGATGGTGTCTCCAATATTCAAAAGTGTACTTTTGAATACTAGAGCATAATCGGGCCTTCGATATTAGAATTTCACTTTGCATAAAATTATTTAATTTACTCACATAAATCAAAATGTGCATTGTTTTATTTTTAAGCTAGAGCATTTCCTTTACTGCCTTTATTTCTAGGGAGTTATTGTAGGGTATTTAGCACACTTTGAGTTTGATGATCAAAAAGATTATAAACAAAATTTCCTTTATATGATATTCAATTCATTCTTATTTTTTGCACTTACTTCATTATGTATCATTTCTTTGAGTTTCAAATTTATCCATTGAACTTTTGACAACCTTTTTATAAATAGGAGTTCTAACCTAAACTCTTTTCTTTTTAAAAAATAATTGCCAATGGATCTCGTGTACCGATTTGGCCATTATCTTTTTTTGCATATATATAATCACTTTGATCACTAATGCCATAAATAATTGTTAGCATAGAATTTTGGTTTTAGTTGTTAGAATTTGTAGAAACAAATCAGATTGCCTGAACATTTATCCATGCCACATAGTTTCTCATTAATTACCAATAGCTTGTTTGATTTTTTAAGGAATTTGAAATTTTTCCTAGTACCGAGATAAGGGCAACAAACCTCAAATCATCAATAGTTAAAAACTTGGTCTTAAACCATTTTCAAGTCTCACTTATGATATAAAATAGTATTACATGCCTAAAAAATGTCCACTTATATTTGAAAATATGTGGTTCAAAGACGAGAATTGTTTAGACACTTTAGAACAATGGTGGAATGATGAAGACCTTAAAGGATCCAAAGGCTTTGTATTCATGGAGAAACTAAATTCCCTTAAGAGAAGATTGATATCATGTAATAAATATCATTTTGGCATTATATTTGTAGTTAAGAATAACTTCAAAAAAGAAATCACAAATCTTAATGAAAAGGGTTTTAAGAAAAAAATTAATCAAGCAAGTTATTTGAAGGAAAAAGATTTACTTAAAAACTATGAAGAAGTTCTAACTAAAGAAGATATATTCTTGAGGTATAAGTCATGGGAACTATGGTTGGTGAAAGGTGACAAAAATACTAAGTTCTTCCATAATAGTACAATAACTAGAACAAATATGAACCAAACTGCATGTATTAAGAAGCCTAATGGCTCTAAGAAGTAAGTCCAAGAGGTCATGATCAAGATCAATCCCAACCTTATCTCTAAAGATCACAACAAGATTTTCTATGATAAGCTTACCAAAGAAGTAATAGAAAGTTTTCTTTGTTGGAAATGATTGAAATAATTATAAGAAAAGTTGAGGGAGATTGTTGGAATAAAATATGGAACTAGTAAAGAATGTCCTCAATCATTGTTTTGTCATTGATGTCAAACTTTCTACTTGCAGGGATGACAATTGCTTTAGTGATCCAAATACTATCAATTAGTTGATTGTCAAAGTGGAGGCAATTAATAAGATGTAACTAAAATACCTAGAGAAACGTTGAAGTTATGATGTTGGAATGAAGTACAAGGATCAGCTAAGCCATTGATGAAAGAATGTATTTGATGACATACTACAAAGAATGGGAACACTGAAACATATCAAAGATTTAACGTTTTAACTAAGTATTTTGTAAAGCTCAAACTAAGTTCAAGTGCCAAGTAAGTTCAAGTGCCGATCAAGTTCAAGTGTCGAGCTGGTATAGGTGCCGAGTAACACAGAGGTGTCGAGCACCAGTAACTCAATAATGCCGAGTTGCTGCATTATTTATGAAATCAAAGATTAGCCAATCTAAGCCGACAAGGTTGTTATCTAGAAATCTGTGAATTAAAAGGAAGATAAGAATGATGAGTTGGTGGCATAGAACACCATGTAGAATGTTTTTAAGATACAACTGGCGAAGTTTCAAGAAGAAAACAAGATATGGGGTAGATACATTGTATCCTACCTAATCAATTTTGAAACCCTAAAATTGAAGAGGGAGAATTGAGCGATAAAGGCAAATCAGACTTCTATATAAGAAGACATAAGTTAATAAGAGAAAGAGAGAGCGAGAGGGGATAGAAGAAAAGAGAGACAGTGGTCAAGCATAATTTGTATAAATGACCACAAAGATGATTGCATTGGCAGAATGAGTTAGAGGACTCAAGGAGACGGAGCTTGAGAGGAAGACAAGCAGTCAGAGCTAAAGAGATTAAAGCCAAGCATAAAAATTGAACTGAAAGTGTGATCTGAAATTTGCAAAGTATGTTGTAAGTTATATCAGATTGAAAGACCATTATTGTTACTTTCTAGCAATTGTAACTGTAAGTCTAAATCCTATGGACTTAGGTTGGTTTAATAGCCATTAGAAAAATCTTTTAACAGGGTGACATTCCAAGTGAATGTTCTAAAGACCTTTAACCAGGCCCATTCCTAACAATTTTGTGAAATCCTCTAACAAGGTCACATTTAACAATGTGTTGTGAGCCTTTAACAAGGCAGGCTTTTAATAGGGCATCACTTTAGAAGAGTGAGAATCAAGTAGCATGTTACTGGTGGTTTTTCCCAAATTGGGTTTCCACGTAAATCATTGTGTCATGTGTTGATCTTGAATGTTTTATCTTTGCATGTTGATTTACTGTAACTTGCTTATATGATTGATTTAAGTTTGAATAGATGAAAAGGGTATGCATTCATTAAAAGTAGTAAAAAGGTATTAATAGGGCATTTGGACCTTGAATAACTGAAAGAATTAGTGTTCGAATTTGAAAAGATTGATAACCCAAAAAACTAGTGCAAAGAATAGATATCTAAACTATGAATGCAAATGATACAAAATCAAAATAGCAACATAGAGTTAGTCTCCAAGAGAGTAATGCAAATGCTGGAAGAAAAATAACATTAAGAGGATGCAAAAGAAATAGATCCCAAATACAAGCAAGGTAGCATGCTTATATAGACTAGGAAGAAGGAGGAAGTGGCAACACCGACCAATAAGAAGCAACCATCTATCAGACTAAAGATAGCAAAGTATCTTCCTAAGATAGCTAATAGATGCTCACATGTAGGAAGGTGACACCTCACAACCACTTTCTAAATAAGACATGCTTTATTAGCCTAAGAAAGATTATTAAAAGTGTAGGAAAAATCTAGCAATATAAGGAATAAATAAATAACCCACTAGGAAATAAAAAAACTACACTAACAATTAGTAGCTCAGGTAAAATTTAAAGAGAAGAAAATAATACTTTTATATTTTTTATACCTAAAAAGGGAGAAACTTTTTAATTTGGATGATTTTAGGCCTATATCCCTATGCAGTACCATCTACAAGGTCCTAACCAAAATAATGGCTAATAGGATTAACAAACTCCTAATTAACATTGCATATGAACTAACATGCTTTGTTTCCACTAGAACTGTAGTAGACAAGATTATCATAGCACAAGAATTTGTTTAACCCAACATAACCATAAAACAAACATGTTTATTAAATTGGATATTTCTTTTTAGATGTATGAAGCATTTGGTTCTTCAAATCAATGGTTTCACCTAGTTTTTTATTATATCTCTAGTCTTAAAATGTCTATCTTAGTAAATGAAATGTCAAAAGTTTTTTCATATCTCCAAGGGTTTGCAATAGATCACTTATTCCCCTTCTTTTTTATTATTATGGAACAAGCACTCAGTCGATTGATCACAAAGGCTATAGAACATGGGAAAGTAAAAGGAATCAAAATAACAAGTAAATTAGAACCAATTACCTGCCAACAATTTTTTGATCATACATGGCTCTATGGTAAGCTTGAGGTAATAGGTGCCAGAGGTATCAAGAGAATTTTAGAAGCCTATTATGAGGCCTTGGGTCAACTAATCAACAAAGATAAATCAAATGTTCTCTATTTTAACAAGAGAGAACACATAGACAAGGAAATACATAACATTTTGGACTTCAGGAAAGGGATACTCTCTAGTATATACTTAAGGAGTCTTCTTCATAAAGGTAAAAGGACTGGTAATTCATAAGAAAATGTGCTAGAGAAGGTGGACATGAGGGTAGAGTCTTGGAAAGGGAAGTGGATTTCCTCAGCAAGAAAATTAATAATGCTTAAGTTAGTTTTATGTTCCCTACCAATTTACCAAATGTCTTGTTTCAACATGCCAAAGGAGGTAAGGAGAAATATTATACAAAAGTTTAGAAAATTATGTGCAAAGATCAATAGAAATGTCCCTTAGTTCTTGGCACAAGTTATGTAAAAAATAAGGTGGGAGTGTAGATTTAAAATATATTAAGGCAGAATCTAACCTTAGGTGAAAATTTAATGTGGAAAATGTATAGATACTAGAGTCTTAAGTGGGTAAAAATTCTCAACTATAAGTATCTAGAGGGTACATATAATTTTAGTATTTTTGGTATGTGAATCCTCCTAGTGAGTCCACAATTTTGAATTTTATCAAGGAATGCAAGAACCTCATTAAAGATGGCATCTCATGGAATATTGCAAGTGGGCATTTAGCTCTCTTTTGGATGACTCATGGAGAGGTTACTAGCCCTTAATTCCCTTCTAGAGCTAGATCAACAAGCAATAAAGACCCTCATCTATGCTAAATATTATATGGAATTCCCTAATAGCAATCTGACATCAAGATGTAAATGGAAGATACACTTGAAAATGGATCTTCCTATTGAATTTAGGAACATCTAGTGGAGATCTTAGAATCTATATTAATAACCTATTGGAATACAATAGGAAAGGTAAACTTCTAATGGGGGGGTGAATAATTAGGTTACACTAGGACCCATAAAAATTTCACCACACATCCATCTCATACATTTAGCAAGTAGAATAAAATAACATGTAAAGCATGTATATCTTAAACATGTAAGCAAGTAAACATTCACACATTTAACACCAGATATGATTACCCAGAAACCCTACAATGAGAAGGTAAAACTAGGGTGGGGATGACACCCACAAATCTTCACTACTATAGTAATAAAGTGTATCTAGTGAAGGTTACAATGTTTTGACCATAAAACATGATCTACCCTATGAAAGGTCTACCTCATTAAAGGCTTGCAAAGACTATTAGGTCTTACCCTATTAAAGGATTTCAACACCCTATTGGAAGTGTGTCTATTTAAAGGACTTTAACTTACAATTAAGTAAGCACCCTATTAAAGGATTTCAAATAGCCTATTAGGACTACTTTATTAAGAGACTTTAATAGAAATCACCTATTAGGATGTCAAATCCTATGGTCAGCACTTGATTGCTTGATAATAGATCACCTCTAAACTAATATATTCTTGATCCTCCTTGATCAAATGTCTCTTTGTTGTATCCTTTTACTTTCCTTTGTTCTTCTTTAATTGATTTTACAATGTTGTCTTAGATCTTAACTCCTTAGCCACCATGAACGCTCAGTTTTGTGCATGTAAACTTCTCTATGTTCTCCATCATACACCTTACACACTCACTAGAGAGTTTTGGGTTTGTCCTTCTTAAGAAGATTTTGGTGACTTAGGGTTAGGTATGAATCCATGGATGAGATTCATCCATTTTTCCACTTAAACCTTCCCTTTTTTTGATTGGCTACATGTAATTGCATAGGGAGTCCAACTTGAGATTCATCCTTATCTCCAAAATATTGAAATTCAATCTTAGGTTTGCTGAAAAATGGTTTACATAGTTGTTTGTGCCATTACAAAAAAATCTGTTAAAACTGCATCACTTGACATCTGAGGTCTCTGATGCTTGGCATATGGTATTCTTTATGTTGTGACTTGATATCTATGTTACTCGACATCCACTACTTGCTTAGCTCCTATGTTACTCAACATACACTATCTTCTTGACACTTGAGTGACTTGGCTCATGAGTGGATTGACACTCACTGTGGACTCATCATGTACTACTTGTTTGACATAAACTAAGTAAACAACTTAAGTGTGTTGACACTCACTTGTCAAAACCAATCTAAGATAAATAATCTCCATCTTTGACATGAGTATCAAAAACACTTTAAGTATACATTAATATCCTTCTCCTTATGAGAATAACATATCTCTAACTCATCTTATATACAAAACTTCAAAATTTTAAAATTTTGCAATAACTTGGATACCTCAAAATCGATAACTCCCTCTAAGTTGATATGTTTGTTTTCTATCCAAAATTTAATTTTGTACTCCTACTAAGTAAATATCCTTAGCTTATTTTGTCTTCATTCGGTCCCTTTTTTTTCCTTTCTCCCATTCGTCTTAGCTCCCCCTTTTCTTGTTTTCCTCCAATTCTCACTCTTCTTATATCTCCCCCAAAAATTTGTATTCTCTTATTCTCCCCCAAAATATATATCTCCCCCCTTTTGACACTTATGTCAATGGGCTATATACTTATAGTGTGTTTTTCTAGAAAAGATTAATGGAAATATAAGAATATTTTGAGAGCTACATCTAAGTTTTCACATACTACATCCAAAGACTTGATTTGGATAGCCAGCTCAGCAACAAGGTGGACTAGACCATCGAGTGTATAAATATTTGGGTCTTTTTTCATTAGATTTTTAGCATATCTGATGGGGAGGATCTTGAACAAGGTTCTAGCCTCAACTACTAGAAATCACTTTAGGCTTTCTCCTAGACTCTTAGGGTATTTATCCTATACCCTACTCCAAGGGAATCTTCTCTCTATTCCCTTATTACACTAATCCTCACCAATCAACTCAAAACTCTATTTCACCATGGGGTCTCCCTAGTGCTCTCATTGTACCGTTCTTGACAACTGGCTTCCAGGAGTGCATTCTTGGCTATATTGAATTCCAAGGCTTGTATTAGGTCTCATTCAATAGTTTTTAGGATCACTAAGTGAATTGGAGTATTGGGTTTCCAATCGATTTGAAGATTGCATAGTTAAGAGGGCTACCAAGACTAATAACAAAATTTGGCCTCCAAAACTGATTTTTGGCTTATATCTCCTCAAACCCTTAAGAAGTACTCAAAAAAATTTATGATTTGGATACCCTTTTGGCTCCCCTTGAAGATTTTTCAGGTCTGCAACACCCAGGTCATCCGTACAAGGGATT
The DNA here is from genome assembly GCA_028749045.1 of Cupressus sempervirens. Classification (NCBI taxonomy): domain Eukaryota; kingdom Viridiplantae; phylum Streptophyta; class Pinopsida; order Cupressales; family Cupressaceae; genus Cupressus; species Cupressus sempervirens. The sequence goes on along the minus strand of CM053793.1, from coordinate 198,083,547 downwards.
TCCAAAAATATGTCTATTTACAAGGGTTTCTTGTTTGTATGAACAGGAATATAGAGAGTTCTTCCTTCCACCACTCAAATGGACTCTAAATGACTGAACTCCTGGAATTAACTTCCTTCACTCACCACTCTTTCCTTCCATGAATTTGTATTGCACCCAACACCCCATTCTATGCCCCTTTCAAACACTTATTTGCTGATTTCATTGCCTAGCCGGGTATGCAAACTCGCCTAGGGCCTCTTGGAAAAAACAAAAAACCTCTGAAAAACAAGACAAAAATACATATTTAAATTATTTATACAGTCTAGTACTTTATTCCAAAAGGCCATCATGGTTCCACCATTGGAATTCAAGTTATAGAGATTTCTTTGCTGATTGTTGTGTACAGACCAGCGAACTGGCAACTTTAAAAAGATTTTTCAAACTAGTAATGAAACTGATCAAAAAAAATCCTAATCTTTACCAAAGCATCTACATTCCATACACTATAAAATCACATGAAAACAGCAACCCTATCAATCCATTAAAGGTGTGGATGAAGGGTGAAATCAGAAAATTGTCATCAAAATGCTCAGTTTGCTCTTCATTCCAATGCCAAAATTCGTTCAAAAGCATATGCCCCCCCTCAAATTAACTTGGATTGGTCTTAAATACCTCTTACCCATGTGAATCAATAGATCCCATAGGTTTCCAACTGATTCTTGAAGCCCTTATAAAGTTTTAGCACTTTTTGTCAATGTTGTCAAGCAACTTTGCAAAGTTGCAAAGTTGCCAAGTGCAACTTTTGCACTATTGTGCATTTAATGGCTCCATGACCTCAAACATGGTTAAATGAACCTATTTCCATGTAATTACAACTTTTAACATATTTTCCATGTTTCCCATCCTCCTGGGGTCTTGGTCAGTGTTTGACCATTCTAGGCTCTAACAAGCAATTTAAGCAATTTTGCCAACATAGAAGCAACTTGGAAACTCAAACACAACAAAAACCTATTTACAAACACAACTCACACACTTGGGGCTTTATCCCATAGCCCTTATTCATGTGGTCTAGCCAAGACCACTACAAGCCAAAAACGATTTAGGAAACTTGGCATATTTCCTAGGTGCTCCTGCACCATTCTCCCCCTATGACAAAAAAAAACTTAAGGTGGGTCAGTATTCAAGAGATCTTGACTGATGCCTCTCTTTTTGAATTCATGTTCAGCTACCCATGTTGCTTCAGATTTAGGTTGGTTCTTCCATTTTACTAAATGCTCCATATAAATTCCATGCCTAGTCTTCTTCTTTACTCTTGAATCTAGAACTTTTTCAGCTTGAGGCTTGGTTTGGAGAGGAATACTAATTTCTGGAATATTCTTATCTACCTCTATGATGTGTTCCTCTTCCATGACATTAGGACCCTTGTATTTAACCAAATCTTGAATGTTGAAGATGGGAGAGATGGCTAGATTGTTTGGTAACTCAATCTTGTAGGCATTTGGGCCATACTTAGCTAGAACCTTACAAGGCCCTATCCTCCTCATTTGAAGCTTGCTTGGAACACCTTTTTGAAGTCTAGCCTTGTTCAAGTGTACCATCACCAAATCTCCTACTTCAAATTGTAAATCTCTCCTCCTTTCATCTACTTTAGTCTTTAACCTTTGAGTAGCCTCTATCAAGGACTTCTTGACCTGCTCATGTACCTCTCTCATGGACTGGGCAAAATCATCTGCATGTCCACTAATCTCTTCTTGATTCTTTAATTCTCATAGCTCACAAACTCCTCTTGGGTGATAACCATAAACAACTTGAAAAGGGCTCTTACCGGTAGTTCTATTTGTGCTATCATTGTAGGCAAACTCAGCTTGTGGTAGGACTTGATCCCACACTTGGCCATACTCCTTTGTTAAACACCTTAGAAGGTTTCCAAGCACCCTATTAATTACCTCAGTTTGACCATCAGTTTGGGGATGGTAAGCTGAACTATGTGCCAAGTTAGTACCTAGCCTTCTCCACAAGGTCTTCCAAAAGTGCCCCATGAATTTAACATCTCTATCTGAAACTATACTGATTGGTAAGCCATGAATCCTTACAACTTCTTTGAAAAATAAGTGAGCAATATAGCTAGCATCATGAGTAGTCTTACAAGGAATAAAGTGACTCATTTTGCTAAATCTGTCCACAACTACAAACACACTATCCAAACCTGATGTTGTTCTTGGTAAGCCCACTATGAAGTCCATGCTGATGCATTCCCATGGCCTATTTGGAATGGGTAAGGGCTGGTACAATCCTGCATTTGTAGAAGTTCCCTTGGCCTTTTCACAAATCATGCATTGTTCAACATACTTCCGGATATCTCTTTGCATCCTAGGCCAATAGTAGAATCTTTCCACCAACTCCAATGTTTTGTTCAAACCAAAGTGTCCACTAAGGCTTCCATTATGCTTCTCTTGGATCAGATTTTCTCTCATTGATCCTCTAGGCACACATAATTGATTTCCCCTAAACAACAACCCATTTTGCAAAGTGTAATCAGCAAACTTGCTATGAAAATGATTGTTAAATTCTACACATACCTTGTAGGCCTCTTAGAAGTTTTCATCATCAGCATATAGGTCTTTGAAACCTTCAACTCCAATACTCTCTAACTGTATTTCTTGGATAGTAAGCAGCCTTCTACTTAATGCATCAGCTACTTTATTTATCTGCCCTTTCTTGTGCTTGATGGTGAATGTGTAGGATTGTAGGAACTCCATCCATTTGATGTGTCTTAGGCTCAACTTCTCTTGAGTGTTGATGTAACTCAATGCTTGGTTATCAGTGTATACAACAAACTCTTTAGGTAAAAGATAGTGCCTCCACTTCCTAAGTGCTTGCACCAATGCATACAATTCTAAGTCATAGGATGAGTACCTAGATTTGGATTCATTTAGCCTTTCACTAAAGAATGCTACTGGCCTTCCTTCTTGGCTTAATACAGCCCCAACAGCAATATTACTTGCATCACATTCTACAATAAACAACTTTTCAAAACTAGGTAAAACCAAAATGGGTTTAGTAGCTACCTCTTTCTTCAACCTTTCAAACCCTTCATTGGCTTCTTTGGTCCACAAGAACTTATTTTTTAGTCCTCCCTTGATGGTGTCTAATACTGGTGCACATATCTCACTAAAACCCCTTATAAACTTCCTGTAGAATTGTGCCAAACCATGGAAACTTCTTATTGCAGCCCCTGTTTTAGGTGTAGGCCAGTTTAGAATGGTTTCTATTTTACTTTCATCCATCTTCAAGTTACCTTGTGAAACTACAAAACCAAGGTAAACCAACTCTTGTTTCAAGAACTCACTTTTCTCAAGATTAATGGTCAATTTTTCTTCTTGTAACTTCTTTAAAACAATTGCCAAATGCTTCATGTGTTCTTCTTTAGTCTTGCTGAAAATGAGAATATCATCAAGATAAACCACTACAAAAATGCCTATGTAGTCCTTCAACACTTCATTCATTAGCCTGATGAATGTACTAGGTGCATTAGAGAGGCCAAATGGCATTACTAGCCATTCATAAAGTCCTTTCGTAGTTTTGAAGGTTGTTTTCCATTCATCACCCTCCTTCATTCTGATTTGATGGTAGCCACTCTTGAGATCTCCTTTCTTTGGTGCCAAAACAACCGGTACAGCACATGGGCTAATACTCTTCCGAATGAGACCTTGGTCAAGTAGCTCTTGTACTTGTCTTGCAATTTCTTTATTCTGATCTGGAGTCATCTTGTAAGCAGCCTTGTTGGGCAATGAGGATCCAGGAACAAATTCTATTTGATGACTAATAGATCTTTGTGGAGGGAGTGTGGCAAGTTCTCCATCACTTATGATGTCTTTGAACTGATCCAATAGTTCTTTTACCTCTCTTGGCAATGGTGTTTGTTTGACAGCATCTTTCTCCTTTGGTTTCACAACTATGGAAAACCCAACTTCATTGTTCTCCTTGAAATCATGTAAGAATTCTTTTCCACTCATGAGTAGAACACGCTGATCTGTTTCTGCATCTATGCCTTCCTCAACAAGTGATTGGATTTTGTATGTCACTCCTCCTTTCTTGAATGTATACAAGTTCTTCTTCCCATGATAGACAGCATCCCTATCATATTGCCATGGTCTACCCAAGAGTAGATGACAAGCATCCATGGGCAACACATCACAAAGAATTTTGTCTTGATATCCTCCAATTGAAAAATCCACCCAAACTTGTTCATTTACCAACACATTCTACCCTTTATTCAGCCATGTGACTCTATATGGATGATCATGAGGAATCTTTGTTAGCTTGAGCTTTTGGACAGCCTCTTCAGAGATGATATTATCAGTTGATCCTGAGTCAACAATAACTTTGCAAACCTTACCAAGTATCTTGCATTTTATTCTAAAAAGTGCCCTTCTTTGTTTAGGCTCTTCTTTGCTAGGCTCCTTGATCAAAACTCTTCTAAACATCAGATTTTCTCCCTTCTCAGAATCAAGATTCACTTCTGAAGTTATATTGTTGCTGCATTCTTCTTGAACATATGTTATCTTCTTATCCCCTTGGGAAGATGATGCCTTCTCAGGACATCTATAGGCTGGATGACCAAGTTGTCCACAATGGTAACATTTCATGTTTGCAAAATGTGAACCCCTGCTGAAATTGTTTGATCTGCCTCTAGCTCCACCACCAAATCCTCTTCCTCTAGTGAAATTACCTCTTCCACTTGTTTCCCCACTTTGCTCAATCAACTTGGAGTCTCCTGTGGCCTTGGGTTCATTGCTTCTTCCCCCATAACCACCTCTATGTCCTCTAGAGTCTCTCCCTCTTCCTCTACCCCTAGAGTTAGAGTCTTGTTTCCTTCTATTCTTATCTTCCACTTTGAGTGCCAATTGAAAACACTTATGAACAGTAGTAGGAGTCCAAAGGCTGATCTCCTCTTGAATACTCCATTTCAAACCACCTAAATATCTAGCCACCTTGATACTCTCCTCCTCTTGGACCTTGGATCTCAAGCAAAGTTTTTGAAACTCTTCAGTATAGGAGGACACATCCAAATCTTTTTGCTTCAAGCTTTGTCTCTTCTTGTGTAGCTGGATTTCATAGTCTTCAGGCAAATAGTTATCTCTGATTTTTGCCACCATAGCTTTCCAATTAGAGATAGGTTTCTTGCCTTCTCTTTCCCTCTCTTCTTGAATGAACTTCCACCATGTTAGGGCTGGTCCCCTTAATCTTTCTTTGGCAACCTTCACCTTTTGTGCCTCTGATACGCCTTCACATTCAAAATGGTTCTCCATCCCTTCAATCCATTCCATGACCAACTCTAAATTCATCTTACCAGTAAATAGGGGTATCCCCTCAAGAGATTTGCCACCCAATGCCTTGATGGCTTTAAGGAAAGGTTCCTCTTGTAATGGAGGATCAGGTTCAGGTACATAGTCCTCTTCATTCTCTTCCTTTCCCTTTTCTTCATTAATTTCCAACTTCTCTTTCATTTTTCCAGCTGTCTCTACCACTTCATCAAGCTTATCTTTCATAGCTTCTAAGGCTTCCTCAAGGAGCCTATTTTTCTCCCTTTGTTCTATCACTTCCTTTGCCAACTCAGCATTTGTTACCATGGTGGTTTCTCCCACTGACTCACTTCCAAAATAAGACATACACAATGTCTTGTCCCAAACCTTCCAAGGCTCTGATACCAATTTGATGGGGAGGATCTTGAACAAGGTTCTAGCCTCAACTACTAGAACTCACTTTAGGCTTTCTCCTAGCCTCTTAGGGTATTTATCCTATACCCTACTCAAAGGGAATCTTCTCTCTATTCCCTTATTACACTAATCCTCACCAATCAACTCAAAACTCTATTTCACCATGGGGTCTCCCTAGTGCTCTCATTGCACCGTTCTTGACAACTGGCTTCCAGGATTGCATTCTTGGCTATATTGAATTCCAAGGCTTGTATTAGGTCTCATTCAATAGTTTTTAGGATCACTAAGTGAATTGGAGTATTGGGTTTTCAATCGATTTGAAGATTGCATAGTTAAGAGGGCTACCAAGACTAATAACAAAATTTGGCCTCCAAAACTGATTTTTGGCTTATATCTCCTCAAACCCTTAAGAAGTACTCAAAAAAATTTATGATTTGGATACCCTTTTGGCTCCCCTTGAAGATTTTTCAGGTCTGCAACACCCAGGTCATCCGTACAAGGGATTTCCAAAAATATGTCTATTTACAAGGGTTTCTTGTTTGTATGAACAGGAATATAGAGAGTTCTTCCTTCCACCACTCAAATGGACTCTAAATGACTGAACTCCTGGAATTAACTTCCTTCAATCACCACTCTTTCCTTCCATGAATTTGTATTTCACCCAACACCCCATTCTATGCCCCTTTCAAACACTTATTTGCTGATTTCATTGCCTAGCCGGGTATGCAAACTCACCTAGGGCCTCTTGGAAAAAACAAAAAACCTCTGCAAAACAAGACAAAAATAAATATTTACATTGTTTATAAAGTCTAGTACTTGATTCCAAAAGGCCATCATGGTTCCACCATTGGAATTCAAGTTATAGAGATTTCTTTGCTGATTGCTGTGTACAGACCAGCGAACTGGCAACTTTAAAAAGATTTTTCAAACTAGTAATGAAACTGATCAAAAAAAATCCTAATCTTTACCAAAGCATCTACATTCCATACACTATAAAATCACATGAAAACAACAACCCTATCAATCCATTAAAGGTGTGGATGAAGGGTGAAATCAGAAAACTGTCATCAAAATGCTCAGTTTGCTCTTCATTCCAATGCCAAAATTCGTACAAAAGCATATGCCCCCCCTCAAACTAACTTGGATTGGTCTTAAATACCTCTTACCCACATGAATCAATAGATCCCATAGGTTTCCAACTGATTCTTGAAGCCCTTATAAAGTTTTAGCACTTTTTGTCAATGTTGTCAAGCAACTTTGCAAAGTTGCAAAGTTGCCAAGTGCAACTTTTGCACTATTGTGCATTTAATGGCTCCATGACCTCAAACATGGTTAAATGAACCTATTTCCATGTAATTACAACTTTTAACATATTTTCCATGTTTCCCATCCTCCTGGGGTCTTGGTCAGTGTTTGACCATTCTAGGCTCTAACAAGCAATTTAAGCAATTTTGCCAACATAGAAGCAACTTGGAAACTCAAACACAACAAAAACCTATTTACAAACACAACTCACACACTTGGGGCTTTATCCCATAGCCCTTATTCATGTGGTCTAGCCAAGACCACTACAAGCCAAAAACGATTTAGGAAACTTGGCATATTTCCTAGGTGCTCCTGCACCAATATCCTAGTTCAATGTGAAAAATTTCCATATGAGGAGTCAAAGTGGTATAGAAGCTAATTAGTTTGGCCCTTATATTAGCCTCATCTACTGACAATGTAGCTAACTAACTCTAGGTTTGAAGCAATGTCCTGAAGTGCTTCTCACTTTGAGATGGTGTCATTGGCAATTTTGCACCTGATGAACTTATCTAACTTTCCAAATTCAGAATGTGACTTCTAGTCTCTTGGGTGAAGAGTGTTGGATTACACAATTTAGTGTACAATGAGAAAACATTCTCAAGTGCCTTCTTCACATCCTCAACCTTAGTTGCCAATGCAACTTGTGTTAGTGCTATGTTACTAATATCTTTTTATTGACTTTGCTCTGAAATTTATTTTCTAACCATTCTAGAAATTTTACATTTGTATATAGGTCAGCATCACTCACCTTTTCCACTATTTTTTTAGCTATTAAATTAGTGGTTTGGTCTCATCTAGAGTTGGCAAACTAAATTCATCTAAAAAGATGTCTTTAATATCCTATAGTGCTTGCTTCCACCTATACTCCCTTTTAAACATTTCTTGATGCTTTTTCCTTTCTAGAGCTTGTTGCAATATGCTCATTTTTTCTTTAGTTATTGTATCATAGCCATACTTAGGTAGGAAAATTTCTTCATCAAGGCCCATGTCTCCATATTGGATTACTTTCTTTGCCTTTGATGTACTCAAGCTCGATACTGAGATCTACAATGGAGTTGCATCTATGCTTGACTTCTAAAGAGTATGACTTGAAGGAGTGTAAATTACTAGTAAGGTTACCAGGGCTTGAATGATTGTTTATTCCCTTATTTGTGGTATCATCTTGCTCTCTTTAGGCTTACCCCATTCTACCACAATGACTTGTGATGCACCTTGATCTTGTGTTGTAGGTTCAAATAAGATTACCTGTCCTGTTCCACTCTATTTTTCTATTATGGCCTGGGCTTCCACTATATCTTTTGCAATTGTATCAACCTTGTTTGATGTCCCTTTACATTTTGTGTCCAAAGGTTGTACATGGTTGACTTGAGGGGGAATTGAAGGTAGTTCTTATGTATTCACCTTCTCCCTTTCAGTATCAGTCATTGGCTTCTATAGCTCATCCATACTAACCAATACAAGATTATCACAAAGTTTTTCCTATAGTGTGGACTGATTTAATATCTTCTTGAGATCTTCCTTTTTAAGGGGATTTATTTTCTTAGATTATAGATCAAAAACATCCTTAACTATGATTGTTTCAGTGTTTTCACTTGTCACATGTTGAGGGCTGACACTTGGCAATTGTGTGTCTTGTTCACTCTATTCTTCATGCTACTCTTCCTTAGCTATTTCCTTGTCATCTATTTTTATTTCTTTTCCTCCCTCAATAGTGTCATCATGATCATGTTCTTCATCATCCTTCACTTCAATGGGTTCTTGTTCACCTTCCTTGACTATAGTCAACCCATAAGTGAGCTTCCACATCTGTGTGGACTTCTTAACTACATCCTCAATATTTTTTTGTAAAATGTTGAAGACTCCATATTTAGGTGTAAACCTAAATGTATATTTCTTCATAGCCTTAACAATCTATGCCTTAGTTCAGGCACCAGTTGTGCTAGAGATGTTTCTCTAATTTGTCTCTCCAAGTTCATACAATAGTGCTATTTTTGCTCACCTCTATCATATAAACTCTTAGGCATTGAGTTGGCAATCTCTATTGGGGTAGTCTTTAATTTTTCCATCATGGCATATATGGCATCCTCTACTTGATTTTTCTCCACTTTACAAGGATTGTCAAAATCTACATGAGAAAATCTTGACAGATCTGATAAAGGATTATGACTCATCACTTTAAATTAGCTAATGTCATCTAACTTTATTTTTTCTTCACTAAAATATGCTTGTGCCACATATCTCTTTCTTGGCCTTTTCTGCACTTGGTTTCCTTGCTCTTCTAGTTTGGTCTTTTCTTTAGACTTTTGTGTTGTTGCACATATAGTGGCTCTTGTAGTAGGTGCAATAGGCTTGGCTTGGCTTGGTTTGACAATTTTCGTAGCCCTTGTCACAAGTTGAGTCTTGGCCTTTATTTTCTTTTGTTTAGTAGGAGTAGGTGCTTCCTTGGCACCTTCAATAACTATTGTCACAAAATTTTGCACCTTTGTCCAAAATTTTTACCTAATGACAACCTTGTGAAACATGGAAACAACCTCCAAGGACATCCTTTACTTCATAACATCATAACACCTATTTTTCTCCCTCCCGATGCTATAGTGCCTTGGTCTTATGACTTCATGACCTTATAAATCTGACATAACATCACAAATGAGCCCTTTAAGGCCTCTAACCACTCAACCAGCATAGAATCTTAAGCTTTTCTTTCTCCTTTTCCTAATGCTACAACCTTTCGATCATATGGCTCTCTAACCTTATGCTTCATCATAACATCACAACCCTTGTGTCTTACTTTCTTGAGCTCTCAAACACATCATAGCATTGGAGGACCATATGAACTTGTCTCACAATATCATGGTGACCTCCTTGTCATAACATTATACCATTGTAATCTAGGCTTATCAATTTTATGAGTCTTCAATCTTACGACCACATTATAACGTCATAGGCCTTTGTCTTTCGGCTTCCAATATCACAATATTATTTCTCCATGGCATTAAATATTAAAATGGGAAGTGGTCATTTATCCTTTTAAATTCAAAAGTGATGATTTTGGTGGGAAGGCAAATTTGGGTGACAATTCTAGTGACTCGGAAGGGATGCAAGCTAGCTATGCATAGACCAGTGACCTAAAGCATCCATTTGGTTACATAGTCATGAAAAATGTGGATTATATGCATTATGAAACCCTAACCCTACCTTTTTAATAGAAAAACACTAAAAATCCTACCTCTGATTGTAAAATAGAGCTCTGCAACTAGAACCAAGAACTCAAAAAACTTTTTGCAACCTCCAAAATCTTAAAACTTGCTATCCTCTAGAAGGACAACCTATGCTCATGAACTTATTAGAAAGCAATAAAACCACTCTAATGTGTACAAAAAACCTTTAACCTTCTCTAAAGTAAGGTTTAAGGTAAATCCCATTGACTGAGATTGGGAGAACTTCACCATCAGGCCTGGATGGCTGAAAAGCATTGGCCTCTTTGCAACTAATAACTACATATGAATCACCCCATAATGTATCAAACTTTGAGTGGCTACTCAGTTTTTCTCTCTCTGCATCCGATTTTAATACCTAATCACCTTCTCTAAAGATTCTAACCCTAGCCTTTTTATCAAAACTCCTTTTTACCTACTGCTGATGTGTTTCTTGGATCTACATGGTCTATTTCCTTTTCTCTTCTAGTTCCATCAATTCTACTATTCTTACTATCATGACATCATTTTCCATTAAATCTAGCTAATGAGCTAGTTCTAGGGATGGAAAATCTAATGAAATTGGAAGTCTTGCTTCTCTGCCATCTACCAACATAAAGGGTGAATTCCCTATGCCCCTCTTAGGTATTATTCTATCAGCATAGAGTGGTATCCTCAACTTTTGATGCCAACATCTCTGATTTTCCTTGATAGTCTTGTTCATAATCATGATTAGGTTTTTGTTGGATGACTCAACCAATCCATTTCCTTGAGGGTAGTAGTTTGAGGATGTGCTCAAGTAGATATTATGATCAACTACCCATGCACATATCTGAGTGCCTACAAAAGATTTTGCATTATCTAAAATAATGGTTGAAGGGGCACCAAACCTGGTTATGATTCCATCAAGGAATTCAATAACAGAAGATTTTGTGGCATCCTTCAATGATATTGCCTCTATCCATTTGGTAAAATAATCTTTAGCTGCCAAGATCCATTTGTGACTAGCACTAGAGAGTGGGTTTATTGGACCCATAAAATCCAAACCCCATTGAGAAAAGGGTTGGTCTACTTGAATGGGATGGAGAGGAAGAGCTACAAGCTTTTGCTTACCAAAGAAGAAGGCACATTTTTCACACTTCCTTACATACTTGTGAAAATTGTTGAAGTTGATGAACGATCAACCCCACAGCTCCCAAGAATCACCTGCATGCAAACACCTGTTACAGAAGAGAGAGGCAAAAAGCTATGGAGGCAAGAATTGCCAGATCCATAGATGAGACATTCTTGATGAGCAAAAAGAAAGATTGCTATTATCAAAAGTGAATTCTCAAGTTAAGTTTACAAAAAGAGATCATCCTTATAAAGGAGATCAAAACCCTAAAAAAGGTCTAACCTAGGTTGCATCAAAATAATTAACAAAAGAAATTAATTATTAGATGCCTAAAGTTTAGCTTAAGCAACTAGAGTTAATTAGGAAATATCTAATAACTCTAACACCCCCCCTTAAGATAAACTTAGGGAGTAGCTAAAAACCTAGAAACTACTGCTAAAAGTAGAAATGGGTCCCGGCAAACAAAGCCTGATGAGGTACCCAAGCACAACCAAATCTCTGAAAAGAGGAGAAATAGAGAAAACCACATGGGAAAAACTCTACTCCAAAAAGAGATGGAAAACATGCTGAAAGAAACTAGTGAAGGACTGAAGAAGCCTCCAAACTAGGGAATGTCCCAGAAGATAGGAACAAAGATGATCATGTAGAACACCACTGAAGCATGTAGAAGCTGCAAAGCTCTGTCAAAAGTAACTGCTGATCTGAAAGACCTCCACTGAAATAGAACCTGACCAGGTAGAGAAGACTATAATCTGCATCGAATCAGGAGGCACACAAAGGAAAACAACTAAACTCAAAGATACAGATGGCATGAAACACCAAAGCCTGAAGAGCTGATCAATCGAACCAAGGAAGCATGAGAAACAATAGAAGAATCCCCCCTAATGCAAACAAGGGTGAGGTGACAGGCACCTAAAAAGTGGGCCAAAAGAACTACATGTCAAGGAACCACGATCAAGATGCACAAAATAGTACATGTGTGTGTACTGAGGTGATCAATCTCAGACACGTCATGAGGCTAATGTCACGGAAGGGACACTCACTAGACAAAGGAAGATGGCAAACAAAGGCAAAAACATCAACCCCCCATGGCACTTTATCAAAGTAGTGCATGTACAATAAGGCACAAGATATAATGAATCCCAAGAATACAGTAATCTGTATGAGTGTCCTCAGATGACACTACTTGAATCAGAAGGCAAACAAAGGCAAACAACTGAAACAAAAATACAGATGCAGTATGGCACTTTATCTCAGTGCGTTTGCAATAATGCATACAAATGATGGCTAAATAGATTAGAAGAGACATAAGACTAATACAGTAGATAGTACAAGTCATGAAGAATTATCTAAAGCAAAGAAATCAATCCTCGAACCTGAAACAACCAAGTTATCCATCAGAATGCAAAAAGTGCAGAAGACTGAATAGAATGTGCTTGGAGCAGAATCTAGAAAAACAACCAGCATCACTGAAAAGAGGTCGGAAAGACCTTTCCAACGATATAAAGAATTCCCAAATTGGAGATCGGATGCTCAAGATATGTCTCTCAAAGTGCAAAACTATATCCCTAACTTTGACAGCAGAAAAAACTATCAAAACAGCATCAAAACTAAAAACTAACTATACCACTATGACGGGCTTGAAACCAGCTTTTCGGCAATATCTTGTTTGCAAAAAACGGAGTCCGTTTGCCCAAGATATGAGCAAAAAAGCAAAGGTAGGTTCAAATAGAGGCCAAGGAGGTGACAAGAGTAGTGATGCAGTGCTGATATCAGCAGGTGATGAGCCCAAAGTTGACGGTCAAATGGCCTTCAAGGTAAAAAATGCCATAAAATGACCCCTGTTGAAAAAAAATTCAACCGTCGGAAACAAAAGCCGAACAAAGGGCCGGTGCCGGATTAAAAACCGGTGGCCAAAAAGGGCATGTGCTGAAAAAAGCACGAGCATGTGTTTGGAGAAAAATCCATTGTCAATGTATACCACCAAGAATGGAGTAACCTGCAGTTCTTGGCCAATCACAAATTGGAGAAACTACAATTGAACCATGTGGGAGGATGGAGAGGCATGACAAATCTGCTTCCCATTGAATACTTAATGCACACATCACCAAAGAGCATAGCAGTGGTGCCGAGGAAAGGAGCTGCTGATTTCTTTGAAGTTGAAACACACCTTTCAAATCTGCATATGCTGAGAATTCCAAGCCCATTGAATGGGGAATCCAAGGCGCCTCCACCGAAGGTGCAATCCAAGGCGCAGTCCAAGGCATGATCTCCTATACAGAAAGCATCTTCCCGCGTGGACTAAGGAAAGCCTTTAAGGCGCTAACAAAGGGAATCATGCTTTTCAAAGAATGGTTGCCAAGGCCCCTGCAACTGCAAAGTCTGCGGCAAAGAAGAAAGCTCCCAAGCCATGTGGTGGTTGCAGGTGGAGCATCAAAACAGAACAAAAACCATTGCACAGTCACCATAAAGAGACGCATCCTTTTCTCACAGTAAACTCCAAGAAAACACGAAAATCACGGGAGGCCACATCAGGCGACACTTTCTAGAGTCCATGCCCACAAAAAACGCATGAGATCCCATTCAAAACAAATCTAAATGTGCGCTTCTCAATGCGCAAATCATGCCCTTCAAGAGAAATTGCCGCTGAAAAGAGAGCAAAAGCAGTAGCAAAAAATGAAGTAGAGGGAGATAACTGTTGACGTGGGGCTAAGAAGCATAGGAGCCGCTGATTGAAAAACAAAAATAGTTACAAATACCCATATCTTTTCCTTAAAATCTGCCAAATGACTGCATGAAGACCGCCACACCTTCCAACCGCAACTTCATGTACACACTCAAAATTTGATTCAAACCATCATCCAAATCCATTCACTGAAATCCGCAGGTTTAAGCGACTTGGCATCATCAAATGTCTGTGATACCCTTGTACAGGCTTGGTAAGCTGATCACCAATAGTAGCAAAGAGAACACCAACTGGTGCAAGTGCATACCTATCTTGGGCAAAGATTGCCAAAAGAAAAAAAGTGCATCCCAACTCCAAAAAGGCGTGCCTTGCACCTCATCCGCCAAACTGCACATATGGGACCGATGACGTGGAATGTTACAAGAGGAGTTTTTGAAGCTGAAGCATCTTTGTGAACTCGTCCATGGCTACAATGGGCAGTTCTGCAACAAGGAATCTATATATCGCCATCATTACCCCACTTCAACTTCCAAAGATGAACCCAATCTCCACGCGCTTGGAAACCATATTGAAAGCTCAGATCTGAAAACTAATGTCAAATCTGATGCCAAATCTCTCACAAAAAAAATAGGGGCATGAAGATCTGGAGCTCTGATACCATGTTGAAGTTGATGAACGATCAACCCCACAGCTCCCAAGAATCACCTGCATGCAAACACCTGTTACAGAAGAGAGAGGCAAAAAGCTATGGAGGCAGGAATTGCCAGATCCATAGATGAGACATTCTTGATGAGCAAAAAGAAAGATTGCTATTATCAAAAGTGAATTCTCAAGTTAAGTTTACAATAAGAGATCATCCTTATAAAGGAGATCAAAACCCTAAAAAAGGTCTAACCTAGGTTGCATCAAAATAATTAACAAAAGAAATTAATTATTAGATGCCTAAAGTTTAGCTTAAGCAACTAGAGTTAATTAGGAAATATCTAATAACTCTAACAAAAATCATGGAAAAAGGATGGCCAATAGTAACCAGCCCTCATGATCTTCATTGTAGTTGTCCTTGCTGAGAAGTGGCCACCATCAGGACCATCATGGAGCTCTTTGATCATTCTTTTAGCTTGGCCTGTGTTAATGCATCTTAATAAGACTCCATTAAAATCCTTCCTAAATATTATTCCATCTACTAAGACATAAGGGATAGACTGCAATCTAAATTTTCTTCTCTTAGCTTTATTTAGGCCATGTGGATATCTTCCCTCTACCAAGAAGGCAGTCATATCATGCAACCAATCATTCTAATTTTCATTCCCTGCTAGTTTATCATTTTTTATTAAGAGGGAAGCCTCCTCAGGTGTCTCAAAAGAAGAGACCATTTTCTCACACAATCCCCTACCTCTCACAAGTTCGGTGATCCTGGTATCAATGTCATATTCCATAACTTTTGTGATCCATCCAACTCTTTTTTCATTGATATCTTTGTTCAATAGGAAATCCTTTAGACTTGCATGTAGAGCCAAGAGTTGAACCTTGTTATGAGACAAAAGATGTGTGAACTTTTTTAGAGCCCTTACAACAAAAAGGACTTATTTCTCTACATAGTTGTATCTTCCTTCATAATCCTTAAGCCCTTCACTAAAGAAAGCAATGGGTAGCTCCAAATTATTATCATTTAGCTATGTTAGAATAGCTGATATACTTGATTCTCCTCCAAGGGAGTAAAGAATGAAGCCTCTATCAAACTTGGGATTGACAAGAATGGGAGCTAATGCAACTTGGGATTGATTTCTTGGTTTCTTCAAAACTAAGTTTACCCTCCTTGGTCCAAGTAAACACCATATCCATCTTCAACATAACTATGAGAGGCTTCACCATGGAGGCAATGTCAGGGATGAACCTTCTTACAAAGTATATCCTACCAAGAAAGGTCTATAATCATTTCTTATGACTAGGAAGTGGGAGAGAGAGAATTGTTTTTTCTCTTTCTAGATCTATTGTTAGCCCATCTCTTGACACAATATGTCCTAGGAGCTTTCCTTGGTTAGTGGAAAACACACACTTCTTGGGATTTAGGGATACACCATACTCTCTGCATCTTTAAAATGTCTATCTCAAATGATCAAAGTGATCCACTTCATGTTTTGAGAAAGTAGTTATATCATTAAGATAGACTAATACGAAGTTTTCTAACACACCCTTGAAGGCCATCTCCATTGTCTTCTGAAATGTGGCACCTGCATTAGTTAGTCCAAATAGAATTTTATAATAAGCATAGGTACCCCATTTGGTAGTGAATGTTGTTTTACATCTGTCTGACTCTTGGACTAGCACTTGATTATAGCCTAAAAACCATCTAAGAAAGAAAACCTTTTTGATCCACTAACTTTGGATAGAATTTGTTCCACAGAAGGAAGGGGATGGTGATCTTTAAGAGAAGCCTTATTAAGATCCTCAAAATCTACACACAATCTTATTTCTTCATTCTTCTTTCTAACAGGAACAAGATTGGCTACCCATGAAGAATGCTTAATAGGAAAATTGATATTTGCTTATATAAGTTTGGATAGTTCCTTTCTCATTAAAGGTTCAATCTTAGGATTCACTAGCCTTTGTCTTTGTCTCACTAGTTTGACATTATCAATTAAATATACGGAATGCTAAAATAAATTTGTGTCAAAACCCCTTAAGTCTTTTTATGTCCAAGCAATAACATCTTTGAATTCTTGACATAAATTAATGAAAAATTCTTGTTCAGCATCAAGTGCATACCTTTCCCTAGTTAAGAGTCTTTCCATCAACAACAATGACAGGAGTGTAGTCATCCCTCTTTATAGTTAGGTTTGGACCTCTACCTTTAGCTTGATCATCAAAGTTGAAAATGACCTCTAAGGTGACTAGACCTTTAAGCAATTTTTTGGAGTTTAGGTTCATAATCTAGTCCCCATATTGACTTTGCAGCTTGGGTTGATTTCTAGCAGAGAACTCTACTTCATTTTGCAAGAAATTAATGATTTATAAATCTAAATCAAATACTTACCAATTTTTGCAATTATTTGGGATGGCAATCCTTACAAAAAAATTTATTCGCTACTTATTTTCATTAGTAACATGCTATGGTATATCATAATGAGCACCAATGGTTGCAAGTCTATCAACATGTTTGTTTTTGTTTCTTGGGATGCTCTGTATATTGAAAGCTTGAAAGCCTTCAAGTAGATCCCAAACTCTATGTTTGTATGATTTGAGAAGGTTGTTCTTCATGATATTCTAATTTCTAACTTGATTAAAAACCAACTCAATGTCCCTAAATACCCTTAAGAGTTTGATTCCCCTCCTTTGTGCATGTTGGAGACCTTGGGTCAGAGCCTCATATTTTTCCATATTATTAGTGTAACTAAATTGGATCCTAAAGGAGAAGTAGTATTTTACTTGTGTAGGAGAAATCAGCATCACACTAGCCCCTGATCCATTCTTATTTCTTCATCCATCAAAATACATAGTCCATATCCCACTCACATCTTCTTTGATTTTCATAAGGTGAGGGACAAGATCATCATTTTCTAACACACAGTATGTACCAAGACATATCTCAAGGGTTTATGGTATGGGATCAAATTGATATGCATTAGCCCATTCATTTAAGAGAAAATTAGGTGTCTCTACTAGAGAGGTGGCAGGCTCATTACTATGTCATTCTCATCCATTTCTAGGATAGTGCAATTTATATTGATGAGATTAGGGGTGTGGGGTTCAATATGATGGAGGGCTAGAGGCTCTACTCTAATTGAATCCTTGGTCCTATATCTTGTTCTGAAAAAAATGTATGACCAATCAGAAGATATGTAACCACCTATTTGTGCAGTGAAATCTCTTGAAAGATAAATGGTAAAGTGTGGCTTGACTTCAACAACTAATTTATCTTGAGTTATAGTATAACTAGGGCATGCATGTAGGGACATTTCTACATTCCTAAGGATCCTTACAGTCTTGATAGTACTACCATCCAACTATAATACATCCCTAACAATGGGTCTATATTTCATCTCTAAGGCATTAGCAACACACTTAGGTATCACTGAACTACTAGCCCCTGAATCAATCATACAAAATTGGACTAGTTTATCCCCTATAATTAGAGAAACATAAAATGGAGGAGGTCTAACCCTTTTACTTGTTTCTACCTCCTTTGATGGATATACTAGGCTTGTGGCACTCTCCATGCTAGGTGGTTGATCTTTTAGTTCAATATTTTCCAACTCATGTTACATCAACTTCTTTTGCATGGGCATAGTAGAAAAAACATCCCACATGGAAATATTCACATTTGTCTTCTTCATCTACTCTACCACACTAAATGAGGCACTAGGTGCTTTGGTAGAAGCTTTGGGAACTACACATGTAGGAGGTTGAGATGGAACAACTTGGGGACTATTCACATCTCCTCTGGAATTACTCTATTTTTGTTGTAGAGGAGCATTGGCTAGATCATCTAATGCTTGTACATGAGGTACTAAATTTGACATTGAAGCTTAATTAGGAGGAGAAGGGGTAGCATCTTCAATAGCTCTTCTTTTGCTCCTAGTGTTGTGAGTAATGGAATCCTAGTTTACATTATAATGTTCCTCCACCTGATGATTCATAAAGGAGAAATCACCCTTTCCTTGCATATATGAAGCATCTTTAGATTAGTTTTCCTTGTATTATTGTCCTATTGTAGGCTCTTGAATGATCAAAGCCAAAAAAGATTCAGCCTTTTGGCACATGCAATATGTATAGGAGTAATTACAGGAGGACAAAAATATATATCTTGGGCTATATTGTTTTGAGGGACTATGGGCATACTTTGGTTTGCATTTGAGGTAGAGACATGACTATTCTACCTACTCTAATCAAAAGATTCATTCCCATAATTATGATTTGGAGGCATACCATTTTTTAGAGTTTGATATTATAATTGATGAGTGTTACTACTTGAGCTTGCTGCCTCTCCAATGTCACCACTTTTTGCATCATAGAGAAGCTATATTCCAACTTTCTCTCTTGGCCCTGCAATCTTTTATCTATGTTCAACATCATATACTACATCATCTCCTTGATTTCATCTATTCCATTTGAAGATGTGGAAGATTGAGAGACTGGAACAAGGGATTGTGATGTAGAAGTTATGGGAATAGGGGCCATTACTAGTTGATGATTTGGGACATTAGGGAAGAAAGGCATAGGAGGGCTTGGGGCTAACTTTCCTCCTTGTATCAATATGTTTTTAGCCCTTATTGTGATTTCATAAGCATTAGCTACAGTGTCTCTTCCCATGGTTTGGATTGTGGTGGCAATGTCACTATTAAAATCTTTGAGGTAATGTAAGAAGGCATTATCAGGGGTAGGCTTCACTGAGTAGGTATTTTGTCCCATGTTTTTTGAAATCTATAATTGAAATTAGTGATACATTAATGGGGGGCTCTTTTTATACTACTTAGTTGTTCCAAAAGTGACAAATAGTCACTTCCTTTAAGTGTTTACATAGTCTTGCTCCTAATCCATTTCAATCTATTATAGAACCATGTGATAAACCCCTCTACCATTGTATGGTTTTTCCTTTTAAAGATGAATCTAGGAGTCTAACAATCACATCATCTTCTATAATACCATGGATATTACAGACATTTTCAACCTCTTAAATATGTTCGAAGGGAGAGATAGAAGTTTCACCAATAAATTTAGGTATACTTTTAAGTTTAGCTACTAGTATGTCATGTCTTTAGGCCAATAAAAGAGGACTACCACCATTAAAGGTGGAAAAAGCATGAGCTCTAGGTTGTGCCATATGGAACAATGGTCTATTTATATGAGCAAATGAAAACCTAGGCTAAAGATCTAACAACAAGAAGAGTAGAGATGGATATTGCAGGTGTATTTGTTACTATTGTACTCCTAACTAGTGATAAAGATACTCTAATCTTTCTTCTTCTAGGATTTGAAAATGAAAGCTCTTGGTACTAAAATTTACCTCTAGAAGATGCCCTTGTTTCAGCTTTGGGCATGAATCACTGCAACTCGGCCTAAACCATATGTAAAGGGTGTAGAGTCACCAAGTTCTTTGTGGGATAAGCCTCTTGAAGGCCTAAAAAACTAAGAGAAACACTATCTTCTTAGCATTAATCTTGAAATCTTCCATTTCACACCAATAGACTTGAAATTTTTTGAATATTATCCCACTAGGCATCCAAAAAACTATTGTCACAAAATTTTGCGCCCTTGTCCAAAGTTTTTACCTAAGGAAAACCTTGTGAAACATTGAAAAAACCTCCAAGATGTGGGACTTGAACTACGAGGTTGAATGTCCAGAGAAGGTTAGCTTCCTTTACTATCAGGATGCACCTAACTACTCTTGGAGAATATAAGGGATAAGTAATGCATGAAAGAAAATCTACCTACTCTAACCTAAGGGGGTGAACCAAAAAAATAGAGTATTTGAACTTATTTTTTCTCATGAATGCACAATCAACCAGTTGTAATCTCAAAAAATAAAAATTTAGACTTTGCTTGATTCCAAAATTACATGTAGATCAGACAACAAAAGAATGGTATAGGAAGAAACTCCACTTAATATCATAAAAATGTCAAATTAGATACAATCATGCAAATTTTAGAACATAGACAAAACATTAACCAGAGGCAAAGAACCTTGCAAAATGTGTTAATGGCTAAAAGAGACTCAGTAGAGGATTACAATGGTTCAGAGGCATGATAAATTATAGTAGTATGCATGAACCAATACTAGAGAATGTAGAAAAAAGATCAACCCTTACAAAGATTACAAAATTTACCTTTATAGCTCAAGAATAATTGACATATTTTTTTTCCTAAACCAAACTCAACTACTACCACTAAAGAATCCAGAGAAAAATCATGCAAATCTATAGAAAATCTTATCTTAGTACAAGTTCCAATATGAAGAAATCCAATATTTTGCCAAAACAGAGCATTGAGAAAATAGAAATGGCACCATTAAATCACTCTGACCAAGTAGGTGGATAAAACCAAAGGTGGTGGAGTGTTTCCTTTTTTCATTGGGCACAAAATTCATTAGAAAGTGGTTGAAAATGATCATGGATATTGAATCATGCAAGAGACCCTATCTTTCTCAATTTTGGCTCGACAAATTAGCAAAGTCAAAAAGTCAACTAAATTTTGCAACCAAGATGGGCCACGTGGGCCAATAATCTTATTTTATTTTGCCACCCTAGAAAGGTCTTTGTTCAGTAGACCATATCACTTATCCACCTTAGCACCTACCTAATACCCTTTGGAATAGTGGACCCCACATGCTCTTAGTGTAAGATCATAACCTAGTGAAATTCCCTTGATGACCTTACAAAATCTGGCAGCTTCGTAATATCTTATATCTTCACCTTTGGCCTTATGATCCTTCAACATCCCTAATCTAATGACATCCTAATCTTACAATATCCTCTGACTTCTATAGCATCAGAGCTCGATCTCTTTCCTTCCATGATCCTACGACATCTTTTACTTCATAACATTGTAACACCTCTTTTTCTCCCTCTTGATGCTATGTGCCCTGGTCTTATGACTTCACTTTTCCAACCTCTTGACCACATCATAGCATTGGAACACCATATGAACTTGTCTCAAAATATTATAGTGACCTCCTTGTCATAGCATCATACCATTATAATCTAGGCTTACCAATCTTACGAGTCTTTGATCTTATGACCACATCATAACATCGTAGGCCTTTGTCCTTTGGCTCCGGATCTCATGATATTATTTCTCCATGGCATTAATATTAAAATGGGAAGTCACCATTTATCCTTTTAAATTCAAAAGTGGTGATTTTTGTGGGAAGGTGAATTTGGCCAATAGTAACCTTAGTCTCCTCTTCTCCTTGGTCTTCTCCCATACCTTGTGTTAAAGCTAGTGGTGCATGTGCTTGAGAATATTCTTCCTCTTATTCAACTTCTTCTTCTTCCTACTTGAAACCCTCTCCAAATTTAGTTTTTAGCTTCTTCACTATCTTCTCCTTCTTCTTCATAGCATAAGTTGTCTTTAATTCCATGGTAATTTTGGACTTCACCAATTCATAGTTTCTAAATGCCTTGGCATTTTTATCTACCTCTTTTGCAAGTAAGGTTGTAATAGCTACAATAGCTTCATCCACATTGATTTCATATCCTAAGGGTCTCAACCATCTCACCCTTGGTGTAGCAACTTGGACATATGTATAATCAACATCTTTTTGCAAGTAAGGTTGTAATAGCTACAATAGCTTCATCCACATTGATTTCATATCCTAAGGGTCTCAACCATCTCACCCTTGGTGTAGCAACTTGGACATATGTATAATCAACATCTTCTAGAAAATAGACATCATCATAATGCTTTTCTACTAGAGATATTGGTATTTGCATTGTCTTCTTCATTGACTGCTTGAAGTCCTCAAAATAGCTATTCATCACAACTTCAAAATTATATCATAATTGCTCAATGTATTCACTGATTTGCACTAGTACTGATTTGTTGGTTTTGCAAGCAACTATTCCAAAAGTAGGAAAAGTGTTTTGCACATAAAAGAGTATACATATCAATATAGAACCAAAGTTACATTGTGCACTCTTTGTCTATATGATGGCTCCAAGGTTCTCAACTAGTTGTTATAGTTGTAACTCTACTAGATCATATATATGATCTTTCTTAACAATTTTATATCCCACATCCATAGGGCACACTATTTAATCTACTAGATTGGTAAAACTTATGTGAAATCACCCTAATAGAAAATTCAATCAATGGATTAGTGATTATATTAATAGTCATACCTCTCTTGTTCCATACAACTCTGGTATTCTTCTCAATTACCTCTTTAGCATCATTTCTCAATGTCTTATGCCAATCTAGGGTTGGGTAACCAATAACCCTATGGATTATTCTCTTAGTTATCTTGATAGGTCCATTATCTAGCCATAATGAACTATCATGAATTCAACTAAGCACTATCCTTATCCATTTTGTCTTAAACACATTTGGGAAATCTAGTGCTCATGTCAATCCCTTCTTTTCTATGATTTTGAATTCTTCCTTTAGTACACCATTATCATAGAGTCTATTGTATTCTTCCCTAATCTCCATATCCCCAATGCTACCAATTTTATAGTTATAGCATTTCCTAACATCTTGTACCATTAAATGTTTGGCGGTATCATTGATAACACACTAGAAGGGTCTTACTTGTAATAAATATCAAGAATAGATTTCAAGATGGGTTCAACTTCATTACACACTAATTGGACATTCAAAACTTCCTTTTCCTCTACATTCTTCAAACTAGATGCCATTGTGTGAAACTAGAGTTTGCGAAAATAAAAACTACATAGCTTGGCTCTTGATAAATACCTTGTAAGATTAGATGAAATGACATTGAAGTGTTCCTTGAATCTTCTACAATCCCTTTGGATGAGTTTTATGATCATCTTCTACTCTACTCGCTCTTTCTCAATTTTGAAATTATGAAAAATAAGTCAAAAATTGATCAATACCCTTTGAAACCCTACAATTAATGTTGAGTGCTTACACATTTGTAAGATCAACTCAAACCAATTTTAGGCTCACTCAACATCCATTATTATTTCAATCACTCGACAACCACTACAAGCTCAACATCT
The DNA here is from genome assembly GCA_028749045.1 of Cupressus sempervirens. Classification (NCBI taxonomy): domain Eukaryota; kingdom Viridiplantae; phylum Streptophyta; class Pinopsida; order Cupressales; family Cupressaceae; genus Cupressus; species Cupressus sempervirens. The sequence goes on along the minus strand of CM053793.1, from coordinate 198,059,866 downwards.
TAAACCTTCCCTTTTTCTAATTGGCTACATGTAATTGCATAGGGAATCCAACTTGAGATTCATCCTTATCTCCAAAATATTGAAATTCAATCTTAAGTCGGCTCAAAAATGGTTTACATAGTTGTTTGTGCCATTACAAATAAATATGTTAAAACTATGTCACTTGGCATCTGAAATATATGATGCTCAGCATATACTATTCTCTATGTTATTACTTGACATCCATTGTTTGCTTGGCTCATGTGTTACTCAACATAAACTATCTGCTCAGCACTTGAGTGACTCAGCTCATGAGACAACTCAGCACTCACTGTGGACTTAGCATGCTCTATAATATAGATGTTGTGCTCATCATGTACTACTTGTTTGGCATAAACTAAATAAATAACTTAAGTGCATTGGAAATCACTTATCAAAACCAATTTGAGATCAACATAACCCCCAACCTTTAATAAGATAGGACTCTATAGACTTTAACTAAGACTAGGGGAATAAAATACCACATATGGTTGTAATATTCTCTAAAAGAAAAAGAAACTACTAAAAACCAAAATAACCTATGGTGTTATGTTGAGGTAAGGAATGTTTGCATGGGTAGCTCTACAAAAGATGATTATCATTGTTGAGTAGCTTTTGAAGATGGAATATCAAGGTCCATCAAGGTGTGTTTTATGTAAAAAAGAGGAGACAATGAATCATTTACTTAAGAATTGTGAATATTCCAATAAACATTGGCTTTGGCTCCTAAATAATCCTAATTAGAAAACAAAATTCCCACACAATGTGATGAAATTATTCTTGAGTTGGCATACATATATGAAATAGGAGTTATATAGAAATTTATGGATCATGACACCCTCTATCTTATTGTGGGAGTTATGGAATGAGAGAAATGGGAAAATCTTCAAGCATATAGAAATGGGATGTGACTAGCTCACTAACAAAATATGAGCAACCATAATCAAATTAGTTAACAAAAGAAACTTAGTAAGAAAGGAAAGAAAGGTGGTCATAGCATGGGATGATAAAATTAGGAATAAATGGTTTTAGTTAATAATCTCCCCTTCATTAGAGAATCCAAAGCACATTCAAATTAGTTTAGATTGAAGGAGTGCAATTGGAATGTTCCAACAATGGGATCACACAAGGTGAATTATGATGGGGCCTCAAGAGGAAATATGAGATTGGAAGATATAGGATGTTGTATCCATGATTTTAAGGGTGAGAAAATTTCCTATGCCTAGATCAACATGTAAGGTGGCAGATTTTATTTTACAACCTAGTTTTAAGGTCTTAGGTTGTAAAAAAATTTGAGCACGGAGAAGTTAGAGATTGAGGGAAACTCAACCTTAGTCTTGGCACTTGAATGATTTGGTTGCATAGAAAAAAAGAGCTATTAGGACACTTAAAATATTTTATAATTAATAAAATATACAAGAAAGAAAATAGAGTGGTTGAGACATTGGCCAACCTAGGAGCAAATAGAGAAAAGAATGGGATTAGATGATCTAAGTTAGTATAATTTCCTTACTACCCTTAGGATGAATTTGAGAGTTAGATAGATCTTTGTACGATACACTGATCCATATAAAGGTTTGGAATAGTTCACTTTTAGTTTTCTTCTATTCATGCAAGTTAATTATTCTATAGTGGCCTAAGCTATATTTTTTATTAATTTAAAAATAACTTTTGAAGGAACCCAAATACTTTACAACTTTAGAGTATAAAGATATTTAGCAAAATCCCCCAATTAAAACATATTAAGAAGACATTGGATAGCAGCCCAAGAAAAACTAGAGGAATAGTGTGGTGCAGGAGCACCTAGGCTAACTCCTACTCCTAAATCTACATTTTGGTTTTTGGATTTTACTGACCTTAGCCAAGTCAATTGGTTGTGTTTAGACCTTAGAAGGTTAAGTGTGTTTTCTCCTAGGTGGATTTGACTAGGCTCAATCCATTCAAATTATTTTGTTTAGCTTGTTTTTAGGTTGTTAAGGGTATGGGCCTTATACCCTAGAAGCCTAAAAAAGGTATGGTTTTGTTCTTATTTTTTCCTATATGATGTTTTTACATCCTTTTTCATACGTTTGAGGTCATACATTGTCATTTGGCAAAAAGGTGAGAAAGATATCAAAATAATGTAAATTCTTGGAAAAGTTGTCAAAATCGTCAAAATGGTCAAAGATCATATAAATTGATGCTATAAGGGATAACTAATCCCTATGCATCACAAATGTATCATAGTGGACTAATTTGGAAGTTCCCAATATGATGGAAGTCAAAGTTGCTAAGAAATGCAAAAGTTGTCAACAAATTTGAAAAGTTGCTTGACAAATCTTTGACAAGAAAGTTGCATAATGCAATAAAGAGGCTAATAGTTAAGATAACTTTCTAAAACCTCTCAAGGAACCTATAAGACCATGAGGTAAAATAATTTCAAGGGTTGGACATTATAGGAGGAAAAGTTAGAAGTTGAAAGGCACAAAGTTTTTCTATAGAAATAGTAGTTTTTTTCAGTTTATGGTTACATGTACAATCTAATAGATTGAATGAATCATTTTAGGTTTTTATCCTTGTATTTCATGTCCTTATAGTACTTTTTTTCTTAGAGATCAAGTTGATTAGAGTTCATTTGTGCACATCTAGAAAGTCACTTGTACATAGTATGTTAATTGTTCTTACTTTGATAGTTTTTAGAAAAATGGTTCCTCCATAAATCCTCATTGTGGAATCATCATGGTTTTTGTGGATATGGAAGAGGAGCCTATGTAAAGTGCACATAGAAATGGAGAGGCCTAGAAACTACTATTTTTTATGTGATGCCCTAGGCAAGCCTTTGGTGCATGGCTAGGTGATCACAGTGCTAGTAAGTGGGATTTGATGGATTGAATGTGTTAGATACTTCAATCTAACATTTATTAAGGAGGAGGGATGTTTGAGGAATCCACATACAAGAGGAGAAGGTTGCAAGACTAGGTTTCTTATGAATTTCATCAAACCCTAGTGAATGCTAATTGAAAATATTTGAAACCCCTGGTTTTAGGCTTTAAAATAAAAAAGAGGTGTACTGATAGGTTGTGGACCTAAAACCCACAAAATATTGAGGTTTTCTAAAAAGGGTATCCTCAATGGAGATTAGGTCGACAGCTTGTTAAGTGAAATTCAAAGTTGTGGCCCAAAAAGCTCGTTAGGAAGCCTAATTCAACTAGGCCTAATTAGGCCAATTTGGGGTAGTTTGAAGAAATTGGTAAGAAGAACTACGGATTTCAAGATCAGAAGCATGGATGAGGCCTAGAATGCCTAGAATGAATCCCGCACTCCTTGTAGAAGGTAGAAATGCCAAGATTGGTGGAAAAGTGAACTTGGTGAGCAAGTTGGAGTGAATCAAAGGTGGAAGCAAGTAGGAAAACCATTGGTGTAACTAGATAGCGAGGTGTAGGGGATAAGTTAGATGTCCTCTTAAGGTTAGGATGACAAAAGGGCATCCTAGTAGGATAAGGAGAAAGACTTGGCAAGCCCTTAGTGAAGGAAAGGGTTAGCAAGAAATCCAACTTACATTAGATTGGTATCAGAGCCAACAAAGATTTGGGGCTAGTGACATGTCTCTATACAGTGAAGAGTAACTAGGGGAGGCAAACATGGTGACTAATTTAGAACTTTCCAAGGAGAAGAAGGAGAAAAAAGAGAGAAGTAGGCTCCTAGAGGAAGCATTAGAAGAGATGAATACAAAATTGGAGGAAGTTGTTAGAATATATAGTCTATTGATATAACTGAGAGGGGAGGGGTGAATTAGTTATCCAAATAATATCATAATTATCAACCTTGAACAAAATTAACAATATGAGTAATATAAACTAAAATCACAACAAGATACTCATACATAATAACACCAGATATGTTAACTAGGGAAACCCTTAACTAGAGGAAAAACACCAGTGGGGATTGTACCCACAAGATGATGTACTAATATAAATATTCCTTGTTAGAGGATGGGCCTTGTTAGTTGTCTATGAATACATTCATTACATAAGAGTCACTATTATTAGAATTTGAATCCCTATTAGGAGATTCCAACCCTGTTAGGAGTTGTGGAAGATAGTTGAATCCATTGCCCAATTTGCTTTAACGGAAAGACCAATGAACCCACTGTCCAAATGATCTTCATATTATTCCTTGCATAATAATAGAATTGTATTGTACTATTCCTTCCTCTTTCTCTATCCTATCAATCATACCTTTGCTCCTTCTAATTTTGTAACTAGATCACAAATCTTGCATCCAATAATCCCTTGGATCACTTGTACACATTCAGTAAACACTCTTCTCCTTTTCGCACTTCGCACTTCAATAATGATCACAATATTTGAATACACACTTTACAATCAAGGAAACCATTTTTACTTTGTACCATATCTTCATAATAATTCCTTGAGGTGGTCTTGAGGCTTTCCCAATTAATTATAATTAGATAATTAATTAATTAAAATTACAATAGCACTGTTAGCTCACAATCTATACAAAACTTCACACTATGGTAATAGGGCTTCCACACTCACTAATTTCATTAGTGAACTATCCTCTATCATTTCTTGACTACACATCTCTTCATTACATCTTAGATGTAAGATAGCCAACAAACATCAAGAACTACTTTCCCAATACTCTATTTTGAACTACTCTCTGTAAATTAGGTACATCTTCGGTATGTCTTTGACTTAGACACTACACGCTTGACCATGTCATCAGGACACTATGTCAAACATGTCCATAACTATGCATTACCATACAATCAAACCATTTTCTATACCATCAAGATCTTTGTCTACTACTCAGCTAGTCTTTATAAAAACTATGCTATGTTGACATCAATGACAAACACAGTAATGAATGCAACATTTCAATACTCTGCAATGCTCATGATACTCCCCCAAAGTAGTATTATCTAAATTCATGCTAACAATCTCCCCTTTGGCATTGATGGCAACATAGATGAAAAACATCTAAGTTCCAAGAATACCAAGTAATACTCTGCTATTGCTTCTGTTCTCATCTACTCAAATCATCAAGAAAGTTTGAAATCCTCTATATTTAGAGACTAGCATCAGTTTTCCACATGCTAAAAAGAATCTCAAACACAATAGATGCACACAAGTGCGTACTCCTTCTTAGACATCATTTTTTTACTTCAAACTAAATAATTCAGAATACATCAAGTGCACATTCCTACTTCCTTTCATGGATCTTTCTATATCTCTCTAAAATGATATCTCCCCCATACTTAGGAGACACTCTCCCCCATACCTTATGAGATTTTTTATTCATGAATATTCTCCCCCATTGACATCAATGCCAAAGACCTCAAACAAATACTAAAATACCAATTATTACATACTAGTTGTTATGACTACTTCTTCAACTCTTCATTCAACTTGAGTGTCCAAAGACCTTATTCAATACCAAATACCAAGATTCCTCAATGACTTAGTACATACCAAATACTCCCCCATACAGGAAGTGTCAACATGCAGTCTAGGCTTAACAATAGTGCTCTATACCACTAGACTAATGGACTCTCTACATCATCTACTCAAAAGTAGGTAGGTGCATAACCCCAAGCATACCTCTCAAGTACTCAAAAGTGTATTTAGGAAAAGGCTTTTTAAAGATATTTGCAAATTGATCTTTAGTACTTACATACTCCAATTTGATCTCTTTTTCTACTACTTTCTCTCTTAGCACATGATACTTAATAGATATATGCTTAGTTTTAGAATGCAATACAAGATCCTTAGACATACTCAATGTACTTTTGTTATCATAGTAAATGTTAATAGGATCTTCAAACTAAATTTTGATATCCCTTAGCACCTTCTTCATCCATATAAATTGATTATAGTTATTTTCGATTGAAACATACTCTACCTCAGTAGTACTCTATGAAATACAATCTTGCTTCCTTCTTAGCCAAGAAACCAATCTTCCTCCAAGAAAGAATGCTCCACCACTGGTGCTCTTTCTATCATCCATATCGCCTACCCAATTTGCATTAGTATATGCACATAGAGTGAAATCGCTTCATCTACCATCCCAAATTCCATAATCAGATGTCCCTTTCAAATATTTGAATGTTCTCTTTACTACTACAAAATGATAAACCTTAGGATCAACTTGAAATGTACCTATATTCCCAACTACATTTTCTATATCTAGTCTTGTGTGAGTAAGATGCTAAAAACCTCCATTGATGGATCTATACTTCTTTTTCTCTATTGTAGGTGTCTTATCTTTGCTAGATAACTTAAGACCAGTTATCATAGGTGTACCAATAGGTTTACAACTTTCCAAGCCAAACCTTTCAAAAAGTCTTTCAAGTACTTAGCTTGTGAAATGAAAACACTATCATTGTTTTGTGTAATCTACAATCTTAGGAAAAAATTCATTTCTCCTATCATGCTCATTTCAAATTCATTCTTCATCTCTTTAGAAAATCTATCACTTGCTTCATCATTACCTCCAAAAATCATGTCATCAACAAATATTACAATAATTAGCAAACCATTTTCAACTTCTTTCAAAATAAGTTATTCTATGTCGTACCTTTAGCAAATCCAATCTTTTCCAAATAACTTCCCAACCTCGCATACCAAGTTCTATGTGCTTGCTTCAAACCATATAAAGCTTTCTTTAATCTATGTACCATGTCTTTATCTTCTGATAAAGGAAAACCTTCATGCTTCTCAATGTATACCTCTTCAAGTTTTCCATTTAGAAAGGCTAATTTAACATCCATCTGATAAACCTTGAACTTCTTATTCTAGATATAGGTGCATATGTGTCCTCATAGTCTATGCCTTCTTGTTTTGAATATCCCTTGCATCCAAGTCTGGCCTTTTTCCTCACAAATTCACCTTTCTCATTCATCTTGTTTCTGAATACCCATTTGGTTCCTATCACATTCTTGTCTTTAGGTCTAGGAACTAACTCCCATGTATCATTTTCACTATTTGATCCAATTATTCCTTTATTGTTTGAATCCAATGATAATCTTTAACTACTTCATCTACACTCTTGCATTCAACTTGAGATATTAGTCATATCTCCTCATTTACTTTGTTCATTGTCATCACTTCTTTGTTTTTGTTTCCAATTATCCACTCAGGAGGATGATTTTTTGTTAGATTCCTATTAGGGGTAGGAGTTGACATCTCAACTCTTATCTCTTTACTTAGTTCAGATCTCTATTCTCCTCTTTTCTCAATAGTTAGCACATCATTCTGCAAATAATTGTTAGTCTCAATGAAAACTTCATCATTCCATCTAACAATTCCAAGATTATCTACTTCTCCATTTGAATTATAATATACCACATTTTCTTTAGTTCCAAACTTTTCATCAATCCTTACATTTGCACAGTAAACTATTATCTTATTTCTATCATTGAAACATCTGTAAGCTTTTCTTTTCAATGAATAGCCAAGAAACATACCTTCATCACTTCTTGGATCAAACTTACCAATGGTATCATCTTTATTAATGTAACATTTACTTCCAAATATTATGAAATACTTAACTAATGGTGAATAACCAAACCATAGTTCATAAGGTGTATTTTTCTTACCTTTTTTGATCTATACTCTATTCAAAGTATAGATTATTGTATTGACTACTTATCTCCAATATGTCTTAGAAACACCATTCTCAAATAACATCATCCTTGCTAATTTTTCTACAGACTTATACCTTCTCTCAAAAATCCCATTTTTCTTAGGTATTCTAGGTGTAGATAGTTTCCTTTTGATTCTATTCTCTTCACAAAATATGTTAAACTCTGTAGAAGTGAATTATCCTCCTCTATCAAATCTCAAACACCTTAACACCAGATTCATTCTCAACTCTATTCTTGAATATCTTAAACTTCTCAAAAGCTTCATATTTCTCTTTAAGAAATGCTACCCACATCATTCTAGTGAAATCATCAACAAAAATCATAAAATACCTTTCACCATAGAATCCTCTTGTTCTAGAAGGACCATTCAGATATGTGTGAATGATCTCCAACTTCTTTCTGGTAGTGAACTTCTTACTAGGGAATGATACTTTCTTCTACTTAGCCAAAATACATTCCTTACCCACAAAATTAGTAGGGCTAACAATATTAGGAAAGTCTCTAACTATAAAAGTGCTACTAACCTTCACAATATTATCAAAGTTTATGTAACAAAATCTTATATGCCACAACCAACTATTATCCACTTTATCTTCCAAACATATTATTTCAGTAGGATTCAATTGAAATAGATTGCCTCTGGATCTAGTGCTAGTTCCAATCATCTTACCATCTTTGTCTTTGACAATGCAGGTCTTCTTAGTGAAATGTAATAGATAACCTTTTTCCACCAACTGTCCAACACTCAATAAGTTATGCTTCAATCCATCAACAAGATAAATATCATGAGTGTTAGTTTTACCATCAAGAGTAATGGATCCAATTCCAGTTATATGATAGGTTGCATTGTTACCAAATCTAACAATACCTTCATCATGATTAATAAATTTATTCATATCACCATTCATGTGATGTGAACAACCATTATCAATTATCTAATCAAATTTCTTTTCCACTTGGAAAACTAGAGCTCTTTCTTCTCTAATTTCAGCCACAAATCCAAATTCATCATCACTTTCACTTTGACCTTTCTCATTAGATTCTTCATCTTCATTTGCATACAAACATTCTCTATCTCTATCTCTTCTAGGGTTAAAATCTCCTTTATACTTTTTTTCTCTTTTAGGATATTTAGATGCATAATGACCAAATTCATTACAAGTCCAACATTTAAAGATTGTTTTACCAAATTTTTCTCTTTCCATCAAAAGGGCTATTCCTTCCTCAATATTCTTATCTTCATCAGATCAATTGCTACCAACAAAATCTTCATGTGTACTTATTTAGGGCACTAAAAGCTATTTGGACTGTTGCTAAATCTTCAAACTATCTTAGATCTACTTTTTTTGATTCTAATCTTCCAAGCAACATTTTCGTTGTGAAATCCTTAGTACAGGGTATTACTAGTTGAATCATCTGAGCTATTCACTTGAACGGTGGTGTCAAACTTTTCAAAATCTACCATATAAATTCATCATCTTCCCTTGTTCCATCATGAGATTGAATTCCTACAACTATTTCTGATATTCTACCAATATAACTTCTTGCATATTCATATTCAATCATTCTAGCATCTTGAATGCACATATCTATTGTTGTAATCTCATTCTCTTTGCATGATCATTACCTTTAAAAGTAGATTCTAATGCTTTCAAAATTTTATAAAATGTTTCATGCAACTTTACCTAATTTTACTCATTCTCTAGAAGATTTTTTAGTAGAGCTTCTCTCACTCTCATATTACACATGAATAGATCTCTCTCTTTTTCACTATAGCCTTCTAGCTTTGCTTCTTCAACAATTCTCTTCTTGCTCTATGTCAAGATCTAATATCCCAAACCCATGCACAAAAAATGAGTCTTCATCTTCTCCTTCCAATTGTCATAGTTGGTCCCATCAAATCTAGGACTATTCTTTCTAAAAATATTTTCCATCAATCTCCTAAAGTTGTTAAGCTTATCCTTCAAGGACCTGATGCTCTAATACCAATTGTTAGAATGTATAGTCCATTGATATAACTAAGAGGGGGGGTTTGAATTAGTTATCCAACTAATATTACAATTATCAACCTTAAAAAAACTTAATCATATATGTAATATAAACTGAAACCACAATAAGATACTCATACATAATAACATTAGATATGTTAACTAGGGAAACTCTTGATCAGAGGGAAAACTCTAATGGGGATGGTATCCACAAGATGATGCACAAATATAAATATTCCTTGATAGAGGATGGACCTTTTCAGGAGTCTATGAATACATTTAGTACATATGAGTCCCTATTAGAAGACTTTGAATCCCTGTTAGGAAATTCCAACCCTGTTAGGAGTTGTGGAAGACAACTAGACCCACTTCCAAAATGGGTTAAATGACAAGACCAATGAACCCACTATCCAAATGATCTTTGTATTATTTCTTGTAGAATAATAGAATGGTACTATATTGTTCCTTCATCTTTCTTTTTCCTATCAACCAGACCTATGCTTCTTTTGATCTTGTAACTAGATCACAAATCTCGCATACAATAATCCCTTGGATCACTTACATGCATTTATTAAGTACTCTACTCCTTTTTGCACTTTGCACTTCAATAATGATCATAATACTTGAATACACACTTTACAATCAAGGAAAATATCTTTCCTTTATACCATATCTTCATAATAATTCCTTGAGTCAACCTTTAGGATTTCCCAATTAATTAATTAATTACAATTACAATAGCACTATCAGCTCACAAACTATAGAAAACTTCACACGTATGATACTAGGGTGTACACATCACTAACATCATTAGTAGACTATCCTTTGTCACTATCTAACTGTGCATCTCTTCATTACATCTCAGATGTAAGATAGTCAACAAACATCAGGAACTACTTCCCCAATACTATATCTCTAAACTTCTCTATCTAAATGAGGTCACTATAACATTTTTGGTCAAATTGCGTCAGTGATGTAATTTGTGATCATTTTCATGTTTTTTTTGCAATTGTCTCCAATGTCATCGCAATACCAATGTCTACATCATGATTGTGATGCCCTCTTGAGCATAATTTTTTTTTTTAAATTACAATAATCATTTTCTATTTGTTTTTATTTTAGAGAGTTACTCATGAAAGAGGTGGAGAGCACCAAATGAGGGTGGAGAGTTGTGAATGTTGTCATGGCCCTTAGGATTAGTGCATTTTTTTAAAGGGCCCTCATGATCTTTGTATTTTATTGTCATACCCTTACTCTACAGTTTCATTGTTGTGTCATGACCTTTCTCTACGATTTTATTGGCGTGTCATGCCCTTGCTCTACAATTTTCTTCAAGGGTGAGAAGAGGTGCATATCTAAAACAAAAATCCTTATAAACATGTATCTCTTTATATTTTCTCCTAAACATGTATCTCTATATATTTAGAGAGATCTTTTTCAAGGTGGTTAATACATATATGATCTAGCTATATACATATTCCAAAATCCAAATAATAAAACAAAAAAACTCACTCAACCCATGCTAAGTGACTTACCTCAAGATCCTACACAAAATAAATGCAGACCATGAACAATGGGCCAAGTTCACATGAAATTTTACAAAAACATATCATAGCAAATATTTATAGAAAGAAACAAGCCATAACCCAATTAAATTGGTCTAGATGCCAATTAGTTGGGTTGATTACAAATTCCTATAGAAAAGACATTAGATTAGGTACAATAAAATGAATAATTAGCTTTATCAAAAATGATCCAACTACATGCATATTTCATAATCCAAACAATAAACTAATAAAACTCACTCAACCCATGCTAAGTGACTTACCTCAAGATCCTACACAAAAGTAATGCAAACCATGAAAAATGGGTAGATTTTGCAAGAAATATTACAAAAACATATCCTAACAGATATTTTTAGAAAGAAACAAGCCATAACCTAGTTAAATTAGTCTAGTTATTGATTAGCTGGGTTGATTACAAATTCTTGTAAAATTGTCATCAGATTAGGTATAATAAAATGAACAATCAGCTTTATCAAAAATGATCTAGCTACATACGTATTCTAGAATCCAAATAATAAAAAAATAAAACTCACTTAACCCATGCTAAGTGACTTACCTCAAGATCTTGCACAAAAATAATGTAGACCACAAAAAATAGGTAGAGTTCATAAGAAATTTTACAAAAGAATATCATAGCATATATTTTTAGAAAGAAACGAGTCATAACCCAATTAAGTTGGTCTAGTTTGTCATGCCCCACCTAGAGATCCTTGGAACAAGGATAAATATAAGCCAAGATATAAAAATAAAATAAAAAAATTAAAACAAGTATGGATGCACACAACATACAACATATGAGGATCACAAAGATTGCAATGGAAGACTAAACAAACATCTAAACACCAACAAATCTCCAAACGCTACTACTGACCAAAGTGACTAACCATAAAAGGACACAAATGATTTTGAATCTTAGAAAATTCCAAATTCAAAATGAAAATCCATGTTATTCAAGAACACCATAAAGGGTATTTAGAACACCTCTATAAAAACTTCCAATCAAACAGAAAAGTGCCTGTTATCCAACCAGATAGGTTTTTCCAAAATCTAGGTGATACTTTAAATCAACATAGTGTGATACTTTCCAGTATCACACGACCTTTGTAATGAAGGAGTGTGATACTTTTAGGATTTGTTTGACACTTATCAAGAAGGTGTATGATACTTCATAAGTATCATACAACCTTTCTCCAATGGGTATACGATAATTTTCAGTATTGAATGACATTTCTCCTTAAGATGTACAATACTTTTAGGGATTGCACAATATTTCTTCTTTGAGTGTGTGATACTTTAAAGTATCATCTAATGCTAATGCATGGTCATCTAGGAACAACAATAAATGCTCCAAGGACAAATCAAGGTATAAAATAGGAAGTTTCAACCTCCACGCTAGAGAGTACCAGATCTATAGTCAAGGAATAAACACTCAAAACAAAACTACATGATAGAAACAACATCTACCCATCTACATAGTAGTGAAAGGAAAGGACTGAAAGCAACATCGTAGTGTACTAAAATAACAAGCTAAGTGTGTGGTTCCTCCCAACCATAATAGCATCATGAAACCCTGAAGGTCCTAGCCATCCCCCACGCATAACATCCCAAACTACAAACTAGATAGTTAGAGCTATCTTATAAGGATGTCACTACTAAAATGTAATAACATCATAAGAACAAGAAATCTAACATGCTAAACCAAAAGCAATAGATACTCCAACCAAGTAGAAATATCATAATAAGGGAATGCATCAATAACTAACATAATCTAAACATGATATGCAAAAATTCCAATGAAAGCATACTCTAAAACTCGAAGTACCAAGTGAAACATCCAACAATGGTCACACTAGGACAATACTAGACAATCTTTGTACACTAGTCCCCAGCACAATGAAAGTAGTTATGCCTCCCAACCACATGAAACCCATAGGTCCTCTCCAACCATGCTGATGGAGATAATGATTCAACCACAAACTCACATAAAACAAACATACATGGCTATCACTCGCACCAAATAGTGATGATGATTGAAGCCAAGATCATGCAACAATGTTGGTACAATAGGTCCTAGTCAGATGCTCTATGGGCAACTATATAGGGACTTTTGTGGACAATTGGTAACATGCTAACAAATTGTTCCCCTTAGTATTTCCTTGGGAGGCTAACATGTTGTGTCTGTGGCTTAATTGCAAGGATTATGAATCACTAACCATTCCCCTTGGTACCACCCTCAGGAGGCCAACTTTAGCAATTTTATCTTATTTAATTCTCTAACAATTAATTAAGTTATCAATTATTAGAAACTCCTTAATTTCAACTTGGGCTAGGACACCACAATTGCGAGAGAAGCCCCTCTATTGACCTTACCCTACATACCTATACTCATCTCATGATGAGTGCCCATAGGTATACATATTCCCAAGCCAACCCCAAATGAACATAACTAAATCAAAATGGAAGTGGGAGATTAGGCCTCACAAGTCACCTAAAAAATGCATGTGCACATTCTTGTGTGTAGTGCACCACCATTATGAAGATAAAACACAAGGGTTAGATGAGAACATAAGAAGAAATAACACTCAATCAAATAACAACTTAGGAGGATGGATGTGGTAAAAATCCCAATGCAACATAAAAAGTGCAAAAATGATCTAACTAACATCCTATGGATGATCCAATTCCACAATCAATAGCATGCCAAGAAAACTTGAGAAAACTAGGCAATACACAAATCAAGGTAAAACCCCCAAAACTCAAAAACAATAAAAATAAAACCCATTTGGTCTTTGGGTAAAAAATCCATGAAAATCCAATAAAATTTAGGTTCAAACATCATATGCAAAAATAACCAGCATTACGGTATGAAATCCCAAACCCCCATTCCAAAAACTGAGAAAATGTTCATACCCAACTAACTAGGCAGAACCAACAAATAGAAATGAAGGGGAACACTAGTTCTTATCCTCCAAACAAATACTAGAAATAGATAAAGAAACTAAACTGAAACAAGAAAATGGGAGAGCCCTACCTAACAACCAAAAGGGCTAAAATAGAAAATAGCTCGGTAAAATAAATAATCTATAGATACTGTCAAAAATGATGGCAAAGCAAGGTCTCCCTAAGCTGAATCCAATAAATCCATCCTCACAAAGATCCCATGCCCATAGCTCTCACAACAAACAAAAAATCAATCTTTCAAAAAAGGATTTCAAAAAAAAAATCTCAATTTTCTAAATTGCAAAAGTGAGAAGTGAGGAATTAAATTCCTCTTTTAATACTTATTCACTTTTTGAGTGAATAATAGATTAGGGAAAATATCTATTTAGGCTATCTAGACTCCGAATCAACCCAAACAAAAATAGGCTATTCCTAGTGATAGCTCCTATTTTCAATAAGCTTAATGTTTAAAATTTATGGTGAAAATACTGAATTGATGTTGTAATTATTAGGGTTTATATGTTTTAATTTTCATCTATAGAGGAAGCCCTAGCATGTTTTTCCCTCATCTAATTTTCTCATTTTTATCCCAAGTGTGAAATTTAGTGCCCTAGGGTTTTGATTTTGTCTCATATTGTGAAAAATCTTCATAAAATCATAGTCTAAGCCCTAACCCTACGTTTTAATTGAGCGAGATTTCATTTTGTGTTTTACATTGTCTTCTAAAATGTTACAAAAAATGGGAGAGTAGAGGTCAAAGGGCTACGATGTCATGATATGGCATAGCATTGAGGAGGCTTATTATGATGTGTTTGATGCTATGAAATCTTAAGTTTTCATATGGTCATAATGGAGAAATTGTAAAGTCCCAATGCTAGAAGAATCATAAGATCACCAAGGAATTGTGGGGCCCCATTGAGGCCAGTTGGCAGTAAAGTCAGCAACATTTTAATGGTTAATGCAAAAGAATGGTGATGTGGAAAATTTGTAGAGGCTCAGTGTGAGATTGCAGGCAAGTGCTTGAGGATGTGCAATTTTATGATCATATCAGGGGATCAGAAGACCAAACTATTCATGCTCTAATGTTATGCCAAACATGTGAGATACAATCTTACAACTACTTCACAAGATCAAAAATGGAGAATAAAGGAGCTCCTATGCTACAACGGTTGGAAGATCAAAGGGCCAAAGTTGAGGGTGTGTGATATTACGATTGTGTCATAAGATCATAAGCCAAAGAATATGGTCATGAGGAGTACCACATGCCATCAACTTAGAGTTCATCATATGCTCGAAAGGGAAAATATGAAGGTGTGCAATATTACGATCATATCATGAGGTTGGAAGCCTAAAGTCAAAGGTTTGTGATATTACAAAATTTTGTAAGACCATAGAGTTAAATGTAAGGTATTGCGATGCTACGAAATGAGGAGCTTGTCATAAGATTGGGAATGTTAAAATTTAAAGGTAAGATGATATGCATTCTTGTATAATCATAATCTCATAGCATAAGGTGATGAAATTTCAAATGTTGAGAGGAAGATGTGGAGCCCGACCAAATGGTGATGGTCAAATCAGAACTCAACACTTGGCACATGTGGATTGGAGGGAAAGGAAAGATGAATAAAACTTAAATGTTCAGAGATATTCAATGCTCAAAATTCAAAAGTTGAAAAGCTTTAAATAAATTTAATTTTTTATATAGTTTATACTATATGGACATTTAAATTTTTCATTTTGAACTTTGTTCATGACCTAGGGCCTGGAAATTCAAATCAGCATCAAAGGCACCATTTTCATCTAAAATATGCATTATGATATATTGCCAGACTTGGAAGAAGATGAACTATCCATTTCTACAATTAGTCTTTGCATAGGAGGTCGCTAGTTAGAGTTATGCAAGGATTTGTCTTAGGTACCCACTTTTCAGTTTAATTTAGTTGAGGCAGTTCAAATTTGATTTCCAGTGACATGGTGAGTTGAGTAAATGTAAAAGGTAATAAAAATGTAGTTATGGGTGATTTTTGTCACCTCCTAGTTAGTTGAATCAAAGCATTATTGACATTTCATGATGCATTTTAGATATTTTAGTAATAGAAGGGTTCTCACCATTGAGGAAGAGATATTTCAAGTTTGTTACAAAATAATGATGAAAATAAAATCAGATTTCATTGGTAGAAAGATGAGAGAGGTTTTACAATAGAAAAGAATGGAGATTCAAGTGGACACATGTCACTTCTAGATTAGGTCTGGGGTTCCTTTCTTATTCTATATCTTTGTCTTTCTCATCCATTATAGAGGTTTGAGAATTTTGTAATATTGCCTTGTTCAAAAGAACAGTCGGTCCATTTATGTGTAGTTTTCTAAGTTTTCTTTCAAGCTTTGTAATTTTCTAATGTTTTCATATCAATGATAGAATCAAAAATATATTCTAAGTTTCATTGAGTTTCTATTAGTTATTGTATCAATTTTTTCAAAGGATAATACAAAACTACGTCTATGTTATCAATCTCTGTCTCCAATTTATAAGTTTGTTTACTTTGAGATCAGTTAAATAAGGTCTAATTGATTGAATCAATCTAGATAGGTTGTATATTGGTTCTATTGTTTCTTTTAATTCAAAGAGTTAAGGAAGTGTTTCAATGAATCAATAGGGTCTGTGAGTTTATAAAAGGGATATATCATAAGAATGGGAATTGGTGATTATGATTGAATAAAATTCATTTACAAGTTATTTGAATTAGATCCCTTGCTAATAGTTGACTCTATGTAGCAATGGATAAGGCACTATTCATATAAATTAGAGACAAACTAAAGTGAATTTTGCTACATGTATCAAATTCATATTCATATCTAAATCAATCAAATATTATATCAAATCTATAAGAGTGGTCATCATCTATCTGTGGAAATTTATGGGTTATTGTTAGTTGTTGTAGCTCATCCGTGTTTCACATATATCAGAGAAATTGGACCACATCTACTATTTTTACGGATTATGGGTAAGAGTCAAGAAGTTAATTGAATCCTTAAGGTACTCCCACCTTGGTTTTGCAGAGTCAGAAGTGTAGGAAGTATTGTACTTTGTGCAATTGGCCTAGAGATAGTTTATTAAGCTAATCATGAGCATTGGCTACCTCTAGGTATAATAAAAAATTTTGTCTGCTAATAAAAATAATCACTATTAAATCAAGAGCCAACACTTGGTATTAGGAATTCATCTATGCCAAAGCTGCCAAAAATTACGTTCAATAAAATTTAAAACCCAAAATCACATAAATTTTCTTAACAACTTTTGCAACAATGTGAACCTCTAAATGCATAGACACACTCATTATTCTAGTCACATAATGCAAATGAGTTCAGATTTATAATAACCAAAAGGATTAATTTAAATAATTAAATAAGGATATGTTGACCATACAAGGATGACATTTTTAATAATGAACAGTTGAATCACTAAATCTAGGTGCCATTGCCAGGGATATAAATCCTGCACACTAAAACACATGATCAAGTGCAATTACATATAATATCATCGCTGAAGTAATAAATTCATTAAATGCTTAATTTAACCATTTATTAAACTATACCAAAATAATCCATTACATCACTCACATTTGCATAAAACATAATGAAGCAAGAATGAAGTAAATATCCACAACATAAAATCAACATATAACCAAATTAGAGATATGTCCAAAATACCAAATAACTAGATATCATCGTAGACCTAATATCATCTCAAAATGGCATCAATGTGCAAATATGATAAACTAAACAACATACTAGTGAAACATCTATGGTACTAAAATCAAGGTATAACATCTGACCCTCGGGTCATCTCAAAAGAAACATAACAAGAGTACAAGTATCTCTCAAATAAAAATATAACAAGATTCATACAACAAACATGAGAGGCACTACATAGTTGTTGATTAGTTAGGTTGATTACAAATTCTTGTAGAACTATCATCAGATTAGGTACAATAAAATGAATAATCAGCTTTATAAAAAATGATTCAGCTACATAAATATTCCAAAATGCAAATAATAAAACAATAAGAGCCACTCAACCCGTGCAAAGTGACTTACCTCAAGACCTTGCACAAAAATAATGTAGACTATGAAAAATGGGTAGAGATTGCAAGAAATTTTACAAAACCATATCATAGAAGATATTTTTAGAAAGAAACAAGTCATAACCCAATTAAATTGGTCTATTTGTCGATTAGCTAGGTTGATTACAAATTCCTATAGAACTATCATCGGATTAGGTACAATAAAATGAACAATAAAGGGCATAATTTAGATCATGTGTATTATATCTTTTTAACACATAATATAATTTTTGGTAGGTTCTATTCTAATTTAGGTTGGAAAATAATTATTTCTAATTTGAAACTCTCAATTCAAAGGATTAATACTATTATTGACAAAGAAAACATCATATTAGATTAGGAATCTTATCTTCATGACTTGTTCCTATCGAAACTCTTGATTTTCATCAGATATCTCTCCTTGCATTTTTTGATTTTCCTATATACAATATTATATTCTAAGATAAAGGATTTGGATAATAATATGAAAATTTTCTATTTATAGCATATTCACTATATATGGTTGAAACCACATGGCGTTGGCTTCTAAGAAAAGCATTATCTTTCCTTCATTTAGAAGAAACAACATAATCTTATGCATTATAGTTAGGGGTAATTGTTTTTAGTGATGTAGTATGTTTGAGACTAGTACTCCCAAACCTAACTATCTCCCCAGAAATGATTTCCCTTGGATATTTCTCATTATATCTCAATGTATTCTCTCTCACTAAGAGTCAATTTTTCTATGTCTCTAGCTTATTTTCTAGTATATATTTGAAGTTTAATCTATTTGATGTCTAATTTTTTTAGAGTTAGATGACAGTTTTCTATTATTATTTTAATCATATAGAATCTATTCTTTAATTTTTTCCTTTCTTCACTAGGGACCATATTGACCAAATGATAAAAAGATCAATATTCATAATAGATCAATTTGGATAGTACATGGGGATTTTTGCATCCTCGACTCAAAACCTTCCCCTTTTTTTGGTCTATTGTGAGGATGAAAACCCTCAATATATAGTAAAGGGAATGCTTCTTTTCCTTCAATATACTTCTCTCATAGAGATTATTTATCTTTATGCCCTAAGTAAGATATGAAGGTATTGTGTGTATTAAGATTCTTGGATAACCATCCATATTTCTAGCAAATGATTTTACTTTATTTAAAAGTTAGTTTGGAGTATCTTATATACTTTAAATAGATTAATCCTTAGTCTCTTTCAACCTTTCAATTCTTTGGGTTTTGTTTCACATTTTTTTACATTTTGGACTAGATTTTTATATAACATACAACTGATATATCAATATAATATAGGATCAATTTAAATTAGGTCTAAGTATGGAAATCAGCATTAAGCTTCATGGACCTATGTGTGAAATAGTATTAGATGGGCATATAGTAGAAATTATAATCAAGGAATTTTATTGTCTATGCATTTTTTGGCCCTTAGAGTAGTTTATCAAAAACTAGGAAAAGACTTCATTTTTAATCTTGACAAATAAAGAGATCTCATTGACATTGCATCAATGTCAATTGTAATGGTCTATATGGTCAAAGACCATAATGAACAATTCATAACTCAAGAAATAAAAATAATCAAAGCTTGTGCTCTTAGGAAGGGGATCAAGGATAGGTCCCCATCATCATGGTAATGACGCAGAACATGAAATCCAAGATTGTGATTAAAGACATTCAAAGTCATGAGGATGAACTAGGTGAGATAACCTATCTATCATGGTTATCAAAGTGAATGTGATGGGAAAAAATAAAGAAGGATCATGTCAGATCTTATAAGGGAATTTGATCAAAATAGGGAGACAATCGCTAGATTGTTGTCTAACTTTCAAAGAGTAGGTGATCACAAATGTCATTGTCCTCAGCATTGTAACAACTTAAAGAAAATAAGAATAAAAATCAAAATAGGTAAGATACATTGTAGGGAGAATGGTCACACTACAGGAGGGTTTGATTATCATCCATCAGTAATTTTCTTGTTATGTTATTTTCACAATTATTATACATATGAACCACAAAATGGGGGTTTTATTATCATCATTTTTATATAGGTTGATCTCCCCAGGGTAGTATGTGATATGGACCAACACATCTCGAAGGAACATGGAGGTTTGAATATGGAGGAACATGGAGGTATGAATATGGAGGAACATGGAGGTGTGAGTATTGAAGGAGAATATCAGGATCCCATGGAAGATGACAATCATGTGCCAAAAAACACATTTGAAGATGATGATACAAATGCATTGATCTATGAAACATTAGGTACTTTTGCTTGTCGGTTGATGGATTGGCTGGGTAATTGTAAATTTTTGTTTAAATCTAAAGTTGGTGGGATTTTAGCCTATTTTTGTAAGACAATTTTTGCACATTGATGTGATAAGTTGTATATATCAATGATTTGTAACTTATACGTATTGCTACAATGCTGGGTTTTCTTTCTAGTTCTTTCCTAGTTGAGCTCTTGAACCAATTTATTTTATAGATATATATTATGTGGCTCATCCACTTTCACCAAAAAAAATAGATCGTTTATACTAATGACTAATATTTTTTGTTGTAGATTGATAGGTAACTATTTTTTACCACCATCAAATGTTATCCCTCGCTCATACTAAGAATTATGTGCCACTATGAAACATATTAGAATGAAGTATCAATCAATAGATGCTTGTCCTCAAGATCATGTAATTTATAATAAAGAACATGAAAATACAACAGAATGCCCTAAATGTGATACAAGAAAATAGATTTAGCATATGGATTGAGAAATCTCTAGGTACTTATAAGTTTGTTAATCAACCGTATGTTTTTGAACTCATGATGGAATAATTTATACATGTTTGACATTATTGTAGGAAAAATACCACAAGACTATGTTCTAAAATGGTTATAAATTTCACATCAAAGATTTAGATGACACGAAGATAAGTTGTGATTCTAGGATAAGTACAGTCTTCTAGGTAACCAATATTTCATCTAGAAATGACTTACATCCTTAGCAATCTCAAATTTGATACTATGGCATTTTGGTTGATATACTTGACTATGACTTTAATTCCTTAAAATTAGTTCTCTTCATCGTCAAATGGTACAAACTAAAACTCAATCAAAATGATCTTGATAGAACTATTGTTGAGCATGAGAATGTATTTCCAATGATTAGTACAAGGTTGTTAGAGCTAGTTGGGAATGAGCCCTATGTTCTTCCAAGCCAATGTGAGAAGGTATTTTACTCAAATTTCTCACATAGATTGGTTTGGTCATTTTTTGTTAGACATGATCCAAGGGGAATGTTGTAAAGTATAATGTGATGAAAGAAGAAGATATTGAGGAAGACAAAGAAGTCGATAATGATCGAGAGTTAGTCGATGATGCTCCTAAAGAAAATGATGTTGCTACTGATCCATATGATGATGCTTCTACTAATCATGATGATGATGATAAGGAGGAGGAGGAGGATGTTGATGATGACAATGACTAGGATAGTGGTGGTGAGAATGTTGATGACAATGATGATCCTAATGATGAGATGGATGAAGAATAATCCCAATGTATATACAAGTAAACATTTTCTATTCATTTTTTTATTTCTAAATTATTAATACAAGTAAACATTTTAAATTTAATTTGGTGTAGTAATAAAAATTTAACTATAATATGTGTTGGGATTAAGAAAACATCTTGTATTGTAGTTGTAGGGGATGCAGATGATGAGCATGTTGAGGTCCAAGTTCGTGGGCAAGATGATGTGGTTGGACAAGGTAAAGAGTGCTACAATGTTCTTTAAAATCTTTAAAGTCTCAATTTTTTTAAAATTTAACCCTTTTATTTGTTATTGCAAAGGATAGCAAGTGCACATCCACCAATGAGAAGAAATATCGATGATGACATGGATATGCCTCTGTAACAATATAGGGAAGGATAAAAAAATTTTAAAAAATAAAAAGAAATGATTCATGTGAACTTATGTAACTTATTTGATAATGGCTAATGTTTATGTATAGATATTTTATTTATGTTCTATCGAATTTTCATGTGAATATTCTAATGAATCTTATGGTTCAATGTTAATGTGAATGTTCTAATGAAACTAATGTGTTAATGAATGTTATCATGTGATGATTCATGAGTGTTACATTTTATTAATAGAATGAATGAATTTTAGATGTTAACGGGGAATATAGATGTTGTGGGGGGATGAGCTTCCACCTTCACACACCTTCACATAGTTGGCCCTGATTAGAAGTGAATATTAAACTATTCTTGAAACCAAGTGAAGCTCAACATTAACCTATGATTACATGACAATTAACTGTATGAATCTCTTGGTTCTAGGCAATACAAAAGGACAAAATAGTCAAACTCATTTATTTATGAAATTTAGTTATAGTGTATGAAGTATTTGAAAGAATGGCTTTCTATGGGATTGCCTTAGATTATTCCTCTCTAAGATATTCTAATTTTTCTATTTATCTACAATCATGTTTGATTGCCTTTGATAACTTTTGTTGTAAATTGGGAGACATGAAGAAGAATTTGAATAGTGGAAACAAATGATATTAGATTATTCTAATGTATACATTAATTCATGAACTATTCTCATTATTTCTTTTGAGTGTGGTGATATATTGAATAATATTATAGGGAGGAAGTAGAGGATCATAAAGTCTATATGATATGCAATGCTTAATGGAGAAAGAAACATTTATAATTTCAAAACTTATAATCCTTGTTGCAAATTACAATATGCAAAAGTCAAACTTCACTGGCTACATCTCTAGCTAGTTTATATATGATATCTACTGATTTGAATTTTAAATTTTACTTTCAAAATAATTTGGTTAAATTATAATTTATAGATGAATATTTTAGTTACTATTTCCAAATGCCAAGTTCACCTTTTCATTTTAATATTTTATGATATTTAATACTCTTTTGCTGGTCAATTTGGAGGCCATTCTCAAATGCAGATTAATATCATTGAAATTTCTACTATCCTTGCAGAATAGTCAAAATCATAATCTTTTGTAGCAATGGTTGGTGCCATGTATGATCTAGAAAGGCATTTTCACAAGAGCATGCATTGTAATTACGAGGCTCCCAATCTTAGTGATGATATAACCAACTGGAACTAGTCTTTTTAGGTTGCAATTGAAGAGTGTCTGGTGAAATTTGTTAAAAAGGTGATGAATTTAATAGTTTGTTTCCTTTCTTGAATGCACATGTTGTTAGATGAAACATATGAAATTAGTATTAAATATCCACTAATATGTAGAGTTGGTCAATATAATGCAAACTTCAACTTGTTTAGATACAATCCTAAAGAGGTGCCAAGAAATTGTTTGAAATGTTGCTTCTCCTATAGATGATGGATAATCTGTTCTCCACAATCCCTCTTCCTCAAATTCCTATTATGATGATAAAAAAATTTCCACCAAACTTATTTCAAGTCTCATAAAACTTCCTAGAAACTTCTCACAATACTCTCTTCAAAATGCTTTGTAAATTTGCATAGTCCTCTATATACTCATAAATCTACCTTTATAAATCTGCACTTTATCATTGCTAATAGATTCACATTAATCTTGTGTGTGCTTCCTTATTCACATCTCATGCTCTTGCCAAGATCACAATCTCTTTTATATCTTGACACCTTTATGAAACAATGCAGATTTTTTATCAACAAAATGCTATAACTAGGGAAAAAAATGATAATTACAAGGATGAAATACTATATGAGTAGAGTATCATTTTAAGAATATCTAGAGAATACTTATCTATCCTTATCTAGAAAAATTGTTCAAAAACTCAATAAGTGATTATCCTTCAAAGAATAAGAGAAGGAAGAAAATTTTCAAACAAAGGCATATCATTACTTGTATTTAATAGAGTAGCAACATTTTGTTCTTACAAAATATAAAATTATATATTATTCATTTTTATTAATAGATTTTTTGTTAGTTTGTAATGACTAATCAAGGAAATACTATACATACTCCATAATTCTTTGGGGTTCAGAGCCTATTTTATAGGTAATATTTTATCAATAATTTTGGGCCAACATATTGTAATTAAATATAACCCTAAAGTGGCAAAAATACTTGTATAAAATGGCTTAGGGTTAGGGATTATTCCATAAGGTGTGATGTGAAAATTACTTCTTGTGACAGTATTGAGTTGTAAAGGATTATGGATTGTAATTAGGTTGTAATCCTTGGATCGTAATAATATTGGACTCATTGTTTGATGGACGTAGCCCATGGATTGGGTGAGTCATGTTAAATTTTGGTGTCTTGTGTTCTCTTCTATGTAATTCATTATGTTCTGATATAACCAATATTTGCATGTAATTGTTATTTATGTCCATGTTTAATCCTAACATTTTCCCTACCACAAATTGTGTAACAATATTATAATCATGTAGTAGAAAAAAAATGAAGAGAATTTGAAATAAAAGAGTTTTGAAGTCATACATTCCTAAAAATGTATACTAGAGATACTTCAATCACATTTGCAAGAGGCATGATCACTAATTGTGCTAAAACTATGATGACCATATTGTTAGAAATATTCAGGATGAGATATGTTACTGAGAGGGGAGGGGTGAATCAGTAACATATAAAAATTTTAAGCATTTTAACCATTCATCATTCATTCATCTAATCTACTGCATAAATGAAAGATCAATCATTCATAACACATGAACACAATAATTTGGTGACCCAGAAACCTTCCAATTAGAAAGTAAAACTGGGGTGGGGATGATGCCCACAAAACTTTGTTAATACAGTATGAAGTTGGCTGGTTAAGGCTTACAATGATCACTTCTAGTGATCTGCCCTGTTAGGAGCAAGTAGGACTACTAGATCCACCTTGTTAGAGGATTTACAAACATACAGTGAAGTATGCACTTTGTTATGAGATTTACAAAAAGACTATTAAGTCTACCTTGTTAAAGGATTTAAAAAACTGATTCACCTATTAGGATGAAGCAGTGGATCTACTTACAACTTGTCCACTGATAAGATCTTTTTTGCATTGATCACCTGATGTGATAGATATAACTTTTCTCCTCCTATGTTAACCTTGCTGAATTTCTTTTACTCTGCTGTTGATAGCAATACCTTCTTCACATGTGAACAATACTCTCTTATTTCATACATTCCATTCTTCATATATTGCAAAATGATATCATACATTCCATATATACCGTTCCAATATTTACAATTACAAGGTCGGCCAAAACACAAGTGAACAAAACATAACTGAGTTGACCCATTAGTAATAACTGGGGTTCACTGAACTGACTCAGTGACCTTCTGATACTCGGCATCCACTACGTTACTCAGCATCATCATGCACTCGATAGAAGTAGAGACTCGATTCATACTAGTCATAGAACATTGCTTGGAACTCGATAACCATTGGTGACTTGGTAGATATAGTGTCACTCAGTAGAAACTATCTTCTTCGTTTACCTTGCTTAATTCGATAAACACTGAATCCTTTGTTTACCTTTTTTACTCGATAAACTCTGCTGATCTTCGTTTACCTTTTTCACTCGATAAACACTCCTGAACTTCTCATTCACTTGGTATCTTTTGGAATGCTCGGTGAGAACTGTTTACCTGCTGAACTTCTCATTCACTCGGTATCTTCTGGAATGCTCAGTGAGAACTATTTACCTGTTGAACTTATAAGGTAACCACTAAATGCTCGGTATATAGTTGAGAGTAAGTGATGAGCAAGATAAGCATTCAGAATAGAATAAGTGTTTGCACTAATGACAAATATATCATAATTCCAACACATATAGCCTTGAATGAGGATGCTCTATCTGTGGCATTCACATTTTTCTAGTTGCATATAGCAATTGGAGAAAGTTTCCCATTAACTCACCATTACCAAAATGCATTTAATTTGATCACAATATATGACCCAAATAGAGGACAAAACTAACATCAATAGAAAATTCAGAGCAATATTTGCACCTCTCAAAATTGAGCATACCACTAAACCTTCAAAACTATAAATGTCTCATGGGACCTGAGTTTTCTTCTTGATTGTTGAATCTTAAAATATCCTTAACAGAATTGAACTTCTTATTATCATAGCATATTTTGGTATACTTATATAATTAGAATAATCACTCTACTATATATCAAACTTCCATAATAGAGTTGAGTACACACCAAAGACTATTGATCATAAAACATGACTATTCAACATAAAGATATAACATGTTGGAAATATAAGAGTAACTGAGAGGGGAGGTGTGAATCAGTTACCACAAAAATAAATCTCATATCCCTTAGATTTCAATACAAATCAAAACTCATTGTAGACTAAACTCTATTGTAACTCATTAAACACACAAGCAAAATGTTGTAACTTGGTAAATACTAAAATAACTTGGAAAATTCTTAACATAAAAATATTAAGATATTATCTGTGGTTAATCTTACTATAACTTAGTTTCATACACATACAAAAAGTAGCATGAACATAATTGACACCAATATTTAACATAGAAACCCAACTTGGGAAAAACCACCAATTGCAACTAGTTACTGATTTTCACTCTTCTGAAGTGAGCCCTGTTAGGAGCCAACCCTATTAAAGGTTACAAAACACACTATTAGGTGTGACCCTATTAGAGGATTCGATCACCTTGTTACAAGTGGTCTTGTTAGAGGTCTTTAGAAACTTCAATAGAAATTCCACCTTGTTAGAGGATTTACAAATAGTTGTTAAGCCAACTCTGTTAAGAGATTTAGATCACTGCTACAATGATTAGAAGGTAACAGTGAGATGATCTAACTTATGATGTAATTTAATTTTTAATTATAGATCTCAAATTTGTCTTGCATATTTGATCCATCATAATCAAATGTATCTTTGCAGCTCAACAAAAATATTTTGCATATCCTTCTAATTTGCTTCCTCTGAGCATCATCAAATCTTTAATTGTATTCCACACATTCAATCCTCAACTTGACCTTATATTTGTATCTTACACATTTGTCAAGTTGGATTGAATACAACTTAGAATAATTAATATTCATCTTCTCAATTGGCTAGAACCAACAAACAAATCAATTAAACTCAATATGCCAAAATAAGAAAATCCTTTCTTAGTTATCCCTACTTGGTAGATACTAACTTCAAATGATTTTCCTATGTTAACCAAGTGAACTCGGTTAATACTACATATTCACAAAGTTCCTTTGGTAATCGAGTGAGCTTGTTAACACTAGTTCCATCCACCATTTCCTTCATTAATCGAGTGATCTCGGTTAACACTCAACTTTTGCAAACTTTCCTTTGTTGTTGAAGTGAACTTGGTATACACTATCTTTTGAACTCAGCAAACTTTGGAATGCTTGATAGACACAAGAAACTATCTTCAATACCTAGGTGAGCTCATCATACACTGGCTAGAAATGATATGACATTTTGCATAGCATCAAAGATAATACACAATTAGTCAAATGCTCCAACAATCTCTCTCTTTGGCATTAATGGCAACACAACATGTCATAATGCAATGAAATTTTAGAGTAATAATAAAATAAGGAATGTATCCTTAATTTTATTTTGATTCTCATCCATGAGAACTCCCTCTATCTATTGGAATATTCAAATAGGAAGAATACTTCTGGGGGGGTGGGGTTGGGAGTGAATCAGAAGTACCAATTGTTATCCTTTCAAACCCTTAATAACATATAACTTAAATTAACATGTATCAAAGTAAATAATCATAAAATGAGAGCATGCACCAACACATAACACAAGAGATTTTAGTGACCCAAAAACCCTCCAGGAATAAGAAGGTAAAACTGAGGTGGGGATGACACCTACAAAAATTATTGCAACAATGAATTCAACCACTTCTAATGGTTTTCCTTGTTAAAGGCATGCCCTATTAAAGGCTACAACACATTGTTAAATGTGACCTGTTGAAAGGATTTACAAACACTTTACATGAAGTGTCACCCTGTTAAAGGATTTATATGAAGGTCGTTAAACCTACCTAATACATAGGATTTTCTTGTCCATCTCCAAAGGCCCTCCTACCTAGCTGTTAAGATAACCTATCACCATAGGATTTCAACTTCTAATACAATTGTGTGAGAGTATTAGAACATTTGACGTGATTTAATGCAATCTCAAATTACTGGTTTCAGGCACTTGATCTACTCTTTCTCTTCTGATTCTTGCTTGATCTGATCTTTTGAATAAGTCATCTATTATGTTCTAATCGACTAGATAAATGATATCCCTTCCACTAAGTCTTTTCCTCTTCACACTAAAATTTCACTATAATCTCCCCTTATGTTATTTTTCTTCCATACATACAATGGTGCATTCATCCTCCTTATAAATAATGCGAAGACTTAGGGTTAGGTATGGATCTATGATCCAAATTGAATCTCAAAGTCTTGCTCATAATTTGCATTTTTCTTATTGGTTGCATGCCTTCACCATTTTTCTCATTGGTTGCATGTAGATTTCATAGGGAATACAAATGGCTTGTCCTTATCCTTTTTCTCCTTTGAAATTTCTCTAAATCGGCTCCAAAATTGATTTACATCTTAGTTTGTGCAAGTACAAACTCTCATGTTGATCTTGTGTTGCTTAGCACATGAAGTATTACTGATGCTCGGCACATAATATTTCTGGATTGCTTGGCATCAACTATGTTTCCTCGTTTGTTTGGCACCTGTTGTAACCTGTATCACTCAACATATGTTGTTCTGAGTTGCTCGGCATCTAAATGATTCTGTTACTTGGCACATGAATAATTCTTGGATCACTTGGCACATACTATACTATAATCTGCTTAGCACCTATTAAAATTTTGGCTCAGCATCTATTGTGTACTTAGCATACATAGTAAAAATGGTTAAGTGTGTTGACACTCATTTGTCAATACTATTTATTTGACCAACAATCTCCCCCTTTGACATGAGTGTTAAAAACACTTAACTAAGCATTGATGATCTTAACCTTATTAAGTACATTCTTTACTTACTCAATTTACATGCAAAATTTCAAAAATTTGTGAGTAGCAATATATGTTATGACTCCCCCTAAGTTGATTGTGCCTTTGAATTTGAAATTCTATGCCAATATGCCTAATCTTTTATGTCCTTTGACCTATTTCTGCATTCTAAGCCTGAATGTTGTATCTAATCTGTGTGTTGACCCTATATTCTATATGAATACCAAAATTTTACATCTCTCCACTTCTTTATTCTTTCTCTCCCCCTTTTTGGCTATATACAATCATTCCACTTTATTTTCAAAATGAATGAATGATCAAAATTTGTCAAAATTTGGTAATTACCCACTATTTCTTCCCTTATAATATATATCTCTCCCTTTTTGACACTGATGTCAAAGGGTTCGATGGAGCAATTCCATGTTTAGCCAAAAATGAGCTATTAGTCTCCAAGAGTATCTTCAGAGCTACATCCCATTGTTTAATGCAATATCCAATGACTTGTGTTGGATTGCAAGTTCTGTTGCTAGGTCTACAAGTCCTTCATGTGTAGAAAGATTGGGATCTTTCTTCAAGACTATCTCTACATACATTTTCTCCTTGTGAAGTATCTCCAAGTGAAGGGTGATGGAGGATTGAATTTGCATTAACTTAGCTTTTATATTAGCCTCCTTTGCTGATAATACAGCTAGTTCTCGTTGAGTGTGAAGCATCTAAGAAAAATGCTTCTCACTTTGAGCTAGATTGATTGGGAGTTGTGTACTGGAAATCTTTAGATTTATCTCCAAGCTCATTATTTTTTGGCTAG
Source organism: Cupressus sempervirens (assembly GCA_028749045.1). Taxonomy (NCBI): domain Eukaryota; kingdom Viridiplantae; phylum Streptophyta; class Pinopsida; order Cupressales; family Cupressaceae; genus Cupressus; species Cupressus sempervirens. Next base: position 198,029,772 of record CM053793.1, on the reverse strand, counting down.
TCTCATGTGTGAAGTTTGAAAAATCACACAATTTATTGTAAAGGGAGAATATATTCTCTAGTACAATTTTGACTCTCTCTATTTTTGTAGCTAGGTCAACTTGTCCCAAAATGATAGTATTTGCTCTCTTCTCATTAACCTTACCTTGGAATTTCTTCTCTAACCATTCCATTAGTTTAGCATTGGTGTCATGGTTCTCGTTTGTTACCTGATCAACTATATCTGATAGTTTCTCTATAATTGGTCTTGATTCATCTGGAGACTACTGGTTGAAGGCATCCATGAATATGTCCTTGATTTCATTCAATGCGTGCCTATATTTGTAGTCCTTTCTAAGTGCCTCTTGTATCCTTCTTCTATGTAATACACTCTAAATTGCATTCATCTTTTCCTTAGTGAGAGTAATGGATTCATAATAGGGTATCTTTATTTCTTCATCAAGCTCAGGAATTCCATAATGAATTGTCTTGGCTACCCTAGTGGAGCTCGAGCCTAGTGTTCTAATTTGCAATTCTAGAATTCTAGTACTCAATTGTTGAAGATTTTTTGTGGGAGTACCTATTTTGGGTAGTTCAACCAAAGTTTGTATTACAGATTCCTTCTTATCTTTTGTCTCTTCTTTCTCTTCAGTTTGTTTCTCTTTTTCTATCATTCTGGTTGGGATGTACCTGATGACTATACTGATTTGAATTTATCATTCCCTGCTATTGCACTTAGCTCCTAAAGTTCAATTGTGTCTACTTTTGGTGGAGATGATGGTGGAAGAAGTAGAAGTCCAATAGATTGTGTGATCATAGGTGATTCTTCTATTTGCACCTTGATTTCCTTTAATTTTGCTACTGCCTTATGGAGTTCATCAAAACTAACCAAAATTGGGCTTGAACATAGCCTAGCTACTTGTGTTGATTGGTCAAGGATTTTTTCTAGATCCTCTACAGTTAATAGATTTATGTTTTGACCAGAAGTGTTAATGACATCCTTTATCTTGATTGTCTCTGTAGGTGTGATGGTAGAATGACGAGGGCTAGGAGGTGGCAGTTGTGTGTCCTATACACTGTGTTCTTATTGCTCACCTATCTCGTTCTCTTCTTCTTTACTTATTTCCTCCTCCTTTTCTTCTTCATCCTTCTTTTCTTCCTCCACTTTCTTCTCTTCTACTTTCTTCTCATCTACCTTCTTTCTTCTTGCTTCTTTTATTTCCTTTGTTTTGGCACTTGCTTCTACCTTTTATTCTTCATCAAATACATCATCAATTTTCTTGTAGATAATTTTCCACACTTTTGTGGTTTTTCTCACAACCTTTTCAATTTTATTTTGTAGAATACTATATTTCGTGTATTTGGGAGTAAATCTACTGTTATGCCTTTTGACTGCATTTGTTATTTGACTTTTAGTCAAATTAGGCAACATCCTTGCTAAGGTAGACTCCCTTATTTCTTTCTCAATTTGTACACAAAAATGCCATTTTTCCTCTACAATCTTGTACAATTCCTTTGGCAATGAACTATCTAGTTCAAGAGGTGTATGTTTATATTTTGCCATCATATCATAGATAGATATCTCTATTTTATTTTGCTCATCTTTTGTGAGCTTATTAAAATTTACGTTCTTTAAATCATTTAAGTCTCCATTCCTAATCTTAGCACATAATTTATCAATAGAAGACTTTGGTGGATGACTTACCACTTTAAACTAATTGTGGTCTTCTCATTCTGTCCTCTCTTCATTTGAATCAGGTTGAGCCACAAATTTTCTTCTTTTCTTTGGCTCTTCTTCAATATTCTTAGTGAGTTCCTTCCTCTTAGCTGCCTCTTCCTTTGCCTTTTTTGTAGTAGCCCTTATAGTAGCTCTAGTAGTAGGCTTCTTAGGTAAAAGATTTTCCATTTTCTTTGTCTTGGACTAAGGAGCGGGTGGTGTTTTTTCCTTTCTCTTGGTGACCTTGGTTTAAGTGGATGATTTTTTGGCTTGACCTCCCTTATCACCTTCATCCTCATCTTCACCTAGGCCTTGTGTTAACTAAAGTGGCCCTTGCTCTAACTCATCCTCATTGTCATCTTCTTCTTTATCATCACTTATTTCTTCTACTTCTTCTACAGACCTGTCTCTTCAACACCCAATTTCCTTTTAATCATCTTTACAAGCTTATCCTTTTTCTTGACTACTATTTCTATCTTGAGGTCTGTAATCACTCTTGATTTGACAATATCATATGTTCTAAAGTGCTTTGCAATTTTATCAATTTCCTCTACAAGCAATGTTGTAATAGCTGTCGAATCCTGATCCACATCAAGTTCATAGCCCAGTGGTCTAAGCCATCTAACTCTAGGGATGACTGCTTGAATGTAGGTATAATTGATATCCACTAGAAATAAAATGTCTTTTTCATGTCGCTCCACTAATGAGACTAGAATTCTCATTCTCTGTTTCATGGATTGTTTGAAATCTTTAAAATAACTAGTCATTTGAGCATCAAAATTCTCACCCATCTACTCAATGAATCTGTTTATTTGTTTAACAATAGTCTTATCTAGATCTCGTCTTACTTTTCCTATTGAAGGGAATTCTTTCATAATATAGAAGAACATGCAAATTAATACTGCACCAAATTTGCATTGAGCCCCTTTAGGTTTCCTTATGGCTCCCAAGTTCTTATTGATTTGTTGCATCATCAAATCTACAAGATCATAAGTGTGGTCCTTTTTCACTAGCTTATAGGCAACATCTACAGCTATTTAGAGTACACTATTTAGCCCACTAGATTGATAAAATTTGTGAGATATGATCCTGACAACAAAATTTGGTAGGAGGTCTTTGATGGTGTCAATTTTCATACCCCTGTTGTTCCACTTGGCACCAATGTTTTCCTCAATTACCTTCCTCTTATCACTTCTTAGGGTTTTGCGCCTATCTAGGGTTGGGATACCAGTGACTCTATGTACAATTTTCTTTGTGAACTTTATTGGCCTAGTTTCTAGCCAAAAAGATCCATCATGGATCATTTTGTTTTAAAAACAATAGGGAAAACTAGGGTTTTGGTCAGTCCCTTCTTTTCAACTATGGAGAATTCATCCTTAAGTTTCCCTTTACATAGAGCTTATCAAATGCATTGAAAATCTTGAAATCTCCTATGGCTCCTATCTTACAGTTGTAACATTTGTGTACATCCTAAACCATAACTACTTTATCAGGAATTACGGATAGGGCACCAGCGAGATCATTTTTGTAAGCAACTTCAGGGATGGGTCTGAACTCTGGTTGTCTAACTTCATTGCTAACTAGTTGAATTTCCAATCCTTCCTTTTCTTTTACAAATTTAGAACTAGATACAATCTTTAATCGAACTAGGGTTTACTGTTTACAAATTTTTTAGACTATGTAACTTGGCACTTGAATGAAATACCTAATAGATCGATGAAATAAAGTTGGGTAGCTATTGAATTGCTATAAATTATCTTTTGATCATTGGGAAATTTCCTAATCACTCTACTCATCTTTTCTCTTTGTTCAAATGAATGATTTTCACTTTTATTAGGCTCAAAACCTAGCATTTATTGCATTCATGCTTTACAGCTGTACACTTGGCTTCCAAAGGATTTTCTAGCTCGACATCAAATGTATTTCATTCACTTGGTAGCTACTATCATCTCTTTACTCAGCATCCACTAGACTTTTCAACTCAGCCTAAACTGGAGTTTTACTTGACAACCAAAGGCAGCTCGGCATCATCTTCTAATTTTTATCCTGGAATCTTAACTTATGCCAATTTCTTCTTTGTAGTGTTCCTATGTTCTTTTGGGTTGATGTATGATACATCTTTATATCTATCAGCCCCATATGCCTTTCTAGTGCTTAATTTTATGAGGTGTGATTAGTTGACCTCTTGGGTGAAGTGATCTCTCCTTTTGATGTGTTGCATTCACCTTTCTTCTGCCATGTATTCTTCATATCTTCCCTAATGTGTTCCATGTTAACTTTTTCTTTTCCCTTATTAACTTTAGTCTTATGTGCCTTGGCCTTTGTTGGATAGTTCTTGCTAATATGACCAATCTTCAAGCAACTAAAATAAGTAGTTTGATTTAACCATATACTATAATTTCCCTTAAAATGTGTCCTTATGCAATTTTTAGGAGTGTGTCCATACTCTTGGCAATAGTGACAGCTATACCTGGTGTTGTAATCCCAATTGTAGTGATGTACATGATTAATTCCTCTTGAAGGTTGATTAGGTATTCACATAGGCTTTGACCTGCATTTAAATGCTCTATGTCCATATTTTTTGTAGTTGTAATAGTGGCCCTCAAATCTTGGTGTCCTCATGGTCTTGGTTTTGTAGTCTTGTGCTAAATGTCCTTGTTTTTTGGAATTTTGATAGAAGTTTGCATTTTTAGGCTTATCATGCTGATAACTATTATTGCTCCTACATACATTAGAGGTATGTCCCTTTTTACCATAGAAATGACAAGTAGGTTTAATGTTCTTACCTTTTTTGCTTCTTTGTTCTGCAATTTTGGATGATTCTCCTTGTTCAGTGATGATATATCCAAGTCCTATAGTGTCATTACTTGCCCTTGGTGATTTCAGCAATTGCTCAAAATACTTGATGGCCTCATTAGGTTTATTGTAATTTTTTTCTATTTCCTTTTATCTCTTCAATTCATTCTGCAATTGCTCATTCTATATCTTCAAGGTGGAGATCTCAATATCCTTCATATTTAGCTCATGATGAGCATTCATCATTTGGCTCAAGGTGTCTAACTGCATGTTTGAAATCTTTTCAAATTCAATTGTCTTCTCTTCTAGTCTATTGGTGAGATTTCTCTTGTCATCTTCTATCATGACTTTCTCTTCAATAACTCTTTTCTTTTGTTCAGTTACTTCACAAAGCAATATAGCTTGTGTTTCTTGTTCAAGCTTGAGTAATCTGATTTCTTCAACTTGTGCTCTACCATTAATTATGCTATTGCTGCATCAAATTCCTTGGAATCTTCATTGGAAAATATGTCTACGGTGTCAATCTCTTTATAATGTATGTCATTTTCAGATATAGCTATCTCCTTTCTTCTGTTCAAAGATTTCCTTAGTTCCTCCTTGGCTTCCTCTACTTTGTGTGGAGCTAGTTGTACATCAATCACCTAATTGTCAATGATCTTCCCAAGTTTGAAGAGTTCCATCTTCTAACCTTTTTCTCCAAGCTGTTAGGCTTCTCCTTATGAGAACCTAAGCTCTGATACCAATTGTTGGAATATTCAAATGGGAAGAGTACTTCTGAGAGGGGGGGTGAATCAAAAGTACCAATTGTTATCCTTTCAAACCCTTAATAACATATAACTGAAATTAACATGTATCAAAGTAAATAAGCATAAAATGAAAGCATGCATCAACACATAACACAAGATATTTTGGTGACCCAAAAACCCTCCAGGAATAAGAAGGTAAAACTGGGGTGGAGATGACACCCACAAAAATTACTACAGCAATGAATTCAACCACTTCTAATGGTTTGCCCTGTTAAAGGCTTGCCCTATTAAAGGCTACAACACATTGTTAAATGTGACCTGTTGAAAGGATTTACAAACACTTTACATGAAGTGTCACCCTATTAAAGGATTTACATGAAGGTTGTTAAACCTACCTAATACATAGGATTTTCGTGTCCTTCTCGAAAGGCTCTCCTACCTAGCTATTAAGCTAACCTATCACCATAGGATTTCAACTTCTAATACAATTGTGAGAGAGTATTAGAAAATTTGACCTGATTTAATGCAATCTTGAATTGCTAGGTTTAGGCACTCAATCTACTCTTTCTCTTCTGATCCTTGCTTGATCTGATCTTCTGAATAAGTTTGTTATTCTATTCTAATTGACTGGATAAACGATATCCCTTCCACTAAGTCATTTTCTCTTCATACTAAAATTTCACTATAATCTCCCCTTATGCTATTTTTTTTCCATACATACAATGGTGCATTTTTCCTCCTTATAAAGAATGCAAAGACATAGGGTTAGGTATGGATCTACGATCCAAATTGAATCTCAAATTTTTGCTCATATTTTGCATTTTTTTCATTGGTTGCATGCCTTCACCATTTTTCTAATTGGTTGCATGCAGATTTCATAGGGAATACAAATGACTCATCCTTATCCTTTTTCTCCTTCAAAATTCTACAAACTCTTATGTTGATCCTGTGTTGCTTAGCACATGAAGTATTACTAATGTTCGGCATCAACTACATTTCCTCATTTGCTTGGCACCTATTGTAACCTGTATCACTCGGCATATGTTGTTCTAAGTTTCTCAGCATCTGAATGATTATGTTATTTGGCACATGAATAATTTTTGGATCACCCAGCACATACTATACTATAATATGCTTGGCACTAATTGTGACTCGGCACCTATTAAAATTTTGGCTCGACATCTATTGTGTACTCGGCATACATAGTAAAAATTATTAAGTGTGTTGACACTCATTTGTCACTACTATTTATTTGACCAACACTATCAGTGTAAACTCCCTCTACCTTTAGTTTCTCCCTCTGTCAGCAAAACTTTGTCTTCAACATCTTTTTCTGATAGTAAACTATGTCTTTGGTATCATAACAAGTTCACTTTCCCTCTTTGACATTTCATGCCAAAGACAATATTCGGTGAATATCAATGTACCTCATTTATTGGTTCATTTTCAATGTGCCCTTTTCAATACTACATCAACTGATTGATCTTCAACATACTCTAGTTGATGCATCACTAGACTTTATTTAGTGAGCTTTAGATAGGGGAATGATCCCTAACTTACCTCTTAGATATAGAAATGCCTCCTTAGGTAATGGCTTAGTGAATATATTTGCAATTTATTCTTTAATACTCACATATTTCAATCTTGCCTCTTTATCTTGTACCAATTCTCTCAAAAAATGATATTTATAGCAATGTACTTGGTTTTGGTATGCATCACAAGATTCTTTGATATATTAATTGCATTGGTGTTATCATAGTATATAACCATTGGATCCCTGATCTTTATCTTCATACCTACCAATAGTTACTTGAACCAAACAATATTATAACAATTAATTATTGTTGCCACATAATCTACCTCTGTTGTGGACTGAGAATTACAATTTTGCTTTTTGCTTGTCCAAGACACTAGTCTTTTACAAAGAAATAATGTTCCACCACTCTTTCTGTCATCATCACTTCCTACCCAATCAGCATCTATGAATTCTTTCAAATCCAAATTACCTTCTTTTTTGTACCATAATCCATAGTCTTCAGTACCTTTTAGATATCTCATGATTCTTTTGATTACCATCATGTGATTTTCTTTGGGATTTGCAGAGAATCTTGCCACCATTCTGACTACTAATACAATATTAGGCCTTATATGCACTACATATTGCAATTTGTCAATCATTACTATGTATGTGGTCTAATCTACCTCCTTGAAATCATCATTTTTGGAAAGCTTATGTCCACTAGACATAGGAGTTTCGAATATTCTTGAATCTTCCATTCCAAACTTCTTTAGTATCTCCTTGATATATTTAGATTGAGTAACATAGATACCATTTTTCTTCTACTGAATTTGTAATCCAACAAAGAATTTTATCTCTCCAAACATAGATATCTCAAATTCTTTACTTGTTTCTTCTAAAAATGCTTTGGCAAGCACAAGTAATCATTTCTTATGAATAAAGTGTCATCCACAAATATTTATGCCAACATAATCTTCTTATTTGGTCATTTTTTGATATATAGACCATTTTTATCATGTATTCTTTGAAAACCAATCTTTATCAAGTAGTTATGAAGTCTTTATACCAAGCTCTGGGAGCTTGCTTGAGGCCATACAATTCTTTGTGTAATTTTCAAACCATATCTATTTTGCTAGGATCTACAAAACCTTTAGGTTGTTCAATGTAGACTTCCTCATTAAGAATTCCATTCAAAAATGTAGATTTTACATCCATTTGATAAATTTTAAATCTTCTATGAGCTACATATGCTAGTAAAGTTATAACACTTTCTAATCTTGCAACAAGAGAAATTTTTTTACCATAATCAATACATTCTTCTTGAGAATAACCTTTACATACTAACCTTTCTTTATTTCTAGAAACTTCTGCATCTTCATTTATCTTATTTTTGAATACCCACTTTGTGCCAATTAAGTTTTTATCCTTGGGTCTTGGAACAAGAGTCCAAGCCTTATTCTTCTCTATCTATTCTATTTCTTCATTCATAGCTTCAATCCAACTTTCATTATCCAAAGCATCTTTAACATTTCTAGGTTCAAATTCAGAAAGAAAGCATGTACCTTTCAATTTGTTTCTTGTCATTGTTCCATCTGACTTGTCTCCAATGATCTGATCAGGTGCCTGATGCCTTTTGACATATCTTGCTAACATAGGTACTTTAGATTTAGATTTTGTTCCACTGACCTCTTCATGATCTTCTATATTAAACTCAAGTCCTACTTTCTATGACTTAGGTCCATCAGACTTGGTTTTCTCTATCAATAGCTTGGTATCTTCTAACTATGACTTGGGTCCTTTAGACTATGATTTGGGTTACACTAGTTGCAACTCGATAGCTTTTGGAGATTTTGGAGACTTGAGAGGTGAGGTCTCCTAACTTCCAAATAGATTTGGCATTGTATCAAGCTCAAAGTAAACAAATCTTCTGTCATCCTTAGGTTCTTTGTTGCTCTCTTCTTTAGTCTTTTCTCACATTTGCATTTTCTATAATTTTATGAGTAGACAAATTCAAACATTTGGATGCTTTACTTCTATAGGAGTATCCTAAGAATATGCCTTCATCACCTTTAACATGAAATTTACCTTTCCTAGATTCCTTCAAGATATAACATTTTCTACCAAATATTTTCAAGTAACTTACATTGGGTTTGTAGCCATACTATATTTCATAAGGAGTTTGATATGAGTCTTTCTTCCAGTAAACTCTGTTGAAGGTATGCAATATAGTACTGAATGCTTCCTTCCATTATTTTATTGCAACACTCTTTTCTATCATCAATGTTCTTGCACAATCCATGATGGATATATTCCTTCTTTTAGCTATACCATTCTACTAAGGTGTACCAGGGGCTGATATTTGTCTATTAATCCCTTTTTCAATGTAGAATTCATTGAACTCATTGGAAATGAATTCACCACCTCTGTCTAATCTCAAAAATTTTAGTTTCTATCTTGTTTCCTTCTCTACTCTTGCTAGATACCACTTAAATTTTTGAAAAGCTTTAAACTTTTCTTTTTGGTACATTACAGTCATCATTCTAGAATAATCATTAGCAAAAATAACAAAAAACTTATCTCCACTATAACTCTCTATTCCAATAGGTCCACATAAGTCTGTATGAACCAATTCTAAGACTTCTTCATATTTATAGTTCTTTCTTTTGAAACTAGTTTTTCCTATCTTACCAAATTGATAATTTTTGCATAAACCCATATTAGGTTTCCTCAAGCTAGCAATACCTCCTACTCTTTTATTTTTTCTTATCTTGACCAAATTATCAAAGTTCACACGACATAATCTTTTGTGTCATAACTAACTTTCTTCTACTTGAGCAATAAAACATGATCTTTGACTAAGATCTAGGTAGAATAGATTATCTTTTGTTTGTTTACCAAACCCAACTAGATTTCCTTTTCCATCCAGTAGTTTGAGCTTCCCATTCATAAATTCCACCTTGAATCCAATGTTATTCAATTGTGCCACACTTAGTTGATTATGCTTTAGTCCTTCAACCCAATAAGCATTGTTGCATCTAAGTTCATTGGTTGATGAGATACAACCTTTTCCCTTTATGCAACAAGGTTTATTATTTCCAAATCTCACACTACCACCATCACAATGTTCCATGTATTCAAATTTTTTTTTATCTCGAGTCATATGATTTGAGTAGCCACTATCGATAATCCATGTATCATTTTTTCTAACATGAGAGATAAGTGTCATTTTATCTTCATCGTCTAATTCATTTTTTACAGCAATATATACCATTTTGTCTTCACTATTATCAGAATCTTTAGCCATAAAACAAGATTTCTTACCTTTGTCCTTGTTGTCCTTGTATTTCTTAAATTCTTTCTTGCCTTTGAACTAATTAATTTTATTTTGTCCTTTATTTTCTTTTTTGGGACTTTTTGAAGTAGTGTGACCAACTTCTTCACAAGAAAAATAGATTAAAAGAATCTTACCTTTGTACTTTCCTCTACCTTTGGAATATTTCTTTGTAAGTAGGGCTTCAATAACTTCAAAATCACTGTCTGAACTATCTTCCTCTTCTTCACTTTTTGATTGATTATTTTTTATTTCTTACCCCTTTTCTTGAGTGAAAACTTGGCTTCAAATGCAGACTCAATACCTTTGGAACTAGGGACATAGTTATCATAGTTATCTAACTCAAAAGTTGTCAATCTTCCAACTAGAGCATCCAAAGTTATATTGATATTTGGATCACATCTCATCTCTTGAATAGTAGACACTCTAATTGCATAGATAGGAAGAAGGGTCTCAAGTACCTTTCTTACAACTATTTTTTCATTAATGTCTCCTCCAGATGCTTTGATTGTGCTCACACTTGCTTTAATTTGTTCAACATATTTTGCAATGTTTTCATCTTCTCTCATCTTCATCTAATCAAATTATTCTTTGAGACTTTTGGGTTTAGCTCTTCTTACATTATCATCTCCTCCATAGATGGCTTTCAGTTTGATCCACATATCATAAGTAATAGTGCAACTTTTGACTTCGTCAAATTCAACATAATTAAGAGCAAAAGCAATGTCAATCATCATGATGTTATGATTTTTCTTTTCAGCAATTTTTTCAATTGATATTGTTCTAGTAGGAGTCTTGTATTCACTATCAAGATATTTACAACTTGAATCACTAATAGCTTCCAAATGTAACCTCATAAGTCCCTTTCATGCTACAAAGTTGTCTCTGTTCAACTTGGGAATTTCTCTTCTGTAAGACATCTTGACCTCTAACTTAGGTCCTTGAAACCTACTTTACAAGCACCAAAAGCTTTGATACCAATTATTGGAACTATAAGAGGAGTAACTAAGAGCGGAGGGGTGAGTTAGTTACCACAAAATAAAATTTTAGATCCCTTAGATGTCAATACAAATTGAAACTCTATATAAATTGAACTTTGTTGTAACTCAGTAAACACTGAAATAAATTAGAAAATGCTTAACATAAAAATCTTAAGATATTATCTATGGTTAATCTTACTTTAACTTATTTTCATACACATAAAAGAAATAGCATGAACACAATTAACACCAAGATTTAACGTGGAAATCTAATTTGGAAAAAACCACCAATTACAACTAGTTACTAATTTTTACTCTTCTGAAGTGACCCCTATTAGGAGCCAACCCTATTAAAGGTTACAAAACATAGTGTTAGGTGTGGTCATGTTAGAGGATTTAATCACCCTATTAGGAGTGGCCTTATTAGAGGTCTTTAGACACTTCAATAGAAATGCCACCTTGTTAGAGGATTTACAAATAGCTGTTAAGCCAACTCTGTTAAGAGATTTAGATCACTGCTACAATGGTTAGAAGGTAACAATGAGATGACCTAATTTCTAATGCAACTAAATTTTTGATTACAGATCTCAATCCTAACTTGTATACTTGATCCTTCCTGATTGAATTCATCTTTGCAGCTCAACGAGGATAATATGCTTATCCTTCTAATTTGCTTCCTCTAAACATCATCAAATTTCCAATTATGTTCCACACATTCAATCCTCAACTTGACCTTACATTTATATCTTACACATTTTTCAAATCATCTTGAATACAACTTAGTATAATTAATATTCATCTTCTTAGTCGACTAGAACCAACAAAAAAATCAATTGAACTCAATATGCCAAAACAAGAAAATCCTTTCTTAGTCATCCCTACTCGGTAGATACTAACTTAAAGAAATTTTCCTATATTAACCAAGTGAACTCAGTTAACAATGCATATTCACAAAGTTCCTTTGGTAATTGAGTGAGCTTGGTTAATACTAGTTCCATCCAACATTTTTTTCATTAACAGGGTGAGCTCAATTAACACTCAACTTTTGCAAACTTTCCTTTGTTGCTCGAGTGAACCCAATAAACATTATCTTTTGAACTAGGCAAACTCTGGAATGCTCGACAAACATAGGAAACTGTTGTGGTTCCACAACACACGCCCCATTCCTTACAAGGAATGGAGACCCCCTACTATTTTTGGGCCCTCAAGCTCACAGTTCAGGATCCGAAGAAATGTTACAGATTCAAAAATCAAAAAAGACCAAAGAATCAAAAAAATCAAAAAATAGAAAAAGTCAAAAAAAATAGAAAATTTGGAAAAGTCAAAAAAATATAAAATTTGAAAAAATATAAAAAATTATAAAATTCAAAAACAAAAAAAAGTTAATTAATTTTAATAAAGTCGTGCATAAGGTACACACGCCACTCATGAGGTGTGTGCCATGTACCTGCACACCTACATAGGGGCACGACGCGCACCTCGTGAGTGGGCAGGGCTATAAAGCCCTTCCCCCACATTCGAAAACCTCATTCCATTCAAACCTTTTGTAGGAAAAAATGACTCTGCACTTAGATAAAGCCCTTCTCCATGCTCACAATTTTTTTTTACACTGCATGTGCCCACACGGCCATACGTCGTGCCATGCCCTACCTATACACAGCCCACGCGTGCACTGTGTTGTGCCCTTGCGCATGCCCTTCACCATCTCATCACCACTCAATAGCATGCTCACACACCCATGTGCATGCTTCACCATCTCATCACCCCTCAACCATGTGCAATGCACCCCCGTGTGCGAAGCACAGCACACTGCACTGTGTACGTCTACCACTTCTCTACCTTGTGCCAAGTTGCCCTAACATCGCATGCATGTGCTACCAAGCTGCGCCACACACAAACTTTCGAATATAAATTTAAAAAACCCTAAAAAAAATTTTAAAATATTGATTTAATTTTTAAAAAGTCATGCATAAGGTACGTGTGCCACTTGCAAGGTGTGTGTCACGTACCTATACACTTGCCCAGGGGCACAACACGCACCCCATAGGTGGGTGGGGCTATAAAGCCCTTCCCCCATATTTAAAAACCTTATTCTATTCAAACTTTTTGTATGTGAAAGCACCTCCACACTTAGGTAAAGCCCTTCTCCATGCGCATAATTTTTTTACACCGCACCCTACCAGCACATAGCCTATGCGCTTCACCATCTCATTGTTGCTCAATAGTGTGCCTAAGCATAGCCGCATGCACACTACACTGTGCCTTCGTACGTAGCACAATGCATTGTGTTGTGCATGTTCATCGCTTCTCTGCCTTGCACCAAGTTGTCCTAGCATTGCATGTGTGCTACCAAGCTACATTGTACCCAAACTTTAAATTATAAATTTAAAAAACCCTTTAAAAATTTTTAAAAATAAAAAAAGATTAAAAAAATATAAGTTAAATTAAAATATATATAATAAATAAATGGAAAGGCACAACTTAGTTTCATTTTTTTTTTCTTTAACAATTAATTGGAGAAAAAATTTGATGCTTTTGCATTTTTATTATTTCAAACTAATAAACATTTTTTCTCATTTCATGCAAGTATTATGGCATCCACATCCAGAGAGAAAATGGCACCCAAGTCCGTTGTATTCAAATTTCAAGGCATGCCGTCAAAGTCAAGGTTTCAAGATGATTACACAGAAATTAGAGATACCAACTTGGGGTACACATATTTGGGAGAATTCCTCAAAATTTGCAACAAACCCATGGAAAGATCTGCACTAGTATCCTCATTGATTCATTCCAAGTTTGTGAGCATAGCTTCACATCTAGTATCAGTGCAGTCAGGAAAATTGATCATGGCTTTGGCACAACATTTTATTTCTGAAGAGAGAGTGGTTAAGAGTGTAAGTGGAGAAGTGGTCCTTGAGCTCTAACCTAACAACATTAAAAGGGTCTTCCACCTCCCTAGGGTGAATCAATTCATTAGACTCTCCTATGAAGTAGCAGAGAGATGGTACATGGAACTCCAAAAAGAGGTGATGGAAATCAATCAATCCTCCTACCTCATTGAGAAGACTCCTTTGGGCAAGGTCATAGGGAAAGTGGACATGACTAGGGGATACATGAAGGAAGATATTGTATGTTCTATCATTCTTTTGAGTAGGGTCATGGGTCTACCCGCAACTGGCCACCTTACTGCTTTCATGGTCAACTTCATTGAGATAATCAAGATGGCAAGAATGCCACTAAATTGGGCCACCACACTAAGTGAGAACTTGTGTGAGAAATTGGGAGCAATTAAGGAGAAGAAGAAGTTTTATATGACTTCTTACCTAATATATCTACTTGCAGCAAGGGTGAAAAACTACCCTAGTTTGTACAAGAGAGGTAGTATGTAGGATCCTAATGCCTAGCCCTACATCGTCTACCCTCAACTGGTAAGGAAGAAGCTCTTGGCTCAAAGCAAGAAGTATAGAATCGTGAATGACACATTTATATTTGCACTCATTTGATTCATGGAGGGAGATTATGCAAAGAGGTTATCTGATGAGGCAAAAGCATAGATAACAACTCTCAGGGCCTACTTCATCCAATTTAAGACATTTACATATATGCAGGTAGTTGGTGCCACTATCAACCCTAAGAAGCTCCCTAGATATCTAAGTGACAAAATGGTGCTATTGGATATTTCTTGGCAGATTGAATATGCATATGAGAGGGTGAAGAGATAGAGGAGACCTTGTTGGACATGGCCCCTAGTCATTGGACCATATCAAGTCAAATGGAAGGAAGATATTTTGTCCTTTGAGTGGGAATGGGAGAATTATCCCCTCAAAGAGTACGACTCCCCTAGGCTCTATTTTGATAATATCATGAGAGTGGAGAGTTTGGTTGGTAAGGAGTTCCATCATGAAGATTCCATAGAAGATCATTGGATGAATGCTACAAATGACTATGATGTCTATATAAGAGAATATTATAGGATGGCTTTGTATCTACTAGAGAAGGCTCTCAAGCTAAACATCCCAGAGGAAATAAAGTAACAAGATTCATGAGAGCTATTGTACCCCCTATTCAACTCAAACAAGATAGGACAGAGGCCCATTGTGAATGTCGAGGTTGACAGGGAGGAGGGAAATGATATTAATCATCAGGCAAGGCATGTAGTCAGAATGACTAAGGATTGGATCAAAAAACCTTTTCAACTTGATCCAATACCTAACACTATTATCTTTCATACTCAAGACCACCCTGAGAGAGGTAGAGGGAGTAAAGTTACAATTCCTACCTTTGTGACCCAGTCTACCATCAGGCCAAAGATAGTATACCAACTTGACCGCCCATTTGGATACTAGCATCCTCTAGAGAGGAAGGGAAAGAACAAAAGGAAGAGGACCTCCCCTCAAAGGATTCAAATAGAACAAGGTGAAGTGCAAGTATCTCCCCAAAAATAGGAAGAGAGAGTACAAGTATCTAAGGATACTGGTGCTTCTAAAGTCCAAGATGACCCTCAATTGCCTGCCTTTATGCCTAGCCAATTAGAAGAGGGATATAGTCAAAAAGTTTCCATTCCTCCTTCACAAGAAGAGCCAGCATCCCCTTCTGCCTCCTCAAAACAAAAAAAGATTAAAATTTGAATGAAGAAAAGGAAAAGGGTGTCTTTTCCATCTATTCCTAAGACCATTCTGGAAGGGGGGAGGAGGAAGAAGAGTAGCTACCCTTGTAGAAGAGAACTCAACTAGCTAGAGCCACTAAGA
Source organism: Cupressus sempervirens (assembly GCA_028749045.1). Classification (NCBI taxonomy): domain Eukaryota; kingdom Viridiplantae; phylum Streptophyta; class Pinopsida; order Cupressales; family Cupressaceae; genus Cupressus; species Cupressus sempervirens. The sequence goes on along the minus strand of CM053793.1, from coordinate 198,013,957 downwards.
AAGAAAGGAGAAGAAGTACCACAAGCATATTGCCATCCAACCCAACAAGACCCTTGGAAGTTTCTTCTTCAGAAGATGAAGTACAATAGTGGGTGGATGAGCAAAATGAAGAGTGCAATTATGTTTTCAAAATATCATATTTTGATTATATTCCCGTCGATATAGAACTAGTTGGGGATAAGATCAGGGATACCCCTATAGGTGAACCTCAACAAGAAAATTGGACGTAGATGCTGCCAGATTCACAAGGTCCTAATCTTACTCCCCCATCTCCACTACAAGTCATGGTGGTAGATAAGGGCTCAGTTACTCCTTCGCCTCAAATTTTAGAAGAGGAGCAGATTCAGAAGGAACCATCATAGGGGGAGGAACCTAAACAAATAGTAACCGATGAAATTTCAAAGGAGGGACAAATGGCGGAATATTCTCAATCACCATCCCAAGACACTAAGGTGTAAGATACATGGTCTACTAAAATAGAGGCTATAGAAGAAGAGCCATTGTAGAGGGAAACAACTCCTAGGAGGAGCGATAAGGGGAAGGAGGTAGTAGAACACACCCCTTCATCCTTGAGAAGAAGGTCTTCAGATGAGCGTATCCCAAGGTGGCTCCAAAAGGAAATAATAAGGAGTAATAGACCTAAATTCTATGCTTTAGAGGAAGACATTTTTGAGATTGTAGAGATTTTGAATAAACTTGAGTCCCTGTCACATGGGGAAAGACCGTTGGTGTTTGTCACCAGTACACGGGGCTAGGAATTGTTTTCACAAGTGGTTGTCCCTCCTGAAGACACAGATGTAGAAATTCTTGGTCCTAAGGATTATCAACTCAAAGAGACCATGCTTGGGAGACCTACACAAGATATAGCCCGATTAATGGTGACCATGGGGATAAAAGAAGTTTTAAAGAGCATGGGGCAGGATGAGGTCAAACTCCAAACACTTCAAAGGTAGATTGAGATCCTAAAGGGATATTTGGCTAAAGTGGTTGGTCCTCTTCATCCTAAGCACCCCAAGGACACATTGAATATTGTTCTTAGAGAAGGGGGAGCTATGCATATGGATCCATTTTTGAAATCCTATCAGCAGTGGTAGGAAAGTTTTGAGGAGAAAGGTATTTTGATTATCATGGGAAATTTGAAGTTATTGCATGCTATGTAGGAGAACATGAATAAAATTGTAGTGATTTTGAAGAAAGACTTCAGCATTATAGATGAAGTATAGGCCTGGAGTAAGGATTTACAAACTCTACAATCCATAAAGGGGCAAAGGTATTGGATTTTGATTGATGTATATACAAGATAAGAGTTAGATATGATTGATGATTGGATAGAGAAAATAGAAAATAGTAATAAAGTAATGGAAACATTACATGAGGAAATTCATCGACTCAAAGACCAAGCCCAAGAGAAAATTTTGGAAGTAGAGAGACACTATAGCAATGCTTGCTTGGATATTTTTGAAGATTTAGAATGAGAAAAGTTATTACCTGTAGAGGCAGTGGTAGAGAATTTTAGGAAGATTTTTGTGGAAGCTGTTGATGATGAGGACATCTGACAAGCTTTTAGGACTGAAGAAGCATTGTTAGAATTGGATACCAAACTTGGGGATTTTGTTGACACCCAAATTGAGGTAGAAAATTATAGACAAAAGGTCAAGGATGAATATGAGGCTTTGCATTTACTAGATGTGGCTAAAATTACTAATATTATAGATAAATTCAAAGACAAACATCCAAACATAGCTTTGGGATGAAGAAGGACAAAACCCAAATGCTAGAATTTCAATTTTGACACTCAATAAAATTTTGAGATTTTGGACCATTTTGAGATGCACAGCTCCATAGGTTCATAGGTACATAGGTCTGCAAGTATGTAGGTACACATATTTGAAAAAGTTCCACCAATAGTTAACTACCAGTTTCAAAAATAGAGCTTTCCATGCATTGAAAATGCATTCTGACTACAGTTTAACTTCTACAAACGCCCTATGAAGGATCAACTTCCATTTTTGGCACACCCAAAAACTTCCACTTCAACTTGGAGCTTTCTCTTTCTCTCCTCTCTCATAATTTCTTTGTTTTTGACATGTAAATATGCATGCATCCAATTAATGAAAAAATTATAGATGGAGTCCTACTTAGCACCAATTAAGTAGTCAGTTTGTCTATAATTAGTTTGTTTTATTGTTTAAAAAGTATTTTATTGCATGAAGATATCTCTCACTCTCAACACAAATTGAGGAGATGATTTCTTAAAATACCCCATTGTAATATGTAATTATCACCATCATTATTATGCAATAAAATTATGCTTTTGGTGCTCGCATTTGGAGTGTAGTAATTCTTGGCTAAATATGTCATATTTTTGTGAATTTTGTTTATGAAATTTTGATTGAGCCAAAGGTTTATTTCTTTTTTTTTAGTTGTGTGATCTTTTAATTTGGTGTTTGCTACAATTTAACAAATTCTGTTGACATAACGAGCTTGAGAAGAAATCATTGAATTGTGCCTGCATAACTCTTTATCTCGCATGAGTGCACTTTCTATGGCCTTGCAACTTGATGAAGAGTGAAATATCATATGATTATTAAGTTTCTCACCAATTATTTCATCAAAGTAATTGAGGAAGCATTGCTCCTACTTTCATTGGTTACCTACTGATCTCTTCGAAAACTTAACTCACAAACATGTTGTTTTATGTAGCTTATGTCCGTTAGGATTTCAATTTCACATTATTTTCTTTGAATTTCATGTTGTTTTCTTTAAAATTATTATTATTTTCTTTACTAAACCCCTTGTTAGAATAGGACCTTATACTAGCTACATGGTTAGATTGCATTCATAAAAACATAAAAATACAAAAACATAGTTCTTTTTTAGTGTTATTTTTTTGAAATAGTGTGCAAATTCTTCATTTCATCTGAAATCAAAATGAACCAGCAAAGGTCTCCTCGTGAACATTCACATTTATCTTCAACTAAGTGGATTCTAGTAGGTCGCAAGATTGCTCAAAACCTGGAGTTGATTCACAAAATTGGCTTTTAAAGATAGGAGTTCACAAGAATTCCTGCCATTCAGCATTGTGCAAAATGACAGCTCAACAAAAACTATCTTCAATACCTAAGGGAGCTCGACATACACTCACTGGAAATGATATGACATTTTGAGGTAACATCAAAGATAATACATAATTAATAAATTATTTCCAACAATAGAAAACCTTCCCAAACATGAAAAATGGAAAGAAATGTCAGTCATAATAAAAATAAACACACAGTAGCGATAGTTGATCAATTATCCTTGAACATATGATTACAAATAAAGGATAGCAATTAGTAATATTTTGATCCCCTACCAAACTACATTTATGGGACTTGTTTGAAAAATAAATGTGGTTGAAGCTCTATTCTTAGATAGCATGACATGTGCAGATTTGAAAACTCTGGATCATTGCATTTGTTTCTACTACTATAGAACCATCTTCAATAGACCCAATGTTGTTGTTTTGAAATACATTGGTTGATTTTTCCAAGATTTTCTAGGATTTGCCTCATGTCATGAATGCATATAGAAAATAAAATAATGGAACTTAGATTGAGTTGTGTATAGTATGAAATCCATCCCGTTGTTCACTCAAATACTTTTGGTCAACAACTAAGTAGAATAGTGTGGAAAATTGAAAAAGGTTGGTAAAGTGTGTAGAATTTAGATAACAACAATATCCAAGAAATTTAGGATTAGAGCATTGATAGTATTTCTTTTTCTAATAATTTAGGATTAGTTTCTTTGTCATGGATGGAGGAAGGTGCTTTAATAGTCATTCATTTTCTAACAATTTTTTTGGAATTCTAAGTAATATTCTTAACCACATGCATGTCTATATTAGTCAGTTACAACTAACAATGAACAAATCAACAATAAATATATCTAGAAAATATTTAACTTTAGTACAACATATATGTATAAGCTTAAAGAAGAGATGCACAACATTGTACCTATGCCCTTTCCATATAATAATTTAGACATTTTCAGTCCCTGGGATACCACTTTCTCAAATAACTAAGTGCTAAAATAAGAGTACAACATTCTAATTAATTTTTGTGATCTGATTTCAATTAACCTCTATTGGATATTAGTTTGATTTGTATTATGTTGAATGAGACTTGTCACAACATACCAATTCAGAGATGGAGTATAATGCTTGCAGAGTTCAAATCTTTGTAATCAAAGGGATAGCCACACCAAAAGAAGTTGTGACCAAAACTATATGAGAAAGAGGAACCTCAAAGAAAAAGACAAGAAAGGAATAAATACATCCCCATTGAAAAACCAACATGCAGAGTGTACACAACATCGCAAGGACCAAGGAAAGGAGCTCTAGCAACACCATAAACAACAAGAGGAACTCGAATTGTGACAGAAGCAACTGGAACCATCACAGTAGGTTCTTGAATCACTTGATCTCATACATAATGGTGTGAGTTATTAAGCATGATTTTAAGATCATAATTGCAATATTTTAGTATACATTATTTATAGGCAAGTGATTCTTGGCAAACATTCCACAAAATCACATTCATTGCTCATTGATTTTAGGGAATACTTATATAATTCTATGTATTAAATTTTTCTATTGAAATCCACTATTATAAAAAGATAATAAAAGACAAATAGATTTAGAAGAAAATAGTTAAAGTAGACCTTGTGAAATTGAGGACATTTGTAATATTAGGTAGACCTATAGGAGAGAAAATGGAGTGTGCTGCAAAAGGAGGAAATTTGTGCTACATGAATGAAGTTGCACCTATAAAAGAAATGTTAAGCAATAAAAAGGCATGGTAAATCCCTTGGGGGGTGTGTAGATAAGTAAATACAACACAATATCTCGTCATGTGTGAATACATGAGATATAACAAACATTGAATGATACCAGAAGGAAAACATCTGAAGAACATGTTAAAAAAAAATTGTTATTCTTTGTTAGAAATACATTTTACTATGTTGATCACATTTGTACACTATTTAGTGCAGGTCATGCAATTTCCTATTTGGCCCCTCTCACTGAGATTATGTTTGACATTCTTCTAGTTGTCTGAATGGTACTCTTCTGCTCAAGTGTTTCACAGATAGTGTTGCATTTCCATTTCCTTTCTATATTACTATAGATAAGAACATCGTGATTATTTCTCCATGCAAGAAGTTGTGGAAGCAACATACATCTTGTGTGCAACATTAGTTTATTGAGGACTTGACATAAAAATAAGAAAACCACTGCCAAAAGGCCACTTGGAAATATTTGATCATGGTCCACCTGTTTTCATGTCAAGTCTTCAATAAAATAATGTTACACACAAAATTTATGTTGAATCCATGGCTTATTTTATGGAGAAATAATCATGATGTTGGGCTTCTTGTCTATAGTAATATAAAAGGAAATGGAAATGCAACCCTATCTATGAAATGCTTGAGCAGAAGCAGTATCAATCATACAACTTAGAAGAATGTCAAGCATAATTTATGTGAGAGGGGCCAAAGAAGAAATTGCATGACCTATACTAAATAGTGTATGCATTTGATCAACCTAGTAAAATGTATTTCTAACAAAGAAGAACAAAAAAAAAAATTAGCATGTCATTGCAATTGTGATGACCTGGTCTAACAGAACGTCATTGGACTAACATCATTCTCATCACATATTCATTGCACTTGCGATGGATAAAACTGACAGATAATTGTTGCACCCACAACATTATTGTCACTTAGGGCCAATTTGGTTGTAGGGATAGGAATTAGGAATAAGCATTTGTTATTCCAAATTCACAATTCTTGATTTGTTTGGTTCACCTAGAATTTGATGAGGAATATGTTTATCCCATGTTTGGTTGTGCAAAATAGAATTGAAATGCGATTATTTATTAAGTTATTTTTTGTTTTAATTTAATATTTTTCCCCTTCTACATTTTTTTGAGCTGGTTTATTTTATTATTATTATTTTTCAAAATATTTTTCTTCATTTTGTAGAATTAAATTATCAAAAGAAAAAAAATTACAAAAATAGAGAGAATCATGAACAATAATGCACAGTAGAATTTTATCATCATATACATAATTAGTCACCAAAATCATGAATTAGTTACCACATTCATAAATGAATTCTACATAATGAAATAGTACAATCTTTATTAAATTTGTCCACTATTCTTATACAAAATTAAAAAATAAGTTACAGTATACAATAATTACTCTGAATTTTAATTGCATTTACAATATGGTCCCAATAGACTAGTGAAATTGACACAATTATAATGCACACCATGCCTCTCAAAAACATGATTTCCCCATCTCAAAACTTGCACATCTTGCAGTCAATAATTTTGTGTGTTGTAGATTTAGCTATGGTAGATGCAAGTGGGATATCATTGACCCATCGAAATAAATTATAGTCACTATCCCCCTACTAAACAAAATCTAAATTAGTGATTGCCACAATAATTCTAAAGTAAAATGTAATCATACAAAAAAAATTAGTAACAAAATTTTATTTATTGGGGCAACACAAGAATTTTTGTGCTAGGTTATTTGTTGTGTGTGAGGTTTTCACTACTACAGGGCTAGTATCACAATCACACATTGGCATATTTAAATCTATTAACCCTATATAAATAATGAACAAAAAAAACACAAAAAAAAATTCAATACCAAGATGATATATTTTTACATACATCCATTGCAATAAAAAAAATAGCAAATATAAATTCAAATTTAAACAAGCTACAATAGCAAATATAAGTAGTTGCAATAGTAAGCTTTATGTTTTGTTAATTAATAACATCACTATCATTATTCTAATTGTAGACATTCTATCAATCACTTCACGGAACACACATAACCATTGAAGTAATATAGCTCTTGGCACTTTCCATCTTACCAACTATTTGACAAGAACTACTAAAAATGATATCTTGTGAAACTGTTAAAAAAAATATAGCTGAACAACTATTATAACATTTTCAATCAATAGAAAAGTTGTTTCTATTTGTTTGATGTGGGTTGGCAAGTTTACCTAAGATGAATACATCCAAAAATATTGAATGAATATACTTAGAAATGCCCGTACTAAATATACTAGTTACAAGCAATCTCCACCATAGAAACATTTTATTATTAAGAGAGCTTGTGCAAGTACATAGAACTTATCAATAAAAATATGAAATATTTGTGAAATATAGCAAGCTTTGTGGCCTCTAGTTAGTAACAGAATAAATGAAAGTACCACCAAAAATATTGAGAAAGTTGAAAGTATCCATGTTTCACATTTGTGGTGTCAGCAATTCTGATTTAGCATTCCTCTTTAGCAATTTGGATATAAACTTCAAAAAAATACAACCTGCGAGTAAAATGCACTTGATAGAAATAAAGTATATATATTGTATCTTCCATGGATGTAAGTTTTGTAATGGAAACTGAAATAATTGAAATGAGCTAAATATAAAATAAATGAAAAAATGCTTTCCTCTGTCCAACAATAAGGACTTGGTTATTGGCTTGACCATTACACTCTAGAATAAATTGTCAGCAATGAAGATTCATTTTATACTAGATTTGACACAACCTAATGCTATTTGAGAATTTACTATTCATGAAAACACATGGTTCAAGTGTGGAAGCAATAATGGATTAAATGAATCAGCATTAACGTTTTGATGAAAAGTAGTGGTATAATATAGAAAAGAAAGCAGTGACTTGAAGGTAGCATTAAAAGTAATGATAAAATATAGAATAGCAAGAAGTGAATGTAGAAAGACTGAAAAGTGGCTTCTTGCATTAATATATGAATATTGTAGCACATAAAACACATTCTTGAGAAGTTATATTTCAAAAACTAAATTGCAATTGCAATTAAAAAATATTTTTGAAACTATTTATAGGAAAACTCAGATTGCAATTCAAAATGAAACAACTAATAACAATCCAACATGTTTATAATGCTCCAAACTTATATCTAATCTTCCCTCACCTCTGCATTCATCTCTGAGAAACAAATAGCTCTTGTAGGTTCATGCATAAAATTTTAACATGCCACAATCATAGTCTCTCTCCTAAGTCTAGGGATGGCTTTTAGAGCAACTAACACATCTACAGCATCTTGCTTAGTATCCTCTTGATCAACCTTGATAGTGTGAGGCTTATTGATTCCCTCGTGTATCATATAGATACTTTTAGATATTACATCCAAAGAAGTGGCCATGCTTGCCTTCCTCCTCTTTGGTCGGCTTGTAGTGGTGTACATGGATTATTTCTAGTGGATGCAGTTGACTAATTTGACTAAAGGAAATCTTCATCTACATTAGAAAAAACATTCACATGTGTATTAAAATCATCTTCCTCATCCAGATCAATGATAGCAGCAAAAAGGTTGCCATCTTTAGTATCTTGTGTTGTTGCTGTTGTGTTTCCTTCTACCATGTCATTCTCAACAATGACTATTATGTCATTAAAATAGCTAAATGGTTGCCTCTCGTACACTTTTGCAGCCTTGAATTCCTTTCTCTACACAATTTCATATAAAGTAATTAGATGTTTGTCCAAAATTAGAAATTCAAAAGCTTTTGAAGAATACTTTACCTTCAACAGTTCACCCCATACACTATCCTCAACATCCATGCATTGAGTTGTCTCATTCCAAGAAAAGCCACTTCTATTTTGTAACTCTTTCATTACTCTATAGCCAGTTTTCCACATTTTCAACTTTTTCATGAAGTTCTCTTTTTCAAGATTCAACTTCAAATCTTCATTGAATCTTTGTGCTATGGTAGTCCATGCTTCTTTTTGAAAACCTCCTTCACCTTTTCTTCCTAGTTGAACTTATTCTAGGAGAAAATCTAGGAGCTTCCACTCCATCTCTCTAGTCCATGTCACTTTTGGAATTCTAGAAGAACTAATGGTTGAGGTAGATGGGGGGAGCAATTTGTGTAGCAATGGGGGGCATATAAACCTCTTCATGTATGTTGGTCATTATATTGGTGAAAGACATTTTTATCTCTCAGATAAGCAGTTGTTATATTGTTGCAAAATTTCAAATAATTATTGAATAGTCAGTAAAAGTGTTCAATAATAGTATGAAGCAAGAATCACAATTAAATATGAGCAATACACTAAACTTTTCATCTATCTCTAGCCCTCTAATATAATGTGAACCTAAAATACTTCTTAAACATGTCAATCAATCATAGACTAGGGTATGTACAAGGTCATTTTCTATAAGGACTTGGTTTAGACTATTGATTCAATTGAGGGTTGGTTCAAACTATTGGTCACTATTGACTCACACTATTGGTTCTATAAGGACTTGGTTCAGACTGTTGGCTAAATCTAAATTTTAAAAAAATTGAAATAAATTGAATGTGATTTTCAATTGAAACAAATTCAAAGTTCCTACTTCTGGAAGTTCCTTAATCTAAGCAACATTTCCTAAAGAAAATGTAGAACTCCCTCAAAAATATGAATAACTCCCTAATAAAGATCTGATAGTGAGTAAATAAAATCAAAACTTCTTATATTACTTTAAAACATCACTTGATTTTTCTCTGTAATATGAACAAATAAATCCTAAATCCTAAAATTATATATGTGATATGCTCTGGGTGATTGATACCCATTCCATCTAATAATTTCATCTATCCACTCTAATACTCTATAAGGTAGGGTTTTATGCTTTCTCTCTTGTGTGATCACTCAGGATTCTATTGGAAATATAGAAGGAGTAACTGAGAGGGGGGTGAATTAGTTACTACTAAAATAAATCCTAGATCCCTTAGATGTCAAAAATAAAATTTAGACTGATAAAATAGATTGTTGTTGTTGTTTAGTAAACACATAGAAAATGATGTAACTTGGTAAATGCAAAGTGTGATTTACTTTTAGCTAATAGTAAATGTTCACAATGATAAATTTTCAAGCATAAGAGAAATAACATGGACACATGAGACACCATGATTTAACATGGAAACCCAATATGGAAAAAAACACCAATGTAACTAGTTATTATTTTTCACTCTTCTGAAGTGAGCCCTATTAAGAGCCAACCTGGTTAAAGGTTACAAAATACACTGTTAGGTGTGACCTTGTTAGAGGATTTAATCACCCTATAAGGAGTGGCCTTGCAAGAGGTCTTAATAAAATTCAATGGAACTATCACCTTGTTAGAGGATTTACAACTAGCTATTAAACCAACTCTATTAAGAGATTTTAGATCACTACTACAATGGCAAGAGAGTAACAATGAAATGACCTGATCATGATGCAATTGAATTGCTAATTACAGATCTCTATTTTGCTTCATACTTGATCCTTCCTGATCAAATAACACTTTTTTGCTCCACAAGGATACCTGCTTATCCTTCAAGTTCACTCTCACTCTTTCCTTCACAATTCAATCAACATACTTGCATACACACTAAAAATCTCAACTTGACCTTTCATTTATACCATCCAAATTTTTAAGTCAACTCAAATAATAACCAATTATCATCACCATAGTCAGATATAAATAATACTTAAAAATAATAAAGCTTCTTATGCCAAACCAAAAATATCCTTCATTAGTTGACCCTGCTTGGTAAACACTGGTTTTGAGATGATTTTCTATGTCAACCAATATAAGCTTAGTTAACATTGCAAACTTACAAAAATATCTTTTGGCAATCGACTGAACTCAGTGAACACTGGCTCTATCCAAATTCTCTTTGCTAACCATGTGGACTCAATTAACACAATCTAATAATCTCCCACTTAAGGATTGATTAGGCTCCACACTAAAAAACAATCTCCCACTTGGAGACTAGTCCTAGAGCTATGTTGCTACTCCATGAGACTCCTACAAAATCAAACCACCCTAGACTCTATTATTTTTTTATTCATATTCAATTTAGAAGACCAACCGAAGTTGAAGAGGAGGTCATCTTCTCCCTTTTTACTACCTTTGTCAATATATCTACTACATCGTCATTTCTATGTATCTTCTCCACCTTTTTCTATCCATCCTCCAAAATTGATCGAATGAAATGGTACTGCAACTATATGTGTTTGGTCTTTGAATGCAGAATAGAATTCTTTGCAAGATGAATGGCACTTTGACTATCTATAAACAAATAATTATTCATCTGAGGGTGTCCCAATTATTCCAAGAATAACTAAAGCCATATCATCTCCTTGGCTACCTCTACAAAAACTACTTACTCAGCCTCTATAGTGGATAACGCATTAACCTTTTGTAACCTAGAAACCCAATTCATCGCTGCCCCACCAATAGTAAAGACATAACTTGTAGTACTCTTCCTGGTATCAATATCTCTTGCCAACTCTAAGTCAACATAGCCTTTTAAATTAGTAGTAGAGCCCCCAAAGTGTAGACACTTATTGGATTTTCCTCTCAGATATCTGAGAATCCTTTTAATTGCATTCCAATGCTCAATTCCTGGATGACTCATATACCTGCTAACAAGTCCCACTGCATGTGCAATATCTGGCGTGGTACATACCATAGCATACATCAAGCTTCCTACTACTGAAGCATAGAGTACCTTGGATATCTTATCCTCCTCTTCTTATGTCTTGGGATACATCTCCTTAGTCAACTTCAAATGACCAAGTAAAGGTGTGCTAACAACAGCATTCTCCATAGAGAAATGTTGCAACACCTTCACATAATCAGCTTGAGATAGCATCAATATTCTATTCTTTATATCTTTACAAATCTTCATACCAAGGATTTTTTTTGCTGCCCCCAAATCCTTCATAGCCAATACATATGCTAACTGCCATTTTGGCCCCTTAATATGATCCATGTTAGACCCAGCTACAAGCATATCATCAACATATAAACATAAAATAATATAGTTGTCATCACTCAACCTCTTAAAATAAACACAATAATCTAAATGACATCTTTGATATCCATGCTCATGCATAAAACTGTCAAATTTTAGATACCATTGTCGAGGTGCTTGTTTCAAGCCATATAAACTTTTCTTCAATTTGCAAACTAAGTTCTCCTTACCTTTGACCTGAAAACCCTGTGGCGAGCCATATATATCTCTTCATCCAAATCGCCATGAAAGAAGGTTGTTTTAACATCAAGCTACTCTAAATTCAAATCTTCAATAGCTACAAGACTTAAAATAGTACAAATAGAAGTCATCTTAATAATAGGAGAAAATATCTCATCAAAATCAATGCCCTTTTTTTGTGCAAATCCTTTCACAACTAACCTAGCTTTAAATCTTTTCTTACCTCCATCCTCTTCTTTTAACCTGTAAACCCACTTATTTTGTAAAGCTCTTTTACCTACAAGAAACTTGCACAAATCTCATGTCTTATTCTTCAGCAAAGAGTCCATTTCATCTTTCATTGTAGACTCCCACTAAATCTTAGTATCCACCTACATAGCTTCATCATAACATTCAAGTTCACTAGCATTGGTAAGTAAAATTGAATACAAAGAGGGAGACAATCTTTTTGGAGGTCTAATTTGCCTTTTTGACCATCTAACATTCACTAGTGTGTGTGGTATTTTTTGTTGCTATTGTTGCACATCATGAGGAATGGCTGGAACATTAACTTTTGGAGTATCATCCAGCACTACATAATCATCTTCTTTATTCTCATGTTGCTGCAACAAATATTTGTACAACACTTTCTCATTGAATATGACATTCCTGCTTCTTACAATTTTATGATTTTCAAAATCCTAAAGCCTATAACCAAATTCATTAATGCCATATCTAACAAATACACATTTCTTTGACTTAGCTTCCAGCTTGGTTCTAATTTCAGAATCTATATAAGAAAAAGCTTCACAACTTAAGGTCTTGAAAAAAGAATAACTCACCTTCTTACTAGTCCATGCTTCTTCTAGAATACCACAACTCAAAGGAGTAGAGAGACCTCTATTAATCAAATATATAGCAGTATTGATAGCCTCTACCCATATGTGTAAGGGAAACCAAGCATATAACCTCATGCTCCTTACATGCTCGATTATAGTCTTGTTCATGCATTTAGCCACTTCATTTTTTTGTGAAGTCCTTGGAACAGTTTCTATCTACGAATACCATTAGTGGATCAATATTCTTCAAATTCATGACTGCAATACTCACCACCATTATTAGATCTGAGACATTTTAATTTCTTACCGATCTCATTTTCAACCAAGCATTTTCATTTCTTAAAAGTTTGAAATACATCATATTTCTTTCTAAGGAAATAAACCCATACTTTTCTAGTTGTGTCATCAATAAATGTAACATAATAATGAGATCGACCAAGGGAAGATATCTAAGCTGGTCCCCACACATCGATATGCACAAGCTCTAATTTCTCCTTTTTGTTTTCCTTCCTAGTCTTCACAAAACTCACTCTATTTTGTTTTCCATACACGCAACTTTCACAAAAGTTCATATTAACACATTTTAGACCTGGTAAAACTTTCTTTGAATGAAGTACTTTCATTCCTTTCTCACTCATGTGCCCAAGTCTGTTGTGTGACATTGTTGTATCAAAATTTATACAAGCTATTTGTTCTCCCTGCTCAACTACAGAAACTATTCCTGAACATTTATTTTTCTCTAAAACAATTAAAGCAGAAGAAATAATATGACATGTACAAAGATATAAGGTGCCTACTTTCACACCTTTTTCTACAAGGGAACCTTTTGAAACCTTCCAATTTTTATCATTAAAAGTAACTACACAACCTTCATCACCAAGTTGCCCTGCTGAAATTAAATTCTTACTCAGCCTTGGAACATTTATACCTCATGTAGTAGCCAATGATTCCCATTCTACAACTTAATCTTAAATTTTCTTTTCAAACAATCTGACAGGGTTAATTATCTCCCAAATAAACAAGTCCAAAATCCTCTTGGACATAATTAATGAAATAACCTCTATGAGGTGTAGCATAAAATGAAGCACCAGAATCTAAAACTTATGAATCATCAACATTTTCTAAAGACAAAATCAAAGCCTCCTCTTTAGATTTGTTACTAATTACATTTGCCTCCTTGTCTCCATCTGGTTTATCTCCTTCATTTTTCTTTCGATTCCAACAATCTTTCTTTTTGTGCCCTGATTTCCCACAGTACCAGCAATTATTCAGTCCTCTCAATTGAGACCCCCTCCCCTTTGACTTTCCTCTTGATTTCTCACAATTTTTAGAATTACTTCCTCTCTTAGTCATTCTACCCCTTCTTTTTGCATTCAAAGCACTTCCTAATGTAGATCCACCTAACGTTTTCCTACAAGTTTCTTCACTCAAAATAACATCAATCATATCATCATATTTTAGGGTACTAGATCTAAGAATAGAATTACTCATAGCTATTACCAAGCCATTCCATCTTTTAGGCAAAGAACACAAAATCAAGACAGCCCTAATTTTTTCATCGAAATTGATACCCACAGAAGATAACTAAATAGTAATAGTTGCAGTGCGGGGATCTCTACTTCAACAGTCAATTTATTTAAATGATCTGCAACAGATCCACCTTCTACCATTTTCATATTAAATAAATGCTTCATGAGAAATACCTTGTTTTAAGAAAAGGGCTTTTCATATAATTTCGCTAAATTTTGCATCAATTCTTTTGTTCTCTTCACTTTTGTAATATTAAATGTCATTGATGGTGCCAAGCATAATTGAATGCTTCCAAGTGCCTTTCTATCTAAAATATCTCATTCATCATTTGACATAGATCCTTGATTCTTGGTTTTGCCTTCCAATGGCTTCCATAAATCCTTCTGATAAAGAGAGTCTTTCATTTGCATCTTCCATAACTAGAAGTTCTGCCCATTAAACCTATCAACCCTCAGCTTACCCTTATCTACCATCACTCCCACTCAACCGTGAGACTTTCTTGCAAAGAATAACTGAAAAAAAAAAAAAAAAAAAAAAAAAAAAACTAGGCTCTAATAAGGATTAAACCACGAAAAGAAATAAAAATTGCATGCAAATATAACCAATATCAAAAAATAATAGATTATACAGAAAAAAAAAACACAAGACACCAAGATTTAACACGGTTCACCCAACCTTAGGCTATGTCCACCAAACAGAAAGTCTAATATTATTATGATCCAATAATTACAACTTGATTATAATATGTAATCCCTTATAGCTCAATACCACCGCAAGAACCAATTTTGCATCACAGCCATATAACAATCCCTAACCCTAAGCTCTTTATACAAGTATTTTTACTGCTTTAGGGTTATAATTAATAATTACATGTCAGCCCTAAATCTCAGTAAAATAGGGTCCAAAAAAAAAATTTGAGGTGATGCCCCAAGCCCCAAAGAATTTATGAATTATTTACAATACTTTCTTGATCAGTCATCAAAATGTAACACATGGTGTTTGAAGATCGTTGCATCTTAAGGGCTAATGGGGTTCTTGGTAAAGGTGTGGTTTATGCATTCATTTGGCATGTTATCCTTGGGGTGAGGATGGTATTATTATTATGTCATGGTATACTCTTGATATGCATTTAGATTTGTGACATGTTATAGTATGTTCGTATGGAGCATGTTGTCTCTTTTGAGATGGTTAGATCATGTTGTCATGTTTATGTTCCTGAGGCCATGGTTAGAACTTTGACAATGATCTTGGTTTAGTTTCTTGGTATTGAGTACATTGATCATAAGTTGGATACTTCATGATGTTGCTATGTTACATTTGGAGTTGGCATGAATTAATTGTTTACAAGTGCTCATGGATACTTAGAGACGATGGTGATGTTGATTTCTTTTGGATTAGAGAAGTATTTGTTGGGACGGTTGATGGTTTCAGCAGGAGAGTCTGAGGGGCATTCACTTGATATGGACTTAAGAGGAGATTGTTCTTAGTTGAGTCTTGGTTGGAGACTTGGATATCTTGATGAGCATTCTCATTCTCCACTATTGGTCTACTTGATGATTTTCTACTTGACAAGTATAACCCATTATTTCTCTCAGGTGCATTATGTTTATGCTTTTCTTTCATGGATATGGATCTTGAGCTATGGTACATAAGTTAGTTTTGGATGGTTCTTTTGAGAGATGGTTTAGCATTGGTTATCTCCATTTACATATGTTATTATTTTGGTTGAGTTTGCAAGATGGTTTTATATTGGGCATATTCCTTGGATTAGGAATTGTTTATGAGTTTGATCTTCTTGTAAGAGGCTTACATCCATGATTACTTATATGGTATAGTTTGGGTGTTTTTGAGGCTTCTTGTTGGGGTTTTATGAAGGAGATTATACTTTCATAGTTTACATCTAGAGGTCTCTTTAGAAGGACATGATACAAGTCATGATTTGCATGGTTTCTCTTTGGTCTTGGTTATCTTCTTGGATGTTTGGTTTTCATTTATATTGGATTTGAGATTGGTTAGAGATTGTGATCACTAGTTTGTATTCATGTATGTCATGTGAGAGATGACATAGTTATTCCTTTATCTCTTTCCTCTGTTGGTTGTGGAGAGCTTGGGAGACTATTAGAGACATGTTATGAGATTTATTATTATAGGATATTAGTTTATGTATTGTGGATGTCCTTATTACTACATGGATTCACTTCTTTGAGATTTTGTGAGTGGATTGGTTATAGATTTGACATTATCTTTTGCAGTGGGAGTTCTTGGTATATATGAGGTAGGTATTTCTCTTGAGGTTTGTGATTGTAGGTTACATATTGGATATGTTGATGATGTGAGATTCACTTGGTATAATTTTGAAAATATGGATAGTTGGATGGGTTTAGCACTTGTTGTGCATGCTATTTCAGTTATGGATATTTTGACAACTATGGATACATGTGATTACCTTTGAATTAGATTTTTGTGCTTGACATTTTAGTTGGTACAATATTTATGATATTTTAATGTGACAGGTTGGGTGTCTTTCTTTTTGGATGGCTTCTATGTATATTCAATGGAAGTGGCATAATAGGAGGTGGTTTCATTCATGTTGAGAAGCTAGTTACATTGATTTTGTTGCAGGTACCAAGATGGATCACTTCATGTACTTCGATCCATGATGGATGTGCTAGGAGGGATTGTTCCTTTTCTCATTTATGTGGCTATAGATTGACCCTATGCAATGTATACAACAAGTGGGAGATTGTTGAGATGATGGGTGTTGCACACAATTCATAATATTGTTATATTGTATTATTTTATTTTATTATGTAATGTTTCACCTAGATGGATGTGCAACATGTAAGTATTCTCATGGGATATGCTTGATGAGTTTTATTGTAACATTTTGATAATATTTCATATTTTCAATGGGTTAGGTAGCACATAGTTTTAGCACATGGTTTATGTAATACCATTTGGTGGTTTTGTGGGACTTGCTACATTGCTGGCATGAGAAGACAATAGGAAAAAAGGGAAAGAGTTGAGTACGACAAGGCTTGACAAGTTAGCCAAGGGAAAATTTGTAAAGGTTGGAGGCATGGCATGATATGTGTGGATTCATGCTTGTTCGCATAGATTTCTTGGTGGTGGCTATGGCTTTGAAGGCTTCAATGGTTATATTGTAATGGTGTTTTTATTGAATAATACATGGTGATGGATGCTTTTGGAGGCTGGTTTTTTTTTCTCAATGAGGGTTTCCCAAGGTATATCTTGTGTCACATTTATGTGGGTATTCTCTTGCATATGGATTTTACTTCCATGTTTATTTTAGATCTATTATGGGTTATGTGAAAACAGTGATATTCTTTGTTGCTAGTTTCCTTACATAACTCTCATAAGTGACCAAAGTTATGGTTAATCTTACGATTCTTTAGATTATGGCCAAGGGTATGGAGGAACATGACTAATTTTTCTTCCAATTTCATGTTTAATGTATCTTTCATACTCCCTTTCTCCCTTAGAATATTAGTGAGTTTGTGGGAATCTATCTCATTGGAATATATAATAAGTTTATAGAAAGGATAAGAAGTTCTTCTTCTCTTATGCCTATTTAATATATTCAAAATCATTTATGATATAAATAAGGTTTGTCCAAATATTGAACTAGAGATTTGGGGTGATTAAAGAGAGAATCTAAAGGGGACATCACAGTCTTCATTTTATAATTATTATAAAAAAATCATTACATTATGAGCTATTTTCCTTTATTTTTTCCTCTAAGAGTGTTATTGTAGGAGAATGAGGATTGATATCAAATTTAGAGGGAGTCTAACACATCTGTCTAAAGGAGTAAGAGGATGTTTTAGTTGATTCTTTTAAGATCTTGATCATATTAAGGGACTATGTGGAATGATGAGATATGTTGAATTTCTTCAAAGAAAATTTGAGTTGTTGTGAGATGTTAATGAAGTTTTTAACAATTCATTTGAACCATCTATGAGGCTCACTTTGATGATTGAAACTCAATGAATGAGTTGTAGATTCATTCGTGTGGCACAATCATACTCAATCAAGATATTGGCATATTGTCAACAAGTTTGATAAAATGGAAGGACACATTCACTTCTAATGTTAGACTAAATGAACGTTTGGACCTTCAATGAACAAAAAGAGCAAGTTGGAACTTAGAAAAGACTTGTCATATTTGATACAAAATTGTTCAACAATATAAAAATGGGTGAAAATTTTACATTATGGAGAGAATAATAGTCAATGTTCCATTCCCACTTGAACCTTATTTAGAGGAGAGATGTTTGTTGGTTAATACTTTGTTCTTCTATTGTGGTTTATAACCTAACTCTTTTGATACCCAAGGTTTGGAGAAACAAAAGGATGTCACCAACAAATGGGTCAATGCATGTGTTCTATCACTGCCATATGAGTTACAAGGTATAGCTCCCTTAGGACTAGCAATGATGTGTAATGAATATGTCTTTATTAGATTAGAAGTTTATGATAGAGTAAACTCTTAACCTAAGAGTAGTAAAGGCTAACCAAATTTCTTGTAGACATAAACAACTCAAGAAAAATAGATTCAGACAACCTATCACACCCAATAGAATGACTATAGTAGATTGTCTTAAAATTTTCTAACCCTTACTCCTATTCTAAATGTAGATTAATCATCTAAATACAAAAGAGGTAAGGAAGAAGAGATGCACATGAGGAAAAATGGAATTTCTTTAACTATTAGACTTAGATGAAATTGAATCCAACAAGTTGCTAATAGATTCATCCACATTTATTCTTCAATTCCCAATGAAACTACTTTTAACATGCCTTGTAACAAATAAGAGGAAATACAGAACCACATGTGAAAAAGTAAATGTAATTACCTATACTATAAATACAATGGTAAAATGGAATCCACTAGATGATCATAGAATCACATGTAATTGTCCTTTAACTCTCAATGCAAAACTAATATATGAATCGAATGGGCAAAAAA
Source organism: Cupressus sempervirens (assembly GCA_028749045.1). Taxonomy (NCBI): domain Eukaryota; kingdom Viridiplantae; phylum Streptophyta; class Pinopsida; order Cupressales; family Cupressaceae; genus Cupressus; species Cupressus sempervirens. Next base: position 197,994,551 of record CM053793.1, on the reverse strand, counting down.
ATATGAAGAGAAAATTAGGTAAGTGGAATTATAGAGCCAATTCACTATCAATTTTGATGACCTTTGCATTATCAAAAGAAAATACATTTATGGACCTAGCTGTGAAACTAATTCATCACTTGGTAATCCAACAATCATATAATAGAAAGAAAATATGGTTAAAATTTGGAAAGATCCAATCTATAACATGTGTAAGAATTTTCCTTAGGGTAAAATCACCCAAGACCAAGAAGCTTAACAACTAGCACAAAATAAACCGATAGAGTATGATCAGAATAACAATATGAAATTTAATTGATGTTTTATTGATGTACATACACACTAGGAGTGCCTATATATAAAGGCCTCTAGAATGACTAGGATTTAGCAAAGTGACAAGCCTCACAACTAAGCACATGTCCACCAAGAGTGGATTATCCTCCATTGAGCACAGAAGTTAGTGTGATAATGAGAGGATAAGCTTACATAGGTGTGTCATGTAAAAAGATGTTGTAGACACCATGTGCTTAATTTGAGTGCAAACAATTTTGTTGTCTACATGACAACTCATATAAATATGCAAAGCCTTGTGTTGTAGACACCATGTACTAAAATGAGTTGCTAACTCTTGTGTTGTCAACAAAATAACTCATATGAGTACACATACTCTTAGGTGTCTAACTAATAAATAATAAAATAATGAATTAACCTAAGTAAACTTAAGTAAAATTTTATAATAATTAATTATTTATACTAACACCCCCTTAAGTAAAACTTAGGTGAATGCACTTAAGCTTACAAAAGCTATGATGAAAATGCATGACGGGTCCTGGCTACTAGGCCATGTTAGGTACCCATGTACAAATGCAAAGCAATCTCTCTAAAAATGGAGAAAGAGATAAAACCTCATGGGAAAAACCCTCCCCCAAAAAAAGAGATGAAAATATAAGATGCATAGATGGATGGAGTAATTAAGACCCCCCCATTACAACATACATCATGTATATACAATAGAGAAGTATAAGAAGGACAAAACCTTTTAAAAGGAAAAGGTTCCCCCCATAAGAGAGAAGAAATAGAAGAAGAAGAAAGGAGACAAGGTAATCCCCCCCCTAAATGTAGAATGTCGATCAGTGATAGCTACTCCAAGATGTAGAAGTTGATCCATGACTATTGAATAATGTTCCTCCTTTTAGGAAGAAACAATGGCATAGGTACATATAAGATGCTTTCTCAATTTGTAGAAAGAATCCTAAAGATGAATGATGTCTCTGAAAACTACTCAATTGTCCCTATATCAATACTGACGATCACCCCTTCGAACACTACTGAAAAGAACAAGTTCAAATCTAACATGGATGTAGAACATATCCCAAAGAACTATCTCCTTGAATGATAAAGAGACCTCTTACAACTGTTGTACATAAGGATCCACAATCATATCAATCTTGTAAAACTGATCATGTAGAGAATGGACAAGAGGGTCAGAGTGTTCCCTCGCAACAACTAAAGAAGGATTCTCTTCATCAAAGAGAAGATGTATAACATCAATAATGTCTCCCAAATATGCTATGTAGGACTGCACAAAGAAACCTAAAATATTTGTTATGTAGTCATCCACTGATTCTGGAACTAGAAGACAAAGTATACCCAACTGAACTAAATTACATCCATCTATCACTATAGCAATGTATGCATGTGGAATGTTTCAATGTTGTGACCTTGTTCTGTATCTATCAATAGGATCCCCCACAAGTGAACCTATTGAATCACTATCACTATTGTCACTATCAATTTCCACAATGTATGAAGTATGGAGAGGATTAGAGGATAAGCTAGGTGAACTTTCCTCAAAGTGAACATTCCTCTCTATGAATATCTCATGAGTCTCAAGACACATAATTCAATATGCCTTAAGACTTTCTTCATATCCAATGAAAGTACAAGGCCTTCGTGGTGCTTCCTTGCATTCCCTTGAAGATATGTGTGCCCATGTTGGACAACCAAAAACTCTGAAGTGTTTTACAACTAGTTTTGTTCTGCAACATGCCTCAAAAGGAGTCATTCCATCTAAGACATTATTAGGAGACCTATTAAGGATGTGATTGGCACTACTTATAGCTTTGACTTCAAGTGATGGATCAAGAGACTTAGCTTGAATCATGCAACTTGCCATTGACTTAAGACTTCTAATCCTCATTGCTGCAATAGTTTTCTTTTATGAACTAAATGCTACTGGATTCTGAAGATCAATACCCTCAAGTTCACAAAAGTCTCTAAGTCTTGAGGTCACATATCTACTTTCATTGTCCATACAAAGGACATTGATGGCTTCACTTGATTGCTTCTCAACATTACTCTTGAAGGCTAGAAACTTATCAAACACTTCATTCTTGTGATTAAGAAAGTAGACCCATGTGTAGCATGAAAAGTTATCAATGAAAGTGAGAACATAGCGACCCTTGCTAACTAATATCACTGAAAAAAGCCTTGCTAGAACTGTGTGAATCAACTCAAGAACAATTGATGCTCTCTTAGACTTCCCTTTGTCATACTTTTCTTCTAGATTCATATCCATTGAACAAGTTGAACATTCACCCTTAGAAAAGTTGATTGCATGTAGACCTTTGACCATATTTTTTGAGCTAAGTTGATGAAGTAAGCGAAAGGTAAGATTTCCATATCACTCATGCCATAATTTATTTTGTAATTGTGATTGTGTCAACAAGGCATGTGAATGAAACTTAGGCACAAATTGGGAGAAAGAATAAAGCCTTGTGTCGTGATTGACTTTACCCACTACAACCAATGAATCATCCTTAAGATTGTGCACCATTACTGAATCAAGAACTCAACTTTATTTCCACCTCCATAAAGAGTGATTTGGTAAATTGAAAGGAGATTAGTGCTAAGGTTAGGAACATAGAGAACATCTTTGAACTCTCCATTTTCCATCTTAACTTGTCCTTTCCCTTCAACTTCCACTTGTGTCATTTCCTACAAAGATGTGAGGTACCTTAGATTGCTTCAATGAAGAAAAGTATCCTTTTGAAGAACTCATAAGATATGAGGCACCTAAGTGAAGAATTCATTCCCTTGAAGAACTTGAACTTTCCATAAATGCTTTCCCTTTTCCATTTGAAGTGGATGGATTTGAATCCTTGGAAGCATTTGGCACATTGATTTTGTTCTTTCTAAGTAGGTTTTCCAACTCATCTACCCTCTTAGTCTTGTAATGATTATCATCATGATTTGGTTTCTTTCAATATGCACAAAATAGTTTACCCTTCTTGTTGTTGTTTCCCTTCTTATTGGAAGAAGAATTGCTTTGTTTTGAGGAGGAAGATTGTTGTTTCTCTGACTGTGACTTTGGCTTTCCCTACTTTTTCTTGTTGTTGATGAACCTTTTTTCGCCTTGATTTGATTGGTTTTCATTACTAGTCACCAATTTTGTAGACTTGGATGACTTCAAAATTCTCATATCTATCAACTTAGATTGTTCTAACATCAACATTTCTACAAATACATCAAAAGAAGACTTAGTGATGGCACTTCCAATGGTCAACCTATGAGTGTTGTAACTCGAAACAAAAGATGCATACTCTAAAGGTAACCTCTTCAAGATGTGATGAATCAATCTATCATCCTTCATGGGATTACCACAATCCTTAAGTAGTGCTCTCAATCCATTGGCTTTGTTGACATAGTCTTGAATTGTGTCAAAATTCTTAAGATCCAATAGAAGTAGATCATCCACAATTTGGAATCCCTTTTCCTCATCCACCTTACCATACAACCCCTCAAGTTTGTCCCAAGCACTCTTAGTATCCTTAAAGCTAGAAATGTGGAAAAAGAGATCTCTATGAACACAACTCCTAATAATTCCTAAATTATGGTTGTCTTTAACTAGCCAATCAACTTGTGCAGTAGCATCAGTGGGTTTTATAATTGTACCATCAACATATAGATTTAAACCTTTTTCCATTAGTCTACTCCATACAATATTTTTCCATGTAGTATAATTGTGTGAAGTTAAAATTGGAGTTTTAGGTGAACCCATGATGCAAAAAATTAAAAGAGCACCAGAGAGAAAGACAGACACAAGAACACAAGAAACACCCCCCTATTCGCTCAATCAAAGAATTCCCCCAAAAGTGATGCTTTTGGAACTTTATATAGAGTGCATTTACAATAGGCCACTTGTCAAAATAGACAAAAGTGGGCTTTTTATTTTTTTGTTTACAACCTCCTTTTGGAGTTCAAATATGGTACTTAGCAACGTAGCTCAAATATCTAACAATTTTGAAGTTTAATCAAAGAAATACAATGCAAAAAAGGACCTATTTATGAAAGTGGTATAAGCCTATAACCTAATTACATATCTGGAAAGTAGATGAAAAATTATGCACTTTCAAAAAAAAAAATCTGAATATGTGTCCAGATGAGCCCAAACTAAGCCTTTGAAGTTGCAACAATTAGAATTTGTGATTTGCAAAAAAATTTAGGAATAGAGATCTCAAACATCCTACACCAATGTGTAGATCATGAAATTCTATCCTAAAACAAAAAAATTGTTCAGAAAAAGGAGTCCATATGAGAGAGAGATATTTTTGTTTGAAAATCACCTCTACAATTATTTTTCCTAAATCACTGTCGTCACACCTCCAAAAATCAATTGACTCTAGATTTCACCTCAAATGTCTGATTGTGATGAAACAAAAGTTGATTTGGGGATATTTTGACCTTCTTAATATGATGTCAATATTTGATTTGCACCAACAAGCTCCAATCTTATCCTATAAAAAAAAATCTCCTACTGGCCTAAAAGGCCAATTTTTTCACAAAATTTTAGAAATAAAATGCAAATTTGAAAGGAAAAAATGCTGAGATGCAAAATTATTTAGATCTAGAAAATTAATTGCTTAGATCTAAAGAGACCATACCAACTTCACAAATCAAGCCTTCGGGTTCTAGTTTGCAAAAAAAATTTGCCTCAATTTTGACTATGGCCTAGAGTAGGCAAATTTATAGTCAAAATTTATCGAATTGACACTCTAGACACATGGTGAGGTCTTCTTTGGCTCTAGACACTCCCAATGGTTGTAGATACTTCAAATCTGAATGATGGTCCTTTGAGAGGTGAAGCAAAAATGGTTTCCAATGGCTATGAAATGATGCTCCTATGGCTCTAATACCATGTAAGAATTTGCCTTAAGAAAAAATCACCCAAGACCAAGAAGCTCAACAACTAGCACAAAATAGACCAATAGAGTATGATCAGAACAACAATATGAAATTCAATTGATATTGTATTGATTTACATACACACTAGGAGCACCTATATATAAAGGCATCTAGAATGACTAGTAGTCAGCAAAGTGATAAGCCTCACAACTAAGCACGTGTCCACCAAGAGTGGATTATCCTCCATTAAGCACAGAAGTTAGCACGATGATGAGAGAATAATCTTACATAGGTGTATCACGTAAAAATATGTTGTGGACACCATGTACTTAATTAGAGTATGAACAACTGTGTTCTCTACATGACAACTTAGATAAATATACAAACTCTTGTGTTGTAGACACCATGTGCTAAAATGAGTTGCCAACTCTTGTGTTGTCAACAAGACAACTCATATGAGTACACATACTCCTAGGTGTCTAACTAATAAATAATAAAATAATGCATCAACCTAAGTAAATTTAAGTAAAGTGTAATAATAATTAATCATTTACACTAACAACGTGATATCAACCTGTGGCCTCTTCCACAATGGTGAATCTAATACCATGGCACACCTAAGAACACCTGGTGACTATTTCTCTTCATGCAACTTCAAAAAACCCTGCTAAAGTCATCATTTCCTTCATATACTATTGTTGGCACTAAATCCATGTAATTTGTATCTCAACAGTCATAGCAATTTTAAATTCTTGTCATCGATCTCAAATCAATGATCAAGATTAAAACCTAGCAAGTCTTCTTTGTTTTTTCCCTTTTAATAAAATCAATGGTGATTTCCTTTTCACTTCACTGTTGTGCTAGAGTTATGATGAAACACATGTCATAGATCTCATGTTCCTTTAAGACTTCCTTGATGGGTCCATTTTCCATTTGTCATCATCTCATAACAACTCAGGCCCACCTTTACTTCTGACATGTGACTACAGGTGGCATCTTCTTAGGTGATTTTCTAAGATGAGCTTATACTTGCAAGAAAAATTCCCAAAATGAAAAAGGCATTGTTGATCATGCTTGATCAATGGTTGAGATTTATTCTTTGTATAGATGCTTTAGGGGTCTACTTGCACACACGTGTCATCATCTCATGTTTCAACAACTCCACAACTTGGACTTGTAAGAGTACAATAACATGCCACGTAGCAACTGCTACATAGTCACCTTGCTAGGACCCTCACCATGTTACATGGATTCTTCATAGCTTACATCATTAAGAACAAGGAATGATGGATCACTAGAGTATCCAAACTTTTTTCTCATTGGAGAAATCTTGACTCCACCCAAACCCTAATCACCTAGCTAGTTGAATAATTGCATGCTCACATGATTTACTGCTTGTTTTTCTTAATGGGTAGATGAGAAGAATATCTTCCTAGAGATAACCTAGACTTGGGCTTAAGACATGACATTCACTTGACTACAACTTAGAGAAAAAGGGAATAGAACTAAAAACTAGGCAACAACTGGCTCTAATTGGGGATTTTAAGCATGATAGTGCTTAAAAAGAAACTAGAATCTCTAGTTCCAAAAAACAAAGGCAACAAATTAAGAAGAATATAACAAACTATTCTAGGAAAGAAATAAGAACTAGCTAAGAAAGCAAGCAACTAAGCTGAAGAAAACTACAAAAATGAAAAATCTATCTAACTAGCCACTATGGAGGGGTTACCTGCTTTCAATTTTGCATTTGGTATAACTTCAAATCCTACCCATTATAAGAACATGGCATGGATTCTCTAGTGGGATATACCAACTTGAAAGAGTTGTGTTGGTTCACTTGCATGATTTGAAATGGCCCTTTCCACAAAGATTGAAACATAGAGTGCATTCCTCTTGGTTCATGCCTCTTATCCCATAGCAGGACCATATCAACTTCCGTGAATTTCCTTGGTCTTTCCCTTTTATCAAATAATTTCTTGACTCTTCCTTGGTGTTCAGTGATTCTATCTACCGTTTCTTTTCTTTCTTCTTGCAGCTTGGTGAGATAAAAAATTATCTTTTCGAATCCATCTCTAAATATGTCATCTTCAATCACAGTCTTCAACTTACAAGTGGCAAGCTCTAGAGGCAATTAAAAGCTAGCTTCTACTCCATAAGCTAACTCAAAAGTTGAGATACTAATGGCCCTTTTAGATGTAGTTCTATCTACCCATAAAGCATCATAAATTTTCTTTTTCCAACTTTTCTAATTATCTGAGACCAATTTCTTCAAGATATTAATCAAATTCTTATTGCTAGATTCAGCCTACCCATTTCCTTGAGGAAAATAATTAGAGAAATGACCAACTTGGATACCACTGTCATAACAAAACTCAACAATCTCTAAGGAAGAAAACTAAGATGCATTGTCCATTATCAATTTCATAGGAACTCCAAATCTAACCAATATATCTTCTTTGAGAAACTCACATACCACCTTTGATGAAGTGTTCTTCATAGGTTTGCTTCCACCCATTTACCAAAATAATATATGACAATTAGGATATAAGAATTGCCTTGATTGGAAGGAGGATTGATTGGGCCTATCAAATCCAAACCCCATTGATGAAAATGAGCTTCAATCATCACTAGCCTAAGAGGCAAGGTAGCTAGCTGAGGTTTACCAGTAAACATCCTACATTTCTCACAATTAGAAACCCACTTATATGCATCTTTAAACATATCAGGCCAAGAGTAACATTTCCTTAATATTTTAAATGCAATGACAATAGAAGAGAAGTGTCCTCCACATGCCTCATCATGAAAGGATTTTAACAGCTTCTCTTGTTGCTCCTTATCAACACATCTTAGAAATATACCATCAATATCTCTCTTATACAAGACATCATCATGAATTACATATCTTAAGGCCTTTGTTTTTAGATCTCTCCTCTTCTTAGCACTTAATCCATCAGGACACTCACCATAGGTTAGAATGTATGCAATGTTTGAAATACAAGGATTTTGAAGACTTATAATGAGAACATTTGGAGTTTCTTCTTCTTCAATTTTTTGATCTTCTACCAAGGCTTTAAAAAGTCTATTTCCTCTCACAAGTTTGGTTGGCTTGATCTCAATATCATACTCTTCAACATTTGCAATCCAAGCTCCTCTATTATTGCAACCAATATCTTATTGTGTCAAAATGCTTTTCACTGTAGGATCTGGCACATGTATCAGTGAATGAGAATGCAAAATATAATACTTGAAATTATTGAGAGCTCTCACCACTACTTATGCATGTTTCTCTATTTGTGAGTATCTCAATTCTTGATTCTTCAATGGCATACTCATAAAATAAATTGGGGCTTGTATTCCTTCTTAGTTTTCCTACGTCAATATGGTTGACATGGTATGCTTCAATGCTTAACAATGTATGATGAACTCCTTAGTATAGTTTGGATGAACAAGGACAGGGGCTTTGGCAATAGCACCTTGAATTTCTTCAAAAGCTCTTTTTCCTGTATCACTCCATTTGGAAGCTTTATTACCCTTCATCATACCTACTATATACCTAATTGTATCAAAGAAATCAAACACAAACATTCTTAAGAAATTTACCTAGCCAAAGAAAGATTTTAGTCCAGTTTTTCTCAATGGAAGACTTAAGTTCTAAATGGCTTTAACTCTATCTGGATCAATCTTCATGCCTTATTGAGAGACAATGTGACCAAGCAGTTTACCTTCAGTTACACAAAATATTGATTTCTTGGGATTCAATGAGACACCGTGATCTTTACACCATTGTAGCGCTCCTTCTAAGTCCTTGTTGTGATCTTCCCTTTTCTTGGAGAAGATTTTCAAATCATCTACGTACACAAAAATGATTTTATCCTTCAAATCACCAAAAGCTAAATGTGTTGCACATTGAAATGTTGCACCTACATTAATCAAATCAAAAGGCATCCTGTTATATGCAAAAGTATCCCACGATGTGGTGAATTTTGTCTTGAACTGATCTGCCTCATCTACATGCATCTGGTTATACAGTGAGAATCCATCTAATATAGACATCATCTCTAGCCCTACGACAATCTACAAGAGATGATCCATGTTGGGGAGTGCAAAATTATATTTGAAAGAAGCTTGATTCAAATTTCTAAAAATCCACACAAATCTTTATTTCTCAATTTTTCTTCCTCACTAGCACAATGTTAGCTACCTAAGTAGAGTGATGAATAGCATATATGATCCTAGCCTTAAACATTTTATCAATTTGCTTAAAGATTGATCCTTCAACTATAGGGTTATAGTTCCTTTGTTTCTATTTGAATGGTGTTGCTCCTAGCTTAAGGGGGATTTCATGTTTGAATTTCTCATCCATGAAGTTTTATAAATCCTCATAGCTCCAAGAAAATACATATTGATATTCAATGAGTAATTTCTTGATTTCTTCCCTCTCCTTTTGTGTGCAACACTTTCCTATGTTTATCATTTTTGGACTGATTTGTGTCCCTATATTTATTCCATCATACTCACCACAAGTTTTTCCCTTTCTTATCTCTCTTTCTTAATGTATGCATCATGCCTATCAAAGAGTTTTTCCAAAGAGATAAGATGAGATGGAATCTTATATTACCTTCCAATTGGATCCTATCTAGCCCTGGTTTCCTTTTGCCATCTATCAACGAATCACCACTTGAATTAGTACTTCCTTCAAAATACAAGCTAGCAAAAGGTTCTACCCCTTCAATGAATTGTTGTATGTACTTGTCATCATCAAACACCTACCAAGAATCTTCATTATTAGGTACATAAGGCTTAAATAGAACTTCCACTCTATAGATTTGATCTTTGAATTTAGGATGTGGTAGGAGCAAAGATGCAGAGACTACCAAAGAATTAGTTCTTGAGTTCACACCCCTTGGTACTACTATGATTGAGAAAGTATCCAAACTTTAAATCTCATCTCACACCTTATTATGGTAGTTTTTCAATCTTTGGGTCTTTACTGCATATTGGTTTTTCACTTTCTTTACTACCAATTTTTCATCTCCTTGAACTTTGACTATCCTAACCCCTCTTTTCTTTGTTGCAGCTATGCCAAGGATAAGGGCTTCATACTCTATAGTATTGTTGGTATTCTTGAAATCTAACTTGTATGCCAAACAAAGTTGTTTCTCCACTAGGTGATGTCAAAACCACTCCTGCACTTGAATTAGCATGGGCACAACTACCATCAAATTCTAAGATCCACAACTGCTCACCATTATTTTTCTCTGATTATTCTTCAATATCATGGGTATCAGAGAATAGCATATAGTTTCCAAACTATATTTCCTAATATAGGATTTGGTACCTAGGATCATTTGATTTTAGAATAGTGAACTTTTCCTTTTCTTTTGGTTCTAATTTTTCCTTTTTGTCTCAAACTTGGATGATGGTATAGGACTAGTCCAATTTTATTTCTCCCTCCATGTCCTTGCAAAAAATTCTACTTAGGAGAATTCCATAACTTGCAGGGATGTTTGCCACTAGGATGGCGAGTTTAAGTCTCTTAGAAGGGTATGCAACCAAAGCAACTTGAGCATCTTTTATTTGTCCAAGAAAGGGCACTTGTTTTGCATCCATTGAATAACAACAGCCAAAGATTTTAGTCAGGGGTAGACCTAGATATTTAGCTACAGAGGTAGACATCACATTATCTAAAGCTCATGAGTCTATGATGCAATTACTCAACCTATTTCCATTGTTAAACAAGGAAATATAAAAAATGACCTGGCTTTTGATTAGGAGAGGTGGCCAAGACAATAGATTCTTCCTCTTGAAATAATTTAGGTAGTGCAAGATCTTCATTAGCCAAAGGGGTTCCACTAGTGCTAGCTTTGTTGTGATGATTAGCATTAGCATCAACACTAACATGATCTTCATTATTATTTCTATAATGCTCAACAAGTCTTTACAATTAATCAAGATTAGACTTCAAATAATCTAGTGGAGATATCTAAATTCTCACCTCTTCATAGTATTGTATTATATCAAAGGAATTGGGTGACTTAACTTTGTGCTCCTTTTGTGAAGTTTAAGGTGGCATGCCACTATCTCCATCTTCTTTGTTTGAAGGTATATGATTTTTGGCAGGAATTGAATTGGAGGTTTGATTATTATTCTTTTGACCCCTAATCAAGATTGTTAGCTAAGGTCCATCTAGAGTTGTTGTTGGTGTAAATAAGTATTTACTTATTACACTTACTTAAGTTTTACTTAGGTTAATGCATTATTTAATTATTTTGCATTATTTTATTATTATTTTAGTTGAGACACTTAGGATTTTGTGAACTCTCATTGAGTTATGCAACTCTAATTAGGCACATGGTGTCTACAACACAGGAGTATGCATCATTCACTGAGTTGTTGTGATGACAACACAGTTTTTCACACTCCTTATTAAGCACATGTTGTCTACTCCACTGATTTGTGTGCTACACCATTGTAGTCTTATCCTCACATCATCGCACTTAATTTCATGCTTAATGGAGGATAATCCATATCTGGTGGACATGTGCCTGGTTGTATGACATGTCATGGTGCTGACTTCTAGGCATTCTAGAAGCTCTCTTGAGGCCTTTATAATCAAGCACTCCTAGTGTACTCTTGTATCCATTATTGAATGAATATCATCATTATGATCATACTCTACCTATTTTGGTCTACTATGTGCTTGTCTTGAGTTCTTTTGTTCTTGGGTGAATTCTAGCCTAAGCCAAATCCTTACAGTTGCAAAACAATCTTATCCTAACTCTAAATCTAATTCATACTCCAAATAAAAGTTTTCAGAGTCGCTACAAGGAGTATGATCATCTTCACTTTCTAGATATTCCACTATTTTCTCCTTGTTGCCTGCCATCTGCTTATATCTGATCATGTCAACACATCTATCCCTATCATGATCTACCCTTAAGTGGAAATCATACATGTTTTGTCTCTTTGGAGCAACCTCAATTGCTACTCTATGTTGAGAAGGTCTTACCTCCATTTTGATGCCTAGAACCTTCTTGGACTAATGGAAAGAATGAGAAGGCCTATTGATTTTTTTCTTTAATGAAAAACCTCATTAGAAAACTTTTGGAGCATGACTTTTTTTTTTATTTGAAATGCTAGTTGCATTACCTATGATTCTACATTGAAGTTCTCTCTTCCATTTACCAAAGGCTATCATGTCATCCTCCATCTCCATAGCTAGCATTTAGAAAGCTTTTAAATTTGCTACATTTGATCTCCTTATTTGATACCCAAGATCAAGAGACATAGAAATGATGTAGAAATTCTTCTTATTATCTTATGTCGGTGCACTTGGAGCAGGTATTCTCTTGATGAGTTTGTTAAACTTTGCATTGAAATCCCTCATAAAAATGGATGGTTCTTTTTTTATTTGTGCCAATTGTAGCAACAACACTTGTGAATCTTCTATTCTTTTATAGATTTCTTAAAACATTTGCTTCATGTGATTCCAATATGTGATGCACCTTGCAGGTAAATCTTAGAACCAATCAGTAGCATTATCTGCAAGAGCATCCACAAACATCCTAATTGCCACATCTTCATGTTGATGATTCACCACACCATAGGCCTTATAGAAAGCACTTAGTTGTTATTCTACAAAGATTGTGCCATCACCATTGAATCTTGGGAAATTCTTCCTTGATGCCCTTGCCAAGTCATGATTAGTTCCAAGGTTGAGAGGACCAATTACATTACCCCAGGGGACTGCCATAACTACTAGTACAATGATATGATTTTCTTGGAAAGTGACTAAAATAGGGAGTGCTACACCATGCAACAACAAAGAATTACAAATAGGAGAAATAGAAATTCTAGCAATATGAGGAGAAGAAAAGCAACTACAAGTAGGTGAATTTCTTGAAGTCTCTTAGCCACAAATTCCCTTGTATGTGCTCTTCCTTTTCTAAAAATATCTTCTAGAATAGGAATTTTTCCTTTTTGAGTTCCTTGTATATACTGGGTCAATCCTTCCTCTTTCCTCGGCACTCCTGGTATATTTGGGATCCAAGATGAATCAACTAATTATAAAATGGTGTTTTGAGTTTACATTAACCCTTGTGATCAAGGAAACTTTACTAGTCTTCAACTTTGAGTTAGCTTCTCCTTTCCTAGCAAGTTGAGGCTATAAAACTGGTAATCAAGTTCATATGGAAAACACCTCACTTCCACAAGACCTATCTTGCAACTCAAAATACATCAAAAACTAGAGTGTAAACTAATTATGAAGGGAATTTTTCTAGCTCTTTCACTTTAAATTCATCCCCAGTAGAGTCACCAAAAACGGTTGGTTAACAATTTGTTCTCCTGTTGTGGTTTATAACCTGACTCTTTGATACCCAAGGTTAGGAGAAAAAAAAGGATGCCATCAAAAAATGGGTCAATGTATGTGTTCTATCACTACCCTCTAAATTACAAGGTACAACTCCCTTAGGACTTGCAATGATGTGCAACAAATATGTCTTTCTTAGATTAGAAGTGCTAGAATTAACCACAGACAGAAATAACAATTACATGCAAATATAAAAAATATCAGGAAATAATAGATCACACAAAAGAGAACACAAGACACCAAGATTTAATTTGGTTTACCCAAACCTTAGGCTACATCCACCAAACAGCAAGTCCAATATTATTACGATCCAGTGATTACAATCTGATTACAATTAGTAATCCCTTGTAGTTGAATACTGCCACAAGAAGCAATTTTTGCATCACATATAATGAAATATACCTAACCCTAGGCCATTTTATACAATTATTTATGTCACTTTAGGGTTACAATATGATAGCCATATGTCAGCCATACATCGTCCACAACTCAAAAAAATTATCATGTACACTACTTCCTTGATCAATTAGCACAAACTAACAATCTCCCACTTGGGGACTGAGAAGGCTACACACTAAACAACAATCTCCCACTTGGAGACTGATCCTATAGAAATATCTCTACCACATGGGGCTCCCAATGAATCAAACCACCTTGGACTCTATTGTTCTTTTATTTTGTTCAGTCTAGAAGACCAACCAAATTTGAAAAGGAGTTCAGCTTCTCCCTTGTCACTACCTTGGCAAACATATCTGTTGGATTTTCATCTATATGTATCTTGTCTAGCTTTAACTTTCCATCATCCAAAATTGATTGAATGAAATGGTATCACAATTGTATGTGTTTTATCTTTGAATGCAAACAAAAATTCTTTGCAAGATGAATGGCACTTTGACTATCTATAAACAAATAATTATCCTACTGAGGGTGTTACAATTCTTCCAAGAAGAATTGAAGTCATATCATCTCCTTGGCTACCTCTATAGAAACATACTCTGCCTCTGTAGTGGATAAAGTGTTAACCTTTTGCAATCAAGAAACCTAGCTCATTGTTGCCCCACCAATAGTAAATACATAACCTATAGTACTCCATGTGGTATTAATATCCTTTGCCAAATCTGAGTCAACATATCCATGTAAACCAATAGTAGAGCCCCCAAAATATAGACACTTACTAGATGTTCCTCTCAAATATCTAAAAATCTATTTTAGTACATTCCAATGCTCAAGTCCTAGATGACTCATAAAACTTCTAATAACTCCCACTGCATGTGCAATATCTAGCCTTGTACATATCATAGCATACATCAGGCTTCTTACAGCTGAAGCATAAGGTGCCTTAGACATCTTATCCTCCTCTACTTGTGTCTTGAGACACATTTTTTTAGTCAACTTCAAATGACCAGGTAAAGGTGTGCTAACAGCTTTAGCATTCTCCATAGAGAAACATTACAACACCTTCTTAATATAATTAGCCTGAGATAACATCAATTTTCTATTCTTCCTATCTCTACAAATTTTCATACCAAGGATTTTTTTTACTACCCCCCAAATCCTTCATAGCAAATGAATGTGTTAATTGTTCTTTTAACTCCTTGATGTAATGCAGGAGCATCTTGCATCAAAAATAAAGGGGGCATGTTGAAAGTAAAAATTAAGAATTAAAAAATTTGTGGAGAGAGAAAGTGACAAAAATTAGAGGAAAAATAAAATAAAAAATAAAAAATAAAAAAAGGAGAAAAAGAGGAATTTCTATTTTCAAGGTGCATAGGTGGCATAAATAGAAAAATAAGAAAATTGTTATCATTTCATTTATCGGGTTGTGTAGGTGGCATTTTAGAAGTTTGTGGAAAGTTTCTTAAATCATGCATTTGATTTTTGTTGTGACCCACAAAAGAATTGTAATTTTCTAATTGGGCCACATCATGGTGCTTAGTTTTATGTAGGTGGGAATTTAAT
Organism: Cupressus sempervirens; assembly: GCA_028749045.1. Classification (NCBI taxonomy): domain Eukaryota; kingdom Viridiplantae; phylum Streptophyta; class Pinopsida; order Cupressales; family Cupressaceae; genus Cupressus; species Cupressus sempervirens. The sequence goes on along the minus strand of CM053793.1, from coordinate 197,979,058 downwards.
ATTTTTTTAAGGTGCTAGTATTTACCTTTTATCCCACATTGGTTTTGTTTTTAATATATTGGGTGGTAAGTGCCTATATAAGCAAGGCTTATGATCATTTTTTATCAAGCTCTTCAAGTGTAAGCTCTTTTGTTGTAATCTCTTCTTGTAGAAACTCTTGTGTGCAAGCTAGTTGGAAGCTCTTAGTATGGAAGCTCTATTATATTGTAATGGTTTGGAGTTCTCATATTTGGAGAATATTGTAAGAATTTTCAAGTATAATAAAAAAATCCTTTGTGAAGCATTTTATCTTCTCTTTGTCTCTATATTGTTGTTTTTTTTGTTGTGAGTTGGTAAGGTGGTGTGGCCCTTCATCATAATGTGATCTATGTTAAGCCAAGCCACAAGATATCATCGACATATAAACATAAAATAATATAGTTGTCATCATCTAACCTCTTAAAGTAAACACAATGTTCTAAATGACACCTACTATATCTATGCTTATGCATAAAATTGTCAAATTTCAGATACCATTGCCGAGGTGCTTGTTTCAAGCCATATAAACTTTTCTTCAATATCTACACTAAGTTCTCCTTACCTTGTGTCATATATATCTCTTCATCCAAATCACCATGAAGGAAGGTTGTTTTAACATGAAGCTACTCCAAATGCAAATCTTCAGTAACCACAATACTTAAAACAATACGAATAGAAGTCATTTTTACAATATCAGAGAATATCTCATCAAAATCAATGCCCTTTTTCTATGCAAGTCCTTTTACAACTAATCTAGCTTTAAATCTTTTCTTACCTCCATCATCTTCTTTCAACCTATAAACCCATTTATTCTATAAAGCTCATTTACATGTAGGCAACTTGCATAAATCCAAATTCTTATTTTCTGGCAAGGAGTCCATTTCATCTGTCATTGCAGACTCCCGTTGAACCTTACTATCCACTTGCACAACTTCATTGTAACATTTAGGTTCACAAGCATCTATTAGTAAAATAGAGTACAAAAAAGAAGAAAATCTTTTTGGGAGTCTACTTGGCCTTGTTGACTGTCTAACATTCAATGGGCTTTGTGGTAATTGTTGTTGTGGTTGTTTAAAATTATGAGGAATTGTTGGAACAACATATTTTGGAGTATCATCCAGCACTACATAATCATCTTCTTTCTTCTCATGTTGTTGCAACAAATCTTTGTACAACACTTTCTCATTGAATATCACATCCCTGCTTCTTACAATTTTATGATTTTCAATATCTCGAAGCCTATAACCAAATTCATCAATGCCATATCCAAAAAATACACATTTCTTTGACTTAGCTTCCAACTTGATTCTATGTTCATAATCTATATGAGAAAAATTTTCACAATCGAAGATTTTGAGAAAAGAATAACACACCTTCTTACCAGTCTATGCTTCCCCTGGAATACCACAACCCAAAAGGAGTAGAGGGACCTTTATTAATCATATACACAATAATATTGAGAACCTTCTCTAATATGTTTAAGGGCAACCCTGCATCCAACCTCATGCTCCTTACATGTTGCATTGTATTCCTATTCATGTGTTCAACCACTCCATTTTCCTATGGAGCCCTTGGAACAGTTTTTTGTCTACAAATACCATTAGTGGAGCAATAATCTTCAAATTTATGACTGCAATACTCACCACCATTATCAGATTTGAGACATTTTAATTTCTTACCAGTCTCATTTTCAACCAAGCATTTCCATTTCTTAAAAGTTTGAAATACACTATATTTATGTCAAAGAAAATAAATCCAAACTTTTCTAGTTGCATCATTAATAAATGTAACATAATAATGAGAGCCACCAAGGGAAGATACATAAGTTGGTCTCCATATATTTGTATGCACAATCTCTAATCTCTAACTTTTGTTTTCTTTCCCACTCTTCACAAAAAATACTCTCTTTTACTTTCCATACACACAACTTTCATAGAAATCCAAAATAACACATTTTAGACCTAGTAAAACTTGCTTTGAATGAAGTACTTTCATACCTTTCTCACTCATGTTCCCAAGTCTATTGATCCATAGCGTTGTATCAGAATCTTCAAGAACTGTTTGTTCTCCCTACTCAACTACAGCAATTATTCCTAAACATTCATTATTCTTTGAAACAATCAAAGTAGAAAGAATAGTATGACCCATATAAAGATATAAGGTGACTACTTTTAGACCTTTTCCAACTACAAGGGAACCTTTTGAAACCTTCCAATTTTTTTCATTAAAAGTAACTACACAACCCTCATCTCCGAGTTGCCCTACTAAAATAAAATTCCTACTCAGCCTTGGAACATGTCTTACCTCATGTAGTAGTTAATGATTCTCATTTTACAACTTAATCTTAACTTTTCCCTTTCCAACAATCTGACAAGGCTCATTACCCCCCAAATAAACAAGCGCAAAATCCCCTTGGACATAATCAATAAAATAATATCTATGAGGTGTAGCATGAAATGAAGCACCAAAATCTAAAACCCATGAATCATCAACACTTTCTAAAGAAAAAAGAAAAGCATCCTCTTTGGATTTGTTACTCACCACATTTGCCTCCTTATTTCCTTCTAGTTTATTTCCTTCATTGTTCTTTCAAGTCCAACAATCTTTCTTCTTATATGTTGGTTTACCATAGTACTTGCAATCTCTTGGTCCTTTGGATTAAGACTTCTTTCCCTTTGACTTTTCTCTTGATTTCCCATGATTTCTAGAATTGTTTCCTCTCTCAATTATTCTGCCTCTGTTTTGTGCATTTAAAGCACTTCTTGATGTAGATCCACTTGAGATTTTCTTACAAGTTTTCTCACTCAAAATAACACCAATCACATCATCAAATTTTAGGGTATTAGATCCATAAACATAATTATTCACAATCATTACCAAGTCATTCTACCTTTCAAGAAAAGAACACTAAATCAAGAGAGCCCTAATTTCTTCATCAAAATTAATACCCATAGAAGATAACTGACTAGTAACAATATTAAACTCATTTAAATGATCTCCAAAAAATCCACCTTCTGCTATCTTCACATTAAATAAACACTTCATGAGAAATACCTTATTTGAAGCGGAGGGTTTTTCATACAATTTTTTTAGGGTTTCCATCAACTCTTTCGTCGTCTTCACTTTTGTAATGTTAAATTTCATCGATGGTGCCAAGCATAACCGAATTCTTCCAAGTGTCTTTCTATCTAAAATCTCTCGGTCCTCATTTGTCATAGTTTCCTATTTCTTGGAATTTCCTTTCAACAACTTCCATAAATCCTTTTGATAAAGATAGTCTTCCATTTGCATCTTCCATAACTGAAAGTTCTGCCATTAAACTTGTCAACCTTCAACTTACCCTCATCTTCCATCACTCCCACTCAACTGTAAGACTTTCCTACAAAATACTAACATGGGAGCATTAAATCTCATTTAACCTTAACCCCTAGAAATGGAACTAGATTAAATGTAACTTAAGAGTCTACCATTCTCAAACTTGAAACAGTCAACCCACAAGCCAAAAAAAAAAAGAAACTTTTCGAAGCCCAATGTCTCGAAACTCCCAAAAATTGAAAAATGGACCTAGGGTCAGGGATAAGTTCAACCTACCCTAGGTCAAGGTTGAGGTCATCCTTGACCTAGTTTAGGGTCGAGGTCAACCTTGACCCAACAAGTCAAAGTCCTCAGTTTCACAGAGAAAGTTGTCAGAAATAGGCTAGAGAGAGAGAGAGAGAGAGAAGCATGGCAATGGAAAAACAACCTGATCCATTCAAAGTGCTTTACATGACCCTAAACCACTTATTCAGAGGGCTAAACACTCCTAACATGGAAGTGCTTCCATTTTAAGATGATACATTTAGCCCCCACTTTAGCAAAAGTATGGACTCAATCCAAACTCTTGGTAAAGTAGATCGTAATGAAAAGATAATCTTATTGAAATCAAAGGGACAAAGAAATCCTCAAGCCCCTAGAGACTTAGGTCTTCATCAATTTTAAGATCACAATAAGAGAGACATCTTCTAGAAAAAGAGAAAAATAAAAAGAGTATGATTATCCTGCCCAATGAGAACTTATGTCTCATTGTGAACCACACAAGGAAAATGTGCAACTAGAAAGATGGAATTAAACCACCTAGTGAATGCAGCTACTCATTAGTCAAACCATCAAGGATTTACTCTTAAGAATATTTTATTCTATAAGAGTAAAACCAAAAAGAAAAAGAGATCCAATATTAAGGACACCTTCAACCTTAAGGGATCAAAAATATTTGAAACTAGAGGGATCAAGAGATCCTAAAATATAAATTCATGCTTTAAGAATTAGTCATTAATCCAAAAAGGGAGAAAAAGTATCTTGAAAATTAGTCTATATGTTTTGAAATGTGTGTATGTGTGTGCAATAGGTGAGTAGAGTGTGTGCCTCCATGTTAAAGTCATTGCTAACACTTTAACATGAGCAATGGCTTTGACAGAAACATAAACAACATTACTGATTATGTTTCCACTACAAGATGCCCCCAGAAAAAGCTAAATCAAGGGAAATAGTACATAAACATACAGAGAACACAGAAGGGATCTACCTACTATGGGGTCAGTTTGATCATAAGATTTTATATATGCATATATACATATATGTATATATATGTATATATATATGTATATATATATATATATGTATATGTATATATGTATATATATACATATGTATATATATATATGTATATATATACATATGTATATATATATATATGTATATATATATATATGTATATATATACATATGTATATATGTGTGTGTGTGTGTGTGTGTGTGTGTGTGTGTGTGTGTGTGTGTGTGTGTTTATGATATTATTGCAAATGGATTGACATCATTCCCCAAAGAAAGTAGAACTACAATCACAAAGAAGGAAACATCACATAAGAGATATAAAGGAGAATCTTTTCAGACCATGACCTGGAAACCAAAAAGAAACAGTGCTACCAAGTCATGAATCCAAAAAAATTTCACAAGGAAACATGTACGATCAATATCACAGGTACAACATAACATGCAACAACATATGGAAAAATAGAGATACATATAGAGGAATAGTACAATAGGTTTGATTCCTTTATCACCTTGCACCAACAAAAGCGACAAAGATCATATAAAAGAATCTAAAAACATTGAGAAAACACATCACGAGAGAAATACCGTACAAAAGACAAACACACAAAAAAGGCTACCATGAAATACTAGCCAATCAAGCATGTTGCCTAATCTCCCTATCTCATTGTATATCATTTAGGGAAGGTTGGTAACTCGCAAGAGGGACTATATTCAATGTAGTAGGAATGATAGCTAGTTCCGAACAAGGATCCTCCTGAGACTCACAATGTTCAATACTAGGCTGAATTTCTAATTGTGAGGAAAGCATATTAGGTAAATCAATGTCAATGTCAATAGTTTCATATTCATCATTAACATCATCAACATCATTAAGAGTATCTTCTTCATCTAGATTAATCAAAATAGGATCTAAGATATGAATAGAATTATCAGAATCATGCATCTTAACATCATTATTAGCAAAAACTTCTTGTAACACATCATGTATAGTTGTATCCAAAGAAGGTAAATATTTTTGAAGAATAGAATTATGAGCTTTAGCTTGAGCACGACGCTTTTTATGGCATTCATTAGCAGATTGATTACATTTTTTCTTGCTTGAAATATATTGAGAATTAGAAGGAACAATTACTAGAACCTTCACAGGTTCTATAGGAGGATTAATAGGATTATCAAGAGACTGACAAGCAATAGGAGGAGCTTGATTAACAGATGTAGAAGCCATAGATAAAGGAGGTATGGAAGGTGTAGGTAAAAGACTATGGTTAAGATCCATAGGAGGTAAATTTAACTCAAGAATCTTATGATGCTTATAGGCTTGATATGAATGGAAAAGATGATCAGGTCAAAAAGGACATGAATTAGGTAATGAAGGCCAAAAGAAATCAATGGTAGCAAAATCCCTAGGCCCATAAGTATGATATATACTATGATTAATCATCTTCACTTCATCATCATAAAAAAACATAAGACATTTATGAGTAGATGAAGCAACAATATGCATAGCATTTAACCATGGTAAACCAAGCTTAACTTGAAACTGATCAGAAGTAGGAACAACAACAAAGGTAGTGTTCACAATTTTTTTACAAAGTTCAATAGGTAAATCAATAGAACCAAATGATGGATAAAGAAAACCATTACAAGTTTGAATCCACACATCTGATGTATCATAAAAATCACATTGAAAACCTTTCATAAAAATATTTTCTTATGTAATCACATTAACTAAGGAGGTAGAATCAACAAGACAACCACAAGTGGGTATCTCAGTAATCTTAGCATAAATATAAAGGAGACCATAAAGAGCTTTAATAGTCTTAGAATCATCAAAGTTAATCCAAAGCTCCCGATGTCATTTTTTCTTAAGTTGTTGTCTAGGTTTAAGTTGAGGCTTGAGTTTAGGCTTAGGTATCAGTTGAGGTAAAGCTGAAACTTTAGATTGAAGTGGAGGTTGAGACTGAGGTGGAGATAGAGATTGAGCAAGGAGTTCCACTTGATTAACAACATAATTAAGATCGTCCATCTTTGAATCATACACAATATCCATAGAAGATGGTTGGGAAATAGTATTAGTATCATGTGTAGGTAAAGGATTCATATAGATTTGCACATTTGATTAGGAGGAGAAACATATTTATTCCTACTACCATCAAAATTATCAATACATAAATCATTAGAATCAATTAAGTCCTAAACTTTGTGTTTTAAATAATAACATGTCTCAGTGTCATGACCATTCTAGCAATGATATTGACAAACAACTTTCAGATCAAAAGATTTAGACGCTATTGTAGGAGGTAAAAGAGGTCGAATAGGAGGTAAAGTAATCAAATTAGTGGTTAACAACCTATTCATCATAGAATGTAAAGTTTTAGAGAGAGGAGTAAACATACGATTAAATTGAAATGCAGTGGTTGCAGAAGTGGCATTATGAGATGCAACAGCAACTTGATCAGCAATTGCATTTTTTTGTTTATTTATCTTGACAAAGTTGTTGAATTTTTTAACTTTATTTGGATTAGGAGCAGCATCACTTTTATCAACAAAAATAGGAGCCATTGGAATGGTGCTCTCAAATTGACTCACTTGTAATTGATAATGATGAAGTGTTCCACAAAGTTGTTGAAAAGAAGTAAATTTAGTAAGAAAAATCTTATCTCTAATATTCTTTTACGAATTTAAAATAAACATATGTTGAATATCAATATCAGGAACATGATAGGAAATCTGAGCATGCAAATGCTTAAATCTACCAAAAAAATTAGTCAATTTTTCTTTAGAATTTTGTTTACACTGCATCAAATTAGTCAAAGACACTTGTAGGCCAAAGTTGTTTTGAAATTGTTCAATAAAAGCATTAGCAAGTTAAGGAAATGAAGTAATGTAATAAGGAGTCAAGGAACAAAATCATTGTAATGCCTTGTCACGAAAAGTTAGAGCAAACAACTTAGCTAAAATGTTATGATCATGAGCATAATCACTACAAAAGGTTTGAAATGTTTAAACATGATGAATAGGATCTCCCTTACCATTGTAATTCTCAAGATGAGCCATATCGTCTGGCTGAGGAATGGGAGTAGGAATAATATCCTAGGACAAAGGACTTCCCATGTCACACATAGGAATACTAAACTTGTTTTGAGTCAAGGATGCAAGTTTTTTTTGTAAAGATGAGACACTTTGAGCCAAACTAATAATTGTAGAATCATAAGAAGAAATAGGAGAACTAGCAACATTAGAAACACTAGGAAAAGTGTACAAAGTTATAGCAATAGAAGACACAACTAGAGGAACACTAGGAACTACCGTTGGCATACGAATAGAATAAGTAAAAGGAACATTATGATAAGAAGGTTGTGATGTAGAAAGGGACACAGTGGAACACTCATAGGGATAGAGGTAACTGTCGCACTCACCAAAGGAGTATAAATGGGAACATTAAGAAGAGGAACAGAAGAAGGTTCTACACTAGTGAAAGGAGGAATCAACCCTAAATCTTGAGCTTTTTGAGCTAAAGGTTTAACATTGGAATGCACAAGGTGAGTAATATCATGCAAGAGATTAACCCCTTGGTCACTACCACAAAGAACTTTCCTAAGATCCTCGATAGCTTGAATAGAATCTTGATTATGGTTTTCTTGAAGAATCTAATTACCCATTTTATTAAGTTCATTTGAAAGTTTTTGGACTTGTTCAAGAGGAACTCTTAAAGCATCATCTTCATCATGAGATGAGTGAAAAGAGTTTTGCTCCATAAGAGGATTAGAATCAGCAAGAATCAAAGTCTCATCCGAAATCCTAAGGAAAGGAGAAGAAGACTTAGGCTCAAAGGTACCCATAAGTCTACGACTATGTCTAACCCTAAGATTAGAAGTAGGACTAGAAGTAATAAAGCTCATAAACCAATACAATGTAAATGAACTAAACTAAGAAAACATAAAGCATAGATATTTTTTACTTTTAAAATGCAAAAGCATAAACTAAATCTACTCTTAATGCAAGAAAAGACCTAACAAATATGAAAGGAAATATAACACTGCAAAATGAAATATGGCATCTAATTCCACAAAAGAAAAGAGGGTAAGCATGTCGGGTTGACCAAAATGTATAGGATGAAAATAGGATTTATCCTTAACCCTAGTTTCTAATAGGAATGATCCAAATTGATTAAGCACAAGCAAGTGATCAATGCACAAATAGATCATGCAATGGAAAATAAAGAGAAAAGAGGTCTTATGGTTTTCCTATTTGAGAAGTATGTGCTTAAATCTTAAATAGATAAAAAGACAAATACTTACCTTTGCATTGGATAAATCTGGAAAATGTTCATTTCTGGTGTCTATGTACAATTTCGGGGATCTCTACAACTTGTTTCGGATTAGAAATGTCAAAATGGAGAAAACTCAAAAAACATTTTTCCTTTTGAAGGGACATTGACCTTGACCCTAATAATGGGGAACAATCTTACCCTAAGGCACAATCGTACCCTGAAAAGTCAAACTTGACCTGCACTACTTCAATGAAATTTATGTTTGCCGATCCCACAAGTTCGACAAAAGGGGTATCCAAACCTACTATTTAATTTGTTGTTCCACACCTATATCTACAAGAAAAAGGGCTTTGTTGTTTGGATGGAGGGTTTGCCTTAGTCAAACCCCAATTTTGAATCAACTTTGAAATGCAATTGAAATTGCAATATGTATATACAAAGTAAATGAAACTATTCACCTTGCTTATATTGAAATCTTTCTAGAGGATTCGAATCCTTGAATCCACAATTATGAATGCTCCAAATGAATGTAGAATTGTATGTAGGATGTCTCAAATCAATGGCATTAGATCTAAAATACCAATCTTGAAGGTATCTTTGCATAGAAGAAGGCTTGAATGAATGTGGATGGATAAATCTTCAACAAGAGGGCTTCGTAGAGACTGAATCCTTCAATAGCTAACAATGGACCACCTTGATGAATTGGATGCTTCAACACTTGAATTCTTGAATGCTAGTAAATCTTCACTTCACAGAATCATGGATGCAAAAAGGTAATAGTTCACCCGATATCACCATGCATCTTCTTAAATAAAAATGAGAGGAGGCTTCCTTATATAGAGATCTAGGGCACAAACTCCTATAGAAGGCCGACATGGGAGCATTAAATCCCATTTAACCTTAACCCCTAGAAATGGACCTAGATTAAATGTAATTTGAGAGTCTACCATTATGAGACCTGAAATAGTTGACTCGAAAGCGGGAAAAAGAAACTTTCTTAAGCCTGATGTCCCAAAACTCCCAGAAACTAAAAAATGGACTTAGCGTCAGTGATGAGGTCGACCTTGCACTAGGTCAAGGTCAAGGTTGTCCTTAACCTAGGTTAGGATCAAAATTGACCTTGACCTAAAAGGTCATCCTTGACCCAGAAAGTCAAAGTACTTAGTTTCACAGAGAAATTTGTCAGAAATAGGTTGGAAATAGAGAGAGAGAGAGAGAGAGAGAGAGAGAGAGAGAGAGAGAGAGAGAGAGAGAGAGAGAGAGAGAAGCAAAACAAGGGGAAAACAACCAAATCCATGCAAAGACCCATTCGAGGCGCTTGACATGACCCCAAACCACTTACTCAAAGGGCTAAACACTCTTAACATGGAAGTGCTTCCATTTTAAGATGATACATTTATCATGAAAGGCATTATTAAGTTATTGTCCAAGAGTGCTAGAAATCATGATAACGAACAAACAGAAGGTAACCATTGTAAGGTTGCGATCTTATAAATAGTAGACTTGTTATCATGGTTATTTGGGCCGGATTTTGTCAGACACCATGATAACAAATTTGTTATGGTTCTTTGGGATGGATCTTGCCAAACACCATGACATAGTTACTACTATAGACCACACTTAAGGTGTTGTTTTAAAGTTATGGAAATTGCTTCAATTGTGTGCTATGAAAGGTGAAAAATTTAGCCTCATAATGAATTGAATATCATATTGAGATAATATCTCTTCATATTTTTCAAAGCATAATGTCTTCTATAAATCTTCTGTAGCTAAGAGAAAATGTTTAAGGTTATAGCTTTTGTCTAATTGATTTTATCATGAGATACCTTGTTGATCGTAAATCATCTTTAAGATATATATATATATATACATTAGTATATGATAATAAATATTATATATTATTATAATAAATAATATATTTTATATTTATGGTTAACATATTAATATTACATAAATACTTGAGTTGCATATATGGTTATTTATATTACTATTATATTAATATGCTAACTAGTCATGATTAACTGTAGAGACATGTCTTTTCCTCTCATATTTAATATGCCTTCAAATTGCATTTGGAAAATAATCAATAGAATGGCAATTGTTAGTACATTTGCAGAAAACGATCCATATTATTCAACAAAAATTTCCAAGCAAATCCAAGAACTCCTAGACCAGGGCCTAATTAGGAAAAGTATAAGCCCTTTTGTTGTGCCCATTGTTTTAGCACCTAAAAAGAGGGGAACTTGGAGACTTTGTATTGATTCAAGAGCCATTAATAGGATCATCATTAGGTATACGTTCCCAATACCTAGGATTGAAGACCTAATGGATTGTTTAGGGCAAGCAAGGTACTCTACCAAGATAGATTTAAAAAGTGGTTATCACCAAATTAAGATAAGGGAAAGGGGTGAATGGAAAATAGCCTTCACAGAAGGTTTGTATGAATGGCTTCTAATATCATTTGGCTTATCAAATGTCCATCTACCTTTATAAGGCTTATGAATGTGGTATTGACGGATTACATTGGTAAGTTTGTTGTTGTCTATTTAGATGATATTTTGATTTTTAGTAAAACTAAGGAGGAGCATATCAAACATTTAAAAATTGTTTCCAAGAAATTGCATGAGGAAAAGATAATGATAAATTTGGAGAAGTGTGACATCATGAAGCAGGAGCTAATGTACCTTGGGTTTTTTTTGTGTCAAGGGAATCTCAAAATGAATCAAATTAAGGTGGATGCCATCCTAAACTAGCCTACTCCAAAATTTTCTACAAAGGTCAGAAGTTTTCATGGTTTGGCCCAATATTATTGGAAATTTATCAAACATTTCAGTACTATTCGTGCTCCTATGTTAGACACTATCAAAGGTGGAATGAAGAGAAAGTTTCATTAGACTCCTCAAGAAACTGATAGATTTGAGACACTCAAGAAGAGGATAGCAACTCAGCCCATTCTTGTTCTACCTAGTTTTGACAAGCTCTTCACAATGGAGTATGATGCTAGCAATGTGGTCATTCGGGTATTCCTAAGCCAAGAGGCCAGTGGCTTTTCATGGTAATAAGCTAAATTATGCAAAGAGGAAATATTCTTCCTATGACCTAAAGTTGTATGCCCTAGTCCAAGCTTTAAGGAAGTGGAGGCATTACTTGCTTCCAAAGGAGTTTGTGGTGTATTTTGATAATCAAGCCCTCAGCTTCCTCAACTCCCAAGACAAACTTAGCAAAAACCACATGAAATGGATAGAATACCTATCAGCTTACACCTTTAACATCAAGCACAACAAAGGAGTGTGAAATAAGATAGTTGATGCCCTAAGTAGGAGACTCCTAATAGTGCAAGAGGTTCAATTGTAGAGCATTGGGTTTGATAGCTTCAAGGACCTATATGTTGATGATGAAGATTTTGCAGACATTTACACGGTGTGCAAAGGGTACAAGAACAATTTCCATGGTGAGTCTTCTTAATACACTTTGCAATGTGATTTTTTTGTTTAAGAGAAGTCAATTATGTGTTCCTAGGGGATCAACGCAGGAGAATTTGATTCAAGAAAAGCATAATGGGGCACTTAGTGGTCGCTTTGGTGTCAATAAGACACAAGAATTAGTTACTAGGTTCTACTTTTGGCCTAAAATGAATAGGGATATCAAACAATATGTGGAGGGTTGTGTGGTATGTCAAAAGGTAAAAGGCACATCTTCCAATGCAAGTCTTTATCAACCCATTCCAATTCCTAGCAGGTCATGGGAGTGCTTAAGTATGGACTTTGTGGTAGGATAGCCAAGGACTAAGCAAGGGTTTGACAATATTTATGTTGTAGTGGACAAATTGAGCAAAATGGCACATTTTATCCCTTGCAAAACAGTCCATGATGCTTGGCAGATTACTCATTTGTTCTTCAAAGAGGTGGTAAGGATTACTCCTAAGTATTGTTTCAGACAATGACTCAAAGTTCATGAACCATTTTTTGAAAACCCTCTAGCACAAACTAGGTACAAGTATGTTTTCTGGATTTGTCTATCATCCTCAGCAGATGGTCAAACTGAGGTCATTAATAGGAGTCTTGGCAACTTGTTGAGGTGTCTCACTAAGGAATATGGACAAGTTTGGGATCAACTCATTAGGCAAGCTGAATATGCATATAATGATACAGTCAATAGATCAACTCGTAAGAGCCCTTTTAAGATTGTTTATGGGTTGCATCCTAGAGGGGTGTTTGAACTAAGAGAGTTGAAGGATAGGGCCAAAGGAAGTGGATGTGTTGAGGACTTTGCCCACTCCATGAGGGAAGTCCATGAATCAGTAAGGAAAACCTTAATTGACAATGTTGAGAAACTCAAGCAAAAGGTGGATGACAGTAAAAGGGATGTGTAATTCCAAGTTGGGGACCTTGTGATGGTCCATCTAAAGAATGCAAGGTTGTAGAAGGGAGTTCCTCATAAGTTTTAGATGAGAAGGTTGGGATCTTGTCAAATATTGGCCAAGTATGGTAACAATGCCTACAAGGTGGAACTTCCTAAAGACATTGGGTTGTCACCAATTTTCAATGTTATTGATCTAGTTAGGTATAAAGGCCCTACTCTAGATGTTGATTAGATACTTAAGGAGGTCACTCAAGATGTGGAAGACCTGAATTTGACTCCACCACCTAAGATAGCTGAAAAAGTACTTGACTCAAGGATCTACAAGAAGACTAGAACTACCACTTATTGGGAACATCTTGTCAAGTGGTATGGTCAAGAAGATGTTGAGGCTACTTGGATCAAGGAAGCAAACTTCAAGCATTTGGGCATAGACTCTATCTTCCTCAATCCAAGGATGGATTGAACTTTTTGTTTTAAGGGAGTACGGTGTAGGAGCGCCTAGGCTAACTCCTAGTCCTAGCTCTACACCTTGGGTTCTCCCTTATACTCATCTTAGTCAAGTTAGTTGGTTGTGTTTAGACCCTAGAAGGTCAGCTGTGTTTGTTCCTAGGAGGATTTGACTAGGCTCAATACATTCTAGTTGTTTTGTTTACCTTGTGTTTAGGTTGTTAGGGGTATGGGTCTTATACCCTAGAAGCATGAGGAAAGTTTGATTTTTTTCTTATTTTGTCCTTTATGATGTTTTTACATCCTTTTTCATAGGTTTGAGGTCATACATTTTCATTTGGCAAAAAGGTGAGAAACATGTCAAAAAGATGTAAATTGTTGGAAAAGTTGTCAAATAAGTCAAAATGGTCAAGATCATGTAAATTGATGCTCTAAGGGCTAAATCATGGCTAGACATCATAAATGAATCATAGTGGACCAATATTGAATTTCCCAACATGATGAAGTCAAAGTTGCTAAGATAGTGCAAAAGTTGTTAGCAAATTTGAAAACTTGTTTGACAACTTTTTGACAAGAAAGTTGCATAAATGCAAGAAAGACGTCGATAGTTAAGATAACTATTTGAAAACTCTCGAGGGACCTAGAAGGCCATGAGTGAAAACCATTTCAAGGGTTGGACATTGTAAGAGGAAAAGTTAGAAGTTGAAAGGCGCAAAGTTTTGCTATAAAATTAATAGTTTTTTTAATTTATGGTTGTGTGTACGGTCTAATGGAGTGAATGACTCATTTTAGGTTTTGATTCTTGTAATTCATGTGGTTACAATATTTTTTCTTAGAGATCTAGTTAGTTAGAGTTCATTTGTTCACAGCTAGAAAATCACTTGTACATAGTTTGTTCATTGTTCTTGCTTTGACAGTTTTTAGAAAAAGTTTTGACAGTTTTTAGAAAAATGGCTCCTCCATAAACCCCCACTGTGGAATCATCATGGTTTTTGGGGATATGGAAGAGAAGCCCATGTATAGTGTACATGGAAATGGAGAGGCATGGAAAAGCATGGCTGCTATTTTTGATGTGATGCCCTACGCGAGCCTTCGGTGCATGGCTAGGTGATCACAATGCTAGCAAGTGGAATTTGATGGATTGAATGTGTTAGATACTTTAGTCTGAGAGTTGGAGAAGGAGGGACATGTGAGGAATCCATGTGCAAGAGGAGAAGGTTCCAAGACTAGGTTTGTTATGAATTTCATCAGACCCTAGTGAATGATGATTGGAAATGATTGAAACCCTTGGTTTTAGGCTTTAAAATAGCAAAGGGGTGTATGGATAGGTTGAGGACCTGAGACCCACAAAATCTTGAAGTTTTCCCAAAAGGGTATCCACAATGGAGATTAGGTAGACACCTTGTTAAGTGAAATTTGGAGTTAAAAACTAGGAACCCATAATCTACAAGAAACAAGAAAAAACTAGGAGTTTCCTTTGGCTCCCTTCTTTTGGGAGTTCAGGTCATGAGCAAGGGATTTTTTGTTTTGTTTTCCAATAATTTGGATCCACCTTCCTCCACCTAGAACTCTTATCCTACCAATCTTGAGAATGAGACTCCAAGATAGAAATTGGACAAAAACTAGCCACAACAAACCCAACTAGAGACATTTGGACATAACCAATATAGGAATTTTCACTAAATGAATGACATCATCATTTTGTTGGACGAAACTAGCAACAACAATCACAACTACACTATGCTTGGAAAAATTGATTCCATTCTTGCAACACTATGGCTCTCGCCCGTGACTTTCAAAATTCGGCTCCTGCCTGTGAGTTTCAAGCTTCGGTTCCCACTCGCTACTCTCGAGCCTATGATGGTGTGAGGGATGCCCATGGTGTGGTGGTTGCCTCTACTGTAGCTCGGCTCTCTGATGCATATACTCTTGCAGCTTCCTCTGTCCAGGTTCCTGGGCCCCCTCCTGTTGTGGTTGTCGCAGGATTTGATACTGTTGCTCCAGCTGTGGACGCTTTTCCTAATGTATCTTGGGTGGCTAGGGGTCCATCTGCTATCTCTTATGCAGATGTGGTTGCTTTTAAACCAGGTATTAATGCTCTAGTTCTGAGGAAGGGGTATGTTCGGCTATGGTTAGTCATGCGGCTATGCATGGTCCTGTAAGTAATCTGATACAACTTAATATTGAATCAAACATTGTTGATGAGATCAATACATATGTGGATGATTTCTCTACTATTGTTGCTTTCGATTTATGGGTTTTTGGCCCTCTCTCAAATTTGCATGCTTGGATCTCCAAATTTTGGGAACCAATCATTTCATATTTAGTTCAGATCTACCCTATGGCAAGGGTTTTTTATTGTGAAATTTGTTAATGTTGATGACAGGAATTCCATCATGTGTCGTGGTTTCTCTTGGGAGGAACAGTTCCCCCTGATGGCCAAACCTTGGTATCAAGAATTTAACCTGACTACTGAGTCCTTTAATAAGATTCCTCTTTAGGTTAGGTTGTCAAATCTTCCCCTTCACCTATGGCAGAACTCGGTCTTGGAGGCTTTGGGAGAAGCCCTTGGGGATTTCTTATTCGCTAATTCGTTCTCCTCCAATGTCTATAGGACAATGTATGCTCGCATCCTTGTGGAGATGGATATCTCTAAGGGGTTCTTGGATATCCCTACTATGTTGAAGTTGGCTTCTTTAAGTGGTTTTTGGACTCAATTTCTTGATTATGAAGGTATTCCCTTCAGATGTACGAAATGTCATAAAACTAGCCATCTCGTTGCTCGATGCTTCTTTGATAAGGTTAGATCAAAGAAATCACCTTCTTGGTGGTTGGGGGTTTTAGATGATCATTATACGATTCAAAAAGTTGCTTCGAATGTGGATGGGTTGGATAGCTCTTCTCATACTAATCTCACTTTGGATGAGGATTTTGTTGATGTCCCTGATGATACACATGTTGTCCCTATGATGGTTTTGACTCAAAGTGTTGTTTGTGATCCATTTCTTACCGACTCTACTGTTTTGGTCCCTTTGACAACTTTGAGTCAGAATTTTGTTGTTGTCCCTTCTACTGTTGACTCTGTCCAGAACATTGTTGTTGGTTCTTCTGCTACAAGGGGTTTTGGGGGTTTGTGGGGATTGGCAAAAAGCTACGGGGAAGGTGGAGGATGGTTGGACTTCAATTGAAAGAAAAAAGAAAAATTCTCCAAACCTTCATTTGATATGGCTTTACATTCTCAAAAGAATGGACCAAAATGTAAACCTTGATGGTATGTGATATCTTGGGTTGTTTGCCCTCTTGTTAGGAACCTTAGTGTGTCACTCTAATTTGTCAGGTGGTTCTCCACAGTTGTTATAAAATTCTCATTATTATATCTTTCTTGTCCCTTTGTACAAGGTTTCAGGTCCTTTCAAAACTTGTTTTTACTTAATCAAAACATTATGCTTGGCAATGCCAGAAATAACAATTTTTTTAATGCAACTAAGGCCAACCTCCTTTAGCAAAGGAGAAACATCAATCCCAACATCACCAGCTAAAGCGTAAAGTACATCTAGTTTAGTACCCCTAACCTACATAGAAGAATACGAAAATGCATTGGCCAATGCAAAGCTAGTTGGAGCAATCGTAGCAAAATTACTAGAATCATTACCAATAAACACAACGTGAACAATTTGAGTAGAAGAGACAGCAATAGAATAATCTCTAGAAGACACAATACTCACAGAGCCAGCAAGCATAAATCTAGGAGAAACAATAGCAATAGCAACAAGGATCATTCCAACGGGTGACTACTTTGCAATGATTTGGGAAAAGTGCATCTTAACAACAATGGCCTAAGCTATGTTTCTTATGAACCTATTCTTATCTTTATGTTGGGCTAGGTTTTATACATCATAGATTTACACTACACCTTTTTAAATTTGTTGTTGGATCTTCCTTTAAATTATAGTTTTAGGTCTATTTGATAGTAAGTTCCTCTTGATGTTAGTGGGAGCTTCAAGTTATATCTTCATCAAGCTCTTACCCCACATCGGATGATTTTTAACTTCTCTTCTCACTTGAGTAGATTTCCTTTTAGCCTTCATTAATATTTCACCACCATTCTAATTTGATTTTAGTATCCCTATACATCACTCATGTTGAAATGCTTACATGTAGAGGCTCTAGGACTACAAGATAGCCTAGATGTATAATAAAGAGTCTTGTAGATGTTGCTCCCATAAAAATTTTGGATATTCAGGGTTACCACAAAAATTATGTGTATTTAGATAGCTTCTCTTGTTCTTTAACATACAAGTGTTTGTGCTTTAGAGAGATGTCATTTTGCGAAGAGATTACAAACTAGGAGTTAGGAAAGAATTTTCCTTGCTTGTAGACTAGCAAAAGAACAATACAAAGGTTATAGTGATTTACTTTGTTGCAATTTTGCATGTGGACAAAGATAAGTTGATCATTTGCAATCTTTCCAAGTTTCTTTAGGAATCATGCTTTGGTCGTGTTGGATAGGATTATGGCGAAAATTGATGATAACTTATACATTCTAAATTGGACTAATTATGAGGTAAGGGATCATGGTGTCTCATTTATGATCATTCAAGGCAACTCAACCTTTTCCAACAAAATGCCTTCTATCCAAAGGTATTGGCTTTCTCTATTAGGCATTATGAACGTTTGGGTCTCCAAAGAATGGAAGAGGTTAGAGTAGCTTATGATTACAAACAAGGTGAATCATAGCAATGATGGCTCGAATGATGGAGACATTGAAACAATTACTTCTGAGAGTAGGGACAAGAATTGCTTAATTGGGTGAAATCATTATGGTTTTGTAGGGTTTAAGTAAATTAGGAACCACGTAGAGTTAGTTTTGGGTTTCTATAATGGTAATAGTGTAATGACTCATAGCTCGAAGATAGCTCTATATGGTTAAAAGAAAATTTTTTCCTAGTGAGAAACAATTTTGGTATTACAATTTTCATATAATTGGATAAAACTTTATAGCCATCTTTCTGCATATCAATTTTTCTTGTTCCTATGAATGATTGGCATGCTTTGTAGCTTTTGTATTCCTCATCTACATATTTTAAAGAAATGATAGATAGAGTGGTACATGAAGGACTTAATTTGGTCTTCATAGTTTTAGTCTTCTCCAATGGATTCCCAATTTGTACAAAGTTTATTATGTGAAAAATATCCTACTATGAGGACAAGAGACTAAATCCTCCATCCCTCCCTCCCCAGAGAATAGTTGATTTTCATGTATGTGCGTGTGCATGTACGTGTGCATGAGTGCATGCAAGCACCCGTGTGTGTGTACATGTATAAACGTGCACGCGCACACCACTCCGAAATTTTGTCGAGTAGTAATAAGTTACACCAATCTTAACTCCTTGCTATTTTATTTTATTGTTGGGCATATGGCCAATGAATGAATGATTTTAATCACTATTTTGCATTGAAAATGAGTATCATAAAAAATTAATAGTATTTAATTAATATTTCATTGATATTTTATTAATATAAATATAAAGTTATGCAAACACATATACACACATCTATATATGTAAATATAGATATTAGACTGGGGTCGTCGTTGCACCAAAAGACCGATCTGTCAATGCCCAATACCACCACTCAACTTACAGTACACAAAAGGAGGTTAAGCCCTTGTCACGAATCCCAAGGGGAGCACTGAACAAATTTCTAACAATCTCTCCCTCAACATTACCCAAGGTTCTTAAAATTCAAACCTATGACCAAGCTCTGATACCACTGTTAGAGTAGGGTTGTCGTTGCACAAAAATACTGATTTGTCAATGTCTGATACAACCACTCAACTTATAGTACACAGGAGTTTGTTAAACCATTGTCACAAATCCCAAGGGGAGCGCTAAACAAAACAAATTTCTAACAATAGAGATGTGTGTCTTGACTTTAAGACATTTTTATTTGATTTATAATCTTACATCATGAAGGTTATGATATTATTATATGTAGGCCATTCTTCATATACTAATTTGGATGGATAGTATTCTTGCCCTCTTTACATTATTCCTCTAGTTTATCTTACTATGAAGACTGGTGTTGTAGATATTTGTCACCCTTCGACTAAATTTCATTTATTTTCTAGCATTTAGAATACTTTCTTGCATCTTTGGTTGAATCTTGTATTTCCAAATAAGGCTTCAATGAGAACATTTTGTAAACGACGAATAGATATTTGGTTTTATCTGGCATAGCCCTATCTTAAGCTATGATTTGGGAGAGGGAATTATTGTTTTCTTTATGAGCTAAAATAGAGATTTGATTGAGCTCTTTAAAACAGAAAATATTAACGAATTTTCTAATAGAATGTTTTGAAGGAAAAGTTGATTACTCCTATCTGGATTTGATAACCTTCCCAGATTGAACAGGAAAATTATATATTTTATCTAGTGGGTTTTTAAGGTTCTAACTTGTTAGCAAGGGTAGCTTCTCAATTATTCTTTCAGCTTATAAGGGAGATTCCAACTCAAGCAGTCCGCGTAATCAGGTAGCTTAGAAATATATATTTGACATCGTCAAGAATTTCAAAGATGGTTTTCTCCTCTCAATGTATTATTCTCGTTATGTAAATGGATATTCCCCATACAGTTGTTAGAAAGCAGTGCTAGTTAATAGCGGTTAAACCTTCACTGCACGTAATTGAATCTGTCCTTATAAATGAGGAAGATTCTCTCCAGACTGAATAAGTCATAGACAAGACCAGAGGTTTCCTTACTCCATTCTTTCCCACTAGTGTCTGCACCGAATGTAACCTGCCTATGTAACTCTCTATTTTCATAATTAGTATAAATGTTGGCCTTGGCCGTTTACTGATGATAATAAAATACAACAGCGTTGTCATCCTCAAATGTTGAAAAAAAATTGGTCCACAAAACACAAAGAAATACTTCCCTTAACTCCGTTGTGCAGCACCCAGTTGATGGCAACCAAGCAATAAAAAATGGAAGCAAAGCAACTCTTGCCCAGTAGCTACAGTACAATGCGTAAACCCTGCAATCTAAGCCAGCTTTGGATTAGTCAGTATTTTAAATTTTCACATCGAGACTTTGTTAATCTGTTTCTTCCCTTTTTCCTGAATCAGTCTCATTGGATACCAATGTGACATTGGTGAATTTTTATTTCCAATATATTAATACAAGACTGCTCTCTGCTAATCAAAATGAAACCTGCAAAAACAAAGTTCTGCACGTCTCTTCTTCTGAAATTGCAGGTCACAACTGGATGCCTCAATATTACTAAGAATCAAAGCCGGTTCTTGATATTGACTATTCTTATAATCCCAGTCAAAATTCTTCTAATTACATGGCATATGAATATGTACATCGGCAAAGTAACCATTCACAACACCTATGCTCTCCATGTTGGTGCATCTGTTGAGGTCTCTGTTCTCAGTCCTTAGCATAATTTGCAAGTAAAATGGAGAGTTCCAGTCTTGCTCAATACAGGATCAATGACTCAAATCCAGCCACCAAAAAAACTTTAGCTGATTGACACTGGCCAAGGTTACTTTGCTGCATACCAATTTGGAGCATATTTGGCATCGACTGCTAAGTCCACCTGGAGAATATTTTTTCCATAGAATGGGTAAGACATGCAATCAACAACCAAAGACTTTGCTTCCTCAGCAGTTTCTATTGGTCCTTCCAAGATTACTTCATCATGCACCTGATAGTAATAAGATTCATCAGTTTAAACATCATGGGGTCTCTTGCAAGATTTAGAGCCCTAGCCAAGTAATCAAGCTTCAAAATAACATTGGGTAACAATTAACAACCTGCAACAGTAATGTCCAACCAAGCTCCTTTAGTCTGACATTCCTAGTGATTTCTAACATGGCACACATAGCCACATCTGCTGCACTGCCCTACAGATTTAAATTTTAGAAGTTAGGCAGTATGAACTTATAAAAGCCTAGAAATGAAATTACACAGAATTAAAAAACCACCAATGTAAAAAACAGAATGGACAAACCTGAACAGGAGTATTGATGGCAGCCCTCTCAATGTGACCCTTTTGACCGTAACTTGCTGATTTTAAACATGGCAAGTGACGAGCACGACCAAGTAATGTATAAACACACTGTTTTGTCTGTGCTTCATGCTTACGCTCTTCCTGCCACTGCAAAACTTCTTTCCTTTCTTTGTACCAGAGTTTCACTGTGTCTTTAGCCTCCTGTAATGTAACCTGAAAAAATATAGTGCCAGACTTAGCTACATTTTTTATTAAAAGTGACATTGACATGCAATTGCAATGCAAATAATAGTTTTCAAGGACTTCAAAATGATATTCTTGGTTAAAGCTAATGTCTATTCAAATATCCAGTAATATATAGCTCAGTTATAACTTGATAATATAAACAACACCGTCGTTAAAAATTGACACTACAATAGTTAAACCTTAAAATGACTATAGCTAAAGTAGCTACTTCTGGTATCTTTATTCCCATCCTTTGTAGACTAGAGCTCTCCAAATAACTCAGAAGGTTTCCCTCATCGTGTCAAGGAGTAACACCCTGTTGACATCAGTTTGAAAATTAAGTCAATATGTCATTGATGTCAAAAGTACAGGAACCTATAGTTTGCAGAATATCTAACATTGTTCTATTTGGCAATAAGATTAGCAACCATCAGTAGTAATGTGCATTACCCGTATTATTATTAAACTCAAATTATGGTTGTGACGTATCGTATCCAGTGGTAAACAATCATGGTCACAGGATAAGGTAGGTATCTGACACAGTTATGAAGAATGAATAACTATCAGATGTGTCTGGTGTTTGTAACTAAACAGATATTGGTTATATTATTGATTAGATTTGTTAACAAGTGTCGGACTGCATATAATAATACTAAGTAATAATGAACAACGGCGATTTTGGCAAGGAAGCCACATAAGGCAAGCAGTTCAAGATTGATTCAAAACTAAGTACAACTTCCTTGACAAAGTGTCTTTATAAACTCTTCATTTTGGTGATAGGAGGTATGGAAAATGGATATCCTGTGACACTTGAAAAGGAGAAAATGCTGGTTCATAATATCAAATAAGTGGCTCTCACATGCCTAGAGCAGCGAAGTGAAGATTTAATGAATTGAAAGCTATATGTAGAGACCAAATCGATATGTGGTATTTAAGACATCACAGTGCATATAGTCTGGTGAGATATACTGAATAAAGATGTGTTTGGAAAATACTGAGTCAAAAGGAGAGAGCGCACTTCAGTATACAGGTATTATTCAGATAACTATGATTAAAAATCTGTAAAGGGTATTGATTGGTTATGCAGTAGAAGATAAAATATCTTCAGAGAAATAAATTCTTTTTTGGTACTGAGATTATAATTTCATTCTATCTTTGACATTAACAGTTACTAACGGTTTGAAGATTGTCAATAACTGTACTAGTCTTCCAGTATTATTTTATTTACAAGTTTGATACTGCTGCAACCAAGAGATATATCATACAGGTTTCAAATTACTCTCAGATGGTATGTACATTCAGTATTCAGTTTTGCTGAGCACATTTATTATCCAAACAATGGTGGTAACAAATTGAGTCTGATATACAGAGGCTGGTTGAAATCAAAAAAGGTTGATAATTAGAAATTGTCTACACATCTTGGTAAAATTATATATGCAGAAACTCAGGTTCATCATTATTCATAACTAATTTATAGAATGTATACAGTTGGTACATTTTAAAGTTAAATAAGGTTGGGGCCTTAAACTTTGTACTCAGTGAAGTTGTTAAATTAGGAGTTTGGAGACTCCTTTGGATTGGAGCCCATAAATGTGAAATTGGTAGAAGGATTTGTAAGACTGGATTAGGGCAGTAGATCCTAGCAGTCTTGAGTTGGTGGTTTTTTCCGCATTGGGCTTCCGCATTACATCTTGTGCATTACCTTTATTTACTTTTGTTGCTGTTTTATGTCAAGAAAATTAGACTAGTCATCAAAAGAATGTTGAAGATTAGATTGGCTTAAAGTTTATAGTACAATCCTAATTCTCACCCCCCCCCCCCCCCTACCCTAGGATTGTCATTGTTAATCTCATTTGTGGTTTTGACAAGACAGTGACAAAATACTTAGTCATTATATAGCAGAAAACAGCGTGAGCCGAGTGCATAGCATATGCCAAGCATAAGCCTCCAAACATTACATGCCGAGTAATTAGTCAATGCCGAGCACTAGTATGTGCCGAGCAGTCTATACATGCCAAGTGATTCAGGTGTCAAGTAACAATAAGTGCCGAGCTATATAGAAGCCAAATTACAACATTCTGAGCACAGTTAAGGCCAGGCATTAGAACCTTTGATGTGGAGTGAACAATTTTTGGCATAGATGTTTGTTATGGCACAAACTTCTATGTAAACCATTTTTGGCTGACATAAACATGAAATTTTGATATTAAGGGATAAGGATTCAATCATATACGCATCCCTATGCAATGCATGCAACCAATCAAATTAAGGGAAGCATTAGGCAGCAATAAGGATCAACCAAAGTCATTGATTATGACCTAGCCCATCTCCACTAATGCCTATTTAAGGAGGTAAAACCCTAAAGAGTTCATGGGTATGCGAGGAGACAAATGCTAAGAGTATAGAGAGCATTCGTGGATGCTATGATGGCTATGACAAAGTTACACATTGCAGAATCAGTTTAAGGAGAACAAAGTGAAGCAATGAAAGGATAGAGGAGAGATATCTAACCAGGCAGATCAAGGTTTAAACAGTAAAGAGGAGATCTGACATTAAGCAGCAAGGTGCTAACCAAAGGATCAGGTGTTGAATCATTCTAACAGGTAATACAAAGTAAATCTCTTAATAGAGTAGTCCTAATAGGCTGTTGTAAATCTCTTAACAGAGTAGTCCTAACAGGCTGTTGTAAATCTCTTAACAGAATGCTTAATTGTGAGATTGAAATCCTTTAGTCAAGGTGAGACCTAACAGTCTTGTAAGCCTTTAACAGGGCAAACTGCACAGGGTAGATCATAGTTTATGATCAAAACTTTGTAACCATAATAGGCCACACTTCACAACTGCAGTAGTGAAGATTTGTGGGTGTCATCCCTACCCCAGTTTTACCTTCTCCATGAGGGTTTTTGAGTAACCAAAATCTTATATGTTATGTGTCAATTTACTTTATGCTATGGATGTGATGTATGGTAATTTATTTCAGTTTACATGCAAAGTTATGAGATGGATGTATGGTGAATTGTTTTTAGGTTAAAAGTTTTTAAGTGTTGATTCACCACCCCCCCCACCCTCAGAACTTACTTTCCCACTGGTATTTCCAACAGTCATTGTGTTCTACAATTATTATCAGTGAACATATGGCCAATTTAGAAGGAGCATCTTAAAATAAAGCACCTCCTTGATGTAACAAACTATGCTTTTTGGAATCTTAGGATTAGTTACGATGTCCAAATGTTAGTTAAAATTAACTTAAATAGACAAACACAGAGAAACCATAATTGATTTTTACAGCATGTGCATGTAGCATTTATCTCCCTGAAACCAAAAGGCAACACAGAAGTTCAGATGTGAAGTTTTCAAAATCTACCTTCCAGTCCTTCGAGAGTCCTACTGCTGTTTTTCCATATGCTATGGAAAAATTCAGCATTTTTGCCTTCCGTCTTTCTGTCGCAAAAACATCCTGTTCAGATGCAATTCAACGATGAGATAAAACTCATAGAAAATGGCATATATCATGGCACAGAGCAGAATTTCAGAAAGCTGAAAAACAAAATCTACTACTAAAAATTATAAAATATCCTAGAGCATCATGCAGTTAAGTTTATGCACAGAGAAGTTGGAGTATTGAAATTCACTAAGTTACCGCATCGGATGTGGATACGAGATACGGGAAAAAAAGAAATTGGGTACAGATGCATTTGGAAACGTGTGTGTGTATATATATATAGGCAAAGAATTTAAGAAACTTATAGATACAACTTAGAAACTAAGAAATATACATACATCATTTGATAGTATTATATGATACTTCACCATTGATCAAGATTCAAGATTCAAGATATTTCATATGTCAATTAAATAGTTCAAACTTCAAATTAAAACTTCCTAAGCACAAATATTCACTCAAATTGTAGACTACAAACTACAAAATCAAAAATACCTCAAGGAAAATCAGTATGCAGTGAAATATTATTAAAATATAAAGCTCAGCATGTAGTTGGAGATCCCTGAAAAGAAGCTCATCAGAAACAACTAAAGCAAATGATTCAGCATTTGTCACCTCTCATTTATTTTCATAAGGCTAGGACAAAATAAATGACATAATAGAACACATATTTCTTCTAATGCAGACCACAATCTAATGCCAGTTTCAAAAGTTACTTTTCTGCATAGATGCTGACAGAAGCTCCCAGGTGCCTTGTGGTGCCACCTGGATGCTACTCACAGGCACCCAGATGCATCCGGATGCCTTAAACAGGCATCTGCCCGCATCCAAGTGTCTGTGAGTGGCATCCTGGTGGCACCCACAAGGCACCCATCCACCTCTGAGCTTCTGCACGCATCTGCTTCAGTATCCAGCCATTCCGGGTGTCTTTTTTAATGTTCTCAACAGTTTTTTTAATACATTATTAAAAATAGCTCGCCTGCCTAGCTGTCCCTGACACAGTCAAGGGATGTCTAAGACATGTTGAGGACATTTTTGCATTTCCTCAGTTGGGGTTTTGTGGGAGTGGACTGTAGCAGGTGTTTAAGGGGTGGGGACACATCAATGCATAACACAGGTCTCTATCACAATAAGAACTCTACTTTTCCAAGCAGGAAAAAGATTTGCACAAGGGATAATAAAGAGATGTATATCTACGACAACCATAAGCAGTTATTTCACTAAGGATAATAGAAATTTTTATTTCAAAAAGACAGTTCTGATTATGATGGTTTTGTGAAAGGTTTTATATAATGTCCATAAAGGACAAAAAGTTAGTTAATATGATCAAGGCACCAAAAACATCATGGGATGAAAAGAATCTAAATAACCACCCAAATCTGGTATAAAATTCTAGTATATCACCTAGATTTAATTATATAAATGATTCTAGAAATAAAATGTTCCTCATTTTCCATTTCCATTAAGGTTTTGTTGATGGTTCTCTTAGAAACACAGGTCAATGTTTGGTACATATGCAATCAGGGATTCCTATCAATACCAACAAGGACCTACTAAGTACACCCAGCTTTGTATGGGTACACTGGATGGGCAAACCTGTGTTAGATCATCAAAATGTGAGATAAATCTGAACAGAAACTAAGACTTCTTTTTTTTCACTTCATACATTTATTATTAAACCTGAGAATTGTCCTGCCAAAAAATCACCTCAAAACAAGTTACTTTTTCATGATAAAAATATTACAAGTTACTTGTTCCCAAGAAAAAAAAGTATCCTCTAAATAAGGCTCCTCCAAGTTCTACATCTACACAGCTTCCTTGGTTGGCACTGAATTTACTTGTTTGATGCAATGCTCTAGAAGAGAACCCTTCACTTTAAGGTACCACATGGAATAAAGAAAAACACACAAGGTTGGAATGATAACATAAAAC
This sequence comes from Cupressus sempervirens, assembly GCA_028749045.1. Classification (NCBI taxonomy): domain Eukaryota; kingdom Viridiplantae; phylum Streptophyta; class Pinopsida; order Cupressales; family Cupressaceae; genus Cupressus; species Cupressus sempervirens. Next base: position 197,951,753 of record CM053793.1, on the reverse strand, counting down.
TGAAGCACGGGTAAATCAATTAATAATTATCAATACACTATTAATGGCTAATGATCAAACAAAAGTACAGTGGAGAAGGGTTGATACCTTATCAAATGGAAGGGTATATGAGCAAACAAGGACTCTCCATAACTTTCTAGTGGTTTCTAATGGACAATTGATGTTCCTTAACAAAGATGGAAGGCTGGAAGTGTAGATGGTTGTCTTCTGCAGGTCGCAAGCTGAAATCTGCTGTTTCTGTTGTCCCTATATTTTCTATGATGTGCCTGAATATTCCCAAAAAAGTAATTAAGATGATAGGGCAGACAATGATAAAGTTTTTTTGGAATGTATCAAGCAATGAGGATAAGCTTCCCTTATTAGCATGGGAGAAAATTTGCAAATTTGAGAATCAAGGAGGGGCTTGACTAAGAGATTGGAATGTGATGAATGAGGCTCTAGGAGCTAGGCTCATTTGGAATTTTTATCAGTGCCCTAACCAATTGTCAGTGAAAATCCTCCGAGCAAAGTACTTGGATGCAGGGGAAGCAAAGTATTTGGTGAGGTGGTTTTTGTAGCTGCAGGAAGCCATTTTGGTGAAGAGGAGCTGAAAGAAGAAATTGGTAGATATAGAATCTACCTTCATCTTCCGAACACACAAGCAGCAGAAGGCACTTTATGGGTTGGTGACTGACCATTGCCTGAAATTGCTGTTGAAATGCCCATCCCCAAGTGTAATAAGGGCAGTCCGGCGAACGTTGGGGAGCTTGTTCAAGGAAGCCAAACACCACTAGAAGATCAATGTAGATATCGCTGCTATGATAATGGCCTGGGGGCTAGAGTTGAATGAAAACTTGCACAGGTGGTTAAGTGGGTGATGGTGTCTCTGTTCCCGGAGGATTTAATTGTGGGGTTAGACTTGCTGTTGGAATGGGCTATCCTGGGCTATGGTTTCAATTATAGCGAGTGTTTTGAGAATGAAAAGGTAGGAAACGCAGTGGGTCATTACCCATTCCTTTGGGGGCCTAAGTGAATTGACCATGAGGCTTACAAAATACAGATTGCAGTGGAATGGGGGAAACTCATAGAAGAAATTTGGATTAACAGGAGGGCAATGCAAGGCATGTTTTGTCTTTTCCGATGGCTCATCCAAAGCGTTGAAGGTGTATTATCCCAAGGCGTTGTAGAGTGGTGGTTTGTGTGCATTTCCCGAATGCGTGAGCTAGAAGCAGAACTTTTTTTGGCAATGTTGATGGGTTTGTGTTTTTAGAGCCGGCTATTGATGGAATCAATAGACAACCATGGTATCATTAAAGGATGACAAAGAGAAAAACTGCTGCTACAAATTTGTTATGATACCAATTATAATGAATAAATATAAAATATTATAATACAAACTAATATATTGTTAAACATAATATATTAATATAATAATATTAACCATTAATAAATTAAACATAGCAATACAATAATAAAATAAAAAATTTAATGAATACTAATAAAATAAAAAATTTAATGAATACATAAATAAGTACTGATATTCGAAATATAAGGCAACGATGTTAATATAATATAGATATTAAACCTTGATCAAATTATATTAAAAATATGTCAGTCACACATTAAGACTCGCAACCAAGAGATCAAAAGGACACAACATCTCAAGAAACTCATGGGAAAAGCATATATGTGAGTATCATCGAGCAATTGACTTGAAGGAAAATAGAGGTTGCAAAATATAGATATCAATTTCAATATGAGCAAAAACTTATAAGATAGATATCCATCCCATCACTTCGTCAACACAAATCTTGATTATTCTAGTATCTAAAGATTAGCATATTGTCGAATATAAACACGGTTACAAAGCTTTTGTCAATGAATAATCACCCCAAATTTTGTGGTCAATTCACTAAGTTTGGAGTCAGCGGTGTATGTGTGTGTAACCGTAGTTTAAAAAACCTACGATATTTCGTCAAAACCGCAAAATATCACAAAATGCTTAGGCTACCAATTTAAACGCACAATATATCGCTGGCGAAATAAAGTCAAATAATGCTGTCATTTTTCCTATTTATATCACATGAAAAACGTAAAACACGGTGGAAAAAAGTTGAGAAGTCATCTCCACTTTAGATTTAACAAGCCAAATATATTTGACTTAAGTTTTTTGTTTTTAGTTGCGAATTTTTTGTTCTCCAATGGCGATTTTAGGTCTCCATTTGGTGGTGATTCTCAACATGTGTGCAAACAAATGGTTCATACTTCATAGTACTCCCGTCATGCCAAGTTGGTTGGTCAAGATTTGAGTGTGATCAAGATTCAAGACTCAGAACATTGTGGGGATTCAAGAAACTTCAGATACGACCTCCACAAGGCATTTCCAGTGGGTCTTTCTCACAACAGCATCACCCTCCCAAGCTCAACATTCATATCGAGCTTTGACAGACTGCAACACTTCATTCATCACTGGCTGCAAGTCAACACTTCCAAGGTATGTTTAAAATTTAAAAATTTATTTTCTAAATACTAAAAATTAAAATATATTTAATGATTTATAATTTTATTTTATTTTTTTGATAAAAAAATTTAAGGTTTAAAATACAATAAAATTTCATAGTAAATTGTAGGTCACTGTATAATTATTTAGTATTTATTATTTAAAATTGACTATTATTATTTTTTCTCACTTATAACTATTAACCAACAGTGTTTAACAAATTAACATTATTTATAAATTATAAATAAATTATAATATATTTATATTTTATAATACTAAATTATAAATCTTTTAAAAAATAGACTTGTTATTTGAATTTTTAATAGATAATGTATGCTTTCTAACTCTACATCGTCTAGGTTTTGTTAGGTTCTCTAAGTCTACAAGATGACTAGTGTTGGTAGAGGTAAGGACCCTTTATGGAAACATGGGATCCCAAGGCTAATCAATGGACACATCAAATGTATCCATTTCCATAAGCATATGACTTCAAGGATAAACAGATTGAAACACCATCTTACGAAGATTTCATGCAATGATATTACACCATGTGATGTATGTTTGGAAGAGGTTACAAGAGAGGCTTAGACAAGCCTACAAAAATATGCACAATGTAAGGCACAAAAAAAAGGACATTCGAGGCCATGGCAGCCCCAATGGGGACTTTTAGTTCTACAAGATCACAAACAGGTGGAGAGGGTTCTTCTTCTATTTGCGCTTTGGATACAAGAATCGAGAAGTACGAGTGGGTCTCTAGCAGACTTTTGGGTTCCACGTAACACTCCTCCTGCTCAACCCGGCTTGCTAGGCACTACATGGAACAAAGAGATGCATGAGAAGACAAAGGTGGCAATTACAAGATTTTGGATCCGCAATGGTATTCCCTTCAATGCTTTATATAGTTTGTATTGGGATCAAGTGGTAACTTCCATTTCTTTGTCTGGTAAGGGGTTCAAGCCCCCAACTCCCTATGACATGAGTGCGCCGTTATTAAATGATGAGGTAAGAAATATTCATCAGCTTTTGGAAGAGCAAAGAAAAGTTTGGGAACAAAAACGTTGCACTATTATATCTAATGGGTCGACTGATGGCAAGGATAGGATGCTCATCAACTCTATAGTTGCTTCAAGGGGGGCAGTTGGTATTTCTAAAATTAGTTGATGCCCCTAATCAAGTAAAAAATGCAGACAATTTGTGTAACATGTTGGATGAGGTGGTAATAGAAGTTGGAGTGGCTAATACCATTCAGATTGTGGCTACTAATGCAGTTGGGTATATGGCAGTTGGTAGACTGCTGATGGAGAGACATCCCACATTGTTTTGGAGCCCTTGTGCTACCCATTGTCTTGACTTGCTTCTTGAGGAACTAGGGAAACTGAACTGGGTGGGGAAGGTGGTTGAAAATGGAAAGAATATTGTTAAGTACATCTAGAATCATATATGGGTCTTGAGTCTTATGAGAGCACACTAATGGTAAAGATCTTGTACAAGCAATAGTCACATGCTTTGCTACTAATTTTCTAGACTTGCAAAACATATTTGAAACATTGCTAGACCTTAGACGCATATTTCTTGATAAGAAATGGTCAAAGAATCCTTATGCCAGGTGCAAAGTTTTTTACCAAATTTCAAATTCGATGTTGACTAATGCACAACTTTTATTGCAGATATAACACTAATGTCAAAGAATAGATTTGCTCTAGAATTTGTATATGTTAGTATAGAAATAATTGGATAATAAAATGTTCTTGAATTTGAAATGTAAATCAATCCTTTGATGTGCATACATTAATTGATTTCGATGCCTTGTTATTCTGGGTGGATAAGGTATACATATCACACAGAAGGATGTGAAGGTGAATGGGCATGTCTCCGAATGGAGACATGAACATTCACCATCACACCAATTCGGTGATGGTTTAACAAACCCAATTTATATAGACTTAACACAAGTCTTAATCATGTATTCCCGATCATTATGAACTGCAGCCCGATATATTATAGATCAATAGTGATCTAAAATCAAAGGAATCAAAATAAGTTTCGATCATGTCTTAAATGAGATCTCAAACAATATATATATATAATCATCGGTTTCAACTATGCATTGTTTATACACTACTATTATACATATGTATATATATAACAGTATGTGCATCATACTGGTATACATATATACATATGTAGTGCCTCTCATGTTTGCAATCTATACCTTGTCTATTTTGATTCGAGAGATACTTGATACTCTTATTATATGTACATTGAGATGACCTGAGGGTCAAATGTTATACTTTGATTCAATACCATAATGCTATACTGTTATATTGTTTAGTTTATCATATTTGCATGTTGATGCCATTTTGAGATAATAGTAGATCTATGATGATATCTAATTATCTGGTATTTAGACATATTTTCTAATTATGTTTTGTGATGGATTTCATACTATGGTGATTTACTTCATTCTTGTCTCTTTATGCTTTATGCAAATGTGAATGATGTAAGTGGATTAATTAGGTATTTAATGCATTTATTGCTTCGGCTATGATATTATATGCAATTGCACTTGATCGTGTGTTTTAGTGTGTAGTATTTATATCTCTAGCAATGGCACATGGAGTTAGTGATTCATATTCATATTTTACCAATGTCGTCCCTATATGGTCAATGTATCCTTATTTAACTGTTTAACCTTTCAATGATTATTAAATGCGAACTCATCTGCATTATGTGATTAGACCAATAAGCGTGTCTATGCATTTTGAGGTTTGCACTGTCGCAAAAGTTGTTAAGTGATTTTCTATGATTTTGGGTTTTCGGGCTTTAAATCTTATTGAATTTAATTTCTACTAGCTTTGCCTTAGGCGAATTCCCGTTACAAGGAATAACATGTTTTCGTTTGGGTCGATTCGGAGTCTAGCTAGTCTATCTAACTGGCTATTTGCCCTAATTGATTATTCACTCGAAAAATGCATAAGTATTAAAAAAGGGATTTGTCTTTTCACTTTTCAATTTTGCAATTTGGAAATTGGAGAGCTTTTTTGAAATCCTCTTTCTAAAGGATTGGATTTTGTTCGTTCTGGGAGCTAGGTGCGTGGGATTTTTGCAAGATCAGTCTCGTTGGATCCAGCTCAAGGAGACCTTGCTTTGCTGTCACTTTTGGCAGTTTTGGCGGGTTATTCATTTTATCAACCTGATTTCAGTGTCTGCCCCTTTTGTTATTAGGTAGGGCTTTCGAATTTTGTTGTTTCAACTTCTATTTTTGGTAGTTGTTTGTCTAGAGGCTGAGAACTAGTGTTCCCCTCCGTTTTTGTTTGTTTGTTCTGCCCAATTAGTCAGGTATGAACAGTTTTCTTGTTTTTGGGATGGGGTTTTGAGGTTTCGCGCTGTTATGCTGGTTGTTTTTGCATATGATGTCCGAACTCAAATATTATTGGATTTTCGAGGTTTTTGTACTCAAAAGCCAAATGGGTTTTAATTTTGAAGTTTTCCAGTTTTTTGGGTTTTTACCTCGTTTTGTGTGCCGCCTTGTTTTCTCGGATTTTCTTGGCATGAGTTTGGTCGTGGACCTGGATTATCTGTTTGGATGTCAATCAAACCTTTATTGCACATTTATGTTGCATTGGGATGTGTGTCGCATCTATCCTCCCGAGTCTATTTTCAATTGAGTGACTTTTCGCTCTGTGTTCTCATCCAATCCTTGTGTTATGATCTTCGTGATGATGGTGCACCACACACAAGTACGTGCACGTACATTGTCGGGTGACTTGGAAGGCCCGATCTTTCGTGGTACTTCCAGAAGTTATGATCATTTGGGTTGGGTTGGGAATTTGCATGCCTATGGGCACTCATCATTATATGAGCATGGGTAGGGTAGGGTAGCATATGGAGGGGCTTCTATCCTACAACCTAGTGACTATTTCACGCTGGTTGGCGAAAGAAGTTTTATATAAGTGAGAACTAATTTAAAATAGTGTGTGCTAATAATTATAAGATAATAAAATGTTTGGGTTGTGCGCCTTCTGTTGAGAAGAGTTGTTGCCTAGGTTGTGCACCTTCTGTTGGGAAGAGTAGTTGTCAATACTAGCTTGGGCTTGTCGATGCCAAGCAACTCTCCATTATGTCAGCCCCTACTTAGTAGCCCATTGAGTGTCTGACCAGGACCTGTAGTTTATGCTTTGTCTATGTTCTTGGTTTCAGTCATCATACTGTCTAGTGTGTGCATTAGCCATGGACGTTTGTTTTGTGTGTATTTGTGGTTGGATCATTATCTCCATCAACACAACAAGAGTGGGCCTATGGGTTCCACATGGTTTGGAGGCGTAGCTACCTATACCACTACTAGGGACCGATGTACAAAGGACAATCTATTGTCCTAGTGCAACCGTTGTTGGATGTTTTCACTTGGTGCTTCGGGTTCCAAAGTATGCTTTCTTGTGATTTATGCTTTCATTGGGATGCTTGTATATCATGTTTAAATGATGTTAGTTACTAACGCATTTCTTTATTATGATGATTAGCATATGATAGATGATGTTATCTGTATTTGTAGGAGTATCTTATGCTTTACTTTTAGCATGTTATATTTCTTTATGCTTATGTTGTAGCATGTTTTAGTAGTGACGTCCTTATATGATAATACCGACAATCTGATCGGTAGCTTCGGATGTTACGCGCAGGGGATGGCTAGGGCACACAATGGTCTTATGATGCTATTATGGTTGGGAGGATCCACGTACTTAGTTTGGTTGTTTTGTTCATTGCAATGTTATTTCAGTTATTGCAATGTTGTTTTAGTACACTACAATGTTTCCTTTTGTACTTTCCTTTCAACAATTGTTAGATGGTTAGATTGTGTTTCTGTCTTTCAATATTGTGTTGAGTGTTTACACCTCGAATTGCAAATTTGGTACTCCCCAGTGTGAAGGTTTTGAACTCTGTTTTACCCTTTAGTTCATCCTTAGAGTTGGTTTCTTGCTTTCCTAGGCGACCATGTGTTAGCATGGGAAGATACAATATAATATCGCACAGCCAATAGAGTTTTGTTGTGCAATACTGGAAAGTATCGCACCTCTTAGGAAGAAATATCCGTGCAATACTGGAAAGTATCACACCCCCTTTGAAGAAGTGTCGTACAATACTGGTAAAGTATCGCACGCTCTCTTGAGAAGTGTCGCCCAAACCCTAAAAGTGTCGCCCTCCTTGAGAAAGGTCGTACAATACTAGAAAGCATCGCACAACACTATTTGAAAGTATCACCTAGTATTTGCAAAAACCTATCCGAGCAAACAGCGGGCACTTTTCGGTAAGACCCGAACTTTTCGGGAAGCGTTTCAGCTACCCTCTTAGGTGCTCTTCAATCCTTTGGTGTCACATTTTGAATTCGGAATGTTTTGATTCGAATTCAGTTTTGGCGTCTTCCGTTGTTAGCCGTTTGGTCAGTAGGGGCATTTGGAGATCCGTTGGAGTCGAGATATTTGGTTAGTCTTTCGTTGCGATCTTTGTGATCCTAGTATGTTGTATGTCGTGTGCATTCATACTTGTTAAAAATATATATATCTTGGCTTATATTTATCCTTGTTTCCAAGGATCTCAGGGCAGGGCATTACAACATATGTATACATATGCTGATCACAGTTATTGTCAGATCGAAGCTACATGCTTTAAAACCAGGAAACCTGAAGCAGAGAAGATTGTGAGGATTGTCTTTGATGCAGCTTTGAAAAGCTAATGGAGGAGACCCCCAAAGTAAGTTTCAAGTCTTCATTGATGATTTAGTATTTAATTTTGAAATATTTTCATTGGCTGATTTTTTTATGTTTTACTATGTCTAGGTGTCAAAACCGTTGGTGAAGGTTGTGCGAATTGTGGATGGGGATAAAAACTCAGCACTTGTATAGGTCAAATGGGACCAAATATAGACCATATGGAACATCATTGATCATAGGTGGAACCGAAAACTCCAACACAGTCATGCAGTTGCCTACTTCTTGAACCCCAAGTACTATTTCTCCAACACTTTTAAAGCAGATGCAAAGGTTCAAATTGGCTTGGACACTTGTATTCGAAGATTGGTTGCTAATATGGACCTCTGAGACCTCATACTTGATGAGTTGCAAAGCCACAAGAGGGACAAGGGGCCATTGTTTTCTTCTCCTAATTGCAAATGTAGGAGATACACCTTGTAGCTAGGTAAGAAAGAACATGAGTTTAGTTTTATCATACCATTTATTTCGCTCATGAAGTTTATTAGATGTTTTACCACATCATTAATGGTTTTTTCAATCATTGCAGATCCATGGTGGGAAGATTATGGTGCCACAACACCTAAGCTTCAACAGCTTGCCATTTGAATTTTATTGCAGCCTTGGAGTGCTTCTGGCTGTGAGAGAAAATGGAGTACTTTTAAAAACATACACACAAATAAACGTAATAGGTTGCAACTCAAAAGCGCTTGAATGACTTGGTTTAGGTGAAGTACAACCTTCTCTTGCACTAGACTTCAATGACATTGATCCATGAGCAGTTAGCTGAGTTTGAGAAAGAAGTAGATGGGTGGGATGCGGATGTGACAGTACGTAAGGAGGAACATGAGCTTGGTCATCCATCATAGACTTCTATAGAGTGTATGGCACCTATTAGGGCACCTGCTAAGGATGTTACTACAGCAACTACTTCAACACCACCCACCCAGCAGCAACAATCTCTTTTGACATTTACTCATAGACACAATTTATGATTGCTACTTTTAGTTTTCATTGATACTTAAACTTGAACTTGATATGTATTCAAAAGTAGTAGTTTCATGGAGTTTGACTTCTAGGCATTGAACTTATTTATATTCAAATGTTGTACTTGTTTTTTGGTATAGAATTCTAGCACTATGTTTATCTACTAAGTTCTACTTGCTATGAATTACTGTTTAACTAAAAACTTTGACTAATATATGGTGGATATCTCAGATTATTATATATTCTATTTGGTGTGTATGTATGTGTTTTTAAGAAAATTTTAAGAAATTGTATATTTTGAAATGTTTCATAAAAGTGCCAATTCATTGCCAAATTTTTCGTCAATTTTTTGCCGATTCCAAATTTTTCAAAAAATTTGGGCCAGCCGAGATATTGCCAATATCGAATATTTTAACTATGTGTGTAATCACTAACATTTGTTGTTCACAGAGCACCTATATTGGTGTGGAAGTGATATTTGTAGACATCACTATTTATCGAGAAGTTTATTAAGTACTAGGAAAGAATTGATGACTGTTTGCATTATTTCAAAGATGTCATGTACGATATGAGTTCACGTACAAAAGATGACAATTCTATAAGGTTGTAATAAGCATAATTAGGAGATTCCTCCAAATGTAGTAGACAGCGTCAAATATGGAAGTATCAAGCAAAGCCATTTTTGCTTTACAAAGAAATAGAATACTACAACCAATGAATAAGGAGCCATCAATTCATTCGAACATTAGGAATGTTAAGTACTTTGCATCGGGCTAAAGGCTGGGGATTGAAAGTAACTATGTAGAAATGTTCCTCAAGTAGATACAATGACAAGGAAAATGACTGATGACTCCCAACACCAATAAGCACTATCAAGTCTTTGGAGGTGTATACAAATAAGAGGCACTACTCAAATCTGAAGAAGCATAGACACTACTTGAAATATTAATAATACCAAAGTCCAAAGGAAGTTCAGAAGTAGTCGAGGCATAGTTGTTCATAATCTTCCATTGCTAACATCTTGCTGGTAGGTATACAACTTGCAAAAGATCAAAATTAAGGTAAATAACTGTCATTATTCCCGAAATAATTTTTGTAGCTACGTATTACATTCTCAAGTTCAGTAAATGCTACTTCAGCATTCACAGATTTCTCATTATTAAAAAAAATGTAACAAATTAATAATATTTGCACAAATTGCTTACAAGGAACTTCCAAGTTATATTGCTAATATTTGGTAGAATCCCATGCCATACTTTACAATGTTGAAGTTGACAACACTATAAATTTTCATGTACATGTTATGGTTTTCAGGATCTCTAATAGAAATAATAGTAGAGATAATGTTGACTGTGTGTTTGAATCTGCAGAATGGTATTCGATCTTGGGATTAAACAGCAGTAGTGCTGAATATGACTTTTGTAACAGTGATCTGCAGGTTGCTTAAGATCAGTCTTCTTCTTCCTTCTGATCGCTGATAAATTGGAGAGCCAGATGAATGCAAATGATCCTGTAAATTAGATTTGATGATAATAATTTGAATAATATTAATGATGTCAATGAACCGATCGCTGGCTCAGAGATGCCGGTAATTGATGTCCTTCCTCAGCGACTGCTCCGCCAATATAAATCATTCGGAGAGTCATGACTCTACGTGACCTTTGGCCATGTAGAATCATGCCTCTTTGGAGGCATGACTAATACATAACAGGCCTTATATAAAACAAACAAATCATAAGTGCGCTCAAACACAAAGGAGCCTGATAATGTGTTGATAAATTATGACAGCCGATAAATTAACTGCCAATGATTATCTTGATAAACATACACAGCCACATGTGTGTGTGTGTAGGTTTGATCATCATCAGTAACAACTTATCTATTAATCATAAGCACAGATTAGTATATCAGATAACTATTGTTTACTTCTACTGATGCTAAAACATCAGCACTCCCTCTTTAGCAAGGGAGAAGTAATACACCATTAGAGTGCTACAAGTAATTAGTAAAAATCAGACAACAAAAAAATCATGATGTTATCACCATGTTATGAATAGTATCATAATGTATATTCTAGTTATCTGAAATAGTATCATAATAAATAAAAAAAATTCCTATGATCTCTACTTGCACTTAAGCAATGTCTAGAGATGTCCATAGTGACTATATAAAATTTATGATCTCTAATTGCACTTAGGCAATGTCTAGAGATGTCCATGAAAATTTGTTACTCATGATCTCTACTTGCACTTAAGCAATATCTAGAGATGTCCATGATAGTAACATAAATCCGTTATCTATGATCTCTAATTACCTGAAGTAATGTCCAAAGATGTCCATAGTAATAACATAACATTTCATGGTCTCTAATTGCTTGAAGCAATGTCTAGAAATGTCCATGAAAAATTTGATGCTCATGATCTCTACTTGCACTTAAGCAATGTCTAGAGATGTCCATGATAACAGGCCTATCATTTGTAAGATCGTCACCTTACAATGATTCCTTCTATTTATATATGCCAATGAAAGATAGTCACCTTTCATTACATATCTAAAACAACAATTATATATAACCAGATATAGATTGAAATTAAATATTCAACATATCAAGTTTACCTTTGAAATGTTTCAATTTAACATTTCCCTTTAGAACTTCTCCTCATAGAGAAGATATCATCCCCAAGGGATTGCATCTAAAAATTTCTCTTTCCGAACAGTGATCTTAGGAAGTTAGGTCCTCTAGCTACTTTCTCAAAAATTCTCGTAACCCAAGGATGTATGTCAAACTTACTTTGAATCAATTGTCTGAGTTCTTGGTGATAATTCATCACTTCATATACTTAGAAGTAGGCCCATCACATCATGTTTAAATTAGGAGTCGCCCACATGTATTTCTGGACTCCCTCTAAGTATCAATCTTTTAAGCTCCTATGTTGCCTTAGAATAAGTGTCATACTCCCTCTCAATGTAGAAGAATCTCATAATCTCAATCATCAATGATGTTTTCTTCAAGAGCATCACTTTATCCATCTTGATCATCAAGGCTACTATCATTAGATTTTAATCTGCACAATATTTGTAAACTAACAACCTTCCTTTCTTGTAAGAACATCCTTAGAAATAAAGGAAAAGACCAAGACAAATAACCCTTATATAGTATGTATAGAATCACAAATAAGAGAGAGACTATAAATGAGATAAATTCAAAAGATAAGAATACTTATCTGCCCAAGAAGATTCAGAAATTGTCTTCTTAGAATATTTGAGAATAGAACATTTCCCTTCTAATAAAGGTTCAAATGGGAATGGAACATTGACTATTATTCCCCTCACAATGTAAAATTTCCACTCATTCTTATATTGTTTTGTATCAAATATAACTCTTATGTCAAGTATCATTTATCATTTATTGTAGATGGTTCAAATGAAGTCACTACTTTCATATGATGTACACAAGGGTATTAGGATCACAAGGTTGCATGAATTATAGTCCTCTAACTGTCACAATTTATCAATCATTTAAGATTATATCACAACATGGGTTACTCCCTCTGAATCAATAATATCAATATCACTAACGATTGATGAAACCATATCCTCTATCTGTTCTCTCTCTTTTAAGGTTGCCTCTAATGAAATGTTAGACTCCTAGTGATTGCCTCTTATTAACCATATTGTCAAATAATGGTGGGTATCTGCGAGAGTTTGCACATTAACATTCTTGATACAAGTTGCTCCAATGAAAAGGCCCATATGCATGAAAAGGCCTCTAATGGGAATGAAACATTAATTAAGGTAGTTATACACCCCCCTGCAATGTAGAATTCCCATATTCTTCAATCAATATGAACCATCACTTCGACTTGTAGATGAATATCCATTGTTATATTCCTATTCAGTCATCTTGGATGGTTCTTGGGTGCCAAATAGTAATGCCCTCTAGATGCTTTCTTTTATTAAGCTCAGTTCTCAATCAAGCTGCAATTCAACTCTAAATCATTGTCATGAATTATGTTCCCAAGTTATGCTCACCATCATTCTTGGGTTTGAGTCAGGGCTCATAAACATAAACTTTAACTTTGTCCTTTGTTAGAGTGGGGTTTTTTTTTTTTTTAAATGAGACTATTTTGAAGCATCTCACTCTTTGCGAAATGACAAAAAATTTATATGCTTGAGGATCCTCCATATAAGATTTTCCTTAAAAATAGAATGTTAGAATATATTTGCAAAATCCCAAAACAAAATACATTTCATAAATGAATAATAATTCTGATAGAATAGTGCTTTTAAAATATTTTTCCTAGAGAGCAAATTATCCAAATGTTCTAAGGAAATATTCCTATTAATTATATTTCAAATTTTCATAATATCTCATAGGCAAATAAAAGTGTGAGGATATTATTCCTATTTAATTCCTTTTGAAATAATTTCTCAACATTTTTTACTATTAATTAAAAATAAAGTTCACATAAACTCGTATTATTTTCTTAATCAAATAGCTAAGTATGATTAGGAGATTCATATTTAAATATTGAGTAACCCATATCTATTAATCTATTCTTTATCAATACTAGATATATTTGACAACTAGCCCCCAGTTTGTTTTTACTTAATTATCACATTCACATAAAGATATCCATAGATACTTACCTCCATTGATAATTCTTCTTTGTTCTCTTAGTACTCCATAATACCAATCTTTCCTCCTATGTTGGTGGTGTAATTTATGACTAATTGTATCAGACATAGATTTCACAATTGTTCTGGAGCTCTTAACACTCCATAATGCCACTCATTAATTCAAGGGTACTTATTTCACTTCTTACATTTATTTCTTTAGTGGGATGATTAACTTCTTATTTGACTTTATCCCATTTCCAACCAATATCTAATGCAATGATTTCTCATCTTTCCTCCATGTTCGCTGATGCCCATATAATTTCTCCTTCCTCCTGAAGAATATTAAACTTAGGAGCCTTGACTTAATTTTATAGCAACTGTTCCCTTTTCTTCAAGATAGAAGCATATCGACATGATGACTATATAACAGGAATTGTGCAAATCTCTCTCTGAAATTCCCCTTAGGGGAGTCCCGACATTAGCTCTTGAATTCATTGAGTTCCCTTCTCATGATACTAGACATTCAAATGAATGCCCTCTACCAAGCTTTCACGTGGTCTCTCTATTTCTTATCCATCCATAATAATTATTAAGTTTTCTCCCTTCTATTTGATGATAATCACATGGGCTGGTCAGTAGTAAATTTCATAATATATATCTACTATATTCAATGAAGATGCCTATTTCTTATTCTTATTTTATATTCTCGATATGATAGGAAGTAGATATGTCTCTTCTTTTCTTCTGAGGTGGCAAGGAGGTATTTACTGGAATGTGTTCCATTTTAAATACTTTGAATTCACCATGTAATATGGTTCATCTTTTTCTTGTTTCATCATCAATTGCATTCAGTCAATACAGACTAGACTGAAAAAGATCAGGTGCATTGTTACTACACAGCTCTTCACTCCCAACAGACTGCAAGCTCTGCAACATCTCAGAAGAAATCAAATGTTTCAAAGCATCCATTTGGTTTTCAAGGACAAGAATATTTCAAGTTTGGTGTTTTATTTGGGTCTGAATCTGTTGAGCAACATGATCTTAAGTAAAGGTTTGTTCGATCCCAACAATCCAGAGTCGGAAGTTTTTCAAGGACGCTTTGAGGAATACGATTGAGACTGTTGTATTTTCTAGACATGGACAAGGATTTTCTAGACACTCTGCTTGATTCCAATGGCAATGACTTAACTCTCAGGAATATCCAAACTGTCATTTTTGTGAGTACTTAGATTTGTTTTCTTCAATGATCTATTCCTTTCTCTTCCTTTATTTCTTATCAGAATTGTTCTGATACCATGTTATGGTTTTCAGGATCTCTGATAGAAATAATAGTAGAGACAATGTTGCCTGTGTGTTTGAATCTGCAGAATGGTATTCGATCTTGGGATTAAACAGCAGTAGTGCTGAATATGACTTTTGTAATAGTGATCTGCAGGTTGCTTAAGATCACTCTTCTTCTTCCTTCTGATCGCTGATAATTTGGAGAGCCAGATGAATGCAAATGATCCTGTAAATTAGATTTGATGATAATACTTTGAATAATATTAATGATGCCAATGAACCGATCACTGGCTCAGAGATGCCGGTAATTGATGTCCTTCCTCAGCGACTGCTCCACCAATATAAATCATTCGGAGAGTCATGACTCTACGTGACCTTTGGCCACATAGAATCATGCCTCTTTGGAGGCATGACTAATACATAACAGGCCTTAAATAAAACAAACAAATCATAAGTGCACTCAAACACAAAGGAGCCCGATAATGTGTTGATAAATTATGACAGCCGATAAATTAACTGCCGATGATTATCTTGATAAACATACACAGCCACATATACATACATGTGTGTGTGTTTGTGTGTGATAATCATCAGTAACAACTTATCTATTAATCATAAGCACAGATTAGTATATCAGATAACCATTGTTTCCTTCTACTGATGCTAAAACATCAACAGTACAATGTAACAACACATGAAGAGGTGTCCTAATCTTCCTTGTACTCATTGTGCTACACTTTACCTAGATTTGATGCTAGAAGACATAGCGAAGATTGGATGTATCCAAAGTGTTATTAGAAATCTGTAGCTTCACTCAAACAAATAAATAAAACATAATGAATATCCATTCTCATGCATGAGTAAATGAAGTAGTTTATAAATATGGAAGTTATATATATATATATATATATATATATATATATATATATATATATGTACTTGCATATTATATAGCATAAGTTATCAAATTAAATTACTGATTGTTAATGTCAGTTTACATATCAGTGATTACTATCAAATCTAATAAACAGCGAATGTCATAAGTGATTGTATGGTCTCGAGCCTTGGAAAGAAGCATATGTGATATTGCAGGGAGGCACGTTCAAGAATAGACGTGTCTCCCACGTAGGAGGCATGTTTAATCTTGGACATGTCTCCCTATTTATATTTGATCAGAGGCAGGAATGTAAAACACCACCTAAAACATAATATAACAAAGTCTTCTATGGCATTTACATTCTTCTCATTATTTCAGTACTATCTGCCGATAAATATAAGTGGCATACAAAATTGTGAATTTTGATTTGCAAGAAAAATCTGAACAAATTGTAAGGTTCTGAAATTATTACTAATATAATTTCTACAGAATTTACCGACTTTATATTATCGAGAGATTATAAATATTGAACATATCTGATCTATCAATTTTAACATGGTATCAAAGCAGGTTTCAAGTAAAGAACAGATCAGATTTTCCATTTAAGAAATTTAATATTTTTTGGAAATCACTGCACCATTTTAAAATGGTAAACGGAATGAGACTAGAAGACAGACTCAAAGGTGCTTCAGCCTTTGGAGGAAATTGAAAATGATGCTAATACAAAGAAAACGTGACCTAATAAAAATCGTGGAAAAATCTCCTAAACCTAGGGAAGATAACAAAAAAATGTCAATGGGAAAAGGACAACACCAGAGCAATGGAATTATTAGTGGACAGGGTGGAAAATCACCTACTAACTATTATCACAAAGCTAGATATTGCATACGATATTCTTAAAGCTCTAGAAAGATTAACAACACTAGCACACTCCTTACTCTAAAGAATCAACTCTCTACTATAAAGGTGAATCAAGGAGAGACTATCACCTCATACTTTATGAGAATGACAAATTTAAGGCACCAACTGTCAACAATTGGTCGCATCTATGATAGTAAAGAGTTAAATATGATAGCTCTAAATGGACTACCTATCTTATGGGAAAACTTTAGACAAGAAATAATGCTCGTTCCAAACTTCCCAAATTTGATTAACTAAAGGCTGACTGCATCCAAGAAGTGTGTAGCCTTATATCTCAGGGAATTATAACAAGTTCTGCAAAAAATGATATTCAGGTTCTCTCAACTCAATAAAAGAGGGAAAGAAGGCAAATCCAAGAAAATGAGGCATGGACTCAAAAGGGAAACAAGCATTCAAGAAAAGGATGGACCTATCTAAAATACAATGTTTCAAATGTGATAAATGCGGTCATCTTGCAGTGAAGTGTTTTGAATCTCTGATACACTCAAAACTCAAGCCTCCTTTGCCAAAGTCAATAAACAAATATGGATTCAAGGAAACTCATAGTTTACTTTGCACTATCCAGTCAAGTCTCTAACAAATCTAATACTTGGGTAATAGACAATGGAGCTTCTCAACATATAACATGCTCCAAAGAACATCTAGATCTGGCACATGAGACTACAACACCTTCATTTTAAAGAATTAGCTTCTTTAGGGAAGATGGTAACAAGTTTACCTAAAGCTCAAATCTAAACGTGAAGGGACATGCAAAGGTTGTGTGTTAGGAAAGAACACTGAAAAGTTCAATAGTAACACGGGGAGGCATCCCCCCACCCTCCTTTTTGTCCCATGTCCTAGAGACGAGGACTTGGGGACTCCATTCCCCTGTCCCGAGTGGCGCCACCAGATTTTGCCACCTCTGCCAAGGATGGGGAGATGTCCTGATGTTGACTGTTTCCTAATTTGACTATTTATGTTCAATGTTTGATGTTTCAATTAAATGCAATGTTCAAGTATCTACTCTTTTGCATCTTTATATCTCATATAGCAATACCTCTTTTCATAACTAGCATTTTATGTACCATATGTATAGTATGTACAACCCCTCTCGTTCCTCGCCACTATCCCCCTGTTGTCCCCCATCGTCCCCAAATTAAGGCCCCTCTATCCCCTTGTCCCCAAAAACTTGTACCCCCATTCTCCCAAGGTGGTGTAACTATGCTAAAAACAACTTCCACAATAGTAAAAGAAAATCTAAAAATATACTTGGAACTTGTTCATTCTGATTTTTGTATTACATTATCTTTGTAGATGACTACTCTAGGAAGACATGAATATATTTTTTTAAATGTAAAGAATCTGAAGAAATTCTTTTAAGATTTAAAGAATTTAAAGCACCAGTAAAAAATGTATCAGAAAAGAAAATCAAAACCTTGAGAATAGAAAATGAGCGGGAATACACTACAAAAATATTTCAAAACTTTTATGAAAATGTTGGGATTAAAAGGGAGTTATTTGTTCCCTATAATCCTCAACAAAATCGTGTTGCAAAAAGGAAAAATAGAATTATTGTTGAAACTACAAAAGCAATGATGGATGATCAAAACTTAGAAACCCATCTTTGGGTTGAAGCCTCTAGGGTTGTTTATATCCAAAATAGATGCCCTCATTCTCGCCTTGAAAATAAACCCCAGAGGAAGCATTCTCAGGAAAGAGACTTAATACTAGCCACCTAAGAATATGTAGATGCCATGTATACATTCATATCCCTAAAGAGAAAAGAACTAAATTAGAGCCTTCTAGGAAAAGAGGAATTCTCGTTGGGTACAGTGAAACCTCCAAAGCTTATCGAATATAGTATATACATGGACAAAGAAACATTGAACTAAGTACAGATGTAATATTTGATGAAGATATTGCATTTAAAAGATCCAAAGAGGAAAATGAAATAAATCGTGAAAATCCGCAAAGGGATTCAACTCTCAAGATCCAAAGGGATTCATCCCTCAAGATCCAAAGGGAGAATCGAAAAGAAGACAATAACCCCTTAGAACCTATAGATACAACTGATGCACCTACAGAGAATAAGAAAAGACCTTTATGAGCCAGAAAGATGATTGAAGAATATGAAAAATATGCAGCTCTACCTATATCTCTTAGAGAAAGAAAAAGGCCAAACATATTCTCCAGTTATATTGCATTCATGAGTGAACTTCCAAATTCAAAACCTCCAAATGTAGAAGAAGCCCTTCAACACCAAACTTGGAAGGAACCAATGACAGAAGAATATAACTCTATTCTAAAAAACAATGTCTGAGATATCGTCCCTAGACCCAAAGATAAGTCAATGGCATCTTCTAAATGGTTGTTTAAAATTAACATGCACCAGATGGAAGGACAGAAAAGTACAAGGCTAGATTTGTCACAAAGGTATTCTCTCAAAAGGAAGGCATCAACTATGAAGAAGCATTTGCTCCTATTGTCAAATATACCTCTATCAAAACAGTTATCGCAATTGTTGCATCTAAAAGATGGAGAATTCATCAAATGGATGTAAAGAGAGCCTTGTTGAATGGGGTAATAGAAGAAGTATACCTAGAGAAACCTAAAGAAGTTGTAGTGCATGAAAAGAAGTCTCATGTATGCAGATTGAAGAGAGCTATGTATGGTCTCAAACAAGCTCCCTGAGCTTGGTATGAAAGGATAGATCATCATCTATCTAAACTTGGTTCCTCCAAAAATGATGCAAATCCAAACTTATACTTCAAAATACAACGGGGAAATATGTTGATCTTGGTGCTTTATGTTGATGATCTGTTGATCGCGGGAGAAGATCGCCTCATAGCCACATGTAAATAAGATCTTGCATCCAAATTTGAGATGGAAGACTTGGGATCACTTCACTACTTCCAAGGTTTATGAGTATGGCAAAATACCCGTAAAGGGGGGCAAATGGACAAAACTCCATTGATACATGGCTTCCAGGGAATGCTGCTCAATGATCAGGAACACTGCTATCATTTGATATTCTTCCTTTGATTCCAAGAACCTTTGTATGGACAGCAAGACCACCCATGCACGCGTACGCATGCAGCCTAACACCACCCCCTTACTTCTTGTGAAAATGCCCTCACGTCACCCTCATTCCAATGCCCCCCTACTGCCCAATGGCTCACTACTGCAAGGGATCAAGAGGCCGGCTTTGAGTAAATTATTCTAAACCAAGCAAAGTATACAACAAACATCTTGAAAAAAATTCGGAATGTTGGAACTTAGGCAACTGCAGACTCAGAGAATGTTGATCCAACCCCCTATCAACAAATCATTGGTTCCCTAATGTACTTAGTGAACATTACACCTAATATTTGTCATGCAATAAATGTTCTTAGTCAATTCATGTGTGAATCTAAATAAATACATCTAACAACAACAAAACATAACCAAAGATATCTTCGTGGCACAATTGGGTACAGTTTACAATATAAAGACGTGGATCTCAGTCTACATGGGAACACTGATTCAGATTGGGCAAGAAGTTCAATAGATCGGAAAAGCACTTCAAGATTTGTTTCAGCCTATGATTGGCAATGATATCCTAGTGTAGTAAAAAACAATCATCAATTGCCCAAAATTCCACTAAAGCGGAGTATATTGTTGCATCGATGGGAGCACGAGAAGTAGTATGGTTAAGAGAACTACCAGTTGGATTGTTTGGAACACCACTAGAACCTATCATTATTCATCGTAACAATCAAAGTTGTATCAAACTCTACTTGAATCCAGTGTTTCATAACAAATCAAAACAGATTGAGATACCATATCACTACATTCGAGACATGGTTGAAAAGAATAGAGTTGAGCTATAGTACATCAGTACACATAACCAGATAGCAGACATCCTCACCAAACTCGTTGAAAGAACTAAAGGTGGAACACTTCTGAAGTAAACTTGGTATGGTTGTAATGACTGAGAATGAGTCTCTGTACACTTGATTATTGTACTAATGGAACTCTATTTTTTAATATTATTTCATAACTATTTGAGCCATGTGTACATCATACAAAAGTAACGACTTCTAATGATTATCACTTGTATTTCAATAAATTATTGCAAGGTGAGAATCGTACAATTACTTAAATCTTGTATCATGATGGATATCATGTGATTGATATCTAAGCACATTGTGATAAACCATATCTTGTAAATCAATATGAAGATATCATTCTATGGATATCTATGAGTTATATTGTATAGATATGTTGTAATATCCTCCCCTATTTATTTTTTTCCAAAATAAAAAAACTTGCAAGCTACTTTATGATATCAATTGATTTGCTTAATAACTCAACATAGCATTTTTGTCAAACACTTGGCACACATACTACAATATATAGGAAAATCTGAAACTTCTTATTTGCTAATTAAATATTAATTTTTGCCATGTCAATGTGCTCATACAATTGTTTAACATGCTACGACAAATATCAGTCTCGTATTTAACAACTACAATGCAAAGTATAAAAATTTGACAGAAGAAACCTGGAATTAATTGCTGTAGTATTTTTGCAGATGTAGTTGGCAGCCTTCCAAACCCTCAAAACAGCAAGAATAAACAATAAACTTGTGGCAAATACTGTTCACACACTATAGCAAATTCACTATTCATCCGCACTGTAGCCAAACACTTCAGCTGGTCTGATTTCTGATTCTTCTTGATGCCCAGATCTACTTCTAGTGTTATATTTGTGCATAGATTTCCTTTATTTTGACATGCAACCACCAAATTCACCAAGAACTAACATGCAAATGATTAGAAGTAGCATGCAACCATAAATTTTGACATGCAGCTGATTAGAAGCAACATGCAACCACCAAATTTACCAAAAACTAACATGCAAATGATTAGAAGTAGCATGCAACCATAAATTTTGACATGCAGCTGATTAGAAGCAACATGCAACCATAAATTATGACATGCAAGATTTGGGTAGTTGTCAAAACTGACATGCAAACTCATTAAACTGACATGCAACGCTGAAATCTCAACAGGCTGGCAAGATCACACCAATGCACTGTAGCAAATACAATATTCATGAACCTGCACTTTCAAACCCCTAAAAAATCTTCATGCGAAAGCACCCACTGAAGCCGAATGTGTTTCCTGAATGGAAACACCATTAATCCTCCTAACTGTGTCTTCCAACAGCGAAGAGAATGCTAGCAAAGAGGGATTCCGTCCTCCAAGCCCAATAATCAGATCTCTACGAAATCCAATAGCTTAACATTAATCTCATCCCAGCCTACTGAAAAGAAGCTCTTCTATTTCTTTTATAGTGTTCTCACAAGAGCTCAATCCTTCGTTTTCTCCATGTGGGATAAAACATAACTCCCTTTATATAACTTATGTCTCCAATGTGTTATAAAATAAAAGGGACTCTTTAAATTTAAATATTTCCCACAAACTATAGTCTATGCATTAATGAAATTAAATATTAAATTTAACTTTATAAAATAGCTTTATCAATGCATAACAAAGCTTATCAATGATAAACAAGTCTTCTTGTCGATTTTAAACAATTACCATCGACATACCGCTGCCCCTAGATGTCCGACCATGTCCAAGATGACTTACTATAAATAGTAAGTATGCCCAAAGTTGCCTCAAAACCCCTCATTAAGACCTGCAACTGAAACTATCTAGGCCAAATGGCCTCTAAGTCCCTTTAATGTCCTGGTTAGCCTACGGGACCGTGGGAAAATAGGCTAATGACAACATCATGCTATGAGTGCTAAAAAGGGGATATTACATATGTCATGGTGGACTTAAATTTTCGTGGACATGCCATGAACTATAATGTCCCTATTGTTGGTATCATGTGAGTGATATGTGTGCCCATACCATATGAACATTTTGAGTCATTAGATAATGGTGGATACCTTTAATAAGATATTTGTGGATATGCCATACACTGTGGTGGATATATTGTAGCAAAATATTTGTGGATATGCCATGCAATATGGTGGACATCTTGAAGAAAATATCCGAGGGCATAACATATTAACTAAACTTAAGTAATTAATAATCATATATTTATTTATCCTCCCTAGCTAAGAGGGAGCGTTACAAATCTGTCACTTTAGTCGAACAAAAAAATGTAACATAATAAATATTCACTCTTATGCATGAGTAAATGAAGAAGTTTATAACTATGGAAATTATATATATAAATATATATTATGATATGTACTTGCATATTATATATGCATAAGTTGTCAACTTCAATTACTTATTGTTTTACTTATCTGTGATTAGTATCAAATATAATAAAAAGTGAATGTCATAAGCAATTGTATGGTTGCAAGCCTTGGAAAGAGGCATATGTAACATGGAAGGGGGGCACGTCTATCGTTAGACATGTCTCCCTATTTATATTTGATCAGGGGCAGGAATGTTAAAAACCATTGCAAACATAAAATAAAAAAAGTCTTTTGCAGTATTTACATCCTGCTCATTATAACACTCCTATCTGCCAATAAATATAAGTAGCATGCAAAAGTGTGAATTTTGACTTACGAGAAAAATCAAAACAAATTGTGAGGTTCTGAAATTACTATTAATATAATATCTATAGAATATATCAATTATTATTTATAGAGAGTTTATAAGTATTGAAAATTATTGATCTATCGATTTTAATGCGTGATTCAAAAATGCTAAGAAACTTAACAAATTTATGTACAACCATACTCGAGCAAAAAAATTTAAAAGAACTTGAATGACCAAGGTTTCAATTCGCTAGCCACATCCTCACTTTGCAAAGCATTCTTGCTGCAATTCCTTCTCTGAACAAAATGTTTGCATCAAATGCCACAATGGAATCTCCATATTCCAAAAGAACCAAGTAGGACAGACTCAAAGAGAAAAGTAGCTAGCCAGGATAAAAAAAATACCATAGTTGAAAAAAACCAACAATATATCGCCGAACGCACAAGATATCGCTCAGAAAATTGGATCACAATATAATCGTAATTTATCTCAGCAATGATTTTAATAAAAACATCACCTCAATATTTCCCGTAAAACTCGTTGATAAAGTCAAAAAATCGTTTAGAAAATCATTGAAAAAGTCACGACTCACAAGCTTCTTTTGCATTTTAGGTTTTCGTGTTAATAAATATTATGCCACAACTCACAAGAGTCTTTTGTGGAAATTTTGTCTTCATTTGTGCAACGGCTCTTCATTGATCATCCATAGACAACTCAATCAATGGAAGCTCTTCGTTGATCATTCACAAACAACACATTCAGCAACTTCATTCAGCGGTGAATTTTTCCTCATTCAGCAATTATTTGTGGATCCTTTCTTGAGTGATGATCAGCTAGCTGAAATCATGATGAAGATCATTGCAATGTAGAAGTGGCAACATGCGAGGAGGAACAAGATCTTGATCGTTCATCAGAAGCTTCCTTTGAGGCACCTATTGAGGATGTTGCAACTACTTCAATACCAGCCGCCCAACAATAGCGATCTCTTTTGAGTTTTAGTCTTAGACGCGATTTATGATTTCTACTTTTAGGTTTCATCGATACTAAAACTTGAACTTAATATGCATTCAGAAGTAGCAATTTCATGAAGTTTGACTTCAATATGTATTCAGCTTATTTTTATTAAGATGACACTTGTTTTTTGGTAAATAATTCTATGTTAATCTGGTAAGTTCTAATTGATATGTATTTAGCTCAAACCTTTGATTAGTATATGATGGATATCTCAAAACAGTATGTTCTACAAATTTGGTTTACATGTCTCTTTCTAAGAATATTTTAAGAAAATATATATTTTCAAATGTTTGCTAAAAGTGTCGATTTTTTTGAAAAAAAATTGGTGATTCTAAATTTTTAAAATTCTTTGGGTCAGCCAAGTTATTACGAAGTCCAAGTTTTCCAACCTTGATAAAATACAAGCATAAAGTTTACACGAAATTATTGTAATGTCCTCGTTTTGGTTGACATTGTTTTGCGTGCTGAATCAGTCTATCACGGACTCTCGTAGACTGGTGGTTGTGATGAGAGGGTCATTCTAGCGTTTATTTGAGGATTGGATGCCTTATTATGCTCTTGGAGATATTATTTTATCATTACTTTTTTATACGCGGCCTACATGTTATAATCTTAAGTTGAGTTGCACTTTTTATTTTATAAAGTTATTTAATTATAAAAGTGCATTATAATGAGTTTTTATAATGGATGCTTCTAGAAGTTCTTAATAACTTCTTAGAAAAGTGAATAAATAGAGGGCTTGCCTCTCTTTTGCATATACGGGATTTGGTAACTCAACTACATCTTCTATGAGCATTTGTGGAGCTTGATAGTCTACAAATATTCAGCATAATCCTTGAGAACAATACCTCTCAAGAGATTGCATAACTGAGGAAGTGAAAGACCTTCTAAAGGATTGCACATTGGAAGTGGTACTCAGCCATTTCATATTGTTCTTCATTGGTATATTCAGTTTGGACAGAAATTTGATTGAGGGTTTGATTTTTTTATAAAAAAAAGCAGGCCGAAAAAGTAGAACTGAAAAAGCAGTCTGAAAAAGAAGCTCTAAAAAAAGCAATCCGAAAAAGCAATTAGAAAAAGCAAAACGAAAAAAGCAAATCCGAAAAAACCAAGTGAAAAAGCAGATCGGAAAAAGCAAAGCAGAACGGGCAGCATTGAAGAAAATTATTACAGTCATCTACAACCAGGTTCCTTTGTTAGTATTGCTTTTTAGGTGTTATAAGTTTCAGCTGTAAGTGTGCATTATACCAACATTATCATTTTTTCTAATCCATGTAAATGCTAAAAGTCTTGGTCATATTTCATGAGCATTTTATTAGAAATTTCATTGCAATTAAGGAGATAATAGTTGCTGGTGTCATTTGAGCAATTCAATTTCATTATTTATCAGCTAGTTAGTTTGCATACCAACTGTTTGTTAAAATGTCAGTTGGCTGTACGTGTTTATTTCTCATGCTTAGATCATATATATGCATTGAATATTGTCAAAATTAGTTGCACATTCATGTTAGGTCATTGTGTAGTCCATTTTGAGTCTTCTAGCACAAGATTCTCATTGATGCAAATTGAAGAAAGAGTCATTTAAAGCAAGCTGAAATACTGTATCAGTCATATGTCCCTTGCATGTGAATTGTTTGATGAAATTCCTTAAGCTTTTATCAGCATTTTGAGAGCAAATTTGAGTAGGGTCATTACAGTAGTATCAGAGCTTGCTTGCAAAGTGTTTAACGAAATGCCAAACAACTAAAGTATAAAGAACTTTGGTGTTGGAAGAAGTTATAACCTGTTGAGGTTATTACAGTGGTATCGAAGCGGTTTCCTGCCATCTTGTGGAGGTCTTATTGGGAATTTGGAATAGCCAGATAGAGAGAAAAATGTTTGACAAAATGAATGGCGATCTAGATCAGGGAAAGGAAAGATTCTTACAGTTATTACAGTGGTATCAGAGCGGTTTCCTGCCATCTTGTGGAGATCTTATTGGGAATTTGGAATAGCCAGATAGAGAGAAAAATGTTTGACAAAATGAATGGCGGTCTAGATCAGGGAAAGGAAAGATTCTTACAGTTATTAGACACCTTAGCATAGGGACAGCAATCAGCAGTGCTGAGAGCATAGGAACAAAATCAAAGATTGGAGCTTATGATACAGATGATGGCTCGTCAAATGGGGTTGAATGCTAATGTGGGTGGAAATAATCAGAATGGTAATAATCAAAATGGAAATAATCAGGATGGGACACATAATGGAGGCGAACAAGTTGGGAACAATTTCGGTCATGCACCCAGCAAACTAGGACAGTAAGTTCGAGGCCCATTATTCCCACATTTCCTCCTAGAGCTCCAAAGCAGCCCGTACCAGAGCCCCAAATCATTGATATACAGGACCAGCTAAGGAGAGATTGGGAAGCCGGAGGTCCAGATTTTACTGCTGCAATTACCTTTAGAGATTATATAGATGTGCGGATGAAGCATATGCCATGTGGACATGACAGGAACCAGAGCTATGAGCTACGGAAGAAAGTAGCGAAACTTCAGTTACCATATTATGATGGCTCGGAGAAGTCTACAGCAAGAGCTTGGGTTCAAAGGATTTACACATACTTTCAAATGAACCCTATCAGCATTTTGAGAGCAGATTTGAGTAGGGTCATTACAGTGGTATCAGAGCTTGCTTGCAAAGTGTTTAACGAAATGCCAAACAACTAAAGTATAAAGAACTTTGGTGTTGGAAGAAGTTATAACCTGTTGGGGTTATTACAATTATCTATATGTTGTTTTTTTGACTAATTTTGTAATGCTTTCAAAAAAATCACTTTTTTAAGGTGGCAAAACCTTTGGTCAAGGTTCTTCATTTGGTGTATGGATATGATCAGCCAATAGATTACCCTATATGAGGCCATGGATAAGGCACAAGCCGTCATTTTGCATTACTATGGCAGAAATGAAGAAAACATGAAACTGTTTGATGTGTCATTGGTCATAGATAAATAAATCAACTTCACCAACCAATACACACCTTCGCTTGCTACCTAAACATAATGTTCTTATCTAATACATTCAAACCCGATGAAGAGATCATGTCAAGAGTTGTCATGTCTATTAATAGTATAGTACCAGCACATAGGATCAAAGAAAAAGTTCTTGTTTAGTTGGAGGTTTACAATAGTGCAAGGAGAAGGTTCTTTTCTTTAACTCAACCAATTCAAAGGAGGACAGAACAACTACCAATAAAAAAATTATCATTTAATTTTTAATTTGATACTAGGTGTCGAACCTAGGTCCTAGAAGCTTAAAAGATTTAAGTAGGATCTAATTTTTTTCTTAGTTCTGAAGTTATTTTAATTGTTTTATTTGTGGAGTTATGGTGGGAGGATTATGATGTTGGCACATCAAATCTTTACAGACTAGATGTCCTTTTCCCCAACCTTCTATTGATCTACAAGTGAGAAAACAGGATGCCATATGTGAGCATTTAGGATTCCTTGATGACATTGACTTTGTTGGTAAAACATTTTCCTTCAATCCATAAAGGTAAAGGGACCTCTCATGGTGTTATCAACTCAGATAACACTGATCCTCAAATCATAATGGTGGCTAGTCCTCCTCATGATTCCACCAACAAGGATAATATTGATCCTTTTGATGATTTGACTATCAAAGAACATAGTAATCATCGGCTTACTGATGATCTGATTGAATTGGAAAGAAAAGCAAAACATGTTATAGAGTTGACTACAATTGGAATAAATGAAAACACTTTTGAAGAAACAATTAGTCATCATTTTGATATTGTCTTACCTTCTAGTCGAAGCCCCAAAAAGTTCAATTACACTAGGAGTAAATGAAGATGTAAATTGCATTTGGTTATATTATACATATGTGAACAATTATAGTGTTGCTATAAATTTATTTTATATAATTTTGTTGTATTACTATGTATTGTTTGACTTCAAACTTTTGATAATTGAGGATCATGTGACATATGGAATATTTGAATTATGACAAAAACATAATCAAATATTAGTTTTCAGTTCTCTAAATGCATTAATTCCCTTTTTAGTGTGAAAGAAAAGAAAAGAAAAATCAGATTAAAAAAAAGTAAATATAGGTAGCAAATTGATAGTTAGATAAGATAAGATAAGATAATGATATTAATGTCCAACAAAAGACCAAAAAAGGTCTATGGGACTGAAAGATTACACAAGTGATGCAAACACCAGCAAGAACACACAAAGGTGTCCGAAAAGACAACAAACAAAGAGAGAGAGAGAGAGAGAGAGAGAGAGAGAGTAGGAGTCATTCTTAGGCGAAAAGAAATCAGTCACTAAATGATAAGCATGCCAATGTGTAGAGGCACTGTACTGTATCTAGCCTCTCGTAGACGAGTGTTGCTGGTGTAAATATCCAGACCAAGATATGACACATCTGGATAACCCAATAGATCTAATAGAGCTAGAAGGCCTCTTCACACCATGCAAAGGAGATAATGCTGTAAAAAAGGCAATAATGAGCTGAGTAAACAAGTGTCGGTGTGGAAGCAATGATTGGATTGTGCTATCATGGAGCATCGTGGCCCCATGAAGATAAAGTACAAGGCACTTCTGATCATAATAGCTGAAAAAGTCGTAGAGAGAAGCATTCCCGAAACAAACAGAAGAATCTCCCTCTGATCTCATAGTAAATAGGGCATCGAAAAAGGAAATGGGCCTCAGTCTCAAACTCCTCGAAAGTACAGAGCAAACAGATCCGTTCCCTACTATCAATATGGTGATCAGTCCAAGCTCAAAGATGATGAGAACCAACTTTGAAAGAGCCTAAGGAGATCTGTAGGGCATGAGACCACCGTCGAGAAAGGTAGCTAGGGCGAACCATAATCTCATCTGAAATCTCTAAAAAGTGCTCCACATAAAAGGACATCCACTGGCGTCACCCGCCAAGAGGGTTAACCCAAGTATTCGCAATATAACATCTATATATGTCAAGCCAAACATGCTCATTCAACCCCTGGCAAGAGGGGAGAAGATGAGCAAGGGCATCCAAAGAGAACTGAAAAGGGGGGAGACGATCAATATCAATCCCAATCGAACCCAGCAAAGAAGAAGCCTGTGCATACCAACAAGCCCGAGAACCAAACTCAGCCAGTAGAAACAAACGAGCAATAAGCTAAGTAGGAATATCAATCACAATCCCCAGCCTTATCCACAAACACACAAAGTCGATGGAGGAACCAAACCAAATCAAAGATGGCCGCGAGATTGAAGGAATGAGCACCAAACTCTGCCAAAACAACACTGTGAGGAGTGAACCTATGACATCTCATGATTCGCCTCAAGAACAAAGTCTGAACCCGCTCTATCAAAGCCCAATCCGAGCTAAGAAGAGAAGGGCACCAAACCACAGAACAATAAAGAACAGTCAGTCGCACAAGAGAGTCAAAGAGAGATAGCTTAGACAAGGTATCGTAGAAGTGATGTCTGAAACATTGTTTCTCAAGCAAAGCAAGAGAACCCATACCCTTATTAACTCTGGGCTAAATAGCTGGTCTCATACTGAAACGCAGGCCTGACAACATAACTCCCAGATAAGTGTAGGATGGAGTGATCTCAATCTCCTGAGCCTGAAAAATGAAGTGAAGATGAGAGGTCTTTAAGCAATTAAAGACCATGACCCGAGTCTTACCACAAAAGAAAGCCAAGCCATCAAGAAGTCTCTATAACCTATCTGGAGAGGAAGCAAGGAGAACAACATCATCCGCAAAAAGAAGGATGGAGATCAAAACCTAATGAAGATAACATCCATCTCCAAGGAGTGAAGACTTCAGAAGGAAGTCCTCAAGCTCATCAATATATAACCCAAACAAGGTAGGAGAGAGAGAGAGAGAGAGAGAGAACAACCCTGCTTAACCCCAATGGGTTATGGATCGGATCCGATAAGCCCTCAAGAGTCCTAAATCTGCCAACTACAGTCTCATACAATCTCATAATAGCAATACTTAACATCTCAAAAATACCAACCTCTCTAAGTCTCTCAAACAGAGCCACCCTAGGAACAGAATCAAAAGCTTTGCGAAAATCAACATAGCAACAATATACCTTCTCTAATCTGTGTCTGGCCTCCTCAATAATAGCCCATAGGGTGAAAATGTGATCCATAATCTGAAAATCAGCCCAAAAACCAACCTGCCCTCTAGCCCTACAACCATTTATGTCTAGCTCCGTAGAAAGCATAGCATTAAGGGTTGCCGCATACAACTTAGCAAAAGTATGCCCAATCATGATAGTTCTATAGTTCCCCAGATCCGATACAGGGCCGGTCTTGTGGATGGTATAAATCAAATGCCTGGACCAAAAGGTCGAAAAACAAGTATGAATCACTCTATTGAAAAGAATAGAGAGATAGGGTCCCAGAAATGAGGCACCAAACTTGAAAAGCTCAGCCTGAAAACCCTCCTCGTCAGCAGCTCTACTACACTCCATGGATCTGATCACCTCATAAATGTGGGAGGGGGTAAAAAGGCAGGCGAAAGGAGGTGAAGAGGGGTGGATGGAAGGCTGCCCCAAGAATGTCATAAAAAGCCTTGGTGTGCAAGGTAAGAGAGCAAAGGTCGAGGGTGAAGGGTCGAGAAGTATGGGGAAAAGAGTGTGCCAAAACATGAATAAGCATTTAGGAATGAGGTATTTGGAAATCATGAAGTTTTATGAATAAGACGAGTTTCCTAGTTACTTTACTTCTGTAGAGAACTCATTAACAAGGAATTGCACCTCATAATTCTCCCTATGAAGAAAAGATCTTGGGAAGTCAGATCCTCTAGCTACTCCCTTAGAGGCACTCTCTGTCCAAGGATGCATGTGATAAATTGTCAAACTCCCTCTGAATGTGATATCAATCTTTCATCTTTCTAGTGACAGGTCTTTACTCCCTCATGCAATCACTCCCCCTAAATATCAATCTTCCTATGTCGTCTTTGAAGAAATGTCAGACTCCCTATTAATGTAAAAAAATACTCAGTCTCAATCACCAAGGATATTTGCTTCACAAACCTCACTATATCACGCCTGATCATTACATGAACAATGAATTCTAGATCGCAACTTTTTTAAAGCTACTATCATAAGTTGCCTAATGTACCATTCTTCTTTTCGTGCAAGGTCATCTTCAAATACAAAGGAAAAAGATCAAGGAAAATAACGCATATAGTACATATATAAATACAAATAACAAAGAGACTAAATGAACAAATAAGTGTAATACTTTAAAATAATAAATACTTATCTAAACATCAACATCCTTGATATAAATGCTGCAATGAAGGTCCGTATGGATCAAATCAAAGAATGCCTCAAATAGGGAATGAAACATTGGTTACATGCATTCCCTACAATCATTTCCATTCATTCCTCAAGATGAGATCTCTTTCCGGCATTCTATCACATAATATTTCTACAATTCTTGTATTCTACATTATGCGTGCTTGGGCAATATGCAACCAATTTCCATTGGACCTTTCATGCATTTGGTGCCTATATTATATTAGGAGCTTTCCACGATTCACCAAAATTATATCAATTGTTGTCCATTTTATTGCCTTGATCCATTTACAATTGACATTTTTTTTGGATCTATATGATTGCCTTGAGATGAATCCATTCGCAAGTAATGACTTGTCTAAATGATTAGTCCAAATTCAATCTACTTGTTGTTGGTAAGATTAAAGTTGGCTAATTGTCTTTACTCACAACTTGCCCTACACTACAAAAACTGCTCATCTATAATCAATATTAATATCATGGTTATGGGGAGACCCATCTCCCCCCTAAAATTCTTCGAGACACGTCTTGGAGACTTTTCGCGTCTCCAAAGACCTCAAAAAAGGTTGGAGACTTCATGACGAAGTCTCCTAAAGTCTCCCAATCTCCTAATCCAAAAAGTGAAGTCTCCCCGAAGTCTCCTGATAAAATGTAAATGTAAAATATAATATTAAATAATTCGATATATTTTAGCCCTCATTTTAATTTTTTTAATGCAAAAATTAAGACCAATGAGATACAATATTGTGATTATGTGAGTTTTGAAATACTTGACACTACATTAATGTGACATTACTATTATTATATACTTTAGTCTTTTAGTTTTACACTATTACTATTTTCAAATTATGTATTTAGTACTAGACTCTTTAAACTTTTAAAAAAAAATTGTCGCCTCCAAGTACCCCAGTCTCCTATTTTTGAGAAGTTGGCATACCGGTACCAGAGACCTCCAAGTCTCCCCGTGTCCCGATGACCTTGATTAATATCAACCATATGATACTAAATTCCTTCTGTAAGACTTTAATATCAGCGTTGACAATTATTAGTCTAATTTCAATTAGATCAATACCGTTTCAAGAGATCTTTTGGATAATTTTCATCATTTTTTTTATTTTTATTTTTATTTTTAATGTATAACGATATTCCCCTCTAATTCGTTTCTCCTCCAATATCTTTGATTGAGAATATTTCTTTAAAGTTGCTCAATCCCTTACTTTTATATTGGAGTATTGCTATTATTTAATTGTCTTATCGCTAAGTAATATGATTCTCATGGGAAATTATTGCTGCAACAGAGAGTAGGCGTGACTATTCATATGATAAGTCGCGTCATTTCACCATATTACTTCGATCGTATTTTGTTTGCCAAGGTAATCCCAACCTATTGATTTGAAATCACACCTCTGTCCATGTTTCCAATCTCTACAAAGCACCCAGGTTGTGTATCGTATGGGCAACTAAGTTGCCCCATACCTTTGTTCGGCCATCTACAATTGAATTAGCCAATGTCAAGTCAGTGTTTTCAAAGAATCACATATCTTTGTGACACCTTTGTCTAAAGTTTGCCACAATATGGATTGTTGTTAGGTTTGAATCTGCTTTGCACAGCACCTAGAGGCTTGCCTTGGCGAATCCCTCATTATTATTCGTGCCATCACAAGGAATTTGTCCCTTACAATGTTCCCTGTATATGATTAATTGCTTGAGGATGGCTTTAGATTCACAAGACTATGTCTTGGCTTGTAATTGTAGATACATCTATCTACAAGGTTCCATATGTAGCAACATTGGAGTAATTTTACAATGTATGAACATCGTACAGACCAAATCAATATGTCAATGAAGATGATATGAACAGGTTAACATCATTCAATTTTCCTCTGTCGCCTCTCCAATTCTATTGCATATGAGATTCTTCAATCCACCAACAAGGTATCTTTGTCACTTTCAAACCAAATTTTTTTGGTTATCTACCCGTATCATGCATTTCCACTTACCATGATATATAGTCAATTTGTCTCTCTCCTCCAAGTTAGAGAAGGCAACGATGAAATATGAGGAGGTACAACAACAATAGAGACAACTTTGTCGTCCAAAATAGGTGGCATGGAAACCATACCTAGATATGAAGAAAATTCAACAAGCTGAATTGGGAAATAATTGTCCAAGTGAGCCTGCACAGATAGTCAGACATCGAGACATTGTAGGCACAATGGAAGCATGTGCACTTGACTTATACTGTAGGCACAATGGAAGCTTGCGCATTTGACTTATACTTTCAATAGTGTGCACTTCACTTTAATATATAACAACAATTTCAAGCCTTTGACCATATTGAATCACATATATTTCTATGCCAAATTGTAATTGAATTCCCATCTTCACTCTAATAATCAATGTCGCGAATTATACAATCTTTCCTCCCTTGTTTATTTATATTTATTCAGTTATTTAAAAAGAATCTTTTTCCCATGTCCTTAATCACTTCCTTACATTTGCAGTCTTGCTCTAAAACCATGTAGAGTTATATAAGATCATTTTCTACAAATGTAACAATAGTCTCATTATATTGGTGTGTTCCAAATGCAGATATGAAGACATTTAAATATGAGAGCAAACATGTCTCTACAGTTAATCATCATTAGACAATAATAATATATTATTACCATAAATATATAATATAATATATATATTATATTATAATATATATATATATATATATATATATATAAGAATATTTGTCTCAGTAATGATTTACCATCAACAATGTATCTCATGATTGAATCAATCCAACTAAAGCTATAAACTCAACATGGCTTCCAATGATGAGGATGTAGATATAGTTGAAGATGAAGCCTTTGATCCCTCTCTTTTTGATGACCCATTTGACCCTTGAAGGGCATTTGCATCTTTGATACTATGAGTCTATGATCATTGATAAACTATTAAAACATTTGTCATTTATCATTATGTTACAAACTTTATTATCTATCAATGTGATGAACTAGTTTATTTTTTGAAATTTCAATTTGCAATTTAGTAATTCAATGTTAGATTTTCTTTACAATTATGAACATAGATTAATGAACAAGTATTTAATGTTTATCTTTGGCATTTGGCATTGATCAATGATCAAGTAACATTGATATATTCACTATGGTCCACCGAGTTTCCAAGTCGGGATCATTTTAGGGGACAGGGACGTGTTTTCGGTACAAGTCGAAGCCAAAATTTAGGGGACAGGACCTCAGGGGATGGCGATTAAAAACATAGGGGATTCTTTTTATATAGAGACAGAATTCAAATATGCATATCATAACATTGATAAACCATTCGCCATAGACATTTTAGAAGATCAATACATGGAATATTATCAAATGGCAAATACTAAATACTTCCTTTATAACAATATTACACACATATATAGCAAAAATAAAAATGCCTAATGGCTCCCGGTATCATGCTGAAATCAGAGTGAAATAAGGAGAAGTCCAACTTAAATAGTTAGTAAATACTAAACACAATCTTTCCTCACTGTTGCTACTGTTCTTATGTTTTTTTTCTTCCTCTTAGCAAGTATGTCAAATCTAAAAATGATTAGAAGAGTTAGTGTTTTAATGAAACAAATATGGGTTGCATATTTTTATGTCTTCAAGACGAATAGGGGTCGCGTGGATAGCAAAAATTAGAAAAAATATTTTTTTCAGACCGTTTTGCCTTTCCAAATTGGCTGGAAAAAAGAGGGTGGCCAATAGTTTCGAGGACGGATAGGGGACGCAGAACCGTCCCCAAGTTTCCTACCAAAAAAATTGGTCATTTTGGGGATGTTTCCAAATTTGCCAAAAAGGTGACGACTCAGGGGATGGCCAAAATTCGTCCCCACATCCCCGTTTCGTCCCCTATACAGGTACGACCCCAAAACCATAGGGGACACGTCCCCGTGGTATATTCATACTATGAAATGACTTAGTAAGTTAGTTTTACAATTATGCATGTTTCTCTTTATTTTTACGCATATATATATATATATACTAACAAACCCACCCACGAACCCAAAGGAAAAAAATTGCCCAAACCCACAAACCCAAACCGCAAAACCATTATTGCAAGTTATTATATCAGCATCAGACATAGCAACTATATCGCAATACTACCTATCATATATTGCATATTTTAAGATTTTATACCAGAGACAGAAAATACATCTTGTTATAAGCAATATCATGTTCTATCACATTACATATTCAAATTACTATACTTGACATAGAAGAGATCCTAAGAGCATTAAACAGTGCAATTACATCAATTCACTTAAGCATACATTGAATTGCATATATCAGAGATACCAAGTGACATGTATATGATATTGTACTTCTAGGGAATTGAAGTCATTGTCCCATAATCCCTATTTATCCTAAAAGAGGCTATTACATTTATCTATGTCATTTTCTTTTAACTGAATGTCTGTAGAAGAGGCATCATGTCAGGTGTTACCTTCAGTAAAGGTATTGGTGGTTTCTCTTCATCAGGTTGTGGATCCCACTCGAGCAAAACATTATTTTTCTCTACAGCATCACGTACATGAGGGTACATATTCATAGCTGTTCTTGAATGAAAATCTCCTCCAGCTTTGAATGCATCCAGCATACTCTTACAATTTGAAAGATGAGCAAGAATCCTCAACTCCAACTGCAAGGCCCTAACACAAACTCATGTATTAGCTAAACATTCTGAAATAGCATTTAAAAAACATTCAAATAAGAAATTGATAGTCGTCCCAAATTGTAAAGCAAACAGTTATAAAATCTAACTTATTTGTGTTAAGCTCTAAATTTATCTAGTAAAAATCAAACACCTCACCTGCCCATAATCAGCAACAATAAGAGAGTTTCCTGGATTAGCAATAAATGCTTGACGAATTTTGTAACGATCTTTCTCCAATGCAGGTTGGTTCTGATGCCCAGGAAAATTAAACATAAAATGTTTAATTGAATGGTAAATAAAACTAACATGTTAGTGAAAAATTGAACAGAGCAATGTAAGCTGTGAAACATAGAACCTTGTGCAAACACATGAATGTTGTGTCCAAAAGTTGACTGTCTAACTAAAATAAATGGAACAATAGGTAACCTGTAAATTTGGCTTTCTCGCAGACAAGCGGCCAGTTTCTGTGTTGATATTCAAAGAGCAATGCACTCGCCCATCAGCACCTGATATTGCTTCTCCCTAAAAGCCAAGTAGACAAATGGATATTATGACTAACATCAAAGAAATTTAAAAACACCCTTGGAAGTAATGCATAAATTAGACTCAATCAGTATTTCCTGACAAAATAAAGTAAGGTCATAAATACTGAACATTGGTAACTAAGATTATCAGAATTGGAACCAAGAAGAATAACAAAACTTGAATTAAGATATAAACTCAAGAAATATATAGAACAGCTGTGAAAATACATGATCACCAAGTGCAGAACGACATGAAATCCAATGTAGAACTTACTGCTGTAACAGAAAAATAGAACCTGAACAAACCGTATAAATTTCTTTGAAATTTTCTAATTTCAAAGTGCAGATTTCATGTCCATAAAAATCAACTTTATGAATCATTCCCAATAACAATGCACTTAATTATGACTTCAATAAAATTCATAAATAACCCATATACATCATAGTTGAGGAACCTAAAATAACAGATAACTGCCTCCACCAGAGGAAAAAAATTAGGTTCTACCTTGCCTAAATAAAATACATCATTTGGCACTCTATTATTCTACATCTCAAAGCCTTTCCATCACCTACGATGTTCAGAGTCTTTCTCGAATTACTGTACAGCATGTTCAGTCATCTGCAGGATCTAAAGTGGAAACTATAGTTCCAAGCTATTCATCATTGAAGCCCGTTCATGAAAGTTAAGCTACAATGATTTTCACTGATTGAATTATTATTGTAAAATATGTCACCTAAAGTGGTCTACCTTACTGGACCACTCATATTATTCACACCCATAAAATTCAAAACAAGTTCAACGCTAATTAGTTTCAAAGTATGCAAGATGCCAAAAATGTCAAAGTCATTATCATCCATCATTTTGCACTTGAAAACCATGTTGCTAACTATGAAACTCGTCAACCTAGATGTCTTTTCAAGATATACTGGTCATGTCAAACGCATTAAGTGTCCTAAATATTGTGCACTTGCACAACCATGAAACTAGCACGTAGAAGTAGAAAACGAAGCCACAAATAAAGAAATCTCTAAATTAAAAATGTTAATTCTGTATAACTTCGACAACATACTGGTCTGAATATCTGATTGTATATGATCAGATAAAGCATGGACATCCGCTTGCAAGATTTGCTTATTTATAACCCTTAGTTTATTACCTTATCAGTGTCTCATTTAGGAGTATTATTTATGTTTAGTTTGCATTGTTTGTTAATTATTTAAATCATCTCTTGAAGGACACTGATCTTGGATAACTGTGTGGGCCGACCTAAATGAGACATGTCCTTTGAAAGGACATGTCTTTTGGTTTCTTTATAAATATAGGGTAAGTTTGAGGATAGAGAGCACAAAAAAAATTTAAGTCCGCTCCTCTACATTACTGCCTTATTCAAATCCTTGCAGATCAATAATATTTTCAGAATATTATTTACATTATTGAAAATTTACTTCAAGTCTGAATAAAGAAAAACATCATCTTCCAACAATAAAGAAGGTATTATCTTAATCTGATTTAGTAGCAGAATTTGCAGAAATCTTACATGGTATCAGAGCTCTGGTAGTCGAACCTAGGCTCTGCAAATTAAACGATCAGTATTTATATATCTAGCAACATCTGTCTATCTTCAAATGGCAACCACAATCAGACCCGAGGACAGGTTTGATGGGAAAGAACACTTCATTGCTTGGAAATTCAGAATTATGATGATTTTTGAAGACAATGATGTGAAACAGTTTGTTGATTCAGCATCCCAGCAACCTACTATTGAACCTAATAAAACTATTTGGAGTGAAGGAAACAGGAAAGTCGTGCAGATCATATTAGATGGAGTGAAAAATGAAATAGTACCTATGCTAATGAAACATCAAACATCATTTAATATGATGAATGCATTATTAAATGCATAAGAGGTTAACAATGCAACTAGATCCCTCACACTAAAAGGCAACTAAATCATATACAGATAAAGAAGGGAGAATTGATGAATTCTTACTTCTTAAGAGTTGCTAGTCTAAGAGATGAACTTGCAAGTATAGGAACCATAATTGAAGACAAGGAACTAACACTAATGGCTATAGATGGGTTACCGGATTCATGGGAAATGTTCACACAAGGAGTAAATGCTAGAAACAATCTCCTTGACTTCAGTAGACTTAAGAGAGATTGTCTTAATGAAGAATCTAGAAAACTTTAAAAAAGGGGAAAAGTTGAAAACTGAAGATGATGAACTTCATGTTCTTAGCACAAATTCCTGTAAAGGTAAGAAGAAGCACTTAAGAAGAAGGGTAATCAAAATAATAACAAACCTAAGAAAGATCTATCCAAAATAAAATGCTTCAAATGCAAAAAATTTGGACTCTATAGATCCGATTGCCCTGAGAACTCTAAGCAACAAGTAAACTGTATAAACATTACTAGGAAAGATGATAACGATGATCCTGAGAAATGTGTATTGTATTCGGCACTATCAAATTAAGTATCAAGTAAGGCATGGGTGATTGATAGTGGGTCATCTTGACATATTACAACATACAAAGAAGCACTAGACTCTATATCAAAAGAAGTAGATGGTGAAGTTACCATCAGTGATAATTCAACTCATTCCGTCAAAGGAATTGGAAGTTCCACCCTGAAACTGAAGTAGGGTAGTGTTCTATATCTCAAAGGAGTACTCTATGTACCAAGAATAAAAAGGAACCTAATCTCTATTACAGCACTTGAAGATGATGGACATAATGTTGCATTCATGGATGGTAGAGTATTGACTTGGTCTAAGAACTCTTTATTAAAGAAATCAAAATTGATTGGTCAAAGAAAAGGATACTTGTATGAATTCAATACAAAACTTAGTCGACCTATTCAAGCCTCAATTCATGAAGCTGCTGATATAAACGAAATATGGCACAGAAGGTTAGGTCCTCTAAATTTCAAAACCTTATCAACTATGGAAAAGATGGTAATTGGTTTACCTAAGTTGAATAAAGATCATTCAAGCATATGCCAAGGATGGGCTCTGGGTAAGAACACCAAAAGTCCATCTTATGATAGCACTAGAAAAACTAGCAATGTTTTGGAGTTAATCCACTCAGATTTATGTGGACCTATTCCTATTCCTTCTCTTAGAGGATTCTGGTACTATATACTTTTTATAGATGACTTCTCTAGGAAAACTTGGATTTACTTCTTAAAGTGTAAAGAATCAGAAAAAATTCTTAAGAGATTTAAAGAATTCAAAACCTTAACTAAAAACTTATCAGGACACAAAATTAAAACTCTTAGGACTAATAATAGAGGGGAATACATTTCAAATTTGTTTAAAGAGTTTTGTAAAGAAACAGGAACTAAGAGGGAATATACCGTTCCTTACAACCCACAACAAAATGGGGTAGCAGAAAGGAAGAATAGAACAATTATAGAAGCAGCAAGAGCTATGATATTTGATCAAAATTTAGAATATTATCTTTGGGCAAAAGACTCTTGTACTGTTGTCTATATTCAATACAAAAGTCCTTGCTCCTACCTT
This sequence comes from Cupressus sempervirens, assembly GCA_028749045.1. Taxonomy (NCBI): domain Eukaryota; kingdom Viridiplantae; phylum Streptophyta; class Pinopsida; order Cupressales; family Cupressaceae; genus Cupressus; species Cupressus sempervirens. Next base: position 197,911,242 of record CM053793.1, on the reverse strand, counting down.
AGAGATAAAACTCCTGAAGAAGTCTTTACTAAGGTTAAACCTAATATAAGTTTTAGAGGGAGAATATTGAAGAAATTAAAGATGAAATTCAAAATCTTAATCTTGAAGAAACTCAAAATCCAAAGAAAAGACCACTTTGGTCCATTAAGATAGTAGAGGAAGCACAAGACTTCGTTGCACCATCTGGAACTTTTAGAGAAAGCAAAAGACCCAAAAAAAAAATTTGTTATGCTACAAACATGAGTGATTTATCTAAATCAAAACCAACCAATGTTGCAAATGTTATTAAACATAAGAATGACATTTAGGAAGTTGTTCCAAGACCTAAAGGAAAATCCGTTGTTTCTTCTAAGTAGATATTTAAAATCAAGCATGTTGTTGATGGTAGCATTGAAAAATATAAAGTGGGATTTGTAGCCAGGGGATTCTCTCAGAAGGAGGGAACTACTTATGAAGAAACCTTTGCTCCTACTGCCAGATACACCTCTGTAAGAGTAGTCCTAGCTATTGCAGCATCGAAGGGATGGAAAGTACATCAGATGAATGTAATAACAGCATTTCTAAATGGAAAGATTACAGAAGAGGTATACTTGGAGCAACCTAAAGGATTTGAAACTCATAACCCTAAATTTTTTGTTTGCAAGCTCAAGAAAGCTCTCTATGGGCTTAAACAGGCTCCAAGGGTACGGTATGAAAGAATTGATAAGTATCTCACCAGCTTAGGATTCTCCAAGAATGAAGTTGATCCAAGTCTATATTACAAAAGGGATAAAGATGATATGGTAATTTTGATACTATATGTTGGTGATTTACTAATAACAAGTGATGATCATGTTATAGATCAACGCAAGAAAGATCTAATCAAATAATTTGAGATGCAAGATTTAGGACTCCTTCATTACGTCCTAGGATTGGAAGTATGGCAAAATTCTAACAGCATCATACTTAATCAAGGGAAGTATACATTAGACATCTTGAAGAGATTTGGAATGTCGAATTGTAGGCCTATGTCTTCTCCAATGGAGACTAATCTACACAAACTTAAGGAAGCAGTTGTTGAATCACCCTCCATAGATTCTACTCTCTATAGGCAGATGATTGGGTCTCTTTATGTACTTGGTAAATACAAGACTTGTTATTTGCTATATTGTTAATGTCTTAAGTAAGTTTATGTGTGAGCCAAAGGAAATTCGCCTAGTTCCAGTTAAACACATTATGAGATACTTACAAGGCACTTTTAACATTGGGCTCAAATATGAGAAAGTTGACTTGGATTTACATGGATTCACAGACTCAGATTGGGATGATAGAAAAAGTATTTCAGAATTTTTTTTCAGTTTAGGATCGGCAATGATATCATGGATATGTAGAAAGCAATCATCAGTAGCACAGAATTCCACAGAAGCTAAATACATTGCAGCTGCAATGGCCTCTAGGGAAGCAGTTTGGCTTAGAAAGTTACTTGTGGGATTATTTGGTCAACCCATGAATCCTACTATTATTCATTGTGATAACTAGAGTTTCATCAAGCTTTTTGTGAATCTAGTTTTCCATGATAGGTCCAAGCATATTGAAATTCCTTACCATTATTTTAGAGATATGGTAGACAAGAATACTGTAACATTAGAATGCATTTGTACTGCATATCAGACAACAGATATTCTTACCAAACCTCTAAAGAGAGAGAAGATAGATCGCTTCAGGAAAAGACTTGGTATGGTTGAATTATAAAACATTTGTATTCTTTAAATTATTAATAAATAATTTTTATTGTCAAGCTATTGACTGTTATGAGCTTCACCATTTGTATTCATTATTTAGGAGGTGACAATCTCTAAGATGATAAACACTTGTATAAAAGACATTATGAGAGATGACAATCTCTTAGATAATGTGTTGAGCAATAGAGAACTATTGTCAGATCTAGATGAGTTCAAGATCATTTTGTGATGTAGACATTTCTATTCCTATGAGTCACAACTTGGATAAAGGAAGAATTTATTCTTTGGATTTTATCCTATGTTCGAATAGATATTAACACAGGATCATGTTGTGATATAGGATTGCCAATACCTATGAGTCACAACTTGGATAAATGAATAATTTAATCATTTTTCGAATTTTATCCTACATGATGCATTCTATGCAATACCGTCATCACTAGTATAAGTGATAAGTCATATCACAAGATGGTAATATGACTTAGTATCATGTGTTCTATGATACCACATGCTTAGAAGATTCAAATATATATAGGGTATCAATCTGTGCTCATTCATCTTAATTGATGTTGCTCTCTCAGTATGATTATCAAGTTGAGAGGGAGTGTTAATTTTGTGTAACTTTGACAACATACCAGTTTGAATATCTAATTGTACATGATCAGATAAAGCATGGACATCCTCTTGGAAGATTTGCTTATTTATAACCCTTAGTTTATTACCTTATCGGCATCTCATTTAGGAGTATTATTTATGTTTAGTTTGCATTATTTTTTAACTATTTAAATCATCTCCTAAAGGACACCAATTTTGGATAACTGTGTGGGCCGACCTAGATGAGACATGTCCTTTGAAAGGACATATCTTTTGGTTTCTTTATATATATTGGGTTAAACCTACAATAAAGAAGGTATTATCACAATCTGATTTAGTAAGAGAGTTTGCAGAAATCTATTGAAAACTTGTGAGCAACTCAAGCACAACCATGCGTGCATCCACATCCACTACGGAGGGCCCTAGACACATCTGATAACACAGAACATAATTGATGCTTCCAAAGGCTCAAAGATAGGGACATTACATTGAAGCACAAGCCATGTCACATATTAATAAGGAAGAAAAACTAATATGTTGCATATCAAATCAGCTTTTGTAGCCCTCTCCACCACCTTCTAATCTTCAACCTAAAAAGCCAACCATTTTCATCAAGTTCCAAAGAACTTGTGTGCATCACACCTAAGAGACCAAAGTGACCTTTGTAAATGGAATTCAAAACAAGTGTTGAAGGATTGTTAATCAACACTGTGATATATCTCTATCCAAATTGAATGGCTTTCAATATTGTTGGTACAGAATATTAGCAAAAAATGTAAAAAGAAACCAACAAAGCTCGAAACAAGTACAAGGGTCCAAATTTTGACAAGTTGTGGAGCACCTTACTGCAAACAAGAGGAAGTCTTCCCTAAAGGGACAATAATTTTGAGAGTGGTGCAATGTGATGAAGAAGAGAAGGACTGTGCATTTGTTGTGAACATTCTCATGATAGCCATTGAGGATGTGGACCCTCAAAATATTGCACAAAACATAATATAAAATATTAAAATGTCAAAAATTGTAGAGCGGTTGATTTATTTGTTGAGGAGAATTATTCACATTTTTTGGACACTTGTGCTATCCATTCCCTCAAACTTATGCTACAAAAATTGACACCAAAATTGATCAAACAAGTATATGCAAAATGTGCTTATCTAGAACTCAAAAATTAGCAAGAAGACATTTTAAAATCAGCGGAGATTTGAAGGTTGATAATCTCACAAGCCTAGATCTCATAAGTTCAGAACAATGCAGCAACATAAAATAAACAGAGATAAAGATAAACAAATGTCATTAATAATTATGAGCTTTACTGTTATAGCTGATAACGGCATATAGGATATTTGGCCATTTAATTTTTTCACAGGTTCATAATGTTAACAAAGAAAAGATGGTGCTCAAAGTGCCACTTAAACAACAGATAACTAGTCAGCATTAGTTGCATGGTTTGAACGTGGAAACCTCTTTACAAAATAAAGCATATTCCAATGTCATCACAGTTTTACTATTAATATATGTAGCCATAAATTGGTTCAATTCTTTGATACGGGATATTTGTAGAGCTCCCTGATTAGTTCTACAAGAAGATTTGCTTTTACTTCTTCAGGAGCACAATACGAAGTATTTCAATTTTCCAATAGTTTAAGTTTAAAGTGATAACGGAAATAGAATATCAATATAAAATGAAGACCTTATAAATCAAGAGGCAAATTGCATTAGCATTGACAAGGCAACAGAATGGAGTTGCAAGGTGCAAGAATGAGACCCGAATCACAATGACAAGGAGCATGCCAAAGAGACGTGAGTTTCACTCTTGGCCAGAGGATTTGGACTATAACCCAGATACGAACTTAGGTGCAGTTGCAGAGACTTAATACATGAATTATATGCAATGTATTAAGACTAAGAGATCAGCCTACCCTAGAATGTGCCTAAGTGAAGCCTGTGCTAGGAGAATAAGAGCCCTACAGACAAACTCTAAAGAAAACTTCACATTTCTCTATCAACCCAATGCTTGCACTTACCTTTAAAATATCTGGAATATTTTGAAAACGTCAGAACTTTAAGGTTGACAATAGATGGTGTCCTAGCATCTGCTACACAGAACTAATAGTTCAAACCATTTATTACGTAAACATGGAACTGAAAAACCAGGTACGACATGACAAATTGAAATAAGTATTTTCCAACCTGTAATGGCTGAAGAAAGTTGGAAATTAAAGTGTTGATTGATGACACTTCACACAAAGCAGCAAAAGCATGACATGCCTCCTTCCCTCGTTTGCCACCTCCAAATGCCTTATACGCAGTTCCATAGACAGATAAGTCTTCCTCCACATTGTTCTTGGTATTATTTTCCTTACCATTGACTGCTGAAGAGGTCAAAATAGCTGAGTCATCATCTAAGTCTGTTGCATACTCATCTTCCCCTTCATCTTCTAGAATGCTGTAGTCAAGAGAAACTTTTCCAGCGAATGCTTTCAAAGCTGCACTAGTTACTGCTGGCCAACCAGACGTGGTATATTTGTCAACTTCCATAGTCACACCTAGCCCACGAAGTACAATGTTGCGGAACTTTCCAGGCACCTTTTTCCCTTCTTCAATAAAATTGTCCACATTGGGTACTTTCATACTCCGCTCATTAGGTAATACTAGATTGGGATCATTCCTGCACACATGATTACACAATAGAAGTAGACTAAGAATTAATAAACAGGTTTATATTTAGCATAAACAACAGGGAACGAACTCCTTCATACCAAACAGTCAAAAGATGCATTACACACTCATCTTTTTCTTAACTGGATTTAATCTCTGACTTAAGGCTTTCATCAACCCACAACCTATGCACAATGATGAATATGCCATTGATGTCAAAGGTACAGTCAGAAAGTTTTCATTAATGTGAAAGATTCACTTACAAAGTTCAGTGATCTGCATTAACATAATTAATATCCATACTGGAGAAATACTATACAAATCATCAGACATGATAAGGAGATGCACAAAAGAAGTAACGTCAAGAAGTCTAACAACCACTCAAATTAGAAGCATCGTAGAATATAGAGACTTAAACATATGTACATTAACTTGAACTAAATTATAAAAGATAGAGTACGTATACAACGGAGTATGATGCAGTTTACAAATGATGGAGTATGTATACAATGCAGTATGATGCGGCTTATATAAAAGACACCAACATCACAACTGCAGCGACCAAGAAAGACTGTATAACAGCAATCAAGCATGCCATATACCGAAAACCTGTATGCATCATAGAAAGAGCATCTTCATCATATTATGAACAACTTCTAAGATTATCAAACATTGAAGCAAACTATATCATTCATATGAGTATCCAGTAATTTGATGTTTTATGAATGTTGCGATAATTTGAAGGTCTGCGGATGAAAGAGTAATTACAAGATTATAAACCTAGATATGCGATAGTGTTTGACAACAAACACTAATATTAAGCATACATATGCAGCGAACATTCTTAGCACTATCACAACGATTCAAAGAACAATTGAAGCAAACTATATCATTCATATGAGTATGCAGTAATTTGATGTTTTATGAATGCTGCGATAATATGAAGGTCTGCAGATGAAAGAGTAATTGCAAGATTATAAACCTAGATATGTGATAGTGTTTGACAACAAACACTAATATTAAACATACATATGCAGCGAACATTCTTAGCACTATCACAACGATTCAAAGAACAATCAACCATTTAAAAGCTCTGATTGAAAGGATTATTGATTCCTCGTAAACTTGAACAGTCAGCAATCAAGCAATATATTGAAGAGGAGCTGCCGGGATTGTGGAAGGAACAAATATATATTTTATCTGAGTTATGATTAGAAATAGGAATAGAATATCGTGCGATGGCAAAAGAAAAAGATGAACACAATTCCTAAGGCAGCAATGACAGGTCAGACAAAAATTGAGGAGGCTTGATAAAAACAAAATATAATGAAAAATTTTCAATATATATCAACAATGGTGATTGCAAAAAACAAATACTAAAATTCAAGAGCCTATTTCGATTGATATATCTGCAGCATCATTACTGTTAAAGCCACGATAGAAGATAAAGGGCTGTGTGGAGCATCGGTTGTGAGGAACTATGTGCCTATGCTGGTCTTCCGTGTCATCACATATCAATGTAACAAAGAAAGTGCAGATTGGTGAAGGCCCGAAAAGCAATGACAGGGCAGCAACATGATATTGTATCATATGAAGACAATATTAATGAAAACTACACCTACAGACACAATATGGACAAAAATGTGCCACCGATAATATCCATGAAAAGCAATGATAGTTTAATTATTCATTAGTACAATTTATATAGAGTGTTAAAATCAAGCAAGCATGTGCCCAAGCAAGCAATAAAAGAAGAGATCTTAATTTAAATGCAGCAATAAAACCAACAAGGTCATGAATTGTTCAAAAATAACACAGTTTGTTAAAGTCAAAAAGGAGCGATCAAGAGAAACTAATTAAATATGAAAAGATGCGAACATCAGTAAGAGAAGTCATTTTGGCCAATAGATATATCTTTTTTATTAGAATAAAAGATTATAAATATATAACTTCATATTTTAAGCTGTGAATGTGGAGATGAATGAGAAAAAAATAGAAAAGAGGAAGTACAGTTAGAGAAAAGAAAGTATATAATCAGATATATTGATCTGATGTATATAGCATATACACAAGTATCAAAATTTTATTGAGTATAAGGAAGGTGTGCGGTATGTGAATAAGAACATATGAGAGTATATATATACATGTTAATAGGTTCAAAGAAAGAGAGAGTTGGAATGAAGAGTGCCGTATGAAGAAGAATAAATAGACACTACATGAATGAAGAAAAAGAAGTGTGTGTATATGTGTGTGTGTGCGTGGGTGTACGTGCATATACAGATTTATTCATCTGATATATAAATTGGATAGATGAGATAGAGAAGTATGTTGTGTGTAGTAAGTACAAGTAATACCATGCAGATTGGAGCAGATCTGTATGAAAGATATATTTATAAAATGTATATGCAGACTTGAAGCAAATACATAAAGAGAAGTAGAAAAGCAGTGATTTAATTGTCCATCATCAGTTAACTAAGCAACATTATCAAAGTGGAAGAACAGTTTGTGTGCAGTGTATTGATGCTCATAAAGACAAGCAGTAGGAGTTGGTGCTTCCAGTAGGTCCGTGACTGAGAAGTTCGGGGGTTGGTGCTTCCAGTGAGTTGTTGCTCATATATATAGAGGTTGCAGCCTCTAATAGGTTGGTGCCTGCAAATCATTGTGGAAAGTTGTTATTAGACTGATTGCGAGTTACAAAGTTTATTGATGTTGGTTTGTGGCATTATTTTGGTGTTGTTTCCAAGTGAAGACATTATGCACAATCTGTTCCAATACAATCAATTGCAGGTGTTGGGATTTGAGCAAACATTATCCGTGTTGTTTTAAAGGCTCTCTTGCATATTAGCAATTGTGTTTGTATGTTTCTTGACAACTATCAGCCAGGTTTGCTAAACCAATAAAGGCAATATATCTAGCTGGTCATTCACTATCTAGGAAGATGTTGTGAGCTCCATAGTGTTGTATGGTTTTCACACAATCGCCCCATTGTGATCGGGGACCCCCTCTTTTGCTTTAGCAGGTAAAAGTCTTTCTCTTAGGTGGCTTGAGTTGGAAACATTTTCAAGTCTCCAAGTTTGGGGATGAGTTTGAGCAATTTTGGCTTGCTAGGAAGTAATTTATTTGGGGTTGGCATGAGAGTTTTGATGTCCTTTTGAGGTATTTTCATAACCGAAGTCCAAGTTGGTAGGTGAAATTTTAGTCCAAGTGAGAAAGGTTTGCATGTTTGAGAAATAGGAGAAGGATAGTGAACAAACCATACTTGGTGGAAATTTCTAAAGCTAGGGATTTTCCACGAGGGGGAAATTCCTAATGATAAGAATTTTCCACTAGGGGGAAATTCCTAATGCTGAGGATTTTCCCATACTCATTGTCGGAGTAACAGGATCGTTGCAAGTGTAATTGTATTGCCATGTTTTTAGAAAATGTTTTTCATATGCAGCTATCAATATATTTATATGGAGAAAAGAGTTATGAATAGACATGTCTCGTTAGGGACATGTCTATTCATAGTATTACGCATTATAATTATATATACATATTATATATTATCTCTTTCTCTAATATATGAATAATATATATATATATATATATTTGTACATCTCATATATATTAAATATATATATATACATGTCTTCACTAGAGTTTATCAGACCGAAGCTAAAAAAACATTAACACACGCTCTTAGCTAGGGAGGATAAACACAAGACAGATATTACGCCATTGGTAATATTAGGAATGACAAATTTTAAGGATATCTCACTTGATATCTCAGATGTTTTCCAGCATTTGATATCGTATTTGATATCATGAGTATTGATCTTCCAGAATATCAACACGTGATATTCACCAAGTACTCCAATGAGGTTTGATATCACATCTGATATCAAGAGTATTGGCCTCCCAAATATCAATGATATTCACCAAGTACTCAAAAGATTTTGATATCACATATGATATCAAGAGTATTAGCCTCCCATGATATTAATGATATTACCCAAATACTCTTTTAGTAATTGCCTTCCAGAATGTTGAGATGCAAGACATTCACCATATACTCAATTTGTTTGATCTCATAATACAAGTTAATGTAAGATCATCACCTTACAGTAACTTCTACAAATACAAGTGACATCATTTGGAAGTCGTCACTTCCTCATGATGTATACAGGGGGTAGGGCCATTAAAATCACGTAGTCACGAGGTATATACATGAATCACAGTCCTCTTGACTGCAACAATTTATTGATCACAGAAGAATCCATCGCAATATGGTTTACTCCCTCTAAATCAATATGATTAAGATCAGTGAAGGTTGACGAAACCATATCCTCTATTTGCTCCCTCTCTTCATCTATTGCAATGTCAAGCTCCTTTTGAATCTCAATCTCCCTCTAAATATTTATACTTGTACGGGACAACTTTGAAAGCCTTGTTTGGTCGTCCCTTCAATTTCACTTTCTTCAAACGCTTTTTTTACTTATTCACCCACTGGCTCAATTATTTCCTTGTTTGCTTATTATCATTCACACAGATTTTCTTAATGTCGGGCAGCTTTTATTGTTTAAATACTCTTTCCCTACTGTTGACTGGTCATACCCATAGTAATTTTTTCGGGTTGTTTGTTGTGTTGATTGTTGTGCTGATTGTTGTGCAATGCCTCCACAAGGTTGGACTCGTCCATGTACACATCCTTCCGTTCGCCAAAATTCTCCATTGCTTCTTAAAATCTGCCCTTTTTCCAACAAAATAGTGAGGAAATGCTTATCAAAGATATCTCCACTGAGAAAAATGGTTATTTTGAGACAATTATTGAATGATAAATTTTTAATTTGCGCTAAAGCCACTCGTCAATATTCATCTCCCCCGAAAGACTCATTATAATATATTTATTTATCCTATACACCAATAATAATAAATGGTGAGAGGAACAACAGGCAGGACACGAACCTACTAACATTGTATTTTTGACAAGGCAGTACCAAGACAATTGGACCAATAAACCACAGGAAAAAAAACAATTGCAAGCACATAGTTATATTTAGTGGTTTCCATTATGCTCTTCTTTTGTCGAACTCTTCATCAGTAATAATGTTATCCACTTAATCAATTGTTTTGGATTTTGTTCACTCTCTTTATATCTCAAAATCCATAAATTCCTGTCAAAATCATTTTTCTGTATATATCACCTCAAGCTAGTCTGGTTGATGCGCTATTTGTCAACATCTCCTAGCATCAATAGATCTTCATATGGCCAAAGAGAATCCTCTTTTAAAATATGAATTGATATAAATGTTTGTAAATCTAGAATAGATAAAAAATAAGTCTCCTTATATTTTATTCTTCCACCTTTCACATTTCCAGCCTAACTCTAATACCATGTTGGAGTAACAGGATCGCTGCAAGTGTAATTTCATTGCCATCTTTTTCGTATATGCTTTTCAAATGCAGCTAGGGGACGACGGAACGGAGGGACAGACAAGCCTTAATTTGGGAACAACAAGGGGGTAGTGGTGGGGGACTGAGGGTAGGGGGTTGTATATACGATACATATGGTACTTAAAATAATAGTGGTGAAAAGATGTATTGCATTATAAGATATAAAGATGTAATAGAGTAAATACTTGAACATTATATTGAATTGGAACATCGAATGTTGAACATAAATAGTGAAATCAGCAAATAGTTAACACTTGGACATCCCCCATCCTCATCGAAGGTGGTGGAATCTGGTGGTGCCACTAGGGACGAGGGAGCGAAGTCCCCAAGTCCCCCGCGCATTGGGCGAAAAGGGAGGGGGGACGCGTCCCCGTGTTACAATTCTCTTTCTCTAATATATAAATAATAACAAAATATGTGTGTGTGTGTATAGATATATATTTTTATGTACGTCTCATATATATGTGTGTGTGTGTATATATATATATTACACACACACACACATATCTTCACTAGAGTTTATCAAACCGAAGCTACAAAACATTAACACTCATCAACCCAAAATGAGGTACAAGCTTTGAGAGATCCTTATTATGGTGGCAAACTAATCATTGTAATTCTAAAACAAAGTATTTACCCTATGATGTATTTATAAATCATCTTGAAAGAGATTTTAAATGTATACTTGCCAACATCTACAATTCATCGCATGCTATTGTACTCAAAGTTTTCTTCGAGAGAAGTAAGTTTAAAATTGGAGATTTTTCCCCTAAAGTTTTAGATGTCATGTGAGATGTTTCACTTCACATAGTCATAATTATACTTATACAAATGATACTTGAAAATCACCCTTACCTGTTATTTGAAAAATTTATGACAGTTTGATTATTTAAACATCTTTTATTTAATATTTTAAGAAGAAAAATATAAATTGTCAAATAAGAAATCTTCTATGAGTTTTTATCAAGATCATACATATTAAACATTGCAAAAAAAAAATGAAAACGGTTATGATATATCATTGTATCGTAACAGTTATGAAAAGTGAAAGTGAAAAAGTGTATCATTGTAGATGTATCGTCAGAACTGTTATGATGACACATGTTGTCAGCATTATTGTATATTGCAAGTCTTTAAACTTATATTTAAAATAAATTATGTCTTAAAATCAATGCATACTAACTTGTTGAAGAACATTTATTGAGTGGGATATGATGTATACATCTTTGACTTTAACAATGGGCAATCAAAATATTGTCATTTAGTAAAATGTAAATGCATTATTTCTTGGTAAAAATTTATAATTTTCTTGTTCATTAGTGATAGAAATATCTTAAATCTACACTAAAAAATTATAAAATTAGAAAACAATGATAACTATAAATAAAATATGTAAAATCCTTGGACTTATTATTACAATTCAAATTAATACTTAAGTTCGTATTAGAATTATTATTAGATAGTCTTGTTCAAAATATTTTAAGATTAAAAAATCCTACTAATAAGATTTTCTAAATTAATATATTAATATTAAATATTGATAACTATTAATAATTCATGTTAAAATTACAAATATCATCTTAATTGTTAAGTCTGTAGCTTCAGCTGGATTGATTCGATCATGAGATACGTTGTTGATGGTAAATCATCATTTAGACAAATAATCTTATATATATATATATATATATATATATATATATATATATATATATATATATATATATATAGTTATTTATTGTTAATATATAATTATTATCTAATGATTATTAACCAAAGAGAAATGTCTCTTAATGAGACATGTCTCGTCCTCTCTTATTTATAAGACTTCAAATCTGCATTTGGAACACACACAATGGCAGTGGTATTACATTTGCAGAAAATGATCCTAGATACTTCAACATGGTATCAGAGTCAAACTGCAAATGTAGAAAAAAAAAAGATAGAAAATGACTGAACTTATAATTTTATGTTATGTCCAGTGTAATCAGTTCAGATCTTTCGTTATTTTGATGCCAACAGTGGGAAGAAAAGGCATAGAAAGGAAAGGAAAAAGATTGAGCTATACAGAGGATAGAGATGAACAAAAGGCTCACCAGTGATCAAGGTTGGAACAAGCCATCAAATGGCAGTTACACAGCGGACATGCAGAATTAAGGGTAAATATAACAGGGATGTGAAGAAACACAATGTTCTTCCAAACAAGAAGACATAAGATTAGCAGGAATAGCAGCAGGTCTTAGCCATGGAGGAATGAAGCATATTGAGTCATACACAGTCCACAGAATTCACAAGCATGCAAGAGAAAAGATTAAAAGGGAGACAAAGATACACAGGAAATAGTGTAGAGAATGGCAGTAGTGAAGAACAGTGATCTTGGGAGGAGATCAATGAATATAGTGGGACTTTCAAGCATTATTTGAATAGAATGAACGAAGAAACACCGTCGACAAAGAAATCAGGGAAAGGATACATGCAGTCCAGCCAAAGACAACATAGAATACTGAATGGAGCGAAGACAAGGGATACACGACAAATAGGAGATATCTAACATTTGAATTGCAAACAAACAAATGGCAAAGATCATCGAGTTTGGGGAAAGACATTGAACCACAAGTATTGACAATACTAAGGAACATTGAACCCTACAGGGCAACAATAAATGAATCAACTGGTAGAGCATGGAGCAATAAGTGATAGAGACTTATTGAGAAATAATCAGACGAACAAATATGAGGGCATCACCAACCTAGCAAATGATCATTCAAGGAATAAGTACGAAGGAGTGAGTTAGAGCCAATGATAAACAAGGAGACCTAATACTGTAAGATAATTAGCAAACCATTGTAAGTAGGAAATCAACATACTAAAGATTACGCACAAACACTAAAACATCCACGAAGACAAAGGGAATTTAAGCGGCAAATACGGGAAACAAATATTAAGCAATTAGAGAGACGACAAGGAAGAATTCTGAAAGATCTTAAATACTTGTAAGTCCACTACTTTAATTGCTCAATCAAAAACGTAGTATGTCCTCCCAAAGCGCCAAGAACAATCAGTGGTTGAAGGAAAGCATTCAAGATCTTGGCGAATGAACCTAAGAATTATGTACGCAATATAGACCTAAAGGGAATTGACGAACTTTATCGTACTCTATTATCAAGAGCAATCGACACTAAAGAAGAGGCAAGTAGGAATCTATAACATTCCAAACAGGAACCATATACAAACCAGGAGGTTTGTCGAATGAATAGTTTCATTTTCGTACACGAGTTGAAGTCTCACAACAAAGCTTGTCAAATTGTATATCAAGAGATATCGAACTTGTACCAATTGCACAACAAACTAAACTGGGAATTCAAACTAGAGTTCAAAATCATCCGTCCTAGTTGCAAATTATGATATCCTAGGTGGATAAGATAGATAGTGAGATTCTATATCTAGACAAATAAACACACAAACAGGATAGGGAGATAAGAAATGGACCAATCACAAGAGAACACAATACATAAATGATAATCACATCACATTATATTATCGAAATAGAGGTGGCCACCATCAGTGATCAGAGATAGAACCAAACTCGGAGTCACTATAGATTGTAATGAAATGAGCAAGGATTAGATTTTATTCAGGAGAACGCATAAGACTTTATAAAAATAGATGATATTCTATTAGAGAAATAGGTGTGAAATGGTAAGACATAAGGCACGTCTCTGAAAAGACATCTCTCCCTGTTTAATCCTTCAATATAAATGGAGGTACAATAGAGATCTACGGAGATGAACCAATACAAATACACAGAGTCAGTAAGTGAAAAGAACTGACGATAACATACAATCAATGTTTAAAATATACAAGACAGCACCAAATAATCCAATGAATAGTTTTGAAGAGACCATCCATCATTCATAACCATTTAAATGATAGCTACAACTGAACCGAGGAGGAAATCATAGGCAAGTCAAACTGATAATATCCAATCAGTAACGTATGATATCCAAACAGAATATATAATTTTTTCCTGTCAGCAGATTGAACATGGAACAAAAATAATTCCATCCATTATGGTTTATCTTATAATGGCTCTCGGCACAAGATATACAGAAAAATGACCCTAGGGACAATGGATAAGGGTCCAAGGAAGATTTAGAACTGTCAAACCTTGAGTGGAGATTGCCAAAAGGAGTATTAAGCCTCTTGGCCATTGCAAAAGATTTACAAGATCGTGTCATTACTTACAATTGACATGCATATGAGATCACTTAGTATTATTAGCAGTTTTAAAGATGAAGGTACATTTACATAAGTTTTACTAATTGTAATAAGATATAAGACTTATTTGAGTTATGAAGAAACATAATGGTGGAAGACATCTGCCCTTTCATTATTTCAGAAACACAACTCTTACAAAGACATTTAATATTATAACTTTTTCTTAAAACTTGGCACTCAAAATAAAGCCATAGACTTATAAAGTCATAGATGGATAATTTCAAAGAGGGACAATAACCTCAGATTTTACTTGGAACAATAATGAGAAGTTGAAATAACAAATTATGGACAACACTGCCGATTTTTTTGATTAACTGGGATAGCAATTATAGAGGCATCACTACGATAGTGAGCAGTGATCATAACAAAAGAAGGGATACAAATTTGCAAAAATGTGACTATACTCACAAACCAATAGATGAAATCCATGATTCATATACTTTTGTTGACATTGGGAAGAGTGTGACGCACAGGCACTAGTTTGAATGTTGTTTCGGCTACCTACAGAAAAGATACAAACCATTGTTAGTTCTTTAGAAGTTTGATGTCTAAAGGAGATGTGTGTAAAGTGTTGAATAAGAGGGAGTGAGAACTTCATGATTGAGAGTGAAAATAGACTAAGGTTCTAATATATATTAAAAAGAAAGAAAAAGGTTGCCATATTTGAAGAGATCTAAAAAAATTCTACGATATAGGAGCAGGAATTTTACACTGGGGGGGTGAATAATTACCTTAACCAATGTTACATTCCCCATTGGAGGCAATTTCTGAATTGATTTCATTGGAGCAATAAGTATTAAGGATGCTGATGTACAGATAAGTACTTATTATTCTTAAGTATTACACTTATCTATTCATTATAGTCTCTCTTGTATTTGTATTTCAATATGTACTATATAAGCTATTTCCCTTTATCTTTTCCTTTGTATCTAAAGATGATCTTGTAGGAAAAGAAGAATGGTACATTAGGCATATTGTATAGACTCAATCTTATGACAACAACTCCAAAGAAGTTGTGATCTAGAATTCATTAGTCATCTAGCAATCAGGCTGGATAAAGTGAGGCTCTTGAAGCAAACATTCATGATGATTGAAATTATAAGTATTCTTCTATATTAAGAGGGAAGACTGATACTTAGAAGAAGTCTAAAAATACATGTGTGTGACTGTTGTGTACATCACGAGGAAATAAATAGTTATCACCAGAAAGTCGGAAGATCGATATCGGATTTAGAGGGAGTCCGACATGCATCCTTGGGCGAAGAGAGGCTATAAGGGAGTAACTACAAGACTTAACTTCTCAGGATCATTGTTCAGCGGGAGAATTTTGAGGTGCAATCCCTTGTCAATGACATCTTCTCTATGAGGGAGAAGTTCTAAGTGAAATTCCTTGTAATGCATTCTTCTCTGTAAGAGAGAAGTTGAGGTGAAAAGCCCTTGTTCCACCCTCTAACTTGGTTCATGGTGGTTACTATTTTTGCATATGTGGATTATGTCATGAAATGTGACGATCTTACTATTTTTGCATATGTGAATTATGTCATGAAAGGTGATGATCTTTCATTGATATATATATGGAGGGTTGCTATCCTAAGGTGATGATCTTATCAATAGCTTGACCTGTTATTATGACAAACTACATTAAGTTGCTGTCCCGAAGTGTAAGTAGTCATGATAACGAACATATAATGATCAGACTACATAAACTTGTTGTCCTGGAGTGTTAGAGATCATGATACTTGTCATGATAGAGTTCATGGCATGTTGTTTACTAATTATCTGATTGACTTCATTAAATTGTTGTCCCAGAGTGCCGAAAATTAGAGAACTCATATCCTACTAGGATATAACATATTCTTTTGGTAGGCATTGAGGATTTTTTTAATGCCGGTACATATACCAAAAGAATATAAGTATGATGAATATCATATGATTGATATTTCTTGTTGAATCATACTTCGGATTATATTGAAAGATAACATCTAAGTTGATAGATATAAGTTGATATCCTTACATATATCATTACAGGAATATCATACTAAGATGATATCTCTTCATATAGTTGAGAGCATAATGTGTTCTATAACAATCCTCCCTAGCTAAGAGGGAGTGTTAAGTTTGTAGCTTCAATCAAAGTGATTCGATCATGAGATACATTGTTGATGGTAAATCATCATTTAGACAAATATATATATATGGTTATTTATTGTTAATATATTATTATTATCTAATGATGATTAACTAACAAGACATGTCTTTTCATGAGACATGTCTCCTCCTCTCTTATTTACAAGTCTTCAAATCTGTGTTTCGAACACACCGATCACAATGGCAATGTTATTACATTTGAAGAAGATGATCCTAGATACTTCAACATTAATAAGTTTCTAGATTCATATTAAAAAATATCTTGAAAGCAATCTTAGATTAAAAAAATTATTCTAAACCTAAATCATGTAAATTTCTAAACATTTTTTGAAGCTACCCAGGATAGAATGATAAAAATATTAGATTTGGAAGCGATGACCTGCAAGTTTGCACCTACCTAAGTGCCAAACCTTTACTATTAGGGACTACGATTTCCTTGTTTGCAGGGGTGCACCTTCCTAACAAGTGTTGCCATAACATTTTTTCTTTCTTTTATTATTATTTTTTTAATTAATATGTTTCTACTATCTATACTATTATTTTATCCTTTTTCAACTTTCATTAATATGTATAGATGGATAAGAGTAGAACTCATCCAAATGACTCCACATCCACAAAGAGATGAAAGGAAGCAAGAACAAGATCATTTTTAGCACATAATATTAAGGGTAGCATTAGGATTGGTGAATTCTATCCATTATCACCATCTAGGCGTAATTATTTCTTATATTTAATGCAGGCAACAACCTATCTGCAACTTCATCCTACGCATCCTCTCACACTTCCTCCTATACAAAGCAGTTATCTGCATCATCACTCACTAAAATTGTATTTCCAAATAACTTAAACAATTGTTCAGCCTATATCTCCACTTACTCAAATCCCAAAGAAAATGTCTATAAAATCATCGCCTATCCCGTCCCAAAAGAACATAGTTGTAAATGAAATGCCTATTGCAAGAAGCAACAAACAAACGCCCCATGATCAAATTATCAAACGCAGGTTTCAAATTGCATTACACAAGATTCTGTAAAAAAAAAGCTAAATCCAATTACTCTGTAATTGGAGAACAAGTAGTCCACTGTTCCCAGGCAATATCAGATGATAATTGACCCGAAGTTGGTTGTGGTTGTGTGCCGGCTACCCTTTGGTTTGCCCTTATTGTAATTGTCATTGTCATCTAACAGGATTTTTTTCATACTACCTACCCCAAGCTTCTCTTTTGGATTTTTCTGTTCATGTTATATTTAATTGTAGCTTTACCAACTTTACCGATGTCGGATTGTATTTACAGTAATGAGGCATCACACTTCAAAACCAAAATCTCTTCTATAATAGCCTATCGGCTAATAAAAGGTTGTGACTCTCTTGAAAGGTAGTAATAAAAAGGGTTGCGAGTCGTGACTCTCTCAAAAGATGGTAATTTTGAAAGGTTGTGACTATTTGCAAAGGGGAGGGCATAAAGATGAGGTCTGACTCTCCCTCACATTGAAAGATATAAAGGGGAGAAGGGTTCATTTGAGGAAGACATCCAAGGGAGATCTATGCAAGGAATAATATAATATTTTCAAAGGCAACAATAAAAATAGTAACTAATTTCTTATAAAATGTGGTAACCCTTTCACCAATAGAGGAGATTTCACTCCAAGCATTTAAGGAGGAATTATCAATCACAAGCCTTCACCCATCAGCCATGAATTCCTCACGAAATGAAGCAAACAATCTATTTGAGTTATTTTTAGTATCTTATGTTCTTGCTATATTTAGCTCATCCTTCTAGAACCTTAGTTAATAGTCATTTAGCCATTTAGCCTTTCTTTATTAGTGTTTCTTAAATTAGTCTTATAATTGGCATTTGTAAATTCTATTTAAGAGCTTATTGTTAACGCAATATTTTTTCTTTTTTCTATTCGTTCAATTTCATGGTATCAAGGCAAATTCTCTCAGAACTTCCTTTTTCTATAATTAGTGTTCGGAAAATATGGGAAAAAAAATTCTTTAATAATTTCATATATCAAACTCTAGGTATGACTTTCTTATGGAAGGGCTTTAGTAATTTTTTATTCAAAAATTATTTGTTGGGTTTTAATAATCTCGCCCTCCAGAAAGATTTGTTATGTATTCTCTTGCAAGGGCATCATTTAGGTATGATTCCATCTTGTCCTACATTTCCACAACTACAATAAACTTCGTTGACACAAAGCTCGTAGGAAACTCTTTCCCCTACCTTTGAAGATATATCATGATGAGGACCTAACTAAATCACACGTAACAAAACTTAAATAGACTCGAGCTCTTGTAGCAACAATAGTTAGGGATGACAAGTGGGCAGTAAAAGAACGTAGTGTGAGTATCTTGGATGTAACTGTTAGAATGGCAATAAGACCTTTTGATCAATTTTGAGTTTGCTTCCTGATGATATTGGCTCAATTGATCTTCTCTTTGTCATTGAGAATGACAAGTGGGCAGTAAAAGAACATAGTGCGAGTACTTTGCATGTAACTGTTCGAATGGAAATAGGACCTTTTGGTCCATTTTCAGTTTGCTTCATGATGAGATTGGCTCAACTGATCTCCTCTTTGTCACTTAGACCCGTGAGAGCATCACTCTGCCACTTCTAGGCGTCATTGGATTTCATTGGTTGTAAGCTTACACAAACGAGGTTAGAAGTTCTAGGGGTGTAGCTTGTCAATAATCAATTTCAGAGTAAAAATTTTGTGGCCCACTCAAACAATTATGCTATATTTATGTGGGTTCCTGATTATCAAGTGGCCCCATGCCTCAAAGATCTCTTCATCACAATTTGTCAATGCCCTACACAGTGGACCCGAGCGAGACCCATTCACAAATCTATATGACAACATCACTAGGTTCTCTTCGGTGGAGGACATTATTATTATTCGTGAAAACGCGTGGACTAGTGACTTGCAGACTGCCCCTTTGTCTTGAGAGGTCTTTAGATGATTCTAAGGGACTCATTACAAGATATAGTCGCCACTTGCTCCAACTTTGTGAGTCCTCACACTTTGTGATTTTGAATGGCCTTCCCAACCTCCCTAGCTTTGACTCGTTCATTTATTGTCCTCACTGTAGGAGTGTGAGCATGGTTGACTACACCCTTGCCCATTCCTCTCATTCCCTCATACAATCACTTCACCATAACCCAGATTCCCTTGCCAATCATGTCATCCTCAACTTTACCCTTCAGGCGTCCCTTCCTACCCAGGTAGCGCCCTCCCCCCCCCTCCTTCCACCACCTCCCTTAGTTTTGACAATAGAGACTAGGACTTCTTGAGCACACACCTCAAATGGCTTCTCCCCTTGGCTTGCTTCTCCCCCCTCTGATGCACATCCTTGTGTGGTTCAACCACCTCTTTGCTTCCATTTGACAGGTTACCCTCCTCTCTTTCCCCCATCAAACTACTCGTCGGACCCCCTACCCTATTTGTAGGAACTTATGCCCTCTGAGCCAATGGTATGATGAAGTGCAAATACTTCCACTGCATGCTTCGCACAACCTCCACCCTTCACCATGCCTTCTTTAGAGCGGTTGAAGTACTCTTACCATCAATTCCTCTGCTTCAAGAAGCACACTTCATCTCACATCGCAGTTGGTCTCTTCAGACCTCTCCTTCAATCCCCTAAGGTTTTCTAGTGCACATGGTTCCCTTGTATCTAAATTTTGCATCTTTTAAAGGAGCACTCAAAAAGTAATTTTGCTTCTCCATAGTGAGTATCTAAATTCTTACTATAAAAGACTAATTGTGCACGCATGATATGAAGCGAATGAACATATGTAGAAAGGCATTTCATAATTTGAACTTAAGAGGATTGGTACTTTACCAAATGCTCTTTTTATCTCTTTTAAAGCTTCTCTTGCCCCTAGAGTCCAATCCATCTTAGCATCCTTCTTGAGCATATCATTCATGGGTTTCACAATCTAAATAAATTCTGAAATAAACTTCCTTACAAAATTAATCTTTTAGAATATAAATTTCAACTCCTCACAAGCTAGCAGATTTAACTTTGATATATCCTCAACTCTTTCAAGATCAATCATAATACTTACCTCTCCCTAAAATCAAGTGTCATATTAGTTTTCATTATGTTACCTCAAACATACATTTATTTGGATTGAAGGAGACTCCAAACTTCTTACATCTTGAAAACACCTTCTGCAAATCATCAACATGATATTCTCTCCTCTTAGACAAATGAGCACGCTCAAACTTCTTATTGACTCCAAACTCAAAGAATTGATTGTAAACTCTAATGGCCACATAGTGATTCAACCTTCTTGTTTGCTCTCTACCTAAATGCATGTCATAGCCCTCTACAATGTCTACAACTAATATGTCAATAAATTGGTCCATTCTAGAATCAAATGCCAGCTATATATGAATAATGTTCAATTCGCCAACTAGTACTTTTGTCTTGTCTAATTGTGTATAACCTTATTTGTGTTAGTGGGGATAACTCATAGTCTCCTAAATATGGCTAGAGTCATAATGCTGTCCTATGCTCCTAAATCTATTATGTAATTTATAGTAACTCCCAAAAATTCATACAGATACTAGGAATGAAGCAGGTTCATCGTTTCCTTGGTAAAACAAAATTGGAGTGTTCATTTTTAAGTAAACATTGCCTCTATCACCTTTGTTTTATTGACTTCTTGCACTATTGTAGTAGCTTGCTGACCTACAATCTTTTCATCTTTGGTTGCATCTTGAGTTGTGCTCAATGTACTTTAGGCAACAAAACTATTTGTGGTGTGCATTTTGACCATCCCAAAAAAACATTTTGCACAACATTTGTCTATTGAGGAGCATTGAATGTGTTGTGAGAAGATCTACTCACTTCTTGTGCAAAGTTTGTCAAAATTTGGCCATGAGTTCTCTGACTTTTATTATCTTTCAAGCTATTCAGGAACACATTCCTTATCTTTGCTATTGTCATCAGTCTAAGTAATAGAATGTTTATCTTTGCCTTCCTCAATTACACAATTACACTATGTCCAAATTTCTTTAAACATCCATCACTTGGATGATTCCTAACAACTTGTTCTTTGCTGATATTCTGAACTCCATTGTTGCTTTATGTATTGTTAGCAATATGACCACTATTATTACCTCATCAATATTTAGGAGAATCCATTGGATGACCAATTACACTGCTTGCATTTGGATGTAGAGGTGTATTGAAATTGTTATGAGACACAAAATAAAGTTAATGTCTCATTGTTCCTATTAGTCCTCTCATATACTCTAGTTTGTTTCCTTGAGATTGGTGAAATGCATGAACCTCCTTTATACCTTGAACTAGAACACTGCTATTCAAAGGTGGGAAAAGATAACTTGCTTCCTAAATTGGATATTTTGTGCCTACCAGAAATTCTAATTATGGTGTCTCCATTAGGCCATTATTAGTTGAGGCTAGTGGAAATCTTCCAATGTGCTCTTCATAAGCTTTGAATTTTGGAGGATATGAGTATTCCTCAAAAGTTAGGCAATGAACGTCTCTTGTAGTTGGAACAATCTCATATCTTGTCCTTAGAGGATTGTCTCGACTAATAGATTAATCTACCACCTTCTAGAACACATTTGTAGGTCTTCAAGTACAAGACATTGCAATTGTGAATATTGATTTGTTTCATATATTCTACACCATCATGATATTGTGGCTTATGCTACAAATATCTTCTTTGCTTATCTACTATCAAAAGTTGGTGTATTGTCGAGTGACCATTGTTTGGATTTGATTTCCAAGTCTTCTTTGCATTTTTCATGTAGATGCACTTGCACCTTGAAGATATATGGGTAAAGGTGAAGGTGCTTGAGATAGTGGAGCTTCTGGATGTAACACAATTTGATTTGATGGAGCGAGGAATGAATGTTGTCCGACTTAACCAATTGCAATTGGCAATCCAAAACCTACAACCAGTCCTAATACATTTTGCCTCATCCATTGGCCTACTTGCATTGCTTTGGCATGGGCTTCATTTAAATTTGCTAGGGCAGTGTGACAGTGTCTTGTGAACATGGATGTAGAAGGATCTAAAACATTGTAATACAATTTTGGTGCACCTACATCTTGAACAATGTAGAGAACTTGCAATCTTGTGTAAGCTTTGTGAAAGTGATGAATGAGTTAATAAGTTCTTGCCCTTGCCTCCTACTATCTACAAACTATCCACTTAAATCCAATGGAGTGATGGGGATTTCAATTTTTCAATGAATGTTGTTTTCAGTGGATCCCATGCAATTATGGATAAGATTAGCCAATGCACAAACTAGTAAAAATCTTCAACCCCAAAGGAGTGAGCAACAAGTCTACATACCGCATCTTTATGTTGGATTTTGTTGTTATATAAGGCAACTTTGAAAATCTTAACATTCTCCTTCATTGTTCAATTGGGATCATTAACAAGGAACACGAAGCAAAAGAGTTTCAAATTCTTCGACAGATTATGATATACAGTGAAGGTGGGCAGAGAAGCATTGTTTTGTATCCAAGGTGCAGTCGTCATTGTTGCTTAAATTGGTTAAAATGGTATTGTTTGAGTTTCAATAACCTATACGTGAAATTGAGTTGTATGACTAGGACTTGTCCCACCTGCAATATGAGTCGCCCAATGATATCTTCCCTTCTTGTGAAATTGCAATTCTACCAAATCTTCCCATTTCGGGGAAAGACCTCAACACTCTTTGGCTTCTTTCCTTCTGTAGCCTTTTATGTCTTTCAAGCGAAAAAATTCCAATATTCTTATCTAGTTTGTTCTAGTTTTGACTATCTTCAAGACTTAATTGTGCTAGTCTTTCTGCCTTTCTTTCTCTCTAAAACCTTTTTTCGATTTCCCCTTCTCGTTCTAGCCCTCTCTAGATCTCCTATCTATATTTTGTGCTTGCCTTTCGTCTTTAGTCAACAACTCAATGGCATTCAAGTAATCTTGATTGTTCCTTCTTTCTTCCCAAGCTATAGAGTGTAAAGTTGCTACAATATTGTCTTCAAGTATTCCCACCTGTGCTCTTGACTACTGTGATCTAGGAACCACCATCCTTCATCATCTTTAAATTGTTTACAACTTTCTTGAGAAAACTATGAATAAGTCCTCCTCCTAATGCCAATTTCTGTCGATGTGAGTATTGTTTCACTACAACATACAAATCAAATACCTAGAATTTCAAGATGAAACATCAAATCTTCAACTCTCTCTTGAATAAAGACACTTCTTATGCTAAGAATGCAAAAACAGATGATAAGGTGACTTTAAGGTTCCTTCCTAATGTGCCAATGATATTAATGTGATTTATTGGTATCACAAGGGGCCTTGCTTTGTTCTCTAAGACTTGCCAACTTAGCTTTGATTGATTTCGCTTCACAATGTCCAATGAAAATATTCTTTGACTTGCAATTTACAAATGCAATCAGATTTAACTTGTGAGACTAATTTTTTTCTACTTCTACCTAAGGATGTAAGGAGTGAAGACTCTTGGACTCTACTAGATGCAATCTTGTCATCAACTCCACTCACCTAGTCAAGATTCTAAGGTGTGTTCAAATGACTCTCAAATCAACAACATTTCCTTAATCTCGTCCATGGATACAAATCAAAGATCAAGTATAGATTAAAGTTAAGTGCATTCAAATGTCATTCAACCACGCAAGGCAAGACTCACAATCGATAACCAGCTAATGCTTTGGTCTACGATCAAGTGAAGCAAGGATGCATTCCCAATTACCTTTATCCAACTAAATAACTCAAAGCAAATTCTACTTAACAACTTGAAATCAAACTTATTCTAAGTGAGGAATGTATATCGCTAGTCAATACTTCCAAGTATATCACAATAATTCGCCATGTCAAACACAACAATGAATAGTAGAGTAAATTTGGCAAAATATTAGCAACAATTCTCTTACAAATAAAGAGACCAAACCTTACATAAAGGCCCAATTACAATGAAGGGCTAAGATTAACAAATTAGTAGCACAAATTAATCCACTACAAACCCTAATTAGGGTTACCACCCCTATCATTCAATTAAATCTAAGCACTACCACATTGGCCAATAGAAAAAGTACAATGCTTTGATTGCCCAATCAAAAGGCACCAAATTGTTGGCCAATCAAAACTAAACACATAATTCAAAAAGGGCTTGAATTTCCCCTTGGGCATTCTCAACCTCTTGTCCTATGGTAGTTGGGCCTTAGTCATACTATTCAATATCATAACCTTAAAATTGTATGTCCTTTCATGTCTCATTCTTGCATGTTGATTATCCTTCAGTTCAGAACTGTTTAGGACCCTTAAGTGGGTCTGGGAGGGTTCTCTCTTACCTCTATTTCGTTTCTTAGTTTTGTTTCTTTTTTTTGTTGTTATCTCTCCTTTGGACATCATTTTGTGTCCCTATTGCGGGCTGGCCTCCTTTTCATTGTACTTGGTAGTCTTGTTGGCAATTGGTGGTCCCTTGGTGGTCTTTTTTTTGAAATTAATAAATTTATCTTACCCACCCTTCGGACAACGTTTTGTACTCTGCGCGCATCTGAATCATCTCTTGCAATTTTAGAGATTCTGACGATAGCTATCAACTCTTTGTTGGTTCCATCTATCCTTACAATCTCTTCAACACTTCTGATAGATTGGGCTATTGTAATGTGTCTTCTTCTGATTCCTTCTAACAACCAAGCTCGAGTAGTGATAACACCTAGTTCATTCTCATGATTTCTGATTCCCTAATCTTCTGTTTGGGTGCTCATATTGACCTCCATGACTTCTACTCCTTGAGGCCCTATTTGTTCATTCGAAAGGGCCTAAATGTTTGCCACAACATGCCTCTCAATATGTTGTTCTTCTTTTTTTGAGAGGGGGTATCCATCTCTTGCTCATTTAGAGATAAGGCTGAGCACTTGAACTTCAATTGCCTACTATCTCTAACACAGCCATAGTCATGGTGTCATCTCACCTTTAGACCTTTGCTTCTTTCAGGGTGACCCTTGGTCCTCTATCCCCTTCCTCTGTATTCCTCTTGTTTGTGATTCCTTGTTATTTCCTCTATTCCTTTTGCAATGTTGACCTTCTTGTTTGCTCAAACCTTTAAGGAGTTCTCTAGATGATTCCTAATCTAGATCTTCTACATCTTTCATTAGTTCATATGCCAAAGGAATTCTTTATGCTTTCAACCTACCCATCTGTTGGTTTATCCATGTATGGGTGAATGTTGTCATTGGAACTGTTATTGCATTAGAACTTTGTCATTGTTAGACCACTCTATGGTAGGACTCGTGTCCTTGTTGTTGCATAGTCACATTGGACATACCTTTCATCCTGTTGGGCAAATATTTTGCAATAGACAGTCTATGCAAATTCAGTCACAAAATAGGCTAACTAGCCACATGTGAGACAAAGTCTCTCCCACGTTTAAGGGAAAGCTCCCCGTTCTCACAATTCCTAGGATCAACTCAAGGTTAGCAAGAAGTTAAGAGATATTGTAATAGGGTGTTACCGATATTCTTTCTTCTTATTTCAAGAAAGAATTCACTTACTCGTGGAGCAAGTAATGGACAAGGTTTAATCTCTAAACTACACTTTCTATCTAACAGTTGAAAACAATGATACTGATAACAAACACCAACTCAAAGGCTGGTTGAAAGTGTACCAACTTAAATCTATGTCTAGTTTTTCTAATCTATAAGAATAATCTCTACAATTAGGGCGCATAGACTTCCAGAAGTAGAGGATTTCTGAGCTATAACTTAATTCTAACTATTTGTGTGAATATGAGATGTTAATATAAGCTACGCTCAAACATTCTTGTCTATCTATTACCATAATTGCTCCCAGTCAAAGCTTTGGCTCCAATTGTTTCTTGTACTCACTATGCTCTAGTAAACATACAATAATAACATGAATGAAAGATAACAGAAACAAATCACAGTCACAGTGTCCAATTTGTTCTATCACAATTGTTTCTAGTCAAAGCTTTGAATCCAATTGTTTCTTTCTATTCACTTTTCTTTCAAATTCACACTACATAATCAAACATATGCTTGTACAAGTTTGGCAGAGTTCTCTTGCATAAAATAAAAGATGATTTTTACAACGAGGGGGGCACTCCTTATATAAGAAAAAGGAGTGAGAGGAAGGAGAAAAAGGTGAGAGAAACTCAACCACCTTGACTTAGCCAAACTAGGAAAGAAGATTTATTGGATTACATGACTGAAGGTTCATGTAATCAGATTACATGCAATTGGATTACATGTGATCTATCTTTTGCAATCTATAAAGCTGAAAATGTTAAAAAACTAAAAGAAAACGATGAAGAAAGTTGAATCAATCTCGAAGATTGTCACCAAAAGCCTTATATTTGTCAATACAATCATGGAGCACTAGAAGATCCAGAATCTTCATATTTTGGGAAATAGTGTCAACCTTGATTGCATTGGCATGATATATTTTTACAACCCGGTAGTTCTCTGCAACAGATCCCATAAGTACTTTGCAATAAATTTATATGTTGTAATCTTGTTTATTGTGTGTGCTTGAAAATCCTCTGAATCAAATTCAGCGTTAACATTGTCAATGGATTTTGAAATCATCTCTTCTTCGGTGAACAAGTTGTAATCCTCTATGAGTACCTTGTATCCCATCAACTTCAGATCACCATGCATCTCCATTTCCACGACCTAACAGCTTTCAAGGATTGTGTTTTTGTCAAAAGCTTTTCCATTTTGTGACCCATGAATCCTTGATACTCATAGAACATGTCCATAGATGGAATGATGGTGTATGTGATTAAATCAGCTTCTGACATTTGATCCCATGTGCTCATATCTTCTTTCAAGACGTTGGTTTCTTGGTTGAAAGATGCAATCATATCATGAAGCCTTTCTTTAACAAGTCTCATATGTTCAAGGACTTTGAGTGCATCTTTTATTGATCGGGCTCCCTCTGTGATAATTCCTCGAACAAAGCCTTAGCCACTTCAACCTTCATTCACCTAAATTGTTTGACATGTAATTAGTTCGAGTTGCAAAGATTGTTGTCAAATGATGTCGTGAAGGCAAGCATTCTTCAACTTTAGCTGAGTTTTCTTACCCCAGAGTTTGTCATTCTTCTTTGACAAGAAAGAGCTTGCATCCTGTTGACACCCCAACTATGATTGTTTCCCAAGTTCAATTTTGTAAGCTCTTTGGCTAGTTTATCTACTAGAGAATTTGCAATCTCAACATGTTTGGTTTTCTTGGTATCAACGAGGATTCCTCGAAACAACTTTTCCACTTTGCATAGGAAGCTTAGACTTATTCTTCTTTTAAGGGAAATTGTCTGGGGGCAACTCGATCTTTCTCCTCTTCATGGTAATGTTTCCTAACCATGCATGCAAGCTGAAACTGGTATGGTGGCTACGGCAAATACTGGTCCTGATTGTATCTTCACGGTCATAGTGCACACCTCCATTCGCACAACTGGAACCATGGGTGTTCTCTGGGATAACTCCGTCATGAACATCTCAAACCCTATAATCGAGGTATCAAGTTGGGAAACTTATCCCTCTGTGAGAGCTGGAAAATTATCAAACAC
Organism: Cupressus sempervirens; assembly: GCA_028749045.1. Taxonomy (NCBI): domain Eukaryota; kingdom Viridiplantae; phylum Streptophyta; class Pinopsida; order Cupressales; family Cupressaceae; genus Cupressus; species Cupressus sempervirens. The sequence goes on along the minus strand of CM053793.1, from coordinate 197,882,832 downwards.
ATTTTCCAGGTTTTAACATTGCTCCATTGTGAGAAAAGGTAGAGCTACAAAAGAGATGGGCAAAGTTGAAGTATTCGCCTTTGAAATAGGAATGATAGGTGTGAATACTATGGAAAAGATTCCACATCATTTTCTATGGCAGCCAAGAATGGTGCCTCTTGGGTAGACACCTCTTGGTTGCTTGGCGGCTATGGAGGAGACATGATCATTATTTCCCCCCTTTCTTCCTCTTCAAGACATGATCATTATTTCCCCCCTTTCTTCCTCTTCAACTGATTTTTGTGCTTGGAGAGGTGCTTGAGATGAATGTGAGTGTGGAACGGTAGCTTTTCCTTCTTTGAGCTTCAATTTGAAACCCATACTTGGTTTTGAGGTAGATGATTCGTCTTTCCTTTATACCCCCACTTGAGATTTCCTTCCAATTGGTGCGAAATGACTGCAATCTACTCTAGTTCTCAACTTGAATCTCTTCAAATCTTTGCTTTTCAGCCATGTGTTAGTATTCAACAAAATAGATTCAAATCTATCAAAGATAGAAATTGTGTCTTTCTGTCACCATTGGATGGGAATAAGAAGAAGCCCCTTCAGTTGATTTTAGTGGAATCCTATGTCTAGAATCATCTCATCATCTTTAACCCCTTTAGAAATAGGGACAAAGTCAAGATCAATGTTTTCTCGCAAAGTGAGCCTGCAATAATCCATTTAGATGATGTCTACCTAGCTACACAAATCAATCCATACATCCTCCATGCGATGAAAATGGGTAAATGCCCTTTTCATCTTGGGATGCATACCTCTGTAATCAAAGTCAGATCTGGCTTTGAACTTGTTAACCATGATGATTTGAAGTTTGGATTCCATGGCCTTGGCCTTATACACTAAGGTAAGTGCACATTTGCCAATTTGGAGAGGTTTAGTGGTGGAAATCCCAAATCTTGGCCTATGCAGGCTGATTTTGTGCGAGTGCACTTCCATAAGTCTTTGCCATTTCCGTGTGAACTATCCTATCAATAGGATATCTTCGCAAAGTGTATTGGTTCTCCTTTAAAGAAACCAACTCTCAGGTAAGTGAAAATTGGAAATTGCAAGAAAATGCATCCATACTGATTTACTTTCTCCCATGCCTCATCTAATACTCTCTTTGTTGCCAACTTCATGTTGAAAAAGCACTTGAAATGCTCGTAAAATGCGTCTTGCACCCTTCTATAGTGATGCTTACTCCATGTTAGAGTGAGTTGATCATAGTAGTTCCAAATGGGAACTAGAGACCGATCTCCCTTGGTAGAGTTCTCGGAAGGTCCCCATAGTTGCAGCAATGTAGACAAAGTATGAACTCAAGTGGATTAACAATGATGTCTTCACATGAATCAACTGCTCACATAGCGTTGTGCTTATGATTTCTCCCCAATAGATAGGTTCTTTGTGTTTGAGAATCTAAAGTATGAATTTATACATCCATGTCTCAAAGTGATTGGATTCTTTAAGACCACAAATCCTGCTTAGAAGAGTAATCAAAAGGATGACTTCTTGAGAGAAGTTAGATCTGTGTATTGTCCTTGGCCATCTGGAGAAATTTGATCTTTTATTGACCAACCACTTGTCGTTAGCATGCTTCTAATAATCATCTTTTTTCCTAATTCCGCAACTGCAAGGATATTTCTTTGGATAGATCCACATCCCAAAGTTTCAAGGACCTTCAAGCTAATTTCTTGAGATAAGTTAGATCTGTGTATTGTCCTTAGCCATCTAGAGTTTGGTCTTTTATTGACCAACCACTTGTTGTTAGCATGCTTCTAATAATCTTTTTTTTTTTTATTCCACAATTGCAAGGATATTTCTTTGGATAGATCCACACATTTCAAAGTTTTAGGGACCTTCAAGATTTTCTCAATCACATTCGGATCCAAGCTGAAAACTCCCTCCCATCTGCATCTTTAACCATTTTTCACTTGCATCAAAGTGGTTTGTGCATTCCCACACGAACTTGAGTTCGAGGGCTGCCGTAGAAAAGGTGGATACCAAATGGATATGATTTCTTTTGATCTATTGCATATCATGACTACTAGATGTTTCCACTCTCTATAAGAAATTGGTTATGTCAACATGACCAATCTTTGTATCTGAGATCTCATCAAAAGTAGATGAAACATATAATGGAGTTGTGTGAGGTAGTTCCTTATTGTACTAATACTTCATTTCTCCTTTGGCCTTTGGAGGTGCGGGCATATGTAATATCCTCCCTTGGAATTAGTTGCTGTAGTATTTTTGCAAATGTAGTTGGCAGCCTTCCAAACCCTCAAAACAGCAAGAATAAACAATAAACTTGTGGCAAATACTGTTCATGCACTGTAGCAAATTTACTATTCATCCGCACTATAGCAAAACACTTCAGCTGGTCTGATTTCTGATTCTTCTTGATGCCCAGATCTACTTCTAGTGTTATATGTGTGCATAAATTTCCTTTATTTTGACATGCAACCACCAAATTCGCCAAGAACTAACATGCAAATGATTAGAAGTAGCATGCAACCATAAATTTTGACATGTAGCTGATTAGAAGCAACATGCAACCATAAATTATGAAATGCAACCACCAAATTCACTAAGAACTAACATGCAAATGATTAGAAGTAGCATGCAACCATAAATTTTGACATGCAGCTGATTAGAAGCAACATGTAACCATAAATTATGACATGCAAGATTTGGGTAGTTGTCAAAACTAACATGCAAACTCACTAAACTGACATGCAACGCTGAAATCTCAACAGGCTGGCAAGATCTCAGCAACGCACTGTAGCAAATTCACTATTCATCCGCACTATAGCAAAACACTATTCACGCGCACTGTAGCAAAACACTCTTCATCCGTACTGTAGCAAACACTAAATGAAACCCAATGTGTTTGGAAACACCGTTAATCCTCCTGACTGTGTCTTTCAACAGCGAAGAGAATGCTAGCAAAGAGAGATTCCGTCCTCCAAGCCCGATAATCAAATATCCAGCAACATAACATTAATCTTCATCCAAGCATACTAAAAAGAAGCTCTTCTATTTCTTTTATAGTGTTCTCACAAGAGCTCAATCCTTCGTTTTCTCCATGTGGGATAAAACATAACTCCCTTTATGTAACTTATGTCTCCAATGTGTTATAAAATAAAAGGGACTCTTTCAATTTAAATATTTCCCACAAACTATAGTCTATGCATTAATAAAGTTAAATATTAAATTTAACCTTATAAAATAGCTTTATCAATGCATAACAAATCTTATCAATGATAAACAAGTCTTCTTGTCGATTTTAAACAATTACCATCGACATATCGCTGCCCCTGGATGTTCGACCATGTCCAAGATGACTTACTATAAATAGTAAGTATGCCCAAAGTTGTCTCAAAACCCCTCAGAAAGACCTGCAACTGAAACTATCTAGGCCAAATGGCCTCTAAGTCCCTTTAATGTCTTGGTTAGCCTATGGGACCGTGGGGAAATAGGCTAACGACAACATCATGCTATGAATGCTAAAAAGGGGACATTACAGCATATCTTGTGTTGCAACATGGAAATCCCAAAGGGTGAATACATCATCTGATGGGATTGGATCCATGAACGCTTTCGGTTTTGAGTTGCAATATCGAATCTATGAAGGGTAGGTGTTCGAAGTATGGATTAGATAGTTATTGAACACATTTGAAGGCTGGAAATGAATGGGAAAGGCTTGTATTTTGGGCAAAAATGGCCAAAATAAGGTTGAGGATGATGGATCACATGTAGGCGAAATGGGGCTTTTGTTTTGGATGGCCAAGAATGCAAGTTGGAAGTATAAGGATGTGTACAAAACTAGAATTTTGGTATTTAAAAATGTGAATTTTTACCAAATTCAGGTTTATGAGATGCAATTACATGTGGAAAAAATTCATCATTTTTACTTAACGTATGTAATCAAGTTTGTAGAATGTGATTGCATATGTAGGAATATGGAGTTTAGAAGTATTTGGGTAAAGGATTGAACATGAAGATGAAAGCATGGACATGCACTAGAATTCTTGGGGAATCTCCCACTTTTCTTCAAAATCAAACAACAAAGTATGTACAAAAATAAAAAGAAAAGGAAAAACATACCTCTTGCTTTGATTCAAACTTTGACAAACTCCAAAACTTCACTTTAAATGCAATTTCATTTTTGAATTGGAAGACCTTTTGCATTTGCAACAAATGAAAGTTTCAAATTTATTTAATAACTTGAAGCAAAAAACTAGGGCGCATTTGAACAAATGGATGATAAAAAGCCAATGAATGCAATCAATTAGCAAAACAAGCAAGAAATGCAAGTAAAACCAGATTCTTTGACTTACTTGGAGAGCAAAGTGCAAAGTTTGGAAGAAGTTGGAATAAACTTGATCTCTCCAAAATCGGGTTCTCCAAGTGTGTTTGCATGCAATGACCTTAGCTTCAAATCGTGGTTAAAAGATACAAATGCATGTGCATGATGTTGCCAATGTTGTTGAAAATGTCTTCCTAAGTGCAGATCGCACTTATTGAAGTGATTTCCACATTTGAAAAAGTCTTCCCAAGGCAAATTGGGTTCTCCAACATGCATTACATGTGCATGTATTTGATGCAAATGCTCTTGAAAAGCCTTTTCCTTCACATTTTTCCTCTGTACCTCAAATCAAGTTCTCCAAGCTCTTTTACATGTTTAAGTGCAATGGAAATGCATGTAGTCAAAACCAGGTTTACGAAAGCCCCCATTGCATATGATGTCTTGCATTGCATTTGACCAAATTTTCATTCTTTTGGAAAATAAGGGTTAGAGAAAGTGATTGCATGTTTTAAATATGCAATGCACTTGCATGTATTTGGACGCCCAAGCCAAAATTGGGCTTAGAAAGGGTCATTCCATATTTGCATGACTTGCATTTGCATGCATTTGAAATTTTTTGGCAAATCGTGGTTACAAGATGTCATTACATGTAATGCATTTACATGCAAAGAGGAAAATCAGATTCTAGTGGATGCATTAGATGTATTTCATTTCAAAAACATGTAATGGAATTGCATCACTTAAGTTTTCTATTTAGCACATATCTATTGGATTCTCTCAAGCAAATATCACTTCAAGGGGTCAAATACATATTCAAACTATATATTTTACATATTATGTGTAAATATGTTCATAAGTAATATTTCACTTAAATGTCTTAAAATAAAACATTAAAGTAAATCTCAAAATCAAATTAGACTATAAAGTGATAAAGTCACTTACATGATAAATTAAAAAGCATCTCAACATTAAATTATAACATAAAGTGCACTATAGGTTGCTGAGGATTTGTGGGGTGGAGATGGAGACAGAATAGAAACAGGAGAAGAAAGTGCAAATACCCCTCCCACTAAAAGAATTAAAAAGCCCTCTATTTCCCCCTCTGACAAGAAGATCTCTAAAGAGGACGAGAAGGAAAAGCAGACAAGGGATGTTGATAGAGAAGATTTTTGAGAAAGTGGATTCTCCAATGAAGAACATATTTGGGTACCCGATGTCTGATTCCGAATATGATCTTGCGGATAATACTATGAAGGGGAAGGATAATATTTCTTATGTTTCAATCCAAGGTGATCCTGATAGCATTGGCAAGGCGAAGGACAAAGCGGAGGCCTCGATTTGCTTTGATAACTAGGTCATCAATGACATTTAAGCCATTAAGGAGGAAGTGCATAAAACAGTTAAAGATTTGCAGCAAGAGGTATAAGCTAGGAAAAAATTGGGCGATGGTATCCCTCGGCAAATTCAAAACTTAAAGAAAGTCATTGGGGACAAAGACACCAAAATCCAAGCTCTGGTCCAAAAACTCATCACTGGCAAAGTTAAAAGTGGAAGTCGAGGGCATTGAACTTAGAGTGGACTTGATTGGAAGAATAGAGGTCAGCACGTGGAAGCTGCGGGTGGACCTAGTAAAAGAACAAGGGGGAAGCCGAACAGCAAGGTGACTACTACTACAAAGACTACAAAGAGTGATTTAGAGGTAGTAGAGATCTAGGCAGCCAAGAACCCTGAAGGAGTTGGCCTAGCTCTGGCTCTATGTTTGCTTTTTGTCTTTTTTTGATTTACCTGGTCTACTCTGTGTGTTGGTTAATAGTTTCGGGCTAGTTGCTGACTTTAGGTTGCTGATTTTTTAAAATCTTTTAAATGTCACCAACATAGTTGTAATTTTGAACTCCATCATTTCTATCTCTATATTTTGAAACTATTGGGTTTCGGGTCCCCTGTAAAACTTGTTTTTACCTTAATCCAAAAACATAAAGTGCACTATAATCACTTAAATGATAAACTAACTTAACAGCATAATGTAAAGTCATTTTAAGTTATATTTTTCAAAAAGTGCAACTCAACATTAGAATTCAAGGCCAATATTTTAAATATGCAATTGAACTTGGAGAACCTACTTTTTAGGCACTTAATCCTTGATATCTTTTGACTAACAACTCTATTTAAGTCCCACGATATCTTGAGTTGAAAGGAAAATCGAAAGCAAGAGCCTGAAGAAAACAAAAACATAAGAAACAATCAAAACAAACACTTAAAAATGCACAGGACTTTGAAGGTCTCAAAATCAAGTATAGGCTAACAAACTGAGAAAATGAAAGACTTAATGAGAACCTTCTGTAAACCATTCCATTATATTAATTGGTGACAATCATTTGATCAATTTTCGCCAATCAAATAATGAGTTATCTCTGCGAAATGCAAAGCTCAATTGAAAAAGTTTTGTATAGTTACCTCCATTTTGTCATCACAAAATGGAGGACAACACATCCTCCTCAAATTGATCTAGAATGTGCACCTATTTGCTTGCTCTAATTAAATCCACTGATAGGCGAGAAAATGATCTTTTATTTATCTCGTAGTCATTAGTTGTGTTCGCCCAATGATCTTCTATGTAAGCTATGTGTTTATACCTAACTCCATATGCCCTTTGAAATTGTATTGTATAGGCATGATGAATAAAACACAAATTCTTTCTAAGTCACCTATGTTGCTAGGAGTGATGGGCGAATCTCGCTTGAACTTTCTTTATGAAAACAGAAAGGCACCCCTAGCCTATGCTTATGCTTTTGGATCTTGTCATATGCAAGCAATTGTCTTGCTACTTCCATTATCACTATCTTTTAGGTGGGAAACAAGGAAGCTTTGTTGGGCAAATTATGCTTCCTAATACTTTGATATAAGTGAACTTAAGGAATTGGGTGTACCAAAAGCCAAGTTTCATGACAAGATCCTTTGCTTGCTTTCACGATCTTTTATAATGAGTTCCTTGCAATACTCCTCTTGAAGACATCATTTGCAATTCTGACCTTCCATTTTGGTGAAGCCATAGTTGTGAATAAAAATGGTGCACCACATGTTGTCTAACTTTTGAGCCAAGTTCAACCACAACTTCTAATCCTCTAAACTTTAGAAGCAACACCATCATGCACACCATGTAAGAGCACATGCACAATGTCTTTGACTTTGCGCCATCTATAATTGTTGATCCATGTTGTTTTTAATCATAATCACCCAACCAAACATATCAATTGTATTAGTGATCTTCTCAATCAGATGGCACATACCTAACTCCAAAGGGTTTGCTTGTTGGCCCACCACAACGTTGTTTAGCATAAAGATGAGGTCTAGGATGTCCTCGAAATTGAACTTTATTAATTTTGGGAGTTTTGAATGATGCTTCCTTGGCCTTGTCAACCATTTGTTACTAACAAGAATGGCATATTTGCTAGAGTCATTCTCAAATTCCTCCATGGCTTGTTCTTTTGTTTTGTAAATGTTACCTTTGCAATGAGGGATATTGAACACCTCCCTTACATCCTTAGCCTTTATCCCTATTACAACACTTCCTTTTAGGCTAACCACTTCCCTTATCTCTGAACTGTATCTCTTGGCACATTCAGTCACTAACTCTGCCCATTCTAATGCTATTGGAAAAGCGATCGCATGTACACTTCCACTTTTCACCATCTTCTTGGCCCAATCTTAAGGATTAATTGAAAACACCTGATCTCTCACCAAATCCATGTTATATGGACTAAGGTTGGTATCGTTCACTCTCTTCCACTTCGAATTGAAGTGAGATGGAGGAGAAATGCTCTTGATGGTGTACAGCATCTGTGACTGCCTTCTTTGTCTTGATTGAGTCCATCCCTAGCACCTGCTCCACTCTTAGCACCACTTGCTTTCTTCTTAGAGCCTTCTCCATTAGTACCTCTTGCATTCTTCAACCTGCCAACACAATTTATTATCAGCTATTCGTATTTTATTTGTCTTAAATCAAGAACATGATTAAATCAGACTTATGAATATTTCATTTTGCATAATTAACTTGAATTGTAAATTCTGATTGCATCCAAAATGCAAGTTGACATCCTGAGCATCATTATTTAGTTTTCGTCCTAGATTCTATAAATCTGATCTACCAAAAGCCATATGATTTTGTGTCGTTAAGAAATAATTTTCTCATGTTATAGCCCACATTTAACATATACCTGTAGCTTGCAGCCTCTTCCCTTTAGTTTTACTTCTTTAGACAGATTTGGGGTCTGCTCATCCAAGTGGTCTTAATCTTTACAATGCTTCAGGTCTGATTGTTTATCAGCAAATTCAAACTCCTTATAGAAGATGTTGTAAGATGTATATGACCTGCTCCTCTTGATCTGCTCTTGGTAGAATTGTGGTTTGAAATGAGATGTGACACTCCCCTTAATAGATGCTTGGGTGAAGGGCAAAACTTTCTAGACAAGGCAAACTTGGCCTAATTATTTAAACTAAATCATTTGCACCTAAAATTGCACCCCTTCATGGCCTAAAATTGCACCTTTGATATTTTCAAAAAGGATTGCACCCCTTCAAGGTTTCAATTAATTGAACTTAATTGGCAAAGAATTTGTTTTATGAATTAAATCGCCCCTCATTTCATACGCTGCTGGGTTTGTTGATGACATTCATTTTACATGGAGCTGGATAGAGGGTGGAAGTCCACTCTCTCTTGGGCTAGAGGCCTCAAAGGTCTGTGCCATATCTCAAACATATCCTCATTTTTTCATGTTTTTGGCCTTCCATTTCAAGATTTTACTTTGTATACAGGATTTTGCAAGCTAATTTCCTCATTTTTCTTTATGATCACATTCAGATTTTCAACTTTTGAAACTACATTCTCTTTGTGCAAATCGCTTGGGTGCAAGTCTAGATTCATGTGCCCTCGATTTTGATTGCGAAACACACTAAGTGGCAAGATTTTGATGGAGAACATGGGCGTGGAGACCCAAGGATATAATCCCACCTCTTCTTAGGCTCGAGAGGGCCCCACGGAAGGTAAGTTCCACCCTTCCTTGGGCTCGCCCCAAAAAAAGTGTCACACCAATTTTTAACTTCAGTCAAACATGTTTGCAAAACTGACCGCCTTTGTTTTCCCTTACAACTTGGTTTCAAGTTTTAACTATTGTCCAAGAGTCCAGCAGATTTAGATCAAAAGGTGGTGGGTGATGTGATCATGAAGCCCCTTTTTTGTGCTCAAGCGCCAACTCCACTCTTCCTTGGGCTCAGCCCAATTTTATTGTCTTCAAAACATGTTAAATTGGTTTCATCCTTCAAGGTTGTCACTAATTTCCCCTTCACTTTTGGATCAATCAACCAACTCACTTTTTTAGAGTTTTGCTAATGAACATGTGACTCACTTCTGAGTTTTCTTTAATTTCAGCACCCTATATGACATCCATGTTTTGAACTCCAACCTACAAGAGTCAAAGCTTTGATTACAACTTGTCATAATTGTCTCATCAAGTTCTGATTTTTCTCTAGAGGCTGGTCATATTTGGAAGTTAGCTGGGCATCAAGCCCAACATAAGGTGGAAATCCAACCTTGATTGGGCTCTGGAGCCCATAGAAGGTGGAACTCTACCCTCTCTTGTGCTCCGCCTTCACTTGTACTCTCAGCTTTGTCTCCCACTCCATTGCTGTCTTCAAATTTTCGCTCTCTTCAAGTTTTTAATTTGCATACAAGCCTCATACTCAAATTTCATGTCTCCCCCTTTTGATGGTAATTTGCATTTTCATTGTGGGGATCTCATTAACTCATATTCTCCTTTAATATTGAGGCTTGACTCCCTAAAAAGATCGCACACCCAAACTAGAGTCTTTCTAGACTAGAAACTTAAGCTACTCCTAAACCTCAAACAACTAAGACGACTAACCTACTGCTAAGAGCAAAGAGGGGGTCCCATTTGCAATGGCGTCATGGTGTGAAAACCTCAAAACAAGACCCCCAATAGAACATTTTTTAGCATATCAATTTAAATATTAACAAATATATTTACTATATATTTAGGTCATACATCATTTTGAAAAAGACATTGTATGTTGGCAAAATGGTCAATGCTCCCCTTGCAATTTGTGATATGGTTTAATCACCTCCTATCGATTCTATAAGTCTAGTGATTGTATTGCACATTGACAGGCCGATCTTTCAATGCAATGACAACCACACTCGTAACAAGTAGCATTAGAGCTTGGTCCCAAGTTTGAATCCTTTTTTGTAACGTTGAGGGGGGTCTTGTTGGCAAACTGGTCAGCACTCCACTCAAGATTCATGACATGGTTTAACCGCCTCCTACGAATTCTATAAGTCTAATGGTTGTATTGAACATTGACAAGTCAATCTTTTTGTGCAATGGCAACCACACTTGTAACACTATGTGCACCTATTTTGCACATATTGATATTGGTCTATAATTATTGCTCCATTCCTTCTTTGACTCTATTGTTTGGTTCCCTAATTCCAAGTCGTTTCACTCTCGCTGTTATGAGATGGCCATTGAAAATGCATAGAATTTTCATGTTTCACTAGGAAACTACCTCTCTATCTCCATTTACTTTTTGCAGCTTTGTGTTGGGCCTCCCTGAATCAGCTCAAAAACAATGTAACATTTTATTTCTACGTGTTGGTAATTTGTACCTTCAATCGGATAAATTTAATATATAGGCATGTATAAGATATGATAAAGAATATTTCTTTATTATATATATCCATTTATACATTATTGGAGAAGTTAATATTAGTAATTGGAAGAATTATATATATCTATATATACACACACACACACACATATACATTCATACATACATATGTGTGTGTGTGTGTGTGTGTGTGTGTGTATATATTGTTATTAATACCGACTGAAAGGGCTGATTGCAACTATAAGTTGATACAAATTAAGTTGATTGATCGATGGGTTGAAACATTCTGGTTATGCTGCGATTGAAACTGGGGATAAGTGGAAACACGTCCATGAAAGAATGTGTCTCCTCGTAGGAGGCGCATTCGTTTGTGGGCATGTCCCCACGGATGTAACATCCTCCCTATATTTTTTCAGTCAACGAGCAAGTCACAAACCACCGATGAACACATAGTTATTCAGTCTTCAAAGTGGTTTGAGAGCCATCTGCATACAAGCACAGTATTTAATATAGCTTATATACAAACTTAAGAATTACAAAGACATTCTGAAATTATTTGAAAGATTCTAAAATAAAATTTCAGACCTACTCATCTGCAATTTTGTTGAACAGAGACTATATTTATTAATACAAATCTGATCTCTCAATTTTAACACTATACCAATAGTTTCCCACCTCAGCTGCTAATTTTCATGAGGAAAACCCCAGAAAATCAGATAAATATTGTGACAGATAATAGAGAAAAGACTCCAATAAGAACAAAGGGTTTTTAATTTTCTATCCATGATTGCAATTTTACAGCTTCCCCAGACTCAGTTCCTGTGAAAAGGTCCTGATTGTTTAGATGATGAGGCATCAATCATATTGGAAATAGAGCTTGTTGACAATTGTAAATTCGGAAATTCCCCATTTCATCAAATGAAATATAAGAGCCATTTGTAATATTTCAATATAAATGGCGCCACATCTTTCAGAGTTGCCATTTCAAATCGAGCTTGCATGTGAAGGTTGTCAAAGACAAAAAAGGTTTTCATCACATCTAGATTATGAGTTCAGCAATATAAAAACCCAATGTTAATTAAGTGACTGGATTCATCCAAGTTGGCTCCACAATCAAGGACCAAGTTAGAAGTTTTTACTAAGTTGCAGGGTTCAGACCCTGCCAGCTGGGTCCGGGTCCAGGTCCTTCTCAGGTCTGGATTCGTGTTGGGTCTATGGCAGGTCCCTTGAGGATCCTCCTGGGTCTGTGCCAGGTCTGGGCAGGGTCCACGCCACAGACATGGACCCTATGAGGACCACGCCACAGACGTGGACCCTGTGACGACCCACAGTCTACGGTGTGGACCCTGCCCAGACCTGCCACAGACCCGGGAGGACCCTCAAGGACCCCTGTGCAAACTCTGAAGGACCCACAGCCCATGAGGCCAAGAAACATGGTAAAAAGACAAAAAGCAATATTATTTTTTATGGTATAGCTCATTTATACACACACACACACACACTCACGAACCCCCCCACGAACCCAAATGGAATGTTTTTTCCTTTTGCCCAAACCCACTAACACGAAACCAGATCTGTACCCATCCACAAACCCAAACCGGCAACATAGAGTTTTTATGGAACAATCATAAGCATCAAACTTGCAGATTTAATGTACTGAAGCGACAAGTCTACATCATATGCCATTCAATAAGTGTGTCATTTATTTGAATTACTGCACTACAGTCATGCTATTTGTTAGTCAACTTGCACATGCCAAGGTGAACAAAATTAACTAAGCACAGGTTATGTGAAATGGAGTCCACAGTTGATTTGAATCAATGTTAGTACAACATTACCTTTAGTTATTTCATTATGTAACTAGTTTTCTATGATGCTACCTTGAAATCTCTTGTTATTTTAACAGTTTTAAGTACTTTACCATGATGTTATCTTTAATTAATTCAGAACTCAACTAACTTTCTAAAGTATGCAAATATTCAAAATAATATTTTATCGGGCCGAATTCCCACAAATTTATTTTAATTAATTCAACCAAGTTACCAAATCATGCAGTTATTATATAATTTAATATCAATATATGCAAAAAAAAAGTTCAACATTAACAGTTAAAAAATCTGCAGGGGTTTTTATTAGTAGCTATGCAACTATCAATGCACTGCAAATTGTACTAAACATTTGGATTTTATCGAGTATAGGCTCTTCCTCTCTGCCAACTTGCAGTGCTTTAAACTGGTGTTATCTTCATATTTTTCAATGCCCATGTTCAGTTACTGAAAACTTAATGTTAATCCATACTAAGAAAAGAAACTTGTAGAATTACCATACCCCGCAGGCCAAATCATGATATGATGCACAACAAAAATAATTGACCATTGCTAAGGTTCCAAATTCAGAGATTTATAACTTTTATATAATTAGTAAAAACCATTAACCCCATATGAGAAAAATAGACAAGGCAGTTTTCCAAAATATAAATGTCATTTGAAATGAGAAAAAGTAAAGTAAGTTACTTGTTAGGGCTACCACCAAATATAAGTTGCCGTACTTGAGTACCACTACCCACGTTCATGTATTTGGCATCTGGACAGTATGTGGCAGCCCAACTCTTAAACCGTGAAGCAGCTTTTTCTTGCTCTACAATTGCCACTTCCTCCATCTTTGATAGATAGACACGATCAACAAGCATCCCCCTAGACTCCATCTGTACTAGTAGCTCACCAAAAGGTCGCCAATACTCTTCATAAAAATCATACATGCTGTGCTTTGAATCACCCTGAAATATCCAAACTGTATTCTTAAGTTTTTTTTGAAGACTTTTCCAGAGCCTCCAAGTACTTATAGAATCTAAGGCAGAATAGCATATCCAAGGCATACGTTCTGTTTTCTGAAGTTCCTCAACAGGAGCTATAGAAATAGTTTTTCCTTCTGAGCCATCCTTCTTCATCTTCCTCTTTCCAAAAAGTGTTTTCATTGACACCTTGCCTTCAATCAGCTCATCTTTACCTGCCACACCAGATCCATTCATGACCTTTGGGTCCATTGTAAGAGCTTCAAGTGAATATCCACCTTCGTCCCGCCTTGCAGAATTCCATAATCGTGCAAGATGCATCGTATCAGCATAAAACCCACAAACATTGATCCCATGATTACCTAGAATATGCCTGTCAAAGCTGTAGTTGTGGAAGACCTAGAAGGATGAAATCATCAAATGCTTTAACATAGGTTACAAATCTACTAAAAGTAAAAAAATAAGAACATTTATCTACGGTCCATGCAAGAAACATGGAAATAGCACTATAAAAGCACTTTGCAGCATAACCTATCATATGACAGAAAACTCTATTAAGTTTTTTCAGAATCAAAACACAGCATTATTAAGATACTGCTTTGATCTACCATGTGAGGGATCATTGAGAAGCGGATTTGGAAGCTACACAACCGTCTTCCAGTTTCAGCTTCACTTTCACTTCAATGAAGATTAGTTTTGGATCTCCATAGCATTCATTTAGGAACTGTGAAGCATATAGAGCTACTGATTTTCAATGAATAATTTTAAAATGTTCTGGGCGGGAAAAGGATCAATAAACCTGAAAAGAAAATTTCACCAAAGAAGAGTATTAGATGGCTAAAGAAAGCCTTTTGTATGCAGTAGGATTTTTTCCGAGCAAGGACATTGTCCTGAGCAGTCAATTGCTGCATTATCAATCTTTAGACATAATAAAAAGATACATCTCTTGGGAGAAAAACACAAATAAGTCTCCAGGTCAGGTGGGTTTGATGGGAACCTCTACCTTCTATACACAGCAGGGCAACTTCAACTAGCAGGATGATACCTTTGACCCATCAGTACCTGGCTAGATGACACGTTAACTACTGTTAGGCCCCTATTCTGTTTGCTTGAATGGTGCAATGAAAATTCACATAAGACGGTAGGAGACAATTTCGGGACCTGCCTAGATGGCAGGTTAGCTTGTGCTATGCACTTATTCTGTTGCTTGAATGGTGCAATAAAGATTCACATAAGACAGTAAGAGACACCAGAGGCACGCATTTAGAATCTTAGCTGTCTGAAGAATTAAGCAAAGATGGACCTTAACCACATATTGTGGAAAACAGCACATGAAAATGCTAATGAACGTTCAAGCAATTTAGTTTACCTCAAAAGCGTTCTTTGAGGATCTTGTTCCATCTATATTCAATAAAAGTCTTCAGACGTGGAGATTTTTGGTCTCAATTAAATTAAGTTGAGTTTGGAAATGTGAAGCTAGATGTCATGATAATAAGTTGAGACCAAAGCCATTCTATAAGAAACTTTGATAGATGGAAAGAAGTAACGATATAAATAACAGAAAATGTGGTCAAACAGCTGGAAATAGGTTTTCAAAGATCTTGTTCTGTTACTTTTAAAACTTTGAACTGCATAAAAATCAAGGTATTTTGACAATAAAAGCCTTCAGACATGGGGATTTTCAGCCTTTAAATTTACTAAAGTTTGGAGATGCGAAGTAGATAACATGATAATAAGTTGAAACCACAGCCATTGTAAAAGAAACTTTGATAAATGTGAATGAAATAATGATATAAATAACAGAAAAGGTGACCAACAAGCTGGAAATAGGTTTCCAGAGATTATTACTCAGTTGGTTTTAAAATTCTGAACTGCATAACAATCAAGGCATTTTGAAAATGAACTTTAGAAAGAAAGGGAAAACAATATCAGTGTCCACGAATAACCCAAAATTAGTTTAAAAGGGGCTGGAAAATACATGAACAAAAAGAAACCTAGGCTTGGGGAAAAAAAAAAGGGAAAAAGCATGAAAACAGAAAATAGACAAGCATGTTAGACCTAAAGCACTAACCCAAAAGCAAGTATATATGAATTTGTGAGGGAAGTGTTGATGTGAGTTCTGTGATCACTTCAACATGCAGAATAAAATACTAAGTATCATATCCTCTTTTATTCAAGGAAACCTCATATGCTAAACAATATGGCCATTGTGTGATCAAGTAAGGCAACCCCAAGGTTTACACTATGAACTAGTGACTTTGTGTTGGATATAACTCAGTGTATGTGATGTGATTTGCTCATAACCATGAGGGACTTGCACTATTCATCCTCGACTTTATTAATTCTTCTCCTCAAAGTGCCACTAGCTTGACTTCATAAGAATGTAAAACGGATGAAGGGTTCAGAGAACTCTACCTATTTCTAAGGACAGTAATATAAATGGATTGCAGTTGGGTGAGTGAATTCCTATAACCAAGCTTTGCTTTGCGAAATGAAACGACTACACAAGGATGATGCTATCACCAAAGGGAACAAAGGATTTTTACAATGCCAACATTCATCCAAGCGCAATGGGCGGGAGCGGTCAAGGAAGCCTAAGTTTGAATTCTAGGGTTTGCTGCAAGTTTTACTGCAAGCGTTTATGTGTTTTAGGGCTGCTGGAGGGCAATGCATAGGAAGATGATGATGATGGGAAGGATGGCTTTGGGATCCTTTCCCATTTTTTGTTTATGGGGGGTTTGGGTGTGTCTAGTTGTAGTGTTCTCTCTAGTGCTCCTTGCTTCTACCTTCAGTATCGCATCGACTTTGTTTGCAACTACATTTTTGGCCAAAGTTTTCTCTGGCACTGTGGACATTTTGGCACCATTTGGGTTCAGATCTATAGGTTTCCTGAATTGGATTGTGCGGTGTGCTCGGTTGCTGGTCTCCTCTAGGGAGCACTACGAGATCCCTTGGCTAACTATTTCTTGTTCGATGACCTCCCTCGTCATCGTTGGCTTCCTCTTTGCTATGTTTTTTGATGGTGTGGGAATTCTCTGCAAGGATGTGGATCTATTTTCTCTACAGGGCCCTTTGGAGGGGTTTATGCTGGTTGGCTCTCTTATGCATTATGTCTTATCCTTAGTGAGAGTCTCGCTTTATTTGTGACTTTCCTGTTACCATTCTTTTGCCTCTGCTATTTTGCTGGATTTTTTTAAAGAGGTGAACAATTGTGTCTCTCCTCTATTTGACTCCTTTTGAAGTGGGATCTTCCCCTATGGAGGTGGGGATTTTCCATATGCTTTTTGGTTGGAGTAGGCTCTTTGGGATGTCTCAATTTCTTCTCCGTTCCATATTGAGGTGAGAAAATCTTTTTTTGAGGTTGAGGTCAGTTCTCAAAGGGTTTGCTCCTCCTTGATGGCCGGTAGAAGGGAAGGATGATAGATTTGCTTTTGTGGAAGGGTGCTTTTTCTTGCTTAAACTATAGTATGGCAGATTTTCTTCCTCTTGAGCCAGTTTTGGGACCCTCTTGTCCCCTGTTGGAGTTCAGGCATGTTGATCTAGGCAGGTTTCTTCCTGTGTCAAGTTGGCTTTGATCTCTGCTGAGGGGAGATTTCCTTTTTTGGATCAATGGCAGTTGATGCCATCACTCCCCATTGTCTCATCTAGGTGGCTTCCTATGGAGGTAAAAGTTCCTATTGAGGAGGAGGCTCAATGTTTTAGGGAGGCTTGGTGTTGGTCTTTTGAGGCGTGGTGGGGGTGTTGGTGGTCTTCTCTTCCTTTAGGCCTCTTGGCATCTTGGTGGATCATGACTAGAAGCTACTTGACTTTGTCCCTTTTCTCCGCTACCCCTATTGAAGTGGGTCTTGTGCTAGGGAGGAGTTCCTTAGTTGTGGGTTTTCGCAGGTGGTAGTTGTTGATTCAACCATTGATCTTCAAGCCTAGCCCCTTCTTTTTCAGCTAGGCTAGAGTAATATTGGTGTGGAGCCTTCTGTTATAAATGTTGATCAAAAGGAAGTTTCTTGCTTTCAAGGGCCCCTTCAGAAGGCTGGATGTTTTCGATTTCAGTAGCAGGCAGATTTTGGGGTTTTCTAATCCCTCGGTAGAAATCAGGTATGCTAATGGCACATGTTTGATGAATTTCACCAATTTGGTTAGATAGCTTAGGGAGCCTTGTACTCTTTGTAATTTTGGTTTGGACAGCCTCAAATAGTCTATTGAGATAGGTTATGTGTTAAGCCAGTCTGATGAGCTGGAATTTCCTAGGGCAATCGGTTTCAACTTTGTCAATATGTTTTGGGCTGCAATTCGCTCGTCTTTCTTGGGCTGCTTGTCTTTATTGCATATTCTTTGTAGTAGTGTTCCATTCTAATGGGATTCTAGATCAATGGTAAAATCTACTTGTATGGGGTTTCTAGTCCCCTCAAAACCTGCTTTTACCTTAATCCAAAACATTCATCCAAATAACGAAGACTGGCATGATCCAAATGAACATTCGAACTTAGTACTTGTAAGTACATCCATCCTTACATTTCTCCATTTCAATCAATGAAATTTAACTAGACTATGAGAAGTAGAAACCGTGCAAAATGGTGAAATAAAACATAATTCCCCATATCTTTAGTAAAATTTGTGTCTTTATACAAACATCTTCTTCATTACAATTACTTGTCTAACTCCTATTGCTATCAAACTAACTCCATTGCAAATGAGAAGGCCAGGCCTTTTATAGACCTCTCACTTACAATGAAGGGCTTAGATTGATATGAAATACACAGCCAAGATAATTCCATGAAAACGCTAAATAGGGTTGTTGCAAACAGTAAATGCTATCCAATAGGAAGATTACATTGCTTTGAAATAAATAACCTACTGAGGATTAACAAATGAGAAAACTTGTTGTCATAAAGCATTAAATATTTTTCACATGTCCATTTGTGAATGAATTTGATTGGATGCTCTTGGACATGTCAACTCCAAATCGCTTGATTGGTTGATGATGATTGAGAGCCACTTATCATGAATATCCTTATCCTTGATTCACAAAGAAGAGATGTCTCTATAACTTTGATAAACTCCTTTGAAACAATCTTCTTCTTTAGAATATACTGATTCTTACTCCCACGTTACTTCATCTTCATAAAATTTCAGCATCCTCTTCGTTTTGGAAATATTCTCCTTAAATTTGTCCTTGATATCGACCTTCTTGTGGTATCTTAAAACCTTCGCATTTTAATTTCCTTCATGTAAATCATGATTTTCCTTTGGAAATCCAAGATTAAGATAGCCTTCCTCACTTGAAAACCTTCTCTTTGAATTCCATTTTGAAGTGAGAATATTGTCTTTTTGCTATACTTGCCCGTGCTCTCTTCTCATCTTGAAATGTTGTCCTCCTTTGAACTTGATCTCTTTGAGCTAGTCCTCCTTCATCCTTTTGATCATCATCTCATGTCTCATCCCTGAACAAAAAAAGAAAACAAAAGGAAACACCTTGGATCAAGATTACAAACAAAAATAAAATGTAAGTTAATTTTGAAAAACTTAAAATGATTTTCATAATTCACAATCCCTCATTTAGTATCCAAATTGGATGATGGAATCTGATTTTCTCTCTCCAGTTATATATATCTGATTTGGAAACCCTTGCCCTTGCCCTTTACCCTTTGCCTACATAAACATGGATTTTCACAGAATATGATTTTATCTTGGATTTCACATCTACAGATCTGGGTTTCTCTCCTATAAAATTTGCATATTTGCTGGAGATCAGAATTTGCTAAATTTTTCTATAGTCTACTTTCATCGATTTGCCCTCCATTCAAGTTACTTTCACCTCTTTCCTTCTGATTTCGATTCATCCTTTGGTCTAGAATTTCACCAATCTGCTCAAAGTCTGATCTGCTTTTGTTTTGTGTTCAAATTGTGCTTAAGGGATGATTGAGATGCCTTACTTATTGCCTTCAAGATGATTGTTGTACCTCTTAGAGTGGAGGGAGTGATCTGATTTATCATTTTCCTTGCAGTTATTCGAAATTACTTCTTCTATGGGCACAAATTCCCCATGTCAACAGAGTTTCCTTAAAAGCTGGGCACATTTAAATAGATGTAAGAATTTTGCATTCTCATGAACAGAATTTGCATGCCTTCTTTCCAAGTTGTCCCTATTGATCTTGTATTTTTCTCTCTTCAGAAGATGTAAATGTGAATACAAGTTCTCCAATCCAATCCACACTTCAAGAAAATTCAACCTCTGATCTGCTCTTATTTCACTGACTTTTCTGGATCTGATTTCTACCCTGATGTGAATTAATTTTGAATTACCATTTTTTCTGACTGAAATCTCACCATTTCTTCCAAAAATTTGTTCCTATATCTGATTTTCCTCTAATTGATTTTGATTCTGACTTTCATACTCCAGGACTTTTTTTTTTTAAAATCGTTCTCCACACTTGAGTATTTCGTGCTCTGATATTCACTGGCCAATTTGTGTTTTACACCTTAGTTTGTCTCCAAATTTGATCTTCAACACCCAGTCCTGAAAGTTATTCTTCTTAAAATGCTTATTTATTTTTCAAAATTGCCTCCAAAATGAATCAAATTCACTCTTGTGCTCTGTTCTGCAACTATCGATCTT
This sequence comes from Cupressus sempervirens, assembly GCA_028749045.1. Lineage (NCBI taxonomy): Eukaryota > Viridiplantae > Streptophyta > Pinopsida > Cupressales > Cupressaceae > Cupressus > Cupressus sempervirens. The sequence continues at coordinate 197,862,423 of CM053793.1, read as the reverse complement.
CTTTTGAGTTTGATTGTCATGTTCAAATGACCTTTGATTGCCCTATATAGCAATCATGGCATTTGAGCGTCCTAATTAGTTCAAGGAGAGCTGACCTACCTGTGCCTTAACATTTTAAAATGCTTCATCTTCAGCCAATTTTGCAATGGGCCCCCAAGCAATTGGGTTAAAACAACCTCATAATGCATGTAAAATTGAAACGTTGGTCCATTGGGAAAATTAACCAATGTACCCATTAAAATCATTTCCTTTGATTCTTTCCACCCAATGCAATGGTGGAAAATTAATGCCTCTAAGGATAGCTTAAGTCCTCAAATTTGTTGATAAAAATTTGCTAGGTCATGCAAGCGCAAAATCAATGGATATAGGGACAAAATGAATCTCATGATTTTTGACCATTTCTTGCATATTCCTCACTTACAGGAAATTTAATAGGGATAAGAACAATCCAGCCCCTATTTGATTTCAACTTGTCCTTACAAAGTTCTTTTTTTTGCACATTGTAGAGGGTGTAGAAAGTCGGCCCTCAAAAAAACAAATTCAACCACCGCACATTTGATCATCATGAGGAGAATTAACCTCCATATGTACAAAGTGGAAAACTGGCCTTCGTAGGGACAAAATAGTCCCTATATTTTGTCCTTACTTTCATTGCAACACCCCATAGATACTTTGATGTTGGCTTTGAGTGAAAAATCTATCCTCCTAGGCACTTAGAATTCACAAATTGTGTCCCAACTTTTGATAAGCGTTTTGACATTTAGGTGAAGGTGGAAAATCAACATTCATCAAGACATTTTGCATTATCTTGAAATATGCTATTACTTTTGCTCAAATTCAAAGGCAGAGTGGAAATTTATGCTCACAAGGACAAACTGACTCTTTAAGGCACCCTAACATAGAGCAATATGTCCTTGGAATTCAAAAACCTTTTGTATTTTGACATTGACTTTAAAACCTTAAGATGTGTTTGTGTTTGCAATTTGAATACTTGAAAGCTCAACCACACCTCTTCGTTCTAAACCCCAATTTCTCCAATCTCAAACTTGTTAACACTAGAGACCTTAGAATTTTGCCAAACTCAAACTACCCTAAGCAAAACACTAGACCACTAAGAAAAAAAAGTGGGGATCCCCATTTGCTAGGTGGCGTGTATATTTACAACACAAAGCGAAGGACCCCTCCAAATGGAGAGACTAGAAGAAGACTAAAACAAGCAACCAAAGAAGGAAACAAACATCATTAACTTTTGTACTCCGATACGTGTTGGAGGAGCCAATGGTATAATCATCAATCAATATGAAAGAACCAAGATTAAGTGTAATGTCCCTATTTTTGAGATAGATCTATATAATAATAGAATTTAAAATATTATATTAAATAAATAAATACATCATAAAATAATAATAAGTATAAGATTAAATAATTATATACGTAATAATATAATAATATTTATTATTATTTAAAATAAAAATATAAAATATATATGTATAAAGAGACAGAAAGAGAAATGAATAAATGATATAATATAGTAATGATATATCATTAACAAATTATATATTATCAATATAATAAAATTATGATTTAGACAATGATATTATATTTAAGACATAATTAATCTTGTATGTTTGAATATAGAGATAAGAGGTGTCTCTTAGAATTATAAACATTCATATAAATAAAGAGGGGAAACCTTGCACAAAGGCACGGGGGAGAGAAAATATCCAGCCCAAGGATTAAGGAAGACATAAATACCAGAACGAAAGATAATAAGAAGCGGCAGATAAACTTCATTACAAAGAAAGGAAGTCATTTGATCTTTCTTTTTATATAAGTATAAATGTTCTCAAATGAAGGGGGAGGACAACAACATCAGATAGGAGATCCAATTGGGCACTCAACTCAGCGGAAGGAAAATGAGGGGATACAGAAGCACAGGAGAGTTATGATAGACGAAAGGCAGAATCATTTTTGGGCATCGAACATTATCCTTTTTTCTTATTTTCTATTCAGCAGGAATCATCGAGGAGAAAACACTTTCAAAGATTACAACTGACGGCAGCCTTTATATAAGGAAATGTACAACCAGTGGTCTACTATACTGCAACATACCCTTGTATCTAGATAGTGATTGCAGATCGTACAGGAGGATAAAATAGCTTCATTGCATAAGTGGACAGTCAACTACTATTTTATGATATTTCGAAAAGTTGTACAAGATAAGAACACATAAAAATAACTCATCAATATTCATGTCTGGAATTCATGCTAAAACCTGCAGCGGATAAATAAGATAGAACGATATTAATGGAGGGGTATTAATAGTGGAAAAATAAGACCCCCTTACAGGCAGCCAATAACAAGATTGAAGAAAGCACATTCAGAGTTCGATATGATCCTGTATAGTCTAGAAATTCAGTGCCTGATGTTTAAATTGCATCTAGTATTCCTTTAGAATCAGCAATATTGGAAAACATATGAGCAGAGCTGCACTGTCAACATTACAATAGGGAGGTAACTTCAGGAAAGCATCTAAGATGGTAGAATGATATTTAAGTTAGCAAAATAGCTACCAGCATTGACCACAAAGTAAAGAGAGATTACAGTTCGAGTAAGAGATCACAATTCATATAAGGCAAGTGCAGCTTTTACATAAGCTCTTAGTATATATGCATGGTTCACAGTATATAGACATATACAAATGTTAACCGAGAAGGGAGAATTATACTTGGTGTGAATATTGGAAACTATTGATGGACCAAATAGATTCTCCACATATATTATTGATTTAGGGATGAACTGATAATCTACCCATCCTTTCATTATTTAGTTCATAAATAAAAAAGTGGAAGAATAAGGGTGAAGAGATAAAGAAACTGTTCCAATCTTAAGTAAATAAATAGAGGGGACATCACATAACTGCTAGTTACATGTAGATGAAAATCAACTATAATAAGGATAATAATATGATAAATGGGATAAATATTGGAAAGGTTTGAAAATTATTATTAAGGAGAATTATAGGGGATAACTTTAACAAATATGTTTTCATCTTTGACATGGAAAATCAGAATGCATTACAATCATATATATGAGAGTTAAAAGTCAACACCATTGATTGCAAGTTAAGGAAGGTGCATATGGGAAACATCATCAGGCTTTTATGCCAAGCGTTAGTATACTAGATTAGTTCAAGCGCGAGAATTAGATGAAGTGTGAGAATTTAAGATAGTTGTACCCATATTCCAAGATATCCGATAAGGGGATATTTCATTAAGAATGCTCATCAAGACCTCTGAAGTACTATTGGTAGAAGAGAAGAAATTGGTAATGTGATCTTGTCCCTAAGACTTGCTATACGAGAAAGGAGTGTTAGATGGTTACCAATGTCCAGAGAAGTAGAGAAACCCTTCTTAGAATGAGAAGGGCCAAGCAGCCTTGTAGGATCCAAGGTTGACATTACCTACATCTATAATGGGATGAAAGAATTAAAAAATCTGGTTACTCTGAGACCCTCAAAAAGGAACCTATTCATTAAACTGGTGAGATTGTGACAAAAAAGGGTCAAGATTCTCAAACTCTAGCGCAAATAAAAAGTGGAAAGAGAACTGGTCAGATCTTTATCTAAACAATGGTACCTCCCAGGGATTTCAAGATAGGAAGTGCACCAGAAAACAAGTGGATCATTAGCCTCCATATTCTAGAAAGAACAAGGAACTTAGGGCCTTTCACTTCATAAAGTATCTCAGCTGGACATAACTGAAAGCACGCTCTCAACTAACTAAAGATTCCCAAATTAAAAAAGCAATGATCTTGAAGATAGTTGTGAATGCGAAGAGTAAGTGTGCTGGATGTATTGACAACAAATGTCCTCTCTATCAAACCAACAAAGCAACTCCTGAGGGAAAAGGCAATGAGAAGGACTTAAATAGCAATTGAGTTAACATGTCCATAAAAAACTATGGTACAAACTGACATCAGAAAAAAGCAACAGCTACACCCAACAAAACCACAGACAAATAAACAATCAATACATTCATCACTAAGGGATTCGACAGCGGAAGAGCCAATCTCATTCAAGTGCCACAAACAGATATATACAAGTCAAAGAAAATGTTCACATAGATTTAAGCCAATGCACAAATGAAGTAACATTCTCAAAGCAAGGGTTGTGAAACGAATTGATCATTAAACTATACACTGAGAGACAGATTATTTGCACAAGATCATACAGTGAAGTATAATCTTCTGAACTCTCTTAACCTAAGCCTGGCCACTAGACAAAAAGTTTTGGCCCCAAAACTCTTGACTATACAGCACCATCAGGTTAACCCATGCATCACAGAGGATCTTCGAAGGGATATCCTAAAAATGCACCTAAACGCTTCGGCTCTCTTAATAAAGAACAAGACATATTCCTCGCAAAGATGAAACTGAAACACAAGCTGCAAAGAAAGAAAGGTAACAATGAACTGAAATCCCGTATAAGTAAATGAAGAGCTTATCTCCACCAAGCCCATTTTAAAGAAAATATGAATCCTGGAAAAACATTCTTGGTGGTGTTGTGGACCATAATCTTGAAACTTGCTAACTGTATTTAAATAATGAGCTCTATCTCTAGCTCCTAGGATGCAACAACAACATCTACAGTGAAAAAAGAGAGGTCATTGCAAGGGAATATTGTTTCTATAAACTCAGATAAAGTGAGGCCATTAAGCTTAGCAAGCATCCTAGGAACTTGAACAGGGACAAGGGCCTATGCTGGACCCACTCTTAGATGTTCATCACTCAAACTTCAAGTTGGTTTGCAAAATTACTAAATATTTAGTTTAGGTAATTTGGTTCTAAATTACTAGGGCTAACCCAGTTGTGACTAGTGTTTAACAACTAGCTTCTAACAGTTAATGTATAACATTGACAACCTCGTATTAAACTTAATTATTGCTCTAGTCTAATCAGACCCACTCGAAATTAAATGGATGCAAATTAAAGAGTTAGCTATATAAGTTGCTCTTATCTGCAACCTAATAAAGATCTATCCTGATGATGCATTATGTAATGTGATTAAAAGCTTCCATGATTAACAAAACTTTACAGTTCTTGTAAAAGCCTCCTTTCTAAATTATAAACTGTGGAAACCTCATATCTCTTATTATGGCTAGTAGTTGTGAGTATTAGATTTCACTTGGGAACACTTTTTCTTACCAACAACACTAAAAGAACTAAAGATCTTAATTTGAAGGTCATATTTCCAACGGCACATAGAGACATCCTGACTCATACAGAACAAGTATTTAGACTACGTATGTATTTGGCAAGAAGAAAGTGAGGTGCTCCCAGAACATATCCAGCTGCATTCAGCATAAAGTCAAACAGTGACCTGGCAAATGCATAACAGAGCTCGAACTTGAGACACAAAAGTCAAATTAAAATGTTCCTAAACTTAATCAAATATCTCACATAAATTAAAATGTGAGAATGTTTTGGTCATATAAAGTAATTTCTTCAATAAAAACCATAGAAGAGTCAAAATGCCAAAAAAATCAGGTAAATGGTAAGAAGCATGTACTTTAAACAGAACAGATTCAGAATTCAAGGTTGAATTTGAACACAAAACAGCATTTACAGACTCACATGTATGCATTCACTGAAAAACTAATTTAGCTATTAGTTTTTGTCATTCATCAAGAAAATGAAGATTTGGCAAATGGCATAGCAGTGATCGAACTTAGGTTGAATGAGTGAAATGAAGCAATGTTCCTAACTTTCAATTAATTATTATAATATACCAAAAATGTGAGAAAGTATTGGATCTATACAGTGATCTCTTTAACAAAAAACAAAAGAGCACTCAAAAAGTCACTATTTCAGATAAATGGTAAGAAGTGTGTACACTGAAGTGTCTGGAATTAAAATCTTGACTATGAAAGCATAACTACATTTACATTTAAAATAGACACTAACTACGAAAGTACTTTAGCCGTTAGTATTATCATCAAGGAAACATAGCTAACCTTTCGAATAGAAGGGTCCTCAAAATAAGGAGCAAATACCGATAAGACATCTTTGCCACCATCTAATATATCAACCCAGACACAGGACTTGTCCCCACCAAAACTAGCTTCCGAACCACAATATATGCTGAAACATATAATTTTTCCATGTCCAACTGGGCTTTCTGTCTTCACATCAATGTCTGCAACCTACACAGCATATGTTAAAAAATAATATTAAAAAAGTCAATTTGCATATATCTCACTACAAATTTCTAAATGGAATCATGAAAGAAAAGATCTCATGGGGTAACCAAGAAACTGCTTAAAGTAAAATTAGCATAAGACCAAGGATGGAAGGATGGAGGAATTGTGATGAACCGGATATTTTGCTAAACCTTTAAGTATATAAATAATAACTTAATCCTTAGTTACACCGCCCTAGGGGACTTCGGAACAGGTTTCCGGGCAGAGGGGACAGAGGGGCCTCAATTTGGGGACGGCGGCGAGGGGGGAGAGGTTGTATATACTATATACTATACACATGGTACTTAAAATGCTAGTTACGAAAATACATATAACAATATAAGACAAAGATGTAAAATACTAATTTACAAAAGTTGCATGGGGACAGGGGTACTTGGGTACTTAGGGTACGAGTACGGGTACAACTAGTTTCCAATATAGGGAATGGAGGTATTTAAGTGTGTCAAACTTTTTTTAATTATAATTTAATATTTATAGAATATCTGAAATTGTGAATCATGACAATGGTTTATCAAAACGAGAAAGAGATAAAGTTTGCAAATGTAATACATTCTTTTCAGTTTCAGATTTGCTATATGTTTGTAATAATAATATATGATAAAGGTTTAGATACATAACAGATAAGGCAGACTTTAAACATGAACAAGAAGATCATAAATCATTTAACAATGACCTATTGCAAATGATAAACTTCTGACTTGAACAGTGATAAAGTTTACTGTTAATTGATATTGTATCAAACTTTCAAACTGATTACGTATTGAATTAAGCTTTATAAACAAGCTGATACACAAACAAAAAACTGAAAAAAAAACAGAAATCTTAATCAAGGTCCTTGGCTACGATGCTCTCCACTAAGTACCTGTACTTGGGGTACGTGTATGCGGTATTTGGGTACTGTTGCGAGGTTTTCACACCATTACCCCATTGCAAATGGGGACCCCCTCTTTCATTTTCTGCTTAGGTTATTGGCGTAGTAGTTCGGTTATAAGATTTTGGCATTGGGTATAAGTTTGAAGAGAACGGGTTTTTGTTCATGTTGAAGTGGAAATTTGCCTAAGTCAGGGAGATGCAGCAAAATCGGGAGTGATGCTAAAAGAAGAGCTAAATTCGGCTAAGTATAAATTTCATCTTGGCCGGTGTTGGTTCCGAAAACCGCAGATTGGAAATCCAAGAACCTACCACTTCTCCAATAGGATTCCGCAATCAGTTCTAGCCAACAAACGAGAACCACCTCTTGATTCCCCTGCACTTCAGGCTCCGCTACACCTAGGCAGGTAGACTTTCTCCTCCAACCTGATCACCTGGTTCAGAGCTTTTCTAAAGCGAATTGAAGCTTTGGAGTTCTCCAACTGGCAAGATCCTCGAACTCAATGAAAATAAAAACTAGATGCTGAGTGTTTGAATGAATTGTATAAGGTTTTAATAATTAATGTGATGCTTGTAGAAGGAATACATAGATTTTCTTACTTCAATAATAGAAAAACCAATACCTCTACTCATCTAGGCAATAGAGTCAACTTCTGTGAATTTTCACATACAACTTTATAACATTCCACACACTTACACTGGCAACAATTAAATAATCAAGATGCGACAAACCAAATATTACGCAATCTTAAATTAGTCCAAATTGAATTTTAACTCCTTTGGTAAGGAGACAAACTGGACACAAATGCGGAAACAATTAAATATTTCACACTATCTGTGATGATCGAATTTAAATGCTAGATGACCATGTCCACTTATCCAACATTTAAATTGTATACAGAATTGCAAAAAATAATTACAAAGGACGATTCATCTGCAGTTTAAATCTCCATGCCTTTAATAATAAACAAAGAACATTTTATTTTATTATAAAAATAAAATAATAGAATTTATATTACAAAGTCTTAATGTTGCTCCTTATCCCTCCATACAGTAATAAAATATAAAATACTCTCTCTCAAGAGAACATGTGAATGTTCGGATATTTCTTGTTTGTTTCCTAAAACTTCTTCTATTTATATCTTCATACTTAAAAGGGATATGACTTTTCAATTTCAAAAGTCATTTCTTTATAAATAAGTCGCACCCTTCTGATTTAAACAAATCACTGCTTTACAAATTACCCTTTCTTAATTGCATATCTTCCTTTATTATTTCAAAATGACACCACTTCATGATAAAATATTGTAATCTCTTTAACACTATTATTTTTGACCTTATGCTACTACTTTAATAATAATAACATGGCTTCCGCGAAAGGCTTGGTAATTCCATGACACTATCTCAGGATGAATTCATCGGGGCTCTATTGCTTGACTCCTAGCACATGCCATTAATGGTTTTTATTCTTGTTGACGGTATTTCTCAAGCTCTTCCATCAAACGATTATGTTCAATGGTTGCCGCACACTGACTCCAGCATTGACGTATGTTTCGAACAGACTTTCTCATCTCAAATACATTTGATATTCTGTAATATAAATCTATTTCTTTTCAGTGTTACTCTTCCTTCATTGACGGCATGTCTGACTATTCCCAGGCATTTATAACTCAAGCATCTCTATGACACATCAGCATGCAAACTTGATTTCCAGACTTCTGTATTTGTCGCATGAAGAGACTTGGCCTACAGTTTCCATCGTTTGAATATTATTTTGGTTATTCTCGTCAAACTCCAACACTCCTTCGATAGTTTTGGAAGGCTTGTAATTTCTTCTGTACATATATAAATTTTTTGAAGTCCAATGATATTAATTTGATTTTCCATTCATTGCTTCCCTGCAGTTTGTGAATTAGTTAAATTCACATTTGTTGATAAATCTGCGATACTAGATATGGTAGACGACAACCTATCCTGGGACAGACAAGACTGTGCCATATAAAATAGAACCAGAATCCAGAGATGAAGCAGAGGAAAAATCATATATATTATGAACAGAATGTTGACAAATGTTAAACTTGTCCATTTGTAAATCTCCACCACATGCTTCTGGCGGTATAACAGATGGAGATCTATCACCCTTCAGAGATATCCCAGGCTGAGGAGTAGTTAATTTTGGTGATGGATTTCTCATCAGGAAATCTTCCTGAATAAGGACATGAATAAATTATGATGGGCCGGTTTGTATATTTAAGTCCTTAGTTGCCGTATAGTATAGTCCCCCTGATTATTTTATCTCTGTGTGCATATAAGACTGGCATCACTACCAATTTTTTGTCTTTGGATATTCTATGGTTTATTTGCTCACTCTTTATTTCTTTCTGTGTCTAGTGCAATAAGAATCAGTTTCCAAATTTGTTCCTCATCCTTTATTTGTATGGTGAGAAATCTCTGTCTTCCATTGTTGCAATATTGGTGCAAGAAATACAATAAGAGTTGCACCTGAAACCTTTTCACTGCCTGCAATTTGAAACAATTCTGAACATGCCTTACATATAAATTTTTCTTCAATTTCTGTGACATCAGCATCATCTTGTACTGCCAAAGGTTTTCTCCTTTGGTATATTTAGGTATCAATATTTTAATAGTTATGAAGATGATTTCCATCAGTTCTTTTTTATTTTGGACTCTTTTCTCTCTTGCTGCACCTGTACAAGGAGCACAATCTCAAAATTTCCATACACCATCTCATCCAAGTCCGCATATTCTCAGTTTTTGAAATCAAGCTGCCTTTTGCTGTTCTCAAAAATGGATGCCAAAATTTGGAAAATTTGGGCACCATCAGCCAGGACGTGTTTCGCTACCCAAGCAAAAGTTGTCCCATCTTGGCCAAACCATGTTTCGCTACCCAAGTAAAAGTTGCCCGAGCTTAGCCGAGACATGTTTCACTACCCAAGTAAAAGTTGTCTCAGCTTGGCCAAGAAGGTTTTGTCTCATCTCGTGATCTAGGATTTGCAACCCACTTTTTGGCAAAATGAACCAGGCATTTTTGAAAGGGAAAAATGAAAGACTTGAAATCTGTCCTAGAATCCTATATAGTAAATGGCCGTGTTGGGCTCTATAGTCTAACTTTATACATGGTGATTTGCATTGAGATTAATTATCAGACCTTAACAACATAGAGCTGGGGTGAAATCCAATAGTTATAGACCACCTATCCAAGATTAAAAGGCTGCAATCTCAAACTTCAAGGCCTAAATAATGTGGTGTGTAGCTCATTTGGCCATTTATGTGCAAATTCCTAAGAGGAAAATGGCTCTATTTTGCAGTATGTAAGCTTAAACTTTGCAATTTCAACACAGATCTAATATTAATTGCATAAATCAGACCTAAATTTGAATGGGTTGAGTCTTATAAGATGGCAACAAGCATTGAAATGTAAAACTGGGTTCTTGTAAGCAGCATGTGGTTTCATTTTTGGCCCAATATCCAAGCATAAAGGCCCGGCTATGCCCTAAATCTGGGTGCCAAACATAAATTAGGCCTGGCAGATGTAAGACGGTTAAAACTGAGACAAATTAAGCCTAGGTCTGGGCTCAAAACTCATGAAATTGGTTCATCAATCTAACGTGTGGCCTTGAGATTATTAGGACAGGCTTAAGTATTGTGTGGTCCATCAAAAACTTCCTCTGCTCTGTAGTAGTGAATGGTGCCCCATATAGCAGCGAATTGTGCATGCAATAGCAGATATTTTGTCCATGAAATTGAGAGGATTAGGGTCCTAACCAGGCAGCGAATTCAGCCATAGCAGCAGCATTTTTCAGCCCCAGTTGAGACTCGAGCAGCATACCTGAATCGACATTTTTTCTCCCCCCCATTTCTTTTTCTGAGCAAGTCTGGGCAAGAATAAGGTTAGCAGCAAGACTCTGGGCACCTAAGCAAATCAATTTAGAAGCCTTAGTAAGGGCAGTTAGTTCATAATTTGTCATTTCTTGGGTCTCATATTGCTTGCTAAACTTCTGATTATAATATTTTGGATGTGAACTAACCTCTGATTCTGATAGCAGATTTACTGAAGAGTGGAATGCACTAATGGTTGTATCTTTTGTTGCAGAGCTAAGCGTAGCAGAAGCTGAAGGTATTTCAAAGATACAACCTCAGACCGAGACAGGAGGTGGCTAGGAGTTGGATGAACCAAATACAAAGAGGATGTTCCCATGATGAGTCCGAGAAGCAATCCAAGGATGAGATTCGGTTTGTTATCCAAGATGGAGAACTCCAAGGTGATTAAGACATGAAGGAGGAGATCAAAATGTCCAAGGGGGACAATTTAGAAAATCAGGACATTGGTGGAAGGATGGCTGGGATGAAACTCAATTGGAACAACTTAAGAGACATGGACAAGAAGAAGCTCCATGGCAAAAAGAACATAGAAATCTCGAGAAGATGAAGTGATTGAGAAAAGGAGCCATCACAAATGAAGAAACGACAAATGATCTCTCCTCAGCAAGCAAGGGTATTTATCATGTTCAAAGGATTAGCTGAGGTGGCAGCTCTATCCTCAATCAATAAAAACACACAAAGTGTCATATGGAGACGATTTGCTGAGATGGTGTGTAGATTCATTGAATGTGAAGGAAGATAAGGAAAGGGAGCACATTTCCCAAGGTGATGAGATGGCATTGTCTACAATGGGCTCGCTTCTCACTGGCCCACGTATGATTCATCCTTATCAAGTTGTTATGGATTTGAATTTTTTCATTGGCCCATGGGGACATTGTAATTTTTTAATTGGCCCACATAGTGGTGCTTAGTTGTAATTGGGTGAGCATTTAATATTTGTAGCAAGTGGTTATGAAACCCTAATTAGGGCTTATGTGGATAAATTTGGGCCCTTGATTTCAAATCAATCTTGGTCATTCATTGTAATTGGAGCTCCTATATTAAACCCCGCCCCCTCTTATTTGTAAAGCGGGATTTGTTTAGAGAATTGTTGCTATACGATATCAAATTTGCTCTACTTTTAATTGTTGTGCCTTGCAGGGTGAATTGTTCTAATAAAGTTTGTATTAGTACATGGTGATCCATATTCCTCACTTTATTTAGTATTTTTGTTTCATGTTGTTTAGAGGTAGCTTAGTTGAATGGAAATTGTTGTGGATGTTTACTTGCATGACTCGAACAAATCCGGGCCACTAGCCTCTTATGTATTGTAAGAGTGTCTTGCGTGGTGAGTTGATGACAACACTTAACTTCAATTGATGTTCAATCTTTGGTTTGCATCTAGATGATGGGATTGGAGAGAGGATATTGATGTGAAAATCATTTGTGTATCCCTTAGAAGCTTGCACTAGATGAGTGGAGTCGTTGGCGAGATTACATCTAGTAGAATCTAAGTCTTTCATGATTCCTTGCATTCCTAATTAGAGGTAGAGTAGAAGTAAGTTGGAGTTGAAGTGGAAGTTAGAACTTATATTTTCACTACACATTGTAGAGCCAAATCTTTAGAAGTGCAAGAGTTGATATACATTGAATGAATAGTGTAAGTCCCTTTGTGATAACCAGAATATCACATCATAAAATTGAATGAAATCCACGATTAAGAAGGAACCTTGAAGTCATTTCATGATCTTGCTTTGCAAGCTTAGCATGAGAGATGACCTTATATCAAGAGAGGATTGGATGTTTGGAGTTTCACCCGAAACTTTAAGTATTTGATTATGCATGTTGAAGTGGAATAAAACTCACATGAGTACGCATACCTAGGGAGTGGGTGTGTGTACCAATGCAACCTAGCTAATTTACTAAAATTTAAATACTTGAACATTGGATTGAACATTAAACAATAAAAATTAGAATTTTACAATACTTGAAGGAGCAAATGGAAAAGTTCTAACTTCTATTATATAAATATTACAATTTTAAATACTTGAATGAGCAAATGGAAAAGTTCTAACTTCTATTATATATAGTACAGTTTTAAATACTTGGAGCAAATGGAAAAGTTTTGATTTCTATTATATAAATATTTAATAATAATAGTCAGAGATATTAGAAGTATGAGTATCTCATCATTAAGATGATTATATTAAGTAGTAAGATATGATATTCAATACAACCAAATAAAATATTAAAGAAATGTTTGAGATTTTTTTAATAAATTATTTTTTGGGTTGGCCAGGGGACCAATCGTCCCCTAGGAGTCAAGGGACATCGGGGACATTGCTCTGTCTCCGCCCGAACGGTGACGAACTAGTGGCATCGCTAGAGACACCAAAATGGCATCCCCCCACCCTCGTCTCGAAGACATTGGGATTTTTTTCCAAAGGAAGGCGGGGGGGGCGGGGGGGCGTCCCCATGTTACAATGAATTATTAATCTTGAAAAAAAAATATTATTATTAGTAATTTTAATAAATTTGCTACTAGAGGCCAACCTGTGGTTGAGTTTGTTTTTCCTTGACTTGGTTTTCCCTCGGCTAACTTGGCTAGAGGCAAGTATATGGGGATGTGTTTTTGTGATCCTAGGCATCACAAGTGTCTACTTTCTTAGTATCAATGAATGCAGTCAGTACTCAAATGCCAACCTAAGTGTTCTTAACTAGTAGGATGCAATGTTATACCCTAGCTATAATGGGAAAGATTTCTAGGAACTGTAATAACCCGTCCAAAAGTTAGCTCTTTGAGTCCCTCCGAATTCAAGAAGTCTCCTATAAAGATGATGGAAGTGAGACTCCAATCAACATAGAACTATATTGAAGCAGTAAAGACAAGAAATGAATGATACAAGTAATGCCAATATAATCCTACCGTCTAAACAGTGGTTACATGCAATGGTGAAATAAGATTTATGTTGTAAAAATGATGCTTCCAAACCATACAAATGTTATTTAATTGAGAATAGATAAGGGAGAGCATTAACAGTCAAAACGGAGACTATCAAATGTAAGGATAGTGACTTGAACTCTTGTAATTGGCAGTTACTAAGAATAGTAGGAGCAAACAGCCAAACCTATGTAGCATAGGTTTAGTAACATATTGATAATGCTACTAGTTGTGAGGTAGCTCAAGTATGCCAATATGGCAGAGAAATATAATTAGGCATCTTGGGGACAGGTACTTTGAGGTTTTGTGGGGGGTGTGAGTCCTCTCTCTCACATGGAAGAGGAATATATCATTAAAAGAAAATTATATTATAATGCTAACAAGCATTAGAGGTTTTGGAGATTAGAAAAGTGCAGACTATACTCAGATGATCTAAGTATGTTGTTACTGATCTATGCACCAATATTAATTTACATCTGAGGATGAGAAGTTATAGGGAACTACTAGCAACATATAGTTTGTTAAACACTAAGGCCATAGTTCCAAGATGGGTATGAATATGTGTTCTAGAAACTTTGAGGGAATCCACTTGTAGATTAATATGTAATAGGCACAACACTTGGTGAAGGCTTTGCAAATGGGGTTGCAAGCAAAGTGGGTTTAACCAAGGAGGAAACTTTGTAGTTAAGCGCGCTCAAGCTAGAGTAGTACTAGGACGGGGACTTCCCAGGATGTCCCAATGCTTTACCTCTGTCAACATCAACTAGATCCATTGAGTGCTAAGTGTTCTATTTAGTCATGAGAGATGGATTCATGTGAATCACTACTCATGAAACATGAGTCAATGAGTTTGACTCAAAAAATACACAGTTAAATCTTGATAGCAATATCACAATTTGACTTGCTATGGAAAAATATCTCCTACCCATCAATTGATGAGAGCTTAAGGGGCTTTCTACTTAATGGTTCATAAAGCAGAACACTTGGTGAAGGTTTTGCAAATGGGGTTGCAAGCAGAGGGGGTCTAACTAGGGAGGAAACTTCGTAGTTAAGCACTCTTGAGCTAGAGTAGTACTAGGATGGGTACCCTCATGAGAAGTCTCAGTGCTTCACCTCTGTGAGCATCACCTAGATCCAATGAGTGCTAAGCTTTCCATTCATTGTCATGAGAGATGGGTTCATGTGAATTACTACTCATTAAACATGAGTTAAAGAGTTTGACTCAAAAACTACACAGCTAAATCCTAATAGCAATATCACAATTTGACTTGCTGTGGAAAATATCTCCTACTCTAAGTCACAAGATTCGTCGAATTTCATCCATGAACGTCGAATTTCATCCATGAATTTCGAATTTCAGCAAATTTGTACCCTTTCCAAACATCATCCGAACTTTATGATATTTAATATAATATTGTTATTTATAACAAGATTCTTTTATTTTAAAATAGTATAAAGTTATTTGGTTTAATTATTTAGCAATGCCAAAATATTTTGACAATTTTGTGGATATATTACTTATATTTAAAATATATATATATATATATATATATATATATATATATATATATATATATATATGTTCAATTTAATGTAGATTCCTTCAAGATCCTTTGTTCATCTTCAAAATCTACTCATACTTCTTTCAAGGTGGATTCTAAGCATACAATCATGGAGGTTTTGATTTATTACATTTGTTAATGTTATGTTCAAGCTTTCATATTAATATATTTGTTTACATTTCAAATACAAATTGCATATCTATTGAATATCATAGCTTCATTGTTAGATTTACTTCTACTACGTCCTAGCATTCTCCATTTCAATTCTATTATTATGGTTGATTCCAAACTTGGGTTTGACTAAGGAAAACTCCTCATCCAAATAACAAAACCATTTTTTTCTTGCAAATACAGGTGTGGAATAGCAAATTAAAGAGCAGATTTGGATACCCTTTTCATCGAACTTGTGAGATTCTGCAAGCAAAAATTTCGTCAGAGTAGTGCAAGTCAAGATCAACTTTTCAAGGTAAGATTGTGCCCCACCAACAAGGTCAAGGTCGACCTCCCCTCAAAAAGGCCAAAGATTTCTGGGTTTTCTCTATCTCGACATTTCCAATCCAAAACACGTTGCAGATTTTCCAGAAATTACATACAAACATTAGAAAACAGCATTTTCCAGATTCAAGGTTAGTATTTGTTTTTTCTCTATTTCAAGATTTAAGCATATACTCCCCCACAATAGAAGGATCATATAACCCCCCTTTTCTCCCTATTTTCCATCGCTTGATCCATTTCTGCATTGAACACCCTCTTGTGTTTAATAAATTTGGATCATTCCTTTTGAAAATTAGGGTTGTGAACAAGGTGACCATTTTCTTTGTATTCAATGATATCATATTTGGAGGTCAAGATACATTATGTAAAGCATTTGCAAATGAAATGAAGAAAGAATTTGAGATGTTTATGCTTGGAGAGACCAAGTTCTTTATTGGTTTGCAAGTATATCAGATGAAATATGGTATATACATCACTCAGTCTAAGTATGTGAAAGAAATATTGAAAACTTTTGAATTAGAAGATTCAAAACCAATTAGCACACCTATGGTGACATGACACAAATTGTCAAAAAATGATGATTCTACTGATGTGAATCAAATATTGTACAGGTCTATGATTGGAAAATTGCAATATGTAGTACATAGCAAACCTGACATTGCATTATTTGTTGGGATTGTTGCAAAATTCTCTGCAAATCCTAAGGAGAATCATTTGATGGTTGTTAAGAGAATTATCAGATATCTAAAAGGAACAGAAGACTATGGTCTATACTACAAGAAAAAAAAAAATTTGAACTAAGAGCCTATACAGATGTTGATTGGGCTGAAAACATTGATGACAAAAAGAGCACAAGTGCTGGAGCATTTTTCTTAGGAAAGAGATTGGTCACCTAGACCAGCAAGAAACAAAATTGCATATCTCAATCTACTACTGAAGTTGAATATGTAGCTGCTGCAGTAAATTATACAAATGTGGTATGGATCAAATTACTACTCAAAGGTATGAAGGAGGAAATCACTAAACCTATGATACTTTCTTGTGATAATATAAGTGATATAAATATATCAAAGAACCATGTGATGCATACAAAGACTAAGCACATTGCAATCAAGTATCATTACTTGAGAGAATTAAATCAAGACAAAGAAGTGAGCATGGAATATGTGAATACAAAATAACAGATAGCTGATATATTCACAAAATCTTCACCTACATCTCTTTTATCTTTGTGTACTTATCTTCAAGTATTCTATCTTCCTCAGCACTTTCTCCCTTCAGTACTATCTCCCTCTTTGAAAACAATGTCAAAGCCTTGTCAAATCTATATGCAAATATAATCAATTTAGGTTCTCCCTCTCTCACCTTGTATGTGACTGTAAATATTCTAATTCAGCTCCTTCATTACTTTAGACATATCCACTACATCAAGTTTTACATAAAACATTTAGCTCAGTTGATGCAGGGCACTACTCATGCCTCTTAAGTAGCTTTGGATAGGGGTATCACCCCTAGTCTACCTCTCTTTTTTGAATTTTTACCCTTGCCGAAGTTCATACAAGTTTTATGATCGTTGAACTCGAATTCGAATTCAAACCATGTGACTTAGCTTCTACTTATCAATTGATGAGCTTAGGGGGCTTTAAAATTAATGGTTCATAAGGCACAACACTTGGTTAGGGTTTTGCAAATGGGGCTGCAAGCAAAGTGGGTTTAACCAGGGAGGAAACTTTGTAGTTAAACGTGCTTGAGATGGAGTAGTACTAGGATGGGTGACCTCCCGGGAAGTCACAATGCTTCACCTTTGTGAGCATCACCTAGATCCAATGAGTGTTAAGTGTTCAATTTATTGTCATGAGAGATGGATTCATGTGAATCACTACTCATGAAACAGGAGTCAATGAATTTGACTCAAAAACTACACAGTTAAATCCTGATAGCAATATTACAATTTGACTTGTTGTGGGAAAATATCTCGTACATATCAATTGATGAGCTTAAGGGGTTTTCTAATTACTAGTTCATAGGGCACAACACTTGGTGGAGGTTTTGCAAATGGGGTTGCAAGCAAAGTGGGTTTATCCAAGGAGGAAACTCCGTAGCTAAGCACGCTCGAGCTGGAGTAGTACTAGGATGGGTGACCTCCCGAGAAGTCTCAATGCTTCACCTCTATGAGAATCACCTAGATCCAATGAGTGCTAAATATTCCATTTATTGTCATGAGAGATGGATTCATGGGAATCACTACTCATGAAACATGAGTCAATGAGATTGACTCAAAAACTACATAGTTAAATCCTAATAGCAATATCACAATTCGACTTGCTGTGGAGAAATATCTCCTACTTATGAGTCATTTATTGCTAAGTTGTCAATTTGTATACAAGCAAAGCCACGCACATGGGTACAAGCACCAATGCTTAGTACATAGTTATAGGCAAAAAGCGTTTGGGGATTGAGTGTGTGGGTTTGAGTACGTGTGTGTGTGTGTGTATTATATATGTAACAAAAAGATTCATGATACATATCTTTTTGACAAATAGCTATATTCCTAGATTCATATGAATATAGCTATTTGTCAATAAGATTTGTATCATAGACTACATTGAACAAGTAATAAAGATATTGCAAATAAATATTGTCTATTGTCAAAAACGTTACATATGAGCCAATAAAATGCACATTTGTAACGTTTTATTGGCTCATGTGTAACGTTTTATATCCATTAATTTGAATACTTATAAAAAACAACAGAAAAGTGAAAGGCAACTCAACTAACCTCTGTATCACATGCGTGAACCAGATTCCTGTACTCTCCCATAAGCTTACCTACAACTATCTTTGCATCCTTCACATTGTCAACAATGAAAATTTGTTTGTACAAACGATCCAACTTATCTTTGACATCGGTTCCTTTGCAATTACTGACCCCAACAACCACCTGATTAGAAGCAGAAACATTGCATTTACTGGAACTGGTAAAGTTGTTATTCATTACAAAAGTGTCCTCATTTTCTGCCCTTATGCCCCATAAGCCTTCTTCCTGCCACTTATCATCTTTTAATTCTGAAGGCAGTTTCTCAAGCTTTGGTTTGGTAAACTCATTATCAATTCCAGACATGAGCTTGAGAACATCTGTTTCAATATTGTGGGACCGGATGCACTTGCCATTAGTTGGCTTGCCCTCTTTCTTGTCCTTGGTTATATTACCATAGCTTCTGTATCCCTTCCTGTTCTTGTCCTCTCTTTCTGAAATAAGTTTCTCAAGCTGCAATTGATCCTCACTCCCAAAATCACAAGTGACGTGATTTGTAGTTCCAGTACTCATGTTCTCTATATTATGTCCAATCTTTTCTTTATAAACAACCTGCCTACCTAATGCCAGACGGAAATCATTTTTATTGACCTTGAATACCAGCTCTTGCTCTTGTATTGATTTCTTCTCTGAACTGGCCTTTTTATCTTCATATCCTGTTTTACTTGCATAAGAAACTTGTTTAATGTCAGAAGCAGGGATTGTATGCAACACATTGTGCTGGGATGAAGTGTCTGGAGTTCCAGAAGCAGGATGTGTTTTTGACGTTTTTAAACCCTTAATACTAACAGCATCTCTGGTCATTGCAATAAACTTCTCAGTTTCTTCTTGCCAATTGCGACGGTCATTCACCTTGTTTGTTGTAGCAAATCCCTGCACATGACTTTCGTGACTATTAAAATGTAAGAAGCATATTTGTACGCCCACCTATTTAGTTTCAAAGATTCACATTTGAAGAATGTTGTAGTAGTTGATTAGGCAGATATAACTTTATTTGTGTTATTGGTAACCCAATAACTTTATACGCAGTCAATATGAAAAATTTTTTTTTTTCTGAATGTTTTACTAATTGGATGAACTAGTTTACTAAAACCTAGTTTACTAACCCATTGATGAAAAAATAGCTTATAAGTTATAAAAAAGTGGCTTCCATCGCCCCAGGGCTCAAAATTTTACCTTTTGGATAGTGGGGCGAGAATTAATCTTCTGGGTTGAAGAATTCTGATGGCTTGAATAACACTGCTCTGGTAACCTAGATATAGTCACAGTTGCATCACTAGCTTGTAATAACCAATTCCTCGGCCCAATATCATTACGTCCAGTCTTTACAGGACATAAAACCGTTCCTTCTGAACCATTATTCTGAGAACGGTCAGGTGACGAAATTCCATATGCTACAACCCTATTACTCACCTGAGAATAAGCAACACTCTCATTCACATACTCCCCCTCGCCCAGATGGTTCATTTTTATTTGTCTCTTTGCCCAGAAATTGCTTTGAGAATGTCCATTAAATGCAACCATTTTCTTGCCATTTGATTTTCCTCTGGCTTCTTCACAATTTCCATCTCCTGCCTGTACTGACCCCAAAATTAACTCCTTTTCCAATCTACTGCTTGTACTTTTACTCTCAGTCTTTCCAGGACAAAAAACCCTAGCTTCCAATCCATTACCCTGATCACAGCCAGGTGATAAAACTCCATATTCTGAACCTCTATTACTCACCTGAGAATAAGCACCACAGTTCCTCCCATTCACCTGACGCTGACGGATAGTTCTTAAATTTCTCTTTTGCTGCAAATTGTCTTGGCCCTGTGCAATAAATACAACCGTTTTATTGCCATTTGATTCTCTTTTGACTTCTTCACAGTTTCTGTCTCCTGCCTGTAACTGATGGCCATTCACTGAATCTTTCACAGCCCTGTCAGCTAATGAGATACCATTTGATGCAAAATTTGCAACTCCAGCCATTACATGGGGTCTATTTGATGCCTTCTGTCGTTCAACAATAAAAGGATGTTTATTATTTGAAATTTTTGCTTCTCCAGACATCAAAGAAGGGCTCTTCACCGCTACTTTATTGTCTTCAGCCATCAAAAAATGACTGTTTTGTGCAGTAGAATGACACTGTAAAGAAGAAGACCGGAGTCTAGAACCTTGCCTGCAGCTGAACCCATGTAATATCAGCAATATCAGATAAGATAAATTCAATTGACATACAAAATATATTTTGAATCTTGTGTACCAAATTGCAACCCTAAATCTCTGTTCGATTGTGCCTAATATCGTATATACCAGGCACGACTTATGGCCATTAAGTTATTAATAGCTGCATTCAATATCATCGTATAGCAGATGCAGGTTATGGCTTAAGAATTTGTGCCATTCTGCCTGATTTGTTATCTAAATTGGAAATCGCAAATAAATCTAAATATTTTCTTAATTGAAAATTCAAAATGAATAGTGCCTAATGTCATTATATAGCAAGCAGGGGTTATCATTGTTGATACATTTAGCATCTAAGATATCATCAGAAAGGCAGTAGCTATCAATATAAAAAGAATTGTGACTAGTTCCATCAGATAGAATGTCAGCCATTGTAACTGTAAATGTCTGTGTATTATAATTGACATTTCAACAGAAATCCATTAGCCTACATTTTGGATATGTGTGTTTGTAATCTTTTAAACCAATTTTTCAAGTGAGATGACGTGAGATACAATGTCATGCTGAAAAACAACAATCACAGTAATTCAAAAGTAATGTGAAAATACTAAATAGGTCTAGTTCTGCTTAACATCATTATTTAGGCAGGCATCACAAATGAGTAAATAACTGCAAATATTTCTTAAATGTATAGGTTATGTGAAGTTATGACCATAAGAACCTGCAAAATTGTGCTACTATCATGACACAGGCGGTAGGATTTATTAATATTAAAAACTCTGCCTTGTACCATCTTACAGTGGATGCAAGTTATCACATTGCACATCTGTGTAATTCTGCATTCATTGTATATGCGAACAGCACTTATGATTGTAAACAACTGTGAAATTGTGCCCTGATGTCATGACTGGTAAGACAGGGGTTAGTACTGTAACTGAATTTTGTATTATCTAGTTGTTTGTACCTGCTGTCCATGAATGTAAATTTATGTGTTTTAGATCTAAGATTTGCAGAGAAAGAGATCTTCAGTTTCACAAGAAATTTTAAATGTCCCAATAAAAATAACAAATGCAGTTATTCAAACATAACATAAAATATCCATATAGTTATAGCCACCATTGTTACATAGGAAAGTAGCACTTATGACTATAAATATCTCAGATTCTGCCTTATACATTATATAGTGTGCAAGATTCTGACTGCCAATACATTTTGCACATACTTTCAACAGATGGGAGGACTATCAATGAATGTATATATATGTATATTTTGGATTTTAAAATTACCTTGAGAAGACAATGCCACAATACTCATAGCTGAATGTCTTTATTATTTTTAATCCAACATTTCCAGTGAGCTAGGCTGAGGTAGTTTGCAAAAGGAATTGGATTAATAATAACACATATAGTACTTCAGAAGTATTGTGGAAACATCATGATATGGGTGGGATTGTACTTATGACAACTAATACCTGTAAAATCGGGCATAGTGCCATTATATAGCAGACGGGGGCTATCCTGTAAAATTGTAAAGACATATTGGGCCTGATTTCAACTTAGCTACCGATTCTCTCCTGACAGGCCCGGATGCGGATGTGGGTGAGTCCGGAGGCAGATGTGGAGGTGAATGCACTCCAGAGGCACCTAGGAAGTGCACCACAGGCCCGTGGATGTGATGTGGAGGCGCTGGTGAGCATCCACAAAGCATCTCAGTATGAATTTTCTTTGTTTACTATTCATTTGACCTGAGGTTTGTCATTTTTATGATGGAACTGTTGAAAACAATTATTCAATTGTATGTTGTCTTTGATGTTACACAAAATGTCAAGCCTTTACCGAGCAATCAATGATAGCCGAACTCACTCAAGCATCAAAGGCAATTTCCTGTATATGCCGAACATTCAACTATAACCAAATTCAGAGACAGTATTGACCGAGCTCAGTCGGTTAATGAAGCGAAGTTTGCATTGACTGAGCTCAGTCGGTTATCAAAGGAAAGTCAGCATGAAGTCAATATTGACCGAGTTGGCTCGGTTAACGAAGGGATATTCTGTGTTGACCGAGTACTCAATTCTGTATTAGCCGACTGTCAGCATATTAAGTTTGATAAATTTATTGGTTAATACAAGCCGAATTAAGGGATGAAAAGAGTATTCAAGCCGACTTGACAAGATGAATCATATATATGAAAGGTCAAGTTGAGGATTGATATGTGGAATTGAAGAAGATGAATTAAGGAAGCGAATTTGAAGGATATATATAAAGGGGCAGAGCATCCAAGTTGACCAAGCCACAAAGAACATTCTGATCAAGGAGGATCAAGTAATCAAGCCAGAACTGAAATCTAAATCAGCAAACTCAGTTGCATCAACAATCAAGTCAAGTCATTTTTACTCTCTAATAATTGTAGCAGTGATTCAAATCTCCTAACAAAGTTAGCCTAACAGCTATTCGGCAAATCCTCTAACAAGGTGGCATTTCTAGATCTAAGTGTTTGAAGAACTCTAACAAGGCCACTCCTAACAGGGTGAATTAAATCTTCTAACAGGATCACACCTAACAGTGTGTTTTGTAACCTTTAACAAGGTTGGCTCCTAACAAAGCTCACTTCAAAATAGTGAAAAACAGTAACTAGTTGCAACTGGTGGTTTTCCCAAATTGGGTTTCCACATTAAATCTTGGTGTCTCTTGTGTTAATGTTATTTCCGTTATGTTTCTGCAATTAAGTTAATAAAGGCTAATCACATTAATATCTTATGATCTAATTATCACTGTGCTAACTGAGTGACAATAGTATATTCAATGTTAATCAAGTTACAGCAGAATATTCAGTGTTAACCGAGACACAGCAGGATTTGGTTTTATATTGATTTGACATCTTAAAAGGCACTTGGATTTGTTTTTGTAGTAACTGATTCACCCCTCCCCTCTCAGTTACTCTTTTCCATTTCCAACAGGAACAACGATGCAATTTGAGGTGCCGTCAGGGTTATGTCTGATTCATCTACTACGCAACCCAGTGACAAGGGCTATCATCACAATTGATAGTACCAAGCCTAGTCACTCACCATTAGAGGGCTTTCACAGCAGTCCCACTCATCAAGGTCCTTTATCAAGGTTCTTTATTGAAGGGTGATAATTCAAAGAAAGAAGTAACTATTTACCTAGGAGAACTTCTACAAGCACAGGTTTGAATTAGGGTCACAAATACATGCACTGCGGCATCAAATCTAATCACACTGAATGCTCATTTTGGCACAGGCAGTTTAACAATCAGGTTTGAGGGTTTATCCGCCTCAAACACTAGCTCTGGTGCTAATCATTTTCTTCCAGACAGAGCTCTACCACCTACAGCAGTTCCTTACACATTTGCATGGATTTTCTGATTTGCATTGGAAATGTAAACATAGGCATATATGATATGGCTTATTAGTTATTTGAATATTTGTGAACTATAAATTGGCTTTTAATATGCACATTGATCAATAATGAAGTATTATAATATCCAATGATTTAATTTTGTATATTTCTTGATATATATACATAGAAGAGCAGTCATCATAACTGTAAATACCAATGTATTTCGAATCTATGGGTTCTGCAGTAAGACATTTTCATAATCTCTCTAGTTAAGTGGTTTGGTGCCTTTAATCTCACATTTCAAATGAGCTAGATCAAGGCAGCTCACTCAATATGCCAGATAAATAGCATCAAGCGCAATTGGTCAAACCATAGTTTGCAGACACTGACTTGGAGTGTACTTGGCATTCCCAAAAATTTCAACTTGGCAAATACTCGAGAAAAACTTAATGATAATTCGACAAATTATAAAGTACTAAAAATTAAAATCTCATAAAGAAATTTTTTTGAAACATTCAATTACAAAATGTATAAAATTAAAAATTGACATCTCAGACAAGAAAATGCAAGGTTTGATAGCAACAAAACATGTGAATGCATATCACCCCGTTCACATATTTACCCAAGTTTTTTATCTATAAAAACACAAAATTCCCCATAAAAAAATAGAGTACTTGGCAACCTCAGAGACTGCTCGGAGAGCACTCATAGAGTTTGCAAACTATGTTTCAAACATATCATGGAAATACATGTGTAATTTTGCCTACAGTCACTATAGAGGAAGGGTATACTTCTGACTGTACGTATCTATAAATTGTCCATTACATGATGGCCAGGAGTTATCACTGCAAACAAATCTTGTGTCTAATTTCTAACATATAGGTGCCAGTTATTATGGTGCAAAGTAACTGTGTGTTTTGGATCAGAGGTTTCCACGTGAAGATACTTTCTCGATAAATCTATGTAAACGTGTTTGTTCTTTTCAGTCCGACAATTCATGTGAGCCAAGTAGTCAAACTGTTATATTAAAAACAACAAACTGCACTAATTGTTTAATTTCTTTTCCTGCCTACTATATCATTATCTGGGCGGGAAGCCCATATGACTGCGAGATTGCAAATATCTCTGAAATACAGCCCAATGCCCTTTTATATCAAGCAGTGATTATCACTTTAGCCACATTTTGGACCTAATTTCAAAAATATAGGTGGACAGACATTTCAAAAGTAAATAAACATCTCTTTTGGATCTAACTTTTATGCGAGAAGATAATCGCGCAATAGTTCTCGTTAACACAGTCTGTCGTTTGTAATCCAACGTTGTAGTTTCTCTAAACCAAGATTCAGAACAAAAAATGGCGGCATTCTGAAAATATACGTAGAGCTCTGCCTCTTATAATTTCATTGGCCAGTTCAACTAGTGATTCTATATATCTGTTAAACTTTCGCATAATACCTCCATAGAATGGACATGAGTTACGACCAACAATCTTTTACGAATGCGTCTAACATCATCTTCATATATAATGGTAGTGCATTGAATGCATAATATCTATGTAACCGAGCCCAATGTCACTCCCCGGGCAAGGACTATGACTGTAAATACATGTTTGAGGGATGCTAATATCCTAACACTGCGGAAAAAATGGAAACGGAGAGGGCGAAATGGAGATAGAAAACGGGTAACAAGAAATAAAACAAAAATGCTTGACTTACAAGTAAAATGTAGGAGTAGAAGCAAACTGAAGGGCACGGCGAGCAGGCGCAGACAACGGCAGCGAGGGCATGAAATTGCCCTGCTTGCTGACGCGCATTGCCATGAGGTCAGCCACCTTCCCCGTTTTAAATAGACCCGCCGTCTCTGTATTTTACGAAACGACGGCTACACTGTTCTAAACGCAGCTTTATTTTCCTCTGTTGCCCCTGTAAATTGTTCATTCGGGGGTTTTGCAGGAGGATAAACCTTGCCTTGGATTTTGTGGTTGACGGCCCTAAAACATTCCGCCTCTTTTAGGTTTGAATAAAGTTATTTGCTGGGATTGATTGAATCCAGCAGGTATGATTCTAGGAATGATTGTGGGAGGGATTCCTATTTTTACTGTTTATCCACATTCCCACTTTCCTCGGTCGATATCTTTGTCTTCGTTGCCTTCTATTTCTAGTTTTGCTTTTTGTTTTTTTTCTGATCTCCATGCTTCTAAAAAACGAGCTTGGGTATTAAACAGTGGATTATGTTATTATTTGTGCAAAAGGGAGGTAATAGGATAGACTAAGAGATTTCCATGTTTCTAATAAAAATTGAGCTTGGGTATTAAACATAAACACTAGATTATGTTTTCATTTGTGGAAAAGGGAGGAAATAGGATGGACTAAGAGACTTCTATATTTCACAAATAAATTGTCAAAAAATAATAATTAAAATTAAATATAAGTTATTTAAACAAATGATAAATATTATTAGAAAGGGTATAATCAGAAAGGGTTTGTGTAGGAAGGAAAAAAACGTGAGGAAAGATTAAGGACATTAGAAGTAGGAGAAACAAGAGAAGATAAGATAGCACAAACCAAGGAAATACAAACAAAAAAAGGGCTTCCTACATGAATTTATTCAACAAACAAGTTTGTTAAAAAAAATAATGAAGAAAAACGCCTCTTGGAAAAGGAAATTGTTAAATTCCAACATTGTGGCTCATGTTTTAAACAAGATCACTATGCAAAGGAAATCAAGGAGAATATGCAAAGACTAGACAAACTAACACATGAAAATGTTCTTAATAATAAATGACATAAAGGATCCTTTTTTGTTATGGGAAATAGAACACAAGGATCATGCCCAGGAAAAAAAGTTCCTACAATCCACAATTTGCAAATAGGAAGTTTCAATAGAGAACCCAATAGAGCAAAGAACAGATGACATAACATTTGGGAGCAAAGAGATGACTGGCCTCAATACACAAAAATTAGAAGATCAAGGTGTGGAAACATCAACCAAGTCAAGAAGAGAAGACAAGAAAATGACTTTTAGAACAAAGGAAATAGAAAGAAGCGAAGAAACAAAATCAAGGCCCAACAAATTCCCAAAGTCATGTGGCTCTAGAAGCAGATAAAGAAATATATAGCACACCTACAAAGAATGATAAAGAATCTAGTTCAAATTTCCAACCAAGAAGTTCAGGAAGGATACCACTAGTTGAGAAAGATATAGAGAAGTGCCCATAGCAGAAGACTAACATGACTCCTATAGATATCATTGGGAAAACAGAGCATATAACTATCTGGAAAAAACCAAAAAAAAATGATAAAAAGAAAACTTATAAGTTTTGGCAAACACCCTTTAATGGGAAAGATATTTTTAGCATAGAGGGGGACTAAGATTGAAGTGTGAACCATATTCCATTTTAGGTAGAAACCTTCATGAAGGAAATAGGGGGGACTAATCAAAAAAAGGAAAATAATATTGCCAGAAAAGGCAAAAACTTTTTCTAAAACCTATTGGGACGAATTTGGAATTCTAGATGGCACAAACAAGGTACTTTCACAAATATCACAAAGGAAATCAAAATAGACCGAAGATATTAAAGAAACCCATGAAGAGGAGGAGGAAGATGAAATTATTGACACAACACAAGCAATGGGATTAGATTAAGATGAGGTAAAACACACAATACTCAATAAGAGGACAGTGAGTGAGTGTTTATATAGATTGGGAATAGTATAGGACATGGAGAGAATTGAAGCCCAAAAATGTGGGAAAAAGGGGGGAAAAAAAAAAGAAATGAGGTGGGAAATCACTCATGGAACTAAGGTCAACAATAGGGAATGCAGAAAATCAACAGAAGCTTCTAGACATCTTGAAAGTTGGGAAGGGGACAACTGTTCCCACAACCCAACAAGGATCACAACTGGGAATATTAGGGGCTTAAATGCCCCTGACAAAAAGTGCTTACTCTAGCACAATTTGTCCTCATTTAACTCAGAACTTGATTTACTCCAAGAAACTAAATTAAGTAAGATAGAAGGAGAAAAACTAAATAAAAAATTAGGCTTTTGGAACACAAGCCTAGTTGAATCCACTGGAGCCTCAGGAGGTTTAGGCATTTTACATGACTTGAGGAAAGTAAATTTTAATAAATTGGCTAGCAACAATAATTGGATAGGGGGAATAATTAAGTTCTATAAATCAGACACATAATATATTATTATTAATGTATATGGTTCAATTAGTTAATCAAGTAATGGTAGATTTTAGAGATTGGTTTAGCCAAGAAAACCTTATTGACATTTCGCCTTCAAATGGGTTGTATACTTGGTTCAATAGAAGAAAGGATTTTTGTCAAATAGCATAAAGGTTGGATAGATTCATCTTTAAGGGGGACATGCACACCTTCAATCACACAATCAACTCAACAATCTTACCAAATGCAGGCTTTGATCATTATCCAGTCAGCTTAGAAAGAATGGATCAACATAAGCCATCTAGGAATCTGTTTAAATGTGAAAAAATGTGGTTCTTGGATGAATTTTTTATGAAGAACATCAATCAATGGTGGCAAGAAGACATATTTGAGAGATCTAAGATGTTTTGTTTTGTCTCTAGGTTAATATTCTTAAAAGAAAACATGCAAAAATGGAACAAAACTCACTTTAACAATATCTTTCAAGACAAACTCAAAATAGAGGAAGAATTAAAAGAGCTTAATGAATAAATTTTCAAGAATGGAATGAATAATAGGAATTGAATGAATAATAGAAACTTTTTAAAAGAAAAAGAATTACTTTCCAAATAAGAGAACATCTTAGCAAAGGAAGAAATCTTTTGGAAACAAAAATCAAGAGAAACATGGTGGCCGAGGGAGACAAAAATAGTTAAATTCTTTCACAACAACACAATTAATAACAAAAACATAAATAGAATAAAAAGCATTAAAAATCATGTTGGGAGTCAGGTTGACACACATACACAAATAACAAAGACCTTTGTTAATTATTGTACGAACCTTTTAAAAATTTATAAAATCTCTAACCTCTCTACTCAAAACACCATGTTGAGTTCAATTTTGAAGATAATTACACACAAAGATAATAAGTCTTTAAATCAAGAATTCACTTTGTAAGAAATAAAGGACGCATTATTCAGTCTCAACCTAGACAAATCTCTAGGACCTAAAAACTTCCAAGCTTTCTTCTTCTAGGAATGTTGGAAGATTCTAGGGGAAGACTTATGTCAAGCCATTGAAGCCACTCAAAAATCAGACTCATTGTTAACAGAAATCAATAACACCTTCTTAGCACTTATACCCAAAAAAACTAATTATGAGACCCTAAGAGATTTTTGGCCTATTGCATTATGTAACACTATATATAAAATTTAAACTAAGGCTCTAACAAATAGCCTCAAAGTGGTATTACCAAAACTTATATCATAAGAACAAATAGGATTTGTACCAAATAGATCGATATTAGATGGAATGATTATCATTCAAGAACTCATTCATTCTATCCAAGCCAAAAGGAAGCATTCATCTTAATGAAACTTGATATAAACAAGGCCTATGACAAAGTAGATTAGAGATTCATGTGTAAAACTTTGGAAGTCTTTGGTTTCTTACACTAATGGACTAACCTAGTATTTAATTGCATCTCGACTCCAAAAAATCTCTATACTCATAAATGGTACTCCAGAAGGATTTTTGACATCTCTAAGGGAATTAGTTGGGGGGGGGGGGGGGGGGGTTGTGGGGGTGTGAATCTCTCCCTTTCTCTTCATAATCATGGCAGAATCCTTTGGTAGAGAAATTTTAAAAAAAACAACCAGAAAATAAAATTAAGGGAGTCTCAATAACAGACAGGATAGACAACATAACACATCACCAGTTTGTGGATGACACAATTCTCCCAAGGGAGAGGAAAGTGAAGGAAGCTAAAAAATATAAACATATAATCAAAACATATATGGAAGCCTCACGTCAAATGGTAATCATGGAAAAATAAAATATATTCTTCTTAAATACTAACACTGAATTAGAAAACAATATATGTAATCAAATGGGCTTCAAAAGATAGAAAAATGAGCTAGAGATAGAAAATCTTGGGAACAAATCATAGAAAAAATGGGGGGAAAAAATGGAAATTAGAAAGGGAAATGGCTCACAAAAGTTGATCAAATCACTTCTCTTATCCATCCTAATATTCTAGATGTCTTTTTGCCTCTGTCCAAAGGAGTCAATAGGAAAATATAAACATATAATCAAAACATATATGGAAGCCTCAAGTCAAATGGTAATCATGGAAAAATAAAATATATTCTTCTTAAATACTATCACTGAATTAGAAAACAATATATGTAATCAAATGGGCTTCAAGAGATAGAAAAATGAGTTGGAGATAGAAAATCTTGGAAACAAATCATAGAAAAAATGGGGGGGGAAATTGGAAATTAGAAAGGGAAATGGCTCACAAAAGTTGATCGAGTCACAAAAATCAAATCACTTCTCTTATCCATCCTGATATTCTAGATGTCTTTTTGCCTTTGTCCAAAGGAGTCAAGAGGAAAATATATTCTTAACTTAGGGATCTATCCTAGAAAGGCATGGATGATAAGAAAAAACTACCATTGATTAAATGGGATAATATTTGCAAACCAAAGGATAAAGGTGGGCTAGGTATTAAGAACCTTAGTTGGCAAAATGAAACCTTGGGAATTAATCTAGTTTGGAGAATGTACAATGAATACAATATTAAATGGGCCCAAATTCTTTGTAGGAAATATCTACATAGTTCTTCCTCCATTTCTCTATTCATAACTACCATCCCTTCTAAAGGGTTGAAATCTTGGAGTTTCATGATACAATGTGGCCCTCTCATTTACAAAAACCTAACTTGAGATGTAGGAAAGGGAAGAGAAGCTTTATTTTGGGAAGACTCTTGGGATGGTCTCCCCCCACTCTGCCTAATTCTTATAATCTTCCCCACAACATAAAAAAATGCATTGATCAATTTATGGGGCAAGCATGTTAGTGACTAAAAATGCAAAGTAAATGGTACTCAAAATGAAGAATGGACATGGCAATCAATAAAAGGAACCACATTATCATAGCTTGAAAAACAACAATTCAATTCCTTCATAAATCAAAGAGTTGTTAGTACAAGAAGAGATGACAAACTAATCTAGGGAGCCTCAAGTTTAGGAGTTTATGTTATTAATAAAGGATATGATCTAATTATCAATTCACAAAAATGGAATCAGATAGAAATCCCCCTAGGACTATGTTGGGATCCCGTGTGTTTACCTAAGGCTGGTCTTTTCCTATGGGAAACCTTGCAAGAGAGGATACTCATAGTTGGTAGATTCACCAAAATGGGGTATGAAGGTCCTTCCAGATGCCTGCTCTGTAAAAAAGATTCAGAGACAGTGAGTCATCTATTTTTTCATTACATCTTTGCTAAAAATTATTGGAAGTGGTTAAGTGTCAAATCCAATTGGATTTTAGCCCTTGCCAATAGCCTTTGGGAACATTTGCAAAGTTGGCCCAAAAATGGGCAGTAAAAAATTTGTAATGGTTTGTGGAAAATATCACCTTCAATTCTCTTATGGAAAATCTAGAAGGAAAGGAATAGAAGGATTTTCCACAATGAACAAATGAATTTGGGATCATTTCAAAATCAAGTTGAGGCTTATATAGTTGAAGTCATTAACAATCATCTTAGGAACTCAGTTCAAGAAGAAGGTTCATTCTCTGAATGGGATGTATAGATGAGAAAGAATTGGAACAAACTTATTAACCTCCCATTGATATACCCTAAAGCTAATAAGCAAGCTAGACTAAACTATAAATGGGAGCCTCCACCAATCGGATTGGAAAAACTAAATTTTGATGGAGTCATGAGAGGATCCCAGGAAGAGTAGGACTACGATGTATCATTCACTCAGATAAAGAATTATGGTTAGCTAAGAGAACTCGATCTCTAGGACTCACTTCAAACAATAATACAAAACTCAAAGCTCTGATTGAAGGACTATGAATTAGCTTAGAATTATGAATCCGAAAATTAATCATAGAAGGGGATTCTCAAATTACTCTAAATGCTCTCAAGAAGAAGAAGATGCCCAATTGGAAACTAAAATCATTACTGGAAAATGCATTACTCTTAATTATAAATTTAAAGACATAAGGATTCAACATATTTATCACGAAGGAAACTATGAGGCAAATAAGCTAGTCAATCTAGGAGTTGAGTACATAAATATTAATAAAAAAACAACCACCTACATAAACAAATTTCATAAATATCCCCCAGTTGTTTCAAATATAAAATGCATCTATTGCCTTCAAATAATCAAGAATGTTTGTCCACCTATTTCTCACTAAGGAATTGAACATAAGTTCATTATCGAAATTAAAACCTCAAATTATCAACCCTATTAAGTAATTTAGCATATTTCTTAACAGCTTAGAAATAACAAAGCATGTCTCAAACTCAAATCATTGTTAGATGTAACCTAACTTAGAGACAAATTATCCAACGATGGAACTCAAATAATTCCTAAGAATATAATATAACAAATTAGATGCAGAACTTAATTTAATTAAGCTAATCAATATACCTCATAAACATAACATCCACTAATAAAACTTAGACAAATCTATAATAACATCTTTTTCATGCTAAGGAATGGAAAGACAACATCACAATAAAATGAAAATCTAGGGTGAAGACTATTTTAAATTATTTGTGCTAACATTACATATGAAGTGGTAAATGTCTTATAGCTGCAGCAAGATATGAAAGTTCATCGAAGGAATTCTCACTAAAAAATAACCTTTTGCTACATAAACGATCGCAATAACAACAAAATCTTAAAGCAATCATATAGAAGGGACTTATGAAGGAAAGAGAAATATATTATCCATTTTACTGAGCATCTTAATTTTTTGTTGAAAGTACTCAATTACTGAACTTGTGTAAAAGAATATTCTTCTATATGATACGTAAACTAGGGTATGCCCCTTTTATTCTTTGTAATAATACGTGACTTTTGTCCTGGACAAGAGTGAAGGTTTTCTTGTCTGTTATTTCCTACCAATGCCCATTTGAATAGAGACCTTGTAATTTTTTCATTCTTTTAATATACATGATCAATAGGGCCTTGGCCTTTTACCTATAAAAATAAAATAAATCTTTTGTATTTAAATGCTATCTACGATATATTAAACTTAATTTAATATATCATCCCTCCATCTCCTAATATAAAATAAATTTTATTTATTTTATTCCTCCACTTGCCTAAAAATCGTCTAAGCTATAATTTAATTAAATTTAATCTTTTTCCACTTTTCTAATATTGTTATCTTGTTAATTATTTCTCTAATTATGATTAAAAGGTAGATTGCCTTTAATCGTGTGCATGGTCACTTTTTTCAAGGTGACCACCTCTTAATCTCTCTATTTCTCCAATAATTTTGAATTCCTCTCTTATTTGACTTTTGCATTTTTTACGCTTAATCCCAACCACTTTCTTTTTTTTCTCTCTTCATCTTATCCACTTCCATTTTGCCTCTTAATCTTAGTCATATGTTCTTTTTCTCCTTAATCTCCTCCACCTATTCCTTTTCATTTTTTATAAAGAAGGCCTCTCTTTCATTTTTAGGTTAATCACGATAGTCTTGCAATAATAATCATCAAGCATTCTAGAGCACTTGAGCACTCACTTAAAGCACTTAGCTTTCTGGCATTCCAATTTCTTAGCATAGTTGTGCATTTTCATTCTTAGTTTAGATTGTGTTTTCTTGCATGGTAGCTTAGATTTGAATTTTATAGCTTAGTTTGAATCTTGCATTTCCATTCTCAATTTAATTTTCATTTTAATCTAGTTTTTTAATCCTTGCATGTACATTTCTTACTCATAGATCTTGCACTTGCACATCATCTTGTGAAATTTAGGGCAAGTTGTTCATACTTGTTCACAAAACCTTCTTTTTTTTGCATCTTTGTAGTCTACACATAAGGTCGTAGTAGAAATTACTTGTTTTATTTCATTTTAGAATAGCTAGAATGTAATGTGATTTTTCTTAACATTTTGGTATTTCTACTTGTAGGAAACTTGTCAAAAACAATACTACATGCATTTTGGCATGTTTGATGGGACCCACATCCTAATTTGATCATTTTTCTCTTACATTTTAAGGTTTTCTGGTCATATTTTTTAGACTTGCACATGTGTACACATGAAGGAATCTCAACTTATAAACCTACATCTATGCATATATAGGTCTATATAGATCTGAGTTTGCACTTTGAGTCCTCAATTGAGAATTAATTTGCATTTCACAATTCATTTTAGCTCACTTGCTTTAATTTTTCTCTACTTTTAGGGTTGTTAATTATTACATTTATATTTATGAGGCACTATCATATTTGCAAGTTTACTTTATTGCATTTTTAGCTTTCCCTACTTGCATTTTTTTCCATGGTCATACATTTGTATTTTTGCTCATGGATTTGAGTTTGTATTACTCATGTTTATATTTGTCAACCTGAGTCTTTGCTCTGGTCTAGATTGAGTTTTTAGGGTTTATTTACTCTTTTATCCTCTAGGGTTTGTGCTTTCTGGTTTTTGATAGAATATTATATTTAAAAGAATTCAATCTTTTATGAGTCAATTTATCATAATTTTAAGTCTTTTTACATAGTTTTCTACATTTGTGTATTTGCATGTGAACTTGAGTCATTATTTGTCAATCTGTGTTTGCACTCTATAATCTAAGTGTTCGTTAACACTTAGTATTTATATATTATTTTGATTTTATGAGGTAACTAATCATAATTTTTGTGGTTTTTGGATTATTATGTGTGTTTAATAGTGGCTTTGAAATATGTTTGATGAAGAGCAATAATCTAAAATTACTAACGATATTTATCTTTTAGGTTGCCTTGAATTTTTAAGTAAACATTGTGTTCATGTTATATTTTAATCTCATTTTTATTAGGCATAATAAAAGGATCATTAGTATTGGTTTTTCCATTGTTATGGGATTATGTTCTTTCCTTTTTAAGGCAATTAGAAAACTAGACACACTAGATTGATCATAGAAAGTGAGGTTGGAAACAATTGCTCTATAGTGGTCATAATTTACAATTCATGCTTGGCATGTTTGGGAGAAGAATTTGAAGTAGGAGAGTGTGCTCTTTTCCTATTAAGGAAAATCAAAATATAGACCTTCATTTGTTATACTTTTTTATTTAGATCATTTAGAGGGTCTTCCATTGAGGAAAAAATATCACATGAATAACACTGGTGGCTATAGGCAGACTTGGCCATTCTAACCCACTATAATCACAGAGCTTCTTTTGAGATTAAATTCTTAGAGGACATAGTTACATATATCCATTTGGTAGGGCCCTTAAGGTCCAAATCTTGCTTGCGAGACTAATGTATTGAATATGCTTAGTTATGAGCAAGACCGAGAGGTATCAATCTTACTTGTGAGATTGCCACATCCAAATACTCCTGAGGCTAATATGTGGGACTAGGGGTGTTATAAATGGAACTCTTATTATGAATGTTAGGGCAAAGGTCATTGGATTACCTCCAAAAGTATCATTATCTTTGTACAGGGAAGATCCAAGTTGATTACTTGGATCTCCTCAAGATTACTTGTCATGTGTATTCTCTTAGATGTTGTAAAGCATGAATGTGACATTGCAGGAGCCTTGTTGACTTTTCCCTTGTTCCACAACATTCATAGTCCTTAAAAAAGATAGAACCACTTTGTGTGAGATGACAAAATGCCAAGTTGTGAGAAAAGGTTTCATACTAGCCGATTTATTTAGGTACATCTTGCTTGAAGTGTCTTTGAGTGTGCTAAACGAATGTAAATCTTTTGAACATACACTTGACTCTATTAAATCCTACACAAAATCAAACCTCACAAGTGTTTGTATCTTTTAAGGTTTCTTTTTCTTTTGTAAAATGATTTGAATACTATTATTTTCATCACATATGTGTATTCAGAGCTACACTCAGCATACTCAATGCCTTTAGTTTTAAGTCTAAAAAACAAATCTTTAGCTTTGATAAATTGATCAATTTATGTTAATCAAATAAATAAAAACAAAACTCATTTTTTGGCCCAAAATCATATAGTCATGTCTTTGCATTTGAACTTGTGTCTCCACATCTAGACTCAAGTCTCTAGACCTATGTCTTTGCACTTCAATATGTATCTCTTCATGAACTTGCATCTTAATGAGAAACCCCATTAATTATTTAAATGGTATACAATCAACCCCCAATCTACATCAAAACTTTATCGAATATCATTTTGATACCTATAATCAAATCAAACACTTTCTTCCTCCATGCACCCCTCATTCATATTCTTAGTCTTTTATCCTCCCAATCATGCACCATATTTCCCTTTCCATCTTGGTAACTTTAAGCACCGTCATCATATTAGATTTTAATAAAATACCAAAATAATTATCTATCTTTTATACTTTCATCAGATTTACATCCTAAACCTTAGGTAGAAAAAATTACCCCAAATGTTAGAGAGATCCTTATCATAAGAAAACATGATCAAATTGTATCACAAAAGATAAAAATCCATCTTAGGTGATTAATCCTATCCTATCTTGCTTGAGATCATTGTTTTATCTTTGAGTAGTAAAAGAACATCATAAATCCTTATTATTTGTGCTTAATTAGATTTTATTTCACAAAGGTTTATCTCAAACCTTCACCATCAATATTAATCAAATCTTGATTATTCAATCCAAATCCCATCAATCTTGAGGCTTTTTGTGATCTTATCCAAATCAATCCAAATATAAACATCAACAATCAAATCAAGTCCAATTTCTCCTAGTTCCCCTTAAATATTTTATAAACTCTTCATATAAAATCTTCACATCAAACATCCCTTTAATATTACATCACCTCATCTATCATTAGTTATCCCAAACTGGTACTAAGAGGGTCTGTGAATTAGTATAAACTTTTCTATTGATCAACTAAATGATTCTATCCTGTATTCCAACTACCAATTTGTTAATGAATAAAGAAATAAATAAAAAATAATACAATAAAACCATACAAGATCACATAAGAGAGCATAAATCAATGACATTATATTTTGGTACTTGGAAACCCTTGATGAGAGGATGAAAACCATGGTGGGAGTAAGATATACACTAGCCTTTCTGTGCAAGTAGAAGGGTTCCATGTTAAAGGCTACAAAAACTATTTCTGAGAACACATCCTGTGAGGAACGTATATAATCTATTAGGATTAAATAATCTTGTCAAGGCTATCTTGTTAGAGGATTTAAGATCTCTTTATGAGAGACAACTTGGTAGAGGATTTTACAAAGGCTTATATTTAAGCATGCTTGGTTAAAGGCTTGCAGTAGTTGCAATGATAAGAAATAAAACTCAAGTTTAGATCTAAAATGTGTCACACCTTTTCTCGTAGATATTTGATGTTTACCTTGAGTATTCTTTGATCTTCTTTATCTATGTTGGGTTGCCCCATGATTCCTCTATATCACTTTTCATGCTCACTATAACACCCATGTTGTACTCAACTTGTTTGTCGCTTGAATCTACTCTTTGAAGCTTGCTTTCTATTGCATTATTTTACAACAACTCTACTCAAGACTTCCAATCTTCCAATCACACACCAAGTGTTTGGTTCCTTGTTTTTGTTGCAATGTCTAGGCACCAACACTCCATTCAAAAATCCCTCTCAAATCATGAATTCAAAATTTGAATCCTATAGATGAGCGTGTCACAAAATACACATGACTATCTATGCATAGGTACCTAGCTTTGTAGGTCTACATATTTTCTAGTCACCCTATAACTAGCCTATGTCCTTTTGTCCTTCATTCATTCTAACTTGCATGGCTATCACATTACTCTTTGACTTTCTTTCCATCATGTCATATCCTTGGTGACCCTTCACGCTTGTTCTTTTATTCACTAATTATTATACTTGTTTACCTATCATGAATTTCACTAGGTCACCTTGTACATCAAAACCAGTGCAAGCTTCTTCTAGTGATTGCACTAACTTGCAACCTCTCCATCTTCTCCAACTAGTTTCCAATCAATGACAACACTCAAAATCTTTCTCAAAGTCTCTTTGATACTAGGCACTAGTCATCACCTTTTGCCAATCCACATGTCAATGTAACTTGCCTAAGTTCAAAGATCTCCCATTTAAACATTGATGGGAAAACTTCCATCAACCTCTTTCTTTTGCACTTCAACTAGTCAGTGTGGACTTAGTCAAAATAATGAATGAGACTTCTCCAACATAATCTAATGCAAGGTAGGATGGAGAAATGAACCCAAAGGGCATTCACCAACCACCCTAATAGAGTATACACACAAAATCCAAAACAATTATTGAATAAATCATAAGTTTTTATATTGATTCCAAATGTACATTTGATGAGGCAATCTTCTTGCCAAGCATAAAGCCTACTTGGTTCCAACCACATGTCATTGAAGTACAATCTGTGAGCTTTGAGTTTTGGGCTTATAAGGCCAAATTTATGTTATCTTTTTTATACTATCCTCAATACTATCTACTCTAATCCCATATATCAAATTTATATAGCTAGCAAGACTACAAGTTGACCTATCTTGCAATTTATTATAAAACATGGGTCTTGCTCTAAAGGAGAAATCAAATACCAAACATTTAAGCAAAATATCATTTGCGAGGACAAGGATAGGTCCAAACATGATCCAAGAAGAGATCCCTAAGGCCACATAAGGTATTGACATCAAAAAGTCCTCACAAAAGAAAAAGACCACATGTTACTCAATATGCCAGGAAATGAACACTCCTTGACCAAAGAGAAGGATAATTTTTGGTGAGATTAAATGAAATTACGTGAACATAGGATAGTTATCTATGATAGTTCCTCGTGAAGATGTTGATCTCATATTGGTTTTGACAATTGAATGTCAACACACTTAAGATATTTACTGAGTTCATGCCGAGCTAGTAATATATGCCGAGTATAATATGTATAGATGTCGAGTTGCAATGAGTGTCGAGTCACTCATGTCCTGAGCAGTTCAAGGGTCGAGTGAATAGTTGATGCCCAGAAAGTTCAAGTGTCGAGCAAGACAGAATTATAGTAAGTGTTGAGCATCAATATTATCAAGTGTCGAGTAACACATAATGGACCTAGTTGTTTGTGATGGCACAAACAACTATGTAAACTATTTTTGAGTTGACTTACAGATAGATATCAAAGCTTTGAAGATAAGATCAAATCTATTTGGATTCCCTATACGATCAACATGCAACCAATTAGAAAAATGGAAGGAATTGAGTGAGAAAAATAAATGATCTCAATCGTAGATTCATACCTAACCCTAAGCCACCAAAGTCTTTTTAAAGGGAGAGGAAGCCCCATAATTTAGAGTATGTATGAGTGAATGTGTATGCGAGAAGGTGATGCTAGCAAAGATTTGAAGGAAATGAAAAGGGCAAATTGATCAATTTAAAGGTCACTTAGAAGAAGGACAGAATTGCATAATCAGTTTGCAGAATAGAGGATCGAGGATACAACAATTTCTTATTAGATCAAAAAGGATCAAGATGGACTAAATTGAGATTTGAAATCAACAATACTAGATTGTAAGTCTATCAGATCAAACATTCTACTATTATTTTCTAACAATTATATCAACAGGGTGAAATCCTTTGAACTAAGGTTGATTTAACGGTCATTATAAAATCCTTTAACAGGGTGACATTCCAAGTGAGTGTTCTAAAGTCCTTTAACTAGACACACTTTTAATAGGGTGTTAAAATCCTTTAACAGGGTGGGATCTAACAATCCTTTGTAAGCCTTTAACAAGGCAGGCCTTTCACAAGGTAGATCATGAGAATGGTTAAGCTATGTAACCTTAACAGGTGAATTTTATTGTTGTACTAGTGAAGAATTGTGGGTGTCATCCCCACCCCAATTTTACCTTCTCATTGGAGGGTTTCTGGGTAATCATATCTGGTGTCGAGTGTTTATGTGGATGAATTTACTTTACATGTTATTTCAATATGTTTATGCATGCATTTTTTTAAAGCTAAAAGTTTTATTGTTTAGAGATTAATACTTCTGATTCACACACACCCCCTCTCAAAAGTACACATTTCCCATTTTTATTTCCAACAATTGGTATTAGAGCCTAGTTCTCATCAAGAGAAGGCTTACAACTTGGAGAAAAGATTTGAAATGGAAGTTTACAAGTTGGGTAAGACCTTTAAAAATTAGGAGATTGAGATACATATCTTACTACAACAACCAAATGAAGCCAAAGATGCCTTGAGAAGTTCACTAAAGAGAAGGAAAGAGATTGCTATGGCAGAAAATGACACGCAATATAAATAAATTGACACCACAAAGTTATTTGCAGATGGTAACTCCTGTGAATTTGATGCAGCAATTGCAAATCTCATGGACAAGAATAGAGCACAAGCTGAGGAGATCAAAAATCTCAAGTTGGAACAAGAATCACAAGCAATATTACTATGTGAGGTGACTGAGCAAAAGAAGAAAGCTATAGAAGACAAGGCCATGATTGAAGATGATAAAAGAATTTTGGCAAATAGATTGGAAGAAAAATTAACAGAGCTATCGAGGATCTCAAACATGCAATTAGACACCCTAAGCCAAATGATGAATGCCCACCATGAGTTGAATGTTAAGGACATTGAGATAACTACATTGAAGTTGCCAAATGAGCAATTGCAAAATGACCTAAAAAGAGAAAGAGAGTTTGCTAAAAGTTTCAACAAGCCAAATGAAGCCATCAAGTACTTTGAGCAACCATTGAAATCCCCTAGATATAGTAAAGACACATCAGGATTGGGCTACACAAGCACTAAAGAAGGAGAATCATCCAAAGCTGGTGAAGAAAGAAACAATAAAGGTAAGAATTCTGAACCTACTTGTCATCATTATGGAAAGAAAGGACATGCAACTAATGTTTGTAGGAGCAAGAATGCTAGTCTAAATGTTAAGCCAAAGAACATGACTCATTGCCACAAGTGCAACAAACAAGGTCATCAGGCACATGAATGCAGAACCAGAACCATGCATGCACCAAAATTTGAAGGACATTGCTACAATTGTCAAAAGTTTGGACACAGAGCCTTTGAATGTAGATCCAAGTTCACATGTTCATCAAACAAGTCAACAAAGGGAAGAAGCTATGAAAACTCCTATATCTAGGATTATAATACAAGACATAGTTGTCATTATTGTCAAGAGTATGGACACATCCCTAAGAATTGCATAAGAACACACTTCAGTAGTAACTACAACAGATGGTTGAGTCAAACTACATACTTTAGCTATTTGAAGATTGGTTATACCAACAAACACTGCCCAACAAGGACAAAGGCACCCAACTCATAGTTCAACAAAGTAAAAGGCAAGGTAGATGTTGAAAACATCAGAGAAGAGATGAACAAAACATGGAGGAAGAAAGATGGATGTAGCACATCAAATGAAGGGATCACTTCACCTGATAGGTCAAGTGGTCACGTCTCATCAAATTAAGCAAAAGGAAGTATGTGGGACTGATATTTGAAATGCTTCATCATACATTAGTTCCAAGATAAGTTAGTAATAAAAAGGATAAATTAGCATGAATAAAGATGCAAGATAATAACTAAATTCCATGGTTAAATCTTTATTTTTTCACCTTACTGCTGAGTGTGAAAAGTTCTCTTCAATTGCTGAGTAAAATCCTAGTATGAGCTGAGTTGTTAGCCAAAGCCAGTTGAAGCCAAGTTAGTAGTAGCTATCGAGTGAGAGAAATTTATATTGGTGTCGAGTAAGGATAATTCTTATAGCTTCTGAGTGATGGTGAAACCACTGGATACCAAGTGAAACAAAAATTGCATAGAAGCTGAGTTTACAACTATATATGCACCATGCATTAAATGTGATGTTTTGAAGGGTATAAGGCCAATTTTTTCCCTTTTTTATCATTACAAACACAAAGCAAGAGCAAGTAGAGTGAAGAAGCAATTTTCAAGCAAGAACAAAGCATTTTCACAAATCAAAGCAAAGATTGAGTGTTTGATCATCAATTTTCAAGGTCTTCTTCATTTGCCGAGCTACGTAGTTTACATATTTGTTAAAACCCTAGCTTACATAATGGCCTCTAGTTCTAATAATTGTAAAGACCCTTACTACTAAGGCCACTAAAACCCTCAAACTGAACTGAGACAATTTGTCAAACACTTGGCATGTAACTGAATAGAGCTGCGAATAGGGCTAATTGTTGTGCAACGAAACCACAAAGTACAATGCCAATATTGAAATGTAATGTAATGAACAATAACAGTACCAATAACAATATTCAGAATATGGAAACTCTCAGATTTGATACTTTCAGAATATAAGGACTGTGGTGTCTAATACATATGCATATGAATATAGATTGATGACAACATATAAACCTTCATATTCAATCCTATCAATGCATGCAAATCTGATTACAATTGATTATAATGGACTGAGCTGTGCATCTACATTAATGACTGATTTTACAATATCAGATTTAGGGGACTGTCACAACTATGCACTTCTAATACATCAAACCCTTGACAATGCAATGCTATGACATGACAATAACCCAATTCAGATTATATGATAGATGACTGGTTTACAACAGCAACTAATAACTGGAGATAACAAAAAATGCAATGACAGTGCTGACTGTTCAACTATTTGTATGCAACACCTTTGACAATCAAAAACCTCAATATGTGCACCTGGTATTGCTGCTGGAGATGTCTGATGAAAACCGCTGCCAAAGACACTAAATCCTCCACAAACTGCCCCCAAACGAACCCCCAAATTGCTGCTGCTGATTCTACTGGCAAGGCCGTACCCAGGCCAGCATGTACAGCCCCTATATAAAAATAATGCTGGGGTTTTGGGACCCCCAAATGCAAGGAATATGGGCACCTAGGGTTAGGTAGTAACCCTACCAAACCATAAAAAATAACTCCAAGGGGTTGAGAAGATATGAGCAATTATGTGGTTCCAAACCCTGTTTTGACAATTCTGAAAATGCACAAATTTTGTCTTCAAACCCCTACCAAACGCTTCACCAATGCTAGGGTAAATCTGAAACCCTTATTCCAACCAAAATAAACCCTTCAAACAATTTCTCAATGAAGTTCCAATGAGATGGCTGAATACCAACTCCAATTATGCAACCCTTCAGTAGATATTTCACTACCTCAGTTATGCCAATCTAGGGGAGTGATTCGTTCCCAAAGATCGAATAGTATTTGCAGACCCAAGA
This sequence comes from Cupressus sempervirens, assembly GCA_028749045.1. Classification (NCBI taxonomy): domain Eukaryota; kingdom Viridiplantae; phylum Streptophyta; class Pinopsida; order Cupressales; family Cupressaceae; genus Cupressus; species Cupressus sempervirens. The sequence goes on along the minus strand of CM053793.1, from coordinate 197,818,727 downwards.
GACTACAAATTGCTCCACAATGGAAGAAGTAGAAGAAATCTCAAATCCAAGCATGTCCAAATGACAGGCCCAGCCCTCTATTTATTCACTTTTTCTAAGAAGTTGCTAGAACTTCTAGAAACATCCTTTATAAAACCTCATTATGATGCACTTTTTATAATAAAGTAATTTTATAAAATAAAAAGTGCAACTCAACTTAAAATTATAACATGTAGGCCCCGATAACACATAATAATGAAATATAATCTCTTAACACTTCTTCAAGAGCAAAATATGACCATCTGATCCGCAGAATTGACTCTCTCTCCACACCATTTGCCTACGAGAGTCGAGGATAGGCAATTCCGGCATGCTACACGAGGTCAGCCAAAAATGGGGACATTACAATAATCCAAAGGATAAGGAACCATTTGAAGTTCAATTAGTGAGCAATGAGGTCAAACAACCAAAATTTACAGCCATACTAGAAGTTGCATACAAGAATGATCCAACAGGTGCGTTATCAATTATTCCACCCAAGGTCGTAATGGTACAAGACATGAGGAAGTGTTATAATTGCAAAGTTGAAGGAATTAGAGACATGAAAATACATCATACATATGATAAATTATGTAAAAACAGAGTGTTAAAGGAAGAGATCAAGATTGTAGAGAGAAAGGGCTTAACTCGTGCCCTAGATTTTCCAACTGTCTTCAAAATTGAGTGGATCAAGATTGTTCTAAGCAGAATACATGACATATTTCTGTGGCTGGAAGGTGGACCCATCAAACTTTCAAAGAGAATTGTATATAGGGTTATAGGATACCCAACGCTAGATCAGCCCAAGACCCTAAGGAGAGACTCAAAATAAGTAAGTGAGAAAAATACAAGGGCAAAATGGAACAAACATGGAATGGCAATTGATATTATCAAAGATCCACTTCTTGAATCTGTAGTGAGGGTTATATCACATAAATTCTATCAGTCAAGCTGACTAAATAGTGTTCCTTGTATAACAGTTGATGTAGATTACAAGATAGTCAAGAAAGGTCATACTTATGATCTTGCAGAACTACAATTGCAACAAATAATGGAGAATTTAAGAGTAATAAGGAAGTCTAAAAGTGCTCAATGTAAGTTTGGTTCTATATTGATATGCATCTTTTTCTATGTTCAAAATGAATTCCCATCTTTTGGTAGAGTAGGATGGAAGACCAATAGGTCTGTTGCTATGCAAATAAATGAGTATATTGAGCAAATGGGAGACAATTTTGAGTCAGTGATGACTAGTTACTTTGAAGATTTCAAGGAGCCAATGAAACAAAGGTTGAGAATCCCTATTTCCCTAGTGGAGAAATATTATAATGATATTTTCTTTCTAGTAGATATTGACTACACCTTCATCTAGGTTGTAGTGCCTAGAGTTAGATGGCTAATGTCTTTGGGATATGAGATCAACATTGATGAAGCATCAGTTGCCATCATTGCACTACTTGTAGAAGAAGTTGACAAGATTGCTAAAAATTTGGTAACTATGATGTTGTGAAATCTAAAGTTGAGATAGAATTAAAGACATCATCAACCTTGAAGAAGAAGGATAAAATGGTGAAGAAACTTAAAGCCAAGTTTGGTGAAGGAGTTGAAGGCAATGATGGAGAAGATGATGAAGAAGAAGAAGAGGAAGAAAAAGAGCAAGGCCAAGGACCTCTTGCCCTAACCCAAGGCATGGGTGAAGATGTAGAAGAAGAAGGTGTCGAGGAGGAACAAGGCAAGGAAGCACCAACTAAACAAGAACCAAAGAAGAGGAAGGCTAAAACACAGCCTGCAGCACAACCAAAGGGAAAGAAAATTGCAAAACCAAGTCCTGCAAAGCCTACTACTCCAGCTACATGAGCCAGCACAAGGGCAACCACTCAAAAGGCCAAGGAACAAGTGAAGGAAAAGAAAAAGGCTACTAAATAGAAAGGTCCTATGTAGAAGAAACTAAGGAGAAAATATGTGGCACAACCAGAGACTAATGATGAAAGGACTGAGTCAGAAGACACAAGCTAGTTTAGAGTGGTAAGTCATGTTCCCAAGTCTGATATTGAAAACATTTGTGACAATGTTAGGGATAATGCAAACTTAACAGGATTGAAAAATATTGAATTTAATAAACTTGGTAGAGAAGACTAGAATATGTTAGAAGAATCAGTGTATGCCATGATGGAAAAATTTAAGAACACACCTCTTGAATTTGATAACACAATGCCTAAAGATTTGTATTCAATTGTTGAGAATAAATGACACTATTGCCTAAATATGGAAAAGGAAATAAGAGAATCTACATTGGTACAAGTGATGCCTGAATTGTCAAAAGGGAAAATCACAAAGGCGAATAAGAAACATGGTAGCAAATTTGCACCCAAATATAGAGCCTTCAACATTCTGCAAAACAAGATTGAAGATGTTGTAAAGAAATCCACTCAAATGTAGAAGTTGATATATGGCTTGACTACGATCAAGGAAGGAGAAGAGGATCCCTTTGAGAGAAGGAATAATGGAAAAGGTGAGGATCATGATAAGGAAGGAGAAACTAAGAAAGAAAAGGGAGATAACACAATGGAGGAGGCACGACAAAAAAAGGAAGAAATGGCAACAACTGAGGAGCAAGAAATAGAACAAAGTGTGCAAGACACACAATTGCCAACATTAAGCCCCCCACATGACACAAACACACCTACAGAAACAATAAAAGTGAAAGATGTTCCTGATAAATCAGCTTAGATCATCAAGCCACTAACTGCAAAGGATCTAAAGAAGATCCTTGACCAATCCACACTACAAGCTAAATTGTGTGATAATCCAATATTGGTCATTGTGGATGAGCTATAGAAAGCAATAGCTAACATAACTAGGGATAAAGTGAACACACAAGAACCACCTTTTTCCATCCCTATAGCTACTAGTGGTCAACCTCTAGTGCAAACATTATGTAGGGCCCATTTGCCATTGCACCAAAAGCCATGACTTTTAGTGAACATGGAACACCACATAATTAACCACCTGTGGGCAGGGGAGCGCGTCGCATCACCCAACAATCTCCCCCTCGACGCGCATACCAGGTGCTTACGCGAGTCAGGAAGGCACCGAGGAGATTTGAACCCATGACCAGGCCAAAACCAGGCTCTGATACCAATTGTAGGGCCCATTTTCCGTTGCACCAAAAGCCATGAATTTTAGTGAACATGGAACACCACATAATTAACCACCTGTGGGCAGGGGAGCGCGTCGCATCACCCAACACATTGGATGATACATCAGAAAAGGTTGACACTATAGTAAAAGTTGTTATGATTGAACAACAGACTCAAACTGCAGAGGAGCCCATAAAGTAATAAGCAAGACAGATAGATTCTTCTATACCTACTGCACAAACACAAGGTGCACCACAATTGATCACAATTAATTAAGGTAGATCTGATGAAGAGAAGGAAATACCCAAAGAAAAGGAGCAAGAAGCCATACAAACATTGGTTAATTTACCAATAACTGGCACTCCTACCAAAGTCCTTCAGGAGCCGAGCACTAATGCAATGCCACTTCAAATTTCTACACCAGGCTCGAGCTCAACAAAGGTTGTAAGGGTACTTCACTATGGAGATCCAACACTAGATGAAGAAATAGTTATACCAAAATATGACTATGCAACCATGACCTCAGAACAGATTAATATCATGCAAGAAGCATTGGAAAGAAAGAAGAATAAAAAAATACTAAGGAAAGAGTATAGATAGAGGCAAGCACTTTAGGAGATCAAAGACATCTTCTTAGATGCCTTCAGCTTCCAAACGCCTGATGAAACCAAGCCTATATTAGAACAGTTGTCAGAAATTGTTGGATAGGTAACAAATAAAGACCAAGAAACCAATGTAAAACTCATGGAATGGTTTGAAAAGAAATTTGAAGGAAAAGCAAATGAGAAGATATCTAGTGGAATAACACTATCACAAGTAGAGTTGGCTACAAAGATTGAAAAAGTGAAGAATGAACTTGAGAATATATTCTCATTGTACACAAAATTGTGTGACCCCACACTCTTCACACAAGAGACAAGCCACAAGATTTTGATTCTAGAAAGGAATTTGAAGAGTTAAAGTACACAACTACCTCAAAATCCAACTCAAGGTGAGAAGCACTTTCATTCAACGCTTCATATACAAAAGGAACTAGCTATATTAATAGCACAAGAGGCTAACACAAGAGCCAAGCTAGTCCACATTCAAGCTTCCCTGACTCCTCATATGGAAATACTATAGAAGGAACTAGCCTATGCTGAAATAGTGCTAAAGAAAGATCCTAATCTTTCAACCTTGCATGACTTAGTTCATCTTGCAGTAAAGACAACCATCCAAATCAAATCCTTAGATGTTGCAATAGACAACTGGGATGTTGCTCTCAAAATTATAATGGAAGTTAATAAGAACTTCTTGGATAAATACACACTCAATGTATAGACACTTTGACATAAGTTTTAAAAATGGGGGAGATAAACGTAAGGAGGAGATAAATGAAAGCCAAGGGGAGACAAATATGCAAGGGGGAGAGATGTGAAAGGGGAGATAAAAGTAAACATAGAGAAGAGCAAACAAAGGGGGCGTAAACAATAGAAAAGTAGAAATAGGGCATATCAAATAAAGAGTATCATAATGATTGAAGACAAAGAGTATCAACAAGAGGTAAATCTACTCTTAAGAGATTTTGCATACAGAAAAGACACATTAACTTAGGGGTGTTACAAAATTTTGAGGTATAAAGTCCATTACAAAATTTTGAACCATTTTGAAGCTCTGTATATATGTTGAACTATGAATGTATTATACTCAAGGGAGATTAGATTCATCATGTATAGTTAAGTGTTTTTGCCACTCATGTCAAAGGGGGAGGTTGTTGATCTCATATTAGTTTTGACAATTGAGTGTCAACACACTTAAGATATTTACTAAGTCCATGCTGAGCTAGTAATGTATGCCGAGTATAATATGTATATATGTCGAGTTGCAATGAGTTTCAAGTCACTCATGTGCTGAGTAGTTCAAGTGTTGAGTGAATAGTTGATGTTGAGCAAGTTCAAGTGTCAAGCAAGACAAAATTATAGTAAGTGTCGAGCATCAGTATTATCAAGTGTTGAGTAACATAGAATGGACCTAGTTGTTTGCGATGGCACAAACAACTATGTAAACCATTTTTGAGATAAGATTGAATATATTTGGATTCCCTATGCGATCAACATGCAACCAATCAGAAAAATGGAAGGAATTGAGCGAGAAAAATGAATGAATCTCAATCATAGATTCATACTTAACCCGAAGCCACCAAAGTCTTTTTAAAGGGAGACGAAGCCCCATAATTTAGAGTATGTATGAGTGAATGTGTATGTGAGAAGGTGATGCTAGCAAAGATTTGAAGGAAATGAAAAGGGTGAATTGATCAATTTCAAGGTGACTTAGAAGAAGGAAAAAATTGTAGAATCAGTTTGCAGAACAGAGGATCGAGGATACAACAATTTCTTATTAGATTAGAAAGGATCAATATGGACTAAATTGAGATCTGAAATCAGCAATACTAGATTGTAAGTCTATTAGATCAAACATTCTACTATTACTTTCTAACAACTGTATCAGTAGGGTGAAATCCTTTGAACTAAGGTTGATTTAACAGTCATTGTAAAATCCTTTAATAGGGTGACATTCCAAGTGAGTGTTCTAAAGTCCTTTAGCCAGGCACACTTTTAACAAGGTGTTAAAATCCTTTAACAGGGTGGGATCTAATAATCCTTTGTAAGCTTTTAACAGGGTAGGCCTTTTATAGGGCAAATAATGAGAATGGTCAAACTATGTAACCTTAATAGGTGAACTTTATTGCTGTAGTAGTGAAGAATTGTGGGTGTCATCCCACCCGAGTTTCACCTTCTCATTGGAAGGTTTCTGGGTAATCATATCTGGTGTTAAGTGTTTATGTGGATGCATTTACTTTTCATGTTATTTCAATATGTTTATGCATGCATTTTTTTAAAGCTAAAAGTTTTATTGGTTAGAGATTAGTACTTCTGATTACACCCCCCCAAAGTATACATTTCCCATTTGTATTTTCAACATAAGAATCTAACCACATGAAAAGACAGAACAAAAGCAACAAAGGTCATTCCATGAATAGAAGACAAGAACAATTAATAGGAATACTTTGGTTTATGCATGATTTTGAAAGAACTCAAGATGTTCCTAAGTCAAACACCTAAGATAAATAAGGACTAATGTCCACATTAGGAGGCCCTGATATTATGAGAATTGTCATAAAGATCCAACTCATCTTGAGATATCCAAGAATTTTCTTCAACTAGTTTAATCTACCATTGCACTAAATATTCTTTTTAATCTTTTTCTCTAGTACTCTTACTATTTATGTTATCCAAAATCATGTTTATTCCCTCTATCTTCCTTTTAGGATAATCAGATATATTAGTTGTCACTTCATCAGATTCTAAATACTCATAGATGTTTGAAATGTTGAAAATAGGTGAAATATTCATGTCTTTAGGCAATTCAACTTCAAAGGCATTTCCATTGTCATGTTTCTTCAAGATCTTACAATGTCCAAATTTCTTCCATCTTCAGCTTATTATATGTTTCAACTAGAAATCGATTATTCTTCAATTGTACCATCACTTCTTCTTTAACTTCAAAGGTTTTATGTCTTCTCTCCTTATTTTCTCTTTCCTTATATCCTTGATTACTATAATTTAGATTACTTTTCAATTATTTATGAAAATTCCTCATAAAGCCTACAAATTCTTCAACTTCAACACTACTCCTTATTCTAGTATCCAAATTTCTCAATTCTTTAGTTCCTCTAGGATTCATTCCACTTACTATCTCAAAAGGAGTCTTAGTAGTTATGTCCACTATTGTGTTATATGAAAACTCTTCTTGTGCCTAAACCAAGTCCCTATTATAAGGTTTATATCTCTAATCAAACATCTCAATAAGTTACCCAAACTTCTGTTCACAACTTTAGTTTGTCCATCTATTTGTGGATGAAATGTAGAACTAAAGTTCAATATTTAACTTCTTTCAAAGTGTTCTCAAAAAATAACCAATAAAGTTAGTATATCTATCTGAAACAATTGTCTTTAGTGATCCGTGTAATCTAAAAATCTCTCTAAAAAATAGGTTTTCTATGTGTATTGCACTTGATGTCTTCCTACAAGGTATAAAATGTGTCATCTTAGAAAACATGTCAACTACCACAAAGATAGAATCATTACCTCTCCAAGTTCTAGACAATCCAAGAACAAAATCCATACCAATATCTTCCCAAGGTTTCCTAGGAATATGTAAAGGTGTATACAAACCCATATTCTAATTAGTTACCTTAGCCACTTAACAAACTTTACAACTCTTCACAAATTTATGGACATCCTTATACAACTATGGCCAAAAGTATATTTATCTTTCTAAAATCAACTTGATTATCTTATCAATCCCAAAACTGCAAGTCCACCACTATGTTTCTCCTTAATGATATTCTCTCTCGTAGATATTGTTGGTAGACATAACTGAATTACTTTGAATAATTTATCTTCTTGAATAAAATAATCAACCCACTTACCTCATTATCTATGTGATTCTTACAAGCCTTCCAAGGCTTTACAAAATCAGGATCAGTTTCATACAATTTTTTCAAATCTTCAAACCCATGTACTTCAATCTTCATCTCTATCAACAAAATTCTTCTCCAACTCAATGCATCTACTACCTTATTTGATTGTCTACTTTTATGCTTTAATATAGAAAAAACATTTTGTGCTCAATCACTTTATATGTCTTTGATTCAACTTATTATGACTTCCCAAGTATTATAAATCCTTATGATTAGTATGCAATATAAACTATCTAGGCATCAAGTAATGTGTCCATTTCTTTAGAACTTGAATAATTGCATAGAAATCTTGACCACAGATGGAATATTTCCTCTTCGTATCATTCAAATTTTCACTACAAAAATTTATACACTTACCCCCTTGACTTAAAATATCTTCAATGGAAGTCCCACTGGCATCACAGTCAACTTGAAAAACTTTAGTAGAATCAAGTAAAGAAAGCACATGTAATTTTGCTACCTTTTGTTTTAATGCTTCAAAATTTTTTCTTTCTCTATGTGTCCATCTAAATTACCTTTTATTACCTCTCATTGTCTATGTCATAGCATTGCATACTAAACTAGAACTTATGAAAAACTTTCTATAGGAACTTTCCTAGCCATGAAATGATCTAACTTCTCCAACATTCTCAAATATAGGCCAATCAAGTATAGCTTTTACCTTTTTAGGATCCATCTTTAACCCATTAAAAGAGATCACTAAACCAAGGTACAAAATCTCCTCTTACATAAAGAACATTTCTTCAAGTTTATCTACAAATTTTCCTCTTTCAACCTCTATAATACTTGTCCATATGCATTAGATGTTCCTCTTTAGTCTTATTGTAGATTAGTACATCATTAAGATATATATAATCACAAATTTACTGAAGAATTTATTCATAACCTCATCCATCAATCTCATGAAAGTACTAGGTGTATTAGTTAAACCAAAGGGCATAACCAACCACTCATAAAAATCTTTGTTAGTCTTAAAAGAATTCTTTGACTCATCCCCTTCTCTAATCCTAATTTGACGATAGCTACTTCTCAAATCAATCTTGGTAAAATACTTTTCTCCACGTAAATGATCCATAATATCATCCATCTTAGAAAAAGGAAACCTATACTTTACTATTATTCTATTTATAGCTCTAGAATTAGTGCACATTATCCATTCTCCATTCTTGTTAGGTGCCAATACAACATGTACAACAAGGAATCAAACTTTCTCTGATCAAGTCTTTCTCAAGTGATTCTTGCACTTGCCTATTCAATTCATTATTATCCACAAATGTTAATCTGTGAGGTGTTTTATTAGGCAAACTAGCTCAAGGTATCAAATCCACACAATGAATAATACTTCTTACATGGTGTAATCCATCAGGTATGTTTTGTGAAATAATATCTTAAAATTTAGTCAATATTGATCTAACCTCTTGTGCATGCTCAAGGTCATCTTATTTCTCAGTCTTCCTAGGGATCAAAACAAAACAAACATTATGGTTCTTCATGTCCTTGAAAAACTTATTTCCTTTAACTAAGCAAACTCTAACTGTAGTACATGATTTTCTTCATGTTTCTATGAGGCCTTGCTCCAATCCATCATAGCACATCTAATACATTATATTTTGACACATTACGACTCAATATGTTTGAGACATTATTTGATGGAGTGGACATTATCTATATTATTTATGTTGTGTGATGCTTTACATTAAAAATTCCTAATCATGTTATTTGATGTTTTATGTGTAGGCATGCACTATGATGGTGTATTTTAGTAAATGATTCAGAATTATGAATATGTCAATACTTTAATTATGCAATTAGTAATGATTAAATATGTGTGCATAAATGAGAAAGGTTATTTAAATGAAAGTTTTAATGTTTTGATCAATGTGATTATGCAATTTTGGTTTAAATGTATGAATGCAATGTTATCAAACTACTGATATTAGAATTGAGTGTACATGATAATTAACCATGGAATTAATCGATGAATCGATAATTGACCCTATGTGAAAATTGTAAGACTAAGATTGAATCCAATAAAGTGATTCAAACCTCCTTGTCAAGTGTTTAATTTGTATCATAATCTGAATGTATGTGTATCATTATGTATTTTGTGACATGCCAAATGCTATGTAAAAGTAAATCTTATGGTGTCACTTGAAACTCGTGATATGCATATGTGTACTGACATGTCAATTAGGGTTAGCAATGTAACCTGTTAGTCTAAGACTAATTTAGTTAGTAACCTAAATTAGTTTCCCTTAATTAGGGTTTAGTGGAAAGGTTACATCATTAGGGTTTTTGGAGATCAAATATTGCAAACCACTTGTATAGGTCATAAATTGATCCTAGAAGCCAAATTTAATTAATTCAAGTGCCCAAGCGGTATGTGTATGGGTTGGGAACCTTTTCCACCCTTCTAGAACTTCCTAGCAACATTTATTACCCCTAAAATATCTCAATCTTCCTTTGTTGCAAAAATGGATTATCTCCATGAGGTTACCCAAGGATAGATTCTTTCTAAGAGGTTTCCTTTATGATAGGGGCAAGTGGGAAGACCATAGGAGGCTTAGAGTCAAGGTTGGAGTTATTTTTATTTTGGGTGGGTGAGTTTAGAGGCTATTTAGAGTCCCTTTAAAGTGTTGAGGGTTGTTCACCCATTCTCTACATTTAGAGAAGTCAAGTTTGGAATTGCAAGAAGGAGAGGATTTAGCACATCTCAAAACTCATTCTTGCCATAACCTTTGTGAAGGTAGGTTCTCTATTGCCATGGTTATGTTTGTTGTTCATTGCTTGTATGTGTACATGTCTTACATATTGTAGCATGTTTGTGTTTTGTATCGTGTGAGGGATGGGTATTGTGGGTTATTTTTACTTGCTTCATTTCATGTTTTTTCGCTTTGTTTTGTTGGGGAAACTATGAAGGGTCTATTGAATTACTCACCCTCAGATAGGGCAGAAGTGGTCATGTATAGGAGAAGGGTTTAGTTGGATTCTTGGTCAGTGCAGAGTCTCTTTTCATGTTGAGAAGAGGGAGGAAGCAAGGTGTTATGGGCCCTTTCTTGTCAATGTAAAATTGAGTTTATTTTGGGAAAATAATGAGATAAAGAAATGGAAGTTGATGTGATTTGGTAGCCTTGGAAGAGGCATATGATTTGTGTTCTTCATTGAATTATCCTACCTGGAAAAATCCACCTTATCCCTAGTCATAGGTTCATTATGGAACATATTGTGCATACCTTGGATGGGAATTCTATGTTGAGTTATGTCATTGTGTTTGGATTCTGAATGTCACCCGGTTGGTTATTGGTTCTCCTAGCTTGGAGGGTGGCCTTTTGGGGCCTAGGATGGGAGGTGAGTTCTTCATGGTTGTTCTTTGTATTTTTTAGATTGCTTGGATAGGTCCTCATGATGGAGCAACCCAATTTTGGGGCACTAATGGTGTCCTTGATGTCATTGTATTGGAGATTTCTCCATTGTAATACCACATGTTGTGCTATATATTCATGTAGAAAATGAATATGAAAGGAATGGATTAAATGTTGTAACTTCAATAATGATAAATATAAATGTAGTTATTGTATGAAATAAGCAAGTTATGTGATCGAGTATTATTGGATTGAAAATCATGTCTTACTTTTAAGTTTATTGCTTTGCAACAAAAAAATAAATCAAGTTGAATACTCAAGCTATTTCCTCCATGAAATCTTGGATTTAATTCATCATATTCAAAAGTTCTTGTTATAGAATGTGGATATATGATTTATTTAATTTAGAGATGCAAAAATTCATCCTCGAGATCATGAGATATAATCAATGTTCGATTTAGATACATTCATCTTACTTGCATCTCAAAACCTAAACTAGTATAAATTTTGTTAAATCAATGAAGTGTAACCTATGATACAATGTATGAAAAATATCTAAAATAATTCCTCACTTGGATATAAAATTTATATCAATATTGCATTTACAAAACCAGTCAATAAAATGGACAAATATCAATACATTGTACCACTATAAAACTCCTAGGAAGGAAACACCTTGCTTAAAAGGAGGAGCAAAAAGAAATAATACAATCCCATGTATTTGAGTAGAAAAGACTCTCTCAAATTTTGAAAAAATATTTTTCAAAAAAAAAGTAACAAGGAATATTCTCTAAAGATACTCCCTTAAATTCTTTTAAAATTAAATTCAAAGAAAAACAAATGCAAAAAAAGAAATATCAAAATAAAAATCTAATTTATCCTACACTTATCTATCTCTCTCACAACCCTCATCTAGAAATATTTAAAACATAACTAATTCTCTTCATCCTTGCATTTAATCTTGTTGATGTCACCATCCACTTGTTTCTACCTTACTTCCCAAGGAATGGATGCTACAAGTGGAATTTAGAATTTGGAATGAGGGTGCAAGTCAATATGGGAAAAAAATGTTAAAGGGTGCAGATTTAACCTTTAAAAAAATCAAATCTTCGACACTTTGTTTGTATCACCTTTCTCACATGCATTGGGAAGCCAAATAATGGCTCTGCACTTTATGTCTCACGCAACCCTTTACTCTTTTCAACCCCATGTTATATGTTGGCCACTGGTACATAGGGAGGAGGTGATATAAGGGACTTTGAATGTTGCCTTGAAAACATACCACCTTTTCCATCCTCTACACTTCCCTCTCCCATGCGTACTTCCCCTTTGCAAGACTTGGGAAGTGCAACCCTACCATGGGTAATGCGTGAAGGCCTAAGTAAGCACCCATCTTCTCATTGGGAGGTGTGTGCCAAGTGAGCCACTTGGCTAGTTAGGATAGGATAGTTAAAAAGTTAGAAAAAGTAATAGGGATTAGTAAATGTGTTTAGGAATTTAATTATTATTTTTAATTATTAAATTAGATAAAACAAAAAAAGAGTTTCTTGGTTTAATATTTGAAAAGTATATTGTGTTTGGGTTATGTATGCGTAGATAGGGTAGGATAGGATTAGAATGCTTAAGTTAGATATTAGTAGTTAATAAAATTGTTAGTAGTTAGTAATTAAGATTAGGAATATCTCTTTTATTTATATAAGAAGTGTAATTTTATGTTTTAAGTACAATATTATAATAAAGTTTTCTTCTATGCTCTATGATTATAGTGCCATTAGATGAAATGTTGGAATTAATAGTATTAAGAAATGTAAGGAATGTGGGGGTTTGAAGTTGTATAATATTGAATCATTATTGATGAATTAAGAACAACTTTTGTCAATAATAACAAAAATTAGAATTATTAGGTTTAAGCTAGTAACTTGTTTATTAGAGGTTGTTAAGTTTCAAAGTGTTAGAGGTTAGATTGTCTAAATGACCTGATTGTGAAATAGGAAGGTGTTGTAGGGATGAAATGTCTATCGTATCTAATTGCATGAGGAATATTCAAATGTATTAATTAGTTTTATCATTAAATTATGATTAAATGGGAACGAGTATTAGGGTTCTAGATCACTTCCTGAGAGATATATACTAGTGTGCCTAGGAGCTTGAACCAAGATACTGAAACAAATAGAAGATGACATAATAACCTAATGTAACTTGTGATATTTTTGTGGATCTAATCTGTTGTGACACCCAATCTTGCTCCTACCATAGCTTCCTCTAGGGTCTCCTTAAGTCTCTTAATTGACCTAATAGGGTTCCTAACTTCCCCTAGTTTCCTTAGGAACCTAACAATGTGGTCTTAGGCAATTCAATTAGGTGCACACTAATGTAAGATCAATTTCTCTCCTTATTTCAACTAACACCAAATACTCAAAAGAAACCACAAAGGAATGGATGGCTCCTAAGAAGGATTTTTAATTCTCCACAAAGTCCACAAGCCCCAACAATCTTGAAACCTCACTTAAGTTCCAAGTTCATGCAAGATTTCCTCAAATTGCTTGAAACATGGCTACAAGCAATTAACCCTCCCTATTAGGTAAAACTCAATTAACTTGAAAAGGTCCTTAATAAGAGGTAAAAAAATCCCTGATCTAGACACCCTTTTCATAAACCTTACAAATTTTGGGGGTCTAGGGTTCCTAACTTGTCTGTATAGTACAACCACAATTTTAGCCTAACAACAAGGGTTTTAAGAGTTTTACTAGCTATCTGCAAACAAGAAGGCTTTTCCCTCCATAGAACTCTTATTAAAGGATCTCATTGACTTTTGGGATTCTCCACTCATCCCATCAACACTTTCCATGCTTTGGTTGAAGTATTTCACACATTCAATCACTCCTAATAGTTCTGCAACAAACTGTGATCCCTACCCTTGCAACTTTGGCTCACTTAGGGAATCACCATAAAAATCATTGCCTTGCTTCCCTAGGGCCCTCATTTGCTATAAAATATGTACAAGGAGTCATCTCCCGAATCCCAAGAGGTTGTATAGATACTACAGTGGGAGTGGGAGTTATGACTCCATCTTGTTCAATCACTAGATTTAGAACATCAGGATGAAAAAACCAAAACAACTTATTTAAGTAATGTTGGTTAATAGTTTGTCTTCCTTAATATATTGGTTTGTACCTTGACTCTTTACTTTCCCTATGGCTTATGGAAAATACAAAGTTAACAATTCAAAGACCCTTGAATTGAAAGGTACAACTCCCTTGTAAGTGCAAAATATGCAATGAATTTGTTTTTGGGGGTATACTCTTAACTAGAGAGCAGAAGAGGCAAAACCAAGTTTCTCAAAACTTTAAACAACTTAGGCAAAGAAAAGGAGAAAAACTCACTAGATGCACTCTACTCAAACCATCAATATAGAGAAATAGAAACATGCAGAATTGACTACAACGACATAAAGAGAGGAAAAGACCACGAAACATGTAATTCCTAGATTATGTATTTTAGTTAATGTTTTGATAATGCCCAAATTATCTATCCTTCAACCACTCCACAGATAAGTTTATGACTTCCTAATGTAATGAATTAACTAAATACATAGACCATCATAAATAACAGAAGACATGTTTATGCTAAATAGAGTAAAGCATACCATTCATTAAATAAAGTGAATAAAACCAAGTTCATTTGCATTCATTCAATTTTTAGCACTAACACATTCATTCCACCAATTCCTCTTAAACTAGATGAACATCAAAATCTAAAATGAACTCAGAGTCTCACATAGTAGTCACAACTATAGGGGTTTGCCCAAAGTAAATTTTATCGATCTTATTAACTTCTTGAAAGTTTACATATATAGGCCTTCTCAAAATGGTCAGTTACATTGGATGATTACTTCACAGACCATCTCTGAACATAAATACTAATAATAGAAAAAGCTTAAATCATTTGTCTATTACAGAGATTAACAAAATGCCAAGAGTGGCTACAAAAAGAAAGAGAAGAAAGAAGAATGACAGATGTCAAAGACAATTATGTCTTTTTTGGGGTAATTGATTTATCTTTGTATGCTTTTGCAGTGTCCGTTACATTGTTCAGATCTTCGGCATTTGGAATGATAATGTTGTCAACCTGAACCATCCAGTAGTCATGCATGTTTGTTAACTCATCCATTATGGTCATTCTTGATTTATACTTCCCTTTTTCTCTAATTATGACCACATTTATTACTAAGAGCTCTTGGATCTTAGACACCTGGAAATTGATAAGGTCAATGACCTCGTCAAAAAATGCTAAGAAATTTGATCTCATTCTCTCAATATCCACAAGCTTGCCATTGGCAGATACAAAAGACTTTGTGTGCAATATTTTCAAGTTGTGAAAGTACTTGTCAATAAATTTTTGCACTAGGTCTCTTATTTGTGGACCTCTCAAAGCTTTCTATGAAAAACTGTAAGGATTGGCTCCAATGAAACAATGGCTCCGTGCCCATCTTGAAGATCCCGTGAGTAATTGCCACATTTGTTTTCATGTCAATTACCACTTGTTGAAGGACCAATTGCTCTGTTAGCCCATTAGCCACCTTCTGTACAATATTCTTATGGTTTGAGGTTACCTCTTTAAGCTTGTGTGCATCCAACACTCGACTTCCCAAATTTTCCACTAGTAGGTTACTGTGAATCTTTAGTTGATCTACCCATGCCTTTCCAACCTTCCCAAACTGTCTTTCATGTTGTAACTTTGTCAGCAAGTTCTTGTTTTCTTTTGTATTTGGGTCAAATTAACCTAGAGATGTGCTTCCAAGGGTAGACCTCATGCATTCCACCAACTCTTTGTTTGAAGCCTTCAACACTTCTTTCTTTGCTGTAAGCTCTTCCAGCTTGTCCTTTATTTTCTCATTGGTAGACTTTCAAATGTTTACCATGGAATCGTGAATAGGGATACCAATATCTAGTGTTCTAATTTGGAAATCATCTTTTGATAGCTCATGAAATCTATCATCTTTCTATGGCTCAGTGATTTCAATCAGCAAGTGACCAATAGAGGAATTTTTAGCTAACACAACAATTGTCTTTTGCTTCTTCGCCTTTTTGGATGGCTAAGAAGAGGCGACCTATGTGATCAAGTCCTTTGATGGAGTAGCATCCTCATATCTCCTCTTCCTTCTATCAATAGTCTCCTCAAGCCATGACTCTATAGATAGCACATTGACAGCCGACTATAAGGCAGTGGGATCAAACAATTTCCTTAGCATTAACATAATTGTTTTGTCTTAGGAAGCAATGGGGAAAGCAACTACCTTAATTACCAAAAGGGATAAGGTATCTCCTTTTTGGGATATATCTTGCTCCTTGCCATCCATAGGATTAGTGTCACCATCCAAATTTATGACTTGAATGGGGGAGGAAGGCTTAGCCACTAATTTTTCTTGCTCCTTCCCCTTATCTTTGTCATCTTTCTTTTCTCCAACATTTCCAGTGTTTGGAAGAGAGCCACTTCCACACATAGGAGTACTTGGCATGTTCTTCTTTGGAGGTTGGTCTCCTCCTTGCCCAACGGATTGAGCAGGGCTTGCAACACTTGAAGTAGTAGTTGTGGTGGCTTTTTTGCGGTGGACTAAGCATCCTCAGATGAAAATCCTCCAATGGAACCAATACTTCCTGTTCTTTTCTTCATTGCTTGAGTCCATTCAACCCATTTATTAGTTCTTTTGATGATCCCTTGAATTAGAACCTCCATGGTATCAATAACTGGGCCAACATATGGGGAGGATAGAATTGGGGTGTTCTTGATCTTTTCATATGATGTAGGATGCATGAAGTCTCCATCATCTACAAGGTCAGAAACATCAATAGAATTGCTATATACTTTAGTTTCATCAACAATTAGTCATGAACAAAATCTCTCTCAAGTTTGGTACTTATTGAGACACCCAAATCAATAATCTTCAAATTTTGGGACATGCCTGTAGGCATATCCCAATTTCAAATGATCCTTCACAAAATCATTTGGATCATACTAAGGCCTGAGCACCTCATAATCTAGCAACTTGATCTTTCCTTCAAAGCTTTTCACCAGATTTTGGGCATCTAATCTTGAGGCATAAGAATACAGACCGACCACTATAGGAAATGAAATCTTGACAATCTTCTTTACATTAGAACAAAGAGTGTTTAATTCTAGGATTTGTCAATACAACTTGACTAGTACCACCTCATCCTCCGAATGCCTTGGCAACTTCTTAGGAAATCTATCATAAGATCCTCTCCATAAATAGGAGAAACTTAGGAACTAGATGAATGAGCATCTGAATTGACTTATTGCAAAATTGCCTTAGGTGAGAATCTCCTCTCTGGGTATCCTTGCAATTCATGACATAGCCTTATTTGAAAGCATCATTTACCACCACATATTCCTCGTAACTTCTTTGTAGTTGTAGATGTGGGTTGATCTCATAGACTTTAGTGTTCTCATTGTAATCCTGAATGCTAGGGAGGTTTGTGGTGTGTTGCTAGGACATAAATCAAATAAGAAGACATGTAGAATTGCTTGAAGCCTTTGGCTAAATTTAACCATGCTGAGAGTTCATGGTAGATGATCTGTGGCCAATCTATGTGCATATTTTCTGCATAGATTCCTTGCACTAGAAATAAATGATGCTCAACAAATTCCAATATTTCTTCTTTTCCTTTTAACTTGAGGAGAAGTGCGAGGATATCTACAATCTCTCACTTCAAATTTGTGCTGAGTAGAGTCTTTGGCATCTTGCTCTTCTTTGAGTGGGAAATCTAGAGCCAGGTCTTCTACATGTCCTCCTGCCTGAGAGTCTTCTTTTCATTGAACATGGATATGAAAGACATGAAATCTATGTCACAATACTGCTCCTTGAGTGGGATGCTGAATGCAGACTGCATCAATGCCTTATTGATAGATAGGAGAATAGACTGGTCAGGAAACAAAATCTACTTTGTTTCCAAGTCATATTGTTATATGTATTCTCAAATAAGCTCAGGTGCATGTACATCCATAGGAAAGCCAACTACCTCAACTAGTCCACTATATCCAAGCTTAATAGTAATTGGGTGAAGAGGTTGAGAATTAAGCCTTCCGTGAAGATCACCCAAATTATAGAATTTGAAGGATGTGTCTGATAGCTCTTTTATCTCACTCTCTAGGCCAATAAGTTTCTTATAACCAGAAGCTTTGATTGCAATTCTCCAAATGATTACACAGGATGCAGATTTTGATAAATAGCCATTTTAAATATACTTGAAGAAGGGAATTACCAACAATCCTAGTGAAATAGGTAAATGAATTCGAACATTGGTGCCACACAAACGAAATTTAGTTCAGCCAATGTTCATAACATAAAGATTTACATTTAATTCCATGAGTAACAACTATTTAAACTTTTTATTTACTTGCACATCAAATATTAAATTTCCAAAAACACTATTGCTTTACTAGAGTTATATGACATGACTTTGCATGAGTACTTTATCTTTACAAGGAGTTTCGTTCTTTTCTTCAAAGCCTAGAATGCACAAATATTTAATGGTGTTAACATATGCAGTAGAGAGAGATACACTTAACTTTTCCACAAGTCATTTTCCTTTTATCTAGAAATACAACATGGGCAGTAATCCTTTGGTAGCATGCACACTCCATTATTCTCCTTTCTAGTGAAAGCTTTTAATATTGCCTTTTCTTTATATCAGGGTTTCCCTCTTATTATTGATTTTTTTGGGAGTATCTAATCATAATCTTCAAGAAATATTCATATTTTAGGGCATCTTTAGTTTTCTCTTTTCACAATCTTTGGAAAAATGGCTTCCTTTGTTACCTTGAGGCAGAAAATTCCCTTTATGACCATATTTCCTGATCTGAAACTTAGCATATAGTATTTTAACCTTTTATTTCTTTGTGAAGGCTTTGATTCTTGGTTCCCGATCATATCTTAACAATTGCAAGTCTTCATGCAATTCATCAATCATTGGGGAAAATATTTATCTTAAGTTCATGTGGCATTGTAAGAAGACTAACGACTTCATTTCCATTAATACGTAGTAGATCAACCATAAACTCGCAATACTCGACACATTTAGTCTTATTTCTCCAAACCTTTAATGAAATTCACATTTTCTTCCGTCCATAACCTCATAGGCCTCTGGTATTGATAGAATCAAATTTGGGACTTATCAGCTACTACCATGGTTATGTTCTCCAGATACACACTTGATGTGGTTCACTTGAAGGGGAAAAGTTGCTTGAGATCTCTGAAGCTATGGAATATGAAATGTTAGCACTGGGTATTTGATAATGAGGTGAAGAACAATTTACTTCTTATTAGGAAGATGCCATGATACAACCCAATCACTCCTAGAACACCTAAATCCCGTGCACACCAAAATAATAAGAAAAATGCAATGGAAGAAAGTAGATGGCTCAGGAAATTTAAGAAGTAAGTTACTTAAGACAAATTTAGACATATCTCTTTATTCACACTCTCACTCTAAACAAAGACTTCAAGCAATAGAAGAAGGGACAACTAAAACTTGGCAATAAGTAACTAAAACTCTACAAAACTTCAAACTAGCACTGTACAGTATTGTAAATCAACCTAAACTAACATTTGCAAGCACAAAATACCCCAATCTAATACATTGTAAGCCAAACAAACTCAAAAGCATAATACTGTGTTGCTAAACTTGTTGCTCAGTTCGTACAACCAGAATTCCTTCCAAGTTCCAACCCTGGGAAAAGGTCAAGGATGGCCTTATAAACCCATCCCCACACCTAGTCCAACTGCTTTAGACAATTACGAGGCTCCAAGTGAAAAGTTTCCCAATTGCAAGAAAAGTTTTCAATGTTGTCAATGACAACATTGACAATTTTTTTAGCAATTTTTGCAATTTTGAGCATTTGACTCTCAAACTTGCTTCAAATGAGGTCAAACCATGCCAAAGGTCTTAAATGGTTATAAAACATAATAAGTCCCTTCAAACACTTTTTTGACCATTCTAGCCTTCAAAACCCAAAAATGCTCTACATAGCCTAATTGAGCAACTATGAGCAACCTAGCCTAAACAACTACACCTTAGGAATAGACTAGCCCTATTATTCTCCTAGTGGTGTGGCTAGCACCACTACAATCCAAAATACCCTAGGAGCCCTAGGTCTTTCACAAGCCTACCTAGGTGCCCTTGCACCATACTTCCCCATTAAAAAAAACTATGTCACTCCTGTGGATAATAGGTCTTGAGTGATGCCTACCTTCTTGAAATCTGCTTCAACAACCCAAGTTGCTTCTGATTCAGGTTTTACCTTCCACTAGATGAGGTGCTACATGTACACTTGGTGTCTAGTGGCTTTCTTGACTCTTGAGTCTAATACCTTGCCAGCTTCCAACTTGTTAGTGGAAGGGACTATTGTAGGCTCCAAATCATCCTAAAATCCTTGATTGTTGTGAGCATCAGTAGGCCATGGTCCTTTGAACTGAACCAAGTCTTGTACATAAAAAACTAAAGATAAGCCCAAATCTGATGGTAAATCAACCTTGTATGCATTTGTCCCATATTTTTCTATGATCTTTCAAGATCCTACCCTTTTCATCAACAACTTAGTAGGTACACCTTTTTGCAATCTTGCCTTGTTTAAGTGCACCATGACATAATCTCCAATGGAGAACTGGATGTCCTTTCTCCTTTCATCTACTTTGGCTTTCAAATTTTGTGTATTGTCTTGGATGGTCTTCCTCACTTGCTCTTATATTTCCTTCATTGTTTGGGCAAAATCATCAGCATGCCCACTCCTATATTCCATTCCTCCAAGATCCCTCAACTCACACACACCTCTAGGATGCATGCCATAGACAAATTCAAATGGGCTTCGTCGTGTGGTCCTGTTCTTGCTATCATTATATGCATACTCTGCTTGGGAGATAACCATAACCCATGTTTTCCCATACTCCTTACTTAGGCACCTTAGGAGGTTACCCAACACCTTGTTAACCACTTCAGTCTAACCATTTGTTTGGGGATGGTAGGCTTATTCAAATGAAAAGTTTGTGCCAAATTTGCTACATAGGGTTTTCCAAAAATGGTTCATCAATCTGACATCCTTGTTTGACACTATGTTTAATGGAAGGCCATGAATCCTCACAACCTATTTGAAGAATAGATGGGTAATGTGGCTTGCATCATTAGTACTTTTGCATGGAATAAAGTGTCCCATCTCGCTGAACCTACCAACAACTACATGGACACTATCACAACCTTATTTTGTCTTAGGCAATCCTACTATGAAATCCATGCTCACACATTCCCATGGCCTGTTTGGGATTGGTAAGGGCTAATAAAGACCTTCATTATGTTAGAGTGGGGTTGTCATTGCACCAAAAGACCAATTTGTTAATGCCCGATATAGCCACTCAACTTATAGTACACAGGAGGTGGTTAAGCCCTTGTCATGAATCTTGAGGGGAGCACTAAACAAATATCCAACAATCTCCCCCTTAGTGTTACCTGAGGGTTTGAGGATTCAAACTTGTGACCAAGCTCTAATACCACTTATTAGAGTGGGATTGTTGTTGCACCAAAAGATCGATCTATCAATGCCTGATACAACCACTCAACTTATAGTACACAGGAGGCGGTTAAGCCCTTGTCACAAATCCTAAGGGGAGCACTAAAAAAATTTCCAACACATTACTCAACCCACCTTTAGCTTTCATATACACCATGCATTGTTCCACATACATGGTTACATCTCTGACTAATTTGGGCCAATAGTAGAATCTTTGGACCAAGTCTCAAGTCTTACTCACACCAAAGTGTCCACTT
This sequence comes from Cupressus sempervirens, assembly GCA_028749045.1. Taxonomy (NCBI): domain Eukaryota; kingdom Viridiplantae; phylum Streptophyta; class Pinopsida; order Cupressales; family Cupressaceae; genus Cupressus; species Cupressus sempervirens. Next base: position 197,796,850 of record CM053793.1, on the reverse strand, counting down.
AGACTCCCATTGTGTTTTTCCTATATTATATTCTTTCTTATTGTTCCCCTTGGTACACACAATTGATAACCCTTAAAGAGCAACCCATTTTGTAAGGTAAATTCATAATACTTGCTATGAAAGTGGTTCTCAAAATTAGACCATATATTATATGCCTCTCCAAAGTCTTCATCTTCCTTACAGAGACTTTTAAAGCTCTTTATCCCAATGCTATGTAGCTGAACTTCTTGGACACTTAATAATCTCCTGCTCAAGGCATCTGCTACCTTTTTCAACCGCCCCTTCTTGTGCTTAATTGTAAAAGTGAATGCCTACAAGTACTCCATCCACTTCAAGTGCCTATTACTCAAATTCTCTTGAGTGCTAATGTAGCTTAGGGCTTGATTATAAGTAAATACAACAAATTCTTTAGGCAATAGATAGTGCCTCCACTTCTTAAGGTACTGAACTAAGGCATAAAGTTCAAGGTCATAAGAAGAATATTTCTTTTTGGCTTCATTTAGCTTTTTACTAAAGAAGGCTACTAGCCTACCTTCTTCACCCAACACTCCCCCTATTACTAGGCCACTTGCATCACACTCAAGGGTGAAGAGTTTTTCAAAGATAGGTAGTTGCAAAATAGGTTGGATAGCTACTTGCTTCTTGAGCATTTCAAATGACTTTTCAACTTTTAAGGTCTGACTAAACTTGGACTTTACCCCACCCTTTATGGTCTCTAGCAAAGGTGCTCATATGCCACTAATTTTTTTAATAAACTTCCTATAGAATTGAGCAAGACCATGAAAAATCATTACCTTAGTTGATGTAGTAGGCGGTAGCCAATTTAGAATTGCAACAACCTTCTCTTGATCCATCTTTAGGGTTCCCTTAGACACCACAAAGCCTAAGTACACAAGCTCTTGCTTGAATAAGTCACACTTATCAAGGTTGATAGCAGGATTTTCATCATGCAACCTCTACAATACTACTTCTATAGGCTTGATGTGTTCCTCCTTGGTCTTGTTGAAGATGAATATATCATTAAGGTACACCACCACAAATCTTTTTGTGAAGTCCTTAAGCACTTCATTCATGAGCCTCATGAATGTGCTAGGAGCATTAGAGAGACCAAATGACATCTATAACACCTCGCCATGTGACCCAAAATAAGTTAACCTAAAGTTTCACTAAGTTTGAAAAACATTTAAAAAAATAAATAAAGATGATAACTTAACAACAACAATTATAACATAGCAGAAGCAATTAGCATTCACATAAACACATACCATGTAACAGATTACAATTCTTAAGGGTCCCATGACATTGAATCACATTTAAGTTTAATTAATAATAAATCTAATATATAATAAATCCACATCAAATAATAATATATCATTATGAAACCATTTAAATAATATACAATTATATATGATGCCACTTGGCAATAAACAAAATGCACAATCATCCATTGTATAGGTCATAGGGTATGAAAGGCTGAAAGAATATACATTTAAAGAAATAGATTACATCATCCCTTTTGAATCCATGAAGAAAATTACAATATAATAAGTGAAATCATCCATCATAAAGATATAATCATCCATCATAATATACCAAGAACATATAGAAAGGAACATTTGTACAAACACATCTAACAATGACATCTGACAGTCGAATCTCAATGGTATAAGAAAAAGCACTACCACCCAATCTCATGGTAACCCAAAAAGGTCCACTCCCACCACACTGAGGAGATAGTCTCAAGTCCCAAATAGGATATTAATTCCAAAATCAAAAGTAATATCTAAGTCAAGGAAACCCTAAAAGTAATTTAACTCAAAGGTTCCAAGATTAATCAACATCTAGACCTGGAGGCAAACACAGACACATAGGGAATCTACTATGCAAGCGGGCAAGTGTTATCGCACGAATCAATGCTAGAGTTACCCTGGGAGTCTAACTTGACCCTAGTCCCTTAGTGACTCTATGCGGCACTAGTATCCTTTCGTATTGACAAGGCATACTAACGATGCATGGTCGCAACCAAGCATTCTCTCTACTCCCATCCTAGTCTGTACTAGCACTCAAGGCATGGGCAAGAACATACAAAGACTCTTATTAGGTTCATTTTATTCCCATTTAGTGTAGTGTTTTCCCCTATTAAACAACTTACAATGGGTTACCTTGGCAACCACTTTGGGCCCTGGCCTCCATTGCAGGCCACTTTCCAACTTAACATACAAATAACCTACCCTAAGCTCAGTAAAATCAAAAGATCACAAAAGACCACATACCATACATCAGTTCTTAAACAAGTAACTGACAAGTATTGAAAAACACTGATCATAATCACAAATTCCACCAATACGATCATCCTAATAGAACTGATCTCAAAATCAAGTATACATAAACCAATCCATGTCATAACATGACATCACCAAGAACAAATCATACAAACACCTCAATTCTATAAAAGTGACTGGAAAGCAATCCAAATACCACTGATCAAAGACTCAAAGGTTATATTAGATAGGTCACACCATTCACCTCAGTTTCACACAAGAACACTGAAAAACAATAACAATCAATAGATCAAAATATCTCATAGAGCATATAAGACACATTACCATGGTTGAGTATAAAAGATCATATACAAACATCATCATGACATCATAGAACAAACCCCCAAGTCTTTGGTAAATATCCCGACTGGCCAAAGCTAAGACAAACTCAAAAACCCCAACACCAGTAAATCACACTTCACATAAAGCACATACAAAAGTGAATTCCATAATTCATTAGGTTTTGAAAACCCTAAAGTTCAATATTTACTAAAGGTTTTTAGATTAAATCACATACAATTCTATAATGGAAATCAATTTTCTCAAACAAGGGTTTCAACCCAAAGAAATTTTGAAAACAGAAACACAATAGACACGAAGAAGATTGAAATTCGAAGAATGAGCAATTACTGCACAAACCCACAAGATCCTACCTGGATCTAATGCTAAAATAATGAATGCACAAACACGCAAAAATCTTCCTTTTCCTTCGAAAACCCTCTTTTCAAAAATTGGCTCCTCCAAACTTGTGTGTCTGGAAATGAGCTCTAATTTCCTCAATAAAGAGTTTTCCCCCCAAATCAAGGTTTTGATCATGCAATCATGTGAAAACCCTTTTTCTTTAAATACTATATTTTATTTTTCATGCACACGCTTTATGCAATTTAATTAAAATAAATTTTATTAAATTAAAGCTTTCTCTCCCTTATTAAATCATGCGACATTTTTAATATAATATTTATTAATTTAACTAGTAATATTATTTAGAGTTTATTAAAAATAAACTTGTAAATAAATTATTATTAAATTAAATAAATATAAATATGCCTAAATTAGAACTTTAATTAAATCTTTTAAATTAAAATTTTCTTTTATATTTTATTTTCCTCCACTTATTAATTAGTATAAGCACTATTTAAAGCATATTTTATTATTTAAATTAATAAGCATAATTAAAGCTTGTTGTTTAAATGCAACTCTAATTTAATAATTATTAATTAAATAATCACAATAAAATAATATTAAATATTTAATCTTTTAATATTTTAATCCTATTTTTATCCAACTTCTTAAATTAGACTTTTAAAATAAATATTTTAAACTAAAGAACATATTTAATTAATTAAATAACATCGTATTCTAATATTTCTTTAACCAATTTTCTAAATTTAGACTTGTAATTTTAGACTTTTTATTTAAAGCTTAAATTTAATTAGTTTTTAATTAATCAAATATTCAAATATTTAATATTTTCTTTTTAATCAAATAATATTTATTACTTAACTAATAATATTATTTAGAATTTATTATTAAAATAAAACTCTTAAATAATAATTATTAAATTAAATAAATATAAATAAATATAAATATGCTAGAATTATAACTTTAATTTAATCTTTTATATTTAATTCTTTTATTTAATTAATTTTTCAATTAATTAAATATAATTAAATATAATTAAATATCAAAATTTCTATATACAATTTTTGTGCAACAACTTTATGCAATTTAAATTAAAATATCTTTATTAAATTAATTTTCTTTCTCACTTTAATTAATCATGAGATATTTTTAATATCATATTTACTAATTTAACTAATAATATTATTTAGAGTTTATTAATAAAACTCCTAAATAAATTATTATTAAATTAAATAATTATAAATATGCCAAAATTATAACTATAACTTTATCTTTAGATTTTATTCTTTTATTTAATTAATTCACAAGACGTTTTTAATACTATATTTATTAACTTAATTAATAACATTATTTAGAGTTTATTATTAAAATAAAACTCCTAAATAATTATCATTAAATTAAATAAATATAAATACGTAAAAATAGAACTTTAATAAAATCTTTAAATTTAATTCTTTTATTTAATTAATTTCTTAATTAATTAAATATAATTAAATATCAAATTTCTTTATAAAATTTACATTAAATTAAATCATTAAATTGTCTTTTAAGTTGATTTAATTATACATAAAATCACAACAGACCCACAAAACCAAATACGACAACTCAACTAAAGACATAGAACAAAAATCAAATTCTAGGGTTAAAATCACGAATTCACGTCACTTGACGAATTTGGATGGGTAAACTAACTTAGATACTTGTCTTACTTTCTAGGACAATTGGCTTAGGGTTTAGGTTTTGGATAAGAGTTATTTCCCCACTTATACCATTAAAATACTGCGATAGGGTATGCTGATCTTGGCAATTCACAAAAGTCGATACTCAGTATCTACAATCTGCATAAAATCCACACGTAAAAATACAATATTATAAACTAAATAGGTAATGGTAGGAAGTGGTTCATTCTGTAGATCTCGACTAGCAAGTGACTACGACTCCCTTCCTCAACCACATCAGAAACATCCGACATAAATAAATATACAGGCACACCATACACATGCAAGTATGGGATAAGTATCCATAGAAACTACATAAAAATCATTCATCTAATTAACATCATTAAATAATTGAAAGTCACTACATGAACATATATATCATCATCAAACAATCATGCATACATGAAATACCTAGGTAACTCAATATATAATCAACTAAGCATGAAATGACATATAATCAAATACGGCAACTAAGTACTGATAATCATAAAACATAATTAGAAAACTGGCCTAAAAGAATCTGACAATACAATAAGAAACGTCAAGTAGGGGTAGGCATTACATCCACTCCCCCTAGACTTAGGCCTACTCCTGGAAGCCTACAAGAAAGATAAAACTAAAATAGGGGTAGGCATCACAACAACACTAGCCATTCATAGAACCCATATATGGTCTTGAATGTTGTTTTCCATTCATCTCCTTCCTTGATCCTAATTTGGTGGCATCCACTCTTCAAGTCCAATTTGGTAAAGTACATTGCTCCTCCAAGGCAATCCATGAGATCCTTAATCCTAGGTATGGGAAACCTATACTTTATTGTGATCCTATTTATGGCTCTCAAGTCCATACATAATCTCCATTTTCCTCCTTTCTTGGATGCTAGCACAACAGGGACTGGACATGGGCTTATGCTCTTTTGAATTAGACCTTGGTCCATCAACTCTTGCACTTGTCTTGCCACCTCCAAGTTTTGGTCTGGAGTGAACTTGTATTCTACTTTGTTAGGTAGGGATGCAAGAGGAACAAAATCTATTTGATGGCTTATGACCCTTCTAGGAGGTAGGGTAGCAGGAGTTCCATCACTTACCATGTCCTTGTATTTCTCAAGTAATGCTTGTACATCCTTTTACAATAGCTCTTTGACTACATTCTCCTCTCCTTCGAACTTCAATACTATTGCATAACCCTAACCCTCCTTATCCTTAAGGTCCTTGAAAAATTCCCTTCCACTACACAACAGGACACTAGGTACCTTAGACTGTGGCTCTTCTCCCTCCAATAAAGATTGGATTTTGAACATCCTACCTCCCTTCTTAAATAAGATGGAATTTTCTCTCCCATCATATACTACTTTTCTATCAAATTGCCAAGGTCTGCCCAACAATAGATGGCAAGCATCCATGGGAAAAATGTCAAATAACAATTTGTCCTTATACCCTGCTATAGAGAAGTCCAACCAAGTCTTCTCATTGACCAATATACTCTATCCTTTGTTGAGCCAAGTCACCTTGTAGGGATTCACATGTGGCACCTTAGTTAGTTTAAGCTTTTCCACTGCCTCCTCTAATATTATATTATCAGTAGATCTAGAGTCTACTACCACTTTTGATACCTTCCCTAAGATCTTACATTTGATCCTAAATAGTGCCCTCCTATGCTTAGGTTCACGAGGAGTTGGTTTCTTAATCAACACCCTCCCAAACATAAGGTTTTCATCCTTCTCTAAATTTATGTGGTCCACTTTAGAGTCCTTGTTGGAGTTGTCCTCTTGGACATATGCTATCCTCTTGTCATGGTTAGAAGAAGAGGGTTTATTAGGGCATCTATATGCAGGTGGCCTAATAGACCATAGTTTTAACACTTCATACTAGCAAAGTATGAGGTAAAAGCACAAACTTGTGTCACCTTTTATGAAGAAATGTGATATCAGAATGCGACAGTTCAACATTAATGACAAAAAAAATGGTATTTGTGTTTAGAATTTGAAAATGATGTAAACTGATGAAATGTGTAGAATTGGATGAAATTTATACCTATCATTTTTAAATTATTTTTTGAGTAATAATTTATTCATTTCTTTTATTTTGAAGTCCCTTTTTTAACTATAAAAAATATAGGGTGTAGTTCCCGTCAAAAAATAAAATGCAAATCATCTTTTTTTGTTTTGATTTGAAAATATCTTATAGATGACATGTATATCTAGTGCACAAAAAAAGAAATAATTATTTTTGATCTATATTTTCTTTATTATAAGTACTCAAGCTCAACCTTCTCAGAAGCCAACAATTTTTTCCTCCCGTCAAAACTTCCCAATCAAATCTACACCTTGAGAAAAAATTGCATATTCATGAAGAGGACTCTCTCCTCTAGAGATAAATATAATTTTTTTGTTTTTTTGGTATGATTTACTATTTTTTTCCCTTTTTTAACTGAGCATCTCCTGAAATGTTGAAATATCGACTTATAATATTTTGAAATTCTAACATATTATAACTAATCAAAACACTCAAAATTTTATATAATGATGATATAGAATCTAAGATCTATAAAAGGGTATTTTTAGTTTTTGAATAAAATTGAGTTTTGATAGAGAAATGAAATTTGACCAAAACAGGTTTTGATATGACAAACGGTGACACAGATCTGTGCTTTTACCCTATGAGTTACTTATACCTACTCCTCTACCCCTATTAGAGCCTCCTTGGTTACCTTTCCCTCTGTTATAATCCCCTCTAGGAGTTCTTTTAGTGGCTTGCTCTGTTAACTTGTTTTCATCTTGATTCCTTTGTTCACTGCCTCTAGCTTGGTATCCTCCTCTTTGTCTTCTCTGATTTCTTCCTTTGCCTCTCATTTCTTCCTATTCTTTTCCTCCACCTTTAGGGCTAGCTAATGACACCTTTGAATAGTGGTAGGTGTCCACAAACTAAGTTCCTCTTGGATGTTCCACTTCAAACCACCCAAATATCTATCCACCTTTATTGGCTCCTCCTTTCTTGCTTCTTTGATCTAAGACATAGCCTTTGAAAATCCTCTATATAGGAAGTCACATCTAAATCTTTTTGTTTTAGTCCTCATCTTCTTTTATGAAGTTGGATTTTAAAATCTTCTGGTAGGAAGTTCTCTTTCAACTTGGTAATCATGGCATTCTAGTTGTCTATAGGATTCTTGCCCTTGCTGACCCTCTCATCTTGTACATACTTCCACCATGTCAAGGCTGAGCCTTCGAGTCTTGACTTAGCCATTTTGAATTTATGGGCCTCTAATACTCCTTTACACTCAAAATGGTTCTCCATGCCATCCAACTATCCATCATTGCATCTATATCCATCTTTCTACTAAATAGTGACACACCTTCCAAAGCTTTCCCTCCTAGGGATTTAATAACTTTCAAGAAGGGTTCCTTATTCAAGATAGGGTATGGCTTAGGTATACCATCCTCTTCTGCTACCTCCTTACCCTTCTCATTGTCTTCATCTTCCTTTCTTTTAGCTACATCAACAACTTCATCCAATTTTCTCTTCACCTCTTCTAAGGCTACTTCAAGGAGTCCATTTTTCTCTTTCTTCTCATTAACTTCCTTAGCTAACTTTGCATTAGTCACCATACTAGACTCACCCACCGACTCTCCAGTAGCTACAGACATACACCACTTCTCAAGTCCTCAACTTGCTTTGATACCACTTGATGTGACACTCAATCTTGCTCCTACCCTAGCTTCCTCTAGGGTCTTCTAAGGTCTCTTACTTGACCTAATATAGTTTCTAACTTCCCCTAGTTTCCTTAGGAACCTAACAATGTGGTCCTAGGCAATTCAAATTGGTGCATACCAATGTAAGATAAATTTCTCTCCTCATTTAAACTAACTCTAAGTCCTCAAAAGACACCACAAAGGGATGAATGACTCCTAAGAAGGCTTTTGAATTCTCCAAAAAGTCCACAAGCCCTAACAATCTTGAAATCCTACTTGAGTTCCAAGTTCATGCAAGATTTCCTCAAATTGCTTGAAACATGGCTACAAGCAATTAGCCTTCCTTATGAGGTAAAACTCAATTAACTTGCAAAATTCATTAATAAGAGGTCAAAAAAATCCCTGATCTAGACACCCTTTTTAGAAACCTTAAGGATTTTTGGGATCTATGGTTCCCAACTTGTTCGTATAGTATGACCATAATTTTAGCCTAAAACCAAGGGTTTTAAGGGTTTTATTGGTTGTCTACAAATAAGAAGGCTTTTCTCTCCATATAACTCTTGTCAAAGGCTCCCATTTAAGTTGGGGCTTCTCCACTCATCCCATCAGCACTTTCCATGCTTTGGTTGAATCATTTCACTACATTCAATCACTCCTAACACTTCTACAACAGAATGTGATCCCTAGCCATGCAACTCTGGCTCACCTAGGGAATCACCATAAAAACCATTGCCTTGCTTTATAAGGGCCCTCCTTTTCTATACAATATGTACAAGGAGTCATATCCCAAATCCCAAGAGGTGTATAGATACTATGGTGGGAGTGGGAGTTATGACTCCATCTTGTTCAATCACTAGATTCAAAACAATAGGATGACAAAACCAAAATAATTTATTTAAGTAACTAAAACTCTAGAAAAATTAAAACTAGCACTATAAAGTATTGTAAATCAATCTAAAATAACACTTCCAAGTACAAAATATCACAATCTAATCCATTGTAAGCCAAAAAAAAGAGAGCATAAGATTGTGTTACTAAACTTGTTGCTCAGTCCGTACAACCAGAATTCCTTCCAAGTTCCAACCCTACCAAAAGGTTGAGGATGACCTTGTAAACCCATCCCCACACCTATCCCAACTACGTCAGATAGTTACAAGGCTCCAACTAAAAATTTGCTCGATTACAAGAAAAGTTGTCAATGTTGTCAATGACAACATTGACAATTTTTGCAATTTTGAGCATTTGACTCTCAAACTTGCTCCAAATGATGTCAAACCATGAAAAAGGTCTTAAATGGTTATAAACCATTTAATAAGGCCCTTCAAACACTTGTTTGACCATTATAGCCTTCAAAACTCAAAATGCTCTATATAGCCTAATTGAGCAACTTTGAGCAACTATGAGCAACCTAGCCTAAACAACCTCACCTTAGGACTAGACTAGCCCTATTATTCACCCAGTGGTGTGGCTAGCACCACTACAAGTAAAAATTCTCTAGGAGTCCTAGGTATTTCACAAGCCTACCTAGGTGCCCCTACACCATAATCTTACTCAATTAAACATATTTAATTCAACTTTAACCCGAGAACTACGAAACCCTAATGTTTTCTCAATTATGATGTCACACCTTAATAGAGTTTAATCAAAAGAATTATGTATCCCGACCTAAGTGTTCCTGTAACACTATAACCTAAGGTTTTGCAACAGTGCAGTATCGTTGAGATGTCAACTTTGCATTATTATGAAATACAACCAAAACTCACTTCAATCCCTTTTCAACTTCTTGTAATGCATTCAAAGTAGCATGGGCTAAACATTGTGTTTATTAACTTTAAAATAAAATAACATTTGTTTTTGCATTTTTACCCCAATTTTGGGGCATGATAGTTTCTCTATAAAAGGTAACAAGACTTGTTTCTTCCCACTAGCCCAAATAGTATACTGATTAAATCTACCATCATGCAAAGCTTGTCTATCATACTACCAATATCTGCCCAAAAGAATATGACAACAATCCATAGGAATAATATCACACAAGACTTCACCAAAGTAATTTCTAATCTTGAATTTAACAAGGCATTGTTCACTTACTAGGAACTTGTGTTCATATTTGATCCAAGCAATGCGATAAGGGTCAGGGTGTTTCAATCTCAATAACCACAACTTAGATACCAATTCCTTATATGCCAAATTATCAAAACTACCACTACCAATTATGACATCATATCATTTTCCTTATCTTACATCTGGTTTTGAAAAGACTTTTCTTCAAAACAAGTTCTTCATTTATTTTCTCATTCTACAAAGTTCTTTTGATCATTAGGTTCTCTCTATTTTCAGGCTCATTAGGAGGGTTAATAGCTTCTTCTTGAATCAGAACATTTCTACTACTAATTCTTGTCTTCCTACCAAAAAAGGTACATTCAAAGGCTCCATGTCCTTCTTCTCCACATTTAAAACTTAAATGAAGATCTATTTTCTCTTTTACCAATACTATTATTCCTAGATTAACTCGAATACTTACCTATAGTGTTGTTACCTCTTCCTCTATTAGTATTATTTTTCTTTCCATTTTGATTTTCCCTTGTCATGAGATATGTTATTAGATCCACTAATTTATTCATAAGATCTACCTCTACTTTTTTGAAATCTTCCACCTCTTGTCCTTTGTCTATGTTCTTGTTTCTTTGCCAATATTTCTTCATCTCTCAACACATGCAAGTATGTGTCTTTAACACTTTCCATTTTCACAAAACTGATTTCATCTTTAATTGAATTTCTTAGTCCATTCATGTATCTAGCAACCTTTTCAACCTCATCATCAACATGTCTATATGTAATCTCCATCTTATATAATTCCTAAGTATAGTCTTCCACAGTCATGTCTTTCTATCTTAAATTTTGCATTCTTATCAATAAATTAACTTGATAGTCAACATGAAGGAATTTCTTTTTCAAATTACCAACCATTTCCATCCAATTCTTGATCTTTTATTTAGCTCTTCTTTGTCTATTAGTTTGCAAGTGTTCCCACCAAAGAGAATCATGTCCCTTCAACTTAGTAGTTGTATCTCCACCTTCATATCCCTGGGGATACTTTCATAATCAAAATATTTTTCAATCTTAGAGATCCAATCCAATAAGGCATAATTATCAAGCTTGCCATAGTAACTTGAAACTTAAAAACAAGGCATTGAATTTTCTCTAGATAAAGCTCTAAAAAGCATTTGCTTGTGTTTTTATTCAAGTTTAGGCTTAGGTGCAACTATTTATTCTTCATCGCTAACATCATCAAGATGTACTCCTCTTTTTTGAATTGTCTCAAGAACTACAAGTCTAGTTGCAATTTGTCTTAATATGCCCATAATAGAATTATCTACATTTCCTCTACTTTGAACCATTTTGACAATAGTTTATGCATGAATCATAACCCTCTACAAGTTATAGGTCATTAATAAGATTCACTACCCTATAACCAATCCAATTAAAGCTCTCCATGATCCCAAATCTTCATAAGGAAAGAAACCTTAGCTCTAATACCATCTGACACAAGGTAAGATGAAGAAGTGAAACCAAAGGACATTCACCAACCACCCTACTAGAGTATACACATGGAAGCCAACACAAATATGGAAGAAATCAAAAGTTTTAATATTAAGTCCAAATGCAGACATGACGAGACAATATTCTTACATGTTACGCATAAGTCCTACCTGGTTGCAACCATATACTACTAAAGTACAATCTGCAAGCTTTGAATCTCAGGTTAACAAAGCTAAATTTATGATATCTTTCTCCTACCATCCTCAATACTATCTACTCTAATCCTATATCTCAAATTTATATAGCCAACAAGACCACAAGTTGGCCTATTATACAATTTATTACAAAATATAGATCTTGCCCCAAAGGAGAAATCAAAGACCAAAAATTTAAGGAAATTATTCTCCATGGGGACAAGGATAGGTCCACACGTGATACAAGAAGAGATCCCCAAGGCCACGAAAGGGTTTAGCATTAGAAAAACCTCATAGAAGAAAAATACCACACATTACTTGATATGGAAGGGAATGAACATGCCTCGAGAAAAGAGATGGATAACTTTTAGTGATATCAAATGAAGTTTTTCCAATATAGCAAAGTGAGCTACTATAGGTCCTCATTAATATTCCAACTACACGAAGAGAATGAACCTGAATAAAAAAGGTCACTCCATGAACAACATACATGGACAATTAATAGGAATACTTTTGGTTGATGCAAGATTGCCAAAGAACCCAGGATTCTTCTGTGTCATAATCTCATGTTGTACTCCCCTTGTTGTAATGCTTTGTTCTTCTCCTCTTTTTCCTTTTTGGGAAAAAATTCCCACTTTTAACTTTGGCCATCTTGCTTCCATTTTTTGCCATCTCTTCTTTTAATCTCCCATTTATAATCTCATTTTTTTGTTATAGTAATATTCTCCCCCTTTTTCCATAGAATAAAAAAGAGTAATCTATCTATTACAATTTTTCAAATACATCTTTGAAGTGTTCTTGTGTAGAGTTAAGGGGGGTTTCCCATTACTCCTTCAAATTAGTGAGAGTGTGTGTATCGCTTCATATATCTCCTAGTTTCTCTTATAGGCTAACCAAATAATTTATTGATTTCTTTGCGGTATGAGCTTCTATAGCCTTAATGTGCTCTTGAATGATTCCTACCAATGGCAACAACAAATACTATAGCTCCCATAGTCTAACTTCTTTCCTATCTTCTTCTCCTCTTAGTTGATTAACCAAGTAAATGGTTCCTTGGTGTTTAGTAACATGATATGAAGTTGATCATATTAGTGAATCATAAGTCTTGGAGACTTCATGAAGCTCCTATTGAGATTTGTCTTTCTACAATGCTAGATCACTAGTGAAGGTGCTTGATGTACATAGTGTCCATAACACTGATGTGAAGTCTTTGAGTGTCTTTAACATATCATCCTTTAGTTGTGTCGAAGCTCCTTTCTTCTCTTGAACAAGACTAATTTGTTTCTCTATATTTTTTAGATTGACATTATGTTTTCAAGCCTTTGTTAAGTTTTCCACCCTTCCATATAGATGATCTACAAGCTCCTTGATCTGACATATTAGATTAATGCCATGATTATATGAGATACTTAGTGCTAATTTACTAATTAGGTCTCTAGCTTTAACCAATATACTCACTCTTTTGTGTCTTTTGTTGGCTAGACTTAGCCTTTAATATTCATCAACCAACCTTGTATATTTCTTGACTTCTTTGTAATCCAATTCATCGAAACATTCTTGCATTTTCTTTATTTTATTAAATATGGTTTTCTTTTCCGCTTTCTCTTTGGCATCTTCAAAAAAAATACTCCTTCATCCTTAGATGTGGATGATGAGGCTAGGGTTGTGACTCTTGTCTAATCGTGTGCCTCTTTTGGCAATTTGTTTCTTCTTCCAGGTATAATTTCCTTTTTCCTATGCTTATCTTCTTGACACTCCTATGCCCTTTTGGAATTTTGGTATATGGTGTAGATCTCATCAATGTCTTGTCTCTTTTGGAAGATGTTACTTCTTCATGTCTACTTACCTACTCTACTTACATTTGCAGTCTCTTGGCTTGCCAGTGCTTCTTCCCTTTGTGTAAATTTTAACATTTATAGAATGGGCTCTTTCTTAGGCATTGAGTACCTATTTATTCTCTTTTTTTATTTCTTCCACCTTCTCACCAATGTGATCTTAGTGTTAGGATTAAACCACAGATAAAAATAACAATTACATGCAAATATAACCAATAATAGAAAATAATAGATCACATAGAAAAAAACACAAGACACCAAGACTTAACATGGTTCACTCAATCCCTGGGCTAGGTCCACCAAACAAAAAGTATGATATTATTACAATCCAGTGATTACAACCTAATTACAATCTGTAATCCCTTATAGATCAATACCGCCACAAGAACCAATTTTGCATCACCACAATGAAACAATCCCTAACCCTAAGCCCTTTTATACAAGTATTTTATGCCACTTTAGGGTTACAACATGTGGGCCATATGTTGGCTACAATGTCAGCCACGACCCAAATTGTTTTTATGAAGTATGTATAGTACTTTCCTGATCACCACAAACTAACACTTAGTCTAAAGTTTCTTTTCATTCTAGCTCAATTTCTTTGATTAGACTTTGTCCATCATTGGTATGTGTTACATCAATGGAGAGCTTTCTCTCATATGTGTTATCTTTTTCTTGTTGAGTTTTTAACTTTATCAATTTTCCATTTCTAGTGCAGATTATCATTATGCATTATGCTTGCCATCTTTTTTCATCTCTTGTCTAACATGTGACCTCACATTAGCTAGTTCCTTGAATTATCTATTTTCTTCTGCTTCCCTAAGAGGAGTATGTGTTCTTGGATTTATTGACTTCTCCTTATCCTTTACCACTTGTGTTCTTGTGGTAATTATCCAATCTCAATGTCATAAGATTCCCTGTTGGTTCTACATTCCTTTATTTTCTTAAGCTTCTTTATCTTAGGCATCATGATTTTGCCTTTTCCTATGTCTTATTCTACTTACTTTTCATTGATCTTCCTCTTCATGTAGTACTCTTCCAGTTGAGTGCAAAGATTTGTCCATATCTTTTGTGCAATCTCATATGCTTCTTTTTCTTCAGAAGTGGTGAACAAGACCACATTATCTGACGTGTTGACGTCTTTCTTATATGTGGTAATCAATGTCACCTTTTCTTCCTCAGTATACTCTAGTCTCATTTTAGATAATGAATCATTATCATTTTGTTAAATTTAACAATTTCTTCTTTCCATTTCTTTTCAACTATTATATCCAAGTCTTTGGGCACCAATGACTTAATATGTATTAGTGTTATTCTAATGATATCTATTAGTGTTAGACTAAAGGCTCTCATGCTTACCAAAACCAACACTAACTATTGTATTCTAATTGAATTCATTAAAATTTGAAAATCTATTCTTTAAAGTATTATAGTTGCCTTTATGTGTGATATCATTTACTATATTATCAATGGTAAGTTTGCTGCTTTCTTTTGGAGATTTTTGAGTCTTTTCCTCTATTTCTTTTGTTGATACAATGTCCTCTAGTGTTGGTGAAGCTTTCTTTTTTTCCTTCCCATTCTTCTTTCTCTTATAAGCCTAAACCATCAGGGGTTTGATAATGCTTAGGTTCCTCCTCCCAGTAGTGTCTCTTGTTAATTTTGGTTTAGGTGAGGACTCTACTTTGATCTCTTCTCATGTCTTTGGTTAAGGACTTGCCTCAACTTTATCAGTTATCTCTACCTCTTGTTTAGGGGGAAATGAAAACAATGATAACAATGGAAAGTATATATAACAAGTTTAACACTTTATCCCCAAGTCATTCAATACAAGATAAAGAAGGCCTTCCAAGAATAACACTCAACAATCTCTAGGTTTGATTAGAAAAAACCCAAGTGTGATAAAGGGATGCCAACACAAAATCTAGAAATTGACTAAGGAATTACACTAGCAAGGCCTCTTTCATGAAATCTTATGCGGTTAGTTAAGAGCAAATGAGATCTAAATAAGGTATGCAAGATGACTATAGATCTAAAATATCCTTAAACAACTCAATATAGATCTAAAAATAAGTAAATACTTGATCTGTAAACTAGGATTTACAAGTTTATAACTTAATCCAAAATACAGATTTAAATTCCTGATCCTTGCAGTAAATGCGTGGTTATGCATCTTAAACCGTTGAAATTACAAGAAGATTTATGCATTAAACACTTAAAATTAACAATGTGTTTAATAACATAAAATAAAGAACATAACTAAAAATGAATTGAGAGAATAGGAAAGAGATAGAAGAGATGCAAACGATTTGATAATGGAGTTCATCCTTGGGGACTACATCTCCAGGTTCACTCCTCAATTCGAGGATCGCTTTATTAATGTCACCAAGCAAAACACGCCTTCTTACAACATCCAAGCTTCAACCTTTATAATCTCTCTCTTTCACACTTGAAGATAATAACTTCGTGCTTACAATAATCTCTCACCTACAAATTCTCTCAAGAATTACACAACTTCTCCCAAGGAATTTTTTTCCTTCCAAGCTCTAATTGAAGAATGCCTTTACAAAAGGATTACACCCCTTTTTACATATGATTTTAACTAAAAATGGCTTAAAACCATATAACCATCACCATAATTACATAGCCCAATTTGAAATAACAAAATAACCCCCTTAACTCCCTCATAAAAAATTACATATAAAATATCCTTTAAATTTTTTTAGGTGTTTGTTTTTTTATGCAATGTTATGGATTTGTTTTTAACAAATAAGCCTCATTTAATAAAGGCTTAGCGGATAAATAGGCTTTAAATACCATATCTTCTACCAATATTTCAATGGCCATTCATAGTGCAACGACCGCTAACCATTTTGTCATATGGGTGGTCGGCGGTTCCAACCCAACCGACCACTTTACAACATTAAATTGCCGCTAACTTATAGCAAATATAAACCGTCGCCAAAATTGGTTATGTTTGTTTGGGTGATGTGATCTAGGGATAAAAAATCAGAATGTAGAGGTTAAGAGTTCAAACCTCCAAACAAACTTTTCAAACGTCCATGTTTTCCTTGATCGCTACTTGGGTGACATGTGTCAAGTTGTAATTGAATAAAAATGTTGACAAGTTGCTTAGTCATCATGCTGACATCATAACTATTACCTTTTGCCTCCAAAATTCAAATTGTCATAACTTCTTCATACAAGCTCCATTTTTGACGAAATGAACGCCATTGGAAAGCTTTCATCGAGCTCTTCATTTTGAAATCCATTGTTGACCACTTTCGAGATGGTCTAATTTTTCCCTTTATCTAGCCCTCTGATTTACCTGGTAACCAAAACTTTGACTAAGCGTAACTTTTGCATATGAGCTCCATTTTCACCTGTTCAAGTTGTGTCAAGTTCCATTCTCTGAGCTCTTTGCAGTGATGTTGAATTTGAGAGATTATGAGACTATTAAATTTTTGGCCTTCTGGATCCACCTAGATCATTCCTCCCCACTAAGAAGTTTTTGGACCTCCAAAAGTCTATTTTACATAGAATGGAAGTGAGGACATGTTCGCCTCACTTGTCCTGTATCACCTGTACAAACTACTAGAATTTTGAATATCTGAATCATCAAATACATTATGAAGAATGACATAACATTGTTAATACAACCAACCATAAATCCACCAGTTTCCACTATTACATCCATCACCCACATAGTACCAACTAGTAGAAATAGAAGCAACAAAACTAAAATAACTGATGAAATGGAACAAGTATCAACATGTCGGACCTCTCATATCGAAACATCATTAGAAAGTGAACCTATCAAATCCTCTTTTACCATCACTTGTTGAAGACTAGATTATGCTTGCACCTGATCCTCACTAGCTGTTGCAGAAATTAGAGTCAATTTACTGCTTGCATTAATAATCATTTTCAAATGTCCTGTGTCTACAATCGATCCTACATTCTTCATGCGATGAGCTCTTATAATATATTCAATTCCATCTTTAAACAAATGATACCTATTATGTTCCCTGTAGAAGATAGCTTTCCTATCATATAAATATGGGCTATCCAACACAATCCCACAGATATCAAGTGGAACCACATCAAATTCAACCTCATCTATGAACTTAGATGTTATTGCAAATCTTAACTTACATTGCTTAGTAACTCGCAATCTGTTATCATTGCACACCCAACCTAATGGATAAGGTCTCTTATGTGGCTTAGTTTCCAATTCCAACTATTTAACAACTTATTTTGAAATTAGATTAACTTGGGACTCACTATCTACCAATGTGTTGATTTTAGTGTTCTTTGAAATCACCCTTATATGAAAAAGTTTAGATCTTTTACTATCTTCAGGAACAACATGACTTTTAGAAGTAGAAGCACATGAAACATTAGTGATAACATCAACAAAAGCTTTACCTTTCAAACCCATATCTGATATTGTTGCTTCATCACCAAAGTTTGATCTAAGATCCTCAACAACAACTGTAGAATTTTGCTTACCCTTACGATCTTTAAGCCACTTTGGTTTCAATTCTGGATGCAATTTCCAACACTTTTCTTCTGCATGTCCTTTCTTCTGACAATGCGAACATGTAGGCTTGTCACCTTTCTCTTTCTTCACGTGGCTACCTTCTTTCCTTTCTTGATGCTTTCAGGGGAAGCAAATTCTTTCTTAGAATTGAAACTCATGTTTCCTCCACCTGCTTCAATATAAGTCGCTTGAACACATACGCCATCAAAGTTAGAAGGACTAAACAACAATATTGTATGCTTCAAATATGAATGCACTCCACCTATATACTTTAATAAAGTATCTTGCATGTAAAGAGGAATTCCAAGAGTTAATGACTTCTTCCTAAACACCTGTGTATACTCTTGTATCGACTGTCCTTTACCTTGCCTTATATTTTGCCAATCCATAATAGCTTGTTGCATATCACCTAATAGATAGAACTATTTCTTCAAGGTATAAGTAAATTCATACCAAGATGAAATTATTTTACCATGTGCAGCAAGATCATCCTGGATTATACTCTCCCACCAGACTAATGCAGTACCTCCCATTCTAAGAGTAGCTAGCTAGATTTTGGAAGAATCATCCAAAATATTCTAAACCTGGCAGTACACATCAATCTACTTAAGCCAATTATCCAATTTCTCTGCATCCGATTCACCACTATATATAGGCAAATCAAACTTAACATCCAGTTTTAACAAAGGCACATTAACTTTATTAGGTTTCTTTGAAGAATACGTAAACAAAGAAGATGAAGAAGTTGAGAAGATAGGGATGGAGGTTCAGGAGGGTCACTACCACCTCCCACTCCTTTACCTTTCACATCTTTTGATGAGGATTTTGCTTCCTCCTTCTTCTTAGTTTTATTCACTTTCCTCAACTATTGTTCATGTCTCTCTTGGAGAAGAATGTTGACCAAAGCCTTTAATTCCACAAAAGATCTCTAGAACACTTCTACATCAAACTCATGAAAATTTTATTCAGACACCATCTCTGATCAAGGAAAAGTCCTTCTTTTCCCAATTTTTGGATTGAATTTTTCAAGTTCACCTTGTCCTTGTTTTAACTTCAACTTGGTTAACATTCACCACCTGCAATTTATCTGCAAAACGACCTCTAATACCAAACTTGATCTGTAAACTAGGATTTACAAGTTTATAACTTAATCCAAAATACATATTTAAATTCTCGATCCTTGCAGTAAATGCGTGGTTATGTGTCTTAAATCATTGAAATTACAAGAAGATTTATGCATTAAACACTTAAAATTAACAATGTGTTTAATAACATAAAATAAAGAACATAACTAAAAATGAATTGAGAGAATAGGAAAGAGATAGAAGAGACACAAACAATTTGATAATGGAGTTCGTCCTTGGGGACTACATCTCCAAGTCTGCTCCTCAATTCGAGGACCGCTTTCTTAATGTCACTAGGCAAAACACGCCTTCTTACAACATGCAAGCTTCAACCTTTACAGTCTCTCTCTTTCGCACTTGAAGGTAATAACTTCGTGCTTACAATAATCTCTCACCTAAAAACTCTCTCAAGAATTACAAAACTTCTCCTAAGGAAAATTTTTCCTTCCAAGCTCTAATTGAAGAATGCCTTTACAAAAGGATTACACCCCTTTTTATATATGATTTTAACCAAAAATGGCTTAAAACCATATAACCATCACCATAATTACATAGCCCAATTTGAAATAACAAAATAACCCCCTTAACTCCTCATAACAAATTACATATAAAATATCCTTTAAAAAATTTTAGGTGTTTGTTTTTTTATGCAATGTTATGGCTTTGTTTTTAATAAATAAGCCTCATTTAATAAAGGCTTAGCGGATAAATAGGCTTTAAATACCATATCTTCTAACACTAATTTAATGGCCATTCATAGTGCAATGACCACCAACCATTTTAGCATATGGGTGGTCGACGGTTCCAATCAAACTGCCCACTTTACAACATTAAATCACCGCTAACTTATAACAAATATAAACTGCCACCAAAATTGGTTATGTTTTTTTTGACGATGTAATGGTAGGGAGAAAAAATCGAAATGTAGAGGTTAAGAGTTCAAACCTCCAAACATACTTTTCAAATGTCCATGTTTTCTTGATCGCTACTTGGGTGACATGTGTCAATTTTTAATTGAATAAAAATGCTAACAGGTTGCTTAGTCATCATGCTGATGTCATAACTATTACCTTTTGCCTCCAAAATTCAAATTGTCATAACTTCTTCATACGAGCTCCGTTTTTGATGAAATGAACACTGTTGGAAAGCTTTCATTGAGCTCTTCATTTTGAAATCCATTGTTGACCACTTTTGAGATGGTCTAATTTCACCCCTTATCTAGCCCTTTGGTCTACCTATTGACCAAAACTTTGACTAAGCGTAACTTTTGCATACAAGCTCCATTTTTTCCCGTTCAAGTTGCGTCGGGTTCCATTCCTTGAGATCTTTGTAGTGATGTTGAATTTGAGAGATTATGAGACTGTTTAATTTTTGGCCTTATGGATCCACCTGGATCAATAATAAATGATGAAATAATGGATGAATAAATCACCTTTAAATGTTCTTAGAACATTGTCTCTTTGCTCTGAAAATCATAGATCCAAACTTGTTTCTAAATATTTAATTGTGGATTCCTAAATGGAATGGAAAACCCAAAAAATTATTTTCTGGAAAAGTAGTGGAGAGCAGGTTGACTTGGTTATAACCATTATGTAACAATTCCCATGAGGTCACCATGTTTTAGAGGCACTATAAAAAGGTCAACTTGACTTCTCCATAAAGGCCCCGAGGAGTAGTTTCTAGATCCATAATCACCAATTTGATATCCCACAATCCTGTAATAGATCTAGTGTGTGAATGGCTATAAAGGTGTTTGTCTTAGTCAATCCCCTGCTTTGGTGTTTTCCACCTCCATGAGTAGCCATTAGGAAAGATGATGTGTGTGTATGTAGTGTATGTGTATCCTATATTCGTATATCTAGAATGTAATTATGCTAAAATGCTAAGAATTTACTCTATGAGTGAAACCCTAACATGTACAAGTGCATGTATGTAAATGTGTGTAAGTGTATGAAGGTGGAAAGAATGAGATCTAAATATAGGTATAGATATCGTACCAAGCCTCCAAGGCTAAATTACTCTATCCATCTTCAAGATCCCCTTACGTCTCCATGATAATATATCATGCTTGAATGCTTGATGTAGAATGATAACCTCACTTTGTAATGAAGAATAAAAAACCTCCCTTTTCTTCCACCTTACAATTTATCTATATTAGATCTGGGTGTCCACATATACTTCCCTCTTTCTTGCCTTCTTCATTCATGTGCAAAATAAGGGGGATTGATGTCCTTTTCTAGTGAGTTTTTTGAAATTACCCCATGGGAACCATCTGCAATGAGCGAGATTTTATTGGGAGAGTAAAATAGGAACAACCCTATAATCATAGGATTCTCTTGGAATAGGTCAACTTGAGTCAACATATTCTAGGAGGTCATCCTTCTAGGTCTCATTGTTCTATTTTTGGGTTTGCAAAAGTTCTAAGTGTAATAAATGTGAGAGTTTGATAATCTGAGACCAAATATGGGATGTCAAGTCTACAAGGAGGAGGATACTTATGGATTTGATCCTACCTCAACCAAAGTGTGAGAGAAAGAAAAATCAAGGAGGACTTAGTACGTCCTAACTCAATTTCACATAGGAGAAAGAAGAGAAAAGAAGGAAAGTGTGTGCTCAAAGTGCAACTGTGAAATACAAAAACACAAAGAGGAGCTCAAAGGTCATAAATTGAAGTATGACCAATTTAGGACAATACATTTAACCTCCACTTTAGTGGGATATGAAACTACATGCATATGCAAGTTAAAGTAAGAAAACATAATCATAACAAGAAAAAAAGGATATAGCTAAGTCCACATACACAATTCCTACAAGAAAACATTAGTAATTGCATCCTACAAAACCACGAGTCAGTAATAATCCAAAATCATCTAGAGCTTACTAGAGAAGAGTGATGAAGTTTGTGGGTAGTTATGCCCCGTGTTTTGGCTTGCTCATTTAGAAAAGTTAAAAAAGGATATCATGTTTTCTACAACATAGTACTATGGGACTTGATGACAAGTATCACTCAAAACATCTCAAGATAAAATCAAAATTCCCTAGAAGGTACTTGGAAATAAAGGTGATTGAGTCACAACTCCAACATCTATAACATGGTAAACATCAGAGTTACCTAGCTCAATATATGATGCAAATAGTAAATAGAGGTACTCGTTAAAAATTAGGTTTTCAATAGTAATTCAAAAAGTAACCTAAACAAAATCTTATATAAACCCATGTCGCCTTTTGAGACTCATTTGTGACATTGCAATTGTAGGTGAAGAAGAAGAAGAAGAAGAAAGGAGCAAGATGTCAAATACAAAATCATTGCAACTAACTTATATGGAGGTGCTTTGACAAGAGGTGATAGAGGGGTCCAAATTCGATGAGGTAGGTTCTAAATTTTGTACTTGCTTCAATCCTTTCCTTTATGAATTTATGCTTTTTGTAGTCATAGAACTATCATAGATATGTGTTTTTAGGTTGTTTGGGTAGAAGCTCAACCTATTTTGAGGAGAGGTCAACCTATTCTTGAGTGTATCTAAGGTACCCCAAAGAGAACTTGACTTAGTCCTAGGGGAAGACCTGTTCCTTCAGAAGTTAACCTATTCCTAGAAAAGTTAACCTATTCCCTAAGAGGTTGACCTATTCTAGAGAGAGACCAGACTATTTGCAGATTGACATTATGATGTGATAGATCGATGAGATCTTGTTTAATGATTTTATGTAATCTATTAGTGATGTAGGAAAACTATATGTTGAATTTTATGGTAAACATTCAAAAGAACATAGGGGAACGAGGTGTAGTATAGATTTAGATACCCAGAGATACTGATCTCTATTGGGTAGCTCAATAGCCACATGTGAGGTTCCATTGAGGGATGTCGTTGGCACTAATGGAGAGATGGGATGAGACTACATGCACATTCCATATACCAGTGTAAGGGATGACAATGAAACTAGATAATATATAACAAAACTTACACTTACCAGTTTGTAGACCGATGAATAAGCCACTGGTCAATCAATCACAAAAAAAGATCATAGCATATTTTGAGTACTCTATGGGTATCCCTTATAGAGAGAAAGAGAGATCTGATCATGTTCACATGAAGGGCATCATCCATGGATGAACTTCTCTACTTGAAAAGATTATGCTTTGTGTTGTAAATACAATAATGGTATTTAGTATAAAGGGTACTATTTTTCCAATGCGTCTAACACATATTGTTAGACATATAGCGAGATATTCAATGGGCTACACATGGTAATGAAGTATGTTGCACATTCATACTATGAGTTGGGGATGTTTTTGAGATATCAGTGATAGATCCTCACCACATTTACACTCCTATAAGTATGGGATTTTGATAAATTCTCATGCACAAGGCCTCCAAGATGTCTAGTAGACATACCAACTGAGTTAACTAGAGTATTCACATACACATTGGGCTATGCTTGGTAGTTTAGTGATATAATAAACTAGAGGGTTAGATTTGACCAACTACCAGCTATAGATGGTATATGGAGACCCTACTATCACATGATAGCATGGTTGAACTCAGTAGTGCATCTAAGATGGATGTAGAGACAAAGAGTATTAGAGGGAAAACACAACTATATTGTGGTACCATGCTATTATGATAAAGTAGTTTGGTCTCACCATGGTCTCCCATCAATTGTACTGCAATATGAACATGGGAAGAGATATAGGGAGACCCCAAAACCATACCCTAATTGACTATGGATAATATAGAGTTGATGGATATTGAGATTCCTAATGACATAGAGGTTCCCCCTATAACAAAGGATGTAGGAGTATCTAGGGACAATCTTTGGTATTTTAGTGTATAGGGTGTAAGATTCATGCTCCTAGATGACTACCCTACTAGCAATCCGAGTCCATACTTTAGAGTGATACAAGAATATGAGGAGATAAATTATGATGATTATGAGCCTCTACTAGATGCACATGCAATGGAGATAGAGGGTGAGGATGATATACCACTAGTGGGCAAGAGAGAAGAGGAGGGATCACTATCTCCCATAACAACTAGGCCACTATGGTCTCATACAACAGGAGCTCAAACCAAGATGTCCCCATCCTAGACCAAACATACATAATGTAGAGAATTTGGTCATCCAACACCCATGACCCCTCTCCAAGATACAAATCTACGGTTCCAAGCAACTATGATAGTGATATAAAAATACTAAATTATTGCTGCATAATTTCAAATAATATATACATTTTAATGAAAATTTCTATATATGCAATGAGCATGAAGGAGTGGAGATCCTTTGTGAGATATATCCTAATAGACATGGCTATAGAGACAAGGATTAGTTCTACTTCTCAAATTCATTATGTGGTGAGATTAGAGCCTTCTAGACACTCAGACATATTGATGCTTGTTGATGAGAGAGAGGCTAGAGTAGGAGGATCATGAGCTACAAGAGTATAAATGCAAATCTGATAGTTGGTCAGAGATTACTTCTAGGATTCATACATATATATCCACTGCATAAAGAGAACCTCCATCATCTCACCCAAGATCAGAGAGATCTGGATCCCATCATCCTATGGATGAAGAGTGATACACTAATTTTCTATAGGGCACATTTTGTACTTAGTGCCTACTTTGTATACCAAAATAGTTATGATGATGATGATGATATATATATATATATATATATATATATATATATATATATATGATGAACACTACATGTTTTTCTATCTCTTTCTATGATTAATGTATTTTCATAATTAGTTCACATATAAAGAAAGAAACATGAAAATGTGATGATAAGAGGGGGAAAATGTACTTAACATTTTAAATCACATTTGAAAAAATAATAATAGTATTCAAAAGGAAAAATGTAGGAACATATGATGAAAATGAATGATTAAACATAGTAGTGACGTAAATGCATAATATTAATAAGTTCCTTGAAAGGTACACCATTCATATTAACAATTTTATATGCACCAGATCTATATACTTTATTAACAACATAAGATCTTAACTTGTTACAACTAAACTTCCCTTTTTAACCTGGTAGAACGTTAACGTTCCTTTGATTCTCAAAGAACTAAATTTCCTATTAAAAAGGATCATTCAACCACTTTACATTATACCTTTTTATTGATAGTTTTTTGATAAGCCATAATATGTTCTAAAGTGTTGATCCATTGTTCATCTAACATTTCAAGATATTGTATGTGTTTTTCCCTAAAAATTTTCCTTGTTAATTATGACCTTGAAAGAAACTCTCAAAGAAGGAATATCTAATTCTAAAGACCTAACCATGTCTTCCCCATAAACCAAATTATAAGGAGACATTTTAGTCATGATTTGAACACTACTTATATAAGCCCATAGAGCATAGACTAATTGAATGTGCCAATCTTTAGCATGAGAATTTATTCAATAACCTTGTTAGAAGCTTCAACTTGACCATTAGATTGAGGAGCGTAAGGGGTACAAAAGTGATGATGAATATTGTATTTCTTCAAGAAAGTTTTTACATTTAAAAATAAATAAAAGTTGAGCTCCATTATCTAAAACTATCTCCGTGGGAATGTTGAATCGAGCGATGATATTTTGAAGAATGAAATCACAAATAACATCTACTATCATTGAATAAAGGGTAAAAACTTTAACTTAGTAAGTAATCCATAGTTGTGATGATGTATGCATATCCTTGAGAGGAAGGAGGAGAAATCTTACCAATAAGATCAAAACCCCAAATACTAAAAGGCCATGGGAGAACTTGAGATCAAAAGGAATACACAAGAGAATGAATGAAATTATTATTATGTTGACACTACAAACACTTTATGGATTTCCATCAAAATTTCCCCAACATGATCTAGCATGTACTTCCATAGGGATTTTATTTTTATTAAGGCATCTAAGGAAAAGGCCATCATAAGAACATTTGCAACAAACATTAGCGATGATTATATAACAAGCCACAAGCTTTCAGATCCTACTTCTATGATTCCTATTTGTTGACTCATGAAATGACCCATCCTTAAGATAATGATAAATATATGAATACTACACATCAAGGTACACATATGAGACTAGAGATATCTAATTCTAGGTCTTGTTATACATGACTTGACAAAGTTTGAATAATAAATTGAAAGGTTAACACTCCTTCCTCTAAAGTAATAAGGGATGTCGCACTAGCCATAGCATCAATATTTCTTATCTTTTCAAGGTAAAGCTTGGATGGAAAAAGAAGAAAATTTCCCAAGTGAGCCTATAGTAAGATCTCAACACTTGGTCAATTTATCATTCTTGGTCTGTTACGTGCCATTAATCCATTAAAAAACAAGTTGTGAATCACAAAAGATTTTTATTTTTGGATTTGTAAATACAAAGTCACTTTCAACCCTGTGACAAGGGCTTCATACTAAGCTACATTATTAGTGCAAGATATTTTGTATGATAAAGGAATAGGCTTCTTAGATGAAGGTAACAATATGATACCCACACCATATCTAGTGTTACATCTAGACCTATCAAAATACAAATCCCACATTTCATCTATCTCAATTGATTAAAAAACTCATTAGGGAATTTGATTGGTTCTAGTGTAGACAGAGAAGAAGGAACCTCAGCTAAATGGTTAGTTAAGGCTTTCCCTTTAATAGACTTATGAGAGATGAACTTAAAGTTAAAATGTATCAATAACATGACCCATTAAAAAAGTAATCCACAAGAGTCCATTTGATTCAAAGGGTCAATCTTCACATAAACATCAACTTCTATGTTGAGGAAATAATGCCTGAGATTCTAAAAAGAAAAAACTAAAGAAAGACAATTTTTTTGAATTGTAGTATAACATGTCTCATAATCAATTAATGTTCAAATTATATAATTAATAGGACATTATTTACCATCTTGATCATGTCGATACAAGACACCACTAAATGCCTTAGAATAATTAGAGGTATAAAGAAAGAACAACTTGTTTGGTTGAGCCAGTTGTAAAATAGGAGGGTTAGGGAGATAAATTTTAAATTGTTCAAATGAGAGCTTACAATATTTATTCAAAGATAAATTAGAACATTTCTTAAGCAAGGAAGTGAAGCAAATAGTACAATCTATTAGATGAGAAACAACTATGCAAATAGCTTTAATCTTTCCCTATAATCTATGAAGTTGTGAGGTATTATGAGGAGGCATGTTATCAATAAAAATCATTTTTATTTGTATCTACCTTGATACCTCTATTAGAGAAGATGAACCCTAAGAATTTCCCACTATTAACCCCAAAGATACATTTCTGTGGATTCAAGCGCATGTTATATTTTTGCAGTCTCTTAAATATTTTTCAAAGAGTAGGAACATGTTCACTCTATTTCATAGATTTAGCTAGAATATCATCCACATGATCTTTGAGGATATTATGAATGTAATTATGAAATATCAATATCATAGCCCATTGATAAGTATCACATTCAATCCTTTAACCAAAAGGCACCATCACCCAACAAAAGGTTCCCCAAGGAGTATGTAGGTGGTCTTGTATTTATCACAAGGGGGAATGAAAACCCGATTATATCTAGAGAATCCATCCATGAAAGATAATAATGTGTGCTCTATTGTGGATTACACTATCATTTAGATGTTACGCAAGGGGAAATAATACTTCAAGGAGACTTTGTTTAAGTCTTGGAAGTTAGTACACATCATTATTTCATGTTCTCCCTTAGAGATAACCACAATGTTAGATATCCAAGGGGAATAATCTATATGATGTATAAAACAAAAATTTAATAGTTTGTCTATCTCTACCTTAATAAGAAGAGCAATTTTAGGATCCATCTTATGATTTTTTTGTTAAATAGGCTTAGCATTCAGTGTGAGAACTATATTGCGAGTAATAATCTTAGGATTAATGTTGTGCATGTTTGGATACATCCAAGTAAAGATATCAGAGAATTCAAGAAGAAGTTCAATTAGTTGCTACCATTCATGCTCATCTAAAAATTTCCTAAGCTTAATAGCCCTTTATAGATAATTAGGATCAACTTGTACATCTATCATTTTAGTGATCAAGGGATTACTCTTCTGTAGAAGAGTGAGGATCAAGATATGGTTCAAACACATCTTCATCTCCAAAATATTTTTCAACATATAAATAATAAGGCTTTCTCTTATTATGATGGAAAGAAGGTGAATCCTCATATGCACCCAGATAATCAATTAAAGCATCATCAAAGGAAAATATATCCAAATATGGCTTCTAATCAAATGTGATAAGATGTGAGTTTGATAAATTCAAAAAACCACTACAAATGTGATTCACATTTGGAAAGAAAGAAGGTCTCTTATAAGGATTAAATCCAAAACCATAAGTGTGTTCACAACCATCATTCGATAAAGGAACTTGTATTCCTTGTCCGAATTTTCCACATCTATGAACTTTAAATCCATACTTAGCACGTAACAAATATCCAAGGCCATAATGATCAACCATATTAGAGAGAGTCAAAAGAGCTTTTTAAGTCACAAAATCATAACAATTAGGTTTAATAGTTTCAATGGTTTCACTTAAGTGAAGCAGCAACAAAGTTATTACTCAAATCTTTTGAAAGAGGAGTTGAAATAACCTTGCCAACTTTAGGTGGTTCAAGTTTTTTCATGAAAGAAAGATAAAAAAACCCAATATTCATTGATAAATGTTGGATTAAAGTCTAAATTACCCTAATCATCCTTATATAAAGAAGAAGAAGAGGTATCCTTAATAGTTTGATTTTTAATTTTAGGTTTTTCCTCTTGTTTTTCCTCCTTGGTTTCTGGAACCTTAGAGGACTCATCATTTAAATAGCTATTAAGTTTTTCATCTGAATGAAGAGTATATATCACATTATTGAAGATAAACTTAACTTTGTAATGGAGGGTAGACAAAATAGCACGAATGTCCTGTAACCATGGTCTTCCCAAAACAAGGTTGTATTTGAGAGGTATAGAAATCACATGAATTCAAGTATCCAATACAACCACACCAACTTTTATAGTAAGGTTATGATTCCCAAAGTATTCTTATAAATTTTATCAAAGCCATGCATAGGAATACTATCAAGTTTTATAGAGGACATATCAACTTTGATAGATTTCAATATGTCTAATATATACACATTCAACCTTGATCCGTTGTCAATTAAAGTTCAATGAATGGGGTTCCCATTGATAAGAACAATAACTATAAGAGCATTATATTAGTCTTGAACTTATTTAGGAGGTAGATCATCTTCAGTAAATACATTCCAAAGAGGAGCTTGCACCACATGCATATACTCCAAGAAATAATTAATGTTGCCTTGATTAGGTAGCGATACAAGAAGAGTTGAAAAAACCTTTTACAAAGATTCATGATAAGTACAATATGTTTGAATAAGTTCCATAAGGAGATCTTAGAAAGAGTAGTATGCAACTACTCATCTAGATCACAATCCTTTCTAAAGGAAATAGGAAAATAGGGTGCTTGAGAAGGAAGTAAAGGTAGGAACACTCAAAATAGTAGGTTGAGGATTATTCTGTGTCTGATAAGCATGAGCAATTGAAGTCTACTAAGGTTTTCCCTTGAGAACTTTAAGATGCTTATTGTCCTAAGGAGATCCCTTAAGAGTGGTAATAGGTTGTTGGGGAGGAAATCCTTTAAGAGTGATAAGAGGATGGGAAAATTGCACATGTTCAGTGTTATAAACAATATCATATAAGTGAAGCTATGATAAAACCCCATTGTAAAGGTTTGTTTTGAGAAATGTAGAAGAATACATTGGAGTACTGAATTCAGTTAAGATCTCATTCTCTTCATCCAATCCTTCACTACTAGGCAGGGTTCACTAATGAACACATCATAAAAATACTCATGAAATAAATCATACATCCTAAAAATAAAACAATCTACTCAAATGAAATAAAATGCCAATATTTTTTTAATTTTCCTTTTAGGGAAAGTAAAATAAAAAAAAAACCTTTTAATGCATTTTTTTTTGTATTTAATGGTTATAAATGCAATGCATAAAATGAAGATATCTAACTACCAAGACCAAAGAAAGAAGGTTCACGTCGAGTTCACCAAAAATGTTCAGGAGGCAAATGACACTAATGATAATAATGCAAACTAGATGTAACAAGTTTAACACTTTCTTCCTAAGCTATTCAACACAAGGGAAAGAGGGGATTTTGAGCATAACTCTCAACAAGCCCTAGGTTTGATTTTCAAAAATCCAAGAGTGATAAATGGATGCTAATACAAAATCTAGAAACTTATCAAGGAAGTACACCAACAAGGCCTCTTTTATTCAATGTTATAGAGTTAATTAAGAGCAAATGAGATCCAAATAAGGTATGCAAGATGACTATACATCTAAAATATGCACAAACAACCCAATATAAATATAAGAATAAGTAAATACAATAGGATGAAATAAAGTGAAGGATTCACCTTTAAATGTAATTTGAATAATACCTTTTCGCTATGAAAATAGTAGATCTAAACCTATTTTTGAATACTTGATTGTAGATTCCTGAATGAAATAAAAATACAGAAAGTGATTTTGTAGAAAATTATTAGAGAACATGTTGACCTAGTTATAACTGATCTAAAATAATTCTCGCAAGGTCACTATGTTCTAGGGGTAGTCTAAAAGGACCTATTTACAAGAAAAAAGGAGATGCTTTAATAATATGTATACCTCTACTTTTCACCACTAAGTCATTCAAAGGATATGCGAAGGGAAAGAGATAATTACCAAATATGATTCTTCTTTATAACCCAAACCAGATGAGAAAAACCTAAAGGAAGGGTATGTTAATACTCAATTTGAATTGTAAAGGAGAATGCAATATAAGAAAATACACTCTTTGGCCCATGTATGTAAAATTGAACTAATTAACTAAATAATGTAGATCTAGATGCTGAGTGTATACAATAAACCTAAGATATAAATCTAAGCTAGAGATATGATGGAAGACAAGATATGAAAGAGTCACCTTGAATGTACTTAGGAGAGTGATTTTTTAGTCATAAAGTAGTAGATCTAGGTCTGTTTATGAAGATTCAATTGTGGATTTTTGAATGGAATAAAAAACACAGAAATTGATTTTTGGAAACAAGTAATACGGAACATGTCAACCTAGTGATAATTGTGCGAAACAATTCACATGAGGTTACTATATTTTAGGGGCACTGTAATGAAGTCAAACCAAAATCTCTAGAAAGCTCTTGGGAAGTTATTTTTAGATCTATGATTGCAATTTCTCTATCCTTCTCCTATACATAGAAGGTGAGGGTTTTTGTTGTTTGGAGGATGAGGGCTTGCCTTGGTCAAGCCCTAGATTAAGGAATCAACCTTAATTGATAAATGTAAATGTAAATGATTAAAATAGGATAAATGTAAACATTCACCTTTCTTGTAAAAACCCATATTAGTAAGGATTTTGCCTTGTTGTATGTTGAAGATGTCAAATTTGATATGTGAATGTAGTCTATTTCCCCAAGTTGCAATGGATCTACTATAACCACATCATGGAGCCATGGATGTAAATTTGTATCAATGAAGAATATTATGAATACCTCAATATAGACATCCTCCCTTTTTTGCCAACAATGTGCTAGATCTTGAAGAGGAAATGATCATAAAGGATCCTTTAGTAGTTGATGAAATTACACTTGCTTGAATGCTTGAAATGCCCAAACTCCTGTTGGAAATTTGATTGAAAAGATTATTGATGAAGAAGATTGATTGAAAGAGGGAGATTGTTGTTAACAAAATGTTTTCAGTCATTATTTTGTCATTGATGTCAAACTTGCTATCTGTAGGAATGACAATTGCTTATAATATCCAAGCACTATCACTTAGTTGATTGATGAAGAGGATTTAGTCAACAAGATGTAACAAGAGCACCTAAGAGAAAGGTTGAGTTATGATGTTGTAATGAAGTGCAAGGATCAATTAAGACAATGGTGAGATGATATATTTATAACATACTCAAAGTTACAGAGGTTGGTCACACTTAGAAACATTGGAGAAATAAGTTATAACAAGGTTAATTGCAAAGCTTAAACTAAGTTCATTAGTGGGTGCCAAGCAAGCTAGTTGAAGCTGAGCAAATTCTTAGTTGAAGTCGAGCAAAAGGAAATTCTAGTATGTTCTGAGTGAGCTTTAAGAGCTGAGTGAAGTTCAAGTGCCAAGCAAAGTAATAGATGTCAAGCATTAGAAAATTTTAGTAGGTGCTGAGTGAACTTCAGGTGCCAAGCATCAGTAAAAAATATAGTTGGTGTTGAGTAACACAGTATGTGCTGAGCACCAATATTTCAATAGTGCCGAGCTGCTGCATTATTGAAAATGTCAAAGATTTGCCAAATCTGAGCTGACATAGTTGCTACCCTAAATTTTGTGAACCAGTTGGAGGATAAGGATGATGAGCTAGTGGTACAAAATTTTATGCAAACCATTTTTGGGTGAATTTAAAAGGATTATTCAAGAAGTTTCTAGAGGAAACAAAATATGGGTTAGATACAATGAATCCTACCTAATCCATATGAATTGAAATTAAAGGATGGAAGAATCGAGTGGGAAAAAAAGTTCTAGACTTCTATTTAAGGAGTCATAGACCAAGAAGCAAGTGATACTACTGGAGTGCCAAATTGCAAAGTGGTTAGAAGGGTGTCAAGGAGAAGACATCTAAGAGAAGGAAGAATAGAGCACAGAGGCTCTGCTTTAACAAGTGGTCAAAAAGAGATGGTTGCATTGGTACACTGAGCATGGAGACTCAAGGAGACAAAGCTTGAAAGGAGGGCAAGCTGACAACATCACAAAGATTGAATGTCAGGCAATGTGAAGAGCTGAAGAGTGATCTGAGATCTGCAAGTTAAGTTGTATGTTGTAATTAGGTCAAAGATTTTTCAATACTCTCTAACAATTGTATTAGATATTAAAATCATATGGACTTAGGTTGGTTTAATAGCCATTTTTAAATCCTTTAACAGAGGGACATTCCAAGTGAATGTTCTAAAGTCCTCTAACCAGACCCACTTCTAGTAGGGTGGTTAAATCCTTTAACCAGGTCACATTTAATAGTGTGTTGTAAGCCTTTAACAGGGAAGGCCTTTCATAGGGCATCACTTCAGAAGAGTGAGAATTGAGTAGCATGTTACTGGTGGTTTTTCCCAAATTGGATTTCCAGATAAATCATTGTGTTCTGTTGTTGTTTCTTTATGTGTTATGCTTGCATGTTGATTTATAGTAACTTGCTGAATAGGAAAGTTAAAGCTTGGATGAATGAATGGTTGAATGGGCTTACTACACTTAGTGAAAAAGTTTGAATAGGACATTTGGACCTTGAACAACTAATTCACCCCCCCCACTTAGTTATTCTAAAGCATTTCAAACAATTGGTATCAGAGCCATCTACTGATTTAGTTTCAAGGTACTAGAAGCAAGAAGACCAAGATGTCCGAGAGAGAAGTTCCCAAGCTCAATAAATACAACTTTGTTGCATGGAAATGTCTAATGAAATTGCACCTTGGATCAATAGGTGATTATGCAAAAACCTTAATTGGAACAAAACATGTAGAACTAGTTGGATCCCTTACTGTAGATGATTTGAACAAAAGGAAGGAGCACAATAGCGCAATGTTGGAGATTGCCTTTGCACTCAACTATGCTGAATATGATGAAATCAAAGGATGTGATACTACATTCAAAATGTGGAAAGCCCTATTAGATATCTATGGAGGAGATCAAAATGTTCAAAGAGCAAAGAGAGAAAGCCTTAGAGGAAAGTTTGATGACATGAAGATGGAGGAAGGTGAGAATGTTGCTTAGTATGGATCTAGAATGAAGGAAGTGGTAAGTGCAACAAGAAGTCTAGGTGGTTAATTAGAAGAAGAGACTGTCAATAGAAAAAACTTGAGAACCTTGCTCCCTATCTTTGCTATTAGAGTTTTAGCCATCCAAGAGCTATGGTGTATACCAGGAAATGCATTGACTTTTGAAGGAATAGTGGGAAGACTTATTGTATTTGAACTATCTAATTTTGACAACTACAAACCTAAGAACCTTGAATCTACTTTCAAAGCCAAGTTGAGAATGAAAGACACTAAGGAGGTGACATCAAACAAGAAGAGAAGAAAAGGAAAGCATGCATCCAGTGATAGTAGCACAGATGAGGAAGATGTGGAACAATTAGAAGCACTACTAGCTAGGAGATTCCATAGAGGCAAATGTAAATTCAAAGGTAAGCTCCCTATCATATGTTTCAATTGCAATGAAGTAGGTCATATTGTTGCAAGGTGTACACAAAAGAATAACTACAAAGAAGGAATCAAGTACAAGAACAAAAGAGAAGATGATAGCAAAGATTACAAGGACAAAGCCAAAAGATGCTACATTGTTGAAGAAGATTCTAATGAGAATGATGATGAAGTAGTCTATGTGGCCATGAATGATGAATCAAATAAAGATGAAGATGATGAAACAAAATTGGTAACCTGTGTGAACAAGAATGACAAGTGGATCATAGATAGTGGTTGCTCACATCACATGATAGGAGACAAAAGTAATTTCATTACCTTTACTCAGTATGATAGAAATAGTGTTAGATTTGGAAATGATGCTCCATTTCAAATCAAAGGAAAAGGCTCAATTAAACTTACTAAGAAAATATCATTTGATAATGCATACTATGTTGAAGGATTGAACTACAACTTGTTGAGTGTATCACAGTTAGGCAATGTAGGTTGCAAAGTAGAATTTGGAAACAAATATGCTAAGATCTATGACACTAATGAAAATTTGATAGGAAAAGGTGAACAAACTAGGAGTAACTTGTTTTACCTAGATATGGAGGATGTAACTTGTCTTGTTGTTAGACTTGATGATGTGTGGTTATGGCATAAAAGATTGTGTCATGTTAACTTTGACAATCTGATCGACATTAGCAAAAAGAAGAAGGTTAGAGGGTTGCCTAAACTAAAGAAACCTAAAAACACAATGTGTAAAAATGTCAACTAGGGAAGATGACTAAATCTAGTTTCAAAAGAAAAACATATACTTCCAAAGAAGTGCTAGAATTAGTCCATATAGACTTATGTGGTCCAATAGAAGTGCAAAGTTACCTAAGAGATAGATACATAATGCTATTTGTAGACGACTATTCCAGGATGATGACTGCTATGTTTTTAAAACAAAAATCTGATGCATTTCAAATATTCAAGTGGTATTTGGCTAGAGTTGAGAAGGAAATAGGGAAGAGTCTGAAATGCCTAAGGTCAAACAGAGGAGTTGAGTTTACATCAAAATAATTTGAGATGTTCTGCAATGACAAAGGTATCAAAAGACAAACATTAGCACCAAGAAATCCACCATAGAATGGTATTGCTGAAAGAAGGAATAGATGAGTGATAGATTGTGCAAGAACCTTGATGATGGAGAAAAATGTTGCTCTAAAGTATTGGAGAGAAGCTGTAAGCACTGCTGCTTACACCCTGAATAGAGTACAAGTCAAGAAATGTACAAATGCAACACCTTTTGAACTATGGTATGGTCACTCACCTAATGTTTGTTGAGATAATGGGTGTTGCACACATTGCATAATATTGTTATATTTTATTTTATTATGTAATGTTGTGCCTAGATGGACGTGCAACATGTAAAGATTCCCATGGAATATTCTTGATGAGTTGTATTCTAACATTGTGATAATATTTCATGTAATTATTTAATATTGGGGAAAAGAATTAAATGCCCAATATTAAATGTGGGGTTAGTGGGTTAGGTAGCACATGGTTTTAGCACATGGTTTATGTAATACCACTTAGTGGTTTTGTGAGACTTGCTACTATATAAGCAGCCACAAGGGTAGTTGTTGTAGAGTAAGAGTGAGAAAGGCAAGAGTTGAGTGGGACAAGGCTTGACAGGTTAGCCAAGGGAGCATTTGTGACGGTTGGAAGCATGGCATGGGATGTATGGATTCATGCTTGTTCACATAGTTTGCTCGGTTGTGGCTATGACCATGAAGGCTTCCATGGTTGCATGGCAATGGTATTTTTGCTGAATAATACATGGTGATGGATGCTTTTGGAGGCTGGGGTTTTCCCTTAATGAGGGTTTCCCAGGGTATATCTTGTGTCACAATTTTGTGGGTATGTTGTCTATTCTCTTGCATGTGGATTTTAATTCCATGTTTATTTCAGATCTATTATGGGTTATGTGGAAACGGTTATATTCTTTATTGCCAAGTTTCCTTACAATGTCAAACATTTCAAAGTATTTGGTTGTAAATGCTATATTCTTAAAGATACTAGAAATGGCAAGTTTGATGCAAAAAGTGATGATGGGATATTCCTTGGATACTCCACTAGAAGTAAGGCATATAAGTGTTTGAATTCTAACACTAACAAGATTATGGAGAGTGCAAATGTAAATTTTGATGAGCATGCAAAAGTACATGTTGGTGAATCCAAACAACTAGAAGATTATATATCTTTTGTATACTTCTATGAAGGAATTACTATTGAAGACAATGCTACCAATCAAGTTAGGAATCAACAAAAAATCTCAGTATTAGTTGAGTCACACCTAGTGAATGTCGAGCTGCATTTAGAAGACGAGTTGCAGAATGAGGGAAATGCACATTATGACTCTAAAAATAGTATACATGAAAGAGATGATGAAGTACCAGATGAAGAAGAGAAAAATGACCCTGAAGCTGAAGGATCAAATATGGAAAGAAGGACAGAACCAAGGTTAGCAAAGTATGTGAGAAGACATCACCCTACAGATCAAATCATTGGTGACAAGGATGCAAGACCAATGACAAGGAATAAACTAAGGAATGGATCATGTTTGGTGAGCAAGGTTGAGCCCAGAATAGTGAAAGATGTACTATAAGATGATGGCTACTATAAAGCTATGGAAGAAGAGATAGGTCAGACTGAGAAGGACAAAACCTAGACCTTAGTTCCTAGACTAGCTGATAAGAATGTAATTGGTACCAAATGGGTGTTTAGGAACAAACTTGATGAAAATGGTGAGATAACAAGAAACAAAGCCAGACTAGTTTGCAAAGGCTATGCACAAGAAGAAGGACTGGATTATGGGGAAACATTTGCCCCTATTGCAAGAATGGAAGGAGTAAGAACACTACTTGCATATGCTACTTACAAAGGTTTCAAAGTCTACCAAATGGATGTGACGTCTACTTTTCTCAATGGTATACTAGAAGAGGAAGTCTACATAGAACAACCTAAGAGATTTGTTGTTGAAAAAAACAAAGATATGGTTTGAAAACTGCATAAGGCATTTTATGGTTTAAAACAAGCACCTAGAGAATGGTATGAGAGATTGCACAAGTATCTTGTGAAGATAGGATTTGAGAGAACAGATGACAAAAACAACTTGTATATCAAGGCTAAAAAAGGTAAAGACATTTTGATATCAAAAATCTTTGTTGATGATATAATATTTGGAGGAAAAGATGCTCTATGCGAAGATTTTGCTAATCAAATGAAACATTAGTTTGAAATTTCAATGTTTGGAGAAATCAAGTTCTTTGTTGGATTGCAAGTACATCAATTGAAGCATGGAATATTTGTGACCCAATCAAAATACATCAAAGAGATACTCAAGACATTTGGATTAGAAGAGTCAAAACCAGTTAGCACACCAATGGAAACAAGACATAAGCTATCCAAGAATGATGAATCAACTGAAGTGAATCAGACAATGTATAGATCAATGATTATAAAGTTGCAGTATGTTGTACATGGTAGACTAGATATTGCATTAGCTATTGGAATAGTGGCAAGATTTTCTGTAGATCCAAGAGAAAATCACTTGATGGCAGTGAAGAGAATACTGAGGTACCTAAAAGGAACTGATGAATTTGGTTTGTATTACAAGAGGAGTAAAAAGTTTGAGCTAAGAGTCTACACTGATGTAGATTGGGGAGGTGATATTGATGACAGAAAAAACACTAGTGGAGTAGCACTTTTCTTGGGAAAAAGATTGATTACATGGATTAGTAAAAAGCAAAGTTGTACCTCATAGTCCACAGTAGAAGCTGAATGTGTTGCAGCTGCTATCAATTGCACCAATATTATATGGATCAAACATTTGTTGCAAGGTATGAAGGAAGAGGTAAATGAGCCTATGATACTTTATTTTGATAATACAAGTGCTATCAACATATCAAATAACCCTATAATGCATGCTAAAATGAAGCATATTGCAATCAAGTATAACTATGTAAGAGAATTGATGGAAGATAAGCAAGTGAAGATGGAATATGTAAGCTCAAAGGAATAAATTTCTAACATCTTCACAAAAGCACTACCTAAAGATGCTTTTGAGTATCTTAGAGGTAAGTTAGGGGTGATACCCATAGCCAAGGGTACTTAAGAAAAGACAAGACTCCCCTGCATCAAATGAATTGATTGATGAAATATTACACATTGATGCAGAGGATACCTACTTTAGGATTCATGCCTAAAGTAATTGAAGTGCTAAAGATCCAAATTAGTCACAAGCAAGGTGACAGAAGGAGAAATTGAAAGAGCTTGCAAAGGCTACACTTGCATATTAAGATGCTGAAATAGTATGTCTTTGGCATTGTTGTCAAAGAGAGAGAAGTAGTAAGAAACTGATCAACAACAAATGATCAACAGTATGAGGGATAAAGTGCAAAAATTGATCAAATCCAAAGGAAGAAAAAGAGAAGATGAAGAATCTGATCAGAATAGAAAATAGCAAAAGATGAGCAATGCATATAGAGGGAGAGAATGTAAGAAAAGATACAACAGCTAAGAGGGAGATAGAAGTAAAGCAATCAGGAGAGTAGATCAAGAGAGGGAGATGTGAGAACTAATGGTAACCCAACTACTTTTTGGCATTTGACTTATTGTTCTGACTCAGTTAGCATTTTGATAAATTGGTTGAATAGCTTAAGTTTGATGGTTGATCAATTTGGTTTGCCATCAATGCCAAAGAGGGAGATTGTTGGAAATTTGATTAAAAAGATCACTGATGAAGAAGATTGATTGAAAGAGAGAGATTGTTGTTAACATAATATTTTCAATCATTATTTTGTCATTGATGTCAAACTTGCTATCTGTAGGAATGACAATTGCTTATAAGATCCAAGCACTATCACTCAGTTGATTGATGAAGAGGATTTAGTCAACAAGATGTAACAAGAGCACCTAAGAGAAAGGTTGAATTATGATGTTGTAATGAAGTGCAAGGATCAGTTAAGAAAATGGTGAGATGATATATTGGTAACATACTTAAAGTTGCAAAGGTTGGTCACACTTAGAAACATTAGAGAAATAAGTTGTAACAAGGTTGATTGCAAAGCTTAAACTAAGTTCATTAGTGGGTGCCAAGCAAGCTAGTTGAAGCCGAGAAAATTCTCTGTTGGAGCCGAGCAAAAGGAAATTCTAGTGTGTGCCGAGTGACCTTTAGGTGTCGAGTGAAGTTCAAGTGCCGAGCAAAGTAATAGGTGCCGAGCATTAGAAAATCTTAGTATGTGCCGAGTGAACTTTAGGTACCGAGCATCAATAAAATATAGTTGGTGCCGAGTAACATAGTATGTGCCAAGCACCGATATTTCAATAGTATCGAGCTATTGCATCATTGAAAATGTAAGATTTGCCAAATCTGAGCCAACATAGTTGCTACCTTGAATTTTGTGAACCAGTTGGAGGATAAGGATGATGAGCTGGTGGTATAGAATTGTATGTAAACCATTTTTGGGCGAATTCAAAAGGATTATTCAAGAAGTTTATAAAGGAAACAAGATATGGGTTAGATATAATGAATCCTACCTAATCCATACGAATTAAAATTTAAGGATGGAGGAATTGAGTGGGAAAAGAATTTCTAAACTTCTATTTAAGGAGTCACAGATCAAGAAGCAAGTGCTACTGCTGGAGTGCCAAATTACAAAGTGGTTAGAAGGGTGTCAAGGAGAAGACATCTAGGAGAAGGAAGAACAAGGCTCTACTTCAACAAGTGGTCAAGAAGAGATGGTTGCACTGGTAGATTGAGAATGGAGACTCAAGGAGACAAAGCTTGAAAGGAGGGTAAGCTGACAGAGTTGCAGTGATTGAATGCCAGGCAATATGAAGAGCTAAAGAGTGATATGAGATCTACAAGTTAAGTTGTATGTTGTAATTCGGTCAAAGATTTTCTAATACTCTCTAGCAATTATATTAGATATGAAAATCCTATGGACTTAAGTTGGTTTAATAGCCATTTGTAAATCCTTTAACAGGGTGACATTCCAAGTGAATGTTCTAAAGTCCTCTAACCAGACCCACTTCTTACAGGGTGGTTAAATCCTTTAACTAGGTCACTTTTAATAGTGTCTTGCAAGCCTTTAATAGGGCAGGCCTTTCATAGGGCATCACTTTAGAAGAGTGAGAATTGAGTAGCATGTTATTGGTGGTTTTTCCCAAATTGGGTTTTCACATAAATCACTATGTTGTGTGTTGATTCTTTATGTTTTATGCTTGCATGTTGATTTATAGTAACTTGCTGAATAGGAAAGTTAAAGCTTGGATGAATGAATGGTTGAATGGGCTCACTACACTTAGTGAAAAAGTTTGAATAGGACATTTGGACCTTGAATAACTGATTCACCCCCCCTCTCATTTATTCTAAAGCATTTCTAACAACTCCTTGAATAAGTGTAGCTTGTGTGAAAATGTGATCTCATGAAAGTTTGTACATGGTAGAGTATGGTTTCAAAATTAAGCTTCCAAGTCTTCTTATATACTATTTTTAGGTGGGAAAACAATACAAGTTGATTGGGAAGTAGGATTTAACAAATTAAAATCCTAAGGTTTTTTCAGGTTCTCAGCCCCACAATTCCTGACAAAGAGGTCAACTTAGGTCAACCTCCTAGGACTAGGTCAACATGGGTTGACCTTTTCTAGACAAGTGTATCCATTTTAAGATGATACATTTAGCCCCCTCTTTAGAGGGAGTATGGCTTGCCTCAAACTCATAGTAAAGTAGATGAAAGTAGAAGTTGATCTTATCATGACTTAGGAGACAAAAAAATCATCAAGTCCCTAAGATAATATAAAGTAAAGTCCACCAAGATAATTGAGAGGGGTGGGCGTGTGTGAAGTAGTTGTGCAATCAAAGAAACTTTTATTATCCTTATTATATCTAAAGTATGTAATCAACAAGTGTAATAACCATAAGAAGATAACCATACATAATAACACCTGATTTGATAACTAGTGAAACCCTTGATCAAAGGAAAAACCTCAGTGGGGATGGTACACACAAATGATGTAATAATATATAAATTGCTTGCAAGAGGATGGACCATATTAAGAGTCAATGAAATACATTCAATACATATTAGTCCATGTTAGGAGACTTTGAATCCATGTGAGGAAATTCCAACCCTGATAGGTTTTGTGCCAACCCTATTAGGTGTTGTGGAAGGCATAAGGACCCACTGTGCAAACAACTTTAGGGGCAAGACCACCAAACTCATTGTCCAGCTGACCTTTGTATTATTCCTTTCAAAACAATATAAAAAATCAACTACCCACTACCACTCTTTGCCAAATATAGTCACTTAGCTTATTCACTATGCCTTTCATGTACCAAATACTTATCAGATCTCATTATTAGATCCCAATACTAGATCCAAAAACTTGCATGGCACAAATCCCTTAGATGATGAACTCGCATGTAATTCACACTTACATATTGCATTCGTACATTCATACTTAATTACAAGGAAAAAAAATTTCCTTTATATCAAGTCCTCAAATTAATATATTGAGTCAACCTCGAGGATTTCTCAATTTACAGTTACAATAGGACCTCATTAAGATAAAACAATACATGTTACATTATATCTTTTCATAATTACATGACATTGTTGGCTCACAGTCTTCACAAACCTTCACACATGCAATCTCAAACTTTGCGTGCTTACTCATATCATCATGATGATGTCTTCTACCTTTGTCTAACTATGCTTAACTAGATTCTATCCCTATTAGGAGATATAATCCAATTACCAGAAATTGCTTCTCAGGAATTCTATTTGTATACTATCTCTAGTAAATCTCGAATAACTATCACTAGTCTTTCACTTTTTGTATGCACTCTTGACCAAGACATCATGATACTTTGTAGAACATGTCCTCAATTGTGCTTGAACTCATCTTCAATAATTTAATCATATGATCTCAATCTCTATTTGTTGCTCTCTCAGTCTTCACAAAAAAATTAGTATGCTTACATCAATGACAAACACCTTCATGAATGCAACATTCAGTCATACCAACAATCTCCCATATACTCTAATAATGCTAGGATACTCTCCCATAGGAATATCATTAGCATTCATGCTAAC
Organism: Cupressus sempervirens; assembly: GCA_028749045.1. Lineage (NCBI taxonomy): Eukaryota > Viridiplantae > Streptophyta > Pinopsida > Cupressales > Cupressaceae > Cupressus > Cupressus sempervirens. The sequence continues at coordinate 197,753,846 of CM053793.1, read as the reverse complement.
AATTTAATGCAGGAGCATCCTAGGTGCAAGAGAATTCATTTTAGTTGTTTGAATAAGGGTTTTCTTAATGTAGAGTTCTTGTCTATGGAGGCTTGCTACTCAGTAAGTCAGTCATACGAGCTTAGAATGTCCCAATTTCAAAGGTGGGGGTTGATCTCAATCATATCAGCTTGCTAGTTGAGGCTTAGTGCCACATCATACATATTAGCACAATTATTATGGATTTTTGGTATAAATTTTTGGTACAAAAACTTGGGCTCAGTTTTGAAGGCCTAAACATGCTTGGATGAGGCACAAAAACTCAATGGATGCATACTTGCATGGATCTAAGCTTGTAGATTAGAACTTGAGGATTTTGAAAAGTGGTTATAATAGCCAATCAGAGAAATGGTTTAAAAAGTCATGGCTTTTCGAAGTTGGGCCAACCAAAACTTCTAAAGTAAATTTCAAAAATGTATTTGGCCAACTTTGTATACATTTTTAGGGTTTGTCAGCCCTAGGTATTAAGCTTGAGTCTCTAGAACCTTCCTAGCTGACATAAATTGCCTATTTAAGAAATGCTTGTACATTGTTCAAGATAGTTTTGGGCGATAGTTGACAATGTTTTCTTGTACATTACTATAATGAAGGCACCTATGTGGGTTAACATATTATAATTCTAAATTCTTTAATTCTACATTTGCGATGATAATAAGAAGCCCATATTTTTTTCTCATATTTTTTTGTTATTTCTTGGTTTATGTTATCTATTTATGGTATTAAGGGGAACACCCTTAATCACAATCCCCCCCTTTAGCATTGATGGCAACATAGATGAAAAATATTTAAGTTCCAAGAATACCAAACATACAACTTTGTTGCAACTAGTCCATTGCTGTACTCATCTTCTTTTCAAAAGTCTTCATCAATCAAATCTGAATCTCAAGGTCAACTCTCCATCAGTGTTGCTACTCCCACATAGATAAAATTCTCCAAATTTTCATGTACACATATTCTCCCCATTGCAATGTACCATGAGATGTTTTTCATGTACATATTCTCCCCCATTGACATCAATGACAAAGGCATCATTATGTCAATTCTGTTGCAAAAATATCTTCAATAAGCTCAAGTGTCCAAAGACACTATTAAATACTAGCTACCAAGAGTTCTTTATAATTAGCTCAAACATAGGTACTCTCCTTTAGAGGAAGCATCTAGCATCCAATTCAGATGAATAATAGTGCTCTATATCACTATATTGATGCAATCTCTAGATCATCTACTCAGAAGTAGGCATGGGCTTACCTCTCAAATACCCAAATCCTTCAACAAAGGCTTTGTAAATATGTCTTCTACTTGCTCCTTTGTACTAATGTACTCCAATTTGATCTCTTTTTCTGCAATTTTTTCTCTCAAAACATGATACTTCATTGATATATGCTTTGTCTTAGAATGTAACACAAGATTCTTAAACATACCCATTATACTTGTGTTATCACAATGTATGAAACCATGCTTTATAAACTTAACATTATATCCTTCAACATCTACTTCATCCACATGATTTGATTGCAATTGTTTTCTGCTGCTACATATTCTACTTTTGCTATGCTTTGTGAAATGCAATCTTGTTTCTTGCTTAGCCAAGAAACTAATTTTTCTCCTAAGAAAATGCTCCACCACTTTTACTTTTTTTCTCATCCATATTGCCTGCCCAATCCATATTAATATATGCATGTAAGATAATATCATTTGATATATCATACCATAACCCAAAATAAAGTGTACCATTCAAATATATAAAAATCCTTTTTATAGCTGCATAATGTAATTCTTTAGGATCAACTTGAGATCTCACAATAATGCCAACTTCATTAGCTATATTTGGTCTTGCATGAGTCAAATATTGCTAAACTCCAATCATAGATCTAAACTTCTTCTTCTCAACAATAGGTGTCTCATCTTTGCTAGATAACTTAGGACCATTTACCATAGGTTTACCAAAAGGTTTACAACTTTCCAAACCTAATCTTTTCAACAAGTCTTTCAAATACTTGGTTTGTGATAAGAAAATGTCATCATTATTTTGCATAATTTGTAAACCCAAGAAATACTTCATGTCTCTTATCATGCTCATCTCCAATTCCTTCTTCATTTCACTAGAAAATTTCTCACTTGCTTCATCATCACCTCCAAAGATTATATCATCCATAAATACTTCAATAACAAGTAAACCATTCTCAATTTCCTTTAGATACATGTTACTATCTACAATACCTTTAGCAAATCCCAATTTTGCCAAATATCTATCCAACCTCATATATCAGGCTCTATGTGCTTGTTTCAATCCATACAATGCTTTCTTCAACTTGTAGACCATATATCCTTCTTTTGTCAAACGAAATCCTTCAGGCTTCTCAATGTAAACTTCTTCGTCAAGTTCTCCATTTAGAAATGTTGACTTCACATCCATCTGATACACTTTGAATTTTTGTTAGCTGCATAAGCCAAAAACATTCTAACTACTTCTAAGCAACATGTGCAAATATTTCCTCATTATTAGTACCTTCTTGTTGTGAATAACCTTTACATACTAGTCTTTCTTTATTTCTCACAACCTCACCTTGTTCATTCATTTTATTTCTAAAAACCCATTTAGTTCCTATAACATTCTTGTCCTTAGGTCTAGGAACCAATTCCCTTGTATTATTCTTCTCATCTGATCTAATTCTTCTCTCATAGCTTGAATCCAATAGTCATCTTTACTCTCCTCATCTGCACTTTTAGGCTCAACTTGGGAAATCAAACATAGTTATTCTCTTTGTACCTTGTTCCTTGTCATCACACCTTTTTCCTTGCTACTAATAATCTAAGCAACATGATGATTCTTTTTCAGATTCCTATTCGGTGTTACTATCTCAACTCTTATTTAAGCTCTAGATTCACTCCATGGTTCTTCTCTCCACTCTATAATTTGTATTTCATTATGAAAATTTGTGTTAGTCTCATAAAGAACTTAATATTCTCTTGGTTGGCCTTTGGATTAGTCTCTTCATCATAATCACAATCAAGTATTATTTCTTGAATTCTAAACTTCCCATCATCTCTAACATTTTCACTCTTAATAATAGTCTTAGTTATTGATTAAAACATTTGTGTGCTTTACTCTCCAGTGAATAACCAAGAAACATACCTTCATCACTTCTTGCATCAAACTTACTAGTGTCATCTTCTCTCTTAATCTAACACCTACTTCCAAATTTTTTGAAATACTTAACTGATAGTGCATGTCCAAACCAAATCTCATAAGGGGTCTTATTAGTACCTTGTATGATTTGTACTTTGTTCATTGTATATATTGTTGTGTTAACTACTTCTCTCCAAAATGTCTTTGAAACATTATTGTCAAACATCAAAGCTCTTTTTGCTTCTATTACTGACATGTTTATCCTCTCTTCTTCATTTTTCTTAGGTTTCTTAGGGGATAAAAGTTGTGTTTTAATGTCATTTACTTCACAAAAAACTTTTAAAATCATTCAAATAAAATTCTCCATCTCTATTTGATCTTAAACACTTAATATTTAATCTAGATTCATTTTCAAGTATGTTTTTAAACACCTTAAAATTTTCAAATACTTCATATTTATCTCTAAGAAATACTACCCACATCATCCTAGTAAGATCATCAACAAGAATCATAAAGTAACTTTCACCATAGAATGCTCTTATTTTGGTAGCACCACTCAAGTTTGTGTGTACTATCTCCAACTTTGTTGATGAAGTAAACTTCTTACCTAGAAAAGAAATTTTCTTCTACTTTGCCATAACACACTCCTTACACACCATGTTAGTAGGCTTCACTGTTTTAGGAAAATTTGTAACAAGTGTATTGCTCACTTTCACAATGTTATAAAAATTTATATGACAAAACCTTTTGTGTCATAATCAACTATTATCAACTTTAGCAACCAAGCATGTTATCTCTATAGGAATCAACTGAAAAAAATACATCTTAATGTTGCACCAATACCAATCATCTTACCATTTTTATCCTTGATAATACATGTTTTCTATGTGAACTACAATTGATAATCCCTTGTCAACAAGCTATCCAACACTTAGAAGATTATGTTTCAGATCATCAACAAAATAAAAATCATTAATGTTAGTTTTACCATGAAGAGTAATAGATCTTATTCCTTTTATGTGACAAGCCACATTATTTCTAACTCTGTCAATTCCTCCATCACAACTATTGAAATCAACAAACTTATTCATATCACTAGTCATATGATGTGAACAACCACCATCTATGATCCAATCATATTTATTATTTTCAACTTTTGACACTAATTCCTTTTCTTCTCTAACTTCTTCCTTTTTAGGACTTTCTTCTTTAATTGCAACAAATCCTAATTCATCACTCTCATTATCACTTTCACTTGAGAATATTTCTACACTAGCTTCAACATCTTCATCATTTGTATAAAGACATTCTCTAGGTTTCCTAGGCTTGAAATTCATCTTATACTTCTTTAATCTCTTAGGGCACTTAGAAGCATAATGACCAAATATATTACAAGTCCAACATTTAAAGATTTTCTTACCTTTAGGTTCTCTTCTCACAAGTAGAGAAATTCCTTGTTAAAACTTTATGTCTTCTTTAGTTCTTCCTCTTCTGCTACTAGCATAATCTCCACTAATACTCACACTAATTATCAATGTAGGTCCTACACTTAGTGTACTGAATGCTATCTTAATTCTAGGAAAATCTCCACAATGTCTTAAGCTTATCTCTGCTACTTCCAATCTTCCAAGAAGAGTCTCTCTTGTAAAATTATCTAAGTACATTATAACTTCTTCAATGATGTACGTTATATGCTTATATGTAAGTTCGAAGGATTTCAAGATATTCCATACAATTTTATCTTCATCTTTCTTCCCATCACAAGCCTTAATTATTGGAACAATTTCTATATTTTTGCCAAAATAACTTCTTATAGATTCATCTTCCATCAGTTTAGATTTTTGAAACAAACATTTCCAATTCTCTATCTAACCTTCTTAGCATGTTTATCATATTCATAAGTATATTCCAAATCCTTCCAAATTTTATATGCTAATCCTAAAGATTTTACCCGACTGTACTCATTTTCAAGAAGGGTTGTCAAAACTAATTCCTTGGCAAGCATGTTACACATGAATATTTCTCTCTATTTTTTAGTAGAATCTTCAAGCTTATCTTCTTCAATCACTTCTTTCTTATTCTTAGTAATCAATCAATATCCTGGACCCATGCATAGAAAATATGTCTTCATCTTCTCTTTCCAACTGTCATAGCTGGTTCCATCAAACTTCAACTTATTCTTTCTAAAATGACTCACCATAGATCTCCTTAAGCTATTAAGATTTTCCTTCAAGGACCTAATGCCTTGATACCAATTGTTAGAAATTAAAATTTACCAAGATAACCATGGGGGGGGGGGGGGGGGTTTGGGAATAAAAAACTTTTATTATCCTTATTAAATCTGATGTAATCAACAAGTGTAATAACCATAGGAAGATAACCATACATAATAACACTAGATTTGTTAACTAGGGAAAACCTTGATCAGAGGGAAAAAACTCGATGGGGATGGTACCCACAAAATGATGTACTAATATATAAATTCCTTTCAAGAGGATGGACCCTATTAGGAGTGAATGAAATACATTAAGTACATATCAATTCTTGTTAGGAGACTTTGAATCTTTGTGAGGACATTCCAACCCTGTTAGGAGTTATGCCAACCATATTAGGAGTTTTGGAAGGTAGAAGGACTCACTTTCAAAACAACTTCAAGGACAAGACCACTGAATTTGCTATCCAACTGGCCTCTATATTATTCCTTTTAGAACAATACCAAAAGATCAACTATCCACTAGCAATCTCTACCAAATATAGTCACTTCGCTCATTCACTGTGGCCTTAATGCACCAAATACTTCTTAGATCTCAATAATAGATCATATAAAATCACATCACACAAATCCCTTAGATCGCTTGCTCACATGTAATTCACACTTATGTATCACATTCATACATTCATACTTAATCACAAGAAAAAAAACTTTCATTTATACCAAGTTCTCAAATTAATTTATCGAGTCTTCCTTGAGGCTTTCTCAAGTTACAATTATAATAGGACCTCATTAAGATAAAATAATATACTGCATTACATCTTTTCATAATTACATAACATTGCCAGCTCAGAATCTTTACAAATCTTCACACGTGCAATCTTGGACTTTGCATACTCACTCAAATCATCATCGTGACATATTCTACCTTTGTCTAACTACAGTTAACTATATTGAATCCCTTTAGGAGATATAATCCAATTACGAGAAAATGCTTCTCAAGAAATTTGTCTATATACTATCTTCACTAAATCTTGAATAACTATCATGACTCTTCGACTTTCTGTATGCGCTCTTAACCATGGCATCATTGCACTCTATAGAAAATGTCCTCAACTATTCTTAACCTTATCTTCAATCCTTTAATCATATGATCTCAATCTCTATTTACCGATCTATTAGTCTTCACAAAATAACCAGTATGTTGACATCAATGAAAAAGACTACCATGAAAGTATCATGTAGTCATACCAACAATCTCCCAAATGCTCCATCAATGCTAGGATACTTCACAAATAGGAATAACATCAACATTCATGCTAATAGAGACTTGAGTCTATATCACATCCAAAACCATAATAAGAGAGATAACACTACAAAGGGGTGTAATTACTTTCCCAATAAGGTTTACGTACCTTAATATGAACCACATGAGAAAAGAAAAGAGAAACAAAGGATAGCTCTCAAAAAGGAGATGGTACTAAAAAGTCTAGAAAGTGTGTGGGGCATGATAGTCAATCCATCAAAGGATTCAATTTCAAGGTAACTCTATATCCTAAAATTAAGAATTAAAAAGTGACCAAAGCATAAGGATGTGTATTTCCTTAAGGGATCAAAAACAAGATCAAGCTTCCTAGACTATTAGTAGTCAAAAGAAGGATCAAAATAAAATGATTGGGCCTCCTAAATTGTCAACAGTTTAGGGAGAGATCCAAAGAGACCAAGCCCCTAGAAACTATTGATAGTTATAAGAAACTAATAATGGATAGAAGGAAAGAGAGAGAAAAATAAAAAATAAAGTGCTTATGCATAGATTTGAAGATAACTTAGAAATCATACCAAGCGTACAAGGCTAAAGTAATTCAAGGTATAATCTAAATCCATATGTACTACTCCATGATAAATAAGAATGAATGGAGTGTATGCCCCCACATTAAAGCAATTGGAAATACCTTAATGGGAGCAATAGATTTAATAGAATCATATATGCATCCACTAAAAAAATGACCATATGAGATGCCCCCAAGAAGAACACATCAAGGAAAATGAACACAAAAAAGAGAGAACACGAATGGATCTAATAACTTTAGGGTCAGTATGATCATATGATAACATGTAATATTATATCAAGTATGAAATATCATCATTCCTCAAAGAAAGTATAATTACAACACAATGGAGGAAAATACATGTAATAGTTACAAAGAAGAGACTTCTTGGGCCAAAAATATGGAGACTAAAAAGGATCAATGTTACTTTATCATAATTAACCAAGAAGATTATACAAGATCACTAGTATGAACAATATCACAAGTACAATATAATATGTTGTTGGATAACATATTATTCTTTTCTTGAAAATGGTCTTAGCCTCGACTCTTTGTCGAAAACTAAAGAAATAAATTGATACTGATAAAATGGGTCTAGGTAGGTGTCTATCAAAGACCCCTAAATTTTAAGGGTACAACTCCCTCTAAAATGATTTGCAGTGAATTGGGTCCTCAAACTAATTTTAAGGTCTACTCTTAACCTGAGAGCAATAGAGGAAGGACCAAGTAACCTATAACTATAGGATAATTAGGCAGATTTTAAGATTATTTCTAAACTAGTATCTACTTCTACATGCATCTAAACTAGCTAAATGAAGACACAATAAAAAATGGAATTTCTCCCAATCTAAATGGATCATAGTCCATGTGAAAACCACTATTAGTGATTTCCCAACCAGGTCACTTTCCAATCCTCAAACAAACTAACACACCTAGCTCGACAGTAAGGTGACAATTAGTCATGAGAATTGCTTACCCCAAAAAGCTATCAAGAATTAGACAATTCCCAACCCTTTCACAATCAACCCTCTCTACAACTTTGAGTCTCACTTAGTAATCCCAAATACTGAGGGAAGATTGCACAGAAAATTGCCAATGCTTTATTCATTCAAATGAAGTTACATTTCTATGCCCTTTGTCACTTAGCCATTACAACTTTGATCAATATGTTCTAGAGTAGATAAGAGAGAATCTATCTAGATAATAGAAGAATACTAAGAATAGGAAATGGATTGTTAGCTAAAACTTCAACAAAATAAAGAGAAAACATAACAGATAAAATTTGTCTATTTTAAGCTATGGTGACTAACTAAATAGCAAGGTGGAACCCTCTCTCTGAATTAACCAACTCACCAGCCTAGACCTTGCCTTCTATTTTTACCTTGAATCCTTCTACATATTGGTGATCCTTTTGCATCTCCTGGTAATGCTCAACTACATGCTCTTCTTCTTTTGAAACTACTCTAGAACGCTTAAGCAGGCACAAGTAACACTCCAATCTACCTAGTGGAGAGGCCTTTACAAATATAGTTAGAATATTGCATTCTCTACCATGGGAGCAATATATTGAGATATCTCCTAAAATAAAACCTTTTTCCTTCTAGAAGCACATAGGAATGGTGGTATTTCTACTTCATAACACTTCTAGAAAACATTTGGCACATTCTTACTGATAGAGAATTATTTTGAGCATTGAGACCTAAATATGATGAGAATCCCTCAATTGGCTAGTGAAACGACCATATTTATGCCAATAGAAGCAATCCTCCAAATAAAACCATTACATTTGGACTTTTTCCATGATTATGGATTCTTTTGACTCAAAAATGCCATTTTCCCATCTCATTGAATTCATCCTTGCAGTGGTATTTCATGATTATAGTGTTAGTGGCATGAAACTCTCCAATCTATGAGATTGGATATTTTATTTGTTATTGGAGTGTCACCCTTTTCATGAGATTCTAAAGTTCTTATAATGTTTTCTTTTATAGAGTGAAATTTTTCTCATATCTTCCCACAATGACTTATGTTTCTTAAGTATCAGGGCATAACATTTTAAATAATTTTCTAAGAAACACCAAGTGCTTTATAAATGTTTTCTTTTGGGGAAAGCACTTTGGATCTCATTCCACCTATTTACTTCATGTTGTACTTTGGAGAAGCCACAAAAAGAATTATGATGTAGGGCCACACCACCCGTACCAACTCACAACCAAGATCACAACAAGATGGAGACAAAAAAGATGATAAAAATGCTTCAAAGCATGTTTTATTAATACTTGCAATTCATTAAAATATTCTCCAAATGGAAAAACTCCAAACTCTTATAATATAAGAGAGGTTCCTCACTAAGGGCTTCCAACTAGAAGAGCTTACAACAAAGAGCTTGTTCGCTACACCTTGAGAGCTTCCTTACAAGAGATTATATTTGAAGAGCTTGATTACAAATGAACATAAGCTTTCCTAAAATAGGCACTTACCACCCAATGCAGGACTCATCCACAACCTTCTAGAATTCCACCTACAACCTTCTACAATATCTACAACTTTCTAAAATTTCCACCTAAATACAACTAAGTACCATCATGTGGCCCAATTAGAAAATTACATTTGCTTTATGGATCACAAAAAATATTAAATGAATGATTCAAGGAACTTTCCACAAACTTCTAAGATGCCACCTACACACTTCGATAAATGGAATGAGAACTATTTTCCTATTTATGCCACCCATGCACCTTGAAAATAGAAATTCCTTTTTTTAAAAATTCTTCTTTTCTCCTTTTTCCCTTATTTTATTTTTTAAATTATTTTTCCTTCTAGTTTTGTCACTTTCTCTCTCCTCCACAATTTTTTTTTTTTTTTGGAAACTTAATTTTTCGATGCAAGATGCTCCTGCATCAGACTCCCCTGGTAGATAGAAAAGTGTGTCCCACACTTTCATGCCAAAAGAAAGATATACAACCATCTTCATTTTCACCAAAGGCTTCCACCTCAACAAGGACAAGAAAACCAACATGCAAATCTTCCACATTTTTATTTTTTTATTTTTTATTTTCCTGATGCATGATGCTCTTGCATCTGACTCCCATGGTAAGAAAAATTTTGTGAATATGGATTCACAAAATGAAGTAGCCACTGTTGACATATTTTTTTTTCTCTTCCTCCAACACATAGCTGGAACAAGTATCCGGTGCCGATATATTTCCTTTCTTCTTTTCCAACACCTAGCTGGAACAAGTGTTTGTTGCTGAAATCTCTCTTCTGCAATGAACTCTATCTAAGTATAAATCTCATCCTCATTCAATCTTGTTGAATTAATCACACCTGTAATAAACCCAAAAACACCATACCAACCTTTCTTTGCATACCATACATCACGAACAAGATCCTCATGCAAACCATCATTAATATCTTTCAAAATAACCTCAAAGACAACATCCCATGATTCGTAAGAATTTACCTGTTTGACCTCCTCATCTTTGCTTGCCTCTTTCATGTTGTCAAAAATGCATGTAACTACTCCACTTGCTTGATCTCCAATGAAGGCACTATATGTTTCCTCCATTGCTACAATCTGCAAATCATCTTGATCTATTTCAAGTTCATAAATCTTATCATCTTCATGCTCTTCCTCTTCTCTTTCATCTTCTTCTACTTTAGGTTTGCAAATAATTTTCTCTTCATCCTCTTGCTCTTCTTTTGTACCACATGTCTGATACTCCATTAGATCTTCTTTCTTTTCTGAATCCAAAGAATTATCAACATCTCTTTTCTAGTGACATGCTCTTTGTTTCTGCAACTCAGCTTCTAACTCATTCACTTGCTTCTGCAAATCAACTAGCAATGACTGTTGATGTTTTGCTCTAAATTTCTCAAGTTGAGTAATCCTTAGAATCCATCCAATCACAAAAGTCATCTACTTCTTTCTCTTCTCCATGCTCAAGTCTTTAGAAGAAAAATCTTGTGCAACACAAGAACCTTGTGCAAACTGCCTCATAGTTGGTGATCTGTCTACACAATCAAGAACTTCTTGAAAAAATTCACCCAACTCAAGGTCCTGGTGCAAATTGCTTCATGTTCAGTGATCTGTCTGCACGCTCAGGAACTCCCACTCTGATACCACTGATGAAGGGCCACACCACCCATACCAAATCAAAACCAAGATCACAACAAGATGGAGACAAAAAAGATGACAAAAATGCTTCAAAGCATGTTTTATTAATACTTGCAATTCATTACAATATTCTCCAAATGGAAAAACTCCAAACTCTTATAATATAAGAGAGATTCCTCACTAAGGGCTTCCAACTAGAAGAGCTTACAACAAAGAGCTTGTTCGCTACACCTTGAGAGCTTCCTTACAAGAGATTACATTTGAAGAGCTTGATTACAAATGAACATAAGCCTTCCTTAAATAGGTACTTACCACCCAATGCATGACTCATCTACAACCTTCTAGAATTCCACCTACAACCTTCTACAATATCTACAACTTTCTAGAATTTCCACCTAAATACAACTAAGCACCACCATGTGGCCTAATTAGAAAATTAAATTTTCTTTATGGATCACAACAAATATTAAATGCATGATTTAAGGAACTTTCCACAAACTTCTAAGATGCCACCTACACACTTCGATAAAGGAATGAGAACTATTTTCCTATTTATGCCACCCATGCACCTTGAAAATAGAAATTCCTTTTTTTAAAATTCTTCTTTTCTCCTTTTTCCCTTATTTTATTTTTCCTTCTATTTTCGTCACTTTCTCTCTCCTCCACAATTTTTTGGAAATTTAATTTTCCCATGCAAGATGCTCCTGCATCAGATGAATTGCAAGTATTAATAAAACATGCTTTGAAGCATTTTTGTCATCTTTTTTTGTCTCCATCTTGTTGTGATCTTGATTGTGAGTTTGTAGTGGTGGTGTGGCCCTACATCAATGGTATTAGAGCAGGAGATCCTAAGTGTGCGAACAGATAGTCGAACGTGAGGCAGTTTGTACTAGGACCTTGAGTTGGGGAAGTAGAAGCTCTTCAAATGTAATTTCTTGTAGAAGCTCTTCTAATGTAATCTCTTGTAAGGAGGCTTGAGAAGTAGAAGTTTGGAAAATAGAAGCTCTTTTGTTGTAAGCTCTTCTAGTTGGAAGCTCTTAGTGAGCAATCTCTCTTATATTGTAAGAATTTGGAGTCCTTTCATTTGGAGAATATTGTAATGAATTTCAAGTATTAATGGAAGCTTTCTAAGCATTTTGTCATCTCTCTGTCTCCATATTGTTTGTGAGTTTGGTTGTGAGTTGGTAGGGGTGGTGGTTCACAAATTTGAAATAGATGAAGATGATTTGAAGATTGCAACAATGGAGGAGAAGTATAGTGCCTTAGTTGGAGATCAAGCAAGTGAAGTTATTACATGCCTTGTTGAAGACACAGAAGAAGAAATCAAAGATGAAGACATGAAAAAGGTAAATTCTTATGAATCATGGGATGTTGTCTTTGAGGTGAGTTTGAAAGATATTAATGATGGTTTGCACAAGGTTCTTGTGTTGCACTAGATTTGTCTTCTAAAGACTTGATTATGGAGAAGAGAAAGAAGAAGATGACTTTTGTGATTGGATGGATTCTGAAGATTCCTAGACTTGAAAAATTTAGAGCAAGAAATCAAAAATCATTGCTAGTTGATTTGCAGAAGCAAGTGAATGAATTAGAAGCTGAGTTGTGGAAACAAAGAGCGCATTACTAGAAAAGGGATTTTGATAATTCCTTGGATGTGGAAAAGAAAGAAGATCTAGTGGAGTATCAGACATGTGGTCCAAAAGAAGAGCAAGCGGATGAACAAGAAATTATTTGCGAAGTTGAAGAAGATGAATGAGAAGAGGAAGAGCATGAAGATAACTAGATTTTAGAAAGGTGTTCTAGGTGGATTGTGATGCTAGTGGCAGCACTATTGGGGTTGTATTAAGCCAAGAAGGTAAGCGTATTGCATATTTTAGTGAAAAATTGAATGATGCGAAAAAGAAGTATTCTGTTTATGATCAAGAGTTCTATGTAATAGTTCAGGCCTTAAAGAAATGGAGGCATTATTTATTGCCAAAGGAATTTGTTTTGTATACTGATCATTAGGCATTACAGTACCTAAATAGCCAAGGTAAATTGAACCAGAGGCATATGAAGTGGGTAGAGTTCTTGCAGAGCTATACATTTGTGTTGAAGCATAGAAGTGGAAAATCTAATAGGGTTGCAGATGCATTAAGTAGGAGGCATTTGTTGCTTACATTAATGCAGGTTGAAGTAGTTGGGTTTGATGAACTCAAGAATCTATACCCTGAGGATCTTGATTTTGCTAAAGCGTGGAAAGCTTGTAAAGAGCTTGTTGTTGTAGATAGAACCAAGTGGCTAGACTATTTGATTCAAGATGGTATGTTGTTCAAGGGTAGTCAATTGTGCATTCCAAGGAGTTCCAAGTAGGGGATCTAGTCACGGTACACTTAAGAAAAGAAAGATTTCCAGTAGGTACTTACAACAAGTTGAAGATGAAGAAATTTGGCCCCTGCAAAATTTTGAAGAAACATGACTCAGGAAATGCATATGAAGTGGAGTTGCTAGATGGAATTCACATTTCTCCTATTTTCAACATTGCAGACTTAACAGAGTATCATTGATGGTGGTAGCACTGATAACTTGGTATTAGAGGAGATGGTCTCTAAGCTAAAGCTCAAGAAGGAGAAGCTCGAGAAGGGGAAACTTGAGAAACGGAAGCTTGGGAAGGTGAAGGCTTCAAGGTGTGAAAGAGAAGGAGGTAGTGAAGAGTGAGTTTTCTTGAGTCTATGGTTTTCTTGAGTTTACTGTAGGATTGTGATGGAGTTTGAAGTGGATTTTGAGAGGAGGTACTGAAAGGAGAAATTATCTCTAGATTTATACTATTGTAAGCCCATAGGGCATGTGTAGAAGTCTATTTTCTCTGTATTGAATGTATTAGCATATTTACATAGTTAATAAAATTTTCCCTTTCTTATTGTGTCCATTTTGTACTTGGGTTGTGTCCCCATCAAGTGGTATCAGAGCAGGTTTTTCCTGAGTGTGTAGACAGAGTGCCGATTGTGAGGCAGTTTGCACTAGGACTGTGTGGTTGTGGGTTTGAATTCAGAAGATGCCTCCATGAAGAGAGCATGGTGGAAGGGCCGGAGCTATTAATCTTGAGGAGGTTAGAGCATAGATGGAAAACATCCATTGGAATAACATCATAGAGAACTTCATCATGGTAACTCCCAATTTTGAACTTCACTAAACATTGCTCACTTACCAGGACCTTATGATCATCCTTCACCCAAGCAATCCGATAGGGCTGGGGGTGTTTCTCCCTCTTGAGATTTAGCTTAGAGACTGTCTCCTCTGATACCAAGTTATCAGTGCTACCACCATCAATGATCACATCACAACATTTATCCTCACACTTGCACCTAGCATGAAATAAACTCCTCCTTTGTCCTGGTTCAACCTCACCACTTAGTAGGACCCTTTCATTTACTAAAGTCTCTCCTCTTTCTACATACTCTGAATGTGATGATTGTGCATCCTCATCCACATGAGCAACCCTAGCTTGACCCTCAATTCTCCTATCTATCCTTCCTTGTCGTTGAGGGCATTTAAAGGCACGATGAAATTCTTCATTGCAAGGGAAATAGGTACCACAAAAACCTCCTCTTCCTTGTCCACATCCTTTACCTCTTCCTCTCTGATTTCCAAAGTCTTGATCACGGGAGCAGTTGAAACCCTCGTTCCTTTGGTTCCTGCTAGTACCCACATCTTTGTTTTTCTTTTGGGTCTCATTTCGACCTCCTGATGACCTACCACTACCCCTTCCTCCTTGATTACACCCTCTTTGTCTCCCTTCAAACCTTTTATTTAGCTTCTCTTGAACTTGTAGTGCAAATTGGTATGCCTCTTCAACATTGGTCATTCTTACCAGACTTAATTCCTCCTGGATGCTAGGTCGCAACCCACTAATATAACGAGAAACCTTCTCCTTATTTGCTTCTACATGCCCTGCTCTAATCAAACATTGGTAAAACTCCTCTGTATATTCTTGGACTGATTTTCTTGCTTGCTTTAACCCATGCATCTTCTTAAACAAATCAAGCTCATAGTCAACAAGGATGAATTGCTTCTTCAATTTGTCCACCATACGATCCCACCTTGTGATCTTCTCCTTTCTTGTTTTGTTTCTTTCCAATTGAACCTCTTGCCACTAGATTTTGGCATGGCCTTTGCAAACGTAACCCTATCTGGATCCTTGATATCCTCATACTCAAAGTACTCTTCTAGTTCATTGATCCAGTCGATCAACTCATCTGGTTTCAGATTTCTTGAAAATACACCCACATCAATTGTAGGTCTTTTCCCAAACTTAGTAATGGCCCTAACAAGCCTTTCCTCTACCTGATTTAGAACTTCTCCATCAACTTCCCCTTCTGGTTCAATTTCTTCTTCTTTATTGTCATCCTCACTTTTGTCACTTGTAGCAACATTTGTTCCTCTACAGAGCTCCTCCTGCAACGCTTGTACCTGCATTTGGAGGGCTCTAACCTCCTCA
Organism: Cupressus sempervirens; assembly: GCA_028749045.1. Taxonomy (NCBI): domain Eukaryota; kingdom Viridiplantae; phylum Streptophyta; class Pinopsida; order Cupressales; family Cupressaceae; genus Cupressus; species Cupressus sempervirens. Next base: position 197,738,045 of record CM053793.1, on the reverse strand, counting down.
GGATTAATAGCTCTAGTCCTTCCACCACACTCTCTTTGTGGAGGTATCTTCTTAATTCAAACCCACAACCACACAGTCTTGGTGCAAACTGCCTCACAGTCGGTGCTCTGTCTACACACTCAGGAAAAACCCGCTCTGATACCACTTAATGGGGACACAACCCAAGCATAGAATGGACACAACAGGAAAGGGAAAATTTTATTAACTGTGTAAATATGAAGTTCTTTGTGATGTTATTCCAATGGATGTTTTCCATCTATTGTTGGGAAGACCGTGACAGTTTGATAGGCATGTAGTACATGATGGTCATGCAAACACATATTCTCTACCCAAGGATGGAGTTTGCCACAAACTGAAGCCCATGAAAAGGGAAGGAAAAAAGGTATGTAGCAATGCTAGGATTTGTCTTGTTGATGGAAGGAATTTTTTAGATGGCATGAAACATCAGCGTATGTGCTATGCTTTGATTCCTAGAAAAGATAAGGAAGCTAGTAGTGAAATACCACTTGAAGTTTCAAATTTATTAAGTGAGTTTGGAGATATCATCTCTAATAATGTTCCAGAAGGATTACCACCAGTATGAAAAATCAGTCATCAGATAGATTTAATCCCAGGAGCTAGTTTTCCTAACAAGGCTGCTCACAAGATGACTCCTACTGAAACTGAGGAGCTAAACATACAGGTTTAGGAGCTATTAAGGAAGGGTTTGATTTAGGAGAGCCTGAGTCCATGTGCAGTACCTGCAGTACTGGCACCAAAGAAGGATGGAGAGTGGAGAATGTGTACAGACTCTCGAGCTATCAATAGGATAACCATCAAGTATCGGTTTCCTTTGCCAAGAATGGATGATCTTATGGACTGTTTGAGTGGAGCTCAGTACTTCACAAAGATAGATCTCAAAAGTGGCTATCACTAGATAGAGATACAAGAAGGAGATGAGTGGAAAACTACATTCAAGACCAAGGAGGGTCTTTATGAGTGGCTAGTCATGCCCTTTGGATTGACGAATGCACCAAGCACCTTCATGCGGCTTATGAATGAGGTACTTAAGAAGTTTTTGGGAAAATTTGTTATTGTCTATTTGGATGATATTTTAATTTTTAGCAAAACTTTAGAAGAAAATTTATTGCATATTCGTAGTGTCCTTGAAAGGTTGAGGGAAGAGAAACTATTAATTAATATGAAGAAGTGTATCTTTGCAAAAAAGGAGTTAGTCTACTTGGGGTTTGTTATATCACCTGAAGGTTTCAAAATGGATCCAGAGAAGGTAAAAGCCATCTTGGAATGGCCTAATCCAAGGTCTGCTACTGAGGTAAGATCATTTCATGGTTTGGTTAGTTTTTCCACGAAGTTCATTAAGAATTTCAGTGGCATATGTGCACCCCTGATTGACACAATAAGAGGGGATAGAAAAGAGTTCAAATGGACTGCAGTAGCTGTGAGAAGTTTTGAAATGCTGAAGAAGAAGGTGACAAAACAACTTGTGTTGGCACTTCCAAATTTTAGAAAGGTGTTCTAGGTGGATTGTGATGCTAGTGGTAGTGCTATTGGGGCTATATTAAGCCAAGAAGGTAAGCCTATTACATATTTTAGTGAAAAATTGAATGATGCGAAAAAGAAGTATTCTGTTTATGATCAATAGTTCAGGCCTTAAAGAAATTGAGGCATTATTTATTGCCAAAGGAATTTGTTTTGTATACTGATCATCAGGCATTACGGTACCTAAATAGCCAAGGTAAATTGAACCAGAGGCATATGAAGCGGGTAGAGTTCTTGCAGAGCTATACATTTGTGTTGAAGCATAGAAGTGAAAAATCTAATAGGGTTGTAGATGCATTAAGCAAGAGGCAGTTGTTGCTTACAGTAATGCAGGTTGAAGTAGTTGGGTTTGATGAACTCAAGAATCTGTACCCTGAGGATCCTAATTTTGTTGAAGCGTGGAAAGCTTGTAAAGAGCCTGATGCTGTAGATAGAACCAAGTGGCTAGACTATTTCATTCAGGATGGTATGTTGTTCAAGGGTAGTCAATTGTGCATTCCAAGGAGTTCCATGAGGGAAAATTTGATTAAGGAGAAATAGGATGTAGGAGCATCATGCATCAAATTTCCAGTGGAATATTTACCACAAACTATGCAAATATTGGCTAAGTCTAAGAGATTAACCTCCAAAGCACTTTAGCTCTTCATGAAGTTCAGAAACCTAGCCATCACACTTGCCTTAGTTTGGGCTCCAAAAAGAATCATCCAGCATTGATTTACCTCCGCTGCTCTGGATCAATGATTGAGATTTAACTTCATGTTTCATAAAGAAAGAACCTTTTCCTTTTTAATCTCTTAGATGGATCATTGATCATAAATTGACTTCTGATCAATGAACACGATCATTTGAGGTCATATTTTTGCATTATGAAATCAACAGTTCTTGTTATCCTACAAACCTTAACTTGTGCTCATTTTAATAGTGGGTGGATGAGATCCATTAGATCTTGATGATCTTTAACTACCCTCTAAGTTCTCTATGGGGTTGTAGGATACATGGAATCTTCTGAATAGACTTCGACTTTCCCATGTAATCACTTTGATTTAATTGGTACCCTTGACATGTAGATGGATCAATGACTAGGATCAAAAGATAACTTAGCCCATGCATCTTGTTATGAAACAAGATTGATGACTCCCATGTTTACTTGATGATTAATGCTTGATCATTTATGATCATAGGTATGTGGGGGCCATTGGATCATGTTTGAATTTTAACTCAGAACTCCCTTTTCTTTGGAAAAGAAAGAAAGAATTGTGCTTATAGGACAAAAGGAACTCGTAGAGTGTGATTTACAAATCCTTAACTCTACTAAACATTTGATCTATCCATGCCATTTCTTTGACTAAACTTGCTCATAATCCATTGTGCTTTACTTCTCTAGTTTTGGATGGATGAGTTTCTCCACTCAGCCTACCCAAAATATGTGGATATTCTTTCCTTTTCTGGAACTTGAGGTCCCAGACTAATTGAAGTAGTCATAGAGTCATTCCTCTAGCTTATAAGAATTGTAAGCGGAGAATTCACTTTAGGCAAACTACATTTCTCTAAATTGCCAAATGAAAGATATCCCTGGCCTTGAAATGCTTTAAATTTCTTCATAAAAGTGCACTTCTAAGTTGGTGAATTTTTTTTGCGTTTAAGATGATATATAAATGATGCTCAAGGCCTTCTTCACATTAGGGTAGAAGCATGAGACATAACACCATTCCTTATATTACCTAAAGAATTGATTTCTCGCATGGTAGGCATAATATGAGAAGAAGAGCCACCCTAAGGCTACCTAGCTTGGACCTAGAGGTATTAACTTTGGATTAGCACTTAAAATAGAAGCTTAAAAAGAAAAATAAAAGGGAGACCAAAAGTGCACCAAGAGATGGCTCTGACTTGGGGACTTGGGATGTGAATGCCTAAGTAGGAACCCAGACCTCAGAGTTTTTCTTAAGATACCGACAAACAACTATACAAAGAAAATGACAGAAAGGAAACACACTAGAAACATATTACCCTCCTCTTTATTACAATATACACACCTTGAATTTTGGAAAGACTAATGCCTTATCGATTGAGGTATAGAGTCAAAAAAATAGCACAGGGTGTTGCAAAGAAATTGGGTGGTGGGGAAATATGGCAACTGACACAAGGAAAGAAAACACACAAAGAAGGAAAGGAAACCACTAAACTAGAAAGCAAGGAACTAAGCTAAGCACACAACTAAAGCAAGCAATTAACTAACTATAAATCTCACCATAGAAAACTAGTAACAGAAGGACTTACGTGAAACCATTTACTAGTTGATAGAAATAGGAGCCTTTCTTCCATAGTTGATTTTACTTCTATGACACAAATCCTATGAATGACAACCAATCAACTTGAATCATCCTCTTAATGGTCTGAAACAGTTGGCTGTATAGCCATTGAGATCCAAATATTAATGCTTCATCATAGATTGCTTCATCTTCCTTGGAACTTTCAGGAAGACTTCCCTAGATAATCTTCATTGGTGAAATGAGGATAGATATAACTTTCTTAAACAAAAGTGATCTGATTCTTGTAGTTAAAAAGGCCATAGACCTTATATTTATGATTTAGACTAGATAAATACACTTCTTCAAAAATAGGTTCAGACCTAGGGTGGGCATTAGCCTCATTGCCTTGGACAATGAAACTTCCCTGATACATACAAGATAATTTCCCCTTCTCAACCTCAAGTGCATCATCAAATTTAGCATTATATGCACACTTTGATTCAATGATATCAAGTTCAAAAGATTGAAAAGGGGAAATGATAGACAAATCATCTTCAACTAGATTTGTATTAGCAATTCCCGAGCTGCCCTCAGAGAATTCTACTAACCACTTCACTTTATCATCCTTAGAGTTAGAGAGATAATGCAAGCCCTTAGATGATTCATCTACAACTATTCATCCTTCAACAAGTCCTTCTTCATTAGATAAGAAGTTTTTAATAGGTGATGACCAAAAGGGGGTTGTCTCTCTTGCTATATCTTTTGGATTCCTTTTGTCATGAAGAACTTGTTCTTAATCATCAATAGAAGTAAGTACATTGTGATAAAAAGTGAAATTTCCAAAATTTAAAGTTATACCAGGATTGTGGGTGGTCTCATGAACTAACTCCTCAGAATGACACACTTCAGAAACTTGAGGGTTGGTATTCATGCTACCCTTCTAAAGATTCTTAGTAGATAAATTCATACTCTTAGTGGAATAGGGTGAGCTTTGATGTATTCTAAATTGAGAATCAAAACTTTGAACATCTTAATTATCAGTGACTTTTGTATTTCTAGTTTCCTCCATTAGTCCTAATAAAATAAAATCATTTTTAATCCTAATAACTTCTCACTTGGCAGATGCAAGATCACATACCTAAATCTTTTCCAGCTAATGTTTTATCTCAGGGTGCATGGCCGTAATGAAAAATATAACTTGATTCCAAGGAAGAGGCTTGCTTTCCTAAGGAATCTTGTCTAATATTTGATCAAATCGATCTACAAAATTCTAGATCCCTTCATCGTCTCTCTTCTTGATTAAGATGAGGCTGATCAATAATGAATACACATCTTCTTCTTTTAGCACAAGGGATACATGGGACACAAGAAGGGTCTCTTCCTCATATTGGCAAGGCTCCTCCATACTTATCTTCTCAATTAGCATTGAAGTCTCCCCTCCATAATGGGATGGATGCCTCAGAATAGAATGACGATCCTCCTCCTTTGAATTGAGATCCACTTCATTAGATGAATCTAATGAAGACTTATTTTCTCCTTCTACAACATTAGGAATATTCACTGACCCACTGATAATTGGGAAGTTGTGAGGGGCAAAAATAGATGTCTTTACTAGGATTTTTTTATACTCAACCATCACTAATCGTGTCAACCTCGACATCTCACTCCCACACTCTTGCAAGTCTTTTAATTTATGAAATTGAGCACTTTAAGTGTTTTGTATGCCCCCATCTTAGTTTGAAATGTTAGAGGAAGGATGGGGAACCGTGAGAGGAATGACATTCAACATAGTAGGAATCATAGGCACCTCCAAGCAAGTACTTTGATGGGAGGCACTTGTTGGAAATTAAATTGAAATATTTATTATGTTGTCATTTATGTAAAATCTATTGACAAGATAATTTTCTAACTAATCTAAGTGTCATATCTATTTGATCGATGAAAAGTATTTGAGGAGTTTAGCATAATAATTTAATAATCTAGAGGAAAGGTTGAGTTATGAAAATGAAACTACAAATGGACACTTGATTAGTTGGACTTTCACAAGATAACTTAACAAATCAAACCCTACTATTACTTTGTAACAATTTGTTGGTTAACAATTTGTCCTCCTATTGGTGTAAATAAGTATTTACTTATTACACTTACTTAAGTTTACTTAGGTTAATGCATTATTTATTTAATTTGCATTATTTTATTTGTGAGACACTTAGGATTTTGTGCACTCGTGTGAGTTGTCTTGATGACATCACAGGGGTTCACACCTCTTTTAAGCACATGTTACAACACAGGAATCTTCTACACACATATGACACTTTGTCATTCTTATCCATTCATCTAGAATGTTAGCTAAGGTTCTTAGTTGTCTTATCTTCTGGTTGTTTCTAGAGACATTCTAAGTGCTTCCTAAGAGGCCTTTATATACAAGCACTCCTAGTGTGTTGATCATCACATTCTGAATAGAGCAATGTATTCAGACATACTCTGATTAATTGATCATATCTATTTTTGGTCTATTGTGTGCTTTTGTTTGAGTTCTTAGTTCCTGGGTGAATTTTTCCCTTAGGAAAATTCTTACATGGTATCAGAGCAACTTGGAGATTTTCTCATCACAAGTCATTCGAGACCTCTTGCTTGCTTCATCACCTCAGCCTGAATCTAGAGTGCTGCAGAAATTGGGAGTGTCCAGCGCTAGATCTGACCTCTCCATAGCATCCAGAATGCTGATTCTGTGAAATTTGGCTACAAAACTGCCTACCCTAGGCCAAAGTTGATTGTGAGGCAAATTTTTTTGCAAACTGGCCCATGAAGGACCAATTTGCAAAATTGGTATGATCATTTCAGATTTGTATATTTAATTCTTAAATCTAGTTTTTTTCATCTGCATCTCTGCTATTTTTTTTGGATCTACATCATTTTTCGGAATTTTTTTGGCCATAGGGCCATAGGGGAGATTTTTTGCAGGTGAAGATTAAAGCTTGTTGGTGCAAATCTAATATTTGCATCACATTCAAAAGGTCCAAAAACCCCTAGATCAGATTTTGTTTCATCTAAATCAGACATCTGAAGCAAAATCTAGAGCCATTTATTTTTTGGAGGAGTGGCGGTGATTCAGAAAAAATAATAGCAACAACGATTTTCAAACAACGATATCTTCCTCACACAGACTCCTTTTTCGAAGCAAGTTTTTTTGTTTTGGGGTAGGATTTCATGATCTACACATTGGTGTAGGTGGTTTGAGATCTTTATTTTTGAATTTTTCTGCAACTCCAAAATCTCAAATTTTGCCACTTAAAATGCTTGGTACGGGCTCATCTGGACTCCAAATCAGGTTCCATTTTTTTTGAAAGTGCATTTTTTTTGTCTACTTTCTAGATCTGAAATCACATTATAGATTTTGCAGATGGAAATACTACTTTTAGAAATAGGCCCTAAATTGGCAAGTTGCTTTCAAGTGTCAACAACATCTTTTTTGGGGGGATTCTTTGATTTTCTTTGATTCTTTGGGGGTTCATTAGTTGATCTCATGGAGTCTTGTCAGATTTGTCAATTTGGTATTAGACCACAATTGACAACAAGGAACTATTAAAAATGGAGGACTTTGATAATTGACCATCTAAGAGAACATCCAGGATTGCTTCCTTATCTCTATTCAATGCCACCACATTTTGATTGGACATATATTATCAAGCTTAATCAATTTCTACATAAAAGTACGAGTAGGGAATCTTTTGATCCTCTTAGATTGGCACATTTTCCTTGTGATATTTGGTGGTCTATTTGGGAAGCATATGGGGATCCATGTGATCCTCCATCTCCAATGGACTTTCTACATCCAATCACTCCAACTATGGTTTCTGCAACCTCAAATGAGATCATACCTCCAGCTCCTATTGCTCCTACTGATCCTATTTCAGCCACATATGCTTTAGAATTAGTGCAACAAGATACTTTATGTCTTCCTACTCTACCTTCATGCGAAGACTTCCTTTCAAACATTGCACGACTGTTCATGGAGTCTCACATTGAAGTTGTGGAAGATATTCTTGATGACATTCGTCTTCTTTTTGAGGCAGATACTTCATCCTTTGCCACAGTGATAGATTCATGTACTTCAGCACTGCAGGGTGCTCATGGTCTTCCAGGTGATTATTTCTTGCTAGACATTTCAGCTCTATTCTTTGAGTCACACACAATAGATATGGGAGACTTTTATGATGATTTCTCACTTCTCTTTGCTGAGGAGTCTTCTACAGTTGTTGCAAGGGCACACTTTGACCCTCAACTCCATGCTCTACATGATCAATCCTTCCAAATTGGTGTGATTGTGGATTCTTCTTTACAACATCTGCAGGAGGTCTCTTCATCAGTTGAGAAGATTGTTGGTTTCTTGAGACAGGTTCTACCTCCTTCCTTGTTTGATCTGCTCTTCTCTTCAGTAGTTTTGGAGGACACCATCATCAATATCAACACTGGGACTTTTGAATAGGCTTTAGAGACAACGATCATCATATAGATTCCTTCTCCATCCAGGGGACACATCTCATAGGTACCCTTGCTTTTATTTCTTCCAAAGGGAAGGAACATCATATAGAGGTCATTGATCAGCTTCTACATCAGAGCATTTCTCACTGATCAGCACACTAATTTTAAGGGGGGGAGGGACTACCTTGTCTCCTTCTTCTCTTTTTTGGGGGGGACTTTTTCCTCATAGGAGGTTTTGTCCTTCTCCATTATTTCTTGTAAATACATGGATGTATGTGGTAATGGGGGGGTCTTGATTACTCCATCCATCCATCCATCCCTTTTATCTCTCTTTTTCAGGGAGGGTTTTTCCCATGAGGTTTTCCCTCTTTCCCCGCTTTATGGGAGATTTGCATTTCATTATGTACATGGGTACCTAACATGGCCTAGTAGCTAGGACCCATTATGCATCTTCATCCTAGTTCGTAAGCTTAAGGGCATTCCCCCAAGTTGCACTTAAGGGGGGGTGTTGGTGTAAACAAGTATATACTTATTATACTTACTTAAGTTTACTTAGGTTAATGCATTATTTATTTAATTTTCATTATTTTATTTGTGAGACACTTAGGAGTTTTTGCACTCTTGAGAGTTGTCTTGATGACATCACACAGGTCCGCACCTCTTTTAAGCACATGTTGTCTACAACACAGGAATCTTCTACACACATATGACACTTTGTCATTCTTATCCATTCATCTAGAATGTTGGATAAGGTGCTTAGTTGTCTTATCTTCTAGTTGTTTCTAGAGACATTCTAGGTGCTTCCTAAGAGGCCTTTATATATAGGCATTCCTAGTGTGTTGATCATCACATTTTGAACAGAGTAATGTATTCGGACATACTTTGATTAATTGATCATATCCATTTTTGGTCTATTGTGTGCTTGTGTTTGAGTTCTTAGTTCCTGGGTGAATTTTTCCCTTAGGCAAATTCTTACAAGATTTTATAATCTTGACTCTTTGATACCCAAAGTTTTGGGGAACAAAAGGATGTTTACCAACAAATGGGTTAGTGCATGTATCTTATCACTGCCCTATGAATTGATTAGGTACAACTTCCTATTATTCTTTTAATAATATGAAATGAATATGTCTTTATATGATTAGAAATTCTTGATATTATAAGCTCTTAACCTAAGAGTAGTAAAGCGTAACCAAGTTGTTTGTAGGCACAAACGGCTTAGGCAAGATGTATATGAATAACCTATCACACTCAATGGAATGATTGTAGTAGATTATCTTGATGTTTTCTGACTTTTAATTATATTCTAAATGCAAATTACTCATCTAAATGAAAAAGTAGGAAAGAAAGGATTATACATATGAGGGCAAGTCGAATTACTTTGGCTATTAGCCTTGAATGAAATGGAATTCAAAAAGTATCTAATAGATTCTCATGCATTATCCTTTAATTCCCAATGAAATATCTAACATGTATGAAACTATCAAGAGAAGAAATATAACCATATATGAAGAAACAAATGGAATTACTGTACTGCAAATATCAAAACAAAGTGGAATCTATCTGATTATTTATAGGATCATACACAACTGTCTTTCAACTCTAAGTGCAAAGCTATCTAATGCATGGACTACAAAACATGAAAAGAAAATACTATAAATGGAATTACAGAACCATTCCCTCTCAAGTTTGTTGACCTTTGAAATGTTAAATGAGATTACATTTATAGTCTATTCTTATCTTTTTTGAATTTTGGAAGAGCAACAGTCATAATATAAAAAGAGAATATATGTAAAAATATCTAGTCATATGAACATGTGACATCTTCTCCATAAGTGATTTTGGATCCATGGTGCTTCTAAAATACTCGGTGACCATTTGGCTTCCTGCTATATCAGAAAATTCTGCGAAATATCAATGTTTCTGCATCTTTTTTTGTTTTACACCAAATACATATATTTTATATTCCAATGTTTACTACATTTTCAAATTATGATTGTCAATTTTAAATCAATGATCATAACTTAAACATTGAGATTTTCCTTTATAATTTCCACCATGGGTCCCTCCTCATACATGAGTTGGATTATCACTTTGTCACATAGAATAATGGCCGAGCAACTTTTCATAATGATATAATGACCTCTGTAGATTCATTTTGATCTGACGTCAAAAGTAAAATGATGCTAAGTTTCTATTTTCTTTACAACATGGGTCCACTTTTCTAATTGGGTACATCGTGGCATACAAGTGACATTATTTCACTACTTGGAAGGTCTGACATTAGACTAGTTTTCTTTGTTGGCACCATGTGACTAGACTTTGACGATGCTTCATAGAGTATGATGGCCCACTAAACATGTCTTTCCCTTGCTACATCACTTTACTTAAAGATCGATCAACTTTTTATAGTGACATGAGTATCATAAATCTATTTTAATTGGGTGGCTGAGAACATACATGACCTGTAGTTTTTCTTTAAGCTATTTGTCTTGTCAACTGGCCAATATCACGCAGTCTTTTATTAATTTGACTTTTCTCCACCATGTAGATGTGAAGATCAAATATTAATAGTCAATTTTATTTTTAAAAGAATTTATATTACTTTTGATTTGTTTCCTTCACCATTTCTACATTTTGAATATCCATTCTGTATTGAATTCAACTGGGTTTGGTTCTAAACTATGCTCATGATTTGCATATAAACCTTTAGCCTCAGTCTTCGATGTTCTCTATTGCATTTGTTCTATATATGATTGTGATTTCTTCATTCTACATGCATCAATGCTTTTAATAGAACACTTGATCATAGAATTAGGGTTTCTTAGAGATTTGTAGGAATGCTTTCATGCAAAGCTGCTTCTCAACATGATTCTTTGCCTTCAACATCATTAGGAACAATAAATTATGAATCATTAGAAACATCTAAACCTTCTTCTCATTAGGATAGCACATAACAAAGCCTCCAAACCCTAATCACCTAACCAAGAGTTAATGTATAGCTCATACAATTCCTACACTAGGTTTTTTCAAAGGGAGGATGAGAAGAAATGCCATCCTAAGGGAAATCGATACTTAAACTCAATTCATTGACACTTGACTAACTTAAAACTGTAAAGAAAAATGGTATGACTGAAACTTGGGCAACATCATTGTAAATAGTATTTCAAATCCTTTAATCAAGGTTGACCTAATAGTCATAGTGACCTAACAGTCATATGTAAATCCTTTAACTAGGTGACATTCTAATGGAATGTTCTAATGTCCTCTAACAAGGCCACTCCTAATAAGGTGATTAAATCCTTTAACAAGGTCACATTTAACAATGTGTTTGGTAACCTTCAACATGGTTGGCTCCTAACAAAGCTCACTTCAAAAGTGTGAAAATTGGTGACATGTTGCTAGTAGTTTTTCCCAAATTAGGTTTCCAAGTTAAATCTTAGTGTCAAACTCGTGTGGATATTATTATGGTATTTTATTAATTAATGATTACATTATGCAAGTCTATTACTTTAAAATTGTGGACAACTAGCTAATGTTACTAAAAGTTTTCAATAGAGACCGAGCAACGAAATGATAAGATCTGAAACTATTTAAGTAATTGTTTGTTTTCTCAATTGGTACATCTAGACCTTGGATAACTAAATCACCCCCCCTCTCCATTATTCTAAATATTCTAACATTACTATGCTCATTATTAGAAGTGATTGTAAGTGTTGAGATAATAGGTGTTGCACACATTGCATAATACTATTATATTATATTATTTTATTTTATTATGTAATGTTGTATCTAGATGGACATGCAACATGTAAAGATTCCCATGGGATATACTTGATGAGCTGTATTGTAACATTGTGATAATATTTTATGTAATTATTTAACACCGGGGAAAATAATTAAATTTCCAATATTAAATGTTGGGTTAGTGGGTTAGGTAGTGCATGGTTTTAATACATGGTTTATGTAATACCACTTAGTGGTTTTGTGAGACTTGCTACTATATAAGAAGCCATAAGGGTAGTTTTTGTGTGAGAAAGAGAAGACAAAAGGCAAGAATCGAGTGAGACAAGGCTTGACAAGTTAGCTAAAGGAGCATTTGTCAAGGTTGGAAGCATGGCATGGGATGTGTGAATTCATACTTGTTCACATAGATTGGTCAATGGTGGCCATGGCTTTGAAGGCTTCCATGGTTGTATTGCAATGGTATTTTTGCTAAATTATACATGGTGATGGATGCTTTTGGAGGTTGGGTTTTTCCCTCAATGAGGGTTTCCCAGGGTATATCTTGCCTCACAATTTTGTGGGTATGTTGTCTATTCTCTTGAATGTATATTTTAATTGAATATTTGTTTTTGATCTATTATGGATTATGTGGAAACAATTATATTCTTTCTTGCAAGTTTCCTTACAAGTGGTATTAGAGCTATGGTTTTATTGTTGGTAACCCTAGATTGAATCCATGGGAATGCATGAGAGGATAAAAGAAAAGGCAAGATATATGAGTAATTTATTGTAGATCTAAGGGTTTTGGGTTTGTTGTTATGATGGGATGTTGGTAGATTTTGGGCATGTGAAATTGTTGGACAAAAGTATTTTTTGGATGTTTCATTTAAATGAGGGTTTTAGGAGGAAGCTTGTAGAAATTACCTCCTGGGTAAAAACAAACCTCACCATTGGATCCGGGTTGACATTTCCATAAATTTTGACATACAATATGCCCTAGTTTGGCCATGTTTAGAGAAAATGAAAGAGTTTTTTAGTTTCAGCCCATGATGGCCATCAAATTTAATCCCGTCAAAATTTTCGTCACAAAAAAATGAAAAATTGCAGTGAAAATGGTAAAAAGACTATCTTAGTAAAATGAACATAACTATTTTCTCTCAGGATATCAAATTTCAAACTTCTTACAAGCATTGAAAAACTGATTTAGAGCACTACAACATGGTATATGTGGTTCTATGATTTTGATATTTTGTCAGGTTTTAAGAGCCCAAATGTCAGATGTTGTTTATTTTGAGCATGGATTAGGGCATAACTTGGGCATATGGAGTCAGATTTTGGACTTCAAGTAGTCAACAAAAAGCTCTACACATTGGTTTAGGTTTGCTGCAAGTTTGGCATGATTTGTTTGGTAATATATTGATCTGAATAGTTTATGGTATATATTGACTATGGTAACATTGTGAGATTATGACATTGTATGTTTGAAGATTTAAGATTTGATGTCATTGTATACTCAGTTCATATTTTTAGATTAGTCTCATGATGATATGGTTATCAATGTTTTATTTTGGATATGTATGATGACTTGTTGGATCTACAAGTTATGCAGTCTTGTAAGCAGTCTATAGTTACAGGTTGCATTTATAGCTTGGTTATAGGTTGTCTTTTCCCATTGATCTTTCATTATTGATGCATATTCAAATTGGTGGCTTGAATTTGGGTTGTCTATGCCCTAAGTCACATGATTTTCTAATTTTTCTTCATGTAGAAGGGATGAGATGTTGTTACCAGGTACAATCATGGTAGAGGATTGTGGTTGACTATTTTATGCTGAAAAGTTGGACACATTGAGAGTTAGTTTCTCAGTTCATGGATGTGATCATGGTGTAATGGATTTTGGCATTACATGATTGGATATATAGGTACATCCTTGATGTTCATGGCTTAGATTCTTGATTTAGTTATGGTGGTATATCTTCCTTGTTGAGGATCATGGTTATTTGATTTCTTTGGAGGAGCTCATGATGTGCACTTTGAGTTCTTTGATGGTTTGATACCTTGATTGATTCTCATGGTGAGAGGATTTTTTTTTTTTTTTTTTCCATCACGATGTCATGGATAGCTTGGATACATGGTTTAGTGGAAGCTTGTGATAATGATGGGGTGACAGTGTAGGCTTAGTTCCTGGTTTGGTTTGGAGATCTTGGTTTCACTTGGTGCTTACACTTTGGTTGTGTGAGTGTATACCTAGAGGATATTCATGTAGGAGATGGATTTTATGATGCCATTGGTGACTTAGTACTATAGTTGAGTGGGAGTTGTTTCCATTGATATATTTATTCAGCATTTTCAAATGTTGGAGGTTTGTCTTAGATCTTGTTGTTGAAGAAGCATCTTTGACATTTGCATGGTGCATTTTTTATCTTCATGGTGTGTGAAGATTGTTGGATCTTGAGAACTCATGGAGTTCTTGGTTATCTTCATGGTGTATGGAGATGGTTTCATCTTAAGGACTAGTGGGGTTCTTGATAAAGGTGTGGTTTATTGACATGTTATCCTTGATGTGAGGGTGGTTTCATTTTTATGTCATGATATACTCTTGATACACATTTAAAGTTGTGACATGCTATGGTATGTTCATATGGACCATGTTATCTCTTTGGTTGAGATGGTTAGATCATGTTGTCATGTTTATGTTCCTGATGCCATGGTTGGAACTTTGACATTGATCTTAGTTTAGTTTTCTTTGTATTGAGTACATTGATCATAAGCTGGATACTTCATGATATTGCTATGTTGCATTTGGAATTGGCATGGATTGATTGGTTACAAGTGCTCATGGATACTTAGAGATGGTGGTGATGCTGATTTCTCTTGGATTAGAGATGTGTTTGTTGGGACAGTTGACAATTTTAGTAGGAAAGTCTGAGGGTCATTCACTTGATATGGAATTGAGAGGAGATTTTTCTTAGATGAGTCTTGGTTGGAGACTTGGGTATCTTGATGAGCATTCTCATTTCCCACTCTTGGTCTACTTGGCAGTTTGCTACATGAGAGGTATAGCCCATTATTTTTTCTCAGCTGCATTTTACTTATGCTTTTCTTTCATGGATATGGATCTTGAGCTATGGTACATGAGTTAGTTCTAGAGGGTTCTTTTGGGAGATGGTTTAGCATTGGTTATCTCCATTTTCATATGTCGTTATGCTAGTTGAGTTTTGGAGATGGTTTTATATTGGGCATATTCCTTGGTTTAGGAGTGGTTTATGAGTTTGATCTTCTTGTGAGAGACTTACATCCATGATTAGTGATATGGTATGGTTTGGGTGTTGTTGAAGCTTCTTGTTGGGGTTTTATGGAGGAGATCATACTTGTACAGTTTACATCTAGAGGGGTGTGTAGAAGGACATGATATAGTTTATGATTTGCATGGTTTCTCTTGGTCTCAGCTATCTTCTTGGATGTTTAGTTTTTCTTACATTGGATTTGAGATTGGTTAGAGATTATGATCACTGGTTTGTGCTCATGTATGTCATGGTTATTCTTTTATCTCTTTCCTCTATTGGTTGTGGAGAACTTGGGAGAGCATTGGAGACTTGTTATGAGAGTTGTTCTTGCAGGTTATTAGTATATGTGTCATGGATGTCCTTGATACTACATGGATTCACTTCTTTGAGATGTTGTGAGTGGATTGGTTATAGATTTGACATTATCTTTTGTAGTGGGAGCTTCTTGGTATATATGTGGTAGGTATTATTTTTGAGGCTTGTGATTACAGGTTACATACTGGATATGTTGATGATGTGAGATTGACTTGGTATACCTTTGGAGGTATGGATAGTTGGATGAGTTTGGCACTTGTTGTGGGTGGTGTTTCAACTATGGATATTTTGACAACTATGGATACATGTGATTACCTTTGGATTAGGTTTTTTGTGCTTGAAATTTTATTTGGTATAGGATTTTATGATCTTCTAATGTGATAGGTTGGGTGGCTTTCTCTTTGGATGGCTTCTATGTATGTCCAGTGGTAGTGACATAATAGGAGGTGGCTTCATTCATGTTTGAGATGCTGGATACTTTGATTTTGTTGTGGGTACCAGGATGGAGCACTTTGTGTACTTTGATCCATGATGGTGGATGTGTAGGGAGGGATTGTTCCCTTGTTTGTTTATGTGGCTACGAATTGACCCTATGCAAAGTATTTATGTAGAAAGCATGTTAGGAAAATCACAATCCATATCAATTAATTCTTCATTACTACTACCATGTTCATCCTCAAGAGTATCTTCCACATCAAGATTAATAGATTTTAAAATATGAACAAAATTCTCATGTTTATCCATTTGCATAGTATTACCTTGATTAGCTTCCTCCAAAGAATTAGGTCAGTTTGATCAAAGGAAGGTAGGGGTTGAGATGTAAATGCACACTGATAAGTAAGACAACAAGATTTAACCTTAGATTTAGATTGACAATTCTTGTGATGTTGATGAACATGTTGGTTACTGTACCATTTTAAATTAGAATCACTCTAGTTTACTAAAGGTTTAACACCTGTTTAATGCGAGATCATTAATCTCCTTGCACCATTTATTGTTTCTTGCATTTTCTATCCTTTACCCTCAGTGAAATTGGGGTAAAACTTAATAAATCCTCTTTAAAGCTCCTATTTTCATGGTGTTAAGCTTAAGGTAAGATCTATCCTTTGAGGTTCTCTCATCCTGCCATCTATCTACTTGGAATCTTCTCTCCATACTGAAATAGCTATATCTTGTACTTTATTCTCAAATTTTGGGATCTAGGACCTATTTTGGGTTCCCAAAGGGATCTCAAAGGTTCTAGCCCCTAGTTGTTAGGGTCATAGTGCACCCATGACCAATGAAGGGCATAATACACCCCTGATGGACCGATTAAGCTATAGTGTGCCCTTGATTGGCCCTATTTTTGGTCCTCTATTTGGGTCTCATGTTTAGATACCTTTGGGGTGTTAATTAAAAGGTAGGTTGGCCTATGGGAGTTGGTAAATTCTTATCTATATATAATCCCTTACATTTTCTCCATTTCTCCACCATGTATACACAATACATAATAAATCCAAGGTCATACAAACATGATTGCTCTAGCACTCAAGCATTTAAGCCTTCAAGTCTTTAAGAATATTCAAGAATTCCTTCATAGGATATCAAGGATTCAAGTATTAAACAAATTGAAGGAATTTATCTCCAAGATATTCTTCAATCCATTAAAGATCCTTTGGTGCATTTTCTATATCCATCCATCTTCATCTTCTTAATCCAAATCAATGGGTGAAGTAAGCACATTGCATTCGATTTGAGAGAACCTACTATTGTAAGGTGAATTCATAAATTTACTTTGCATTTCATGCCATTTCAATTATTTTAATTCAATTTTGATTCCAAGACTAGGGTTTGACCAAGGAAAACCCCCCATCATCAACAAAAACATTTTATTGTTGTAGGTTATGAATATTGAATCAATGAACATGTTACATATGTAAGTGCCCTTTTCAACTTTATTTGGAATTGTAAAATTAGAATTAGCATCACACACATTCTATCAGGGCTTCTCATGTTGCCCTTGATGCATCAATAGTGACTAAGCCATCCTTGATCATCCAATTTGTCCTTGACATATTTTCAAACAATTTCTAGAATTTTTCTATTGCATAGTTTCAGTCCCAGATTTGACAATTTCCATTCATTCTAATTATTACAATAAGCATAAATCTAATTCTAAAGGTTTTTTCTCTACCATCTCTATCCTTTCAACATATTTACCTTCATATAGCTTTGTCTTATCATATCATCTAGGGTTTTAAAGCATTTGGTTATCTTCCCCTTATTCTTTCTAGATCTAGTTTGCATTAGTGATCCTTTCTTATTTGGTTAGTAGTAATCTTCCTAGACCTAGTTCTTTAGAATTGGTATTGAAAGGACTTATCTCCTTGACTCCCCTCTCTCTATTATATATATCTGTGTTTTGGTTATATGATGGACTTAGGTTGTATATCCTTGATTCACATTTCTACCCATGTATTTATTGGTGAACCAATATGTGTCAACTCTTTCTTTGTGGTGTTATATTCTTATTTGCACTCTCTTGTGCATTCACATTTATTAGTGAACATGTCTATGTTAACTCTTTCTTTTGTGGTGTTACATTCTTATTTTCATTCTCTTATGTATTCACCTTTATTGGTGAATTCAAATTTTGATATTTCTACTTTTGATTTAGTGTTAGATTCCTTATTAAAAGTTAAATATCTTCATTTCATTGTAATATCTTGTGATATATCTTTGTATGCTTAATATATTCTTTATATTACATTGTGTTTTAGTTCATATCACAAGGCTAAATTTCTTTTTTGTCATCTTGCCTTGTTTTATGTATGGGTTTTACTACCTTTAGTCCTACTTATGGTATTCCTATTAGGACAAGTCATTGACTCATGGCTCTCTTTGGTCTAGATTCCTCTTCTCCTCATCTTAGTAACCTTAGCGATCCTATCGTTTCTCATGATCCTAATACTCCTATGGAGCATGAATATTCACACTTATCACATGATGAGGATGAGGGTTTGAAAATTCCTTCTGAACAAGTTGATAAGCTTTCTATTGAGATTGATAAAGTGCATGATAGACTTCTTCAAGAGATTCACAATACTGATACTATTGCTACTTTTAATGAAATTAAGAAAATGATTTGTAATGATGGACACGGTGTTCATCTTTTGCATGGTCTTACTTACCTTTTCCATACTCATGTTAAGCCTTTGACTCAAGATACATATGAACATAGAATGACTTTTCCTATTTCTACTCTTGGACCTATTTTGCCTATTTTTACACTTATCTCTAGCATTTATACTTATTTTTCTGCTATTATGACTACCTCTATCTTTCTAATCCTCTTACTAGTCTTCCTATTCCTTTTTTTCTTATGAGGGTTTCACCTATTTTATTGCCTACTTAAAAATCTACATATAATAGTGTTACTTTCACTTATCCTAATCTTCCTACTGAGGTTCCTAGTGTTCCACCCATAGTTCCTTCTATCCCAACTAATTAATACACTCTTTCTAGTGTATCAAATGTGCATATTCTGCCAATTTGTTGTAATGGTTCCACCATCCTTAGTCTTTCTCTCATTATTTCTTCTTTTAAATAACGACTTGCTTATTTTACTCAATCTATGTTTAATGTTCCTAAATGTAATATGGGTAGTGTTGGCTCCTGAATTAAAAACTTTCCAATAACCCAGTGATAGAAATAAATATATCTAGGGGTAGCTAATTCCCATCTACAACATACCTATTCAGACACTAGGGCCAACTATAAGGCTATACTCCTTTTTCTTCAAGCTCTACGAAACCTGGGTGGGTGAACCTATAGATTCTTCATATGGTACCAATGTTAAAGCATACAATTGGATCTAGACAAAGCAAATAAAACCCTTATTTCTCCTATACTTATTCAATTAAAAAGTTGTGTAGTAGAGAATTCTAAATCCTATAAAATCCACAAGCTGAGTGAGGGCATCCTTTCAACTCTTAAATAGAAAGGGAAATGGATGATTATAAATTTTATTTCAACAGATCCCAAATATGCAATAGTAAGAAACATGTTGAACATGTAGCTAATTAGTGCCTTATCTATTGGGTAGTTCCATAAATCACACACATACATCTATGATACCACTAACATATTCCATACATCAAGATATCAAATCTATCCTATCACTTTGTGAATCAAACATCCGTGTTCATAGAGACCTCATTCTCATGAAATATCCTTCTCAAATAATCAACAACCTTGTCAAATGTATCAAGAATTTACTTGGCTATTTGTTCCAATAGAAAAATACATAAGATGTACAACCTTAAGGGGCTGCAAAAGGGCTTAGGTTCTTTGTCCCTAAACCACAAAACATTGCAAAGTATGGAGATAGGAGACAAGAATCAAAATTAAACTAAGAAGTTTGTTGTTCATTGTATTCATTTCTTTGAAACCATACATACATTCAAGATGTATATAAATAACTCCTAAAACCACTAAATAGATTAGAACTATCTATGTTAGCTTCATTACTACTGTTCATACAAAAGAGAAAGCTAAAAAAATGGTGGAATCATAGTCATGACAGAGATTTCAATCTAATTGGATCCATCCTTGTGGTATCACAACAATGAAAAATGTCCAAGAACTAGAACCAACCCTCACAATGAGAGAGAGAGAAAGATATAGAAAAGGAAGAAGAAATCAGATCTAATCTAGAAGTGACACATGTACACTTGAATCTCCATCTTGTACTACTACAAAGCATATCTCTTCTCTCTATAACCAAAATCTGAAAAGAATCTCATCATTGTGCCTCAACAAACTCAAAATATCTATTCTAACTAATGAGAAACCCTTGTTCTAATAAAATCATTAGATGTGCATCTAAAATGCTCCTAAAACCTTCACTAAACTAACTTGGGAGTGAAAAAAGTATTACTAACTACATCCCTAAGAACCTTGGTGCACACCCAATTCATCATTTTTCTAAAAACCAACTCTGAACTGCTATACCTGAATGTGGTTGAGAAATGAGTACCTACGATAAAAACTTGAATAACACCAACATATTGATTCCCATGCAAAAAAACTCCAAATCTAGAAATATCTTTCAAGACCTTTCCAATAGTATATGATAGTGATGTACCCACTTATCAGAAATGCCTAAAAGATTAGTTTGAAAATTAGATTCCTGGATTGACTTACAAGTTTGCATTTTCTTGTAAATATTTAAATTTGCACTAAGGTTCAAAATTTATAATATAATTAAATTTTATTTAAATGATCATGTATGTGAAAAGAAAAATAATCTTTTAAAATTTGATTTTATAACTTTTTATTTTCCCTCCAATTCTGCATTTGGGTCAAACTTGGGTTGACTGACCTGTAACACACGGTAGTATGTGATTGGCTCGTCTTTGCTCCATCATTGCCACCTGGGTGCCATGTGTCACCCTATGATTGGTCCATTGATTCACCACTTTTTACGCAATACACTACCATGTGGAAGCTTCCCATTGGATCACTTGCTGCACAGTCATTGTGCCATGTCATCACCTTTTGGATGCCTTTCCACATCATCATCACATGGCATCCTCTGATCGGCTAGAAATTTGTCATTACCACCCAGGCCCACAACCACATGGTAGTAAGGCACTTCAACACTTTCCTTAATGATCAAGCAACTTTGCAATGCAAGAAAGCACTAGTTAGCCAATTTGACATGTGGCAACATCTTGTGAATCGCTCCTAGAATCCACAACATCACCATTGACTGCCACATGTTGCAATGACACTTCTCTGCATTCTTTAATGACCTTGCATATTTGAAATGTGGGGAAGTGCCATCTAATCTGACCACATGTCATGATCTTGAGTGTTGATTTTGGGACTACTGAACTACTCCTCAGTTTTTGTGCCATGTGTGATTTATCCAACTGGTGCCATGTGTCAGCCTCTAATTTTTCCAGAAATCCATGTCATTTTTGCCACATTAGGATCCTCAATCTGTGTGCATGGTTAAAATTCCTCTTCATGCATTGAGTTGACCATATGAGCCCCACTTGCAAGAATGCTTTCCTTTAAAAGACATGTGTCTTAAAGACACTTATGAATAAAGTACCAAGACATTTAAACATCTAAAAGTCCTTTGGTCTAGAGATTGTGGGATTGTTCCTTTTGAAAACTTCCACCTTTCGGGTTCTTCATCAAACTTCTTTATGGCCTGCGACTCTTGCAAGTTTTTTACCCATTAGCATGAGTATGTCTTCATCCGTGAATAGCTTGAACAACACCTTGAAACAAATGTCTCTTCTCATGTGGTATGGCATCCTATCATTTAGTATGGCGAGCAGATCAAAACCTCAACCATCAATAAATTACCCTATTTCAATGCACTAGTAGTACACTGTCTCCTAAGAAAAGCTTAGACAATGATCTCATGTGATCGGAATAGTGGCCAAGTGATGGAGAACACAATGAACCCAATTAGAGGGGATGCTAGGAGTCGAACAAGGGGAAGATCCTAGTGCTTCTCTTGGTAGCGATGATAGAGGGAAAGTGTAGGAGAGCACAAAGATGCCCACATGTTCATCACCCAAGCCATCACCCTTTGTGCAAATCAACTTCAACACTGAAGTCATTGGGAAGCAACTTCCTTCACACCAAAGCTTGCAAAAATATGGATGAACATGTCTGCTATGATAATCATCTCATCATTGTGGTTAACATGGAATTTTACCTAGCAGAATGGTTTATTACATTTGTAGTTCTCACACTAGATTTATAAGATGATGCCGAGTAGGAAAAAATTAAACACAATTGTGCATCATTTTAGTGAGTCTTTTTGTGCTTTTTACACTTTTTGAGATTCAAGGAAGAATTTTGTTCATCCAAATTTGAAACACATCTCCTCACATTAAAAACCACTAAGTTTGAAATTTGGCATCTCCATACTCGGTTAAGGAGTCTATTCCGTTGCACCGCTAGCATCCCCAACATTTCCTCACAACTACTCACGTCATGTGGTAAAATGAAATGGTCTCAAAGCCATGCTTGATCCTTTGATGCAATGACAAGAGGATTCAAGGTTTCAATTGTTTAATTGGATGTTGGCTCTCTTGATGAGCTGCTCTAAGAATTCCATTTAATACTACAATTTTCAAAGATTAATTGATAAATGTCCACACATTACCCATGACTTAATTATTTAAGATTCACATCTTACATTATGAGTCAGCCACCATATTGAAGAGGAAACTCTTCATTTAGTGATTTACATTTTCCAATAAGAGCTTGCCATCTTAGAAAAACCTAGATTCTTTATTCTCATTTAGATAATCATCTGAGCTTGCACAAGAACATAATTTTTTCAACATCCTTCTTGTTATTAACAATAATGCAGTAAATACCATTTTGTACATCCTTTATTTGAGTCACATTGTTTATAATCTATATGCTCCTTTGATCCCAAAAATAAGAAAGTAACTACATTCTGACCATCACAAACATCACAACTTTTGAATGCATCTTTTATCGCCCAAACATCTTCTCAATTATCCCAATGAAAATCAGTTCGGCCCTAGAGTGGATCTAGCTAAATTTTTTTCAAACTGAAACACCTAATTCCTCAAATTGATCCAATGAACTCATTATAGTGATTGAAAACAACAACAATTATTGATTGAACATTTTAAAACTCATTTCACCCTCTCCTGCCAACTGCCAATTTTGTGCCAAGGGGTTATCTAATTGGCTTTAAAAATTGATATAATCACCTGACTGAGTCTTGGGATCTAACAAATTGATTCTTTGTTCCACATTCTCTTACCTTGTCAAATCTTGTGTCATGATGATGCCTAGGTCAAAATATATTGACCGTCAAAGTTGCCTTTGTAAAACTACCTGCAATAAAACTTGTCAGAAAACCATAAAATACATTCAATTTTGGCTTCGAAAATAGGTCAAACTGACACTTGAGGGCACAAAAATTGGGGCATTAGTTAAATTTTACAAGGAGAGAGTAAATACGTGATTAGGGCTCATGACCAATAATTGGGTGAATTTGGTGAATGGTCAAAGTGGGCTACTTGGATTTGTAGAATTAGGAATAATGGCAGAACAATGATTTTCACAAACAAAATAGACCTAGGAAAGTGTGCAAACGGATTCTTCAAGACTTAAAAATTGGTACAATTAAAGAATTTTTAGAGTAGAACATAGTGGTACAATCCATTTGGTTCAAAAATGATGGATTTTGAGTTATGAGATCCTAAATAGTGGTACTAATCAATCTGCATTTCTTAACACTAGTAAAAAATCAAAAATTTCATTTGGAATCACATTTGAAAACAAGTCAAATGGATTCATGATAATCTCAAATCTAAAACATAGCAAGTGTTAGACCACTAGAATGCAATACAAAAGGAAATTTCTTATTTTGGTCAACTAGGTCAAATTTATAGCTAGTGAAATAGGCCCCCCTAGAATTCTGAACAATTTACACTAGCATGACAATAGTAAACAACCAACTTTGAGGGATTCAAAACCTAGTCAAAACATATCTAGATGACTTGAAAATAGAAACATAGGTTCTATGATATGTGTATTAAACACTCCCAAAGTAGAAAATCATGAAACATTACTGGGTGTAAGATATTCAATTGCAAACTAAGCTACCTTTCATTGTTTGACATTTAGGCAAAAATGCAAATTCAAACATTGCTCAAAATGAAACTTCATGGAATGACTCAAAATGGAAATTTATCTTCATGGGTCACATGGATATACTAAATGTAAGGTGTTAGAAACATTAAACACCTCTTAGACATCAAAAGGATAGTCAGGTACATAAGTAATAAATGCGCTTATAGGGGCGCAAAATGACTCAAAAGTTTAAAATGGTATTCACATCGGGAATACAATTTTGAGTCCCATCAGTGGATTTTTATGGGGGTGCATGTCCCTTGAAAGTATGGAAAGGATTCAAAATCACTAGAAGAAGTAGACCACACACCTAACAACAAAAACTTCTCTCGAACAACTTATTGAAAGAAAAAACAACTACTCCTAAACTGTACAGGTGATGGCCTCGGGCTATCGAAACTTCTTACCTCTGTCATATATCTAATTTTCATCTCCATTTTCATGAAGTAAGATAAAAATATCTTTCTTATTAGTTTCACCAATCAGATTAATACTCTCCATTAGTTCACTTGGAAAAACAAAATAACTTCCTTCATTCTCATAGTGCATATAGAAATCAACATTAATTTCTACATCATGCTCACTATGAGAAAATGAATTAGCATGCTCATATAAACTATCCTCAAACTAAAAGTCATCATGAACAAATGATTGATGCATGCTATCGACTAGAAACATGAAGGCTTCATACTTTACTTCATTGAAAAAGTAACATGTGTCAAAAGTTTTCAACTCACCTTGTGTAACTGGGTGTGAAGAATATTTTAGATCTAATTTCTCTTCATTAGTAGTCCTGATATTCATCCAAGTAGACTTATCACATTTTGAAAATCCTTCGCACTCTAACAACTAATTAGTTACCAAGTTTGAAAAACTATCATGAAAGTGCTGGTATAAAATATGCTGATCACAATATTCATCATACAACTTGTTAGAGTGAACTTTGAACTCATCAAACTTACCAACACAAAAGGGAAACTCAGAATCAGATTTAAAACTTCCATCCTCTTCCTCTTTTTCATATGAAAAATTAAAAACAACTTTAGTGTTATCAACATGAGAAGAATCTAAAATAGTATGAAACTTCTCCTGCATGGTACTCTCATCATAAGCAAAGTCATCATGTGTATTGACGCTTGAAACATTATCACATAGACCTCCAAAACTTGACAAATTTTATATCAATTTTAGCATCAAACCTTGGGGAAAGGACTTTTTCTTGAGAAGAAACATACCATGGGATAGCATGAGCAACTAGAGAAATGTTTGCATACCTTTCGAGATCATGAGCTAGTTGTTGGAAATGATTGAAATGATCATAAGAACAATTGTTGGAATAATATATGGAACTGGTAAAGAATGTCCTCAATCATTGTTTTGTCATTGGTGTCAAACTTGCTACTTGCAGGGATGACAATTGCTTTAGTGATCCAAATACTATCAATTAGTTGATTTTCAAGGTGGAGGCAATCAATAAGATGTAACTAGGACACCTAGAGAAAGGTTGAAGTTATGATGTTGTAATGAAGTACAAGGTGTATATGAGCAATGTTAGTATGCTAATAGAAACCAAATTTAAATAAAGCTTCTACAAACTAAACAAAATTCATAAACTTCAAGATAGACTAAGATGAGCTCTCAATTGAAAATATGAGCCATTAATGGGCTCTCTCAATGAGAAGCTCTCTTGTTGAGTAGCTTTGTCTAAATGGATAGGATGTATGCTCAATATGCTTCCAAAGGCTTCAATGGATGATTGTGGATTTTTGGTGTGGATAGATGGCTTTAGTATGGATTTGGCTCTCAAAATAGCATTATAACTTTACTTCATGGATTGTGTTAAAATGGCTTGGGAGAGGATTCCTTAAATAGGCAAAGGGCTTGAGGGATCAAGGGCTAGGATGCAAGGATGGGAAAAAGCTCATGGAGGGCTCAGATTGCATGAGAGGAGAGCACATGGATTGTGCTTCTTTATAGCCAATCAAGGAGTGACACATGTCACATGGTGAGAGGATGGAGGAAAGGGGAAGGATGAGTCAACAAAGGAGGCTCAAGGGATAAAATCTTCATAAAGACTCTCATAATGACTTGTAAGAGCCATAAAAGGGCTTGTAAGAGTCATTTATGACCTAGTGGACTCCATAAAGTTTTATGGTTGAGATATTTTGAGGGTGATGAGAGCAATTTTGACTTGGGCTTGATTAGGAAGGTTCTAAGCTTGCTTAGGCTTGTGCAAATGATTAGAGGATGGATTAGGATGGTTTAGGATTAGCTTAAGGATAGGCAAGTGGATGGCATTTAATGAGGGTGGGTGAAGGAGGAGATATTTGTTAACTTTGGCTTGGGTTAGTAAGTTTTAACCCATGTTTAGGCAATGTGACATGGTTAGGAGGGGATTAGGATTAGGGTTAAAGACATCTTCTAGAAGAGTCTAGGCTTTGGATGAGGATAAAGACTTTCTAGAATAGTCTAGAATTTCCTAGGATGAGGATGAAGACTTTCTAGAAGAGTCTAGAACTTCTTAGGATGAGGATAAATTAGATTTTTAGGAAATAAATAAAGTTTTATTTATTTCAAGGGTTTGGGTTGAGGAGATATTTATTAAAACTTTTTTAATAAACATGAGGATTAATATTTAATCTTAATTAAATATTTTGAGTTGGGATTACGGGTAGCAAATGATGGGATTAGCCTTTAATCAAAATTAAAGAAGGATTAGAAGATTTTGGAAGAGGTTAGTGGTTTTAAGGAAATTGGCCAAGTTTTGGGAAAAAAATAATTTATTTATTTATTTTGGGTTTTTGGTCAATTTATTAATTAAATAATTAATAAATAAGGAAATAATGTTTAAATAAGATTTAAACATTTTTGGGAGGGATTCCTTAATTAAATATTTTTAATTAAGATAAAGGGATTTAATGGCATAAAAATAAATTAATTAATTAAATAATTAATTAATTAATAAATGATGATGTCATCGGGACTTTTTAAGAAAATAAAAATACTTTATTTTCTAAAGGATTTTTAGGTGTCTACACAAGGATCAGTCAAGCCATTTATGAAACAGTGTATTGGATGACATACTAAAAGATACAAAGAATGAGCACACTGAAACATATCAAAGATCTAAGGTTTTAGCTAAGTCTTTTGTAAAGCTCAAACTAAGTTTATTAGAGAGAAGGTGCCGAGCAAGCTAGTAAGAGCCGAGCAAATTCCTAGTTAAGTGCCGAGCAAGTTCAAGTGCTAAGAAAGTTCAAGTGCCGAGTAGAACCAAGTACCGAGCTAGTATAGGTGCTGAGTAACATGGAGGTGCCGAGCACTAGTAACTCAATAATGCCGAGTTGCTGCATTATTTAGGAAATCGAAGATTCACCAGATCTAAGTCGACAAAGTTGTTATCTAGAAACCTGTGAATTAAAAAGAAGATAAGAATGATGAACTGGTGGCACAGAACACCATGTATAACATTTTTAAGATACAACTGGTGAAGTTTCAAGAAGAAAACAAGATATGGGGTAGATACATTATATCCTACCTAATCCATTTTGAAACCCTAAAATTGGAGAGGGAGAATTGAGCGGCAAAGGCAAATCAAAATTGTATATAAAGACATAAGTTAGTGAAGAAAAAGTGTGGAATAGAGGGGATAGTGAGAGAGAGAGCCGTGGTCAAGCATAAAAGCATGAAATGCTAAAGAATGAGCTAAGGAGAAGATAACACAAGAGCTTTGTTTAGATAGACAACCACAAGGATGAATGCATTGGCAAAATGAGTAGGAAGACTCAAAGAGACGAAGCTTGAGAGGGAGACAAGTAGTCAGAGCTGAAGTGATTAAAGCCAAGCATAAGGATTGAACAGAAAGAGTGATCTAAAATCTGCAAAGTATGTTGTAAGTTATGTCAGATAAAAAGACCATTATAGTTACTTTCTAGCAATTGTAATAGTAAGATAAATCCTATGGACTTAGGTTGGTTTAACAACCATTAGATAAATCCTTTAATAGGGTGACATTCCAAGTGGATGTTCTAAAGACCTTTAACCAGGCCCATTCCTAACAGTTTGGTGAAATCCTCTAACAAGGTCACATTTAACAGTGTGTTGTAAGCATTTAATAGGGCATCACTTTAGAAGAGTGAGAATCAAGTAGCATGTTACTGGTGATTTTTCCCAAATTGGGTTTCCACGTAAATCATTGTGTCAGGTGTTGATCTTGAATGTTTTATCTTTGCATGTTGATTTACAGTAATTTGCTTATATGACTGATTTAAGTTTGATCATTTGAAAAGGGTATTAATAGGGCATTTGGACCTTGAATAACTGATTCACCCCCCCTCTCAGTTATTCTAAAAAATTCTAACAATTGGTATCAGAGCCTGACTGCTGATTCAGTTTAAAGGGACTACTAGCAGAAAAGATCAAAATGCCAAAGAGAGAAGTTCCCAAGCTCAACAAAGACAACTTTGTTGCATGGAAAAGTTTGATGAAGCCACATCTTGGATCCATAGGAGATTATGCTTAAAATTCAATTGTCACTGAACATGTAGATCCAACAGGTGCTCCTACTGCCGAAGATATGAAAAACAAACAAGAACACAACCAGACAATGCTGGAAATTGCCTATGCACTCAGCAATGCTGAATTTGATGATATCAAAGGACGTGACACTGCATTCAAAATGTGGAAAGCCCTATTAGACATCTATGGAGGAGATCAAAATGTACAAAAAGCAAAAAGAGAAAGTCTTAGAGGAAAATTTGATGACATGAAAATGGAAAAAAATTAGAATGCTGCTCAGTATGGTGCAAGAATAAAGGAAGTGGTAAGTGCAATAAGATGCTTGAATGGTCAACTGGATGAAGATACTGTTAATAGTAAGTTCTTAAGAACCTTGCTTCCTATCTATGCTATTAGAGTATCAACAATACAAGAGCTAAGATGTATACCAGGAAATAATCTAAGCTTTGAAGGTATAATAGGTAGACTCATTGCATTTGAGTTATCTAATTTTGACAGCTACAAACCTGAAAATGTTGAATCTCCTTTTAAGGCCAAGTTATCACTAAAAGATGCCGAATAGGTGAAATCAAGGAAAGGAAGAAAAATGAAGTATGTATCTAGTGACAGTAGCACTGATGAGGAAGATGTGGAACAATTGGAAGCATTGCTTGCTAGAAGATTTCATAGGGGCAAAGGAGAATTCAAAGGTAAGATGCCTATCATTTGTTTCAATTGCAATGAAGTAGGTCATATTGCTACAAGATGTCCATAGAAAAAGGATTCCAAGGAAGGCAACAAATACAAGAACAGAAGAGATGATGACAAGAGAGACTACAAAGAAAAAGGTAAGAAGTGTTATATTGTTGAAGAAAATTTTGATGACAATGATGATGAAGTTGTATATGTAGCCATGAAGGACCAATCTGATGAAGAAGAAGCCACAGCACTGGTGAAATGTATTAACAAGAATGACAGATGGATCATAGACAGTGGATGCTCACATCACATGACAGGAGACAAAAGTAAGTTTGTTAACTTTACTCAGTATGATGGAAATAGTGTTAGATTTGGTAATGATGCTCCATGTCAAATCAGAGGAAAAGGTTCCATTAAGCTCACAGACCAAATTTCACGTGACAATGCATACTATGTTGAAGGATTAAACTACAATTTACTGAGTGTCTCACAATTAGGCAATATAGGTTGCAAAGTGGAATTTGAAAATAAAACTGCAAAAATCTATGACAATGATGGTAAACTAATAGGAAAAGGAGATCAAACAAAGAGTAATTTACCTTACCTTGATATGGATGATGCTTCTTGTCTATTTGCAAAATTTGATGATGAATGGTTATGGCATAGAAGATTATGTCATGTCAACTTTGACAATATGGTCAAAATCAGTAAAATAAAAAAAGTCAGAGGGCTAGAAAAATTGAAGAAGCCTGATAATGTCATGTGTAAACAATGTCAGCTAGGAAAGATGACAAAGTCAAGTTTCAAAAGCAAAAACTATACATCTAAAGAGATACTTGAGTTAGTTCACACTGACTTATGTGGTCCAATGGAAATACAAAGCTATAGAGGAGATAAATACATAATGTTATTTGTTGATGACTATTCTAGGACGATGACTGTTATGTTCTTAAAACAAAAATTTGATGCTTTTCAAATGTTTAAGTGGTATGTGGCCAAAGTTGAAAAGGAAACTGGAAAAATCTTGAAATGTCTAAGATCAGATAGAGGTGGTGAATTTACATCAAATGAATTCGAGATATTCTGTAATGACAATGGAATCAAAAGACAGACATCAGCTCCTAGAACTCCCCCACATAATGGAATTGCTGGAAGAAGAAACAGATCTATAATTGACTATGCCAGAACATTAATGATGAAAAAAATGTTGCTCTAAGATACTGGAGAGAAGCTGTAAGTGTAGCTGTTCATACATTGAACTGAGTACAAGTCAAGAAAGGTACAAATACAACACCTTTTGAATTATGGTATGGTTACTCACCCAATGTAAAACATTTCAAAGTATTTGGCTGCAAATGTATTATCTTTAAAGATGTTAGAAATGGAAAATTTGATGCAAAAAGTGATGAAGGTATATTTCTTGGTTACTCCACAAGAAGTAATTCATATAAGTGTTTGAATGTTAACACTAGCAAAATTGTGGAAAGTGCAAATGTAAATTTTGATGAGCACACAGAAGTTCAAGCTGAAGAACCAAAGAAAATGGAAAAATATAGAACCTTTGTATACTCTTATGAAGGAATAACTGCTGATGAGGATGATGTCAATCAAATTGAAAGTCAACAACAACTGTCAGTTTAAGCCGATTCACAACCAATGAATGCCGAGTTGCATTCAGAAGCCGAGTTACAGAATGAAGAAAATGC
The DNA here is from genome assembly GCA_028749045.1 of Cupressus sempervirens. Lineage (NCBI taxonomy): Eukaryota > Viridiplantae > Streptophyta > Pinopsida > Cupressales > Cupressaceae > Cupressus > Cupressus sempervirens. The sequence continues at coordinate 197,706,863 of CM053793.1, read as the reverse complement.
ACAATCTAATTCAGAAGACAACATACATGATGAAGAACAACCTGACAATGAAGAGCATAGTGATCCTGAATCTGAAAGATCAAACATGGAAATAAGGACAGAGCCAAGATTATCCAAATATGTAAAAAGACATCATCCTGCTGAACAAGTAATTGGTGACAAAGATGCAAGACCAATGACAAGGAGCAGACTAAGACATGAATCATGTCTGATCAGCATATCTGAACCCAAGACAGTATACAGAGCATTACAAGATGGGGATTGGTATAAAGCTATGGAAGAAGAAATTGATCAAATAAGAAAAAATAAAACCTGGAGTTTGGTTCCCAGACCAACTGACAAGAATGTGATTGGCACCAAATGGGTATTCAGAAACAAACTAGATGAGAATGGTGAGATTACCAAAAATAAAGCCAGATTAGTATGCAAGGGTTATGCTCAAGAAGAAGGAATAGATTATGGAGAAACATTCGCTCCTGTTGCTAGAATGGAAGGAGTAAGAACTTTACTTGCATATGCTGCCTACAAAGATTTCAAAGTCTATTAGATGGATGTAAAATCCACCTTCTTAAATGGTATACTAGAAGAAGAAGTCTACATTGAACAACCAGAAGGATTTGTTGATGAAAACAATAATGATATGGTGTGTAAGTTACATAAAGCACTCTATGGTTTGAAACAACCACCTAGAGCATGGTATGAGAGACTTCACAAGTATCTAGTGCAAATTGGATTTGAAAGAACTGATGATAACAACAACATGTACATCAAAGCTGAAGAAGGTAAAGACATTATTGTATCTAAAATTTTTGTGGATGACATAGTATTTGGTGGTAAGGAAGTAATTTGCAAAGGCTTTGCTAACAAAATGAAACATGAATTTGAAATGTCTATGTTTGGAGAAATCAAATTTTTTGTTGGATTGCAAGTTCATCAACTCAAACATGGAATATTTATTACACAATCAAAATACATCAAAGAAATTCTTAAAACATTTGGATTGGAGGAATCCAAACCAGTCAGCACACCAATGGCCATAGGAAATAAGCTATCCAAAAATGATGAGTCAGCTGAAGTCAATCAAACAATGTACAGATCCATGATTGGAAAACTACAATATGTTGTACATAGTAGACCAGACATAGCATTAGCAGTTGTAATAGTAGCTAGGTTCTCTGCTAATCCTAAAGAAAATCATCTCATAGCAGTAAAAAGAATAATGAGATATCTCAAAGGGATTGATGATTTTGGTCTATACTACAAAAAGAATGGAAAATTTGAACTCAATGCATATACAGATGCAGAATGGGGAGGAAACATTGATGACAGAAAAAGCACAAGTGGAGGAGCATTATTTCTAGGCAAAAGGCTGGTTACCTAGATTAGCAAGAAACAAACATGTATATCCCAGTCTACTGTAGAATCAGAATATGTGGCAGCTGCAGTCAATTGTACAAACATTGTATGGCTCACACATCTATTGAATGGAATGAAAGAAGAAGTAACAAAATTGGTGATATTGTATTGTGATAATACAAGTGCTATAAACATATCCAAAAATCTAGTGATGCATGCAAAAACCAAGCACATTGCAATCAAGTATCATTATGTCAGAGAATTGGTAGAAGACAAACAAGTGAAGTTGGAATACATTCACACAAAGGAACATATAGCAGATATCTTCACCAAACCATTGCCCAAGGATGCCTATGAATATCTTAGAGGCAAGCTAGGGGTTATACCCCTAACTCAAGTAGTTTAAGGCAATAAGGAAGCTGCCTTGCATCAATAGGAATAAATCATTGAAATATTAATAGTTTGATGCAAAGGATGACAACAGGAACAGAAACTCCAAATCAGTCACAAGCATGGTGACAGAGGGAGAAAGACAACAAGAAGCCAAAGCTTATATCTTGCATGATAAAGATGCTACATCTTTGGAATTTATGTCAAAGAGGGAGAAATATGCAGAAAACTGATCAATGCAAAGAAAGTGGGAGATATATATGAAAGAGGGAGATATATGTGATAAGTAGTGAAAATGCAGCAAGTCAATACAATCTTGGTGGTAACTAAATTGATTACTTGATTAGTTTGGTTTTCCATCAATGCCAAAGAGGGAGATTGTTGGAAATGATTGAAATGATCATAAGAACAATTGTTGGAATAATAAATGGAACTGGTAAAGAATGTCCTCAATCATTGTTTTGTCATTGATGTCAAACTTGCTACTTGCAGGGATGACAATTGCTTTAGTGATCCAAATACTATCAATTAGTTGATTGTCAAGGTGGAGGCAATCAATAAGATGTAACTAGAATACCTAAGTACAAGGATCAGTCAAGCCATTAATGAAATAGTGTATTGGATGACATACTAAAAGATACAAAGAATGAGCACACTGAAACATATCAAAGATCTAAGGTTTTAGCTAAGTCTTTTGTAAAGCTCAAACTAAGTTTATTAGAGAGAAGGTGCCGAGCAAGCTAGTAAGAGTCGAGCAAATTCCTAGTTAAGTGCCAAGCAAGTTCAAGTGCCGAGCAAGTTCAAGTGCTGAGCAGAACCAAGTACAGAGCTAGTATAGGTGCCGAGTAACACAGAGGTGCCAAGCACCAGTAACTCAATAATGCTGAGTTGTTGCATTATTTAGGAAATCGAAGATTTGCCAGATCTAAGCCGACAAAGTTGTTATCTAGAAATCTGTGAATTAAAAGGAAGATAAGAATGATGAACTGATGGCACAAAACACCATGTAGAACATTTTAAAGATACAACTGGCAAAGTTTCAAGAAGAAAACAAGATATGGGGTAGATACATTGTATCCTACCTAATCCATTTTGAAACCCTAAAATTGGAGAGGGAGAATTGAGCGGCAAAGGAAAATTAGACTTGTATATAAAGACATAAGTTAATGAAGAAAAAAGTGTGGAATAAAGGGGATAGTGAGAGAGAGAGCTGTGGTCAAGCATAAAAGCACAAAATGCTGAAGAATGAGCTAAGGAGAAGATAATATAGGAACTCTGTTTAGATAGATGACCACAAGGATGAATGCATTGGTAGAATGAGTAGGAAGACTCAAAGAGACGAAGCTTGAGAGGGAGACAAGCAGTCAGAGCTGAAGTGATTAAAATCAAGCATAAGGATTAAACAAAAAGAGTGATCTAAAATCTGCAAAATATGTTGTAAGTTATGTCAGATAAAAAGACCATTATAGTTACTTTCTAGCAATTGTAACAGTAAGATAAATCCTATGGACTTAGGTTGGTTTAACAACCATTAGATAAATCCTTTAACAGGGTGACATTCCAAGTGGATGTTCTAAAGACCTTTAACCAGGCCCATTCCTAATAGTTTGGTGAAATCCTCTAACAAGGTCACATTTAACAGTGTGTTGTAAGCCTTTAACAGGGCAGGCTTTTAACAGGGCATCACTTCAGAAGAGTGAGAATCAAGTAGCATGTTACTGGTGGTTTTTCCCAAATTGGGTTTCCACGTAAATCATTGTGTCATGTGTTGATCTTGAATGTTTTATCTTTGCATGTTGATTTACAGTAATTTGCTTATATGACTGATTTAAGTTTGATCATTTGAAAAGGGTATTAATAGGGCATTTGGACATTGAATAACTGATTCACCCCCCCCCTCTTAGTTATTCTAAAGAATTCTAACACTAGTAGTTCTGAAATTTCATCAACACTCAACAAGACTTCATCGCAAGTATATTCTCCATGGCTTTGATCATAATTTGGATATTCTAAAAAACTTAGAGCAGTGGTACCATTAGTATGACAATATGAAAAATAAGAATCATGACTACAACATATTACCTCTTCTTTGTGCAATACCTCTTCACTAGGTGTTTCATTTTCATTTTTATCACAAGAAGAGCTATCCATACTGCTGTTAGAACCTTGTGTACTCTCATGCATACTATCACACAATTCATTTTCAGTTACATAACCATCTTCATCTTTTTGATTGAAATCATATGATTCAGCAGATCTGGAATCTGTCTCTTCATAATCACAAGACACATTGTCATTATCTATGGATTCACTAGATTCACTATTACTTTCGGCACATTCACATTTGCTATTAGAGGATACAATATAGGTTTCAATTCTACTTAAATCATTGTTAAATTTCTTGAAAAGGCTCTCAACATGAAAAATCTTTTATACTCTTAAATGTGCTACCCAATTAACTAAATTAGGCATAAACATATCTAACAAAACAACAGACCTGGAAGATTCCTTAGGTGTTAAATCAAAATGCAACTCCATAAGTGCTACTTTGAATTTTACATAAATTTGATCATCTCCTAGACCTTGAACACTTCCTATTGAATTCCTTATGAAACTAACAATTTGATTGCAGATTTCTTCTCTTTTCTCTACAATATCTTCAAGCACATCTTCATGACTTGGTAAACTAATGTCAAATCTAAGATCTGATTCCATTCTAAAATAAAAATTTCTACCTCTTTCTCCTAGTGCTAAAAGTCACTAAATAGAGGCACTAATTTATAATATTTGACTTCCATGAAAGAGAACACATGAATATCAAAATACCTTAAGTGTTGATGCTGAACTTCGAAGATCCTTCACACCACTGATCAAAACCATGTAGAGCCACCACCTCCTTGAAAGATGATAAATAAATAACTGTTGTGATTCACTTTTTAACATTCAAACTTCTTTCAATAATAGATTGCATGCAACACTAAGAACTTATCAAGAATTTATAATTTTTTTCCAAGAACCACTATCAAGAGGTTCAGATCTGCCCATACAAACTAAAAATCCTTCAAAATATACAATATAAAATCAACTAGGAACATTGGTGTAGAGATTTAGAGTCAACACTCACACTTGTGAGAAATAAAACATAATTTGTCACTTGACAAATCTAGACTAGATTTTCAAATGTGGGAAAAATGTAAATCATCAAATCACTCTTGAAGATTTACAAACTTGAAAAAGAGAAAAAACCATGTTGTTCCTTCTTGACTCTAATTTTAAAATAACACTTTGAAAACAAAATCTGGCTGAATTGATTGAAGATGAACTCTCTTAGTAACAACATAATTTACACTTAACCCTCAAAGCTTTTACTGCAAGTGAATAAAGCATCATTGAGAAATACAAAATTCATCAAGGATATTAAAAGGACACCATAATTTCTCACCACTGTATCACTTTCCTTATGTCCATCCCCAATAGATTCACCATTTTTTTGGTGACTCAGATGGCCAAAACCATTCTAAAAAATAGGACTAAAATATTCAATTCACACTAGAGATTCTTGTCCTTTTAGCAAGGCTTATTTTCCATCATCTCCCCAGTAGAGTCACCATTTTTTGGCTCCCAAATTAAAATCTTTTCAATAACCCATTGACATCAATGTCAAAGACCTCAAACACATGCAAAAATACCAATTGTTATAACTACTTCTTGAACTCTTCAATCAGCTCGAGTGTCCAAAGATATTGTTCAATACCAAATACCAAGAGTCCTCAATGACTCAGTATATACCAGATATTCCCACATACAAGAAGCATCAACATTCAATCTAGGCTTAACAATAGTGCTTTGTATCACTAGAATAATGCACTCTCTGCATCTTCTACTCAGAAGTAGGTAGGGGCATAACCCCAAACATACCTCTTAAGTACTCAAATGTATCTTTACGTAAAGGCTTCATAAAGATATCTGCAATCTCATATCCTTTTTTACTACGTTCTCTCTTAGCACATGATACTTAATAGATATACGCTTAGTCTTAGAATGTAATACATGATTATTAGACATACTCACTGTACTTGTGTTATCATAGTAAATGATAATAGGTTCTTCAAACTCAATTCTGATATCCTTCAACATTTGCTTCATCCACATAACTTGATTACATATTTTAGCTACTGCAATATACTCCATCTCAGTAGTGCTCTATGAAATAAACTCTTTCTTCTTTCTTATCCAAGAAACCAATCTTCCTCCAAGAAATAATGCTCCACCAATGGTGCTCTTTTTTTCATCCATACTACCTGCCCAATCCATGATAGTATATGCATATAGAGTGAAATCACTTGATCTATCATACCAAATTCCATAGTTAGATATCCATTTCAAATATCCAAATATTCTCTTTACTGTTACAAAATGATATTCCTTAGGATCAGCTTGAAATCTACCTACAATCCCAACTGCATTTGCTATATCTAGTTTGGTGTGAGTTAGATACTGCAAACCTCCAATCATGGATTTGTACTTCTTCTACTCTACTACAGGTGTCTCATCTTTGCTGGATAACTTGTGACTAGTTATCATAGGTCTACCAACATGTTTAAAAATTTCTAAACCAAACCTTTTTAATAAGTCTTTCAAGTACTTAGCTTATTAAATGAAACTACCATCACTATTCTATACAATCTATAATCCTAGGGAAAACTTCATTTCTCCTATCATACTCATTTCAAATCCATTCTTCACCTCTTCAACAAATTGATCACTTTCTTCATCATTACCTTCAAAAATTATGTCATCAACAAATATTACAATAATCATCAAACCATTTTCAACTTCTTTCAAATAAAAGTTACTATCTGTCATACCTTTAGAAAATCAAAGCTTTGCCAAATAATTGCCCAATCTTGCATACTGGGTTCTAGGTGCTTGCTTTAGACCATATAAAGATTTCTATAATCTTCATACCATGTATTTATCTTTTGATATAGGAAAACCTTTAGGCTACTCAATATATACCTCTTCTTCAAGTTCTCCATTCATAAAGGTTGATATAACACTCATATGATAAACCTTGAACTTCTTATTTGTTACATAAGCTAGTAACACCCTTACTGCTTCCATTCTAGCTACAAGTGCATATGTCTCCTCATAGTCTATACCTTTTTGCTATGAATATCCCTTGCATACAAGTCTAGCCTTGTTCCTCACAACTTTTCCTTGCTCATTCATCTTATTCTTGAATACCCACTTGGTTCCTATCACATTCTTGTCTTTAGGGCTAGGAACTAACTCCCATGTATCATTCTTTACTATCTGATCTAATTCTTCCATCATTACTTGAATCTATTGATCATCTTTAATTACTTCATCTGTGCTCTTAGGTTCAACTTGAGATATCAGACATATCTCCTCATTTAATCTATTCCTTGTCATTACACCTTTGTCTCTGCTTCCAATTATCTGCTCAGAAGGGTGATTCTTTGTCATATTACTATTAGAGGTAGGAGTTGAAATCTCAACTCTTATCTCTTCTCTCAGTTCAAATCTCTGTTCTCATCTTTGCCCAACAATTAGCACATCATTTTGCAAATCATTGTTAGTCTTAGCAAAAAATTTAGTATTCTGTCTAACAATTCCAAGATTATCTTCTTCTCCATCTAAATTATAATCATCTTTTCTTTAGTTCCAAACTTTTCATCAATCCTTACATTTGTGCATTCAACTATTGTCTTAGTTCTATTATTGAAACATCGATAAGCCTTTCTTTTCAATGAATAGCTAAGAAACATACCTTCATTACTTCTTGGATCAAACTTACCAATGTCATCATCTCTCTTAATGTAACAGTTGCTCCCAAATATTATGAAATAATTAACTAATGGTGAATGATCAAACCATAGTTCATAAGGTGTCTTGTCCATAGCTTTTTTGATTTGTACTCTATTCAAAGTATATATTTCTATATTGACTGCTTCTCTCCAAAATGTTTAAGAAACATCTCTCTTAAACAACATCACTCTTGCTACTTCTACTATAGACTTATTCCTTCTTTTAGCAATCCTATTTTTCTCAGGTGATCTAGGTATAAATAGATACCTTTTGATTCCATTCTCTTCACAAAATATGTTAAACTCTCTCGAGGTGAATTCTCCTCCTCTATCAAATCTCAAACACTTTATCTTAACACCAAATACATTCTCAACTCTATTCTTAAATATCTTAAACTTCTCAAAAGCTTCATATTTCTCTTTAAGAAGTGCTACCCACACTATTCTAGTTAAATCATCAACAAAAATCATAAAATACCTTTCACCATAGAATTCTCTTGTTGTAGAAGGACCATTCAAATCTATGTGAATAATCTCCAGCTTCTTTATGGTAGTGAATGTCTTGCTAGGGAATGATACTTTCTTTTGCTTAGCTAAACTACATTTCTTACACAACATTAGTAGGCTTAACAATCTTAGGCAAGTCTTTGACTACAAAAGTGCTACTAATCTTCACAATATTATCAAAGATTATTTGACATAATATTCTATACCACAATCGACTATTATCCACTTTAGCTACCAAACATGTCATCTTAGTAGGATTCACTCAAAAATATATTACCTCTAGATCTAATGCTAGTTCCAATCATCTTACCACCTTTTTCTTTGATAATGCAGGTCTTCTCAATGAACTCCAACAAATAACCCTTTTCCACCAACTCTCCAACACTCAACAAGTTATGCTTCAATCCATCAACAAAATAAAGATCAGGAGTATTAGTTTTACCATCAAGAGTAATGGATCCAATTCTTATTATATGATAGGCTGCATTGTTACCAACTCTGAAAATACCTCCATCATGATTCTTGAACTTAACAAACTTATTCATATCACTAGTAATGTGATGTGAACAACCACAATCAATTATCTAGTTAGACTTTCTTTTCCACTTGGGTAACTAGAGCTCTTTCTTCTCAAATTTCTCTATCAAGATCATCTTCCTTGATAGCCACAAATCCTAATTCATCATCAGTTTCACTTTGACCTTTCTCATCAGATTCTTCATCTTCATTTGCATACAAATAATTTCTATCTCTATCTCTTCTAGGGTTAAACTTCCCTTATACTTTTTCTCTCTTTTAGGAAATTTAGTTGCATAATGATCAAATTCATTACAAGTCCAAAATTTAAATATTTCTTAGCATCTTTTTCTCTTCTCACCAAAAGGGATATTCCTTCCTCAATCTTCTTGTCTTCATCATCTCTACTGCTACCAACAAAATATCCACGAGTGCTTGCACTCCTTGTTAAATTAGGTCGAATGCTCAGGGAAATGAAGGTTATTTTGACTCTTGCACATTTTCCATACTATCTTAGATCTACTTCTATTGATTCTAATCTACCAAGAAATGTTTCCTTCGTAAAATCATTAGTGTAGGGCATTACTAGTTGAATCATCTGAGCTATCAGCTTGAATATTGGTGTCAAAATTTTCAAGATCTTCTATATAAGTTCATCATCTTCCTTGGTTCCACCATGAGATCAAATTCCTACAACCATTTGTGATATTTTTCCAATATAACTTCTTACAGATTAATCTTCCATCATTCTAGCATCTTGAAATGCACATATCCAATTTTGTAATCTCATTCTCTTTGTATGATCATCACCTTCAAAAGTATATTCTAATAGCTATTGGTAGAGCTTCTCTTTCTCTCATGTTACACATGAATAGATCTCTCTCTTCTTCATCGCAACCTTCTAGCTTTGCTTCTTCAACAATTGTCTTCTTATTCTTTGTCAAGATCCAATATCATGGAACCATGCACAATAGATGTGTCTTCATCTTCTCCTTCCAACTGTCATAGTTGGCCCCATCAAATCTAGGACTATCCTTTCTAAATATATTCGCCATTGATCTCCCAAAGCTATTAAGCTTATCCTTCAAGGACCTGATGCTCAAATACCAATTATTAGAATATATAGTCCATTGATATAATTGAGAGGGGGGGGGGGGGGGGGTGTGAATCAATTATCTAATCAACAACACAATTATCAATCTTAAACAATCTTAACCATATGAGTAATTTTAACTGATACTACAACAAGATACTCATACACAATAACACTAGATATCTTAACTAGGGAAACCTTTGATCAAAGGAAAAACACCAGTGGGGATGATACCCACAAAATGATGTACTAATATCAATATTCCTTATTAGAGGATGAACCTTATTAAGAGTCTATTACAACATTAAGTACATATGAGTCCTTGTTAGAAGAATTTTAATCTCTATTAGGAGATTCCAACTGTAACACCCTACCTGGAGATCCTTGCAACAAGGATTAATAAAAGCCAAGATTGTTTTTTTTAAAACAAGTATGGATACACATGACATATAACATACAAGGATCTAAAAGATTGAAATGGAAGACTTAACCACCAATCTTGGCAACCAATGAATCTCCAAATGCCAGTACAAAACTAACACACTCAAACTAACGATGAAGACCAAAGATGACAACAAAGCACAAAATCTCTGATTTGTCGAAGCAAGGAAACACTAGTATTCCTAAAGGGTACTCAAAGGTCCAAATTGCATTATCCAAAAAATAATGAAGATGCACCCTATTTTTTGCATGAGAGAAAATACAAATGATGGTCTTGCATGAGGAAGTACCTCTTCATGCAAGAAAGTACACCAAGCCATACACAGAAACACCATCCCATGCCAGGAAATGCCATGACTAATAGCCAAAATGCACTACATTGGTACTGAGGTTCACATGAGGAAGTGCAATAAGCCACATGAGGAAATGCAAAGAACCACTCAAAAATAGCATCATGAGACCTCGATGGCCCTATCCATCCCCTGTGCATAACATCCCAAACTACCAACTAGATAGTTGTAGTTGTCTTATGAGGACATCACTACTAAAGCATAATAATATCATAAGAACAATAAATCTAACATGATAATGCAATAAGAAATAGATACTCAAACTAAGCAGCTCACATCATCTAATCATATGCTAAACATCATAGTAAGAGAATTTGATAAATAAACTAACATCATCTAAACATGATATCCAAGCATTACAATGAAAGCATAAGTCACAAGAAAGCATACTCTAGAACTTGAAGTATCAAGTGAAAACATCAAGAAATGGTCATGCTAGAATAATAGACCATTTCTATACATCAGTTCCTAGTAGTGGTGATGGTAGCTATGTCTCCCAATTGCATGAAACCTGTAGGTCCACTCTTGTTGTGCTAATGGAGATAATGATCCAACCACAATCACATATAAAAAAAACATCCATGACTAACACTCATGCTAGATAGTAAGATGACTGAAACCAAGATCATGAGACAATGAAAGTACAAATGGTCTTGGTCATACACTTAATGGGTTACTATGTAGGGACTCTCTTGGAGGGGAAATAAGATGGCATCAAGTAGCCCAAGCTAGCATGGTGTGGAATCAACTTCCTAATGGAAGGGTCACATACTATGTCCTCAAACATAATCAGGTGCTCACACATTTTATTATCTTAAGTTTATTACCACCCAATATTTTATTTAGTTATCACTTGATTAAGCCTTCTATCTATCAACCTGAGCATGGTCACTAGGGATGCAATAAAAGCCCCTCCATAAAGCTACCTTACCCTACCCATACTCATCCAATGATGAGCGCCCATAGGCATGCATATTCCCAACCCAACCCCAAAGATATAACTCAACTACATTACCACCAAGAGTTCGGGCCTCATAAATCACTCGATAAATGCACACACATGTACTCATGAGTGGGAACACCACTGTCATGAATGTCAAAACATAAGGGATGGATGAGAACACAAGTAATAAAACACTCAATTGAATAACAACTTGAAATAATGGATGTGACATGCATCCCAAAGCAATATAAAAATGTAATAATGATCTAACTGGCATCCCAATGGATGATCTAGGTCCATGACCAACATCATGCCAAGAAAACATGAGAAAATAGGGTGGCACACAAAATGAGGTAAAAATCCCAAAACTAGAAAACTTCAAAGTTAAATCTCATTTAGTTTTAGGGCACAAAAGCCACAAAAATCTAATAAAATTTAGGTTCGAACACCCTATGCAAAAATGACCAACATAATGGTGTGAAAGCCCAAACCCTTATCCTAAAAATAGGGAAAACATTCATACCCAACCATCTAGGCAGAACCAACAAATAGAAATGAAGGGGAACACTAGTTCTCAGCCTCATAAAAAACAACTACCAGCTTTAGAGCTGAAACATAAAAATGAGAGAGCCCTATCTGACAATTACAGGGGCTAAAACATGAAACATCACAATAAAATAAATAATCTATAGAAGCTATTAGAAATCACAACACCACAAGGTCTCCCCGAGCTTGGTCCAATAAGACTGACCTCAAAAAGATCCCATGCTCGCAACTCTTACAATGAATAGAAACATAATCCTCTAGAAGAGGATTTTGGAAAAAGCTCTCAAATTCTCAATTTCCAAAAGTGAGAAGTGAGGAATTAATTTCCTCTTTCAATACTTATTTTCTTTTCAAGTGAATAATCGATTAGGGTAAATAACCAATTATATTTGTTAAACTCTGAATCGACCCAAACCAAAATAGGCTATTCCTAGTAATAGGAATTCATCTATCACAAAGCTACCAGAAATAAAAAATCAATTAAAATAAAGTCCAAAAACCTAAAATCATAGAATTTTCTAAAAAACCTTCGCAACAATGTGAACCTCTAAATGCATAGACATGTCCATAGGTCTAGTCATATAATGCAAATGAGTTTGGATTTAATAATCAATAAAAGGTTCAATTAAATAATTAAAATAAGGATATGTCGACCATATAGGGACAATATTGGTAAAATATGAACAGCTAAATTAGTAACTCCATGTGCCACTGCCAGGGATATAAATCCTTCACACTAAAATACATGATCAAGTGCAATTGCATATAATAACATAGCCGAAGCAATAAATGCATTAAATCACCTAATTCAACCATTTATTCAATTATATTGAAATAATCCATTTACATCACTCACATTCACATAAAGCATGATGAAGCAAGAATGAAGTAAATAACAATAACATTAAAACCATCACATAACATAATCAAAGATATTTCCAAATACCAGATAATCAAATATCATCGCAAAACTTGCTATCATCTCAAAATGGCATCATCATGCAGATATGATAAACTAAACAACATAGTAGTGTAACATATATGACACTGAAATCAAAGTATAACATTTGACCCTTAGGTCATCTCGAATATAAAAATAACAAGAGTAACAAGTATCTCTCAGATCAAAATATAACAAGGTACATATTGCAAACACAAGAGGCACTACATCCTCCCCCACTAGACACATTATTACTCTTAGAAGCTAACAAAAAGATAGGGATACAATCCTCTCAATCATGTAGCATCTTCCCAAGTAGCAGAGATCTCATTGCTTGGGTCCTACTGGACCCTTACCTGCTCTATGTATCAACCTCTCAAGGTCAACCTTCAATGATGAAGGATATAAATGGGCTCCAAAGAAAGTTGCCCGTCCTCCACCTGTAAAGCATCCCAATCAAGAAGATGAGTCACATCGAGAATATACTGTCTAAAAAACAAAAACATGGAAAACATCATGGATGAGAGATAGGCTAAGTGGCAATGCTAATCAATAGGAAATATGACTGATCCTCTTGAGGATCTTAAATGGTCTGACAAAACATGAAGCTAACTTGGAGGCTTTGTCATAACAAATGGGGCTCTTCCTCAGACACACTCTAAAAAATACCCTGTCACCAATAGAAAAGTGATGATCCAACCTATGGGAATCTTCATACTTCTTCTACCTATCTTGAGTAGTAACCAAATTCTCTCTAATATGAATAACCTATTGCTCCATATCCTAAAGCATCTCTAGACCTAGAAGTACTCGGTCCACCAATTGATCCCAACTCAAAGGGGTATGCCATAGTCTACCGTATAAGGCCTAAAAAGGTGGCATGCCAAGAGAACTATGATACCCATTGTTATTGCAAACTCAAAAAGGTATAAATAATCCTCCCACTTCACTTGCTTGTCCATAACATACATACGAAACATGTTTTTCAGAACCTGGTTCACTCTCTCTATTTGACCATCGGTCTCTAGGTGATAAGACAAACTAAAATTGAGCTATGTGCCCAAAGCATGCTGGAGACACATCCCCAATGCTAAAGTAAACATTGGATCTCTATTTGAAATAATCTAACAAGGGATCCCATGCAAATAAACAATATCCTCTAAGAAAACATGCACTATAGAAGAAGCTATGTAGGATGCTCTCATGGGTAAAAATGTGCTAACTTGGACAACTTTCCACTGTCACCATAATAAAATCATGTCAATGAGATGAAATAGGAAAAATCATGATAAAATCAATAGATATCATATCCCATTTCCACTTTGGAATGGTATGCAGCTGTAAAAGACCTACTGAATGCTAATGCTTTACCTTCACTCACTAACACTCAAGACATCTAGCAACAAAATTAGCAACATCATGCCTCATCCTTGCCCAAAAGTGCAATTATTTAAGATCAACATGCATCTTCTTAATGCCAAGATGTGCAGAAAATGGTATATGATGTGCCTCTGACAACACCAAGGTACGAAGATCATTTGACACAATTACATAGATATGCCCCAAGTGTCAAAGTAGTCCATAAAACTCAAGAAAGAAACCTAAAAAACTCCCCTCAAGGGTACATCTAGACTTGATCTCCACCCTAACCTCTTGATACCAAGTGTGACTAGGCAAAGCCTCCAAGATACATCTTTGCAAATCCACTTCAATGACAAGACTAATATCTCATGTTGCCCCCTACACAAGGCATCTACGATGACATTCTCCTTCCCTTTAATGTAGTGAACATAAAAGTCATATTCACATAGGAACTCCATCCAGTGATGCATTCATGCATTTAGGTTTGGCTGAGTAAAAATATAATACAAGCTCCTATAGTTGCTTTTCAAATCAAACCTATGTCCCAAAAGGAAATGCCTCCAACAAAAAAGAGAATGCACTATGGCCGTAAGTTCCAAATCACGAGTGGGGTAGTTAAGCTTATGGTTGTTGATTTTTCTAGACTCATATGCAATCACTTGACCATCCTGCATCAACACCATACCCACACCTTCCAACAAAGCATCTGTACAAACCATAAAATTGCCTACAAGATTAGCCATTGCAAGGACTAGTGCACTAGTCAAACACTCCTCAAGATCATTAAATGTTGCCTCACACTAGTTTGACCAAACATACTACTTCTCTTTCCACTGAAGAGAAGTGATGGGATGAACCACTCGTGAGAAATCCTTCACAAAGCGCTGGTAATAACATACTAATCCCATGAAACTACGAACCTTCAAAACGTTAGTGGGTATTGACCAATCCATGATAGCTCAAATTTTCTTTGGATCTACTACAATACCATCCCTAGTGATGATATGCCCTAAATACTTCATGTGAGACTGGAAGAATCCACATTTACCCAAGTTTCCATACAACTAATGATCTCACAAGTACTGCAATACTTGGCATAAATGGACCTCATGCTCCTCAACAATTTGCAAATAGATTAATATGTCATCCAAGAATACAATGTTACACTAATAGAGGTAAGTGAGAAATACTCCATTCATCAAACTCATGAACATTGATGGCACATTGGTTAAACTAACAGGCACAACCATGAATTCATAATGCCCATATTGTGTATGAAAAGGTGTCTGATGAATGTTAGCATCCTAGATACAAAGTTGATGGTATCACAACTTAAGACCAACCTTTGAGAACACACATGCTCCCTTCATCTAATCATACAAGTCATCTATCCTTGACAAATGATATTGGCTCTTCACTCTCACCTTATTCAACTGCTAGTAGTCAATGCATAAAAACAAAGATCCATCTTTCTTCTTCACAAAAATGACTAGCGAATACACTAGGATGAATATGGCCCTTGGCCAACAATTCCTCAACCTACAATCTGAGCTCACTAAAACCCTGAGCAGTCATGCGGTAAGGAAGTCGTAAAATTAGATCTGCTCTTGATACAAGATCAATGTAAAAGTTAATGTCATGCTATGGTGGCATACCAGGTATTTCATCAGGAAACACATCTGCATACTCATGAAGGAGTGGGTAATCATCAAGTGTCACCATTCAGCTCTTAGATTCCTCAAGATCATTGATAGAAATAGTGAGCAACTAATAACCCTTCCACATACTCCACTTTTTCTGATTAGCTGAGATCATCCAAAGTGAGATTGGTCTCTGGACCCCTAAAAGTTCCACTTGCTCACTTGTGTCATCAACACATTGTATTGAATTACAATCATAATCTATATTTTCCTAATGAGTAGCTGACCAATCCATGCCCAACACAATTTCATATGATCCTAGAGGTAGGGTGCAAAGATCCACTATGGTGGTAAAGGTACTCAAGTTCAAACTACAACCTCTAACCAAGTTCTCACTGAAAGATGCCGAACAGGTAAAATCAAAGAAAGGAAGAAAAATGAAGTATGTATCTAGTGACAGTAGCACTGATGAGGAAGATGTGGAACAATTGGAAGCATTTCTCGCTAGAAAATTTCACAGGGGAAAAGGAAAATTCAAAGGTAAGATGCCTATCATTTGTTTCAATTGCAATGAAGTAGGTCATATTGCTGCAAGATGTCCACAAAAAAAGGATTCCAAGGAAAGCAATAAATACAAGAACAGAAGAGATGATGACAAAAGAGATTACAAAGAAAAAGGTAAGAAGTGTTATATTGTTGAAAAAAATTCTGATGACAATGATGATGAAGTTGTTTATGTAGCCATGAAGGACCAATCTGATGAAGAAGAAGCCACAACACTGGTGACTCATATAAACAAGAATGACATATGGATCATAGATAGTGGATGCTCACATCACATGACAAGAGACAAAAGTAAGTTTGTCAACTTTACTCAGTATGATGGAAATAGTGTTAGATTTGGTAATGATGCTCCATGTCAAATCAAAGGAAAAGGTTCCATTAAGCTCACAGAAAAAATTTCATGTGATAATGCATACTATGTTGAAGGATTAAACTACAATTTACTGAGTGTCTCACAGTTAGGCAATATAGGTTGCAAAGTGGAATTTGGAAACAAAATTGCAAAAATCTATGATACTAATGGTAAACTAATAGGAAAAGGAGATCAAACAAAGAGTAATTTGTTTTACCTTGATATGGATGATGCTTCTTGTCTATTTGCAAAATTTGATGATGAATGGTTATGTCATAGAAGATTATGTCATGTCAATTTTGATAATCTAGTCAACATCAGTAAAATGAAGAAAGTTAGAGGTCTACCAAAACTGAAAAAGCCTGATAATATCATGTGCAAACAATGTCAGCTAGGAAAGATGACAAAATCAAGTTTCAAAAGTAAGAACTATACATCTAAAGAGATACTTGAGTTAGTTCACACTAACTTATGTGGCCCAATGGAAATACAAAGCTATAGAGGAGGTAAATACATAATGCTATTTGTTGATGACTATTCCAGGATGATGACTGTTATGTTCTTAAAACAAAAATTTGATGCTTTTCAAATGTTTAAATGGTATGTGGCCAGAGTTGAAAAGGAAACTGGAAAAAGCCTGAAATTCCTAAGATTAGATAGAGGTGGTGAATTTACATCAAATGAATTCGAGATATTCTGTAATGACAATGGAATCAAAAGACAAACGTCAGCCCCTAGAACTCCCCCATAGAATGGAATTGCTGAGAGAAGAAACATATTTGTGATTGACTATGCTAGAACATTAATGATGGAAAAGAATGTTGCTCTAAAATACTGGAGAGAAGCTGTAAGTGTAGCTGTTCATACACTGAACCGAGTACAAGTCAAGAAAGGTACAAATACAACACCTTTTGAATTATGGTATGGTTACTCACCCAATGTAAAACATTTCAAAGTGTTTGGTTGCAAATGTTTTATCTTGAAGGATACTAGAAATGGAAAATTTGATGCAAAAAGTGATGAAGGTATATTTCTTGGTTACTCCACTAGAAGTAAGGCATATAAGTGTTTGAATGTTAACACTAACAAAATTGTGGAAAGTACAAATGTAAATTTTGATGAGCACACAGAAGTCCAAGCTAAAGAACCAAAGAAAATGGAAGAATACAGAACCTTTGTATATTCTTATGAAGGAATGAGTGCTGATGAGGATGACAACAATCAAATCAAAAATCAACAACAAGTGTCAGTTTCAACCGATTCACAACCAGTGAATGCCGAGTTGCACTCAAAAGCCAAGTTACAAAATGAAGAAAATGCACAATCTGATTCTGAAGACAGTACACATAATGAAGAACAACCTGAAAATGAAGTGCATAGTGATCCTGCATCCGAAAGATCAAACTTGGAAACAAGGACAGAGTCAAGATTATCCAAATATGTAAAAAGACATCACCTTGCTGAACAGATAATTGGTGACAAAGATGCAAGACCAATGACAAGGAATAGACTAAGACATGAATCATGTCTAATTAGCAAATCTAAACCCAAGACAGTATATGGTGCATTACAAGATGATGACTGGTATAAAGCTATGGAAGAAGAAATTAATCAAATAAGGAAAAACAAAACCTGGAGTTTGGTTCCCAGACCAACTGACAAGAATGTGATTGGCACCAAATGGGTATTCAGAAACAAACTAGATGAGAATGGTGAGATTACCAGAAATAAAGCCAGATTAGTATGCAAGGGTTATGCTCAAGAAGAAGGAATAGATTATGGAGAAACATTCACTCCTGTTGCTAGAATGGAAGGAGTAAGAACTTTACTTGCATATGCTGCCTACAAAGATTTCAAAGTCTATCAAATGGATGTAAAATATGCCTTCTTAAATGGTATACTAGAAGAAGAAGTCTACATTGAACAACTAGAAAGATTTGTTGATGAGAACAACAGGGATATGGTGTGTAAGCTACATAAAGCACTCTATGGTTTGAAACAAGCACTTAGAGCATGGTATGAGAAACTTCACAAGTATCTAGTACAAATTGGATTTGAAAGAACTGATGATAACAACATGTACATCAAAGCTGAATAAGGTAAAGACATTATTGTATCTAAAATTTTTGTGGATGACATAGTATTTGGTGGTAAGGAAGTACTTTGCAAAGGCTTTGCTGACAGAATGAAACATGAATTTGAAATGTCTATGTTTGGAGAAATCAAATTTTTTGTTGGATTGCAAGTACACCAACTTAAACATGGAATATTTGTTACACAATCAAAGTAAATCAAAGAAATTCTTAAAACATTTGGATTGGAGGAATCCAAACCAGTAAGCACACCAATGGCCACAGGAAATAAGCTATCCAAAAATGATGAGTCAACTGAAGTCAATCAAACAATGTACAGATCCATGATTGGAAAACTACAATATGTTGTGCATAGTAGACCAGACATAGCATTAGCAGTTGGAATAGTGGCTAGGTTTTCTGCTAATCCTAAAGAAAATCATCTCATAGCAGTAAAAAGAATAATGAGATATCTCAAAGGGACTAATGATTTTGGTCTATACTACAAAAAGAATGGAAAATTTGAACTCAATGCATATACAGATGCAGACTGGGGAGGAAACATTGATGACAAAAAAAACACAAGTGGAGGTGCATTATTTCTAGGCAAAAGGTTGGTTACCTGGACTAGCAAGAAACAAACATGTATATCCCAATCCATTGCAGAACTAGAATATGTGGCAGCTACAGTCAAGTGTACAAAAATTGTATGGCTCACACATCTATTGAATGGAATGAAAGAAGAAGTAACAAAACCAGTGATATTGTATTGTGATAATACAAGTGCTATAAACATATCCAAAAATCCAGTGATGCATGCAAAAACCAAGCATATCACAATCAAGTATCATTATGTCAGAGAATTGGTAGAAGAAAAACAAGTGAAGTTGGAATACATTCACACAAAGGAACAAACTACATATATCTTCACCAAACCATTGCCCAAGGATGCCTATGAATATCTTAGAGGCAAATTGGGGGTCATACCCCTAACCCAAGCAGTTTAAGGCAACAAGGAAGCTGCCTTGCATCAACAGGAATAAATCATTGAAATATTAATAGGTTGATGCAAAGGATGACAACAGGTATAGAAACTCCAAATCAGTCACAAGCATGGTGACAGAGGGAGAAAAACAACAAGAAGCCAAAGCTTATATTTTGCATGATAAAAATGCTACATCTTTGGACATCTTCGGACCAAATATCCTCATAATGATAATCTTTGGACTGCAAAGTATCTATAATTGTAGGTATCAAAAATCCTGTAAGAGTAAAAGTACTATCATGTTTGGGATCACATCCAATCTGTAACAACGAAAACTAAAGCAAACATATAATAGCAAATTCTAAATTGGATCCAAGTATCCCCCATTGGTTCTATACCTGATTCGTAACTAGTGGCTTTCTCCGGCCCTTTATTTATTGGAGCCAAACTTCTTGAAATTGAGAATGCCAGAATCAGAATAAGACTGGATATGAATAAATATATCCAAAAAGTATCATATTCAGAAAATAAAAACATAAATAGATGATTCCTGTTTTGTTTAAATAAATCAAATTCTTTTATTTGTTGTATTGTCCATTTATTAACAGAAATAAAAGCAACGACTGGAGTGGGGGAGTTAGAGTCGAAAAGAGGAATTCTCGCATGAGACTTTCTTCTCGCACGGCTCCTAAGTGATAAAAAAATTTGTAGAATCATTTGATTCTCTTTTTTTTATTACCTTCCTCGTGTATGTATAAGATTGAATATATTCGATTGATATAAAGAATAACTAATCCTTAACTTCGCGAGCATTTTTTTTGTACTGAACTAAGTTCTATCTAGGATTTTTTTTTTTTTTTCATAAGCTAGGTTAAATTTTTCGATCAACAAAAGGAGAGAGAGGGATTCGAACCCTCGATAGTTTTTAACTATACCGGTTTTCAAGACCAGAGCCATCAACCACTCGGCCATCTCTCCCCAATGAGCATAACTCATTTTATCTCGACAGATAATATCTGTCTATAGGGCTAATAGTTATATATATATATATAACTATTATGATGATAAAAAGAAAATTTTCTTATTCTTTCTTTATACTCGAAATTCTAAAATTTTGATTCATTTATGATCAAATAAAAATCCGTAGTG
This sequence comes from Cupressus sempervirens, assembly GCA_028749045.1. Lineage (NCBI taxonomy): Eukaryota > Viridiplantae > Streptophyta > Pinopsida > Cupressales > Cupressaceae > Cupressus > Cupressus sempervirens. Next base: position 197,685,826 of record CM053793.1, on the reverse strand, counting down.
CATTTTAATTAAAAAGACCGGATAGGGATCGACCTGTTCAGATTAGAAATCCAAATTTTTTAAACACTTTTGTATTATCCAAAAAGATCGAATACTTTCAACAAAGATTAGAATATCTCTTGTCCATTTCCAAACAAAACAATTTTAAAAAGAGAGTGTTAGATCCAATTGAATTATCGACTATTCAACATTGGGGTTGGTTTGGGGATCCCAATGAATTTAATTATACTGGAATTAATAAGTTTATCTCGGAGAATATGAATCGTTCGAAGATTCTCTGGGCCAAGATTAATGAAGATGTTTGGGACAAGCTTAATGAAAATGGCACAAAATCTAAATCAATTCCTAATCTTGAATCCAAACAAACATTAAATGAGAAAAAACCGATAATTGAATTTATTATTGACGTCTTTGATAATGGAAAAAATTACATGGAATTATTGGAACTATTTAATAATGCGGGTCTTTCGGAAATATTTGATAATCAAGACAATTGGTTGAATCCTTTAAAACTCTCTAATCAAAATTCATTGAGAGCTTCTTTTCACAAAGCAAATACCTTTGAATTTTTAGATTATTTACACCGTCCTCGTCTTTTTTATAAAAAAAATTGGCTTCTTACATGGGAAGGATTCATATAAAAAATAAGAATGTAACATATGGACAATTATTAAATTTATTTTTCATTCCTAACAATCTGGTTTCTTCGTCTATTAACGAAATGAGAGCTGTGTACTCAGAGAAAGAAACTATCTCACTCATAAAGTCACAAGTCAATATATTATTGGATAAATATTTATGTGACAAAGTGCTAATTCATGATTTGCATAAATCGTCTAATTTCTTTGATAAATTGAATTCTATTATTCGTAGAAATATTAATTTCTCGATTGAAGATATTTCTAAAACTCCTTTAATAAGCCTACAAATTGTCAATTTTGACAAAAACTCTTGCTATCCTTTTTTAAATAGTTCAGATTTAGAAGAAAAGACCTCTAGCCAGTATTCTCAAAATAGTTTTAGTTCAAACATAGATCTTATTCAAACTCAATCTTATCAAGATGATCTATTGTCTGAAATATCTTTGCGAATGAATCAATTTGCAGAAAAAGCAAAATATAGTTCAACAGAAAGAGATATAATAGAAGACAAAACTATAGGTGACTTTATGGAAGACGAAGCCATAGGTGAGTTTATGGAATTCAAATCCATAGGTGACTTTTTTGACAAAGAAAAACTAAAGTTAGTATTTTCAAAACTAAAGTGTTTTGGAATAATTTCTTTTAATCAAAATCAAATAAATATTCTTTTTGATCAAATAAAAAGAAATATTCTTTTTGAGAAATGGGGTTTGTTTCAAACACATAAGTCATGGTTGTGGTTTTTTACTTCCACAGGGTGGAAATATACTAAAAATCTATTTTTTACTCTTTTTTCGGAAATAGAAATACCAGAAATACCAATAAATAATATTAATCAGTTGGTATCAATCCCGGGCAATATTAGGCAAAATTGGAATCACAATTTGAATATTTTGTGGGCACTTTATCATAAATTTTGGAAAGTTCTAAAGTGGGAATTTAGAGATAAAATTGATCAAATTATCACAATATTAAATGATCAAATTCTCATAATATTAAATGATCAAATTCTCCCTATATTAAATAATCAAATTCTCCCGATATTGAATGATCAAATTATCCCTACATTCAATCTTATGTTATCCCGCTGGAGTATTGACAAAATATTGCAAGAAACAAATGACGAAGTATTTAGACAAGTACTTAACGGAAAGGATCTATCAATATCATTTGATGTATGGAAATATATACATAATGTTCGGGAATATGATATTCCTTGTGAGCCCAAAAATTCTTTCACATTTTTTTTTATAAAAGGGGACGATGCTCTTGATTCTATCAGATCTTTGACATATAACCCTTTCATATTTCTTATTTCTTTCCATATTTGATGAAAAACGTACGCTTGGGAAATTTCTTTTCCTTGGCATTTGGATTCGATGTTTTTGCTAATTGGATGATTGCTATTGAATATTTTTTTAATTGTTTCAAAACTTCTACTCAATTGCATGCAAAATTCCAAATTTGACTCGATCATATTGAACATACTTATTTTGAGATCAATAAGGAGCAATTTCACCCTAAAATGAATAACTTTCATAAAAAACGGCAATTTCTTCTTGATGAAGCGAAGACTTTTCTTTTGTAAACACGAACGCCAAATTTTGATTTGAATCCACTCTTTTTTCAATTTGGATTTTATGTTAGGAGAAGGTTGATCCATTCTCTGTTTAAAATCAGCTTTCAATTTATTATAAATATCTAGATTGAAGCGATACTCCTCATTCATTTGGTTGATTCGATCATTCATTGTGATTGTCCAATCATCTGGATCTGGAAGATCCAAATTTTGTTCCATCTGAATTGAAAATGGTTCATCTTCTACTATTTCTAAAGAAAATTGAATATTAGACGTAGGCCTAGTCCGAATAGTTTTTATTTCTTTCCTAGTATATAGGTTGATTTTTTGCTCAACCTTTTGCTCAACCTTTTCCTTTATCGCCTTTACCATCTTTTTTATTTCTTTTCCTATCTTTTGTATTTCATTTAGAAATTTGCAGATAAGATTTATCAATTCGCGGATAGGTTCGATAATAGGTTTTGCCTGATCGGACGTATAATTCCAAATGCATTTGCCAATAGGTTCCCAAAAAGAAGGTACGTTTGGTGGATTACCAAAAGGTGATTCAATTTTTGTACCATAGATAGTTAAGTATCCTATTGTTTTTTTTTCAGTCTCAACAGAATTAGGTTCATACCAAGGTTTTAAGCGAAAAGGATATACAATCTTGATTTGAATACCTTCTTTGATGTAATCTTTTAGGAACTTTTTCAGGACATCCGGGTCCATCAATTCATATCCATCATAATTACATTTGAGATATGATTCCTTTTCCATGATTTTCCAATCTTGCTCCCATTCGGGAACTTGAAACAGTAAAACACGACCAATATTTTTAGCTATTATCAAAGTAGGCAAATACAATCGTTTCCTTAAATACGTATGAGTAAACAAGAGAGCAGCTCTGACATAGTGAATCACTTCCCCGTCGAAGGTTTGCTGTGTTCGGCGGCGACGATCTTCTTTTCGTCTTTCGCATCTTTCCAAAAATTGTTCGCGAATTCTTAAGGATCTCGGAGTTCTTCTCTTTTTTTCGTCCTTCTTAGGCATAGGTTTGTGATGTGATGAATTTTGAGTCATTGATCTTAGTCTCCCGAAAAGAATCGACTCTGGTCTCGGTATCCAATGGTTGATTGCTGAAACTTTTTGTCATTGAAAATGGAGATATATGAGATCAGTAGTGAAATATAGCAAGACAACGTATACAATCTTGGTGGTAGCTGAATTGATTACTTGATCAGTTTGGTTTGCCATCAATGCCAAACAGCAAGATGACATATACAATCTTGGTGGTAACTAAATTGATTACTTGATCAGTTTGGTTTGCCATCAATGCCAATGAGGGAGATTGTTGGAAATGATTGAAATAATTATAAGAAAAGTTGAGGGAGATTGTTGGAATAAAATATGGAACTAGTAAAGAATGTCCTCAATCATTGTTTTTTCATTGATGTCAAACTTGCTACTTGCAGGGATGACAATTGCTTTAGTGATCCAAATACTATCAATTAGTTGATTGTCAAGGTGGAGGCAATTAATAAGATGTAACTAAAATACCTAGAGAAAGGTTGAAGTTATGATGTTGGAATGAAGTACAAGGATCAGCTAAGCCATTGATGAAAGAATGTATTTGATGACATACTAAAAAGAATGGGCACACTGAAACATATCAAAGATTTAAGGTTTTAACTAAGTCTTTTGTAAAGCTCAAACTAAGTTCATTAGAGAGAAGGAGCCGAGCAAGTTCTAGTTAATGCCGAGTAAACTTCAGATGTCGATTGGTGCCGAGTAGAATCAAGTGCTGAGCAAGTTCAAGTGCCGAGTAAGTTCAAGTGCTGAGTAAGTTCAAGTGCCGAGCAAGTTCAAGTGTTGAGCTGGTATAGGTGCTGAGTAACACAGAGGTTCCGAGCACCAGTAACTCAATAAGGCCGAGTTGCTGCATTATTTAGGAAATCAAAGATTCACCAGATCTAAGCCGACAAGGTTGTTATCTAGAAATCTGTGAATTGAAAGGAAGATAAGAATGATGAGTTGGTGGCACAGAACACCATGTAGAACATTTTTAAGATACAACTGGAGAAGTTTCAAGAAGAAAACAAGATATGGGGTAGATACATTGTATCCTACCTAATCAATTTTGAAACTCTAAAATTGAAGAGGGAGAATTGAGTAGTAAAGGAAAATTAGACTTCTATATAAGAAGACATAAGTTAATAAGAGAAAGAGAGAGTGAGAGGGGATAGAAGGAAAAAGAGACAGTGGTCAAGCATAAAAGCATGAAATGCTAAAGAATGTGCCTAGGAGAAGATAGCATAGAAATTCTATTTGTATAGATGACCACAAAGGTGATTGCATTGACAGAATGAGTAAGAAGACTCAAGGAGATGAAGCTTGAGAGGAAGACAAGCAGTCAGAGCTAAAGAGATTAAAGCCAAGCATAAGGATTGAACTGAAAGTGTGATCTGAAATCTGCAAAGTATGTTGTAAGTTATATCAGATCAAAAGGCCATTATTTTTACTTTCTAGCAATTGTAACTGTAAGTCTAAATCCTATGGACTTAGGTTGGTTTAACAGCCATTAGAAAAATCCTTTAACAAGGTGACATTCCAAGTGAACGTTCTAAAGACCTTTAACCAGGCCCATTCCTAACAGTTTGGTGAAATCCTCTAACAAGGTCACATTTAACAGTGTGTTGTAAGCCTTTAACAGGGCATCACTTCAGAAGAGTGAGAATCAAGTAGCATGTTACTGGTGGTTTTTCCCAAATTGGGTTTCCACGTAAATCATTGTGTCATGTGTTGATCTTGAGTGTTTTATCTTTGCATGTTGATTTACTGTAACTTGCTTATATGATTGATTTAAGTTTGAATAGATGAAAAGGGTATGGATTCATTAAAAGTAGTAAAAAGGTATTAATAGGGCATTTGGACCTTGAATAACTGATTCACCCCCCCCCCCCCTCTCAGTTATTCTAAAGAATTCTAACACCAAATGGATGAAATCTTCATCATCACGGTTCCTACCACCCTAAAGGTGCCTTTAGCCACCCAATGGTGCATGGGAAAGTTCACATTCATGCTCCTCCTCTCTATGCTTAGACATGTGGGAATATCCATGATGAGATCCCTCTTCCCAACCACTGTCCTATTAGTGTTCCTCTACACAAGGTGCCAACTGAGCAAGAATTTCTTGTAGCATGTGCATCAATACCTCAATGCCACCTAATTGTTATTAACCTTGTCTTCCCCACCAACCTATTATTCTTCCTCTTGGTGTTCTTCCTCATGATTATTCTATCAATCACTACTTTGACCACTATGTCTACATGCAGGAGGCATCATTGAGAAATCATAGGATAAGCATCAGAACACACATCACAATCATAAGAGTCACAAGCATGAACCAACAAGATATCACAATAGCCACCATAAGATAATAATACACATACATAAAACAAAATCATAGTGGAAGTATAACACAAAGATCCCAATGTTGCAACATGGGCTCTAATACCATATGTAATGCCCCACACAAAGATCCTTGGAACAAGAATAAATAAAAGCCAATATTTTTAAAAAAAAACAAGTATGGATGCACACAACATATAACATACAAGGACCTAAAATATTGCAATGGAAGACTTAACCAACAATCCTAACAACCAAAAAATCTCAAAATGCCACTACCAAACTAACATGCTCAAATTGATGACGAAGACCAAAGATGACAACAAAACACAAAATCTTTGATCTGTTTTAGAAAGGAAACACTAGCATTCCTAAAGGGTACTCAAAATTCGAAATTATATTCTTCAAAAAATAATGGAGATGCCTCTTGATTTTAGTGCAAGAGAAAATACAACTAATAGTCTCATGCAAGGAAGTACCTCTTTTCACGAGAAAGCATACCAAGCCACACGAGGAAACATCATCCCATGTGATGAAACACCATGACCAATAGCCAAAATGCACTATACTAGTGTTGAGGTTTATTCAAGGAAGTGCAATAAACCACATGAGGAAATGCAAAGAACCACACAAAATTCCACACTCTCATGTGAGGAAGTAAAATCTCACATGAGGAACCAAAACAAAAAAGAAGGAAAATAAGGAACAAAAATCTAGAAGAGATAATTGCTCCAAATTGGGGAGTATTGGATCCACAATTGAGGCATAGACATTTAAACTATAATACTAAAAGATAGAAACTGAATCGAACCATCTAAACATTGCAATGAAGGAAATGAATTGAAATCAACATCGCAATAAGATGAAACAATAAACTAAATGCACGGTTCCTCCCAACCATAATAGCATCATGAGCCATTGAAGGCCCTAGCCATCCCCCATGTGTAACATCCCAAAATGCCAACTAGATAGTCAGAGCTATCTTATGAGGACGTCACTACTAAAGTGTAATAACATCATAAGAACAAGAAATCTAACATGCTAGTCCAATAAGCAATAAATACTCCAACTAAGTAGATCACATCATCTAATCATATGATAAACATCATAGTAAGGGAATGCAAAAAATAAAATAACATTATCTAAACATGATATCCAAGCATTCCAATGAAAGCATAAGTCACAAGAAAGCATACTTTAGAACCCAAAGTATCAAGTGAAAACATTAAGCAATGGTCCCATTGGAACAATAGACCATCTCTGTACATCAGTCCCTAATAGTGGTGAAGGTAGCTATGCCTCCCAACCATGTGAAACCCGTAGGTTGACTCTTGCCATGCTGATGGAGATAATGATCCAACCATAATCACACATAAAACAAACATCCATGGCTAACACTCATGCCAAATAGTAAGATGACTAAAACCAAGATCATGAGAAAATGCAAGTACAATTGGTCCTGGTCATACACTCAATGAGTTACTATGTAGGGATTCTCCTGGAGGGGAAATAGCATGGCATCAAGTAGCCCAAGCTAGCACGGTGTAGAATCAACTTCCCAACAAAAGGGTCACGTACTGTGTCGTCAAACTTAATTGGGTGCTCACACATTTTATTATCTTAAGTTTATTACTACCTAATATTTTATTTAGTTATCAATTAATTAAGCCTTCTATCTGTCAACTTGGGCATGGTTACTAGGGATGTGATAGAAGCCCCTCCATCGAGCTATCCTAGCCTACCCATACTCATCCAATGATGAACACCCATAGGCATGCACATTTCCAACCCAACCCCAAAGATATAACTCAACCGCATTAACACTAGGAGTTCTAGTCACCCAATAAATGCACACACATGTGCTCGTGAGTGGGTGCACAACCATCACAAATATCAAAACACAAGGGTTGGATGAGAACACAAACATTAAAACACTCAATGAAGTAACAACTTAGGAGAGAAGATGTGACACACATCCCAATGCAACAAAAAATTGAAGCAATGATCTAACTAGCATCTCAATGGATGAACTAGGTCCACAACCAACATCATGCCAAGAAAACTTCAAAAAATAGGGTGGCACAAAAAATGAGGTAAAGACCCCAAAACTTGATAACTTTAAAATTAAAACCTATTTGGTCTTAGGGCACAAAAGCCATGAAAATCCATTAAAATTTAGGTTTAGACACCATATGAAAAAATGACCAGCATAATGGTGTGAGAGCCCAAACCCTCATCTTGAAAATAGAGAAAACCCAAACCCTCATCTCGAAAATAGAGAAAACATTCATACTTGACAAACTGGGCAGAACCAACAAACAAAAATGGAGGGGAACACTAGTTCTCAACCTCTTAACAAACAACTACTAGAAACATAACTAGAAACAGAGTTGAAACATGAAAATGAGAGAGCCCTACCTGATAGAAAAAGGGAATGAAATAGGAAACAACATAATAAAATAAATAACTCGTAGAAGATGCCAGAAATCATGACACCATAAGGTCTTCTTGAGCTGGATCCAATGAGACTGACCTTGTAAAGATCCCACTCCCACAACTCTCACAATGAACAAAAATGTAATGCTCCAGAAGAGGATTTTGTAAAAAGCTCTCAAATTCTCAATTTCCAAAAGTGAGAAGTGAGGAATTAATTTCCTCTTTCAATACTTATTCACTTTTCGATTTAATAATCGATTATGGTAAATAACCAGTTAAACTAGTTAGACTTTGAATTGATGCAAACGAAAACATGGTATTCCTACTAATAAGAATTCATCTATGGAAAAGCTACCATAAATTAAAAATCAATTAAAATAAAGCCCAAAAACCCAAAATCATAGAATTTCCTAAACAACTTTCGCAACAATGAAAACCTCTAAATGCACAGACACGTCTATAGGTCTAGTCACATAATGCAAATAAGTTTGGATTTAATAATCACCGAAAAGTTTAATTAAATAATTAAAATAATGACACATCGACCATAAAGGGACAACATTAATATGAACAACTGAATCACTTCATGTACTACTGCCAGGATATAGATCTTGCACACTAAAACACATGATCAAGTGTAATTGCATATAATAACAAAGCTCAAACAATAAATACATTAAATCACCTAATTCAACCATTTATTCAATTATACTGAAATAATCCATTTACATCACTCATGTTTGCATAAAGCATAACGAAGCAAGAATGAAGTATATAGCCATAGCATTAAATCCATCACATAACATAATTATAGATATGTTCAAATACTGAATAATTAGATATCATCACAAAACCTACTATCATCTCAAAATGACATCATCATGAAAATATGATCAACTAAACATCATAGTAGTCGAACATCTATGATTTATGAAATCAAAGTATAACATCCAACCCTTAGGTCATCTCAAATGTAAACATAACAAGAGTAACAAGTATCTTTCAAATTAAAATATAATAAGGTACAGATGATAAACATGAGAGGCATTACACCAACCCTATTAGGAGTTGTGGAAGATAGCTAGACCCATTGCCTAAACAACTTCAAGGGAAAGACCAATAAACCCACTATCCAAATGATCTTTGTATTATTCCTTACAGAATTATAGAATGGTACTATAATGTTCCTACCTCTTTCTCTATCCTGTCAACCATACCTTTTCTCCTTCTAATCTTGTAACCAGATCACAAGTCTCGCATCCAATAATCCCATGGATCACTTACACGCATTTAGTAAGCACTCTTCTTCTTTAAATACTTCTCATTTCAACAATATCACAATACTTGAATACACACTTTACAATCAAGGAAGACATCTTTTATTTATATGATATCTTCATAATAATTCCTTGAATTGACCTTGAGGCTTTCCCTATTAATTATAATAATATAATTAATTAATTGCAATTATAATAACACTGTTGGCTCATAGTCTATAAAAAACATGACATGTGTGATACTAGGGCTTGCACACTCACTAATGTTATTAGTGAACTGTCCTCTATCACTGCCTAATTGTGCATATCTTCATTACATCTTAGATGTAAGATAGCCAATAACCATTAGGAACTCCTTTCCCAATACTCTTATCTCTAAACTACTCTTTGTAAATCAGGTACATCTTCTATATGTCTATGACTTAGACTTTGCACACTTGACCACATCATTAGAACACTGTGCCAAACATGTCTATAACTACACATCACTAGAAAATCAAACCATTGAATGTATCATCAAGATCTTTGTCTACTATTCAACTAGTCTTTCACAAGCCATGGTATTTTGACATCAATGACAAACATATCATGAATGCAACATGTCAATACTCTCCAAAGCTTACGATACTCCCTAAAGTAGTATCATCGATATTTATGCTAACAATATTTATTGAGTGTAACAGAGGTTTCTTAAAAATTTTAATTAGCACAAAATACTATGTGTAACAATCATACTAAATAGGAAATAAGATTCCCATAGATTGAGGAAATTTTTGAAAAGATTTATTGGTAAGACACTAAGAGTGCATTATTTGTTGTATAATTTCAATGTAGAGGAGACCAACAAAAAATGCATAAGGAAAAAGTATGGAACAAGGACTATTTCAAATCATTGATTTAAATTAGTGATACATTCTAGAGATTTCCTAAACCCTAGTTAGGCCAAAGATAGAAGAGGGAAAATAAAACTATAAAAGGACCTATAAGGAAATACTTTAAGTTGTTTTTGAAGTAAGTAAGAAGGGTATTGCTATTGTTGTTGAGAATTTTTTATAGCACATGAGTAAAGTGTTGAGTATATTAGAGATTAGAGATTCAAGCAGTGTTGGAAGTAATTGAAGATTAGTCGTAGAAGGTGTTAAACAATTGTGCTGAAGATAGATCTGATTTGCAAAGTAAGTTGAATTAAACCAATAAGTTTACTACTATTTTCTAATCATTATAGTAGACTAAATCCTCTCACAAGGTAGACCTAAAAATCTTATGGAAAATTTCATAACCAAGTACACACCTAGCATAATCTTGTAAAAGCCTTGAAGAAGGTAGATCCTAGAAGATCTGTTTATATAGTCTTAACAGATTAAGTCACCAGAAGTGATAATAATATTGTAGCCCTAAGAAGGAACCCTCTTACTATAGTAATGATGGATTTGTGGGAGCCATCCTCACTACATTTTCTCCTATAACCAAGGGGTTTTGTGTGACCAAATACTTGTGTTACATGTTATGAGTTTATGTTTTAGTGGATGCAAGTTAGATTAGAAAATGTTATTTTCATTTACAAGTATTGTGGTTAGTATTATGTAATTACCAAGTTGTAAAAAGGATAAGAGCATCACATAATTTTGCTTAAGGTCAAATTTTTAGAGGATATTGATTCACCCTCCCCCTCTCAACATCCCAACTTTCCTATTATTCCAACAATTGGTATCACAACACAATTATCTTGTTGAGAGTTTTACCACCTAAGAGAAAATATCTGATATGTGGAGTGGTATAGGCTTGACAAGACTATTGAGAATAAAAAATTGGAGTTAAGGATGACCATGAATCAAATTGATGAAGTGAAAGAGAAACTAAAGTAGTCATTGAATAGAAAGAATGAAATTTCCTAACAAATGAATGAAACAAAAAATTAGGAAGAAGTGATTGAAAAAATATTTGATGGAAACATGTTTGATGAATCTGATGCTACTATAGATGATTTGTTGAAGGAAAATCATAGCCTTACTGAGCAGATGAAATTACTAAAAAGAGAACAAGAATTACAATCTATTAGGATGTGCAAGGTTTTAGAAAAAAAGAGACAAGATAAGAACGTGAAAATAATGATTTAAGAATGTAAGGGATAAAGTAGTACAAGATTGGATTCTAAGTATGGAGAAATCACAAGATTTATTTAGAACCATTATGATATGGTAAATTACCTACTTAGTGCAAATCATGAGAATGATAGAAAGATAGAAGAAATTGTGGAACTAAGAACAAAGAATGAAAAGCTAGAAACTAAACTAACATAAGATAAGAAAACCAATGAAATATTAAAGAGATTAGAGGAAAGGATAAGAACATTGGATCAACAATTTAGAGGATAGAGGCAACTGAGAGACATGTCTCTAGAAACTCCTCCAAAAAATGAAATGGATTTTTTTTCTCACTGAGTTTTAATAGAAAATCCTGAGGAATTTTGATAGAAAGTCCTTTACTTTATGTCAAAAGTACCTTTTAAGGTACTTTTAATCAAAAGTACTTGCTTCAAATCATTAAATTTTTTCTAAATAGTTTCGATCAAAACTATTTTCTATGGAAAGTCCTAAGCATATTTTTCAAAGGCTAATTAATTTATGAAGAAATCTTGGCTTGGGGACTCAATTAGAGGACATAAATGGAAAAATTAAGACATGTGCATTTGAATGGAACAAGTAGTCAGAATAAGCTTTCTAATGATTATAGATTTGATATATTTTTATTTTATTATATACATATTTGTTGACATGAATCAAACATAGGTTTGCTTCCCAAAAAAGCCTTTGCATTGGATGCTCATGTAAAAATAGCAAACTAGAGACTAAAAATTCTAAAAAATAACAAAAAGCTTTGTATATGAGTCCTCTTTGTTTCAAAAATAATAATTTGAAATCAGACAAACAAAATATAAGTTACATGCATCAAAAAAAACATATGTCAAAATTAGAGTTAGGTTAACTTTAAGCATCACTAGAATATGAAATACTAAGGATAAAAACATCAAACCCAATACACAATCTTGTTATGGGTGCTACAAAACTAAATTAAAAAGAATCACATTGATATCTATTACAGAAAAAAGTTATGCTTGTGAAAAGTAGAGTCACTCTTTAAAAATTAGGTTTTTGAAAACATACAAGCTATTACAGAAGAAAAAACAATTGAATCAAATCAATTCAAAAAATAAAATAGAAAATATATTTATACTATACAAAAAGTACTAAAAGACTCTTATTTACTTCATCTTTAAATTCCTAACTGTTAAAAAATAATTTTCATCCAAAAGTGATTTTTTTTTGAAAATTCATAGTTTAGTGTCAGTTTAGGCACAAAAAAGTAACCCACAGTTGCGGGTCCACCCTTGGACTAGGTTACACCAAGAATTATACTATGGAGAAAGGATAATCATCAAAGAAAAGTAAACAAAGGAATGTTTATACATATTCCAAGCTAGAGAAGTTGTTGTCATTTCACAACATGCCCCATTCCGAGTCACAAAATGGGGTCCTCCTTCTTTTCAAACGATCCCTCTCAAAATACCCACTCACGTACCTTGATTGGTTAGGAGCTTCCTTTGAGTCTAAGTTAGTCCTTGGTACTTAATCAGGAAATCACAAATAGTATCAGAGGACAAAAAGAAATTTTTTTGGCTTAAAATGTAGAAAGTGCACAATTGCACACCAAGTGCACATACCTCTTAATCAGGATGCACATGTGCTCTTTGTGCGCAAAAAGTGCATAGAACTCTTAATGAGGATGCACACACGCACATGTGCACATATCTAGAGGTTCATATATGTGTACACTTGGAGGTGTGCACCTTCACAAGCCCAATCTATAAATACTCCCCCCTGGACCATCATTCTCACTTGTAATCTTCTAGACCTCCAAGTTCTGCACTTTCACACCCACCCAAGCTCTAGAGCTCTACACATCCAAATCAAGTGCATCCACCTTCTCCAAGGTAAAATAAATTGCTAAGGATGTGTACATGTGCACATGCACACCCTTAGAGGTGCATATGATGCACTTAAAGCCCTCTCCAAAATGGTTTTCACCAAGACAAGTCAAGGTGCGCAACCACACACTTTAGATTTATTAGGATTTTATGCTTGGAAAGGTTCACACATGACCAAGTGTGCTAGGTGCACATGTGCACATTTTAGGCATAATTGGGGGATTTAAACCAATTTCTTATATTTTTGTCAATCTTTTGTAAGTCCAAGTCATAATTTAGAGTCGTTGTAGGTTTCCAGCTTCAAGAATACAAATATATCTTTTTTTGTATAGATATAATGGCTCCTCATCATCCTCCATGGCTTAAAAAATAGCACCAAAACCAGTCACCTTCAAGTATCAAGGAGCACTAAAAAAGTCTTGGTTTCAAGATAAGGATTTTGAGATCTGAGATATTGAGCTAGAACATATTGATTGGAATAATTTTATGTTATTGTGTACCAAGCCCAAAGAAAGGTTAGATATAGTGCCAAAAATGATCCAAAGTTGTTTGGTAAAAATTTCCTCTCATTCAGTGTCAATTCAATCATCAAATCTGATTATGACTTTAACACAACATTACATGCTAGAAGAGAAAGTGCTCAATACTGTGACTAGAGAGATGGTCTTGGACATTAAACCTTGGAATATATAGAAGGTATTCCATCTTCCACAAGTAGATTAGTACCTCAAGATCACCTATGATGGTGTAGATAGATGACACATAGAGAATGAGTTAGAAGCAAAGAAGATTGTACAAAGGAAGTACTTGATTGAAAAATACCTTTGGATAGGAGAAGTGGAAATGTTGACATGAATAAAGGCTATATGATAGATGATATTGGCTACTTAATTGTTCTTTTGAGTACAGCCATGGGCTTTCTTGTAGCCAATCATCTAGAAACATGGATGGTGCACTTCATAGGAACCATCAGAACAAGGAAGATGCCTATTGATTGGGCTACTATAATCAGTGATAATCTAGATGAGCAACTGATTTTGGTAAAGAATGACCCTCAATTTTATATGACCTCCTACATGGTGTATCTTTTAGTAAAAAGACCTATAGATTATCTACAATTGTTTAGGAAGGGAAGTATGCAAGATGCAAATGGCTAACCTTATATAGTTTATCCTCAATTGGTGAAGAAGAACTCCCTCTATAGAGTTTTAAATATAGGGTGGTCAATGATGGCTTCATATTTTTCATCATTCAGTTCATCCAAGGAGATTATGCTAAAATAATATCAGTAGAAGAAACACCACAAATAACTCAAATTTGAGCCTATTGCATCCAATTCAAGACATTTACATATATTCAGGTAGTTGGTACTCTCCTGTGCCTAAAGAATCTCCCATGATATCTATCAAATAGACTACTATTGTTGCAGATAGCAAGGCAATCGGCCTCTACTTATGATAGGGTGAGGAAGAAACATAAGAAGACCTGGGTGTGGCCAATCACCATTGGGTCTTTTGAAGTTAAACATACCCAAGAAATTTCTACATTTGATTTAGAATGGGATTAATATCCTCTTAATGATTACCAACCACCTCACCCATATTTTGAAAATATCAAGATGGTGCAAAATTTGGTGGGTAAGAAGTTCATGCCTAAAGTGGCACTAGATGATCATTGGATGAATGCCATAGTTGGCTATGATGTTCAAATTAGAGATTTTTGTAGAATGAGTCTACAAATTGTTGAAGAGGTGCTTAACATGGAGATACCTCTCAAGGCATGGAACAAGGATTCCCCCAAAGTAATGGATCCCTTATACAATAGGAACAAGATATATGAAAGATCCATTATGAATGTAGAAATTGGGTGAGAGGAAAATGATGATATTGATCATCAAGCTTGATATAATGTTGAATTGAAAAGGGAATGGATCATAACGCCTTTCTATTTGGACCCAGTTTCTCAAACCCCAACTTTGTATGCCACAACTTGACTCGAGAAGGGAAAGGGAACCAAAGTCATTGTGCCTACATCCCCTACGAAGTCACTAGTAAGGCCATAAATGATACATCAACATGATTGAGAGGTAAAGTACTTTTAGAAATAAAGGGTAAAGGGAAAGAAGAGAAAAATGACCACTTGGGTAAGGCATTAAGAAGAAGAGGCTCAGGAAGAGCCTACTACCTAAGGAAAGAAGCCCAACTTGAGACAAAAGTGGTTCAACCAAAAGAAGAGGAAGCACTAGTGCCTAAAGACTCTATAGTAGGAGCCTCCCTATCAATTCCTAAAAGGACCATAACCTAAATGACAATGGTAGGAGAAAAGAGGAGGAGATTGATAGAAAAGAGCACTCCATCATCTCAAATACCTAAAACAATCCCCGAGGTGGAAGACAAGGAAGAAGGAGAGAAGATATAATATGTCCCCTTGAAATGGTAGGAGAGAATATATAAGATACTCCTTAGAATGAGCCATTGGGAGAAGATTGGGATCAATTACCTCCTTTACCACAAGAGCCTCTAGGCATTTCTCCTCCACCATCATAGGGTATTTTGTTAGTGCCTCTTAAATTGGACCAAGAATTACTTGCCCTACATCCTTTGATAGATGAACTAGAGAGTCAAACCATAGAGGAAGGAGAATATGTTCAGTTACATACCAATGAAGTATTAGAAAAGGGACATATTACAGAAGAAAGGCAACAAGCTCCTCCTAGGACAGAGGTTAGGTCCCCAAATAATGTTGACATAGAGACTCACTCTAAAGTGCCTCCTCAACATAAGAAGACTCTAGAGAGGAGGGATAAGGGGAAGGAACCATCATCAAAATCTACCTCTTTGGCACAATATATGTCACCAATGGGAACAATACCATTATGGTTGAAAAAGGAGGTCTTATTTAGACAGAGGAGGCAAGTGGATTTGATAGAAAAAGAGGACATGATAGAATTAATAAAAGTGGTCAAGAAGCTCGAGCCACCCAAGGTTGATGCTAAAACACTAGTTTTCATTATGAAGAATCAAGATTAGGATTTATTAGCACATATCACTATTCTACCTCCTCACACAGATATAAAGGAGTTGACTCCTAAAGATTACTAGATAAAGGAGATAGTATTAGGGAAGCCCATAATAGATACAACAAAATTTTTTATTACTACATGCCTTAAACAAGTATTTGCACACCTAAATAAGAATGAGTCAGAGATTTTTCTTTTGAGTAAGTAGAATGAGTTACTAAGGGGATATTTGAATGACATAGTGGGTCCTATAGACCATGATCATCCATATATTACTCTAGGGGAGACATTAGAGAGAAAAGAGGCAGGCCAAGCCTTAGGAGAAACTGATTCATTTTTGGATGTTTGCAAAAGGTGGTGTCACATTTTTTAAGAAAGAGAGGTGTACATGATAGAAGGTAATTTGAACCTTTTGCACAACATCCAAAATAATGCTGACAAATTGGTTGCAATTGTAAACCACAATTTTGGGTTGATGGATGAAGTGCATATTTGGGCCAAAGATCTACAAGCACTAAAATATATAAAAGGGAAAAGGTACCAGATGTTAATGGAGATTTATAAGGTCGAATAATTATATAAGTTAGATGATTTAGTTGAAAAAGTATTAACAAGGAATAAAGTCATGGAAGGACTATACAAGGACATCTAGGAGATAAAGAATAAAGCTCAAGGGCAATTTTTAGAAGTGGATAAATACTACAAGACTGCTAGCCTAGAGATTTTTGAAAATGAGTCCAGGACTCAACTTTCTTCAATACAGGCACTAGTTCAAAAATACAAATCATTATTTGAAGCTTCTTTGATTGAAGATGATGTCCAATTTTTTTTCAAAATAGAAGAAGTATTGTTAGAGTTGAATTCCAAGCAGGAAATTTTTTGTAGATATAAAGATAGAAATAAGTAACTATCGCAAGGTGGTACATAATAAGTATGAGTCATTAGACTTGCCAGAGGTGAAGGAGATCAAAAAAATAATTAAGAAATTAAAGAGAAATCATCCATCATCATTTGGGTATAAAGGAGATGAAAATATAGCTATAAGAAATTCAATTTTGACACAACCAAATTTTGATACTTTTTTTTCCTACCATCAAGGTGCACTTTTCAGAGGTGCACCAAATCAAGAGGTGCACTGACAATTTTGAAGAAGTAGTGTGCCAATACTTAACTATTAGTTGCTATTTTTGAGCATTCCATGCATCAAAAACATGTTTTGACAGTAGTTCAACTCCCAAAGGCACCAAGAGAAGGTTGAGCTTCCATTTTTAGAGGTCCTAGTGAATCCCATATCATCTCACAACTTCTCTCTTCTTATCTTCTTCTTTTATTTGTTTTTAGTCAAGTTAAGGCTAATGCACCCATTAATTGATGTAAATAAGGGTGGAGACCTACATAACACCATTTAGAGAGACAATCTGTATGTAATTATCTTTATTTTATTAGTTTTTTAGCATGAGTTTGAATTAGAAGAGCTCTCACTCCTAACACAAAATGAGGAGAGAATTTATTTTAAATACATGGATGTAATATGTATTCAAGGCCAATATTTTGATGCAATAATGAATGCTATTAGTGCTCTCATTTTGAGTATAGTAAATCTTGTCAGAGTTTGTTATTTTTTGTGGATTCATGTTCATGAATGATAATCGAGCTAATGGTTTTATTGTGTTGTTATAACTATGTGTTCTTTTAATTTTTGTGTTTGCCTTACATTAACAAATTTTGTTGTTGTGATGAATTGGATAAAGGATCACCATTATTTTTGCATTATGTTTTATCTTGTGTAAACACACTGTCCATGGCCCTGCAATTTTATGAAATGTGAAAAATATTTTAGTTTTCATTGAAGTTCCCATCGACAATTGCATTAGTGGAGTTGAGGAAGTGTTGCTCCTAATTTCAATGGTTTCCTACCAAGATCCTATTGATAATTTAATTCACATGTTGTTACTTTAGTTTATGTCTGTTAGGAATTTCCCTTTCAGTAATTTGCTTTAAATTTATTTTTAATCTTTTTTTGTCATTTTTTTTCAAACACTTGGTTAAAATAAGAATTCATATAGTTACATTAATTAGAAATTGCATGCATCATAAAAAATTAAATACAAAAATATATCATTTTCATGGTTACGTTTCAGCAAAGTTGTGTACAATTGGTAGGTACTAGCAAAGTTCTCCTTGTAAACATTCACATTTACCTTCAATTGAGTTACCCAACAGGTTGGAAAAGAGTCACTTGGAATAGCATCATTTAAAATGACCACTCAACAGAGGCCTACATGATATCACTATGGAACACCTAGATTTACAAAAAATGTTTGTAGGAGAAAAATTGGCAAGTCTAATGTTACTCCTAAATTTTATGGTTATTGTTAAAATGGCAATAAGCATGGTCACCAAGAATATGAATGTAGATCTAAGTTCAGTTGGTCCTAAGAAGTATGAGTTCAATTATTACTGTCATACTTAAATATTTGGAGATAAGTCTCAAGACTACAAATTACAAAAGAAGTTTAACTGGTCATCTAGAAAGAAAGGTAATAAAATTAATTAGGAGTATAATACATGGTATTCTTCTATTGCATGTGGAAAATATGGTCACATAGCTAATAATAGCATGAGCTTACGCTTTGGAGGAAGATCTGGAAACTAGAGAAATCTTGGAATGACATGTTATCATTGTCATAAGGTTGGTCACTTAAGCAAGAAATGTAGGTACTAAGTATCAACACCTAAAGAGGAAGATACAAAAGGAAAATGGAAAGTCAATGTGGATGAAGTTTGTTAACAGATGGACAAGAAGTGGATAAGGAATACATAACATAAAAATATATCAAACACAATCGATGGTGGGATCTCATCTAATGGATTAGGTGAAACTTTCACTTCCAACTAAAACTTATAAGAAGGTATGGAACTACACTAATATTGAAAAATATTATATCGATTCCTAACATACAATGAAATTATATATCCATAATGAGCGATGCACAAGGACAACTCATGAAGTTTGGAAGTTAGCAAAGTTGATAAGTCACACCAAGATGGTTGATAACTAAAGGCACAATGTTAATCAAGTAAGTGAAGAGGTTGGTAGAGTTGGTGTATTAACTGAGTTTGAGATGAGACTACAGAGATAACCAAGCAGGTGATGGAAATGAATTATGAATGAGTTCTCTATGGCAACCAAGTATGAGGTACAAAGTATTTAATATGCTCTAATGAGAATTAAAAATATATATTTTGTATTAGATAGGGAAATAATTTTTCATTTGATTATTGTACACTTTTGAGAGTGAAAGAGAGAATTTGAGCTATTTGCATAATCAGTTTAATTCAAAATCTTGTGAGTACAAATTTGTTTGAGAATCTTAGTGCAAAGATGAATTCGGAGTGAATCAAATGAAGCACACACATTTATTTTCTAAAACCCTAACCTACAATAATGACATCATGTTTTGTGACGATGAAGAGAAATACCATGGTGAACACTATAAGATTGGTTCCAAATGAAGATTGTGAAGAGCCAAAATAGAAGCCAAATCTTAAAGTTTCTATGCAAATAGACAAGGTGGGTGCATTATCATCTATTCCACCTAGGGTTTTATTGATAAATGACATACATTCATTTTATCATTGTAAAATTGGTGAAGTTGGAGACCATGAATTACAAGAGGTATATGATAAATTGTGTTGATGGGAAATTGAAATATGAACACAAACATATTGAGACAAAAGGTCTCACCAATTCCCTTCATTTCCTAAAAGTGTTTAAGGTGGACTGGATTCGTATTGTGTTGAATAGAGTCCACAACATGAAAATGTGGCTAGATGAACCAGTTAAAATTATAAGAGATGCAATTCACATGAACATAGGTTACCCTATTACCAAGAAAGTGAAATATATTTTAGCAACATCAAATAATGAGATCGAAAATAATGCTAAATCTCAGTGGGATGAACATGATTTAAAGATTTTCCTAATAGATTAGATGAGGAAGAAGAGGAGAAGATAGAACATGTCCCCTTGAACAAGAAGACCCACTCAACCGCAACCACAAAAGAAGAAAGAAGGAGTTTGACTCAAACGCCACCTTATGTTCCTTGAGAGCATATTCATGTTGAGACCTCAAAAGAGGAATAACAGAAATGGATCAAAGAAATGGAAGGTGTTCGATTTTGAGGATCACTAAAAATGTAATAATACTCCCATTAATTTGGTATGTGTCTTTCAAATGCAACATCCTCTCTCATTTATATTGAGCATAGGGAAAGAATAGAAAAGTTCCTTCATGTGACATGTTTATTTGAAAATCAAATAATTAACATTAATTATATTTATATATATATATATATATATATAGATATATATTACAATAAACTTAATATCTCATATAAGATCAACACACAAACATAAAAGATAAATACATCTAAATTGAATAAAACTTTAACACTCCCTCTTAGTCAAAAAGGATAAATAAATTTTGATAATAAAAGGTAAAGGACGATCAATATTTTGAATAACCCAAAGATGATCAACACTTTTAATCTAAGCTCTTAATTATTAAAATACCTAGTATGCATTTACATAAATAACCAAAAGATAATTATAATGATGGCATCTGAGCTCTTAGTTGTTAGATTCAAAAAATGCAAACTTACTTCATACACAATATGCATCTATACAGTAAACTCAAAGGCAATCAATTTAATGACATCTAGGCACTCAGTTGTAAGTCTCACAAGATGCATATTCTCATGATTTGAGTACAAAACTTACTTAAAATGTATAACATAGGATTTAGTCAACTAAAGCTACCACTCATCAATACTCCCTCTTAGCTAGGAAGGCTAAACACAAGACATATATTATGCCATTGGTAATATTAGGAATGACAAGTTTTAAGGATCTCTTTGATCATAAGATATCCATCATTTATATATCACATTTGATATCATGAGTATTAATATTCCAAAATATCAACATATGATATTCATCAATTACTCAATTAGTGCATTGATATCACATCTAATATCAAGAGTATTGGTCTCTTAGAATATCTACATCCGATATTCACCAAGTACTCAACTAAGGTGTGATATCACATTATACAAGTTTTTATAAGATCATCACCTTATAGTAACTTTTACAAATACAAGTGACATCATTTGGAAGTGGTCACTTTCTTATGATGTACACAAGGGGTAGGACCATCAAATCACATAGTCACAAGATATATTCATGAATTACAATCCTCTTGACTGCTCTATTTTACTGATCACATGGAGAATCCATCTTATTATGGTTTACTCCCTCTAAATCAATATGATCAAGATCTCCAAAGGCTGACTAAATCATATCCTCTATATTTCTTTCTCAGGTAGATGTGTCAAACTACCTCTGAATCTGAAACATATCCTCTATTTTGTCCCTCTCTTTGTCTAAGGTTGCCTCTAAAATGAAATGCCAGGCTCCCTTTGAATTTCAATCTCCCTCTTTTTTCTACAATAACATTTTCAAAAGAAAAATATCAAAGCACAATAAATAAGGTATCATAAAACTTAATCTTTTACCTTTCATACTCCCATAATAGATCTCACAACATTATGACAAATTATACAATATCATATGAATGAATGTTCAAATGCAATTTATACATATATATATAATTTATTGCCACATATGTTCTCCATTATAGTTATTTCATATGATATTTAATAACGTAAGAAATAAAATGAAAATTTATCCCTAAATCATACCTTATTACTCTACCTTCCTAAAGTCTTTGTTTGTATCTTACAAGGTCAATATCTAAGTCCTTACCTTACTCTTGCTTGGTATATATGGTTCAATCTCACAACATAGAATGTCAATAATAGTTGATTGGTCCTTGATATTTTATTTGTTCTCCCATTTTCTCTCTATATAAAATCATATTATATCCATAGGTGAAATCACCTAAATAATAATAATAATTCTAATATCTTCTTATCTTGTTAATTCCTTTCCTACACGAGGCCACACACACTGTCCCTTCATTTCCACCTTACTCCCCTATGAATTATCTCACCTCTAAGGATGGTTCAAAAGGGAATGAAATATTGGTAATTATTCCCCCCACAATGTAAAATTCCTACTACTATGTATTTGAACAGTTTTGGTTCACATGAAAATTTCTTTCTATTCTTCTTTTTCTTACTCTCACCAAATACTTTAAGTTATAACTACTATTGTTATGGATGTCCACATGAGTTTACTAGTGAAGTTGCAACCTTAACTTAAAATCAAAACTTTGAATTCATAGTCTGCCCAAATTAGAGATTCACTTTGATAATAGTTTTTTATGAGTCAAATGTCTTCCACAAGGGAATATATCAATTATTAAATGTCAAATCTTCACTGCATTTAAATGATCAATTTCAATCCCTTGTGTGTTTACTTTCGTGATATATTGTTTGATGAGATTCTTTCCTTTTCATATGAATTTCTTCACAAGAAATCAAATATCTTCTAAAAAATAAATAAGGTGTAGTTATTTTTAAATTGATAATATTCATAATATCATTAGATTTTGGATATGTTGTAAAAATAACCATAACACTATCAGTCTATTAGTAATCACATCCTCCTTATATGAATCATTGCATTCAACCTAATATAACACCAATACAACTTCTTATTGAAATATGAATGACACCTTCATAGAATGACCTAATGAAAATGTAAAGTGAGTGTACATAACCTTTAAAATTATTTATATGAGGGCTCTTGATATCCACATGTCTTGTATGTGAATAGTCTTCATTTTTCTTATTCGACATTTGGATATGGGTCTTCCCATGTATGAAATGAACTTGTCTATCTTATCACTCATCTTGTTAGATAATGGTGGGTATCCACCAGAGCATGGTATACATTCAACCATCTTTTCCTATATTAGTGGGTTATTTATTGAACAATTTTCCTTTCCTTATTTCCATCTCCCCTTCCTATTTTTGAGGATCTATATTTGGATGACATAGATTTTTAATTTATAGTTATGCCAATATCCCACTACTATACACATATTTTTCTTGTAACAAGTATTTGGAAAAGATGCTAATTGATGTAGCTCGAATGCACTTTCCAAACACAGGAAGCAATTCATAGCATATTCAAGACTGTCCTAGTTCAACACTCATCTTGCAATTCCACTCTTCTCTTCCATGTATCAAACTAAAACTCTTTAGTAAGCCATGGACAAGTGATTCCTAGTGGAGTGACAAAGGATGTCTTCACAAGGAAGCTTGACCTCTTTGTGTAATTTTTGAATCCCTCCTTATGAGTCCCAACCTCATAGGTATCAAGATTAGTAGACACACAAGCACACTTGCTACCAACATTTGGTTGAATCACCACATACATCTCTTATTTATTTAGGCTTCTTTGAGAAATGATGTGCAAAAGTTAATTAAAATGGGATATGATTGTTGGGTTCTTTGTCACCTTCATTGGATCTCCTTCATATTCACTGCCAATATAATTCCACACATGCCGACCTCTCCAACTTGTAAGTATCACTATAATTTTTAATGATGTAGGATATTTTATCTAAAAAATGGCTATGCTCCCATAAGTAACCATCCAAGTACGATACTTTTCTTGGATACACGATTCCTACAGATTATTATCTTAGTCATTAGTATGACTTAGCAACAACATTTGAGGATTGGTAAAGTCCATTTGAATCACAAAGAGTTGTGCATGTAGATCATACAGTGCCAAGTATCATAGTCACACACAAGAAAATGGTCATAATAACTCATATGAATATATTTCTTATGTTAATTCATTCATGAAATATTTCTACAAACTTTACAGGTCAAGTGGAGAGCATTATGGTGTTATCATAATAATTAGTTTGACCTCAAATGATTACTAGTTTATGATTTGTAGCAACTAGGCTCTGATACCATGCTCAATTTTAAGGATCACCACAAATTTAATATCACTGCTATTAATTTGGTATGTGTTTTTCAAATGCAACATCCTCTCTCATTTATATTGAGCATAGGGAAAGAATAGACATGGTCCTTCATGGGGCATGTCTATTCGATAATCAAATAATTAATATTAATTACTGTTATATTATATATATAAATTACAATAAAATTAATATCTCATATAAGATCAACAAACAAATATAAAAGATAAAGACATCTAAATTGACTAAAACTTTAATAGAAGGTGAGTGAAATGATGTTTTTAATATCTCAGATTTTGATTGCATGCCTGTGGGAACTGGAATGGTAGAAGAGAGGATATGAGATAATCCTCGAAATGAGTCATTGGGAGAATATTAGGATCAATTACCTCCTTTAACACATGGGTGTCTAGGTATTACTCCTCCACCAATATAGGGTATTCCATTAGTGTGTCTTCAACTAGATGAAGAAGCAGTTGCGCTACCTCCTTCGGTATCTGAACTATAGAGTCAAACCTTAGAGGAAAGAGAATATGTTCATTTTCATGCTGATGAAGTATTAGAAGAGGGAAAATTTGTAGAAGAAAGGAAAAAAATCCTCCTAGGATGAAAACTAGGTCCCTAGGTCATGTTGACACAAATCTCACTTTGAAGTTCTTCCTCAACACGAGAAGACTCCAGAGAGGAGTGATAAGGGAAAGGGTCTAGCATCAAAACCCACCTCTTTGAGTATATGTTACCAATGGTAACAATTCCATTATGGTTGAAAAAGGAGGCCTTTTTAAGATAGAAGAGGAAGGTGGAGTTGATAGAAGAACAAGGCATGGTAGAATTGATAAAAGTGGTCAAGAAGCTAGAGCCAACCAAGGGTAATGCTAAAACATTGGCTTTTATGAAGAATCAAGATTAGGATTTTTTAGGACATATCATTGTTCCACCCCCTCACGTAGATATGGAGGATTTGACTCCTAAAGATTACCAAATAAATGAGATAGTATTAGGGAAGCCCATAATAGATACAATAAAACTTTTGATCACCACGAGCCTTAAATAAGTATTCATAAACCTAGATAAGGATGAGCTAGAGCTTTTGATCTTAAGGAAGATGAATGGGCTACTAAGGGGATATTTGAATGAGATAGTGGGTCCTATAGGCCTTGATCACCTAGAGATTACTCGAGGGGTGACGTTAGAGAGAAAGGAGGTAGGCTAAGCCTTAGGAAAAACTGATTCATTTTTGGATGATTGCAAAAGGTGGCATCACAATTTTGAAGACAAAGGGGTGCAAATAATAGAAGGTAATTTGAAAATTTTGCACAACATCCAAAATAATATTAAAAAATTGGTTGCTATTGTAAGCCAAGATTTTGGGATGATGGACGAAGTGCATACCTAGGCCAAAGATCTACAAGCATTGAAACCTATAAAAGGACAAAGGTACCAGATGTTAATGGAAATTTATATGGTGGAAGAATTAGATAAGTTAGATGATTGGGTTGAGAAAGTATCAATAGGGAATAAAGTCATGGAAGGACTATACGAGGATATCTAGGAGAAAGAATAAAGCTCAAGGGCAATTTTTGGAAGCAGGCAAATATTACAATGTTGTTAGCTTATAGATTTTTAGAAATGAGTCCAGGACTCAAATTTCTTTGGTATAGGCAGAAGTTCAATAGTTCAAATTATTATTTGAAGCTGCTCTAATTAAAGATGATGTTCAACAATTTTTAAAAAATAGAAGAAGCATTGCTAGAATTGGATTCCAAGCTAGAAGATTTTGCAATTATAAGGATAGAAATAAGTAACTATTGCTAGGTGGTACACAATAAGTATGATTCATTAGAATTACTAGAGGCTAAGGATGTTGTGGAAATAATTAAGAAATTCAAGAGCAAACATACATACATCATTTTAGTCTAAAGGGGAAGAAAATTTAGATGCTAGAAATTTAGTTTTAACACAACACAATTTTGATATTTTTTGGTCCTATCATCAAGGCTTTCTTTTTCAAGGTGCACTTTTTAGAGGTGCACCAAACCAAGAGACACACCTACAATTTTGAAGAAGAAGTAGTGCACTGATAGTTAACTACCAGTTGCTATTTTTGAGCATTCCATGCATCAAAATGCATTTTGATGACAGTTCAACTCCCATAGACACCTAGAGAAGGCCAACCTTCCATTTTTAGAGGTCCTAGTGAATCGCAAATTATCTCATGAATTCTATCTTCTTATCTTCTTCTTCTTATTTTATTTGTTTTTAGTCATGCATAGGCTCATGCACTCATTAATTGATATAAACAAGGGTGGATACCTACATAGCACCATTTAGAGAGTCAGTTTGTATCTAATCAACTTTATTTTATTATTTTTTAAGTATGAGTTTGCATTAGAAGAGCTCTCACTCCTAACACAAAAGGATGAGAGGATTTATTTTAAATACATGGATGTAATATGTATTCAAGGCCGATATTTTGATGCACTAATAAATTCTATTTGTGCTCTCATTCTAAGTGTAGTAAATCTTGTCAGAGTGTGTTATTTTTTGTGGATTCATGTTCATGAATGATAATGGAACTAATGGTTTTATTGTGTTGTTATAATTGTCTGATATTTTTTATTTTGGTGTTTTCCTTATGTTAAAAAATTCCACTATTGTGATGAATTGGAGAAAGGATCATTATTGTTCTTGCATAGTATTTTGTCTCGTGTGAGCGCACTTTCTATGGCCTTGCAATTTTATGGAATGTGGAACATCTTTTAGTTTTTATTAGAGTTCCCATTGATGATTGAATTAATGTAGTTGAGAAAGAATTTCTCCTAATTTCATTGGTTTCCTACCAAGATCCTTTTGAAAATTTTATTTGTAGATGTGTTGTTACTTTAGCTTATGTCCGTTAGGAATTTCCCTTTTAGTAATTTTCTTTAAATCTCTTGTTACTCTATTTTTCTTATTTGATTTTCAATTACTTGGTTAAAATACAAATTTATATAGTTGCATTAATTATAAATTGCATTCATAATTTTTGTGGTTATGTTTTAACAAAGTTGTGCAGAATTAGTAGGTACCAACAAAGGCCTCCTTGTGAACATTCAAATTTATCTTCAATTGAGTTTCCTAGTAGGTTGAAAAATATTCACCTGGAGCCTTGGAGTTGGTCATTGATCAGATTTTAAAGAGAGAGAGATTTGAGAGAATTTCTTCTATTAGTATCATTTAAAATGATCGGTCAAAAGAAGCCTACATGCTATCACTGTGGAAAAATAGGATAAACAAAAAATGTCTGTATGAGAAAAAATGGTAACTCCAATGTTACTCCTAAATTTCATGGTTATTATTAAAATTGCAATAAGTATGGTCACCAAGAATATGAATGTAGATCTAAGTTCAATCAGTCCCCTAAGAATTATAAGTTCAATGTTTACTGTTATACTTAAATATTTAGAGATAAGTTACAAGATTGCAGATTATAGAAGAAGTTTAACTAGTCATATAGAAAAAAATGTATTATAATCAATTAGGACTATAATACATGGTATTCTTCTATTGCATGTGGCATATATATTCACATAGCTAATAATTTCATGAGTTTACTCTTTGGAGGAAGATATGAAAATTGGAGAAATCCTGGAATGACATGTTATCATTGTCACAAGGTTGATCACGTAAGAAAGAAATGCAGGTACCAAGTATCAACACCTAAAGTGGAAGATACAAAAGGAAAAGGGAAGGTCAATGTGGATGAAGTTTGTTAACAATTGAACAAGAAGTGGATAAGGAAGACATAAGAGAACAATATATCAAATGCAACTGATGGTGGCACCTCATCTAATGGATTAGGTGAAACCTCCACTTCCAACTAAACCTTATAAGAAGGTATGGAACTATACTACTATTGATATATCTTACATTAGTTCCTAACATACAATGAAAGTCCATATCTCCATAATGAGTGATGCACAAGGAAAACTCATGACATTTGGAAGTTAGCAAAGTTGATAAGTTATATCAAGATAGTCATTAATTGAAGATATAGTGTTAATCGAGTAAGTGAAGTTGTTGGTAGAGTTGGCGTGTTAACCAAGCTTGAGATGAGAGTACAGAGATAACCAAGTAGGAAATATAAATGAACTATGAATGAGTTCTCTATGGTAACTGAGTACGAGGAACAAAGCTTTTAATATTCCCTTATGGGCATTAAAAACATTTATTTTTTGTATTAAATAGGGAAAGAATTGCTTATTTGGTTATCTTACATTCTCAAGAATGAAAGAATAAATTTGATCTATCTGTGTAATCGGTTGAACTCAAAATCTTGTGAGTGTAAATTTGTTTGAGAATCTTAGTGAAAAGATGAACTTGCAACAATGCCATAAATTTTTGCAACAATGAAGAGAAATACCAAGGTGAACACTATAAGATTGGTTCCAAATGAATATTGTGAAGAGCCATAATAGAAGCCACATCCTAAAGTGGCTACAAAAATAGACAAGTTGGGTGCATTATCGTCTATTCCACCTAGGGTTTTATTGATAAATGACATCCATTAATTTTATCATTGTAAAATTGGTGAAGTTGGAGACCATGAATTACAAGAGGTATATGATAAATTGTGTGTTGATGGGAAATTGAAAGAAGAACACAAATATATGGAGATAAAAAGTCTCACCAATTCCCTTTATTTCCTAAAAGTGTTTAAAGTGGACTAGATTTGTATTGTGTTGAGAAAAGTACACAACATGAAAATGTGGCTAAATGAACCAATTAAAATTACAAGAGATATAATTCACGTGATCATAGGTTACCCTATTACTGAGAAAGTGAAATCTATTTGAACAATTTGAAATAATGAGATTGAAAATAATACTAAATCTCAGGGATGGACATGATTTATATATTTCCCTAATTGGAGACTTGGAAACAAAATTTTTAGTATATGGTGTTGGATATAAAATCTTCCAATCGAGTAGACCTGATAGTGTGTCATGTATAGCATTTGATTTGGGATATAAAATTGTGGCATATAAAATTGTGAAGAAAGGTCATAAATATGACTTAGATGAGTTATAAATGAGGCAAATTATGGAGAACATGAAGACAATTAGGGTTGTAAGGTCAAACACATATAAATTTGGCTCATTATTGGTATGCATTTTCTTTTACATGAAAAATTACTTCCACTCGATTGGTCAGGTGAATTGGAAAATAGACACACCTATTATTTACTAGATCAATGAGTTTATTCAAAGATTAGGTAACAATCTTGAAAGTTTTATGACTACATACTTTGATAATTTTAAGGAAGGAATGAATCAAAGACACATAATTCCACCCTAGTTAGTTGAGAAATATCACAATGATGTTTGTTTTCTTGTTGACATTGACACTACACTTGTGCAAGTAGTGAATCCAAAGGTTGATTTTCTTGAACCCATGGAGTATGAGATAATAATTGACTAGGCTACCAAATCAATAGAAACAATACTTAATGATCCTATAAATAACAAAACCAAACCATTTGGCACATATGAACAAGCAAAAGAAAGCATAAAAATAGATATTGTCACACCTGAAGTGCAGAAGAAAACTAAAAATATGATTGATACATTGGAGAGTGTACATGAGCAAGAGAATGGAATAAACTTTTGATGATTATTGAAGGAAAGGGTGAAGATGTTTCTGGAAAAGAAGATAAAGAAAAAGAAACTTTAGTTGTAGAACTAGAAAAGAAGAAAGGAAAGAAGAGGCAATTGGATACCATTGTAATTCCTAAAAACACTAGGTAAAGGACCTGTGCAACTCAAGAGATAACTATTAGGATTAAACCATAGAAAAAAATAACAATTACATGCAAATATAACCAATATCAAAAAATAATAGATCACACAAAAAAGAACACAAGACACCAAGATTTAACGTGGTTCACCCAATCCTTGGGCTACACCCACCAAATAGCTAGTTTGATATTATTACGATCCAGTGATTAAAACTTGATTACAATCTGTAATCCCTTACAGCTTAATACTAAATCAATTTTCACATCACCTACTATGAAACAATCCCTAACCCTAAGCCCTTTTATACAAGTAATTTTGTGTTGCTTTTGGGTTACAATATATCGGCCATATGTCAACCATATGTTGGTCACAATGTTGACCATGACCCAAAATATTTTTTTGGGGCATTGCCTCGAACCCCAAAGAATTTATGAAGTATGTACAATACTTTCCTAATTAGTTACCACAATCTAACAATCTCCCACTTGGGGACTGATCAGACTCCACACTAGACAACAATATCTCCCACTTGGAGATGAATCCTATAGCTATGTCACTATGCCATGAGGCTCCCACTAGATTAAACTGCCCTTGGAATCTACTGTTCTTGTATTCATGTTTAGTCTAGAAGACCAACTAAAGCTGAAGAGGAGTTTAGCTTCTCCATTGTTACTACCTTTGTCAACATATCTGCTGGATTATCATCTATATGTATCTTTTCCAACTTTAACTATCCATCCTCCAAAACTAACTGAATGAAATGGTACCACAACTAAATATGTTTAGTCTTTGAATGTAGAGCTGAATTCTTAGCAAGATGAATGACACTCTAACTATCTGTAAATAAATAATTTCCCTTTTCTGTGCAAATCCTTTTACCACTAACCTGGCTTTAAATCCTTTCTTACCTCCATTCTCTTATTTTAACCTATAAACCAATTTATTCTGTAAAGCCCTTTTACTTATAGGCAATTGGCATAAATCCCATGTCTTATTTTTTAACAAAGAGTCCATTTCATCTTTCATTGTAGACTCCCACTAAATCTTAGTATCCACCTGCATAGCTTCATCATAACATTCAAGTTCACCAACATTTGTTAGTAAAATAGAATACAAAGAGGGAGAAAAATCTTTTTTGAGGTCTCATTTTCCTTGTTGACCATCTAATATTCACTAGTGTGTGTGGTATTTGTTGTTGTGGTTGTTGCACATCATGAGGAATAGCTGGAACATCATGTTTTGGAGTATCATCCAATACTACATAATCATCTTCTTTCTTCTCATGTTGCTACAACATATCTTTATACAACACTTTCTCATTGAATGTGACATCCTTGCTTCTTACAATTTTATGATTTTCAAAATCCCAAAGCCTATAACCAAATTCATTAATGCATATCCAAAAAATACACATTTCCTTGACTAAGCTTCCAACTTGGTTCTATTTTTAGAATCTATGTGAGCAAATGCTTCACAACCGAAGGTTTTGAAAAAAGAACAACTCATCTTCTTACTAGTCCATGCTTTCTCTAAAATACCACAATCCAAAGGAGTAGAGGGACCTCTATTAATAAAATATATAGTAGTATTGATAGCCTCTACCCACATGTGTAAGGGCAACCAAACATGCAAACTCATGCTCCTTGCATGCTCCATTATAGTCCTGTTCATATGTTCAGCCCAATCTTCACAAAACTCACTCTCTTTTGTTTTCCATACACACAACTATCATAGAAATCCATATTAACACATTTTAGACCTGGTAAAAATTTCTTTGAATGAAGTACTTTCATACCTTTCTCACTCATGTGCCCAAGTTTTTTGTGCCATAGTGCTATATCAAAATTTACAGTAGCTATTTGTTCTCCCTACTCAACTACAATAGTTGTACCTGAACATTCATTTTTCTCTAAAATAATTAAAGTAGAAGGAACAATATGACCTATACAAAGATATAAGGTGCCTATTTTCACACCTCTTACTACTACAAGGGAACCTTTTGAAAACTTCCAATTTTTATCATTAAAAGTAACTACACAACCCTTATCACCAAGTTTTCCTACTAAAATTAAATTCTTACTCAGCCTTGGAAAATCTCTTACCTCATGTAGTAGCCAATGATTCCTATTTTGAAACTTAATCTTAACTTTTCCCTTTCCAACAATCTAATAGGGTTCATTATCCCCAAAATAAACAAGCCCAAAATCCCCTTAGACATAATCAATGAAATAACCTCTATAAGGTGTAGCATCAAATGAAGCACTAGAATCTAAAACCCATGAATCATCAACACTTTCTAAAGACATAAGCAAAACATCCTATTTAGATTTTTTACTTACCACATTTTCCTCCTTGTCTCCATTTGGTTTATCTCCTTCATTTTTCTTTCAATTCCAACAATCTTTCTTTTTATGCCTTGGTTTCCCATAGTACCAAGAATCATTTGGTCTTCTTGATTGAGACCTCCTCCCGTTTGACTTTTCTCTTGATTTCCCAATATTTCTAGAATTATTTCCTCTCTCAGTCATTTTGACTTGACTTTGTGTGTTCAAAGAACTTCTTGATGTAGATCCACTTGAGGATTTCCTATGAGTTTCCTCACTTAAGATAACATCGATCACATCATCATATTTTAGGGTACTAGATCTAGGAACATAATTACTCACAACCATTACCAAGCCATTCCAGCTTTTAGGAAAAAAACACAAAATCAAGAGAGCCCTAATTTCTTCATCAAAGTTGATACCCATAGAAGATAACTGACTAGTAATAGTATTAAACTCATTTAAATGATCTACAATAGATCCACCTTTTGCCATTTTCATATTAAATAAATTCTTCATGAGAAATACCTTGTTTGAAGCAAAGGGCTTTTCATACAATTTCATTAGGGTTTGCATCAATTCTTTTGTCATCTTCACTTTTGTAATATTAAATGCCACCAATGGTGCCAAGCATAATTGAATGATTTCAAGTGCCTTTCTATCCAAAAAATCCCAGTCATCATTTGACATAGATCTATGATTCTTGGTTTTGGCTTCCAACGACTTCCATAATTCCTTCTGATAAAGATAGTCTTCCATTTGCATCTTCCATAACTGAAAGTTTTTCCCATTAAACCTATCAACCCTCAACTTATCCTCATCTGCCATCGCTCCCACACAACCGTGAGACTCTCACTCAACTGTGAGACTTTCCTATAGAGAATAACTAAAAAAACAAACTTGCTTTGCTACCACTTGTTAAGATTAAACCACAAATAGAAATAACAATTGCATGTAAATATAACCAATATCAAAAAATAATAGATCACACAGAAAAGAACACAAGACACCAAGATTTAACATGGTTCACCCAAGCCCTGGGCTATGTCCAGCAAACAAAAAGTCCAATATTATTATGATCTAGTGATTACAACCTAATTACAATCTGTATTCCTTTATAGCTCAATACCACCATAAGAACTAATTTTCACATCACCTACCATGAAACAATCCCTAGCCCTAAGCCCTTTTATACAAGTAATTTTATGCCACTTTAGGGTTACAACATGTCCCAAAGAATTTATGAAGTATGTACAGTACTTTCTTGATCAGTCACCACAATCTAATAATAACTCCACCTTTAAAAAAAGGATCTATAAGAATAATTAAGCATGCATAGTCTCAAGTCAAGACATATCAAGAAATAAAAGATGTGGCTACATCATGTAGCAAGCTAGCTAGTGAACCAGCCAAAAGGAGAAGAAAGTTAATTCTTAAGAATGATGAGGAAGAAAGGAAGAAGACATAATATAATGTTGAAAATCAATTTAGAGTTGCTGTACACAAAAAGGCCTGTTGGAGTTCCTTTTGGTAAGGAACATACTAGGTAGATTTAAACCTAATACCAAAAAGAAAAAGACATGGAAAAGCCTAAGGATCAACTAAATCCTATACTCAATAGGGTTAAATCTTAGCTCTGGGCCAACTTCAATAGAGTCACTAGGACTCTCTTCACTTTAGGCTCTATAGGGCCAAGGTGGGCAAACCTTAGGGATTATGAAGATGATTGATGATTTGGATTTCTCTTTAGACACTTGCTCAGAAGATTTGGATTGGGATAAATCAGAAGAAGATACTACAAATAAGTAATGATTGACAATTTTAGTTCTTCATTACATAAAATGATAAATTGATTTTGATTGATGTGTACATTTTGCAACTATATAAACCATCAACTTGCAATTGAAAATTAATTGATCAGTGCCTTATCCAATGTTATATAGAGTCAAAACCAACAATCTTAGACCTATTTAATTGACTTGCAATTAAATTTGTCAATAGTGGACTCTGAATCTGATTCTTATCATATCCCCCTTATATACCCAAAACCCTACCACTTACTAAAAGCAATTACTTATTTCTTTGAACTAAAGGAAATCAATAAGAGATATACAATTTATCTAAATTGTATTAAACTAAAAGAACATTGCTCATTTCAATCTCAAGATCACAGATATGCAAGGAAGGAGACAAAATCCAAATACATAGATATGCATAAATTCCTTTTGTATTAATTTCCTTTGAAAATACATACAACACTTGATATAGACTCATAGTATAACTCAAAACATGGCAATTTGGTCATTCATATTCATTGTTCTTTCAAATTCACAAGCCTGAACACATGCATACAATCACAAAAAACTAAATGGATTGTAAAATAACATAAAACTAAAAAATATACAAACTTCTGACCTCTACTCCTGATCCTTGAAATCTTTATATAGGATTGCAAAAAGCTACAAATGGGAGGAGGAAACATGTCAAAATCTTAATGGAAAAGAAAAAGGAAAAATATAAACAAAAATACATACAAAAAATTATTTTGTGCTTGATCCAAAATTAGAAAGGTAGTTGAAAAGTTAGTAGGTGTCACTTTATTGCAACAACTTTAACTTTAATCCTCTTTTTCTTCTTCTCCCCTCCATTTCCTCAAAAGTCTCAAAATTTTAACCTCTTCTAGGTCCTTCATGGATTTTGTCCACCTGACATCCATTATGTCTTTAGAATCCACTATGAATTTATTCAAATCTATTTCTTCTTTAAATAAGGAGTCAATTAAATTATGGAAAGGGGCATCACTGCTGTCTTCAAAAATTGTGACTATGGCCTCTTGAGTCAATATTGCACTAAATACATTAGACCATTCATGCCATTATTTCAACAAGTTGCTATTATAAAAAAATGGTGTATGCAAGGCTCAATTCCCTAAGATAAAACTTTTACCTTTCCATATAATTTGTAATTTCCTAGTGAAGAAACCAACTAATTCCTTAACTATCTCTAGGCTCTCTTTCATTGTGATTATCTTGTCAGGCAAATTTGGGTTTTAGCTATCAATGTAATAAGTCTCTCTAAGAATCAAGTATATGGACCCCATAGATTGAATATAGGTGATATCCATGAAAGTGCTTCATTACAAAATTGCTCAACATCTTGTTAAGAAACATATAATGTATGAGCCTGTTGTGATATGTTCTTCAAAATCTGCACCCAATGGTCAATCATACACCTAAGGACATATGTCCTAACCTCATCTCCTTGTTGAGTTGGTGAAGAATCAATGTTCATTATCTTAGGTTTTGTATCACTAGTGTCTAGCTCATTTGTCTATGTTGTGGTCTTTGTTGTGACCTTAGATGGCTACTCTTGACTATCCTATTCTCTGTTCTTTTTTGCAGTAGCTACTTGCTCTGTATTTTCTAGTTTCTCTCTAAGAGATGCAAATTTTTCTTCCAAACCATGGAGCTTGGCTTGAAGCTCCTCAATGTTTTATTTATAAACATGGCTCTTCCTGAGCTCATCCTCATAAAGCTTCCTTACATCAATGTAATCATGTATAGACTCGGCAAGTCTTGTTTCTATCTCCTCTGCCTTGGCCTCATTCATGAATGGGAAATGCTTCAAGGCCTTTGAGATTTTTGTACCTAAAGTACATTGCAAAGTCCATACAACCATGTTACCCTATTTTGTGCTCTACACATCCATCATATTAGGTTTTTTTGATGAAGGAGCTATGATCCATGCTACTAGAGACTTGGTGTCAATGTTGAATCTGGATCCTCTTTGCAGTCTATCAACACCATATGCCTCATATGAGATGGTATTTTCTTGTTTTCTAATCTGATCAAGAATAAATGCTTGGTCCAAATCCCACATAGGCATCAATAAGACCCCACTTCTTTGCACAAGGTCTCTTGTCTCTTCCAAAGTCATGAATTTAGTACCAAGATCATAGGCATACAATTTCTCAACTAATTCTAGCTTCTATTCATCTGATTCTCCTCGTTTCATATTTAGCACCAACTCACTTTGTTTTACCTTGTACAAGAAACTTTTGAACTCTGCTGATTTGATGAATTCATCATCTTTTATAAACTATTGGGCTTGGATGATCCTATCATCCAACCTTGCTGTAGCTAGTTCTAAGTCAGTGAATGCATTTTTAGTTGCAATGAATCTATCCTGGATGTAGCCCTTTCTCAAGTCATCAAAGTACTAACTCTTACTCGGTAGGATTTTCAATGTCTTATGTTTGACCTCTATAGGGATGTGGACAAATTTTTGCCTCTTATTCCCCCTAGTGACCCATGATGCCTCAGTAGGCTCTTCTTCATCTATTTTTGGAGTCACATCAGGTTCAGGGCTGTTAGGACATACCCTCTCTTCTTCTCCTATGGGTCCCTCTGGAATTTGGGCCATGATTTTAGCATAGTTAGTGACCATCTTCCTAATCCTATGAGGATAGGAGATATCCATATAAAATCCCTTGAAATTGGGATCTACTCTCTTTATCTCCCTCTCTACCCTCAACATATCATCAAGTTTGGACATATTATCTAATGCCTCCCCCTCTGCAACAATATTGGGAATAACATCTTCATGGGGTAATTCTTTAGTAGCAAGCAACACATAGTTTCTAATTTATTTGAGTGTGATCCTCATCCAATTATCAAGGTCATAAATTATATATGGATCTAGTTCCCCACCCTAAAACATCTACATAGGAATGTTCCTCTATGTACCTTAAGCCCTAAATATTCCCTGTTAACCATAAATAACTGCTACATGAATTCAATAATGGCTAGTTTGGGAGGAATGAATTTTGGAAAAATATGCAGGGGTTGGAGACAACCATAAAACATCATCAAAGAAAAGGTTGAAAACAGGAAGATATCCCCCCAATTATGGTCTAATCTTTTTCTTTCTAGGAGGAGGGCTGGTCTCAAAAGACACTTCAAGATCTCAGGTGCCCTAAAGTAACTGGGGTCTAGAATTTTCATAATGTCAATGCTAAAATTATTGAAAAATGAGATAAAATAAAAATAATAGTAAGAAGTGTCCCATACCCATGTCCAAAATTGGATTAGAAGCTCTACATTAGCATCAGTTGTATGATAAATGAAATCTAGGCTTATATATATCACATTCTTATATAGAATCAATTGCATCAACAGTGAAATTGAAATTCTCCATTTCTTCATTCTGGGCAAGTCCAATATTTTCCTTCATCTTTTCTAAAATTCATCTTTTCTAGAATAAACTAAACATAATCATATTCTCCTCCATGGTAGGATTTGTGCACATCTTTGGAAATGATAAATTCTAATCCATATACCATGTTAGTTCTATCCTTTCCAACCACCTTGTGGACATCATATACTATTTTCATAAAATAATTCTTAAATTTATCCAGTGGAATCTTCTTGTCCACTTTCTTAGGATAGTCTCCCACTTGCTTCAGGTCCATGGGAATATTTTATAGCATTGACTTCCTAGTACATGCCTTAGTGTTCCTTTCAAATTTTCCTTATTGGTCAATTAGGTCCATTGGTTCTTTCATGGTACCATCCAATCCAAATGCTTCAATGAAAGGAGCCCTATCTAGTATACATAGAGTAGTCCCATCTCTTCTATGGAATGAATTGGTGGTTGGGTTATAGGATTTTATCAAGGCTTTTAATAAATGAACGTCCACAAAAACCTATGGAAAGATTAACTTTGCCATTTTTTTCCCATGAATTGTAAACAAGGATCTTCTTCTCTCTATTATTGTAGAAATATCTAAAAAGCTCATAGCCAAAGACTCTTAGACATGTAACATCTCTA
Organism: Cupressus sempervirens; assembly: GCA_028749045.1. NCBI lineage: Eukaryota > Viridiplantae > Streptophyta > Pinopsida > Cupressales > Cupressaceae > Cupressus > Cupressus sempervirens. The sequence goes on along the minus strand of CM053793.1, from coordinate 197,647,602 downwards.
CATAGGGCATATAGGTCCATGAACACATGGTCATCTACAAAAATGACACTAAAGGATCCTGGAAATAACTTTATCCATTCCTCCACAAACCTACTTGGTTTATTTTGTCTAGTTTTTCCTCCTTTTGAGGTTGAAGTTTCTATGATTTCCATTTTTGATGTTGGTATCTCTTCTACCTCCTTATCAGACATCTTGCAAAATAGACTATAAATACTAGCAAACTTCTACAACTAGTTCTAAAGATAACAATTTGCTGACATTGGAAGCTCTGTGATTTCTTTGAAAACTCTAATATCTACAAATGGTAACTGAGTATTGGATTATGGAATGTTTTATGCTAAGCATACTCACATCAACCCATTTTGTGCATTGATAATTTGCATGCTTGAGTCTTCAATTTAGTGCTATTTGTCACCTCAAATGGAGTGTCCATATAACTGTCCAACTAGTAAATCTTCACACTTTACTCAATTCTTATTGGCCAAGGTTTCTTGTTGTTATTTCAATTCAGAAGAAAGGTAAAAAATGCCTCTTTATGTTAGACTGGGGCTTTGAGATCTTATGAAACCCTAAAGAAAAGGCCCTTTGTATCATCTTAGGAGGGAAAAATGGTCTCTACGATCTTATAGTCATTCAAAATCAAAACTCTTATCTTACCACTGTAAGCTCAAAAAAAGGCTTCCACGATCCTATGAAAAAACATTTATCATGCATTCATAACTCACCCTTAAGCCCCTTATGATATTATGAGACAACTTACAAACCTTGTTGCAACATCATATCCTTTCTTTAGTTAACTCACGATACTATGATTATAGTTTGATGCCAAGCCTCATAACTTTGGCAGTTACCTTTTAAACTTCTACAATGTTATGGTCACAAAGATATCGCAACATCATGTCATAGCATTATACTCTTTAGAACCTTATGAGAATAGTTAGAAACTAATCTTATAGCATCAAAGGTTACCCTTTCATTTTTATTACTAACTTATGATCACATGCTAGTAATTATCTCTCCTCTATTGAAGCCTCGGAAACTTTCCTTTCTACCTTTACGATCTCATGATCTAACATTGCTTTGTAGCTTTGCAAGCTTTTAAAATTTCATTTGAGATCTTACAATCTATAGCTTGCCATAGCATCAAAGAACACAACATGCCACATGTCTCAAAACTTCATGCAGCTATGCCTGGCCCCACCGTGCTTTATCAGCTTTAACTTACAATCTTACGATCATGCCTTTATTGTGGCATCAACCCTTATATATTTTTCTCTTACAATCCTATGATCATAAGCATTTTGTATCTTAATAAATCCTTTTGAAATATCCCATGATGCCTCAACCTCCCCTTTGTCATAGGATCAAGACTCTTCACATCATTCTTGCACTAAAATCTCCTTGCGATCTTACGACAACCATTTCATCATATTGTTCTGAGTCTTCATTTCTTCTCTTGCAATCCCCTGATGACCCTTTTATCATGACATCAAGACCTTGATCTTAGAAAACCTTTCATATAATAGTTAAGATGACATGACATAAAGGAAATCATAAGATCATAGATCATATTCTTCATAATTACGATGCTATGACCACACAACATATCTTAACATTGGGGAACTTAAAACATCACCCTACAATCCTTTGTTAACCTCTATGCCGTAACATCAAGAAACAACAAATGTGAGATCATGAATAGATGCCTAAGCCATGATTGTAAGATCAAAACTCTATTATTTGAAAGATATACAATCTCTCACTTGAAAGAAAACTTAGGATAATGGAAAAAGGTTGTAGTTTTATTGAATTCTTTTAATGACAAGACAAAAACATGACCTTAGGATGCCAAATAATTCCCCTAGGGTAAGATTTTCAATATTGAGCTAGGGAAAAATAACCAAGTAGGGTTCATTTGAAAAATGAAAATAAATGAAACACAAAACCCTAACAATGCAATGCACTTCAAATAATTTTCACAATGGATATTCAAAATTTTAGTATTGTGAAAAAGAGGGCTATTAGGGCCAACTACAGTTGATGAAATGGTAGTCTGACTAAGAGAGCATAGCTGTTTGTCCACTTTTCAATATGTTAAGTATGATAAAATCAATGGAGACAAATGAAATATTGAAGATGCTTTAATTGATATTATGGGAAAATTCAAGAACACTGCCATTGAAATTGCAAATATAATTCTTGACAAATTATACCAAAAGATTGAGAATAGGTGGCAGTATTCCCTAGTAACTGAAAAGAAAATAAGAGGAAGGTAATTAGCTATGCTAATGCTTGAGATTACCATTGAAGAATTTAGTGAACCAATGACAAGGAATGATAAGATATTTTTACCCAACATAGAGCATTGAAAGTTTTGACAGGAAAACTACAAAGTGTTGACATTGAAGGCTAGATAATCTGGAAGAAAATATGCAAAATCAAAGTTACTGATGAAGAACATCAAAAAAAGAAAGTACTAAGCGCATTGTACTAGATCAAAAAGAGGATGAATATGATAGTATTTCCCCATAATAAGTTGCTGATTTTGTACATGAAATAATGGAAGACATAGTTGGGAGAAAAGAAAAATGTTACTATTGAGGACTTAACAAGAGAAGATCCAAATGAAGGATTGAAGAAGGTTGAAGATGTTATGATAGACATGTTATAAATAGGTAATAATGAGAGGAGAGGGGGGGGATGAATTAGTAATCTACAATTTTTTTCCCAAAATTGAATATTGTTAATGACTTCATAACATTCATATGAAAGTAAAATAACAATACTAAACAATAAACATAATCATACAATAAGAGAACCCATAACACCATATTTTGTAACTAGCAAGACCCTAGCCAAGGGAAAAACCTAGTGGGGATGGTACTCACAAAATGATCCACCATCCAAAAGTATCATGTTAAGGTTGTTGACCTTGTTAGGAATCTATGTTGAGAAAAGATTGATACAAGTATGCTAATGTGTTTCAATCATTGTTTTATCATTGATGTCAAACCTACTACTTGTTGGTAAGACAACTTCTTAGTTGATTTGAGTACTATCATTTGTTTGATTGATGAAGAGGTTTTGATCAAATATGATAATAAGAGCACCTAGAGTAAAGGTTGAGTTATGGTATGAAAAAGGAGTACACAGATTAGTTAAGATAGTGATGATATATTATATTGATTATATGCTTAAGAATGCAAAGGTTGGATGCACTGATTAAGTTTAGAAGAACAAGTAAGAAGAATTGAGTTTTCCAAGCTTGACCAAGTTCATAGTAGGTACCGAGCAAAGTTAGTGCAAGCCAAGCATAAAATCAATTGGACAAGAGCAAAGTGAAGATTTAGTGTATGCAAAGTGAACTTAGTGTAAGCTGAGTAAAGTTTAGTAGATGCTAAGCATTAGTAAACTTTAGTGTTTAATGAGTTAACTAGTGGAAGACAAGTGGAATAATAATATAGATGCCAAGTAACAACATATTGATGCCAAGTGTCAATATTCATGTTAAATCATAGATTTGACAAATCTAAGCCAACTATTTTGTTTTCTTGAATTCTGTGAATCATGTGGAAGATAACTATGATGAGATGGTGGCACAAAATTCAAGGTAAGCCATTTTGAGGTGAATTCAAGGAATATTGAGGAAGAAGTTTCTAGAGGAACCAAATGGAAAAGTGGGTAGATTCATTGTATCCTACCTAATCCTACCTAACCTCAAAATGGATGATTGTGGTGAAGCAAAAAAAGATCTTAAATCTCTATTTATAGAGAGAGCTAGTTAGAAGTAAAGGTTGTCATGTGTGAGAACCTAAGGAAGATAAGAAGTCTACAATATTACTTCATTCAGTGGCCGAATAGAAGAGACTGCCATTGGTAAGAAAATAAAGAAGGCTTAATAGTATGAATGCTTAAAGGGCGAATAAGCTATTAGAGCTGAAGTATGTGAAAGGCAAGCAAAATGGAGGACTGAAATAAAAATCTATAATTTGCAAGTGAGTTGTAATTTTTTATTAGATCAAGCCTTACTATTACTTTCTAATCATTGTACCTATCTAGCATAAATCCTTATAATTAAGGTTGACCTAATCATCATTTGTAAATCCTCTAAATGGGTGACATTCTAAGTGACGGTCTAAAGTCCTCCAACAAGGCTTACTCCTAACAAGGTCATTAAAATCCTCTAACTAGGTCACATTTAACAAGCATATTATAACCTTTAACAAGGTTGGCCTTTCACAGGGCATCACTTCAGAAGAGTAAGAATTAGTTGCATGTTATAGGTAGTTTTTCCCAAATTGGGTTTCCATATAAAATCCATGTGTCAAATGTGTTATTGAATCTGTCATGTTTTATGTTTACTTTTCTACAAAAATGTTTGACCTAAGACAATAACCTACAAAGTTTTAGTATTGTACGATCTAATGCATGCATGCATACCAAATTTTTATGAATATGGGTTCACTAAGTATGAAAATTTTTATTTGTACATTTGGACCTTGGATTATTGATTCACTTCCCCTCTCAGTTATTCTAAAGAATTCCAAAAATTGGTATCAGAGCCATCTACTTAAGAGGAATAGTTTGAAGTACTAGAAGCAAAAGATCAAGATGCCAAAAAGAGAGGTACCCAAGCTTAACAAAGAGAACTTCCCTACATGGAAAATTATGATGAAGCTACACTTAGGAGATCTTGGAGACCATGTACAATCTACTATCATCACTGAGCATGTTGATCCTATTGGAGCCCCAACTACTAATGATCTAAAAAAGAAGAAAGAACACAATCAAGCAATGTTGGAAATTGCCTCTACCCTAAGTTATTCTGAGTTCAATGATACTAAGGGTTGTGATTCTGAAAATAAAATGTGGGATACTCTATGCAGTATTTATGGAGGAGACAAAAATGTTTTGAGAGCCAAATATGGAATTCTTAGAGGTAAGTTCGATGACATGAGGATGCAAGAATGTGAGAATGTTGCTCAATATTGCTCTAGAATAAAATATGTTGTTGATGATATAAGTAGAGGTAATGGTATTATTGATGATGATATTGTATTGAGTAAATTACTAAGAAAATTGCTTCCCATCTATGCTATTAGATTTTTTTTCATACAAGAACTGAGATGTATACTAGGTTCAAATATGACTCTAGAAGGTTTGGTAGGTAGGCTCACTGCTTTTGAGCTCTCTAATTTTGATAATTTCAAACCTGAAAATGTTGAATATGCTTTCAAGGCTAAGTTATCATTGAAGGAATCGAAAAAGAAGAAGAAAAGGTTAAATATGTTTCTAGTGATAGTGACACAAATGAGGAGGATATAGAATAACTTGAAGTACTTCTAGCAATGAGATTTCATAGAGGGATAGGAAAATTTAAAGGTAAGATACCTATCATGTGTTTTAATTGAAATGAGGTTGGTCATATTGCTTCTAGATGTCTGGAGAAGAAGAACAATAGAATTGGAGACAAATAAAAAAGTAGAAGAGATGAGGATAGAAAAGATTACAAAGACAAAGGCAATAAGTCTTGCTACATTGTAGAAGAGGAAACGAAAGATGGATATGATTATCATAATAATGAAGTGGTGTATGTTGCAATGAAGGATGAATCTAATAACGATGAGCAACTACACTGATATCTTATGTGAACAAGAGTGACAGATGGATCATTGATAGTGGTTGTTCACATCACATGAGTGGAGATAAAAGTAAGTTCATTACCCTAAATTATTATGATGGAAATAATGTAAGGTTTGGTAATGATGCACCCTATTTGATAAAAGGAAAAGGATCTATAAAACTCATAGAAGAGATTTTGTGTGACGATTATTATTATGTTGAAGGACTTAACTATAATTTGTTGAGTGTGTCATAATTGAATAGTTCAAGTTTCAAGGTTAAGTTTGAGAACAAGATAGCTAAGATCTATGATATTGATGGAAAACTAATTGGGAAAGGTGATCAAACTAGAGGTAATCTATTTTATCTTAATATGAATGATGTTACTTGTCTTTTTGTAGAATTCAATGATGTGTGGTTATGACACAATAGGTTATGTCATGTTAATTTTGATAACTTGAGTAGTATTAGTAACATGAGAAGAGTTAAAAGTTTGTCTAAATTGAAGAAACCTAACAATATAATCTGTAAACAATGTCAGTTAGGGAAGATGACAAAATCTAGTTTTAAGAGTAAGACTCACACCTCTAAAGAAATTATTGAGATTATTCATACTGACTTGTGTGGACCAATCAATGTGCAAAGCTACAAGGGTGACAAGTACATTATCCTATTTGTTGATGATTATTCTAGGATGATGATAGTTATATTTTTGAAATAGAAATCTGATGGTTTCCAAATGTTTAAGTGGTACTTAGCAAGAGTTGAGAAGGAGACAAACAAAATTTTGAAATGTTTGAGATCTAATAGAGGTGGAGAATTTACATCAAATGAGTTTGAGATGTTCCTTAATGACAGAGGAATCAAAAGATAGACATCTATTCCTAGAACCCCTCCATAAAATGGAATTGCTGAAAGGAGGAATAGATATGTAATGGATTGTGCTAGGACATTCATGATGGAGAAGAATGTTACTTTAAAATACTAGAGAGAGGTTGTAAGTACAACTGTCTATAACTTAAACCATGTGCAAGTCAAGAAAGGTACTCATTCAACACCTTTTAAATTATGGTATGGATACTCACCCAATGTAAAATATTTTAAGGTGTTTGGAAGCAAGTGCTACATTCTTAAAATTTTTAGGAATGGTAAATTAGATGCTAAAATTGAAGACCAATCAATGTGCAAAGCTACAAGGGTGACAAATACATTTTTCTATTTGTTGATGATTATTCTAGGATGATGAAAGTTATGTTTCTAAAACATAAATTTGATGCTTTCCAAATGTTTAAGTGGTACTTAGTAGAAAGATACAGACAAAATCCTAAAATGTCTGAGATTTGACAAAGGTGGAGAATTTACATCAAATGAGTTTGAGATGTTCTTTAATGATAGAGGAGTCAAAAGACAAACATCTATTCCTAGGACCCGGCCTCCACAAAATGGAATTGCTAAAAGGAGGAACAAATCTATAATGGAGTATGCTAGGACACTTATGATAGAGAAGAATGTTGCTTTGAAATACTGGAGAGAGGTTGTAAGTACAATTGCCTATACCTTGAACCGTGTACAAGTCAAGAAAGGTACTCATTCAATACCTTTTGAATTATGATATGGATACTCATACAATGTAAAATATTTTAAGGTGTTTGGAAGAAAGTGCTACATTCTTAAGGTTTTAGGAATGGTAAATTAGATGCTAAAAGTGAAGAAGGTATATTCCTTGGCTATTCCACAAGAAGTAAAGCTTATAAGTGTTTAAATACTAATACTAACAAAGTTGTGGAAAGTGCAAATGTAAAATTTAATGAATATATAGAGGTACATGAGGCTAAAGCTATGAAGGAACCAAAGGAATAAAAATCTTTTGTATACTTTTATGAAGGTATGTCTATTGATGAAGATGCTATAAACCAAGTTGAAAATCAACAAAAAGTTTCAGTGAGTGCCAAGTTATATACAATGAATGTCAAATCGCATTCAAGAATTGAGCTACAATCAAGTTTCAAGTTGTAGACTGAAGCTGAGGCACATTTTGATTTGGAAATTAGTGTGTTGGAAATTTGATTGAAAAGATCATTTTTGAAGAATGAAGAAGATTAATTGCAAAGAAGGAAGATTGTTGTTAAAAGATTTTTTTCAATCATTGTTTTGTCATTGATGTCAAACCTGCTATTTTCTAGAATGAAAATTGCTTATAAGATCCAAGTACTATCACTTAGTTGATTAATGAAGAGGATTTAATCAACAAGATGTAACAAAAGCACCTAAGGGGAAAGGTTGAGTTATGGTTTTGTAATGAAGTGCAAGGATCAGTTAAGAAAATGGTTAAATGATGCATTGATAGCATACTTGAAGAAATAGAGGTTGGCCACACTTAGAAACATTGAAGGAATAAGTTGGAACAAGGTTGACTACAAAGCTTAAACTAAGTTCATTAGTAAGTGCCGAGAAAGTTAGTTCAAGCCTAGAAAATTCTTAGTTAGTGCTGAGAAAATGAAAAATCTAGTATGTGCTAAATGATACAGAAGGAGTCGAGTGTGTTTAGGTGCCGAGAAAAGTAACAAGTGCTAAGCATCAAAAAAACTTAGTAGGTATCGAGTGATACAATAGGTGTCGAGCATTAGTAAAACATAGTTGATGCCGAATAACACAGTATGTTCTGAGCACTAGAATTTCAATAGTGCCAAGCTACTACATTATTGGAAAGGTCAAAGATTTTTCAAATCTAAGCTGACAAAGTTGTTACCTTGAAGTTTGTGAACTAGTTGGAGGATAAGGATGATGAATTGGTGGCACATAAATTTATGTAAACCATTTTTGAGTGAATTCTAGAGGATTCTTCAAGATGTTTCTAGAAGGAACAAGATGTGGGTTAGATTCAATGAATCCTACCTAATCCTTTCAAACTAAAAGTAAAGGAGGGAAGAATCAAGTGGGAAAAACATTTCCATACTTCTATTTAAGGATTCACATGCCGAGAAGAAAGAGCTACTGGTGTGCCAAATTGTGAAGTGGTTGAAGGGTGTCAAGAAGAAGGCATCAAGGAGAAGGAAGAAAAAAGCACAAAGACTTTGCTTCAATTAGTGGTCATAGAAAAGATTACATTGGTACATCTAACATGAAGACTCAAGGAGACAAAGCTTGAAAGGAGGGCAAGCTGTCAAGAGCCGCAGAGATTGAAAGCCAGACAATGTGAAGAGTTGAATAGAGATTTAAAATCTACAAGATAAGTTGTGAATTATATTTAGGTCAAACCCTTATTGTTACTCTCTAGCCATTGTATCAGTTAGGGTAAAAATCCTATGGAATTAGGTTTGTTTAATAACCATTTGTAAATCCTTTTACAGGGTGACATTCCAAGTGAATGTTCCAAGTCCTCTAACCAGGCCCACTTCTAATAGGGTGGTTAAATCCTTTAACCAAGTCACATTTAATAGTGTGTTGTAGCCTTAAATAGGGCAAGCCTTTCATAGGGCATCACTTCAAAAGAGTGAGAATTGAGTAGCATGTTATTGGTAGTTTTTCCCAAATTGGGTTTCCATGTAAATCACTGTGTTATGTGTTGATTTTCTTGTATGATGCTTGCATATTGATTTAAAGTAACTTCCTAAGTAGGAAAGTTTAAGCTTGGATGAATTAACAGTTATAAAGGTTCACTTTACTTGATGAAAAAGTTTAATTTGGACATTTGGACCTTGAATAACTGATTCACCCCCCCTCTCAGTTATTCTAAAGCATTTCTATCATAGTGTACATGAAAGAAATATTGAATTAATTGATAGAGAAGTACATAGTAATTCAAAATTTTATAGACCTAATGAGAAAATTAGAGTAGAACCAAGATTGTCAAAGTATGTAAAAAGACATCACCCTGCCAAACAAATTAGTGGAGATAAAGATGCTAGACCAATGATGAGGAACAGGCTAAGAAGTGATATATTTTTGCTGAGCACATATTAACCTAACTCAATGAAAGATTCCTTAGACAACGTGGACTGGAGTAAAGCCATGAAAGAAGAGATTGAACAGATTAAGAAGAATAAGACATAGACTCTAGTTCCTAGACCAGAGGACAAGAATGTGATAGGAATCAAGTGGGTGTATAGAAATAAGTTAGATGAAAATGGTGAAGTCAAAGGGAATAAGGAAAAATTAGTTTTCAAGGGATATGCATAAGAAGAAGGGATAGACTATGGAGAAACATTTTCCCCTATTGCAAGATTGGAAGGAGTAAGAACTCTACTTGGTTACTTTGCATACAAAGGTTTCAAAGTTTATCAAATGAATGTAAAATTTTCATTTTTGAATGACATATTAGAAGAAGAGGTCTATATAGAACAAATAGGAGGATTTTCTGATGCTAACAAAAAGAACATGACATGTTGACTACACAAAGCTTTATATGGTTTAAAGCAAGCTCCAAAAGCATGGTATGAAAGGCTTCACAACTATCTTGTGAAGATTGTATTTGAGAAGACTAATGATAACAACAACCTTTACTTGAAGATAAAAGGTGGTAAAGATATTTTACTAGTTGAAATTTTTATTGATGATATCATATTTGCAGGTCAAGATGAATTATGCAAGGCATTTGCAAATGAAATAAAGAAAAAATTTGAGATGTTTATATTTGGAGAGATCAAGTTCTTTGTTGGTTTGCAAGTATATTAGATGAAATATGGTATATAATCACTCAGTCTAAGTATGTAAAGGAGATATTGAAAACTTTTGGATTGGAAGATTCAAAACTAGTTAGCACACTTATGGTGATAGGACACAAGTTGTCAAAGAATGATGATTCAACTAATGTGAATCAAACATTGTACAGGTCTATGATTGGAAAATTACAATTTGTAGTAAATAGTAGGCTTGACATTGCATTATATGTTGGGATAGTTGCAAGATTCTTTACTAATCCTAAGGAGAATCATTTGATGGATGTTAAGAGAATAATGAGATATCTGAAAGGAACAAAAGACTATGGTCTATACTACAAGAAAAATGAGAAGTTTGAGTTGAAAGCCTACACTGATGCTAATTGGGTTGGAAAAATTGATGACAGAAAGAGCACTAGTAAGGGAGAATTTTTCTTAGGAAAGAGGTTGGTCACCTAGACTAGCAAGGAACAAAATTCCATATCTCAATATATTGCTGAAGCTGAATATGTGGTTGCTGCAGTAAATTGTACAAACATTGTATGGATCAAACAACTACTCAAAGGTGTGAAGTAAAAAATTACTAAACCTGTGATACTTTATTGTGATAATACAAGTTCTATAAATATATCAAAGAACCCTATGATGCACACAAAGACTAAGCACATTGAAATCAAGTATCATTACTTGAGAGAGTTAGTCTAAGACAAAGAAGTGAAGATGGAATATGTGAAAATGAAAGAGTAGATAGCTAATATCTTCACAAAAGCTTTACCTAAGGATGCTCATGAGTATTTAAGAGGTAAACTAGGGGTATTACTTTAGGAGCTACCTAAAGTAATCAAAGAGCTGGAACAAAAGATCAATCATGAGAAAATTGAAATTGTTAATATGTGCATGTTGATATGACAAGTATTTGGCATTTTTTTCAAAGAGGGAGAAATATTAAAGGAAGAAATGAATAATACCGAACAAAGTGAGAAAGAGGGAGAAATACTTTAGAAGGAGAAAGAAGTATGAAATATCTACTCAGAGGGAGATAGTGTACTTGATGTTTACTAAAGAGGGAGAAAGAGAAAGTCCAAAGGAGAAGCCCTGCAAGATGATAGATGAAGGGAGTCATAAGGAAGATTTGATTATCTGTTGATTAGAACATAATTTTGAAGCCTATATAGAAGATGAAAGTTGCTGATAAAGGCAGAGATTTCAATACAAGGAATTATTTTCTTTTTGGTATTGTTGTTGGTATTGGTTTTCCATCAATGCCAAAGAGGGAGATTGTTGAGAAAATATTGATACGAGTATGAGAATGTGTTTCAATCATTATTTTGTCACTGATGTCAAACTTGCTACTTGTTGGTAAGACAACTACTTAGTTGATTTGAGTACTATCATTTATTTGATTGATAAAGATGTTTTGATCAAATAGGATAACAAGAGTACCTAGAGGAAAGGTTGAGTTATGATATGAAAAAGGAGTACAAAGATTAGTTAAGAAAGTGGTGATATAGTGTATTTATTATCTACTTAAGGATGCAAAGGTTGGATGCACTAATTAAGTCTAGAAGAACAAGTAAGCATAATTGAGTCTGCCAAGCTTGAACGAGTGCAGAGTAGGTGCTGAGAAAAGTTAGTGCAAGTTGAGTGAAAATTTAGTTGGAGTCGAGCAGAGTGAAGATTCAGTGTATGCCAAGTGAACTTTGTGTAAGCTAAGTAAAGTTTACTAGATGCCGAGCATCAATAAACTTTAATGTTTTCTGAGTTAACTAGTGGAAGATGAGTGGAAGAATAGTATGGAAGCTGAGTAACAACATATTGATGTTGAGTGCCAGTATTAATGTTAAATCATATATTTGATGAATCCAAGCCAACTATTTTGTTTTCTTGAATTGTGTAAAGCATGTGGAAGATAATTATGATGAATTGGTGGCACATAATTCAAGGAAAACTGTTTTGAGGTGAATTCAAAGAATATTGAGGAAGAAGTTTCTAGAGGAACCAAATGGAAAAGTAGGTAGATTCATTTTATCCCACCTAACCTTATCTAACCCTAAAATGGATGATTGTGGTGAAGCAAAATAAGATCTTAAATATCTATTTATAGAGAGAGCTAGTCAGAAGAAAAGGTTGTCATGTGTGAGAACCTAAGGAAGACAAGAAGTCTAGGGTATTGCTTCATTTAGTGGCCACACATAAGAGAATACTATTCAAAAGAAAAGCAAGAAGGCTTAAGAGCATTAATGCTTGAAGGGTAAACAAGTTATCAAAGCTGAAGTATGTGAAAGCCGAGTAGAATGGATGACTGAAACAAACATCTATAATCTGCAAGTGAGTTGTAATTTCTTATTAGATCAAGCCTTACCATTAGTTTCTAATCATTGTACCAATTTTTGGTGCTCAAAATTGCATTCTCATTTTGAGCACCCATTTGAAATTTTGAGTCAAATCAAGCCCCATAAATGCATATGTACCTCACTATATCTCTGACGTCTAAGTGGTGTTTTATGTTTCTAACACCCTTCATCTAGCTTATCCATGTGTTTTGTAATGATAAACTATCATTCTGAGCTTTTCTGTGAAGTCCCATTTTGAGCAAATTATCATTTCTACATTTTCACCAAGTGTCAAATAGTGACAGGAGGCCTTGTTTGCAAGTGAATACCTCACACCTAGAAATGTTTCATGATCCACCACTTTGGGAGTATATAGTGTCCATACCTAAGAACCTATATTTCAAATTTCAAGTCATTTTGAGTCCATTTGACTAGGTTTTTAATCCCTCAAAGTTGGTCATTTAGTGTTTTCATGTTGATGTACTTTGCACAATTTTGGAAGGCCCTGTTTGACGAATTATAACTTTGACCCAGTTGACTAAAATGCTAAATTTACTTTTGCATTGCAATGTAGACATCAAGAGACTTGTTATGTTTCAAGTTTCAGCTCATGAAAAATCCATTTGATCAGTTTTCAAATGTGATTCCAAATGCAATTTATTGTTTTTTATTGGTGTCAACATTTGCATATTTTTTGGAACCCCTGTTCGGGACGTCATAACTTGAGATCCGCGATTGGTAAGATCAAATGGATTATACCCCTATGTTGTCCTCTAAAAATACTCCAAGTGTGTCAATTTGCAAGTCATGAAAAATCCGTTTTCACACTTTTCTAGGTCCATTCCATTTGCAAAAAAATGCTTTTTGTCAGTGTTTCTAATCTGCAATTTCTAAGTAGCCCACTTTGACCGCTTTCCATTTGCATCCTGTTATTTTTCATGAGCCCAAATTGTAGATTCATATTGTCCTCATGATAGAGAATCAATGCCCCAGTTTTTATTTCCCCATGTGCTTGTTTGCCCAATTTTCAAAGCCAAATCCAAACCCAGTTTGTTGTTTTCTGACATATTTTCTTGCAGGCAATTCTGAGAAGGCAACTTTGATGGTGAATAGCTTTTGATTGGGAATTCTTCATAAGACGAGATATGATAGGGTAAAAGTATGTAGAATAGAGAATCAGTGTGTCTGATTTTAGAGCCTCATCAATTGTTTGGGTTAGTTTTTAAGGCTAGTCAAATGACCTCCTGGCACCAATTTGACAGTTTGCGGATAAGTGATAAAATGAGCTTTAATTGATGGTTCAGTGATCAAACTTGATTCTAATAAGTTCAAGATGATCAATGGATCAGTCTGATAGTTCAAGTGTTCGAAAATAATTTTTTTTTTTGCCGAACCCACTTGAGGCCCGACTAATTTCACCAGTCTGTTATGGCGTCTAGATTTTTCAAAATGTGGAATAGTTTTAAATGTCATTTGCAAAGCTATTGAATTGTTTGATTGTTTCCTTATAGAGACATATGATGATGACAATTTTGCAGCTTCTTTACAATGTAAAAACAAGTGATGGCACCTTCAAGATCCATGTGAAACTCCGTAGGCAACACAAATGAATGCAAATGAGTTGAATATGGAGGACTAAGAGCCAGTTCTGATAGTGAAAGGTGCTAGAAATCAACATTCAAAGTGACAAACATCTTCTGTAGGTGAGGAAAGATCTAGGGCTGAAGGTTTTATCACTAGATGTGGGGCAGAACTTGTTTTAAAGTCTCTATGAGACAAGTTTCAAAATTCTTTATTTGAAAGGCTTCCAAGGCTTTGGGAATGTCTTACATAAGTTTTTAAGCCATGTGTACCTGATGGTTTAGAGCTGTTAAAGGCTTGACAAAACATGCAAATGATAGAGTTCAATGAAGAGCCTTAAGTCTTGATAAACAATCTTGAGGTTTTGGATTCAATTGCACCTCTGCTGACATAGCCTTTACAAATTCAAATTGCTAAAACTGTTACTTGACATCTTTGGTTATGTATGCCACTACCATGTTGCTATTAGAGTGATGGCTACAAGATACATTAAGTCTATGACAAAAAACATTATTGGTCAATGTGAGGGGAGCAACTATGAAAGATAGGTGCCATGTTATCTAGGAAAAGCCACCATCAAAGAACCAAAACAAAACTACCATGCAATTGAAAGCTTCCCATGCCAAGTTTAAAGAACCCATTCATAAAAGCAGATCTCACGCAGTAAAAAAAGAAAAGAAAAAAGGGCAGGGGAGGCATTGGAAGCGCCAATGTTTTGAAGCGTAGAACACACCAAGGAGTCCCCACGCATGAAATGAATAGAGCTCCCATGTAGGCAGAGTACCAAATAGCCACATGCATTAAAAGGAGGAATCTGTAGTTAGAAATCAAGCTGTAGCATAGGCAAGAGAGGCTACACGTTGAGCAAGGAGGGACCAACAATGAGAAGACCCCACACATGCATTTCAAGCCAAGAAATAGCATAGTCAAAGTAGACAAAAGGAAGGCATCTTCAAAGGAAGTCCACACACATTGATAGAAGAAAGTTGGCAGTTGAAAGGGAACCTAACTAAGGAGAAGCTCTACATTGGAAGAAAATAGGGGAGCTCCACTAAAAAAAATTGAAAACATATGGAGGAAAGTAGTGGTAGAAAACAAAGAAAGTGGAGCCATGGTTTAACAGGAAACCCATGCTAAGGGAGCAGGCATATATATCATGCAAAACACCATGTCTAAAGGTAGAGCAAGTATTTAGAGTAGGATGACAGTCCATTTTGAAGAGGAACTCATGGAAAAAGGCTGCTATTCATTCATACCAATCGTAGGATAATGCTTAGATCATTCATAAATCCCAACTTTTGAGTTTGAAAATAGGAAACCAATCTCCCCTTATAATGAATCTTTCAATGAGCAAAGCAATGTCATAAAAAAAAAAAAGACTACTGAAATCAATAGCGCAGTAGATCATGTAACTAAGTATTCTGCTCACTCAATATAATGAAAGCCAAAGATGCTTTCCATTTGTGTTGGAACAACAAAGAGTAAAGAATAGGTGGTGAATCGATAGGCTTTTGTAGTACAGATTAACCAAGCTTTTGTTGCCTTAGGGGTTGTTAATGGGGAATGTACAAGTGTTGATTGTCATAGAAGAAGAACAAAGAAAACACAATGATAACCATTATCCCACATTGAGCAGGCGGGGATAATTTTTAATGTTTAAATAATTTTCCTTACAATAAGCTTAATGTCCATGAGATAACACCTTTTGAAAAGGCTATTTCATGCGTAGGGTCCCATCGATGATGTCAGTCAGATCTAACCAAAGCAAAATTTTAAACGAACCAACGCACAAGCTGATGTGGCGATAGTGAATGAGATTGCAACATGTGATAGCATCGAATGGTGGGGGTATACCCACAATAATAAGATGTAATAAGATGCACGCACAATAAAGAATGTTGGAATGTGGGTTGCCACCATGTAGTAGCGGGTCTCGCACACAATGAGGTGGAAATTAAGGGCAGTTTAAGATGGAGCCACCAGATCTCGACACGTGTCATGATTTGACAGTCAACGCATGCTCGCTTTCTGAAGGTGTCCAAAGTTTAAGCAATGCGAGTAAGCTAGCTGTTGACATGTGATAGTGGGTTTACTCAGATGATCACATGGCACTCGATGGAAGGAGTGGACGAATCATGGATTGACACGTGGCACTGGTCAAAGCTTGGTTGACCCAGATGACTCATTGGGGATAAAAATAAAATATTTTTAAGTTGTCATATTAAAATATTTTATTATTTTCTCAAGGCACGTTCATATTTTAAATTTAAAAGGCTTTTAAACTTTAGATTATTTAGATTTTTTCAAATTTCAAATTTCAAAGAGTGCAGACTTGAACCTTGTAGTGGGGGGGGGGGGGACTATTTTTCAAACTGATATTCTAGGGGTTTCTAGAAGGCTACATATACAATATTATGTATCGTCGGAATCGAGAGAATTTGAATTTTTTGATTATGCAGTTAGTTTCTGCACATGAAGTAGCTAGTTCATGCTACAAAAGATTTTCTCTCAGAGATTGAATGGCACATTTTATCAGGCGTTTCAAGTCACCAGTTGTAGAATTTAGTGGAAAAACATTATGAAAGTATTCAGTGACTATTGTATCAGATTATTTTGAGTTTTTATGATGTTTTGGCTTCAATTTGATAAATTGGCACATATTCAGGTTTATTAGCAGATATTTGTCTTTGTTGAGATATTTTGCATTTGGAGAGGCAAAACAAAAAATATATGATTAGCAGTTATAGAGAGAAGGTAGAGAGAGGTTTTTTTAGCTTCTTGGGAAGGAATTCTGAAGGGACACTTGTCAGTTGTAGATTCAATCTGAGAATTGCTTCTTTTCTATATCTTCCTTCCTTTTTCTCTTTTGGACGGTTAGAAATTTTCTCTGGGTAATACCAGCAGGGTTCTAGTGTTTACTGTGAAACTACATTCTTTCAATATATTCTCTCTTATATGAACAACATTAGGAAGGATAATACAGATAGTTCAGATCTGTTAGGTGTTTTCTGTGTTTTCATTTCATGCATATGACTATATAATTTCAAGGAAATAATACAAAGAGTAGAGGAATTTCATTAGTTTCATTCTAATTCTTGTCTCCAGTCTCAGTGAATTTTCAATGTTTTATGATCTTTGAACAAAGAGCTTAGGTCATAGTTGAAATCCCTTGAGGCTGTATGTTGTTTTATTGTTGCTTATGACTCAAGGAGTTATGTAAATGCTTCAGGGAATCAACAGGGTTGCAAGTTTGTTGAGAAGGATATCATGTAAGAATGAGATTTAGATTGAACATGGATGTCTATTTACAAGGTGAATGGATAGATCATATATCTGAAGATACAAATATGTATCAGATATCCATATGTGTGTTTTTGATTCATAGATTTGCCCAATGGTTAAGGCACTGATCAGTTTATAGGATCATTACGTCTTACTGCTGCATATCTAAGGTTTTGCTGAATTCAACATTATTAATCAAATGTTCTTTCCCTTTCATGTTGAAGGACTTAAAGGATTAACCCTCACTCAACTTATGTGATTCATAGATTTGCATTTAGCTACTGTATATCTTTGTTATTGCATGAGTTATTAGGAGATATAAGGGGTTTTCATCTACTTAATAGATTCAAGGATATCTTTTTGCATTGGTATGGTATGAATTGAATCTGAGGTCCACTCGCCTAGGTTTAGCAGAGCCTAAAGTAGAAGAAGGGTCAAGCCTTATAGTTGGCCCTATGTCTGAAATGATATGTTGAGAATGGGAGTTAGCTGGCCCTAGATATGTCATACTCTCATGGGGATAATTGAAAACCTCCAACGTTTTCAAACACCAACAAAATGGTGACTCAGCTGGGGACTGTATTGAATCAGATTTAAGACAAACCTTGAGAATTTGAAAAGAAGAGATTCAATATAGTAGGAGAAGTGCATTAAAAAGTTTTAGCAGTAAGTTCTCTGATGTTCTTTCCATTTTTCTTACTCCAAATCATGCACCCCAGTGAAGTTTTATCCATTTGCAATAGTAAATTTGAGGTTGAATGTAAATGGTATTGCTAAAAGGTGTTCATCTTCAGTGAATTCAGTTGGTTGTTATTTCCAAAGTACTATTGTAATTTTAGAGTCAGAATTGTTTCATGGTGGTTTCTCTCTTCTAAGTTTTTGAAGTTTTGCAAATTCTACAAAGTGAAATTTTAGTTGAGATCTGTCATGTATGAATCATGTGTTAAAATTTTTCTCACAATTGTGAGTGGCAACTCTTTAAAGGATCTCTATACTAGTGTAGATCGGTTACCTATAATTGTTTTCAAGAGTTTTTAGTTGAACTAGGCAGATCTAAAAATTGTGTCAAATTTTTTAAAATAAGAAGAGAGTATATAAGTTTTTGACCGATAAGTTTAGAAGTGTTGTTTGATCTATTGTCATAAGTTTTGAAAAGATAAAAAATGAACCACAGTTGTGATTTCATTTGGTTCTCCTCAAGGAGATGGTGACTCTACAAAGGATATGATCAGTAGTGTGAGAGATTAAGATCAACACCAGGCCAATCAACAGATCAGTGGTTTCATGCAACAACACTTGAGGTATTTAATTTTCATGATGTTTCTTGTCATGAAAGAAAGTAAGTTTTACATATGTGTTCTCCGTCAAGTGAAGTTTCAGCACTAAGAAGAGGAGAAGAGGAGAATAGTTTTAAGGTTTTATACACTTCATTAGATCAAGTTTCAGTCGGTTGTATTTAAGTTTGTGAAGTGTGTTTGGAGTTGAAATTGGTAGAAAGTATTTTTAGATATGCTGCAAGTTATGAATCTAAGTATTAATGGTGAATGAGTTAAGTTTGTGAGAGATGTCAAATATCATTTCATCAACTATGTAGCTTGTCAATAAAGTTTCTAGACCTATTTCTACAAAGAGGTATATACCATTATGTTTTGATGGTATTCATGGTTTCCTGAATGTCATTCCTAATGATGTTAGAAAAAGTTTGCCTAAGTTTAATGAGAACCATCTTGTTTCAGCTAGTCATCATATTGAGTTGTTCAATGATTTGATGGGTGACTGCGAGATTGCTCATGAGGACGTGCACATGAAACTATTTGTTCAGACTTTGGAAGGTGATGCTAGAGATTGGTTTTCTTTTTTACCAGCATTTTCAATTTCATCTTGGACTCAGTTGCATTTCACCTTCATGGAGAAATTTGGAGAACAGGTAAGCATATCTGATTCTTATGATAAGTTTTTGAGGATTGACATTGAGAGTGATGAACTTATCCCTCAATTTAACATCATATTTGCAAGAGTTTTGAATGAAATCCCTGAGAGTTATAGACCTAATGATCAAATGTGTTTAGCTATTTACTTTGATGCATTTGACAAAAAAAATGAATTACCTACTAAGGGATAAAGAACCATGAACATTATATCAGGCTTTTATGACCACTATGGATATTGAAAATAATATGAAGTATGGATTGACTAGAGGTCATTTTGTATGAATGATTGCCAATATAATGTGTTTGAAAGAAAGGATGAATGTGGTGTAGATGATTTAGCTTCAAATAAGCTTATCAATGCCCCTATTGTAATGAATAATCAAATTGAAATTCCAAATCAGGGAGTGTGTGTAGAGAAGAGTGAGTCTATTGCAAATGAAGTTACACATTTTCCTAGTGTTATAGTAGTAAGAAGTATCTCAGACTTTGATAGGTTTGAGCATTGTGCTGATTTTATGAATCAAAGATTTACTACAGTAGTAAGTTCCTCTCATGATGATCATGTACATAATGATGTTGCTAATGAGGTTGCTACACCTAGATCTTAGTTTTGTGCGAGTGAGGAGGTTGAGAGTTATGTCTATGATCATGAGTTTGGTGTTTCTGATCTGACATGATATGGAGAGAAAACATAAGAGGAAGAGTGCGAGTCACATTCATCTCAGTCATAGTTAGAAGAATAGAGTGCATATATTTCTAATGCCTCAACAGTAGATGGTAATATGGATTAGTCAGATAGACAAGAAATGATTTATCTTATTCATAGATTACATCATGTTGAAAGTGTTATTAAATCTGAATTGGAAAGATATGCATCTCAATGTGAGTATGAGGAAGTTGAAAGTCATCTTTCAAGTGATAATGAAGTTGCTAATCCAATATATTATCAAGAGGTGTCATATGAAGCTAATGATAAGATTTGTTGCTTGAGTCAAGAAGAGGACATTGTTAGCATATGTTCGTCTTCACATGAATCTGATGCTGATTAGGAAGAAGAAAGCAATGATGATAGTGAATATTCATTCGAAGGTGAAGGTATGAATTCTTTTTTTGAATCTGAAAAGGAAAGTGCATCTTAGTTTTTGTGTTATACAAATCAGTTAGCCAATGAAAAATTTGAAAGTGATTTGTCCGCAAAGTATGGAGATAAAGAGATGGTTAAGTTAGTTGATGCTAATGAGTTTGAATATGAAGATTTTAGTGAAGAGTTTTCAAGTGTTCTTACATTAGACAGTAAAGATTCACCATATAGTGAGATGTTTAGGAATGAATCAAGGTCTATTCATAATGGTAATCCTGAACAAGATAATGAAAAGGATGTTATTATGGACACTATATGTTTGGTAGAAGAAATAGAAAGGGAGTCTTCATATAATTCTAACTTTTTTTCATACGTTGAAAGTTTCCATGAGGATAAAGTGGGTAGTGAATTTAAAGTATGTAATAATGCTTTATATGATGATGCTTGTGAGGATGAGCAACCCATGTTTTTTCCTAATGTTCAAAAAGGATCACTACATGGAATCATTAACCTATTCTTTGACGAAGACATGGAGCTTTCAGATTTAGCTAGGTTAGAGGCAAATGGTGATACACTATCATACTGTTGTAGTAAATCAGATTATTGTTCTTCCATTTTTGATATTGAATCTTCTAATGATGTTGAATTTTGTGAGTTTGAAGATGAAGTATTCGATGGAGTTGACTTTGAAGAGAAATCGAAACTTCATGGTAAGTTCTATGACGATTCAAATGAGGTAAAAGCAAATCAGCATTTCAATTATGAAGATACAAAAACCTTTTTATTGTTGATATCTTCAATATCTAATCTTTCCTTTGTTTTTCTTCACATATCTTTCATCATACATTAGAATCTACATCAATTTAGTTTGCATATCACTTTGCATATCACATACAACTTACACACTTCTTTGCATAATACAATATTTTCCTTTATATCTTTACATTCACAAAACCTGCCTAGTCAGCCTTTAAGCTTTCACACACATGGCTAAATATAAAATTAGTTCTTGCTAACTTAGGGTTAACATCTAGGATTCGATCCCTAATTAGTTGAATAATTATTTTGTAAACAAAATAATTCTTTAACCCATAATTACCCAATTATCGATATGCTATGTTCTTCTCTGTACACTGCCTTTACTGGTGTTAATTGCATAACTCCTTTTGTACTATCTATAAAAACTTGTGAACTTATTCACATCATACTAATATACTACTATCTATCCTTAAATGAGAATTTTCCAATTATTACTCTACCATCTGTACACATCAAAACTATCTCTGCTATACTGCATAATTATCTGATACTTAGACAATTTTCTATGTCTAACTGGATAAACTTTATATGTATATAGTGCCTTCTTTACATAAGACATATGTTTCCATAAATGAAAAATCAAAAAATCTACCAACTTACCTTACTTATCTATATTTCTAGCAAGATATTGAGCTACATACTGAAGGTTTAACATCTACCAAGTTAACTCCTGATTACATACCAAGATTTGCACTAGCTATTGTTCAAATTGAAGAGTATCCTAAGCATGAAGCACAAAATATAATTAATATTTTTGTTAGTTCATTACATAATTTAGTAGAAATTATTCCAGCGGACACCAATGGACAACAAAAAGACACATATACTGAGCACCATGCTCAAGAAACATAAGGAAAAGAAAACATTGATAATGTAGACACCAAACAAAATGATGACAATGTTAATGATGTGAATACTCAAACAACTAAGGTAACATTCAAATATAAAGAAGATGATTCTACTACAACTGAAAGAGCACCAATTGATGGACCTCTGAGTGAGGGAAATATTGGGCAAGGAGAAAGGAGAAAAAGAATGAGGATTTGTCATAGTTAGCATTTATACCACAATTTATCTATCATTTGATATTGATTAATCCATATACCATATGCCAATAATAAGAGAAGAAAGAGGAGGAAAAGAATGAAGATTTCAAGAAATATGAAGTGATTACTACTACACCAAATCAATTAGAGGGTATGCCTCTTGTACCACTTATACAAACTATGATAGTTTCTAATTTTGATCAAAAGGATAAGAAAGATCAAACCGAGAAAAAAGATTAAAATGAATAGAAAAATATGGAGATTCAAGCTCCTATGCCACAAATACCATCATCAAGAACTAGTGCTATTGATTCAAAAGGAAGGAATTTGAAAATGAAGAAGAAGGATATTATACCTACTTTCAGGTCCAATCCAATTACACTTGATGAAGTTATAATCATACTTGAATGGAATCTAAATACCTTGGATACTAATGCCATGGATATATATATATATATATATATATACACATACTACAATATGTGCAAGGGAGATTAAGAAAGAATGATTGGGGAAGGAGCACAACCAGAAGCAAGTTTTATGATGTAAAATACATATTATTGGAAGCTATACTAGATATTTCTTTGAATGAGAAAACTCCTATCTTAGACCAACTTGTAAAAATATTGAGAAGATCAATGCACCTAAGATTTATACTCAACGTAAGCTTATGCAAAGAGCTAAAAAGTTATTTGATAACAATCTTTTGGAGACTACTACTAGTGAAATCACCATACAACAAGTGTATTTAACCATTACTATTACCAAACTAGAGACTCTTGTGCAAAATGTTTTAATATTTTTTTTGAAATTATTTGATATATCATTCCTCACCAATAAAGTTGAGTAAAAATTATGAAAATAAAGTGAAGAGATGAAAGCATATGTAGATGAAACTAAACTTGATCTAAGTACATCATCAATACACTATTCCTGAGTGAGATTTTAATAGGACTTCAACATGAATTACTGCAAGAAGAAAGAAAACTTAGAACTAAGATCAATGAAATACATGCATTTTTGTTACCTCATCTTGAGGTCATTCAAAATCATGTAAATATTGCTAAGGATCTCATAGCTTCCCTAAGCCTACCTATTGTAGACCACATGATAGATCTAGCAACCAAGCCAATGATAGAGAAGAAGACAATTGAGTTGATCAAGATTAATTGGGATAATACAATGGAAATCATGTTGAAGAATCATTAAGAGTTTCTTGATAACTTTGGATTACATCCTAAGTAAGTATTTTCATTATTGAAGTTATTTTGACATTAGGGTCAAAAAAGGAGGAAATTATATATTTTATCTATATGTTTGCATGTATTATGTTTATGTAAGGAGTTATAAGGAGATGATATGGATACCGCAAACAAAAGAATTTTGACAAATATTTTGAAAAATACAGTGTTAAAACACAATGATCATGTTTATTGGTAAAGTTGAATTCTTAAGTGTTTTTATTAGATTTATAAGTTAATATATAAATGGTCTCAAAAAATATTTTCAATCAATACATATATTGAATATGATTTATATTCAACACTTATAACACTTGCATATTTCCACCTTACACTTTTAAATGTTTATTATGTAATAATGGTAATAGACATCTTTGACTTCTAATTCACTAGTAATTTGCAAGATGACCTATTACACAACTATACTTGTCAGCCACCGATGTCACTGTCTTTTGTTTCACTGATAGCAATCAAAACTCATTTTGTTTATCTATTTTTGTATATATCTCTTAAGTAATCTACATGTCCTCTATTATATACTAAGTGGGGAGAATGAAAAAAGAGGACATGACTGCTACATACAACTAACATACCGTTTACTAACAAGGGTTGGGTGGATAATTTTTGTAATGATTTAATATTAACCATGCTTGGTCAATGCTTGTTCACACATCCCTTTGCCACCTTAGGTTAAAGTAGCATGACATTTGAATATTGGATACCCAATCACAAGCAGAATAAGGAAAAATGTACACTTGATTTAACTAACCAACAAGGAGAAGAAGGTGAACATTTAATAAATTATGATCTTGCATATAGGCTAGCCTCTTGTAATGTACCTGAGCCTATGACTTATGACAAAGTGAATTGAGTTAGAAACCATATAGTTTAATATGTAATAACAAATAATTATTTTAGGTATACTTTATATATCATATAATTATAAATATAAATATTATATATATATATATACATATATGTATATATATATATGTATATGTATATGTATATATGTATATATATGTATATATGTATATATATACATATATACATATATGTATATATGTATATATGTATATATGTATATATGTATATATATACATATTATATATATACATATATACATATATACATATATACATATATACATATATGTATATATGTATATATATACATATATACATATATATACATATATACATACATACATATATACATATACATATACATATACATATACATATACATATACATATACATATACATATACATATACATATACATATATATACATATACATATACATATATATATATATATATATATGTATATATATAAATATATAAATATATAAATATATAAATATAAATATAAATATATAAATATATAAATATAAATATAAATATAAATATGTATATAATATATAACATAAATATATAATATATAATATATAATATACTATATATTCATTTGATTAAATTAGCCCTATTGAATAATCATTTGATAGAAGCTATAACATTAACACGCCCTCTTATTTATGAAAATATTTATAATGTGTTACCACAATGTAAAAAATATTCATATAAAATATTTATAATGTATTACCACAATGTAAAAAATGGTGATTTTATCTTATAATATCATGAGTAATGGTCTACTAATATCAAGTCCCTGATATCTACCAAATACTTAAAGAAATGGAAATACAAGAATATGTTTCATCATAAATATCCACCATTTGATATCACATTTTATATCATGAGTATTGATCTTTAGAATATCAACATGCGATATTCACCAAATAATTTGAGTAATGGTCTCCAGAATATTGACTCTTGATATTCACCATGTACTCAATAAGATAATGGTCTACAAAATATCAACATATGATATTCACCAAAGACTCTTTGAGTAATGGCCTTCAAAATTTTGAGATACAAGATATTCTCCAAGTATTTTGAGTAATGGTTTCCTAAACACCAACTTGCATAATATTCACCGAGTACTTCATGTAATGGCCTCTAGAACATCAATTTGTATTACATTCACCATTTACTCAAAAAATGTTTCTAAGGTATGTGCACACATATTCTCATATATGTACCATATAAAATTTCACCATACAAAGTATAATCTATCATGATCTGAATAGACATTGTAAGATATCCATCAAAATAGAAAATTAAGTTATTGTAAGATCGTCACCTTTTAATAACTTTTGTGAATACAGGTGATGATCATTTGGAAGTCATACTTCCTCATGATGCACATAGGGGGGTAGGTCCATTAAAATAATATTTACTCACAAGGACTTTTGAACTCCCTCTAAATATCAATCATCTGATCTCTTCATCAAGATTGCCTTCAAAGAAGTATCAAACTCCCTCTTCTTGTAACAACATTGTTAGAAGAAAAGATCAAGGTACATAACTCTTATAGTATGTATTAAAAATAAAAATAAATAAATTTAATTTTAAGATTAAATTTATTAAAAATATATTACAATAATATGGTATTATGAGACTTTGTCTCATAAGTCGTAACCATGCCAAGTTCACTTTGAAATTGTTAATTCACATTTATTTTTTAGTTTGATGAAGATGATAAGAAAAAAGAGAACTCTATCTTAATTCAATATTTCACACATGTCATGGATATTTTGAAGTTCTTTTAGAATATACATCTCTTTGAATCTATATCTAGATTGCTAACTTTGGAAAAGAATGCTTGATGTTTTAGTCTATCAGGGCTTTGAGATGCCAAGTGACCATAATTTTCACATATAAAGCACCATATTTTAGAGAAATCTATATGTTTCATTTTCCCTTTGAATTTAGCTTTCTTCCCTTTATTTGATTGGGATATAAGAGCTCAAACATCACATCTAGTTGAAGTATCATCTTGAGATAGAGATATGCCCTCCTCTTGAATGCAATCAACCTTTAGTTGAGAAAGTAAAGGAAACTTGGAATGAGCGCATACTCCTTGTCTAAAAGTTTTCCATGATGGTAAAACTCCCTTTAGATAAAAAACGGCAATAAAAATGAAAACTCTTTTTGTTGATCCATTTTTGTATATATCTCTGTAGTAATCAATATGTTATCTATTATATACTAAGTGGGGAGAAAGAACAGAAAGGGTGTGACCGCTATGAGTAGCCCTACATACAATCAACACACCAATTACCAACAAGGTTTGAGTGGATAAAAATTTCAATGATTTAATATTAACCGTGCTTGGTCAACATTGGTTCAAACATCCCTTTGCCACCTCAAGTTAATGTGGCATTGCATTTGAATATTGGATACTTTGTCACAAGAAAAATAAGGAAAAAAACACAATTAACTTAACTAACCAATGAGGAGAAGAAGGTGAGAATTTAATTGATTATCATCTCACACATAGGTGAGCCTCTTTTAATGTACCCAAGTCTATGACATATGACATAGAGAATAGAGTTATAAACTATATAGTTTAGATATTTAATGTATATATCATATATTTATAAATATATAATATGTACGATACAAATATATACAATAAAATATACTATATATTTATTTGATTAAATAAATCATATTGAATCATCATCTAACATAGGCTATACCACTAACATATAGGTTATATCGAGGAAGTATGTGTATAGTGGGAGTTGTATAAATTTCAAGTTATTTCTATTTTTGAGTATACTTTTTTGCCACTAATGTCAAAGGGGGAGAATGTTACTTTCATAAACATTTATGTTGACAATTAGTGACAAAAAGATAGTGAAGGAAAGGATAATGATTTAGTCATTGAACAATTTTCATTGAGTCACTATATTGCCCAAGCAATGGAGGAGAAGTATGAATTTATAGTTATACCCAAACTCAAAACTTACTAATTAATTCTATATTTGTTGAGTAGAGACCTCACTGAGAAAGATAGATATAGCCAAGAAAAGACATCACTGAGAGACAACATTTATATCGAGTAGGAGCAATATATTTACCAAATAGATCATAGGTTACTTAAATTTTTGAATTGATAAAAAATGCTATGCATAACGTTGATATTGAGTGGGAAACAAGATTTCCATAGATTCAGGCAAAGATCTGAAAAGATTTATTGGTAAGAATGCATTGATTATTGTATGATTTCAAGGTAGAGGAGGCCAATGAAAATATAGAAGGAAAAATTATAGAATGAGGACTATCTAGATTGTTGATTTTGATTAGTCATACATTCTAGAGAGTTCTTAAACCCTAATTATGTTAGAGATAAAAGAGGGAAATAAAAAAACTATAAAATAACCTATAATAATGAATTTGAAATTGTTGTTGAAGTGAGTAAGAAGGGTATTTTTATATTGTTGAGAAGTTTTAATGGTAGAAGAGTAAAGTACCAAGTATATTAGAGATAAGAGATTCAAGAAGGGTTGAGAGCAATTGAAGATTAGTCACAGAAAGTGATAAATAATTGTGCTAAAGAGAGATCTGACTAGAAAAGTAAGTTGCATTGTACATATCTATTTATTGCTATTTTCCAATCATTGTAGTCAACTAAATCCTTTCATAAGATAGACCTAATAGTCTTATGTAAAATCTCTTAATTGAGTACACACTTAGTATTATGTTGTAAAATAGTCCAAGGTAGATCCTAGCGGATATGATCTTATACTCTTAATAGTATAAGTCACCAGAAGTGACAATAATATTGTATCCCTAATAAGGCACCCTCTTACTACAATAGTGATGGATTTGTAGGTACCAGTTCTATCATAGTTTTCCCTCTAACCAAGGTTTCTACATGACCAAATGCTTGTGTTATGTGTTATGCATTTATGTTTTGGTTGATGCAAGGTAGATTAGACAAAGTTATTTTTATTTACAAGCATTGTGGTTAGTATTATTTGATTACCACATTGTGAAAAGGATAAGGGCATCACATAATTTTTTTAATGATATTGATTCACCCCCTTCCCCCCCCCCCACAAACATCATTCTACTATTCCTATTATTCCAAAATGTCATGCAAGCCATTGCTTCCCCTATTCATCAGTGCATTAAATTTCCTTATGATGGCGAGATTAAGATGGTTAATCATAGTCTTTATCATCCTTCTAGGACTTGACACTATGCTAATCTTGATTTATTTTGGCTTTATATTCATAGTACACCTCCTACTTGTACAAATTATATTTTTTGCACTTATTAAGCTCATAAATGCTGAAATATTTCTGAGTTGAGTATGCCCAAGGATACTTCCCATGGTCTTTTTCCTACATCTTTTATGCTTATTTCTATTGATTCTTCTATTTATAATCATCAATCACCTCTTTCATCTACTGATCCTCCTAGTATGGTTCTTCCCCCTAGTGTGGTTCCCTCTTCTACTATGGATCCTTCTTCTAGTGTGGTTCATCCTTCTAGTTCTCAACCTCTTCTTGTTCCTCCTCTTGTGCCATCAAAAGGTAAGGTTCATATGGATGTTGATCCTCCTTCTTCTCAATAAATATGTTGTAAAACTAAGTGTAACCAACATTCTTGTGAATATTGAAATAACTACTAGGATCATGCTAAAGCTTGTACGAATGCTTCTCATTAGCCCATGTCTATAGAGGAAGTTAATCACACTAATGATATTAATAGATATGATATTCCTATTTTGGATTCCATTGCTAGTAATCTTGATGAAGAAGATACTTTAGATGATAATGAACATGAGATTATTGATCTTGATGTTAATTTACCTAACATGCTTTCTATGTAGCTTACACTAAATCTATTCTTGGCCATAACGACTCTTCCAAGGGTCTTTCTTTAGATTTAGCTATTGTTTCTACTATGTTGAATATAGCTCCTCTTGCAAATTATCCACTTTCTCTTATTACTACCAATTGAGATAGGGAGTAGGGAAATTCTCTTGAAGTGAGTGCTCTAGCATACTATCTTTTTGTGTCTTTTGCTATTGTGACATTCTTTCCCTGTATCATGCCTTCTTAATGTTTGTTTATATTTATTTAGATGACCCTTGGTGTTCTATCAAAACAAGGTAATTGTGAGGGTTAAATGTGGGCCTCTAATTATACCACACACTTCAACATGATCATTGTTTGTTAGTAACATCCCATAATGAAAATGAGATTATTCATCTGACATGTCGACACAAGGCAATCTACTGCCATCTAACTAGATAGGGTTTTAGAACATGGTCTCAGAATTGAGAGTTTAGTAACTAGACCAAACTAGTACATACTATTTGAATGAATGAAAATGAAAGATTAATCTATGCAAGATTTGAATTAATCTATATGACATTCGAATTAATCTAAGATCAATGATAAGAAAATTAAGCTAAATGAATGCATTGTAATCTAAATGATAAGCATGTAAAAGCAATAGAGATGTGAATGCAAAATGATTGAGTGCTCAATCTAAAAATGGTTCGATACTCTTCACTTGCATCCCCTTTAAATGAGAGGCCAAGGGTCTCTTTTATAGAATCTTGGACCTAATAAATAGTCAAGATTAAACCAGATGTACAATTTAGATTCGATGAGATTGAATCCATTTTTTATGGAGTTGAATGAGATGAATTAGGGGAGAATATTGATCCATTCAAATATGACCTCATAATATAATAATCTAATAAATTAAATAATTAGTTTCAACACTTATAATGAGGATATTTAATTAAATAAATATATTTAATTCCATTTTCATATGAGATGAATTAGGAAATAATTTTGATCCATTCATATATGATATCATAATTTAATATTCTAATTAATCAAATAATTATTTTCAACCATTATGATGAGAATATTTAATTAAATCAATATATTTAATTCCTTTTTAATACGTATTAACTAAAGGGGGTGGGTTTTAATTTAATTAAAGTGCTAGACCTTGTAATTAAATTAATTCATTTAGAAGGTTAATTTAGCCAATTTAGATCAATATTTAGGAATTAAATAAAGCATATGATTAATACATATTAGGGATTTTCTACATTTGACTCTTAGGTCAAGTAAAGACAATTAGAACCAAATATGCCTAGTACAATAGGACTTAATGGATCAAGAAATTGATGTTGTAAGATTGATGCACCGAAATTGGTTCAGGATGCCAATGTGCCAATTTAGGGGTATTGCATTTGTCCCTCTTTGCATATATGTGTGAGAAACATGTTAATTCAAAGAAATCACAAGTTTGAAGTATAGAATAAGCACTAAGATTGGTTTTGAGATTGATGATACAAAAACTACTTGATGATATTTTTAGGGTTATCTTCCAAATTAAGCTTAACCCTTCGAAGTCTAGATAGAACACAAAGATACTGGTCTAATAGAATAAAAATTGTTGTTAGAGTAAATAATTAAATAATTAATTATTTATTCTATTTACTTAAGCTTACTTGGGTTAATGCATTTATTTAATATTTAGTAGTTAATAGTTGTAGTGATGAGTTGTTGACAAGATGGGAGTTTGTTCCCTTATAGCATGTTCCACATTTTTGTGGAAGTGTGCTTAGTTGTCAACCTTATCTTCTACCACTTTCTAGTTTATTCTACCAGCTTCCATGACGCCTTTATATTCAGGCTCTCTCATTGTATTTTCTTATTCCATTTTCATTGTTTTGCAATATGTTCTCTCTCATGTCCATTTAGGGTTTTTCCAAGCTCCACCTCTTCCTTCTTGGTTTCCCTTCGACAAGTTATTTGCATGCAGGTGATCTTGGTAAGTTGTGGAGTTGGATTTCATCAACTCCGACAATTGTCAAAATTTGTATGATCGTTCCTAGAATGAGACTCAATCCTCAGGAGCTAGAGTTAGAATGCCTCAATACCTATTTATTAAAGGATGACAAAATTAATCAAAATTCATAGGATTGTCCTTAGAATGAGGCTTAATCCTTAGGATTCAAGGTTAGAATGCCTCGATACCTGTCCATTAAATAATGATTGAAAGAAAGTTTAGGATTATCTCCAAAATGAAGCTTAATCCTCTAGAGTTCATATAGAACACCTAAATACTAGTTCATAAAATAGATAACAAGATTTATCATGACTCATATGATTATCCCCAGAATGAGGCTTAATCCTCAAGAGTCCAGATAAAACATCTAAATGCATGTCCATCAACTTATGACAATGATTGTTATGAGTTTGATCAACTGATCAATTAGTAAGATAGATAACAAATGATGCTAGATAGAAGGAACAAAGATTCTCTAAGTAAGAAGATGCCCCTAGCAATGAGGACATTATATTCATATTAAGTTGAAACAAGATAGAAAGATTCAATGATGCAATCATCCTACCCCCTTGGGAGTGAAATTGAAAGATGCCAAAAAAAAAATAGTAATCTACAGTAATAGATTTAAAGATGGTGATATGATCAGACATACATAAGAATATAGAACAAATTAGAAGAGCATGTCAACATTTTTGAGGCAATTCATAGTGATTTAGAGGTTTGGTTGACCAAGTTTGACCATACTTGACCATAGTTGACTTGTTATGAAAATTTTGATAATTTTGAGAATATGTTGAATTGATGATGTTCTAAGATTCATAGGGTATTATGGAGATATATTTTACAAACATTCAATTATGTCGGTCCCAAAATTTTAAAATGCAATTTAAGTTGTTTAAGTATGTCAGATTTCAATTTTGATCCTGAAAATGAGTTCAGAGTGGTCCAATTAGCTAGGGGTGATTTTCACATCCATTGGAGCACTTATAGGGCCCAAAAGGTCATTTTAAAATTATTCGATCATTTTTCTATAAAGAAGGAGCCCTCAGATGAAAATGGTGGCCCTAGTGTATACTCATAGTTTTGAGTGATCTAGGCATCATAGTCGAATGACAAACTATGGACCACCTGTAAGTGATAAAAAAACCTCTTTATTATTGAAAATTTTGTTCATCTTGATTGATTTTTAATTATTTTAGGTTGTTTTAATTTTGGTAGCATTAGGTCCTTCGCAAGAACCCATTTTCTCATATGAGTCTTTGAAAGAACCCACACGCAATATTTTGTAATAGCACACACTCATGTCAATAAAGGGAACTTTTCACATGAGACATACCCATGTCTCATGTGTGAAACCCTCAAAAAGTGAATATGTGCACAATAATTTGAAGAAATCATGTGCAAGGGATTTTTCTCATGCGACCTGAGGAGATCCTTATGTGAGAACATGCCTTTTGGGTTGGAGACTATGAAATCTCGTGCAAGGGCTTGAGTAGTTATGAGTTAGCTGCATAAAAAAGTGTATGTTTTCCAAAAGTTTAACATCATCATGAGTCCTTGTATCATGTTCTTATGATGTTTGTATAGCAGTAGTATGAAAATATCATGATTTTGTTTTGATCCCATATTGATTGCTTATGTTATTTGCATGTTTGCAAATTGACTTTTTGGATGTTGGTTTCGAATCTCATTATCTAGCCATCAAGGATTTGGTTAGATAGTTGGATACCACAAAGGTGGCACACATTGATTCTCTAGGTCTTGCACATTTATGTGATATCCTTGACATTTGGGTGAATCATATTTTGTTGACTGCATTGGTGGAGCATTTCCATTCAGAGATGAAAACTTTCCACCTTCCTCTTGGAGAGATGATGATCACACAAGAGGACATCTATAGGATTCTTTAGATCCTATTCCATAGTCCTCGTAGAGTATGATACACAACTGAGGCCCAGTACTTTGACACTAAGGGCCATATTTCAAGATGAAATCTTCATGGTTAGGGCCATCCCATGGGAAGAGCTAGTGCACCTATGTATGGCTCGACACATAGGCTAGGAGTGATAGTAGGATCATTCCTCAAGTGTTATTTGATGCCAGATAGAAGTTAGCACAGGTTAAAGTGTAGATGAGGCCACATGCCTTGATGCATATTAGAGTAGCTTGCACATTTTGGGTGGGGTTAGAGCATATTGGCCCACATGTTCCATGAGATGCACGAGATCACCTATAAAGAGGTGAAGAGCATGGTGGAAAGGGTCTATATATTACAAGTATGGGCATGGGAGAATTTTCCTATCACAAGATCAATTTGTGAGGACATGAGACAACCTCTTGAGCCATACATATGTAGATATAGGGTTTAGATGACCCAACCTATGCTAGGTAAGATTGAGTAGTGGAGAGCTCAGCTTGATGATCTAGTATCAGTTGTGTGGTGGATGTGGCAAGAGAAAGAAGCTTGGGATGATACCCAAGCATAATTAGGGTACATGTTCACATCATGACCACTGATTGGTTGATCTATTCATGTGATTGAGCAATTCCCAGTGACACACATGTGGAGATATTATAGTTATCCATAGGATATATCACATGAGTATTGTGCATATGCTTGCTTCACCAATGAGGTAAAGAAGTAGTGGTCAGTGAGACTGGATCCTAGCTACTTGATGATAGATGTGTAGGACCTCATACTCACTTGCTAGAATTATGTGCCAGTAGTAGTTGATGGAGGGATGACTCTTAAGTTTAGGGATCATTTTATGAGTCATCCTTTTCCCTATTTTATAGACCTAGTGGGTTTGGCAATACAAGTGTAGCTAGTATAGGCACCACAACATACACCATAATAGGTACAACAACCATAATAGTAGGGACCTCGATAGAGGATAAATCAGATATCAATTCTTGCTTTGATAGATGAGGGTAGATCCAAGTGCTAATCATAGTGGTTCTTGTTAGAGGAGACTATAGGGAGAGATGGGAACCTTGGGTTCCATCGATGGTGATAGCCAGAGATAGTGAGTGGAGGATTATCCTCCATAGTAGGAAGATTAGGGAGAGCATGGTGGAGGTGATGAGGAGATGCAAGATCATCCTACTTTGTGGCCCCAGGGTGGAGACCTATTAATGCATAAATAGGATGCTTTGCAATGGTCATAGGACAGGTTAAGGACAACACAATGGCAACTGGGAGAGATACAAATTTAGGTCAAAGTGTGGGACACATGATTAGCAAATTAGGATTGAGAGTAGCTAGAGTGATAATGGAATGAGGCTTGTACACAAACAATGAGAGAACCATATTATTATGTGGCATATATAGGTGTTGTGCTAGAGGCAGAAAAGTAGGTGCCCTAGTTTTTAGAGTATGCTAGAGCTTCAAATGGTGCATGACCACTTACCAGAGCATATGCTCCTCTTCCTCCACCAAGAGATGAATGGGAAGGGTGCAATTAGCTCAATCTCTTCTTATTTTTTTGAGTGTATATCATGTATATGAGATGTATCATAATCATGTTATATCATTTTGAGATTGACAGTGCTCTAGTAGCACTTACTTTTTTATCGATGTACATTTTCACTCACTTGATACACACACACACACACACACATATGAGAGTTTTCTTTTAGTATCAAAGCAATGTGCTACAATTTATTTCTCTTATGATGTTCATATATTAGATGTTTATCTATCTGATTTTGATTTATGCAAATGTGTATGATGAATGATATAGAGAGGTGTAATGTATGTTTATGATATGTGAAAATTTAAATGAATGATATGATAATGCAAAATAGATATGTACTAACATCTCATGTAGGATTCATAGGTGTTTTCTCATGACAAGTTTTCCAACAAATTTGGAAAGATCAACTAGGAAATTGAACACTTGTGTAGTCAAGATAAAACATGATACATGTAAGACATCATCGACCTCTCAAGTCAATAAATGAAAGTAAAGAAGTAACCAGGATCATGTCCTAATGAAATTTTAGTATGAAATGCAATCCTATTCTAGATGTAATCCTTGGGACTGGTTACTGAACTCGCAAGATATATTTTTCATCATAGAGTTTTTTATTAAGGCTAGAAAATGTCATACAATCCTCACTAACATTGCAATCATGAGAATATGAGTATGACATGTGTTGTAGTTTTGCTAGAATTAGATGTAAGAATTAGGGCACAAGAAGGTAGATTGACTAGAACACCTTTTTCTATCAATGTAGCAAGCAAACATAAGCATCAGAGCATAAACACTAGGATGACCAGAATGTTTCTTGCATACAATCACACTAGACACATGAGAGATCCTTCTCATGCTAAGTAATCAATAAGTGTTCTATCTACAATGACCCTTGCATTCATAACCTAAGACATAATTGTGCTAAATATACTCATAGTGACTTGCTCATTTACTTCATAGGATGAGTATTAGTATTTTATTATAGCATAGAAAATTCACTTGAACAGTCAAGGAAAAGAACCAACCTCACTAGAGTATCCATATAAAATAAGTCAAGGTACACATGGCCATCCGACATGAGATAGAGGCTCTTTTAGTGGACACCCCTTTTATATGTATTTTTTAGATCATTGGAACTAAACCATCAAACATAAAACAAAGAAAATATCATGCCCCCAGTCCTTGCTTCACTAGTCAAATTAGACATCCTTGAGTTTCTCAAAGGGAAATGACAAAGTGAAAACAAAACACACAAAGAAAAGCTCATCATAGCTCAAATATTTTCAATGTTGTCGATTTAGTTTTAGTATCACTGGATTGATGTCAAATGTTGATGTTAAGAACATTCATAAGAAATCTCTTTAGTAGAGGGATGATAGTAGATAGATGCAACTAGGACAACTGGTGAGTGATGCAAAAGAGATCTTCATCAAGATGAATCACAACAGTAGACTAAGCGACAATAGATAGACACAGTTATGAAAAATGGTGACTAACATAAAAGTGATATTCTAAAACCATAGGGTGTTCACCCCTAGATGATAATTCATTTCAATCCATGTAGGTTTGAGAAGGGTCTCAAAGGTAACTAAGAGTGTATGCATGAGTGAAAGAATCAAACTAAAGAAGGAATTTGAAGTACTAAAAGTAGGAAATCAACTATAAAGGATCCTGAAGTTGCACTACAAGATGTAGCATTTGAAACAAGAGGCACCTATTTACTAAGATTTCATTTTCTTGGAAAAGATTCTATTTTTGCTACCACAATACTTGTTTCATAGGTTTTCATCAATGCCACTTTTCTTGTTTTTCAATTTTTTTTTTTCTTTTTCTCTTTTTTTTTTGATTTTCTTTGTAATTTTGATTTTTTCAATTTTTTTGTTATTACGAAGGCTCCTATTGCTAGGTTTTCACAAGGATAATATATTTTTTTAAGGAATTTTTGCAATTTTTAGAATTTTTTCCCAAGACATTTAGATATCTACAAAAAACTTCAAAAATATATAAGCTTGTTGCCAAATTTTAGTCCATCCCTTTTAAGCTTCTAGCTTGGTCAGCTTTCATTGCATTTATGTTTGAGTCCTTGTCTAGGTATCCCCCTAGGTGGCTCTCTTCTCATCACACATCTTCAAGGCTTTACTTATGTGTTCTATCTGGGTTTTTCTTGCTTCACTTCTCCTGAAACTTCTATGCATAATTCTTTCTTTTTCTATGCATTAGGGTTTTAGGTGATCTAGACTTGGGTGTGTTTCTATTTGAGTGTCTTCCTAATGAGAAGCAAGCCTATTTTAGTTCTAGAATATCCTATGAATAACATGATTCTCCTTTCAAATTCTAGCCTATGCTATCAAATTCCCATTGCTAGCACACTTTGTCAGTCAAGATACCAATGAGAAAAGAATATTGACATCTCTAGGTGTATTTAAAGATTGGTTCATGGTGAGATGATTAGAATAATAAGGATCTAAATCCATGGAACTCTCAGAGTACCAACGCAAAGTTAAAATATATTCTTGTGTAGAGAAATGATGTTCCATCAATATGAGTGCTTTCCCCTTGGAAGCAACCATCTTCGAGTTTATTATCGAAGCAATGTTTGGAAAAAAGGAGAAATACTTCTATTTGTTACAATATTTAGAAAACATATGCCTTGATGATACTTTCTACCTAGAATAAAGTATGAAGCTACTATTCTAGAAGATATAAAAATGCAGAAATACTAAATTTGGATGCAAAAATATTCTTTGGAAATACCATAAAGTTGTTTCTAATGG
Organism: Cupressus sempervirens; assembly: GCA_028749045.1. NCBI lineage: Eukaryota > Viridiplantae > Streptophyta > Pinopsida > Cupressales > Cupressaceae > Cupressus > Cupressus sempervirens. The sequence continues at coordinate 197,610,019 of CM053793.1, read as the reverse complement.
AGTAGTTCATAGAGTGTGAACCCAATGTAAAGAAGTTAATAGTCTAAGCCCTCAAGGTGGAAAGTTCATCTCATGGCTCCTCCAAGGAATGAGATAAATAACAAAAGAAAGCTTTGCATGGAAAAGAAAGTGATAAGGTATCTAGGACACTAAAGGAGTATTTCTCATGATGGGATCCTGAATCAAAGGAAAAGACAAACTTATGGAAATATAAGTTGATACTTCCTTCCTTGCACATAATGGATTGTAGTGCAAACCCTTATTCTAAATTCCAAAGTTAAAAGGGTTTCTTACATTAAAGCTTGAGCCAATCAATTTGGTAAGTAAATAATCTCACTACTACATGAGATTTAAGTAAACTTTATGTTCATCAAATTTATGAATCATCATATGGGTAGAGCTAAAATTATTTAAAGAGCCATTAATCTATCTGATTTATTGCAAATCTAATCATCATGACCATTAGTTGTGAGTTATTTCATTTATATAGCATCAACATTTGAATTTCTAAGTCTATATGATTAGATTTATACTAAAAAAAGTTCTTCAAGTTGTAATGCCTATTTTGTCAAAGTAATTTGTCTTCTTAGTGTAAAAATATAAGCTAATGGCAATTAGAGCAGTAGGGTATGGTTGCCTAATTGGATTAGAGAGTGAATTAAAGAATATTTATGATACTTCCTTCATGTTTTATGACCAAGGTGATTTGCACAAAAGACTTAATACCCAACCCATCCACCCAATTACACAAAAATTGAAAGAAAGTAAATTAGTTGAAATCGTTGGATTCTCCATGCTGTGCAAGTACTAGATTTGGTAAAAGAATCTATTGAAAGATACAAACTAGAGATAAAGAAGATATTTTTGCTTGATCAATCTATTCTACTTTCTATGAACAAGGAATTGATGCATTCTACCTTCAGGATCCCAGTGAAGGAAAAGTATTGTGACATTGATTTCTCTTCATCTGCATTGATGTTTAATGAGAAAAAGACTCTAAAGAGAGAAGACATGTAGAGAACATGATTTTAGACCCCTCATACAAGAAAGATTAAGATGCCATGGATGCTTTTTGGAACCAATCTAAAGAGGGAAATTGTGGATATCTTAGCACTACTACTAAGATTAAAAGGAAAGGAGGAGATCCTGAATTTTATTGAGCATCATTTCTACTTGGTCCAGGTCATTTGTACTGAAGGACTACAAAATTTCTGGGCTCAAATTATATGTGAGGAGATTGCCTCCTGGCTAAATTCAACAAAGGTATTCAGGTAGTTCTTCATGTCATCATATTTGATATACACCTTAGCCATACATAATCTTTAGCTTGACCTTCACAATATCGAATACTTTGATAAAAACTCCAAGGTGTATGAATTCTATATCACCCACAATTATAGAGGAGTTTTGAAGAGTATGTAAAGGTAAATGATGCATTCACAATGAGGATTTGCAAAGAATTGCAAGGGTTCCTTAAGAAAAGGTTTTCACCAAAATCCTTATCAACAAAGTGCTAGAGTTGGTAAAATAATGTATTGAAAGTTACAAACTGGACACAAAGAAAATATTGTTGCTTGACCAATCTATTATACTTTCTGTGAATAAGGAATTGATGCAGTCTACCTTCAGGATCCCAGTGGAGGAAGAGTATTGTGACATTGACTTCTCTTCATCTACATTGATGTTTAATGAGAAAAAGAATTCAAGGAGAGAAGACATGAAAATAATATAGTTTTTGAATAAATTTAGATCCCTCAAGGAAAAAAGAGTAAGATGCCAAGTACACTTTTTGGAACAAATCTAAAGAGGAAAATTGTGGATAACTTGGCATTGTTGCTAAGATTAAAAGGAAAGGAGGAGATCCTGGATTTTATTGTACATCACTTCTACTTGGTCTAGGATGTTTGTACTGAAGGACTACAAATTGATTGGGCTCATATTATATGTATGGAGCTTGCCTCTTGGCTGAATTTGAAAAAGGCATTTAGATAATTCTTTATGTCATCATATTTGATATATGCCTTAGCCACACATCATCTATGGTCTGGCCTTCCTAGTACTAAAAAAATTGATGAAAACACCAAGGTGTATGAATTCTATCCCCACCTACAATTGCAGAGGATTTTTGAAGAGTATGTAAACTAAATGATGCATTCATAATGAGGTTGTACAAAGAATTGCAAGGGTTTCCTAAGTGGAGGTTTTCACCAGAAGCCTTATCAACAGTCAGCCAATTCAAATATTGTTTCATCCAATTTCCATCATTTTCCTACTTGAGGATTGGTGCCTTCGATGGCTTCCTAAAGAGACTCCTTCAATATCTAAAAGATAAGGTAGTTCTTTTTGAGTTGTACACATAGATACTAGAGGTGAATACCTTATGTTTGAATGTGAAGAAGATAGTTGGGATTCCTTTTCCAATAGTAATAGGACCTTATTCTTGTGCCTCAAGATCTGATGCCCAAAATTTTGTCAAATCCTTTGATAACAAAGTTAAAATGATTGATTATGAGGTGATAAGATCCCAGTATGACCTTGCTAACTTTGTAAAAGATCATATGAAGTTAGGGTAGGCTCATAGGCATGTGCTAGATATTGAAAACTATTGGGCTGGATGTTATGATGAGTACCAAACCAGAGAAAGGTACTAGTATAGGTTGACACTTGATGAGATTAAGTTGTATAATAGCATTTTTGATGTTAGTGATCTTGTAGATGATGGCTTTTACATGTGTTCCTCAACTTATGAGCAAGTCAAGAACACTTCTATAGTGTCAACTTCACCCGATGACCCTATTATTGATACAATGTAAGTCTTAATGTGCGGTATCATCAAGAGGATGACAAATGTGTGGAGTAAACTAGAGAAATCAAAACAAAAAATGGAGCTACAAGTTTTGCTAGTGGAGTAGCTGCCGAAACTACCTAATCATGTACTACTACTTCTACTACTACTGCTACATTGACATCAACCAAACCATCACAATATTTTGGTGGAGGAGGAGACCAACCTCTTAAGAAGAATGTTCAAATCACTCCAACCTATGGAGGAAGATCTCTACTAGATACTAGAAAGGTTGGAGAAAAGAAAGATAAAGACAAAGAAAAGGAAACAGAGAAATTAGTAGCCAAGGTCTCCTCCCCCATGCTAGTCATCAACCTTGATGGAGAAAATGACCCTTTGGATGGCCAAGAATAGGAAGCATCCCAACAAGGTGACACTCTATCCCTCTTTGTTACTATTTCCAACCAAAGCAAAGTAACACCTCTAGTTGGGAGGAAGCTTTTTGTTCCTATAGCCTTGTAGTCAACACTTAATGTCCTTTCAACTAAATATTGGTTGGAAGAAACTATTGATCAAAAGAAGAGAAGATGTGAGGAAAGTGCTTCATCTAAAGACCTTATTGTATAAGTAACTTTAGCTCAGTCAATATCAAAGAAGGCAAAGAAGAAAAAGACTATAAGATCATTGGCCATATATTCTTCTACTAGTCGCGTACTAGTGAAGATTATAGAACCTCCAAAGGAGGGAGAATTTCATGAGCTAACTCCTAATGATTTTTAGATTAGAACAATTGACATAGGCATTCCAATGTACAATTCTATGGTCAAAATTTCAAAATTAACCAATGTGAAGATTGAGGATAGACTAAAGGAGTTAAGGTTAGAAAAAGAGGTACCCAAAGCCTCAAATAAGGAGTTGATGGATTACATTAGAGCTACACTTGGAAGTAACTCTACAAGCACATTCGACCCAAGTGTGCAGGAGAATAATAATTTTCTACTTAAGCTACAATAGGAGAGGCAATTTGGTCAAATTGGCTATGCATGGATTGATGAAATGAAGGCCCAAGGTCCCTCTCTCATTGAGAAACTTAGGAATATTCTCTTGGACATTGAAAAATTGAGAGAAGTAGTGTCAAGTCACCAAAATCTAATACACAAATTATCAGAGACCCTAATAGAGAAACTAGCCTTGTTGCAAGAGGTGATCAACATGAAGAAAAATATTGCTATAACCCATGGGATACTTGAGTTATGCCAAGAACCATTGCTTCATTAGAAGAAATCTTTGGAATTTAAAATTGAGAGTTCAGTAAAATCTGAGCATGAGTTGAAAGATGCATATGATTTAGCGAAGAAATTAATGGACACAATATTTGAGAATTTAAAGATTTTTCACACTAAATCATATGTCACCAATAATGGCTAGTTTGTAAATATCAAATGAATGAAGGATAATTTTATGGAATTCATTAAAGAGGCTACTGACCCATCAAATTTCCAAGTGGCCAAGATCCCAAAAATTTCAACAGTGAATTTTGTTGTAAGGCGGGAAACAGAGAAGCTCCAATCAAGGAACTCCAAATTGGAAGAATTGACAAAAATGCATGATTACTAGATGATCAGAGCTAACAATATTCTCATCTCAAGTGTCCATGAGATGAAGAATGCAATTGATAGAATAAAGGCCTATAGAGCCAAAGCTGTAACTCTAAAGAAGAACTAATGCTCTGACAAACTATTTCATACTTCCTGCAAAGATATGACAAGTGTCACCTCTCTCTCACTTTTTGATATTGTAGACATTTTTGGTATTCTCCTTGTAGGCTAAAACTTTGTAATAGATGACATATCTAGTCAATCCTATTCTTAGAATGTTCAAAGATGCTCTAATTGAGTGATCATGAAATGTAACTAGCCAATTCTAAAAGGGCTTATAAATGTAACATTTTGAGAAGTAAATATGATTGGGAAAATTTTGATGTGGGCAAACCCCTGTAGATGGGACTACTACATGAGACTCTGCATCCATATTTTTATTCTATCATTCATGTTAGTCTAGTTTTAATTCTTGTATGGGGCTTGAAATGAAATGTTTTGTTAATGAAAGCTATAGAATTTCAAATAATCTGGGTTTTATTTGTTTTGTTTAAGTAGTTATAAGCTTTATTTCCCTCATTTATAGTATAATTGTCTCATTTCCTTTGTTCCATACAAGTTAGTTCATGTGTATTTTTATGACTATGTGAAAAATTTAGGTTTGGTTAATGTGAGATAATGAGTAGGAAGCAAGCAGTTGTGAAATCTCACTAACTTGGGCGATTTGGGTATTGCATAGTTAATCATGCTCTCTCTTCTTATGAAGTATGAATTATAGATAGTATTGTATTGTTACATCTTGCATTCAAGTAGATTGAATAGACTACATTTAAGATTTAGAAAATCTTCATAGCCATGGAGCTTTGTGAGTCATCATCTAAAATCCAATTGGATTGTTAAAGTTTTGGGAAATCTAGTCATACCTCTTATTCTCTAGTTAAGAACATACCCCTAAGTCTTGTTGATCTACTATAAACACCATTCATTTCAAACCTTTGTATATAAGGGAGCTATACCTTTTCAATTTAGGGGTACTTGATAGGATACCTACACTAACCCATTATGTGATTAACTACTTTATCTTTCACCAAATTGGGCACATTAAGAGTTAAGGTATAAACCAAATCAAGGAAGATAAATTGTTGACCAACAATTTTTGTTGACTCTACTAGGGAAACTTAACAAGAATCTCTAATTTTAATCTTTCCCTATATTAAAAGTTACATGAAATATAAGCTCTTGTGCCTGATTGTCATTACATAAAGTTTTCTTAGTAAGTCTTTCTATGGATTCACTAGAACAACTCTAAGTTGGGCACACACATATTTTTTTGAGTCATGTCTATTGACCCATGAGGGAAAAATGGTGCTACATCATGAAGGCCAAATCCTCGTATTCAACCCACCCTTGGATTTCAAGATGAATAAGAAGACATAATCAATCAGTTGAATACACTCGCTTGGAGAAGTAGAAAATATTTAAATGAGTATAGAAGAGTTAGCTTTAAATTAGAATGAGAGGTAGCCAATGTTGAGTACTAGGAAGGTGTGCTTCAATAGAGAAGGTTGAGGCAAGCCTAAAGGCACCTATCCATAAACAAGTTAGTACACCTTGGATCCTAAGTATGCCAAGAGTGTTTGTGATCATGGTCAAATTGATCTAGTGTTTGAAGAGCTCAAGAAAGTTGATTTTCCCATATTAGAAGACCCCTTAAGAAGAAGAGGAGCTTTCTCAAGAGACCTAGTGTTAGAAGGTATCTGTGTAGCTTTATTTCCACCACCCTAGCTTGCTTCCTAAAGATGTGGCTAGTCCTCTTCCCCTCCTATTTTTCAAACACAAACTCCATCATTGTGTAATGCTCTCACATTACATGGAGTGGAAGCCCTAGTTGCTATTACTTTCCAACCAATACTAGGTATTTTTCCCACATCAATGGTAGTACCTTGGTTAACACTATTGGTCCCTTACACATTGTTTCTAACACTGATTTACCAAGAGCCTCCCAGAAGAATTTTTTGAAGTTCAATGGTGATGGGAAGGTTTCTGTAGATGAACATATTGGTACTCTCTTTGTGGCCTATAGTGTTGCCTCCCTTCAACATGAAGATGTAGTAGTAAGGATGTTTGTTGAAGCACTAGTTGAAAATGTGGCTGATTAGTTCCAACATATTCCAGTTGGATGTATCACAACTTGAGATGACATGTAAAATATATTTGAGGCCAACCATAAAAGAATAGAAGATGAGCATACCTTATTGTCTCATCTCACTCAAATCAAGAAAGAATCAAATACTACGATAAGGGATTTCATTGCAAGGTCCAAAAAATTGCTTAACCGAATTCCCACTACAAGTAGACTAATTGTGATTAATTGGAAGATGTTCTTCATTATTTCTATGCACCATTCAAACTATGGCTATAGAAATAGAAGATAATTTGATAGCAACTGAGAAATGGAAAAGAGACATTTAGAGTGGAGCCTTTGTAAGCACTGCTACTCCAGAACTACCAAGAATATGGAAGAAATGATTCAAAAGTTTTCAAATGAGATGATCTCCATGGAAAGGAAAATGGGTAACCTAGTTTATTCATTTCAAGAACCTTATCAAGACATATCTTGAAAGTAACATGAAGGAAAAACATTATAATTACCACCAACTCAACAAAGAATTTCCATTGAGGTAGATCCTAAGAAACATAGCATGTGCACATTCCACGTAAGATAAGATCATCATGGTGACTCTTACCCTAAAATAAATAGATACAAGTAGATGAATGCAAGTAATGAGGTAATAGTGGAATATTCATAAAGTGAAGATGATTCTACTCTTGGAGACTTAGGAACTTTTTATTTGGAGTATGAGTCATATTTGGATAGAGGAGGTGACTGTTTTACCACTTTGGATGGAGTAAATATGACTGTAACTAGAAGAAGCCAAAAGAATAAATCTCTGGCAAGCTTAGTTCCCATTTGGAACATTGCTCCTTCTACTTCACTAGCAATAGCTAGTACTTCTACCTCAAAGAAAGAGTTATCAAAATAAGAGCCAAGTGGTAAGCCTAATTCTTCATTTGATATTATTCAATATTATAAAGATGTTCATATTCAAGTCTCTCCTCTAGAATATTTTAAATCTAATCCTATTGAATTACAAAAGCTAGTTGACTTTGGCAGAGGTGAGACTAGTAACAAATCTCACATGAATATCAATGCTACTAGTAATAATAGGTCTAGTGGGTCCCCCTACTAATGAAGAACCAATCCTACCTATGCTATTCAGTGAAGAAATTTGTTTAGTCCTAGCTACCTCCACTAGCCAAAAAATTGATCCTTTCTATGCGTCTTTATATGTCAATGGTCACAAGCTAAGTAATTACATAATTGACTCAGGTGTATTAGACAATGTCATGCCTTCTACTATTGCTCATTCCTTAGGATTTCCATTAACCAATAAATTTGGGAATTTTTATCATATGGATGCAAAGTAGGTTCCCCTAACAGGTCAAGTAAAGGATGCCCAAGTAGCCTTAGTTGGACACCTAACAAAAAAAATGAAATTGACTATCCTTGTAGTTGACATTCCTACTAGTTATGTTATGCTACTAAGTCAAAGTTTTTGTAGGCATATGGAAGGTGAAATTAAACTAGATTAGTATCATTGCATTATTCTTGTTGGCAACAAAAAGATCAAGCTTGAGCTTGAGAAAAAAGCTAAATTTACTGTAATAAAATCTAACAATCCTAAGGCTCAAATCTTATATCAAGAAATGGAGTGTGGGAATTATATGATGTTTACTAATGATAGTAATATTGAAGAGGAATCAAATCCTCCTGATGATCAAGGATTTTGGACTTTAGGATTTGATGGTAGTTGCACAACTACTAGATTACGAGTAGGTCTGGTGCTCATTTCCCCTAAGGGATAATCAACACAACTAGCATATAAGCTACAGTTCAAAAATACAAACAACACTGCAGAATATGAAGCATTACTCTTAGGCATTACTGCTACAAAGCAAAGAGGGATGAAAATTATAAAAGCCCAAGGTGATGTAGAGCTAATAGTAAAATAGGTCCGAATTCAATACACTGTGAAAAATCCAAGGCTAAGGAATCATAGGAACAAAGTCCGGATGAGATAGAAGATCTCGATGCCTTTTCTATACAAGCTATTCTAAGAGAACAAAATGTAAGGGTTGATATGTTAGCTGCCTCCTCATCCCTTTTGATACCCCATCCAAAATTCAAAGACAAGGAATACAAGGTTGAAGTCCTCTTCAAACCTAATGTTCCTGATAATGTTGAATCATGGAAACTATTTAATGATGATAAGAAAATCCAATGCTTTATAGAAGGAACTAAGCCCTTTATTGAACTATAATTTGAAGGGAGTGTAAGTCCTTGCCAAGAGTTCTCTCTTGACAATAAGAAAGACTTGGAGTTAGGTGCTAAGAAACTAAAAGGTAATGAAATGCCTTGTAAACTAATCTCTTTAGAAAGACTATTCAATAGACATGATGCATATATCAGGAGAGAAAGAGGTAGGAAAGGTGGTACCTCAAATGATTTTGAGGGAATCAAAGTGAGTACTGAACTTGAGCCTAAAATGATTAACGTTGATAGTTTTTGTTCATCCAAAGAAAGAATTAGAGCCAAAATACTACTTTTTGAATATCAAGATGTTTTTGCATGGGGTTATGAAGATTTGAAAACTTTTAGGGATGGTGAGTTTAAGCATAAGATTCCTCTTAAGCCAGATGCAATTCCTTTTAGGAAAAATAAATGCAACTACAACCAAATGATTTTGGATGTCATATTTAGAGAAATTTATAAAATGTTAGAAGATAGGATTATTTACCCTATAGACCATTCAACATGGATAGCTAATGTTGTCCTTGTCAGGAAGAAAAATGAGGAGATTGGAATTTGTGTTGATTTTAGAAATCTAAATCAAGCATCTTTCAAAGACAACTATGCTCTCCCCAACATGGATTTCTTGATGTAGATAGTGGAAGGTTTTGAAATGATGTCGATGTTAGATGGTTTCTTTGGATTCAATTAGATTGAACTACACCCTAATGACTAGTTTAAAAGAACATTCACCACTCCTTGGGAAACTTTCACTTACAATAGAATGTCCTTTGGGATAATTAATGCTGGAGCCACTTTTCAAAGAGCCATGAATTAATCCTATGCATATTTGAAGGAAAAAATCATTGTTGTCTACCTGGATGATTTGACAGTATTCTCCAAAATAAGAGAAGATCATTTAAAGGACTTGGAGAAAGTACTGAAGAGATGTAGGGAACATGGAATCTCCCTCAATCCTAAGAAATTTTTCTTCTGTGTTGTTTGTTTAGTTTTTCACCCTTTGTGATATGTTGTACTTCATAGTGAAAAAAACCTAGGGTTATGTTTTAAAATTTATGATTTTTTGATTAAAACCCTAGATGTATTTTTTGAAGATTTAATTACCCCTTGTTTTGTTGCTCTATCCCTCAAAAGTAATTAAATATAATTTTCAAATAAAATTCCACAGGACACACTTATCCTAAGTTTTTATTTTCCCCAAGGTCACATTATTACTTTCCTCAAATTAAACCTTTTTTTGTTAAGCATTACCTAACCATGGTCACCTTTCTTTAAGCCTTTTTGTGTAACATCTTAACTTTGGTGTTTTGATTTGATCAATCATTGATCTTTCGAAGATCAACGATAGGCACATCCCTGCAAGATGATTCTATTTGAAGCTTAAGCAAAGAGGGCAAGCACCTTTGAGACACATAGAACTTGGTGACATGGGTTATGATTGTGCTACGAAGACCAAAGTTTGTTAGAGCTTGTCAACACCTTTTAGAACTTTTGTAGAATTGTTAGTGCACGTTCTATTTTAGAAATATTATAGGTTAGGCCATGTAGTGGGGTTTCTTTTGCTATCATGTCATTGATCCATTGATCTTTGGAAGATAAATGATAGGAATATTATTGCTTTATGAAGATGCAAGGATTTTAAGTGAAGTAGGGAAGCACCTTGGTGACACCTATCCCTGATTACGTCACAAAGGATATTTCATATAGTATCGAGGACACAGTTTGTACACTGTTGATCTTAGCATGATCGACGGGTAGCGCATGCCCACAATATGAAAGTAAAAGGGTTTCTATTCAAAAAAGGATAAAGATTTGTTTTTCTAAATATATAGGAGAGAAATTTGATCTATTCCCTAGTGTACTAAAAAATATTGATAAGATAAAAGAAAAGGAAGAGTGGGAGAAGGAATTGGATGATTTATTTTTCCATAGAATGAATGAAGTTATTAATAAAAAGGGAAATATGCCATGGGCAATGACTAAGGAATAATATGTCAAAGTACAACTATTCTACAATGCCATCAAAAAATAATTTTTTGAAATAGACAAAATAGTAGGCTTTGTAATTAAAAAGCAACATCAAATCCTAAATTTTGATTGGCCTAACAATATTGTTTTCAAAAAATGGAGGGAAGACTTTGCATCTTCATAACATATGGAAATAGAGGGAGAGGACGTGGACCCTGATGAAGATCAAATATATGACACATCATTGCATGTAGAAGAAGACAAAGAAGAACAACCAACTCAAGAGGAAAGCATAGTGGTCCCAACTGGTGATGTGGCAACTGAGGATTTAGAAATAACTATTGTTTTAATAGTTCATGATGATGAAAGTGGAGAGCCTCGAGTTGAAGTAAAGATGCATGAATCAAAGTCAGACACATTATTGGAAAACCTAATGGCTACATACTCGAAGGATTCAAAATAATAAAGGAGCCAATTATGGAATTTATAGCATTTAAAAATGTAACAAAAAATAGGTCCACCAAAAAGAATATTATGATGTAAAATTTTTCTATTGCACAAATTTTTTGTTTTTTATGATAGTAACAATTATAAATATCTTTTGTCTAAGGGACATCTATTAGTTGACTATGCCTAATGCTTGTTGCATCTCACACTATATAAGTGAGACTCTAGGGCTAGAGAAAGGGCCCGAGTTATTTGCATAATTCTAGTTTTTTCCTAAGTTTGTTCAGTCCAATTTTTGGTGTAAACTTTGTGACATTTTTCTCTGCAAATATCTGAGAATACATTAATCTTGAAGGAACTTGATGTTTTATCATGAGTTATTCTAAGTTTAGTTTCAATTGTATACAATTTTCAAAGGAAATTAATACAACGATGAACTGTCCCCATATCTATTTTTGCTGAATTTTGTCTCCATTTTTATTACCTAGTCATTTTGAAATTGTATGAGCAAAGTTTGTTCAATTGAATGAAATTAAATCAAGTTGTATGTCAATTCACTATTGCTTTTAATTCAATGAATCAAGTAAATTCTTCAGTGAGGTTGATACGGTTTCCATGGTAATAGGAAGGATGTCTATAAGAATAATTTTCAATGAGAATTGCTTGTAGTATTGATTGTAATGCAGTCAATTAGATCTAGAAATTGAATAGACTCTGAATCCCAATGGATAAGACATTGATCTATTGATTCAGTCTATAGACAAAAATATCATGAAAAAACATCAAGATTAATTTCAAAATCAATTTTACTTTACTATTTGAAAAATGTCAATGTTGGTCAACACTTGTTTACATTTAATCTCCATGTTTTAGTTAGCTGTTATTGCCCAGAATTATTTGAAAATATACTATAGGGGATGTGCATTATTGTGAAATATCATGGAATGAACAAAATATGTATGTAATATAAGTTTAAAAAAAATCTTTCACCCCTCAAGTACAACCGCCTTGGTTTTGCAAAGCCTAAACAGTAGAAATCTCTTTTGATTTTGTTGAAGTTGGGTTCAGGTTTGAAGAACAAGTAACTATTTATGGGAAGTATTTGATCCTTAGGTTGTTGTACTATTTATTATTTGGATATTAAGTATTTTGTTGCTTAATAGCTGAAAAATACCAAAAAAATGGTGACTCTATTGGGGAGTTTCTTAACACATGCTGGTGTGTAAGAAGTACTATAGTTTATTTGGTCTTGGTGTATACATGTTTATTAGATCTTTCTAGTACTGCTTGTAGTTATAATGGGTTTTTTTAGTGACAAACCTTGAGAATTTAAAAAGAAATAAGAAGAACCCTAGTGTCACAGGTGTATACTAACGGATACAACCCCTATGAAGTGTCTTATTTGTCAAGCAAGAGTTGTAGTCTTATGTTCTTTGTGATTGGTTCCTCTATGTGTCAAATATTTTCATATTATCTATGCCCTTCCTATGAAGTCAAAAACTATTTTATTGTTATATTTTCCCTAGAATAGGGCGGTGACTCAGTTAAGGTTTTGAAGCTAGTGCTTATTTGATAAGTAGTAAAAATGGTTGAGAAGAGGAAAAATACATGAGCCTATGCAAGAGCCAATCTTGATATACGATTGTATACTAACTTACCCCAAGGAGGTAGGAAGAATCAGAACAAAAATAAAATAGATGTAAATCCCAGTTGGAAACCAAGGGGTAGTACCTTAATAAACTCTCAATATCAACCAGTGGTAGTGATAGAATTTTCTTCATTAAGCTCTGAATTAAAAACCACTAGATTCTTAGGAGGAGTATTCAGTACCCCATTGCAAGATGAAAGGACTTATCAAGATAAGAATATCTCTCCAATGGAAGATGAATTCCATAGACCAAATGTGATAGATGAAATGAATCATAGGTTGGGATATACTAGTGCAATGGAGAATCCTTTTAATCCTAGAACAGTTCCATAAATGGAAACAAACCTTATAGATCTAGATGATCCTACTAATTCAGAGGCCACTTCTATAGATCCAAAAGAAGTATACTCAAAAATAAATGTTCTAAAGAATCAGGCTCTAAAAGAAGAAGCTAAACATGCTCATTTAGAAAAAAAAAGAGAGAAAGCCACCCTAAATGCCATTGTTGAAAGAGATAACGTGCTTATAAGAATGGCTACCTTAAAGGAGCAAAAAAAGAAGTTAGAAGAGAGGACTTCTGTCCTCCATATTGATCTCTTTTGAGACATAGATAGCTTGAGATCCAAGTTTCAAGAAGAATAAAAATTGCTAAACCAAAGGTAGGAACCTATCATATCTCAGATCTAACCCTACAAGCCTGTCCAAATAGATCATGTAGAACCTACTATCTAGAAAACATATGAAGGAAAAGGTAAGGTAGCAGGAATCCATATTAATGAACCTCAAGCTTTACCAAAAAAGCCCTCAAATCTTCCCATGTCTAAGTTGGATTTAGATTTGGAAAAGGCTAGGAAGGAGAAGGAGGATCTTGCCAAGGAGCTTGAAAAGGTTGAAAATGAAGCTCAAGTAGCAAAAACCAGAAGAAAAATTTAGTTCATGAAATCCAATTTTTCCTTAGCCTCTTGGCCTAATTTTTCCACTCAAGTTGCAACTTTTGTACCTGCTTGTGGACCAGTAATTTCAAATTAGGTTATGTCTCAAGCTGTAGCAATTTCAAATTAGGTTATGTCTCAGTTTGCTAGGTTATGTCTTAGTCTACCCCTACTTCATCATCTAATATTAACCCTCAAATCCCTAGTGTTCAAGCTCAGTAGTCTCAAAGTGTTCTTCATAATTAAGCTAATATAGACAAATACCATTCTTAGGTATTCCTAGTTCTCCATACCCAATATCATTTGACCTAAGAGATAAAGTTGTTAGGTTTTCTAGAAATAATGCTATTATTGGTTAGGAGCACTTGAGAATTTTCATAAACATGCTAAATGATTTTGAAGTTGAACATGAAGATGAAGTAATGAAGTTGTTTGTTCTCTCATTGACTGAGGATGAAAGGGATTGGTTTAGAAGACTGGCTGATGATAGTATTAGTTCATAGAGTGATTTAGAGAATTTTTTTAAAGAACAATATGGAGACAATACTAATGCTAGATTTATGTTGAATGATTTGAATAACATCAAGAATAACCCTAATGAATCTACATTCAATTTCAATGTAAGGTTTCAAAAAGGAATGTAAAAATTATTTCAAGTTATCAGATTGAATGAGGATGTCTTCCTTACAACATATTTTAATGCTTTTGATAGCAAGATGACTTATCAGTTGAGGGATAAAGATCCCAAGACTTTGAGGGATGCTTATAAGATTGTAGTAAATATTGAAACTAATAGAAAGGCATCTGGTAAGATTAGGAGGAGAGATAACCCAAAGCTATTTAATCCAAAGAACAATAAAAAGGAATTTGATAAAAGTCTCGTAGCAAAGAAGCTTGAAGAACCTACAATAGGTCAAGTGTTGGACTTATTGAAAAAGATGAACCTAACAACTTTCAACACATAGAAACCTAATTCAAGTGAGAAGGCCCTAGTGAATAACAACCATTTCAATAGACAACCCATGATGTAGAATTACCCCTATACCACTTAGTGAAAATATGGTAAACCAATTCCAAATTAGACCCAAAATGTAAAGGATAAAGGTAACCCAGATCCTTTGAAAAGTAGTTCTATTAATATGAATGATGATGTACCATGGTGCATTATATACCAATCACCTCAATCTTTAGATTATTGTGTGGTTTCTTAGTCATTTTCTTCAGATCAAACTACACAAAATGAGGAGGAAGAAGAAGGAAAAAAGCCATGATGATGTAAGCTGTAATATGGTTAGCATGTGTGATGATTGTGTATCTCCTAATTTGGAAGAACCTAAAAATGATATTGCAAATTAGAGAGTTTCCTACCAGTTACATCATTAGAAAGTGTTCTTAGGTATTGAAGGTTATGATGAAGATCATATATGTGCTACATCTTCTAAAGTTGGCCATGTAAATTTAAGAATGCCTTCTAAAGAGGAGATTGATGGAATCACTACAGAGATGATTTCTCAAGTTAATAGTAATTATAGTTTGAAAATAGAACAATTAATAATGATGTTGGGAAACCTTCTACTATATTCATAAAGGAAATTACACATAAAATGAAGGATGAAAATAAGAAGACCAATGTAGAGACAACTAAGCTTAAAGATAGTAAGACCAAGAAGTGAAAACCCAAGAAAAAAGTTGAACTCCAAACAAATGAGATAGTAAAAGCATCTGTGCAAGAGAAGAAGTCAGGATTTGATGCTATCAAGTAGGTGATAGTGCCTGCTATTCAAAAGATTTCTACTCCAGGTATTCTTGTAAAGCCTACTATGTCTGAACCTATTGATATGATTTCTATGTTGTCACAAATAACTATCAAAGTGCCTTTGTCTAAATTATTTAAATTTGATAAGCATAAGAGTAAAGCCTTGTCATGGTTGGGTGGGATAGGAAATAATAGCAATATTGTTTAGCAAAGTGTCATTCAAAAAACCCCGATTGTGATAGAAGATAGTGGTATTATATCCCAAATTCCTCAGATGTTTTGGGATGATTCATCAGTAGCCTATATAGAAGATATTGACCCATTCTTGCTTAGTCTAATTATAAAAGAAAAAACCTTAAAAAATTGCATGATAGACTCAAGAGCTTCTAATACCATTATGCTCTTCAAAGCAATGGAAGCTTTAGGTTTGAAAGTAGATACAAAGCAAGGTAGGTGTAGAGGTATGGATGTTAGGGAAGTGCTAGTCATTAGTACTATCAATGCATTTCCATTTAAGCTAGCTGCATACCTTGAGGTATAATTGACTATGTCAATCCTTGTAGTTGATATACCTCCACATTGTGGAATGTTGCTCTCTAGGAAATGGAGTGCTTCTATGGGAGGTAGCCTATAATATGATCTGTCTTATGCAACTTCTCACATAGGAGATAAGGATATGAAAGTAGATAGAGAGCCAAGGGTCAATCACATTTTTGGGGAAGCAATTGACAAGGATTCTACTTGTTTCTTAGACACTGGTGTAAATGCATTTAGGGTATAGCTGATTATTCAAGAGGTTGAGAAATCGCTTGCTGTGATTGAGCATGAAGTTGAATGTTGTATGGATTCACTAGTTTTGTGGACCATGTACTTTGATGGGGCTAGCTCTAAAGAAGGTTTAAGGGCAGGAGTAGTTTTTATTTCTCTTGAAAAGAATACTTTTAGGTATTCATTTACCTTAAAATTTTCTTGTACTAACAACATTGTAGAGTATGAGGCTCTTTTATTAGGATTGAAAGTTGCATGTCACAAGTGATTCTAAATTGATTATTTCACAAATAAAGGAAACTTATGCTTCAAAAAACAAAAGGTTGAAACAATATAGAATGCTGTCTAGGATTAAATTGAATTTTTTGATGCATTTGGTATTTCATGGGAAGATATAAGTTAGAATAAAATGGCTGACCTATTGGAAAATGTACCAATAAAGCCTAAGGACATGTCATTTGTAGGAATTTCATAGATTAAGGTTCAAAATAGACCTTCAATACCTGGCAATATTGAACATTGGCAAGTCTTTGAGGATGATAAAGATATTTTGAATTTCATGCTATGTAAAGACAAGTATAATGGTCAAGAGTTAGATTGTAGTGATCTAATTAAAACCACAAATGGTAAGGTAACAATTTTTGGTCAAGAGATCATACAGTTAAAGACTAATAAAGTACCTAAAGGGTTGGTTATTCTAGAGACCATGTTTGACAACCAAGATAGGGTGAAGTATGGAATTAGACATCATAAGCCTCAATAACTTGAAGAGATAAACCTAGGTATTGTTTAGGCTCCAAAGAAAGATTATATTGGTCAAAACTTGTTAGCTGAAATTAGAAAACCTTTGATTGATTTGTTGAGAAAATATAGACATATCTTTTGCATGGTCTTATGATGATCTTAAGGCCTATAGAGAAGACCTATTCTAGCATGTTATTCCACTCAAAGATAGTGTTAAACCCTTTAGATAGAAGCAAAGACCTATAAATCCCACCTTATCCCCTAAAATGTAGTAAGAGTTGATGAAGCCAAGGGATGGAGGGATAATCAAATCAATTAGGCATTCTACTTGGGTTTCAAACTTGGTGCCTGTCAAAAAAAAGAATGGAGACATAAGACTATGTGTAGACTTGAGAAACTTGAATATTACTTCCCTAAAGGATAATTATGGGTTTCCAAACATGGATGCTATGTTGCAAAAAGTACCTAGCTCTGAGTTGATGTCTATGATGGATGGATTCTCAGGGTACAATAAAGTCCTTGTGAAAGAGAATGAACAATTTAAAACAAATTTTACAACTCCATGAGGTACATATGTGTATGTTAGAATGCCATTTGGGTTGATTAATGCTGGTGCAACATTTCAAAGGGCTATGGATGTAGCCTTCCATGATTACATCAATAAGTTTATGGTAGTATACCAAGATGACCTTACAACTTATTCCAAGAAGGCTGGAGACCATTGTAGACACTTGGAAAAGATTTTCATCAAAGCCTTGGAATTTGGAGTATCCTTAAACCCAAAGAAGTGTACATTTGGGGTGATTGAAGGTAGACTACTAGGACATATAGTATCAAAGGATGGAGTAAAGATAGATCCTAAGAGAGTGGCAGCCATTGACAAGGTGCCTAAACCAAAGAATGTGAAGGGAATAGAATCCTTCTTTGGGAAAGATAAATTTTAAAGGAGGTTTGCTATGAATTTTGCAAAAAGTTAGTAGGCCTATTTCTAAAATGCTGAAGAAGGGAGCTACTATTAATTGGGATGGTGAACCTTCATAGGCTTTCTAGGATATCAAAATAGCCATAAAGAATGCTCCAATTCTTTGGACCCAAGATTACACTAAGCCCATGCGCATGTTTTCTTTTGCATCCTTTCATACTATAGCTATAGTCTTATTATAGAAGAATGAGGAATGATATGAGCAACCAATTGCATCCTTTAGCAAATCCTTTTAGCCTACTAAATTGAAATATGAAATAAATGAGAAACTTGCTTATGCCTTGATAAAAGCTATTAAGGCCTTTAGGTGCTATTTGGTAGGTGCCATTGTTATTGCATTTGTACCTAGTGTAGCTATTAAGGACATATTTTCTCAATAGGAGGTATTAGGTAGAAGATGTAGATGGATCAACAGGATCCGAGAATTTAACATTGAAATTTAGATCATAAAACTAGTAAGAGGTCAAGGGTTAGCTAAACTTATGGCTTAGTCCAACTTGGATGCTAATCAAATAAATTTGGTAATGGATGACCTGAGATCAGATTTATGTGATATGAAACACTATGAATGGTATGCTAATATTATACATTATCTACAATAGATGGAAGCTCCTTCCCATTTGACTAAAAATGAGAAAAGAAGCACAAAATTACAAGCCATCAGATATATCATTGTTGAGAACAACTTGTGGTGGAGAAACTTTGAAGGAGTGGTACTAAAGTGTGTTGATCAAGAGAAATCAAAGGAGATACTAAAGGAGATGCATGCCAGAGTTTGTGGAGGACATTATATGGCCAAAAGCATTGCACACAAAATAATGAGAGTTGGATTCTAGTGGCCTTCCCTTTTCAAAGATGCATCAGGAAGTGTGATTCTTGCGAAAGATTTGTAGGTAAACTAAAATTTTCAAAGAATACTCCATTAAGATCAGTTGAGGTTCAAGCACCATTCCAACAATGGGGGATAGATTTCATAGGTGAAATCTCTCCTAAGTCTAGCATTGGTTACTCATGGATTATAGTAGTTATTGACTATTTTACAAAATGGGTAGAGGCTATTCCAACCAGGAATGCTACAAGCAAGGTTGTTAAAAATTTTCTTCTCAATGACATCATTTCAAGATTTGGTTACCCATAGAAAATTGTGAAAGATAATGCAATGTATTTTAGACCTAAGGAATTTATAAAGTTTTGTGATAAGTATGGGATAACAAAATCAACATCTTCTTCCTATCATCCACAAGGAAATGGACAATTTGAATCCAAAAATAAAAGCTTGTTGAAAGTAATAAAAAGAACCCTGATGATAATAAGAAGGCTTGGGATTCCATGTTGTAGTTAGCAATATGGGCTAACAAGGTGATTGTGAAGAAAGCCATAGGTGTAGCATCTTTTGACATTATATATGGGATCTAGGAAAGTATGCCTTAGAACAAGCTAGTGGGTTTGTATAATTATATTCAAATCTATGATGAAGACATCATTGATAGTTGGATGAGTTGGTAGGGCTGAGTGAGACTAGGAAAGAAGGATCACTTAGAAATTAGAAGTTGCAATTACAAGTTAAAGCACTCTATGATAGAAGAACATTAAGCAATAAATTTGAAGTTGTAGATTTGGTCATAGTGTGGAATGCCAAGATTGAGGATAAGGAAAACCATGTGAAATTTGAACCTATGTGGTTAGGTCCCTATCTAACTGAAGCTACATGGGGAGAGGACTCTTATATTTTGAAAGATTTATTAGACAACATTCTTGAACTGCCAGTTCATGGACAATTCTTGAAGAGGTATTTTTGCTAAAGTACTTGTTTCTTCCATGAATAGTAGTTTAGGGATTTTCTACATTTTGTAAATCCTTTGTGTCTTTTGTATAGTCCTTGTTTATTTTCTTTCTTGGTGCTATTGCTCTCTCAGAGTTGTCAAAATAAGCAAGATGGTTAGGTTTGTGGTTTGCTTCTCCCAAGGATTCTGAGCCCTCATATGAATAATTACTTACTCATTGTCCCCTGAAAAAGCCACTGTTGGCCTGGTTTTTCACCCTTTATGATATCTTGTACTTCATAGTGAAAAACCCTAGGGTTATGTTTTAAAATTTATGAGTTTTTGATTAAAACCCTAGATGTATTTTCCTAAGATTTTATAACCTCTTGTTTTGTTGCCCTAGCCCTCAAAAGTAATTAATAATAAATTTCAAATAAAATTTCATGGAACACACTAATCATAAATATTTATTTTTCCCAAGGTCACTTTATTACTTTTCTCAAAGTAAACCTTTTCTGTTAAGAATGCCATAACCATGGTTACCTTTCTTTAAGCCTTTTTGTGTAACATCTTAACTTTGGTGTTTTGATTTGATCAACCATTGATCTTTCCAAGATCAATGGTAGGTGCATCCCCACAAGATGAATCTATTTGAAGTTTAAGCAAAGAAGGCAAGTTCCTTTGAGACATGTAGCACTTGGTGATGTGGGTTATGACTGCGCCACAAAGAACAAAGTTTGTTAGAGCTTGTTAGTACCTTTTGGAACTTTTGCAGAATTGTCAGTGCATGTTCTATTTTTTAGCAATATTATTGGTCAGGCCATGTAGTGGGGTTGCTTTTTCTATCATGTCATTGAGCTATTGATCTTTGGAAGATCAATAGAGAGTGTATTACTACTTTATGAAGATGCAAGGATTTTAAGTGAAGTGGGGAAGTGCCTTGGTGACACTTGTCCTTGATCACGTCACAACGGATATTTCATATGGTTCCAGGGATACAATTTGTAAACTATTGATATTGGCATGATTGATAGGTAGCACATGACTACAATATGAAAGTAAAAGGATTTCTATTCAAAAGAGAATAATTTTTTTTTTCTAAATATATAGGAGAGAAATTTGATTTTTTCCCCAATGCACTCAAAAAGATTGGCCTAATGATACTATTTTCAACAAATGGAGGGAAGAATTTGTGTCTTTTGAATGTATGGAAATAGAGGCAGAGGATGTTGACTCTGATGAAGATTAAATAGATGACACATCAGTACATGCAGAAGAAGACAGAGAAGAACAACTGGCTCAAGAGGAAAGCACAGTGGTCCCAATTGGTGATGTGGCAACTGAGGATTCATAAATAACTATTGTTTTAATAGTTCATGATGATGAAAGTGAAGGGCCTCAAGTTGAAGTAAATATGCATGAATCAAAGATAGACAAATTATTGGAAAACTTGATGGCTACATACTCCAAGGAGTTAGAATAATAAAAGAGCCAATTATGGAATTTGTAGCATTTAAAAATGTTATAGAAAATAGGCCCAACAAAAAGAATATTATGATGTAAAGTTTTGCTATTGCGTAGAGTTTTTTTTTCATGATAGTAATAATTGTAAATATCTTTTATCTAAGGGAAAATTTTTAGTTCTCTATGCCTAAAGCTTGTTGCATCTCACACTATATAACTGAGATTCCAGGGCTAGAGAAAGGGTCTGAGTTATTTGCATAATTCTAGTTTTTTACTAAGTTTGTTAGGTCCAATTTTTGGCGTAAACTTTATGTTGTTTTTCTTTGCAAATATCTGAGAATACATTAATCTTGAAGGATCTTGATGTTTTATCCTAAGTTATTCTGAGTTTAGTTTCAATTGTATACAATTTTCAAAGAAAATTAATACAAAGATGAACTGTCTCCATATCTATTTTGGCTGAATTTTGTCTGCATTTTTATTACCTAGTCATTTTGAAATTGTATGAGCAAAGCTTGTTCAATTGAATGCAATTAAATCAAGTTGAATGTCAATTCACTATTGCTTTTAATTCAATGAATTAAGTAAATGCTTCAGTGAGGTTGATAGGGTTTCCATGGTAATAGGAAGGATGTCTATAAGAATGATTTTTAGTGAGAATTGCTGGTAGTATTGATTGTAATGCAGTCAATCAAATCTAGAAATTGAATGGACTCTAAATCCTAATGGATAAGACACTGATCTATTGATTCAATCTATAGATGGAAAGATCATGAACAAGCATCAAACTTAATTTCAAAATCAATTTTACTTTACTATTTGAAGAATAGTTAGCTGATATTGCCTAGAGTTATTTGTAAATCTAAGAAGAACTGCAACCAAATCTACTATAGGGGATGTGTATTGTTGTGAACTATCATGGAATGAATAAAATATGTATGTAATATAAGTTTTAAAAAAATCTTTCACCCCTCAGGTGCACCCACCTTGGTTTTGTAGAGCTTAAAGAGTAGAAAATCTCTTTTGATTTTGTTGAAGTTGGGTTCAGGTTTGAAGAACAAGTAATTTTTTATGGGAAGTAGTTGATTCTTAGGTTATTATAATCTTTATTATCTAGATATTAAGTATTTGTTGCTTAATAGTTGAAAAACAACAACATGTGTAACATAGGGAAAGTTGCTGGGTCACATAGTGTCTCAAGAAGGTATTAAGATTGATCTTGAATGCAGTAAAGCTATTCAACAACTCAACCTACCAACAAGAAAAGTTGGAGTTAAATCATTCTTTGGTCAGGTAAATTTCCTAAGGCATTTTGTTCTTGACTTGTCTAAAATTACAAAGTGTATAATTGGCATGATGAAGGGAAATTAAAATTTTAGGTGGAATGAATCTAAAAGAAAGGCTTTTGATGAGAACCAAACCTACATAGTCCATGCCCCTATCCTAGTTCATCCAAATTATACCAAAGAGTTTATTTTATATTTCTATATATCAACCCATACATTGTCTGCCATACTCATGCAAAAATAAGGAAGGCATCCAAGAACCTATTTCTTTCATGAGCACCCCCCTTAAGGAGCATGAATTAAGGTAATTTCAAATGGAAAATCATGCCTATGTTGTGTCTAGAGCACTTAAGAACTTTAGATTCTATGTTTTGCATTCACAATCAATCGTTTATGTTCTCGATTTAGTAGTCAAAAATATCTTAACTCATCAAGAAATAGGATGCAATCCAAGAGGATCCTGGATAACCAATGTCCAAGAGTATGAAATTGAGCTAAAACCTACTAAGCTGATCCATGGAAATGGTCTGTGCAAAGAAATTGTAGAAAATCAGGAGGTAAGTGAACAAAAATGTAATACCCCACCAAGGGATCCAAAAGAATTTACCTAAAGTTTTACTAAATTTTCCAAATATTTTTTTAAAAAGAAAGAATAACATACACTAATACATTAGGCATTGATTTGCGATGGCTATGTGTCGCAATTGTGACAGCAATGTGTCCCCACTGCGACAGTAATAGACATCGTTGTTTTTTTGTTGTATATTATGACGTCTACCCTCGATCATTGCAATTATGATGCATATCCATCGCTATGCAACCACTTTATTATGACACAAACCCCGTCGCAATGCTTGTGGCTAACATCGCAATTGCGACGGGCACCTTGGAATTTGTGACAAAAATCCTAGCAATTGCGATGGTAGTTGGGCATTGCCGCTATAGCAAGCCCGTCATAATGATTCTGGCTAACATCGTGATTACAACGAAAAACTTGGCAATTATGACAGTAGTGGGTGTCGCCACTACAACAACCCAGTCGCAATGCTTGTGGCTGACGTTGCAATTGCGATAGATACAAAGTAAAACAAATTTTTTTTCTTCAAAAAATGTAGACATGAAAATGGAAGAACCTGTATATAGTAGTTACTTAGTAAATTGGCTTGCTGATTAATGTAATCCATCTTGGAAGTGCTGTTTGTTGTGAGGACAATATTACTACTGCTTGACTAATGTTTTGGTTCCTTCTTCCTCTAGTGACTGCTCACTGTCATGGATGAGCTATAGTAATAATAGTGGCCCCAAAACTATCTGCCTTGTTGTGGAGTCCTATCCTCTACCTATTGTTCCTATCATGAGCTTGCATGCACGTTGGTGTAGATAGTGAGTCTAGACACCAATACAAATTTAGACCTCTATTATGCTTGCCACTACTTTTCCTATTACCTCTATCATTAACTCACTTTCAACACTCTCAACAATATTGCCTTGTACTCGTTTCCTCCTCATGATCTTTTAAAACATTCACTATCTCCTTAGATTTTCTTGAAACACATATCCTCCTGAATGCTTCCAATACATGGGTGTAATTCTTTCCTTACTACAATTCATCATAATGCATGATACTATTAAATTTTTGGCTTCTACACAATTATAGTAATCATCTTCCAATGTAGGCATTATATTTTACGTACTTCTAAGAGTTGGCCTATTTGATTCTGATTCCCAAATCTCTGTAATTCTAAGAGCTACCAGTGGGGACATTACATCAATCAATCAGATTGATTGGTTCATTATGAGGAGATTTTGAGTTAGAGAATGCAATTATAGAGCATGAAGGTAGACATAAGTGTAATGTCCCTTATTTTTAAATTAGCTTATAATTCAATTATCAAGTTAGATTTAGAGGAAAGTATCATGAAAAATAGGCTTAGCTTCAATGAATTGATAGAATTGTTTATTCTCCATAAGCTTTATTTTCCATTCAATTCATTATTTTCCACATTAATACTAACATTGATTGATATATTCACCTTTATTTCCTACACTTATGAATGACTAATTTATCCCCTTATTCCAATATTCATCTATCCATTACAATGTGTTAAATTGTTGATTACTTTACTTTACTTATTGCACCCTTATTTCCTTAAAATCATATGCAAATTCTCTTATTCCTTATTCCTTTTTCAGCTCACTTTTACATTCTATACTCTTAATACCTTAAGTTTTTAATATCTCAGGTCAATCATCAAAGCTACCAGGTCCTTAACTCTTACAAAATAGCCACAGATCTTGGTTCCTCATAAACGTCATTCTTCCCTCTATTCGTCTACTACTCATTACAATGATTTGCAAAAGGCTCATAACTATGAATGTTGGGATGTTTTAACCAATAAGTTTTTTCATCCGTAGTGAAACCCAGCTCAGGTGTAGTCAGAGATGCTAGTCTAACAATGTGAACCTACTTCCACCAGCTCTCCTCCAATATAAATGACTATTTAGCCCCACTATTTGGGGTGGATGGCATGGTCTATTATGAATGACCATCCCCCATACCATCATCTATCACTGATGCACCGACCATCAGCCTTTTCATCAACCACTGATACAGTCCATCGAGCCTGCAATCCAAACCTTGCATATACAAAATGATTATGATTGGATATCTACAAAATATCCCTTGATTGAGCAAGCTTCATCAATAGATTTCTTTATCTTTTTGCCAATTAAAGTTCTAGTAGGGTGGAAGGTGACAGAGTTTTGGAAGAGGGAAGAGGGCAGAGTACTAGAAGAGGTAGCTAGTCAATAGACATCCCATAGCATTAGAATGTATTTAAAAAGTAAAACAAAAAATAAAATTGCTGACTTCTTTTAGATGACCTTTACAATTTTGGTAATTAGATTCTAGTTTTTGTCCAGGCCTGGTGGAAGTTATTTTTTCTTAAGCATGTGTCAATTTAAAATGTGACCTAAAAAAGCAATCTAGTTGTAGGTATCCAATGCAATTTGATATTTAATTCAACTCCAAATTACAGCATTTCATCAAATCTTGTCCATTGTAGGGATAGGAAAAGAAGTTATAGGATTCTGGGGAGCCAGGAATGGCTACTAATTAGAGTGTGCCTGCGTGTTTGTGTGATGTAAATAACTTAATATTAACCTTTCCCTCTGGAGGCATCTCAAGAGCTAAGCCCATGTTCATGTCACTATGTGTCTTTGACAATTTGTCCCATACTGTTTCTCATTCAAATGGTTTGTAGTTTTACCAATTGGTAATTATCAGATAACATATGATTTTGTATCTTTTCTCTGGAAGTAAAATCTAGTGTGTGGCATTATTTTTTATTTGGATAGCACAAAGTAGAAAAAATAACAGTTATATATCATTCTAGAGGTTACCACACTTTATCTTCTCTACCAATGTCTACCAAGCTTCCTCTTAGAAATATCATTTTAAATACATAAAAAATGGACTTGATGAGTTTATCTTTCATATATCTATTTGCTTCATTATAATCAATAGTTAATAAAAGTTTAAGATGAATAAGACAATTGGTCAAAAATCAGTTGGGTATACACACACATTTAGACCGTATAAAGATAACTTTGAACTAGGAATCTTGAATGAGACATTAAAAATACTAAAATTTGCAACAACATTGAATACATATAGAAAGCGAAGAAGCAGTCAGAAAGAGCAAAGCACAATATAGATATACATAAATACAAAACTATAATACTTAATAAATTCGAAGTCAACCTACTATTTTTAACACGATTTTAAACTGAGAAACATTAGCATTTAATAAAGGCTTATTGAAATAGGGTTTTGCAGGATAGAATAGTATAAATTCCTTAAAACAACATAATTAAAAATGTTTGTAATACGTTTCTACAATGCAAGCTCAAGATGGAAAGATTAAAACTAGATACCTTTATAGTTGCAACAAGCCCCAACTTGCATATCACATTCCATATGGCAACATCATGAAACTTTGAATGTTAAAAAATAAAATTAAAAACACATAATCAATGCTAATCATATCTCTTAGATTTCTATTTAATGTTAGAAATACTAGAAACATGTCAAAATTTTCAAATATAATGCATGTTGAATAAGTACAATTGTTACATATAGGACCTGTTTCTAGATAGGATAATTTATAAATCATTATCTTGTGGTAGTTACATGAAAAGAACTATAGTTGTTAATAGTAGTTACCTTGGAATTTTTGAATTTATATGGCACCTTTGTACTCAAGGGAAGAGACCATATGTTAAGGATTGTTCCCTTATTCTAGCTTTTGTATAAGAGCATCTATGAATAAATGAAACAAATGTGATATCATCTATGCTTCTAAGTTTTAGGTCATCTACTATTTAGTGACATTTTTGGGGGTTCTTTTTGAGGCATTTGGGTATATCATTGTAGACATATGTCTAAACAAGATTGTAAAGTTCATGTCCTGAGCAATTGTAATTATTTTCCTTCTCTGATACACTTCTCTATTTTATCTTAGAATATACTCTAAAAGATCCTGAACCATTTAATACTGGGAGTACAAAATTTATTCCAATCAAGACATATAGAATGCATCTCAAGACTTTTATTCTACATCAACATCATTTTCTATTCAAACTCATGTAGCTTTATATGTTGTTCAAAGAGCCTCATTTTTTTCCCTTCTTGTGATGCTTTTCATCAGTCCTATCCATCATTTAATGTTTTCTAAAGCTCCCTCACATATTTGGATAACTATCAGAGCAGTCATGAAATGTCTGTTGATCTTGTTGAGGTTCAAAGCATTCCTTTTAGGCATTTACTTTACACAAAATATTCAATCCCAAAATTTCTTTCACATTCCTTTTCTGCATGTCATGAATGTTCAATTATAACTGTCTTTGGGTAACCAAACTATGGGAATTTAAACATGATCAATTTCTTCCATGGATCCATGAGGAAGCTTTTCTAATAGGCCAGAAGATCTTATTATGTTTCTATCCAGGGATTGTACATTAGATCTCTCTCATGAATGTTGACTGTTGTATCATTGGTTATAACACAGTCCCAATATAGTGTTGAGATCCAAGGATGTAATAAAAAAGCTACAAGTTTAGAACTTCATGATAGTTCAAAGCATGAAGCCTTAGATGCATAGGATAACAGTCAAAACGTAGGACACAATAGAGAAATATTTAGTATCTTATTGAGCTTCACTTTGTTTCGAGAATAGTTTAATATTCTCTACTAAACAGGGCCAACCATGTGAAGGTGGAAGCTCATTTGGCCCCACCCCCCTCCCCCTAACATCACTCTACATTCCTTGTTAACATCTAACATTCATTCATTCTTTCAACCATTAATAAAATGTAACATTCAATCAATATCACATGATAAAATTCAATCAATATCACATGATAACATTCATTAACACATTAGATTCATTAACATGCAACATTCATCAATATTCTGCATTAACACATAATTCATGAACATTCATTAGCACATAATTAAATTCATTGAGACATAAAATTTAGTTTTATCAATTAAGGTATGTAGATGACAATCATTTCTTTTTTTTCTTTCTATTTCTTTTTTCTATGTAAGCTCTAAGAGGAGCATTAGTGTCATCATCAATTCCCCCCTCATCAGTTGTTTTGTTCTCTTTTCTTGACGAACTCAAATTCCTATGCTATTGCAAAGGGGGGTCATTTGCAATAACAAATAAAAGAGTTAAATTAAAAATAATTTATTATAATTGTTACAAGTATTTAATTATTTTAAATAACATAACTGTGGTGCTCTTTACTTGATCTAACCACATCATTTTGTCTGGACTCAACATCAACACGCTCATGAACATTGACCCCTTGATCCTCTACAACTGCTATACAAAATGTTACGTTAATCCAAACACCAATTGCAATTACATATAAATTTTTTAATAGAAAATGTATACCTCCACCACTGGGATGCACATCATGCGAACCTTCAACATCCATAGATTGTGTAGAAGGATTGTCAGGTTGCATTCCAACATCCTACACATTGTTATCATTGCTTGCTTAAAATAGATATAATCACTTTATATTGGAACTTAACATCAAATAGACTAATTGGTAAAGTATTCAATTTGAAATAAATTTCATTTAGCCTATTTACCCGTGGCTTAGATGCATCATTATTAGAACCTTCCACACTGATTCCAGCTCGTAGCCATTCAGCCACGACTCTATAGCCTTGTTGGAAGCCAATTCTCTTATCCTCTTTTGTGAGGCATCTCTTGAACTCTGAGCCCTACATTTTTGCATGGTATGGTGAATTTTACTTGCATTGTTTCATCAACCAATGGAGGATAGTTAAAATATCAAAAGGAAATGGTAAATAGTTAGCAGGGTTTCCAACTCTTGTTACACCTTATTTTGGTCATGTTGGAGTTGTTCTAAACTATCTTTGGTGTTTGGGAGTCCTAGAGGATCCAATTGCACTCTTGGTTGGGTGTGTAGAATAAAGGTCAAGTGCTGCAATCTACCCTGTGACTGGTAACAAAAAGTTTTCCTTAGACCTGATTTGTTTTAGGTTGTGTTGATGTTTGTTTTGGTTTCCATTTATGTTAGAGGGTTGGAGTTGTCCAAAACACTTGGTGTCAAGGTTGGGTGTATGAGGCGTTGAATGGTACAAGGGAGAAGTAACTAGTATGCAGCCTTATGTGATGAGTTGGGTCCATGAATTAAAGGAGCAGTTGTAATAGCAGATTAGTTCCTTGTTTGAAGGTGAATCAAGCCTTGAATGTTCTTGTGGAGAATAGAAGATTGGGGTGATAACTTGAATTGCTTAGTTGTTCCAAGGTGCTAGGAGTTTGTTGGTGCTTCCAAAGCATGTTACTCTGCATCATATATTGGTGTAGAGGAACACTGAGATCCAAGTTGAGGATCAAGACCATAGACAAGCTAGTCTATCCTAGCATTTCCCATCACAATATATATAAAATTTGATACAATTTTTCATTTACTAATACTTACAACTCATGCTTGAAGTTTTGAAAAACCACCAGAGCCGAGCTTGTGTGTCCTGTGCTTTTCTAGTCTTGCCTTTATTGCCTTTGATGTGTTAGGAAATCTATGAAAAGTTTGAAATATGTTAGATAGTATAAATATAGAGGTTAATTAGTACATAATTACATTCTCAATAGTATCACATACCTTGTTTTACTCTCTACTAGTGTAATATTATTTTTCTTGTTAGCTTTATACTTTCCATCCAAAATCAGAGCCTGCCACCTAGCCTCAGGAACATAGGGTGGACGCTCGTACCTGGGGTTATCCTGTAAATTTTTTTTATACTAGTCCCTAATATACTTCAAACATAAACCAACTTTTTCAAGGAGCTTTTTTCTCTTGAATGAACGATGTCCAAAGAGTTGGGTCATGCTCTCTATAAGATCATCCTTCAACAGTTTGTCTTGGTTATTCCACCTTTTAAGTAAAGAAAAACATGTTAGACTCATAAACGAAGTGAAGCTACCTTTAATATAGTTCAAGAAATGGATGAAAAGGAAAACTATTCTAGCAATGATATGAAATCAAAATAGTGGTTTGGGGTTTTAGTTAGGATATGATGCTCCACCAAGTATGCAGGGTGGGCCCGAATATTCGCAAACACTCATCACTAAGTTTTTTCCAAAAAACATCATTCCCTACAAAAAAATCATGGGATCATTAGTCGATGAAGAGTGATCAAAAAATAAATTACTATTATATCACTATAGAAGAATAATAACTTAAAAGTACCTGGAACTTTGGCTACTTTTAATGGAATGCCTTCATCGTCGCTGACGATCAATATGACATCCTTCACCGTTCCCGTATTGGGAACATAGGAACATCCAGGAAATGATGCTACAACTCCTATTGCAAAAAGTTTCATAATTTTCATAAGTCTTTGTCACGAAGTATAAAAGAACAAATGATAATTGATGTTAAAAAGTTGTAAAAAAAAACTCTTTGTTGCTATCATAAGAGAGAAAAAGAGGGATTTGTGTACCAGTAGATGGTGCAATAGTCGATGCCTGTAAGTTGCATTTTGTCAACTCAGTAGTCAAAAAGAGATTTATGGTTGTCCTAGATGGAGGTGACATCATCATAGGATTCAATTGATTTGAAGCTAAAGAATAAAATTTTTAGAGCATACATAAATATAGAACGTGTGGACTAGCATGGACAAGATTTTTAGAGCATTAAAAAAAAGGATTGTTTGAGCATGTATTGTCAATGATTATGATCATTCCTATATATATTCAGTGGAAAACATAAGTGGGGAATGGAACATGCGATCTACCTGAACCACATGCAACACCCTCATCATGGGAATGGGGCTCGAAATCATGCAAAAAAATCTGTAAAGACAACGCATCCATATTTTAATTAATGCCATAAAAGAGCATAACATAAAAACTATTATTGAACTCTTGCTATAATTAAAAATTTCATTAATACTTACTTTTAAGGTTTCAGAGGTGTGCAAAAATTCAAATCCCCTATCTTTTATTTCGTGAGTAGTAGGCTTTATGGTTCCCAAATGTATAATTTCTCTACCAATTTTCTTTAGAAACTTTTTAATCAAACCGATTGGGTCATCGGTCTCTACTAAATCAATATAGAAAGGGTCCTCCTTAGGGGGGGCTGCTGAGGGACTGCAGGTTCCTTTCCCTCCCTCCGACCACTAGTCCTTTGTGACAACAATAGTATTAGTATTATTAAAATTACTCCAAAATAATGAAGAAAACAACATTAAAAAAATAACATTTTTCTTCTATCTAGTTTGCACAATTACAATGAGTTTTACCTGCTCATGTGTAGATGAGCCGGGAACATCGCCAACATCCCCTCCAGGTAGTTGCTCCGTATTGTGCCCTTATGTCAAAGATCAAGTATACAAATTTTAGCAAAAAAATTATTGACTAAATGGTATGTTGGAGTCATTGATTAGAAGTTGGTTTAATAGTATGTACCAACCCCATGACAATAGCCTCATTTGTATCTATGCAGTTCAAATTGTAATCAATAAGAAGCTCTTCCCCTGCACATATTGATTTTATCACACAGATGAATACACAATTTCCCTCGCGTGCCTCAAATATGCAATTGGGTTGCTTTATAGTTGATCCAAGTCATGTACTATTTATAAAACTCGTAATATTCCCTGTTTCTTTTGGCCTTCCATCAATGTATATAGCCACACTTTTACTTTGATTATTGTCTTGCTATTGTATATAATTTTTCGAGAGGGCATACCTATGCATACCTTTTTTATATTGAACAATATGCATCCAAATTTTGTAATCGTAACATATTCCAACATACTCCATCAATTCAAAATTTTTTTTGTAAGAAACCTTTATGCTGTCCATAGAAAATAGGCCCAAACCATGTAATGATGATGGTGCTATGCGATATATCCTCTCGTTAACACAAAAATTAGTGTTTATTGGAGGAAGTTCCTTGCGTACCCAATGTTTCTCTAGATATTGGTACCTCAAGGGCACCTCGATGTCGCCTTCCATCTCATCATCATAAGAACATGACCCCCCTTGAGCAAGGAAAAATTTCATGCATTTATTGAATTTCTTTCTAATCCTTTGACCTCTAGTTAATCTACCTGTTCTAGATAAATTGCATGTCTCATTTTCCTCTTCTATTCCTATATTTCCCTCACTCGAGGAAGACACTTCTAACAAATACCTATTTGCTGGTACCTAAAAATGGGAGAGATCTTAGAAGACATCAATCTTACTATTGATAAGTGTATTAAATAGACTGTCTATAAGGAGTATTGACTTATACCTATCGATCCATGAGATTGTGCGGGATGCTCCTGAAAGGGGTTTAGTTTCCTGCAAATGTAATTCAATTATTATGAGCATAATCACATCATAATAATAATCACATACATCATAAGAATCACATAAAAATTAAAAACATTAAAAGGTATACAATATAACACTTAAATCAGGCTCACATTATAAGCCTACTAGGGAATTAGGCCTAGTGAAGGGCTAAAACTGGGTTTTTGTATTAGCTAATGACTTGAGGGCTTAGTCACCTTGGGGACATGCTATTTGAAGTTTTTTGATGTGTGTGGAGGTGGAGGAAACACCTAGTTAAGGTGAAGTCAAGTTTAGCACCTATTGAGGCATTGTGAGCATTTGATAGTTTGTTGATTAGATTGCTTGGATGAATCCATTGGATGGATTGAGGGACATTCATGGGATTATTCCAAAGATGTAGAACCTAAGGTGGCATAAGGATTTGGTGTGCACTCTGATAGGTTATGGACTTGGCTTGGATCAAGGAGAGGGATCTTATGAAGATGCTTGGTTGGTGTTGTGAGAACACTATGGAAGTCCCTCTTGTTATGAATGATTGCAAGTCCACCTAGGGTCTTTGCATCACCTACAGAGGTAGAATTATTAACCAAAAAATTGGGTAAGCACTTATATTATGTTTTCCCTATGAATTTTATTCTAGATACAACTCCCTTTTATAGATATTTAATGAATTCCATTTTCTAAACTAAACACTTACAAATGCTTTTGACCTGAAAGAAAATAAGGCTCAATAAATTCATGCATCAATATGTGTTTTAAATAGTTTTATTTAATTAATTTAGATTAATAGTATTCTATTTGTAGTTGAAACTTGTAGCTTTTAAATAGATAATGAATAAACTATGTAACCATATATAAGACAAATATATTTCTATCAAGAAATGAATATTAAATAGATTAAGGATTGATGGCATACCTCTAAATTCCATCATCATCATCGTCATCATCGTCATCATCATCATCATCATCATCATCATCATCATCATCATCATCATCATCATCATCATCATCCTTGTCATCATCATCATTGTCATCATCATCATCATCCTCGCCATCATTGTCATTGTCGTCATCATTGTCGTCATCATCAACATCATCATCATCAACATCAACATCATCTTCATCATCATCATCAGTAGCAGCATCATCGTCATCATCATCTTCTTCTTCTTCATGAAAATTTGTGTTAGGAACATCATCCAATAACTATCGATCGTGATCACCATCTACATCATCTTCTACTTCTTCGGTATCTTCTTCTTCCATTGCATTATACTTTATTGGCCTTCCTCTCGGTTCATGTCTAACAAAAAATGACCAACCCAATTTATGTGGAACCTTTAAGTAAAATACCTGCTCACATTGGCTTGGAAGAACATAGGGCTTATCCCCAACTAGCTCAAACAACCTTGTATTAACCATTGTAAATCCATTGCCATGTTCAATAACAGTTCTATCAAGATCATTTGCATTAAGTTGTAGCTTGTACCATTTGACAATGAAGAGTACTAATTTGAAGGAACTAAAGTCACACTCAAATATATCATCCAAAATGCCATAGTATTGATTTTTAGACTCTCGAGGATGTAAGTCGTTTCTAGATGAAATATTAGTCACTTGAAAGACTGTAGTTATTCCTAAATCACAAGTTTTCTTTGTGTCATCCAACACTTTGATGCAAAATTTTTGACCATTATAGAACATAGCCTTGTGGTGTTTAACCTGCAATAATATGTGAAACATGTCAAAATTATTGTATCGTGAGTTGATAAACATACGGGTGATTAATAAATTTGTATGTACCTAGAAATCTCTTAAACCACGTGCTAAATCTATTTCCCTTTGCGTAACATTGGAATCTCCATTACGATGAGCTTCTTTAACCAATGAAGATACACCTTCCCATGTTAATGTCTGACCAAAATGTTGACATCGTTCAATCCATACCATCATCCAATCAAAGATTGTTTGCAATATACAAATGTAGTACATCCCACTTTCGAGCACCTGTACAAAAAAAATATAGACAACTTATAACCGATTTATTTTGAAGATTAAGAAATAATTTATTACAATAACATCTTATAATTTATTACCTCTCACTTTCCTCAATGTACCTTTCCCCATCAAGTACTCCCTTTCTAATTTTTTAAAAGGCTCAAGATCCTAAATGCGATCTACATGGATATTTGATGCAAACTTAGGAAGATATTTAGTTATGTACACCATAGTTTGGTATACCATATATCCCTCTACCATAGAACCCTTAGGATGTGCTCTTTATCAAACCAAAGCCTTCAAAGATTTCAAGTGCCTCTGAACCATCCACATTGACCTAGTGTGTACAGGTCCACACAATTCAATCTCCTCAACTAGGTGTATGAGGTAGTGTTCCTATGCATTGAAAAAAGTTGGAGGTAGACACTTTTGCATTTCACACATTAAATGAGGAATTCTTCTCTTCCAATAGTTTACATCTTCTTTATGGATTTCTTTAGATGGCAACCACCTACATTAAGAGATTCAAGTCACAAAAAATATATAGATATGAGACTTTACAAAATAATATACAATAGATTACATAGCAAGAAAAAATATTTGCGAATATAATAAATATATACAACAAATTGAATAGATATTACTGCTTACCTCATGTATTTTCCAAGATTGTATATCACTTGTTTGATGTTATTGTTGAAGTGCTCTGGGAGAGATAGAGGAAGCACGTACTGCAGTAATTATATACCAATCATTTCATTGTTTTCTAACATAACATAATGAATATTGCATGTAGTTTATGAATATATTGTAAATATAGAAGAAAATAACTTACCTTGATGAAAGTATGCCAATCATGCATTGTGAGCCCTGGCCCAAATTCACTTTTTTTTAATATGAGATTGTTTATGTTTGCAGCAAATCCTGTGGGAAATCAAATTTTTCATATGACTTCCTTTATGGCATCACTTTGCTGCTCCGTTAATAACCAAGGAAGGGCACTTATATTAATCTGATCTCTGTTGCTATTTGATGAATGAAATTCTTCAATGCATGATTGGATTCATGAATGTCATTACAAA
This sequence comes from Cupressus sempervirens, assembly GCA_028749045.1. Taxonomy (NCBI): domain Eukaryota; kingdom Viridiplantae; phylum Streptophyta; class Pinopsida; order Cupressales; family Cupressaceae; genus Cupressus; species Cupressus sempervirens. The sequence goes on along the minus strand of CM053793.1, from coordinate 197,574,536 downwards.
TTTTGACAATGTTTTCTTTGTCACGCCTTCCATCCAATATTTTCCACAATGTCTCTGTTATATTCTTTCCAATATGCATAGTATAAAATAAATCCACAATTTGTAAGTGCTCATAGTAGGGCAACCTACTAAATTGTCTAGGATAGCTTTTTAGTCCCTTTGGAAGGTTTTCAGTACTACCTTGACGACCTTCACGATCATCAATTACATAATTAATAAACAAAAATCACAATAGAAATATATAAATTACAAACATAAACCATTAGGTGGAATGACATTACCTCGACAATTAATTCTATTATATTCCAACTTCCATAAGCAAGGTGTCATTCTTCATGACTTTGATGTAGTCTCTTCTTTCCCATTGAAAAGATGTTTTTTCGTACTTCGATACTTATGATTCCTATGGAAGAAGTGTCTACACTCATCAAACACTTACTTTCCTAAACTTTTTGAATGACGAGATTTCATCTTTGGACCACAAACTGGACATGCAAATTTTCCCTTTATTTGAAGACCTACAAGATAATGATATAATTGGATTATTAAATATGTTGATTTTTATAATTAGAATTATTGTGCGCAACTTGAATTCACTATAACATACCACAAAAATGTGTTAGCCCTGGGGCATCATGTATTGTCCATGCAAGTATTGCATGGAATTGAAATTGTCTTTGTCCTATTGGTCTAGACATGTCATACATAGTGACACTGTTCCATAACTCCACCAACTCGTCGATAAGAGGCTCAATATATACATTCATATCTTTTACTTGAATGAACAGTACCATTACATAATTATTGTGACCATTTTACTGCAAGATTTGTAAGTACATGTAAATTAATAACTATCAAATGATAAAATACCTGGAACAATCATTCCCAACATAATGTGCTCCCTCTTTATTGACATCCACAGAGGACTATTATTGTTGATAACAAAAACAAGCCACACCGATTAAACAGATCTCATCTCTCCAAATGGATTGACACTGTCCACTGCCAATGAAAGCCTGAGATTACAAGATTCTTCTTTGAAGTGTTGCCACTTTTACTCTATGTGCATAAATTCCAAACCATCTGTAGGGATTCGAATAATGTCATCTCAACTTCTATTGCATGCATGATAATCCATAAATTGAGCCAAGCTACTACACCTGAATAATTGTTGGATCCGTGGAATAATGTGGATGTAACGAAGAATCTTTTGAGGCACCTTTTTTGCTAGTCGATCTATTCGATATCTACTCATATGACATACAGGGCATTGTGTTGCAAATTCATGTTCTTTATAATATACAATATGATCATTGGGACAAGAATGTATTGCTTCATACTCCATTCCAATATCTTTCATAATAGCAGATAATTCTTGATATGAGCGAGGTAGAATATTTGATGGTGTTAACAGAAACTCGCCTATCAATCTACATCAAAAAATATAAGTTGTTAATATAAACAATATTAGTGGTACATTATTCACCCTTTGTTAACTATAAAGACATATATGACATACCTTAACATACATGACATTGTTATGTTGGATAAACCATTCATAACCTTCAAGTTCAACAACAACAATACAATAGAGAGAAGAGTTTTTTGGGAGTCTTTGTATAGGGGCTCATATGCCTTCTCAAATAGAGGTACATCGAGGCTATCATCATCATCATGATCAGATATGCTTGGACTAAATGTGTCACAGATCAATGTATTTATACGATCATCTTAAATTGTGTTTGCTAGCGCATGATCATCATCTTCCATGGGATCATTATCTTCACCTTGGATATCGCACCTCCATGTTCCTCCACTTCAAAAACCATATTCTTCGAATTGTTGTGGTTCATATCATCAACTCATCATCAAGTGATTTCATATGTATATAAATTGTTTAAATAATATAATGAACAACTTACTAGTGGATGATAGTCATGCCCCCCTTCAATGTGACCATTCTCCCTACAATGTCTCTTAATTTTTTTGATTAGCAGTCTTCTATGATTTAAGCCCTTACAAATTTTGCAAGGAAAATAAAATTTTCCATCACCTTTTCTTTTCAAGTTAGAACACAATCTATCGATTGTCTCCCTATTTTTTTCTTCACTTATATTATCTGACATGATCGTTCTTTGTAGGAAGCAAAAATCGGGCTATGAAAACTTCGGTCTACAACTTTCACAAACTAAGAAAAATTGTCAAAAGTACACAAATATTATTAGACCTAGCTAAATACTTTAATATTTTAAAAATAATTTCTTTGACTTTATTCCTAAGACATTTAACCCAATCACCTTTTATAACATTCAGTCAATTGCTCTAGGAAAATTTGTGGATAAGATTATTTGTAAAACTTTGACCAACCGCCTGAAGGTCTTATTTCAAGAGACCTTACAACATTAAGCCACTAAAAGCAATTTCAAAGCATATAAGCTAAAATTCTAGTTAAAATATACATTAGATTAAAAAATATACAATTTTCATACCCGAGCGTGCGGCTATAACTCGTGCAACAACCTTCTTGCTTAGCTGTAGAAGCTCTCCAACAATCAAATTATACAAGCTACAAGGCCTAACAGCAATTTCAAAACATATAAGCTACAAGGCAAGACATATTACATGACATGGAAAAAAGAAAAAAATTTACAAGCTTTAGCAAGACATATTAAACGACATAATAGTGCTAGAGAGATCACAATTATATGAGTCAAACATAGTCATGAAAAACCACATAAGTTAGTTATTATATGCAATTAAAAGATATATAGTTAGATAGGGACATCCATAGGACATATTGAAGAAATGAAATAGTTAGATAGGGATAGCTGGAATTTGTCTTGCCCTTTGAAGAAATGATAGAAAATTTAAATCAAACGTCCACAAACCTGGATCAAAATTCTTAGCAGGCATCTATAGTTAATATTTTTGATGCACCAATGCCAGAATAAATTTCTCAGCAAGCTGGGGGAGTTAACATGATCGATGGTCAACTAGATAATAATTCACAATAGACATTAACAACTACTGCTTGAGATGTAATTGTTGAAGATAAAAACAAGGCTAATGTAGGAAGCACATCTAGTGAAGTGGTACAATGGTGTAAGGGCACCCAAGGGACACATGAACCTATAGGATACACCAAGAGTCATGAAGGAGACCATGAAGGTACCAAGGGAAATCAATGCCTAATGAAGACATGTCAAGTCATTTATGATGGATTATGGCTATTGAAGCCATCAAAATGTAAGGAATTTCATAAAGTTGCCAAATTGTAATGTATTGCCAAGAACAGGCAATGTGATGTAAGGGGTTATTGTGAAGTCATTTGAAGTCCTAAAGTGTCCTAGGAAGAGTTATAGGTTGATGGTAATGAATAATATTGTTTATATAATGTAATAAGGCTCTAACTGGTGTAAAATGCACTAAAAGTGCAAGATCTTGTAAATTGCCAATGTTGGCAACATAAGCCAAATAAGGCTCGAATGGGTTAGTTGAGATTATAGGGGTGTGAAGGTTGTTTTAAAAGTCTTTTAGAAGTCCCTAGGAATGAAAAAAAAGGTTTTATAAGTCCTTGTCACAAAGGATAACACAACAAATAATGAGTGCTGTTAAAAAAGTGTTTGTTACTGTCATGTGACAATTATGAGGGATAGTTGGCAACCAAGGGGTCTTTGGTTCAATTTTATGAGTTAGTTAGATGGGAAAAAGTCTAGAAAAGTAAGGTCTTTATAATACACAAGAGTATTAGTTGAGGGAGTAGCAAATGTATCAAGAAAAGAAATAAATAAAGGAATTCTACTATTCACTGTCACAGTGACAGTTTTTCTAGTTTTTTAATATTTAGTTTGGTATCAAATAAGGTTCTTTATTATGTTTCTTATATTCTAACATCTATGTCTAGGCTTTAATGATTTTATGCCTTTTTCATTATGCAATACTCTACATAAATTGATGACAAAATATATAATTGCAAATAGACTCAAGAAGCTTTTCATTCCCTCCAAAAAAATTATAATCTAGCGACGCTTATTAAGCTTGACATAAGTAAAGTTCATGACAAAGTTGATCAATATTTTCTCTGTCAATTTTGAAATCTTATGGGTTCTCTCATTCTTGGAGCAATTTAATCTTCAAATGCATTTATACCACTAAGGTCTCAATCATATTTTAATGGGTCTCTATGAGTTTTTTTTTCCCTAGTGGACTTAAATAGGGGGACCAATTTCTCCCTTCCTCTTGATAATAATGGTGGAAGCCTTACGAATATTTCTAACTAACCTCATAAATATGGGCTCTCTGACACAAATAAGAATAACTAATAATATTTATTCCACAAATTATCATCAATTTATTGAGAATTTTAATGAGTGAATATCACTATGATTTGTGAAATTTCACATTTTCACTAATGTGACATGTCACCTTAACATAACATCTTCCTAGAAATTTCATCACATTTTGACTAGTGTGTCATGCCAGCTTAACTTAACCTCTTCCTTGAATTTTCATTATTTAATTAAAATGCCTCGATACCTATACATAACCTCTTCCTCAATAAAGATGGTGATATTTGAAAAGTTGTATTCTCAAAAAAAATAGAAGTTTTACATTTTAACTACCATGATCTAACATGAAATGTAAATGATTAAAAGTCATTATGATTTGTAAATAGATCATTTTTTTAACATGGCCTATTGTTGTTACATAACCTCTTTACTATAAAGAGCACTTTGTATTCATTGGTTAAAACTTGTCACTTATCATTTTGACATAACATATTCTCTATAAATCCCACTTGGTATCTTGGATGCATTTTGAAGAAGTGTTTTCTCAAGACACTTTGTGCAAAAAATAAAATTAACAAATACTACTTATCACTTTAACATAACAACTTTATTGCTCATTCCTTATATTAAGATGATGAGATTCAACAATAATAACATTACTGATGAAGAAAAAGAAGGGAACAAATTTGTAAAAACTTTATATCAACTAGCTCACTCTTGGTATTGAGTCATGGGAAGAGGATGTGTTGGGAATATATAATTTTTTCTTAACATGTATAATAAAAAAATGTTAAACTAGAGGACAATAGAATATTCTAGAGGCCTCCACTTGGATTAGTGATTAGAGATTAGGGATTAGTAAATATTACTATTATTTTATTTTTGGAAAATGTTATTATTGAATAATGTCAACCAAGTTATATGTTTGTAGATTTTTAGAACATATCCAAAATAACTCTATAAAAAGAGACATTATTTAATAGTAATTTTGTATGTTGTGGATCACTTTGATTTGATACAACAATACATTTTTGATGTATGTGTATTTTTCATGATTTCATGAGTATGTGTTTCAATATTTTGTTGGTGATCAAGTCCATATAGCCAAGAAAGGACACATGGAAAGCATAGAGGGATCACTATTAGAAAAGGAAGTTGAATTTGGAAGATGACAATTGACTGGGGTAGCATTATTAGTGAAGAGAAAGAAAGTGATGAAGACATGAAGAAGGATGCAGCAAGGGAAGAAGATCAAGTGAAGACACACATGGAAAGGGTAAAGTAGTTGTTGAAGAGAAGATGTGTGATTTTGAATGCCAATAAGCTAGACCAACGACATGTAATTCGTAATATCCTTTCCTTATAGTTTTGGAAAGTGATTGAGTAGTCAAATCGAGCAGTCAAAAATGCATAATTTATTAAAATGAAATAAATAAATAAAGAATTGTATGTGGAAGCTTATTCAAGTAGCAAGGCAAATCTGTAGGCCAGATATAATGGGGTTTTCCCCTCACAGCAAAAGTTCAAAAGTTCAAACCATCTTGAGCTCTCATGGATAAACATTCTACCTCAATAAGCTTCCATTTAAGCTAAGATATTTAATCTCTACCCAAGCTTACACATGCTACAATCATAAATTGATCGCCGGCCACCATTATTCTATGAAGGGAGGGTGGCTTCTTCGGTAGGAACTACCCTTTTCCATGCTGCACAAACGAAGTTCCTAGTAATTTATCTCCAAATATCATCTCATAGGGGCCATGAACTGGAGCATCTACTATTTGTTATCCTTGGTCTATGGGGCAGGAGAAAGTGGCTTTATCATCTTTGTGCATGAGTATCTCTATTTTTTGCAAATACATGAACTTTTTTGGGGAGACACAAAGACGTTACAAACAACTTTAACTTCTTAGTAATAGAACTTAAACTAGAGGGTAACCAAAATATTTATAGTATGGTGAACGTAATCTCTTCATTCCACATTTGTATTAACAAAAAATCAGAACTTAAGTTCAGTTTGTAAACCCCTATACTTAAATAGACAAAATTATAATGGAGGGTTCTCTAGACCATGATAATAATCAATGACATAAATAAGGGAAGAATGCTTTCTATAAAGTTTAGTAGCAGATCGAAAACCCAAATGACCATGCAGATTTACATTGTAGTAGTAACCCCACTAATCCCGTAGATAACAAAATATGAGCTCAGCATGCAGCTAAAACATTGAACCAAACAACACTGACCCTAATTTCCGTTTTCCTCAGAATTTAAATAACACCCAAAAAAAGAATGACATAAATTTCCATCAACATGCCAACATACCTATATTTTACTCCAGTCTTGACCGATGATTCGGGCAGATCTAATCCCAAATGAGCAACATTTTTTTTTTCTTATATCCCGTTAGTGTTGCAATTGCGACTTTGTCGGGTTATAATTGAAAAAAAAGAAGCCAAAAACACATAACATTTGCCCATCGTCGCAAATTGCCATCGCAATTTCACTCCAAATGTATTAGTGATACATGTCAAATACAAAGTAGTAGAAGCAATAACATAAAATCATACATAAGAAAACATAATAGATTACTTTCCTTAAAGATCCCAAGATGTTGAGTCACATTTAAGCATAATTAATACTAAGTCTAATAAATATAACATCCACATGAAAGAATAATTAAAAATCCAAAGTCCATTTAAATAATATACATTTGTTTTGAATGCCACTTGGCAATAAAATTTAGAATTCTCAATCATGCACTGTACATGTCTCAGGGTATGAAAGGCTAAAAGAATACACATTTATACAAATAGAATTACATCATCCCTTTCGGATCTGTGATACAAAGTACAATACAATAAATGAAACCATCCATCATAAAGATATAACTATCCATCAGAAGATATAACCATACATCATAATACACAAGATAGAATGAAAAGAAATAAATATAAGGAACTCATGCTATGACATCAACAGACAGATCTCAAAAATGGTTAAGTCAATTATGTCATAACATTCACCTCAACTTCACATAAGAACCCTGGAAAATAATAATGAACAATAGATTCAACTCATTATAGAGCATACCAAATACATTACCATGGTTAGATTTTAAAAAATCAAGATCAATTCACCATAACATCACAATCATAGAACTCCCAAGCCTCTGGTAGACGTCCTAGAACTGGCCAACACTCTAGTTAACCCAAACCCAAAAACACAAACAACATACATAATAGTGTAGTTTCATAGTTTGGTTTGTTTTGAAAATACATGGTTTTGAGTTAATAGTAAGGTAAAGTTTTCATTTTCAATGTACGTTTCAAGTAGATAAGATTCATCATTTACCCCTACAATTTAACCCATTCTTATATTCAAATAAAATGCACAATTACCCCTATTTAATCTTAAGTCAATCATTCAAAAATAATTTAGGGGTAATTATTTATTTAAATTATTAAATAATATTTATTGATTTTTAAATAAATAAATTACAATTTAATTAAAATCAATTAATGAAATAAATCTAACACTTCGTTAAATGATTTCTAGTTTTATTTAAACTTAATTAAATACATTTAATTAAGTTAATTAATAATTACCTAAATTAACTATATTAACGTTTATTAATTATTTATTAAATTAATAAGTATTAATAATTTATTAAATTAATAAGTATTAATAAAGTTTATTAATAAAAATAGTAATTAATAATTTAAATTAATTAGAATTATAATTTAATAATTAATAATTTAAATTAAATAAAATTAATAAATAATAAATTAAATTAAATATAATATAATTTTAATAAAATAATTTAAAAAAAAACCCTGTGATTTAGACCAGCCGGCCAGCCTTTACAGGTGGTTGTTGTGCAATTGTAGCCTGCTTGCTACCGCATGCAACAATACAGACTACGCCACAATTAGTAATTAAAGTCGCGGGAGGTAAGGTGGGGGGTGGGGGTGTCACGACCTCGCTTCCCCATTATATATATATGTTTTATTTCTTTAAAATTTTGTTTTAAATTTTATAAAACTTGTCTCAAAAGAATAACCCCCCTCCCTAGTTTAATTTGTAATATACTTTTTTATAAATATTTGTAATTTTAGCCTGATAGGAAAAATACAATCAACCATTCAAATTTTCAAACTAAAATTTCCATTTCCAAATTCAAATCCCTCCTGAATTAAATTCTAATTTACTATGACATGCATACCAGAAAGTCTCAATATTGAAACACTTATCACAATGAATTATTCAAATAACCAATTCACAGTCACGAAGAAGACATGAAAAGAAATAGCGTAATTACTTTGTGAATTAATCACAAGATTCTACCTGGATTCTGATGCTAACAACACAACACCCAAAAAGACTTGTGAGAGAAATTTCTCTTTTCAAAACCTTCTCTCTTCCTAAAATTCTCCTTCCAAAACTCGTGGTCCCTTGAAAATGAACCCTCAATTGGTGATAAGGAGTTCTCTCCTAAATTCAGGGCTTTAATTGTGCAATCACTCGAGAGGACTCCTTACTGATAACCCTTAACTCTTTATGAACTTTTCTTTATCTTTTTCATGCACTTTTAATGAATTATAAAATAACTTTATTTAATTTCACTTGACTTCTCCTTTTTGATTAATTTATTAAATTTTAATCTCATGCACCCATTATGCAATCTTAATTTTTTAATTTTTTAATATCTTTTCCACTTTTTAATTTATTTTTGAAATGTTTAATTGATAAAATATTTATTAACTCAAATAATAATAGTATTTAGCATTTATTTAAAATGAACTCTAAATATATTATTATTAAATTACATAAACATTATCACGTTCTAAAATTAAACTTATAACTTTTATCTTTAAATTTAATTCTTTTTATTTAATTAATTTCACAATTAATTAAATATTAAAAAATATCATAATAATTTTTCATTAAATTAAATTATTAATTAAATCATTTAATTTGACTTAAGTAATAGAAAATCACCAAAGACCCACAAAATAAAATATGAAAACCCATCATAGAAAAACACATACAAGATCAAACTAAAGGGTTATAATAAGGAATTAATGTCATCCAACGCATTCAGAAGGTAAACAACTTAGATACTTGTCCTAATTTTCTAGGACAAGTGGGTTCAAAGGTTAGGATTTGGACTTAAGAATTTATCTCCCCTCTCTTACCATTGAGATAATGTAATAGGGTATGCTAATGTTGAAAATTTAGGAAAGTTATTACTTGATACCTACAATCTACATAAAATCCACACATGTACAAACACATATATACTAAGCTAAATAGACAATGGCAGGAAGTGGTGCATTGTGTAGATCCCAACTAGCAGGTGACTATGACTCCCTTCTTTAACCACATTAGAAACACCATACATAAGAAGATATACACATGCACCATAAACATGCAGTATGGGGTAAGTATTCTTAAGAAAACACATATGATATTCCATCTAACTAATCATCATCAATAACTGAAAATATTATAATAATCATAATGCATACATGGAGTATAGAGTGCCAAGTAATCTCATCATAAAATTAACTAAATATAAAATAATATCTGATAATCTCAAAATAATGCTACCAATCATCAAGCATAAAAGTGGCCTAAAAGACTTCGACAATAACAACACAAAAGTAAAATAGGGGTAGACACTACATTTTACCCCTTAGACTTAGGCTTACTCCTAAAAGCCTACAAGAATGGTAAAACTAAAGAACTCATTATGCAGGTCCCATTGGACCCATTCCCCCTGTAAGAGGATATGACTCCACTAAGAACACTCTCTAGGATCAACCCATGTCTCCAATTGTAGGTTCTGAAGCCAAAGGTCTTTGGTTTGAGAATTGTGATTTTCCTTGAGGGAAATAGGATGAATTGTGTCCACGTTGTCCACATGAGAAACACTCTTCATCAAAACTCCTTTGCACTCTAAGTGCACTAGACTATTGAACACTACCCCCACTGGCATAAGATTGGCTACTCTACACAGGCTCAGTGTACTGATTTTGTAATGCCCTGCCCGGAGATCCTTGGAACAAGGATTCAATACAAGTTATAAGATATATATATTTTACAAGTATGAATGCACATGACAACATCATACAAGGATCACAACGATCACAATGGAAGACTTCACCACAATCTTGACAACCAACAGATCTCCAAATGACACTACCAAACTGACACACATAAACAAGCCAACAATGACAATGTACAAGATGAGGGCTCAAGAAATGACCACTCATTAACAAAACACCAAGCTGGGGTAGAATGCAGAATCTTGAAATTTGGCTAAGCCTAAAATCTTGAAGCCCTAAAAATTGGCTAAGTTTGGATTTCTAAAGCCTTGAAATTTTCTAGAATCTTTATCTTATTTCTGAGAGATCTAAAACCTATCTCAAAAGATTCGTCGCATATATTAAAATATATCTTAAGTATAAGGAATTAAATATACGTCAACTAAAATAAAAATTGTGCCACCAAGGGATTGAAGAGCACCTAAGAGGGTACCCGAAACCATCCCTAAATTTTTTGGATCGGACCAAAAAGTATCCGCTGCCCACCTGCGCAGGTTTCATAAAAACTATGTGACACTTTATTAGCACTGTGTGATACTTTACCAATATCGTGCGACATTTCTCTAGAAGGAGGGTGACCCAATCAATGGTTGGGTGATACTTCTCCAAAGGGCATGCGATATTGGAAGTGTATCGTACGACATTTCTTCTAAGGGTGTGCAATACTTTAAAGTATCGTACAACATTCCTCAAATGGGCGTGTGACACTATATTGTATCACACCATGCTAACACATGGTCACCCAGGGAAAAAGCAAGAAAACTCTAAGGACAAACAACAAGCTAAAACATAGATAAAAACCTCTACACCAGGGAGTACCGAGTCCATGTAAATTGAGGAATGAACACTCGAGAGCATAATCAACAAGATGCCAACATCAAGAAGGAGATACATCTATCCATCTAAAACTACAACAGAAAAGAACATACTAAAAGAAACATCGCAATGTACAGAGATAATATCACAATAACAAAATAACCAAATTAAGTACGCGATTCATCCCAACTGTCAATAGCATCATAAGACCATCATGGATCCTAGCCATCTCCCACGTGTAACATCCCAAGCCATCAATCAAATTGTTGATACTGTTGTAATAGGGACGTCATTACTAAAACATGCAACAACATAAGCATAAGAAAATCTAACATGCTACTAGAAAAGCATAAGATAATCCTATAGTAGATAACATCACCTATCACATGCTAAACATCAATAAGCAATAGATATGCTACTACAACAATTCACATCATCTAATCATATGCTAAACCTCATAATATGGGAATGCATCAAGTAAACTAACATCATCTAAACATGATATCCAAGCATTCCAATGAAAGCATAAATCACAAGAAAGCATACTCCGAAACCCGAAGTACCAAGTAAAAACATCTAGCAATGGTCACACTAGGACAAAAGACCGTCTCTGTACACCGGTCCCTAGTAGTGCTGAAGGTAGCTATGCCTCCCAACCATGTGGCACTCATAGGTCCACACCCACCATGCTGATGGAGATAATGATCCAACCACAAACACACATAAATCACAACATCCATGGCTAACACTCATGCCAGACATGTATGATGGTTGAACCAAGAACCTAACACAATGCAAGGAGTATAGGTCCTAGTTAGACACTCAATAGGATACTAAGTAGGGATTGACATCATGGAGAGTCACTTGGCATCAAAAATCCCAAGCTTGGTTTGTGCGGATTCAACATCCCTCAATGGAATGGCTCGGCACAAAATTTTATTATCTTTAAGTTTTATTACCATACACACATTTTATTTAGTTATCACTTATTTAAAACTTCCTATCCTCCATCAACCCTATGGGACTGAGGTCACTAGGCTATGAGATAGAAGCCCCCTCCATATGCTACCCTACCCTACCCATGCTCATCCTATGACAAGTGCTCGTGGGCATGCATACTCCCATCCCAACCCGAATGCTCATAACTTCTGGAAGTACCACGAAAGATCAGGCCTCACAAGTCACCCGACAAATGTTCACGCATGTACTCGTGTGTGGTGCACCACCATCATGAATATCACAACACAAGGAAAAGATGAGAACATAATGCAAAACAAAAAATCCAACTAAAAGCAACTCAAGAGGATGGATTCTACATGAATCCCAAAGCCAATTAAACCATACATCATAAAATCACTCAACTAGCCTCAATATGAGAGTATGGATTCTACATGAATCCCAATGATGCAACAAGACCAAACATCATGAACTCACTCAACCGACCTCAATTTGAGAGTATGGATTCTACACGAATCCTAGCGCTCATGAAACAAAAGCAAAGGTCTAAAAGAAATAATAACACCAGGTATAAAATTACTCAACCGAACACAATGTCAGGAGTACGGATGCAACATAAAAGTGCAATAGTGGTTTGACTGATATCCAAATAGATCATCAAGGTCCACGAACCACATTATGCCAAGAAAACTTGAGAAAATAGGGTGGCACACAAAATGAGGTAAAAACTCCAAAATTTTGGAAAACTTCAAAATTAAAACCCATTTGGCCTTTGGGTTCAAAAATCCCAAAAATCCAAAAATAAAAGGAATCAGACACCGTATGCAAAAATGGCCAGCATAACAGCCCAAAAACTTAAACCCTCATCTCGAAAAATAGGTAAATATTCATACCCACCCAACTGGGTAGAACTAACATACGAAAATGGAGGGGAACACTAGTTCTCAACCTCCAAAAAAATGGCTACCAAAAAAAGAAGCAGAAATGGAGTAGAAACAATAAAATAGGAAAGCCCTACCTCACAACCAAAATGGAAAAATGAGAATTTGAACTAGAAAATAAATATCTTGCAAAAGTAGCTGAAAATTGTAGCAATCCAAGGTTTCCCCGAGCTGGATCCAACGAGCCCAACCTCGCAACGATCCCACACCCATAGCTCCCACAACGAACAAAATAATAAATTCTCATGAAGAGAATTTTGAGTTTTACTCTCCAACTTTCTAATTCAAAAGTGAGAAGTGAGGAATTAAATTCCTCTTTGGATACGTATTCACTTTTTGAGTGAATAATCGATTAGGAAAAATAACCAGCCAACCTAGTTAAACACTGAATCAACCCAAAAAAAAATAGGCTATTCCTATAAATAGGAATTCATCTATGGAAAAGCTACCAAAAATTAAAATAAATCAATTAAAAAGCTCAAAAACCCAAAAACACATAAATCTTCTTAATGACTTTTGCGACAATGCGAGCCTCTAAATGCACAGACACGCTTACTGGTCTAAACACATAATGCAAATGAGTTCAGATTTAATAATCATCGAAAGGTTTAATTAAATAATTAAAATAAGGATACATCGACCATACAAGGATGACATTGGTAAAATATGAATGGCTGAATCACTAACTCCATGTGCCACTGCCATGGATATAAATCCTGTACACTAAACAACACAATCAAGTGCAATTGCATATAATAACATAGCCGAAGAAATAAATGCATTAAATCACCTAATTTAACCATTTATTTAATTATATTAAAATAATCTATTTACATCACTCATGTTTGCATAAAGCATAACAACATAGGAATGAAGTAAATAACCATAGCATTAAATCCATCACTTAACATAATCAGAGGTATGTCCAAATACTAGATAACCAAATATCATCGTAAAACACACTGTCATCTCAAAATGGCATCATCATGCAATATGATTAACTGAACAACATAGAAGTCTAATATCTATGATACTGAAATCAAGGTATAACATCTGACCCTTAGGTCATCTCAAATGTAAAACATCACATAAGTAACAAATATCTCACAGATCAAAATATCACAAGGTAAATGACTGCAGTACAAAACCAAATAATCCAACAAGAACAAACCATTTTAATTACTTAAGCATTTAATAATGATTGTTTAAACAACATTAAAAAGGCACTTAAAATGCATAAGCGAACATAGTCATAAACATGACTACCCACTACTACAGGAACCTAGTCTAGTGTAGCATGGTAATAGTACATAGTGCAATCTCTGCACAGATCTCAGGGTAATCATGGAACAACCTCATGATACCACATCGATCCTAGTAAGAACTGGCACAAACCTTAGTGAACCATAAATCAAATCATAATCTCAAAGATCAGTCAAAAGCATAGTCAAAGAAATTGATATAGAAACATAAATCCAATCACCTCAATGGTGTAGACCACTCATGGTAACAATCATGACCCATCACAACAAAAGATCAATAAGGTTGCATCTATCAGGATGACTTACAAAATTCAAATGGGAGAGGCATTACAAATTTTGCTTGTTGTATTGAGTGTTATGATAGCTCCTAGCACTAGAACCATCACCACCACTTTGTGTTGGAGGATGAGTTCGTCCCTGCTATTGATTAACTCCAGAAGGAGGTTTCCTACTATCACCTACTCCCTATTTACTCTTAGATCTTGATACCGTAGGTGCTCCCACAAAACCTCCATACCACTCTGCTCTACAAGAATAGCTTGATGTACTGCATCTTTGAGGGTTTTAGGCTCAAACACCTTAATATCCCCAACTAGATGGTTGTTCAAGCCTTTGATGAAATGCTATTGCAACTATGCTGGGTTATCACTAATTCTCAAATAATGCATGAGCTCATAGAATTTGTGCTCATACTCTACTACGGTCATAGTAAACTATCTCAAGTTGTGGAATTCATCTGCTCTATATTGCTTCCATTCCTCTAATAGGAATCTCTCATAGAACTTTTCCAAGAATAACTCCCATGTGATATTATTCATGTCTATGCCTAGCTTCTTCTTTTTGATAGTCCACCAAGTGGCTCCAAAGTGGTCTAGGTTGGTAATAGAAAACCTTGCTTTGACATTACTATCTAAGTCCTGAGTAGCAAAAACCCTATCAAGAGTAATAAGCCATTGCTTAGCTACATAAATTGAACCATGCCCATTAAAGGGCTTGACCTTGGACCTCTGAAGGTCCTTCATCTGAGTAGATACAATTGATCTCTATCAATCCTCCGAGTGATCCTAGACCTAGGTCTATGCTCATGTCTTACCTGATGTGCTCCATCCTAACCAACACCTTGAAGAGGAGGTAGGTGATCAATGATGGTCTTTATCATTTGCCTCAAGTCAAATTTCTTTGAGTCAGCCTGCTACTCTCTATGGTTCTCTTCCTGATGCTCACTAACATGTTCTTCCCTACCCTCTTCTTGATTAAGGCCTTCATGGAAAAACTCATGTACACTAATGTTCCTACCTCATCCATGACCTCTACCATGGCCTAGGTTACGACCTCTAACAGATGATCTCATCCCAGATACCATCCTATAATAATATCTAAGATACAAGATGCTATAATACCCATAAAACATACTAGTATAAAGCATATATATAAGACACATGTTTTGAAATAGTGTAAGTTCAATTTTTGGTTTTGCCTATTTTAAGGTTTGAGTAAATTTCAGTTTGAAAGTATACAACTAAAAGTTCAAGTTTTGTTTCAGTTCAACTAGTTCAAGTTTAGTTTTTAAATAGATATACATAACAGTTTAAATTTGATTTTAGTTCAACTAGTTAACAACTACTAGTGTTCCAATATACCTAGAGCTCCCAATGTAGAACTCGAGCTTTGATACCAGCTGTAATGCCCTACCAAGGGATCCAAAAGAATTAACCTAAAGTTTTACCAAGTTTTCCAAATATTTTTTTTAAAGGAAGAATAACATACACATCAAACACAAAGTAGTAGAAGCAATAACATACAATCATACATAAGAAAACATAATAAATTACATTCCTTAAGGATCCCAAGAAGTTGAGTCACATTTAAGCATAATTAATACTAAGTCTAATAAATATTATATCCACATGAAAGAATAATTAAAAATTCAAATTTCATTTAAATAATATACATTTTTTTTGAATGCCACTTGGCAATAAAATTCATAATATTCAATCATCCACTATACATGTCTCAGGGTATACATTTATAAAAATAGAATTACATCATCCCTTTCAGATCCATGATACAAAGTACAATACAATAAATGAAACCATCCATCATAAAGATATAACTATCCATCATAAGATATAACCATCCATCATAATACACAAGATAGAATGAAAAGAAATGTAGACAAGGAACTCCAACTATGACATCAACATATAGATCTCAAAAATGGTTAAGTCAATTATGTCATAACATTCACCTCAGCTTCACACAAGAACTTTGGAAAGAAATAAAAAAAAATAGATTCAAATCATCATTGAGCATACCAAACACATTATCATGGTTGGGTTAAAAAAAAATCAAAATCAATTCATGATAACATCACAATCATAGAACCCCCAAGCCTCTGGTAGATGTCCTAGAATTGGTCAAAAGTCTAGTCAACCCAAACCCAAAAACACAAACAACATACAAAACAATGTAGTTTCATAGTTTGGTTTGATTTGAAAGCACATGGTTTTGAGTTAATAGAAAGGTAAAGTTTTCATTTTCAATGTACATTTCAAGTAGATAAGATTCATCATTTACCCCTACAATTTAACCCACTCTTATATTTAAAATAAAATGCACAATTACCCCTATTCAATTTTAAGTCAATCATTCAAAAATAATTTAGGAGTAATTATTTATTTAAATTACTAAATAATAATTATTGATTTTTAAATAAATAATTACAATTTATTTAAAATCAATATCATTAGTTAATAATAAAATAAATATAACACTTCGTTAAATAATTTCTAGTTTTATTTAAAATTAATTAAATATATATATATTTAAGTTAATTAATAATTACCTAAATCAACTATATTAATGTTCATTAATTATTTATTAAATTAATAAGTATTTATAAAATTAATAATTAAATATCATCTCCTTGGCTGCTTCTATAGCAACTACATACTATGCTTCTGTAGTGGATAAAGCATTAACCTTCTATAACCCAGAAACCCAGCTCATAGCTGCCCTGCTAACAATAAATACATAACTTGTAGTACTCTTCCTATTATCAATATCCCTAGCCAAATCTGATTCAACATAGCCCTACAAATAAGTAGTAGAGCCCCCAAAGTGTAAACACTTATTGGATGTTCCTCTCAAATATCTGAGAATCCATTTGACTTCATTCCAATGCATAATTCTAGATGACTCATTAACCTGCTAACAACTCCCACTGCATGTGCAATATCTGGCCTTGTACATACTATAGCATACATCAAGCTTCCTACAACTGAAGCATAGGGTACCTTGGACATCTTATCCTCTGCTTCTTGTGTCTTGGGACACATCTCCTTAGTCAACTTCAAATGACTAGGTAAAGGTGTGCTAACAACTTTAACATTCTTCATAGAGAAACATTGCAACACCTTCTAAACATAATCAACCTAAGATAGCATTAATTTCTTATTCTTCTTATCTCTGCAAATCTTCATACCAAGGATTTGTTTTGTTGCTCCCAAATCCTCCATAGAAAATGTATGTGCTAACTCGCATTTCAGCCCCTTAATATGATCCATGTTAGACCCAGCTACAAGCATATCATCAACACATAAACATAAAATAATGTAGCTATCATCAGCCAACCTCTTAAAATAAATACAATGATTTGAATGACACCTATTGTATCTGTGCTCATGCATAAAACTCTCAAATTTTAGATACCATTTCCGAGCTGCTTGTTTCAAGCCATATAAACTTTTCTTCAATTTGCACACTAAGTTCTCCTTACCTTTGGCCTCAAAACCTTAGGGCTAAGCCATATATATCTCTTCATTCAAATCACCAAGAATGAAGGCTATTTTAACATCAAGCTACTTTAAATGCAAATCTTCAGTAGCCACAAGACTTAAAATAATACAGATAGAAGTCATCAAAATCAATGCCCTTTTTGTGTGCAAATCCTTTCACAACTAACCTAGCTTTAAATATTTTCTTATCTCCATCATCTTCTTTTAACCTGTAAACTCACTTATTTTGTAAAGCTCTTTTACTTGTAGGCAACTTGCACAAATTCGATATCTTATTCTTTAGCAAAGAGTCCATTTCATCTTTCATTGCAGACTCCCTCTGAATCTTAGTATCCACCTGTATCGCTTCATCATAATATTCAGGTTCACCAGCATCAATAAGTAAAATAGAATACAAAGAGGGAGAAGATATTTTTGGAGGTCTAATTTTCCTTGTTGATCATCTAACATTCACTAATGTGTGTGATATTTGTTGTTGCAGTTGTTGCACATCATGAGGAATGGCTGGAACATCATCTTTTAGAGTATCATCCAACACTACATAATCATCTTCTTTCTTCTAATGTTGTTGCAACTGATCTTTTTACAACACTTTCTCATTGAATATGACATCCCCGATTCTTACAATTTTATGATTTTCAAAATCGTAGAGCTTATAACCAAATTTATTAATACCATATCCAACAAATACACATTTCTTTGACTTAGCTTCCAGCTTGGTTTTATTTTTAGAATCTATATGAGTAAAAGCTTCACAACTAAAGGTCTTGACAAAAAAAAAAACTCACCTTCTTACCAGTCCATGCTTCCTCTAAAATACCATAGCCCAAAGGAGTAGAGAGACCTCTATTAATCAAATATACAACAATATTGACAATCTTTTCCCACATGTGTAAGGGCAACCCAACATGCAACCTCATGCTCCTTGCACGCTCTATTATAGTCATGTTCATGCGTTTAGCCACTCCATTTTCCTCTAGAGTCCTTAGAATAGTTTTCTATCTATAAATACCATAAGTGGAGCAATAATCATCAAATTAATGATTGCAATACTCACCACCATTATCAGATTCAAGACATTTTAATTTTTTACTAGTCTCATTTTCAACCAAGCATTTCCATTTCTCAAAAGTTTGAAATACATCAGATTTCTATCTAAGGAAATAAACCCATACTTTTCTAGATGTTTCATTAATGAATGTAACATAATAATGTGATCCACCAAGGGAAGATACCTAAGCTGGTCCCCATACATTTGTATGCACAAGCTCTAATTTCTCTTTTTTATTTTCCTTCCTAGTCTTCACAAAACTCACTCTCGTTTGTTTTCCATACACACAACTTTCACATAAATCCATATTAACACATTTTAGACCTGGTAAAACCTTCTTTGAATGAGTACTTTCATACCTTTCTCTCTTATGTGCCTAATTCTATTGTACAATAGCATTGTATTAGAATCTACAACTGTTATTTGTTCTCCTTGCTCAACTACATCAATTGTTCCTGAACATTCATTTTTCTTGGAAACAATTAAAGTAGAAGGAAAAATATGACTTGTAAAAAGATATAAGGTGCCTACTTTCACACCTTTTTCTACTACAAGGGAACCTTTTGAAACTTTCCAATTTTTATCATTAAAAGTAACTTCACAACACTCATCACCGAGTTGCCCTGTTGAAATTAAATTCCTACTCAGCCTTGGAACATGTCTTACCTCATGTAGTAGCCAATGATTCCCATTCTACAACTTAATCTTAATTTTTCCCTTTCCAACAATTTGATAGGGTTCATTATCCCATAGATAAACAAGTCCAAAATCCCCTTGGACATAATCAATTAAATAACCTCTATGAGGTGTAACATGAAATGAAGCACTAGAATCTAAAACTCATAAATCATCAACACTTTCTAAAGATAGAAGCAAAGAATCCTCTTTGAATTTATTACTTACCACATTTGCCTCGTCTCCATCTGGTTTATCTCCTTCATTTTTCTTTTGATTCCAAAAGTCTTAATTTTTATGCCCTAGTTTCCCACAGTACCAACAATCATTTGGTCCTCTTGATTGAGACCTCCTTCCCTTTGACTTTCCTCTTGATTTCTCATGATTTTTGGAATTACTTACTCTCTCAACCATTCTATCTTTACTTTGTGCGTTCAAAGCACTTCCTAATGTAGATCCACCTAAGGTTTTCCTACGAGTTTCCTCACTCAAAAAAAAACTGATCACATCATCATATTTTAAAGTACTAGATCTAGGAAAAAAATTACTCACAACCATTACCAAGCCATTCCATCTTTTAGACAAAGAACACAAAATCAAGAGAGCCCTAATTTCTTCATCAAAATTGATACCCACAGAAGATAACTGACTAGTAATAGTATTAAAATCATTTAAATGATCTACAATAGATCCACCTTCTGCCATTTTCATATTAAATAAATGCTTCATGAGAAATACCTTGTTTGAAGCGGAGGGCTTTTTATACAATTTCATTAGGGTTTGCATCAATTCTTTATCATCTTCACTTTTGTAATATTAAATGCCACTGATGGTGCTAGGCATAATCGAATGCTTCCAAGTGCCTTTCTGTCTAAAAGATCCCATTCATCATTTGACATAGATCCCTAATTCTTGATTTTGCCTTCCAATGACTTCCATAAATCCTTCTAATATAGATAGTCTTCCATTTGCATCTTTCATAATTGAAAGTTCTACCCATTACACCTGTTAACCCTCAGCTTACCCTCATCTGCCATCGCTCCCACTCAACTATGAGACTTTCCTGTAGATGATAATTAAAAAACAACCTCACTTTGATACCACTTGTTAGGATTAAACCATGGACATAAATAACAATTACATGCAAATATAACCAATATGAGAAAATAATAGATCACAGAGAAAAGAACACAAGACACCAAGATTTAACATGGTTCACCCAAACCTTGGGCTACATGCACCAAATAGCAAGTTCAATATTTTACCATCTAGTGATTACAACCTGATTACAATCTGCAATCCCTTACAACTCAATACCACCGCAAGAACCAATTTTCACATCATCTTATGAAACAATGCCTAACCCTAAGCCATTTTTATACAAGTATTAAACTACTTTAGGGTTATAATTAATAATTACATGTCAGCCCAAAATCTCAATAAAATAGGGCCCAAAGCCTGAGCCCCAAACAATTTATGAAGTATGCACAATAATTTCCTGATCAGTCACCACAAACTAACACTTTCCCCTCGAAAGGAAACATCTTTGAGTTTATTTTCGAAGAAATATTGGAAAAAGAAGAGAAATATTTCTAGTTGTTCAAATCTTTAGAAAAAATATGCCACAATGACACTTTCCATCTAAAATAAAGTATGGAGCTTCTATTCTAGAAGATATAAAAATGTGCAAATACTAAATCCAAATACGAAAATATTCTTTGGAAACACCAGAAAGATTTTTCAGATGGAGTAGTTTGTAGAGTGAGAACCCAATGTTAAAAAGATAATAGTCCAAGCCCTCAATGTAGAAAGTTCATTTCACAGCTCCTCCAAGGAATGAGATAAATAAAAAAAGAAATTTTTGTGTAGAAAAGAAAGCAATAAGGCATCCATGGCACCAAAGGAGTATTTCTTGTGATGCAATCCTGAATCAAAGCAAAAGAAAAACTTATGGAAAGATAAGTTTATGCTTCCTTCCCCACACATAATAAATTGTAGTGCAAACCCTTGTTCTAGATTCTAAAGTTAAAAGGGTTGCTTATATTAAATCTTGAGCCAATCGATTTAGTAAGTAATCTCACTACTATATGAGATTTAATTGAATTTTTG
The DNA here is from genome assembly GCA_028749045.1 of Cupressus sempervirens. Lineage (NCBI taxonomy): Eukaryota > Viridiplantae > Streptophyta > Pinopsida > Cupressales > Cupressaceae > Cupressus > Cupressus sempervirens. The sequence continues at coordinate 197,552,529 of CM053793.1, read as the reverse complement.
TTCATCAGATTTATGAATCATCATATGGGTAGAGCTAAAATGATTTAAAGAGATGTTAATCTACTCAATTTATTGCAAATATAACTATTAGAACTGTTAGTTGTGAATTTTTTTTTTTTATGTTGATTTCTACCAAATAAAGTGTTGATCTGTCATTTTGCATGATGCTTAATGACATGAATTCTTTCAAACTCCTCTCTTGAAAAGATAATCCAAGGATCAACTCCAAGGTTCCAGGTGATCTTGTGACCTAATGGGATTTTCTTAGTTGAAGATAAATGTGAATGTTTAGGAGGAGGCCTTTGTTGGTTTTGATAACGTTGGATAAGATGTAGAATCTATTTGTTGCTTCAAAAGAGTAAACACACTAAAATAAACGTATTTTTGTATTTTTCTATTTTATGATGAATGTAATCTAACATTGCAACTATACAAATTCCTAATTTAACCAAGGGGTTAGTAAAGAAAATAATGAAGATAAGGTGACAAGAAGTTTAAGTAAATAACTTGAAAAGTAAATCCTAATGGACATAAACTATGGAAACAACACGTCTATGACTTAAACTTTCGAAAAGATTGGTGGGTAACCAATGAAGTAGGAGAAATGCTTCCTTAATTCCATTGATGCAATTGTTGATGAGGAATCTAGTAATCATATGATGTTTCACTTTTCATCAAATCACAAGGCCATGGAAAGTGCACTCATGTGAGACAAAAAGCTATGAAAGAACAAAATGGGTGATCTCTTCAGAATTCATAAAACCATAGCAAACACCAAAATTAAAAGGTTGCAAAATTAGAAATAATGCAATAAACTTTTGGCTCAATCACATTCCATGAACATACATTCAAAAAATATGACACACTTAGGTAAGAATCACTACACTTCAAATGTGAGCACCAAAAGCATATATTAGTGCAAAATAATGATGACCTTGATTACATATTATAATCCCATATTTATAAGAAATAATTTGTTCAATTTGTGTTGAGAGTGCGAGATATCTTTATGCAATCATATCCTTTAAATTGATAAAAAAAATTTCTATTTATGTACAAACTATCTATCTAACTAGTGCTAAGTAGGACTCCATCCATTTTATATCATTAATTGGATGCATGAGCCTTTACATGTCTTAAAAAAAAGAAAGCTTTAGAAAATAAGAAGAAGAGAGCCTTTAGTTGATGTAGGAGTGACTGGAAGTGACAAAAATAGAAGCTCCATCTTTACTAGGCATCCGTAGGAGTTAAACTGTCACCAAAATGTGTTTTCGATGCATGAAAAGCTCTATTTTAAAAATTGATAGTTAACTATTGGTGCACCTTTGAGTTTCTCAAAATGTTCCAAAAAAATATTGAAAAAGTGCACCAGTGCACCTAATACACTAGCACAGTAGTGCACCTCTTAAAGCAGGCTCCAAAAATGTAAAATTTCACTAAGCGTCAAAATTGAAATTCTGGCATTTGGGTTTTGTTCCCCTTTATATTAGAGCTATGTCTGGATATTTGCCCTTAAATTTCTCTATTATATCAGTGACCTAAGCTATATCTATCAAATATAAGGCATTATATTTGTCCTTTACTTTCTACCTGTAGTTATCCACTTCTATACAGGTTTCTGCAAAATCTCCAAGTTTTACATCAAGCTCAAATAAAGCTTCTTCCATTCTGAATGCTTTCTAGTTATCTTCATCATTAGAAACTTCATCAAAAATTTTCTAAAATTTCTCAACTACTACCTCTACTAGTATTAGCTTTTCCTGTGTATCATCTTAAAAAATGTCCAGACATGCATTACTATAATGTTTCTCAGATTTCAAAATTTGCTCTTGGGCTTGGTCCTTGAGCCTATGAATCTTTGTGTGTAACATTTCCATTACTTTATTACTATCTAAAATCTTCTTTATCCAATAATATATCTTATCTAGTTCCTTAGTTGTATATACATCCAACAACATCTGATACCTTTGGCCTTTTATTGCTTGTAATGCCTATAAATATTTCCTCCAGGTATGCACTTCATCCATAAGACCAAAATCTTGATTCAAAATTGTTACCAAATTGTCCGCATTCTCCTACATAATATGTAATAATTTAAGATTTCCTTGAATGATCAATATGCCTTTCTCCTCAAGAATTTCTCACCATTACTGTTAAGCTCTCAAAAATGGGTCCAACTGCACCACACCCCTATCTCTTCTTTCAATTACCACATTTAAGGTTTCCTTAGGGTTTATGGGATCCAAGGGACCAACAACTTCACTCAAACATCCCTTTATGACTTTTTTTTCTACCGAAGTGTTATCAATTCAGCTCCATCTTGCTCTAACCTTTTAAACACTTCTGTCATCACTATTGTTACCATTAGCTTCATAGTTTCCAAGGTTGGCTTACCAAGCATAACTTCTTGGATCTGATAATCCCTTGGAGTCAATTCTTCAACATTTGATTGTGGAGGATGGATAGCTACGTGAGTAAAATGGTCCTAATTCTAAACTCATAGCAAAGGCTAGTGCTCGTGCATCCTTTGGAGGTGAATTCAGTAACCATATGATGTTTCACTTTTCATCAAATAATAAGGCCACAGAAAGTGCGCTCATGTGAGACAAAAAGCTATGAAGGAACAAAATGGGCGATCTCTTCTCGAACTAGATATGTCAATGGAATTCATAAAACTATAGCAAACACTAGAATTAAAATATTACACAAATAGAAATAATGCAATAAACTTTTGGCTCAATCTCATTCCATGAACATACATTCACAAAATATAACACACTTAGGCAAGAATCACTACACTCCAAATGCGAGCACCAAAAGCATATATTATTGAAAAATAATGATGGCCTTGATTACATATTACAATCCCATATTTATAAGAATCCATCTCCTCAATTTGTGTTGAGAGTGAGGAATATCTTTATGCAATCATATGCTTCTAAACTAATAAAACAAATCTAATTATGTACAAACTAACTCTTTAACTGGTGCTTAATAAGACTCTATCCATTTTATATTATTAATCAGATGCAAGAGCCTTTCCATGTCATAAAACAAAGAAATTATGAGAAAATAATAAGAAGAGAGCATTTAGTTGATGTAGAAGTGTCTGGAAGTGCCAAAAATAGAAGCTCCATCTTTACTAGGCATCTATTAGAGTTGAACTATCGTCAGAATGTGTTTCTGATGCATGGAAAGCTCTATTTTTAGAACTGATAGTTAACTATTGGTGCACCTCTAATTTCTTCAAAATCTCCTAGAAAATTATGGAAAAAGCACACCTATGCACCTGCACACCTAGCACACTAGTATAGCAACACACCTCTGAAAGCAGGCTCCAAAAAATGCAAAATTTCACTATGTCAAAATTGAAATTCTGGCATTTGGGTTTTGTTCCCCTTTATACTAGAACTATGTCTAGATATTTTCCCTTGAATTTCTCTATTATCTTAGTGACCTAAGCCACATCTAGAAAATCTAAGGCATTATATTTATTCTTTTCTTTCTGCCTATAGTTATCCACTTCTAAATGGGTTTCTGCAAAATCTCTGAGTTTTGTGTCAAGCTCTAATAAAGCTTCGTCCATTCTGAATGCTTGCTAGATATCCTCATCATTAGAAACTTTATCAAATTTTTTTTGAAATCTCTCAACTACTACCTCTATTGGTATTAGCTTTTCCTGTGTATCATCTTCAGAAATGTCTAGACATGCATCACTATAATGTTCCTTAGCTTCCAAAATTTTCTCTTGGGCTTTGTCCTTGAGCCTATGAATCTCTACATGTAATGTTTCTATTACTTTATTACTATCTAAAATCTTCTCTATCTAATCATCTATCTTATTTAATTCCTTAGTTGTATATATATCCATTAGCATCTGATACCTTTGGCCTTTGATTGCTTGTAATGCCTATAAGTCTTTCCCCCAGGTATGCACTTCATCCATTAAACCAAAATATTGATTCAAAATTACCATTAACTTATTCACATTCTCCTACATAACATGTAATAATTTAAGATTTCCTTGAATGATCAATACACCTTTCTCCTCAAAAATTTCTTGCCATTACTAACAAGCTCTCAAAAATGGGTCTAACTACACTACACCCCTATCTCTTCTTTCAATTGCTCCATTTAAGGTTTCCTTAGGGTTTGTGGGATCCAAGGGACCAAAAAATTCACTCAAATATCCCCTTAGGATTTCATTTTTTTGCCAAAGTGTTATCAATTCTACCCCATCTTGCTCTAGACTTCTAAACACTTCCTTCATCCCTATTTTTACCATTAACTTTATAGTTTCCAAGGCTAGCTTCCCAAGCATAACTTCCTAGATCTGATAATCCCTTGGAGTGAATTATTCAACATTTGATTATGGAGGAGGGATAGCTATGTGAGAAAAAAGGTCCTGATTCTAATCACTCATAACAAAGGCTAGTGCTCATGCATCCTTTGAAGGTGAATTAGGATTCCTTAGAACTTCTAATAATTCCATTCTATCCTCCTTCTAAGTAGTGAATTTCTATTTGTTGTTTCTTATTACTTCTTTTTTGAGCCACCTTGGGATATGATGTACCAAGGATTTACCTTTAGAGGATGAAGGAGTTTTCTTAGCTATACTCTTCCCCCTATCACTCCTTTCTAGAGTCTTCTCCTTTTGTGAGATATCAACACCTAGAGTCTCTGTATCTATGGAGCCAACAGTTCTCACCTTAGTGTCTTGGGAATTTTGCTGTGGTTGCTTACTTACTTATCGTTCTTTTGACACTTCATTGATGGATACTTGTTGTGGCTCTTCTTCATGTTCTTCTTAGACCTATTTAGCTTATGTATCTAGAGGAAGAGGGGTAGCTAATCCCTTGTCTACATAGAATGTGACTTGTACCTAGGATACTAAAACTACCTTAGGTCCTTGTGATTTGGAGGGCATCTGACTCGAATCCTCCTATTGAGGTTGATTAGTTAGAGTGTCTCTTATCTTATCCTTGACCAACTTAGTACCTATGAGCATAAAGTCAAAATTTGACATCTAAAAGATATTAGTGCCTATCACATGCTACTCATCTATCCATTGTTGCATTTCATTTTCTAATGTAGTGGTCTACATGGGTTCATTAGGGATAGATGGTGGTGTGATTGTGGAACTTCTTCTTTGATCCTCTATGGATCTAGCAAGCCAAGTTCTCCTATTGAAAGGTAGATTTTACTCTTCCTCCTCATCATCCTTTTCTTTTGCCTCTTCTGGAATGGGTTCAGGGATTAATGCAAAAGGAATCACTCTCTTGATCACCTTTTGTCTCCTCTTTACCAGATTCTTAGTCTTCCTTCTTTTAGGCATGGAGGGGGATGCTTGCTCTATTTGTTGAGGTGGGTAAACCTCTTGTACTTCTATTTTTGTTTCCCCTTGGCTTTGTGCAATTGGCAATACTTGGGGATCAACTTGGACTTGTGTGGCTTCTACATTTTCCAACTCTTGTATGTTTTCCTCTCCTTGTTGTGGAGGTGCCATAATTTCTCCCTCTTCTAGTTCATCTTGTTGAGGATAATTCCTCTTCCTCTTGCACTTACCTTTACCCTTTTGAGCCTGATAATAACCAACTAGCCTATCAAGTTGGTGCACCATTTTTGGTCTTATTGGTGACTGGGCTATAAATATAGGCATGGTGACTTTTGCTCCTCTACCTCTAGCTAGATGGTCTTGCACATGGAAGATCACTATCTTAGGAATTAGATCAAGTTTGAAAGGTCTCTTGATCCAATCATTCATCAATTTCATGATGTGCCTTGCCCTATGAATAATGTTTGAGTTCTCTTCTTTATCAATCTCGACATTCATAATAGGCCATTCACCAATCTCATCTCTATTAAATAATGGATCAAGCAACTCCTCCACATCCTATTGTACTATCTTAAACAAAATCTTTATCTTCAAGGCCTTCTCTACTACATAAAAAGTCATTCTACAATAATCCCTTATGCAAACATCATAGTCATTTGTCAAATTCATCCAGTGATCTTCAATGGCTTCTTCATGCTGAAATGCTTCTCCAGTTAAGTGATGTACTCTTCCAATGTTGTCAAAATACAAATGATGAGAGTTATACTCACCCAAGGGATACTGATCCCATTCACATTCAAAAGTTGGAATATCTTAGCTTTGATCCACCTGGAAAGGTCCCATAGTCATAGGCTAGGTCCAACATATTTTATTTTTCTTTATAACTATATCATAGGCAGACAAGAGTTGTCAGGAAATTTGTAGGAGAATTAATTTGTCACTAGGATACCTAGGGAGCTTCTTAGGGTTGATAGTTGTACTAGCTACCCTTAAAAATATGTGAATGTACAAAACTAAATATAATAAGCTCTGACTAGTGATATTTGTGTAGTTGCCTCCTCTGATATTCTCTTTGCATAATCCCCTTCTATGAACTAGATTATTGCAAAGATGAAAGCATCATTTACAATTCTATATTCTTTTCTTTTCTCTAAAAACCTCTTCTTAGTTGAGGATATACAATATATGACCATGCATTTGCATCTTGCATGCTACCCCTCTTGTAAAGCCCTAGATAATCTATCGCCCTTGTAGCTAACAAGTACACCAAGTATGATGTCATGTACAATTTCTTGTTGTTCTTCACCACCACCAGCTACTCACCCAAATTCTCACTAAGAGTAGTAGCCCAATCCAGTGGCATCTCTCCTTTCTTTATTGTCTCAATGAAATGCACCATTAATATGTTTAGGTGCCCAGTTGCTAGCAAACCCATAACTCTACTCAAGAGTATGATTGAATATCCAATATCTTCTTTCATGTATCCTCTTTTTATGTCTACTTTTCCCACTTTATTTCCTAGAGGAGTCATCTTTATAAGGTATGAAGATTAGATAATCTCAAAAGCCTTGTCAATATGTTCCTAATAGCATCTCTCTACTTGCTCATAGTTTAGTCTAATGAATTGATCCACCCTTGGGAGATGGAACACTTTTTCAATGTTCTTAGGTCAAAGATTGAGAACGATCTCTCCCAATATGCTCTTGACTACCCTCTCTTTAGGAACAAAATGCTTTGCAAGTATCATGATTAGTTCTAAAAACTATACTAACATCAGGTGTGATGTTGCATTAACAAGCCTTAATCAGGTTAGTGCAAAGATCATCTAGGACCTCTCAGTTAGTTTGTTGCATGGTTTTAAGAATTCACCCAAATCCATGTGACCCTAATCTATGTCTCAAATCTCTCAATATCATCTTGAAACAATGATTTTGTAGGTGATAGCACTCAAAATTGCATTCCCATTTTGAGTGTCTATTCCAAATTTTGAATCTCTTTGAGCCCCCTATTAGTGCTTTTCGTGCATATGTAACTAGTTCTCATTTCAAGGCTTAGGTGATGTTTTAGTTGTTTAACACCCTTCATTTGACATATTCATGTATTTCATATTGATAAACTGACATTTTGAATTATTCCGTGAAGTCCCATTTTGAGTAGTGTCTAATTATGCATTTTTGTTAGTGTCAAACAACAACAGAAAGCTTTGTTTGCTAGTGAATATCTCACAACCAATAATGTTTCATGACTTGCCACTTTGTGAATGTCTATTTTCCATAATAGAGAACTTATTTTTTAGATTTTGAGTCATTTTGAGTCTATTTGACTAGGTTTTGAATCCTTCAAAGTTGGTTGTTTATCGATATCATATAGATACAAATTGTTTTGAATTCTCAAAAGCCCTGTTTGACTTGTTATAATTTTGACCCAGTTGACCAAAATGATAAAATTCCTTTTGCATTGCATTTTAGAGGTCAAAGAATTGATATGTTTCAATTTTGAGCTTATGATGAATCCATTTGATCAATTTTCAAATGCAATTCCATATGCAATTTATAAAGTTTTACTGGTGTCAAGAAGTACATATTTGTCATAATCCATGTTCGAGATGTTATAAGATCAAATGGTTTGTATCACTATTTTGTACTCTAAAAATACTTCGAGTGTGCTAGTTTGCAAGTTTAGACAAATCTGTCTACATACTTTCCTAGGTCCATTCCATTTGAAAAAAAAAGCTTTTCTACCATTGTCTCCAATCTACAATTTTGAGTAGCCCACTTTGAAAATTTGCCAAATGCATCCTATTATTTTTCATTAGCCCAAATCCCAAATTTATACTCTCTTTGTGACAACAAACCAATGCCCCAATTTTCATTTTCCCAAGTGTCAACTTTCCCTATTTTTAAAGCCAAATCTGAATGCGATTTAGTGTTTCCTGACATGTTTTCTTGCAGACAATTTTGAGAAGGTAACTTTGACAAGGAGTATCTTTTGACTGAGAATTTTTCATGAGACAAGATTCAACATGGTAAGAGTATGCGGAATAGAGAATCAATATTATTGATCTTAGAGCCCAGTCAGGTGTTTTTGTCAAATTTTAAGGCTAGTCAAAGGACCTCTTGATGCAAAAATCATAGTTGTAGAAAGAGGTGAAATAAGTTTTAAAAAGTTAAAGAAGTGATGCAAACTAATTGATCCCTCATCAAATCGGTATCAGATGTTTTATAGATCAATTTGAGGATTCAGTTGTTCAAAAATGAATTTTTTTTTTAGCCGGACCCACTTCGGAGCCCGGTTAAATTCATCAGATGAACAAGACATCAAAGAATAAAAGATTCATAGAAAAGAACAAAATCACATTTATTTTTGAAGGAGAGGAGATCCTTTTTTCTTAAATATTGATGCAAGTTAAAAAAGAATATAGTTTGTTGCGCAAATATGTTCAACTCCAATCTTTAGACGTGACTGCAAAAGATGAGTTGTTGACTAATCTTGAAGGCTAAATGTGTCATGAATTACATTAAGCTAACAATTTTTTATATAGGGATGCAGGAAAGGCATATCTTCTACTAATTATGCTAGATGCGATCTCTTAGTGTTAGGCATATTCTTTGAGCCCAATAAGAGGAAAATGATGGTATTGAAGTTGGAAAAGATAACATATTCCAAGAGTACTTATAGAAACCTTTATTCTTCAAAGGGAACATTGTCATCTAATTCAAAAAATGACACCATTCCCTTAATTGTTGAGACCACTCTCCCCTTCATAGAGTATAGATGTGAACCTCCTCCTCGAAGTGTTGAAACAAGTCCAAAATAATTGCTATCTTTCTATAAGGATATCTCTATAATGAGACACATGGTAATAAGTGTAGATTCACTTTACAAGTTAGGTTTAGTCAAAGGATTTTGTCATCTATAAGATGGACTAGAGGCAATTTCTATTAGCATCAAGGTGGTAACATCCCAAACAGATTGTGTCATCACATCATACATAGACCATTACATTTTTCTAGCTTGAGGCGGATCATTATTGGAGGTATTCACAAAACTTCTGAGAAAAAAAATGGTTGCTCACTAGGAAAAGGAGGATCAATGGCATATGTAAAGAAGACGTCCAAAGTCAAGGTGGAAACCATAGGCACAAAGGGAGAAGAGGCATGAATGGAGCTACACTTGAAAGCAGATTGTTTCACTCATCGAAAGGGGCAAGGAAAGCCCATGTCAAAGCTGGATTGTGTTTTAAAAGACCCCATGCATGGCAACCCAAGTTCATGTTGAAACAAGAAGGGAATCCCATGCAAAAAAAAACACCCATGCATCAATTTTGGGGAATGCAAAGATATCCATGGCATGGAGGAGAGGAGGACATCAAAAGTAGAAGTCACATCAATTGAAGATGGAGGTTGACAACAACTCATGTTTTTGAAGCAAGGCATGACATCAAGGAATAAGGGAGTCATTTGGAGCTAGGGTGGTAGTAATATGGGTGGATAGTTCCAGAATCATGCTTTGTGTGAGGAGTGCGCATGGCATCCATGTACTATTGAATCTCATATGTGATTTTAATGTAGATATTCAAATGTGTATGTGATAGAGCTTCTAATATGTTTAGTAGAAGATGGAACAGAGGTGGAGTAAGAAAGTTCAAGTGTTTTATTCTATTTTTGAATTGCTGAGTGAAGATCTAGATGCACGTGATTTATATCCTAATCCTTGTAGCTTCACGCTCGTTCTAGGAGGTAGGGGAGTTTGATGTTGAAAAGAAGCCATGGAGTTAGAAGAAGAGCAATGTATGGTGGAGAGAAGAAGGAACTCTGCACAAAAAGGGAGCAGAGGAAAGAAAAAGAAGGAAAACTTTAATCCCACATTGGGGAGGTAACTTTATTACCATGTTTTTAAATACTCCCATACTCAACTAGTGAAATGTTTAGTAAGACAAGGCTTTGGAAGCAATAGCCTCATGTGGTAGGCCCAACCTATGAAGGGGCCCACTGGGACGAAAGTAAAAAATGTTTTGACTCACCAATTGAGACCAAAGCATATGCATGGGAAGTGAGTTTCAAAGCCCTATGATGTTACGACTACCTCATATGGTTGAGATGTGGAATTGCATAGTATTATGATGCTTCAAAAATTGAAGTACCTCGTATGGGCGTAAAGAAATTTTTAGAGCCTTAGAGTGGTATGCTAGCATAAGGGCATAAAGAAAAATTTGTGCTATGGTGAAATTTAAATATTTCAAATGCATAATGAGTTATGGGGCCCGCTTGAGCACTTCAACAAATTAGGATTTGACACTTGGCTTTGGTTGATTGGGGGAAAGTGAAAATGAAAATAAAATCAAATTCAAAGATTTCAAATGCATGATTTTCAAAAAATCAAAAATTTAAATAAAATTAAATGTTTTATATAGTTCAAATTGTATAAATTTTTTTATTTTTCCATTTTTAAAGCTCTATTCATGGCCTAGGAGCCAAAATTTCAAATTGGTCTCAAGGGCACATTTTTATCCAAAATATGTAGTGCAACATGCCGTTGGAACCAAGAGGAGATAAATTTTCTAGATGTGGGGTTAGATTTTGCACAGGTATTAATTGGTTCACTCTACAAGCAAATTTGTATTTTTTGAGGCATTCTCAATAGAATGGGCAGAATTCATCATGGAGCATCAAAATCAGTTAGGGGACAAATATTGAAGTCTATTGAAGCCTAAATGAATTCTAAAAAGGTTTTCATGCCTTTAAAATTCATTTTTAACTGATTTTTGCTATTGCCTTGGGTTCAAATCTGGCATTAAAAGTAGTTTTTGTTCCATTAAATATCTAAGATATTTTGTGCTTTTGAGAGCCAGAATGATGAGGATTTGATATACAATTACAGAGAGAGATTAGAGAGATGCTTTTTAACTTCTAGGAGATGTTTTTCAAGTGGACACATGTCAGATATAGAACAAATCCAAGAATTCATTTCTCCTATATCATTCTCTTTCTTTCTCATTGTTGTTGTTGGTAGTTTTCTCTGTGATACTAGCAGGGTTCCAGTTTTCACTATGAAACTAAGGTTGTTGTTGGTTTTTCTTCCTATCTATTGAGCTAAGCTCTAGTAGTGAAGGCCACACATCCACTCTCGTGCAGTTTTCTTTTCATTTCATGTGTTGTTATTCCAAGATAATGGAAGTTGATGATAGATTATGTGATATGTCTAGAGTTTCATTTAGTTTTACCAATTTATGTATTCAGTCTTTTCAAGAGTGAATATAAAAGGGGATTAATAATGAATTATCTAGGTTTTTTTAATTCTATCTCCTAATTCTTCATATGCTATTAGCTTTGTAGTTGAGTGAATAAGGTTCATTTGATTTAAGACATCTTGGATGAGTTATGTATCAAATCTATTGTTGCTTTTGACTCAACGAGTTAAGTAAATGCTTCAATGTTCTAATAAGGTTTCTAGGTGTATGGAGGGGATATTTCATAAGAATGGAATTTGGGGATTTTAGTTGACGAACTTAATTGTAAGGCAATCAAGTTAGGTTATCCTGTTGGTAATGACTTTATGTCCCTATAAATAAGGCACTGATCACTAAGTCAGATGCAAGCTGATATGAATGTCATTTGCACAAATATTTTTAATCAAATCAATTCATTATTCCATATTTTGTAGTGGGCTAAAAAGAATTAACTCTCTCTTAGCTTATGGGTTCATAGGTTATGATTTGTAGCTATCTCATTTCTATGTCATTGCATAAGTATCAAAAGATAAAGGGTTACATCTACTATTAATAGGTTCAAATTTATGTTTAGTTTCACTTGTACCATATATCATAACCTCAAGGTTAACTTGCTTAGGTTTTATAGAGCCTAAAGTGAAGAAGGAGTTATGCCTTATAGTTGGCCCAAGATTACAGTTGAGTGTATCCATCATAGGAATTTTCTAGCCTTAGGTGCATTGGCCTAGTTTCTTGGTTAATTTCAAAACTGTCAAATCAGGAGCCAACAAAATGATGACTCTGCTGGGGAATTGTAATGAATCTATGAGATAGACAAACCTTGAGAATTTAAAAGAGGGGATTCAATAGAACAACAAAAATTGCTACAATAGCAGGGTTGTAAGGATTTTTCCATATGCCTATTGAATTTTGTGTTCCTCGATTAAGCTTTATTCATGGACATCAATATGTTGTAAGATTGGATGTAAATTACATTTTATGACCACTATAAGTCTATCTTTAGTCAGTTTAGCTTTTGCATATGCTGTTGAGAAAAGTGCAATCAAGAATTGATTTATGAAGTGTATTCTCTTTTCAAGGTGTTAATGATCTGCAAGTTTTTTCCATATTGAAAGTTTGGTTCAAAATTTCCAAGTGGTAAATTGTTTCAAATTTTTTCTCACTAAGTGTTAGTGGCGACTCTAGTATAAATCTTTGTGCCAGTGCATGGTTTATTTTAATATCACAGGCTTTCAGTATTTGTGGGCAAATCTAGTTTGTTTGGAAAGAGGAAGTATAGGTTTCTTGATTTGATAATTGATGTGGTTGTTTGTATCTACTGAAGTAATTCATTTCAAAAGGTGAATCACTACTGTGATTTCATTTTACTCTTCAAGGAGTGGCAACTCTACAAAGATTTTATCTATGGTGTGAAGGATTTCATGTTTACATGGTGCCAATCAGCAGATTAGAGATTTAATGCAGTAACACATAAAGGCATTTTCAATTTTCATGTATTTTTCCTTCATGAAAGTTGAATGGATAAAATATTTACCTCCATCTAGTGGTTTTAACACTAAGAAAATAGAGGTAGGATTTTAATAGTTTATAAGATGGATTTAGAGTCTAGGTCTGAAAATGATGTACCAACTCTTGAAAGTGTTTGTGCAAATATTACTAAGCTGAAAAGACAAATTCATAATAAGATCATCATTGACATAAGAAATACAATTGGTAATATTAAGGGTCTTAATGGATTTCAAACTTACATGAAGTTTAAATCACTAGTTATGAATCTTGATGAGTCCATCAGACCTAAGAAGTCTTCATGGCCAATGGTACTCTTACAAGCTTTTATGCCGCATTCAGTTGATTGGTCAGCCAAGTCAAGGTCAGAAAAGATTATTGAGTTCCAAGATTTTATCATAGAAATTGAAAGTGTTGTGAATGCTATTGAATCTAATGATAATGAATGCAATGAATCTATTGAAAATAATATTGAAGATGAAGAGTCTCAGTTTCATGAATTAGAGGATAGTAATCAACAATTTGATGACATGCATAATATAGATTCATCTTGTTATCACGATGATTGTAAAGAAGAGGAAAAGTATAACAACGGTAATAATTTTTCTTCTAGTGATGAATGTGAATGTGTCAAGATATCAATTGTTGAGTTATTGTCTAAAGAAGAAGATATATGTGATGATCAGAGTTATATTTTTTTAGAGTGTATAACTAATGAGTTTGCTGTTGTAAATGTGTCAAGCTATCCAGATAATAATCATAGCCAATGAAAAGAAACTAGTAATGAAGTCTTTTTAAGTGTTGACGAGATTTCAGATTTGTTGGCTTGTGATTTTGAAAGGTATGCAAATCTATCCAAGGATGTTTTTGCTTTGCCACATTTTTCCTTTTCATATGGTCAAGTCATTTCCCCTAAATTTGATGTGAAGAAGATATGGTTTTAGAATATGCTATGTCATGTTTTGGAGGTGTATGTGATGGTAGTTCATACATCAATACACATGATGATTTCTATGTTGAGAAGAAAGATATAGAGATAAGGTCTATTGCTGGTTCATTTTCTTCTTGTTTTCATGAGGCCAAGATACATTCAGATTGCTCATGTGATGAGGAAAGTAATACTAATGAAATGGTTTACTCTAATGAGTTATTTGAGGGAAACATTGATACAGATCGACATATTGTGAACATGCAATTTCATGATTATTATTGTGATTCGGTATCTAATCAGTTGTTTGAGTGTGAAGAGGTTGCAGTGACTGTTCAGTTTGATTTATGGAGTACTGATATTATAAATGAGGAGAAATCAGATTTTACATTTTCTTCATTTTCAGATGCACAAGGTGAGTTACAATTTCATTCATGTAGCTTGTTAAATGAAGTAGAGTATCAAAATTTTGTGTTTCTGGTTGAAGGTGTCCATGAATCAGCTAGTGATGATCAGTCTCAATTTTATAATAGTAGTTATGATCAAACTGATTCATATTTTCATAGTGAGCATGATTTAGAGTTTAATGCTAGTTTGTACATGCACTATGAGAATGAAGTTGTGAATTAAATTTTTCCAAGTGTTCTATTTCAATATGCTGATCTGATTGGTGGAATTGTTGAGAGAGATAATTTTAGTTTACCTGAAGAAAATGTCAATGAGAATCAAGTGTATGACAGAGGTAAGGAGTTTTGAAAAACTTTCTGGGGGCCCGGGGCCATTGTATGTACATAGTAGGTGTAGTTTTCTTGCTTTCAATAAAGCTATTCGAGAGAAGTCAGGTGTGTGGTCTGCTTCATCCAGAGATCTAAATCCTTACCATGCACACAAGGGGCATGCATCCCCAGACAGAGCCACTGATGTCACTCAAAATTGCATTCCCATTTTGAGTGTCTATTCCAAATTTTGAATCTCTTTGAGCCCCCTATCAATGCTTTTTGTGCATATGTAACTGGTTGTCATTTCAAGGCTTAGGTGGTGTTTCATTTGTTTAGCAACCTTTATTTGACATATGCATGTGTTTCATATTGATAAATTGACATTACAAATTATTTCTTGAAGTCCCATTTTGAGTAGTGTCCAATTTTGCATTTTTGCCAAAGTGTCAAATAGTGACAGAAAGCCTTGTTTGTGAGTGGATATCTCACAACCATTAATGTTTCATTAATTTTTGCTTTGGGAATGTCTAGTGTTGATAAAAAAGAACTTATGTTTCAGATTTTGAGTCAGTTTGACTAGGTTTTGAATCTCTCAAAGTTGGTTGTTTATCAATATCATGCTGATACAAATTGTTTTGAATTTTGGGAAGCCCTGTTTGACTTGTTATAATTTTGACCCTATTGACCAAAATGCTAAAATTCCTTTTGTGTTGCATTTTAGAGGTCAAAGAATTGACATGTTTCAATTTTGAGCTTATGATGAATCGATTTGATCAATTTTCAAATGTGATTCCAAATGCAATTTATAAAGTTTTACTGGTGTCAAGAAGTGTAGATATGTCAAAATCCCTATTCAGGATGTTATAACTTGAGATACGTGATAGATGAGATCACATGGTTTGTACCACTATGTTGTACTTTGAAAATACTTCAAGTGCACCAATTTTCAAGTTTAGACAAATCTATCTACATACTTTTCCAGGTCCATTCCATTTGCAAAAAAATGTTTTTCTACCATTCTCCAATTTGCAATTCTGAGTAGCCCACTTTGACCATTTTGCAAATGCGTCTTGTTATTCCTCATGAGCCCAAATCCTAGATTTATACTCTCCTTGTGACAATGAACCAACGCCCCAATTTTTGTTTCCCCAAGTTTCGGTTTGCCCTATTTTTAAAGCCAAATTCGAATGTGATTTAGTGTTTCCTGACATGTTTTCTTGTAGACAATTTTGAGAAGGTAACTTTGACAGTGAATATATTTTGACTGAGAATTCATCATGAGACAAGATTCGATAGGGTAAGAGTATGTGGAACAAAGAATCAGTATTATTAATCTCAGAGCTTGGTTAGGTTTTTTTGTCAGTTTTTAAGGTGAGTCAAAGGACCTCCTGACCCAAAAATCATAGTTGTAGAAAGAGGTGAAATAAGTTTTAAAAAGTAAAAAAAGTGATGCAGACTGATTGATCCTTCATCAAATTGGTATAAGATGTTCTATAGATCAATTTGAGGATTTAGTTGTTTAGAATCAATTTTTTTTTTTAGACAGACCCACTTTGGAGCCCAACTAAATTCATCAAATGAACATGACATCAGAGAATAAAATATTAGCAAAGAAGAAAAAAATCACATTTTTTTTTGAAGGAGAGGAGATCGTTGTTTCTTAAAGATTGATGCAAGTTAAAAAAAATATAGTGTGTTGCCCAAATATGTTCAACTATAATCTTGAGAGGAGACTGCAAAAGATGAGTTGTTGACTAATCTTGAAGGTTAAATGTGTCATGAATTGCATTGAGCTATCGGTTTCTGATATAGGGTTATAAGAAAGGCATATCTTCTACTGATTATGCTGCATGCAATTTCTTAGTGTTAGGCATATTCTTTAAACACAATAAGAGGAAAATGATGGTAGTGAAGTTGGAAAAGATAGCATATTCCAAGAGTAGATATAGATGCCTTTATTCTTCAAAGAGAACATTGTCATCTAATTCAAAAAATGATAACATTCCCTTAATTGTTGAGACCACTCTTCCCTTCATAGGGTATAGATGTGAACCTCTTGTCAAAACAAGTTCAAAAGAATTGATATCTTTCTATAAGGATATGTCTATAATGAGACATATGGAAATAAGTGTAGATTCACTTTATAAGTCAGGTTTAGTCAAAGGATTTTGTCATCTATATGATGGACAAGAGGCAATTTCTATTGTCATTAAGGTGGTAACATCCCAAACAGATTGTGTCATCACAACATACAGAGACCATTACATTTTTTCTAGCTTGAGGTGGGTCATTGTTGGAGGTATTTGTAGAACTTCTAGGAAAAAAGATTGTTGCTCACTAGGAAAAGGAGGATTAATGGCATATGTAAAGAAGATTTCCACAGTCAAGGTGGAAACAACAGGCAAAGGGAGAAGTGGCATGAATGAAGCCGCACTAAAAGCAGATTGTTTTACTCACCAAAAGGGGCAAGGAAAGCCCATGTCAAAGCCAACTCACATTTTAAAAGACCCCATGCATGCTAGCCCAAGTTCACATTGAAACAAGAAGGGAATCCCATGCGAAACAAAACACACATATATTAGTTTTGGGGAATGTAGAGATATCCACGGCATGGAGGAGAGGATGACATCAAAAGTAGAAGTCACAACAATGACAGATGGAGGTCCACAACAACCCACATTTTTGAAGCAAGGCACGACATCAAGGAATAGGGGAGCCTTTTGGAGCTAGGGTGGCAGTAATATGGGTGGATAGTTCTAGAATCATGCTTCATGTGAGGAGTGCACAGGGCGTCCATGTACTGTTGAATCTCATATGTGATCTAAATGTAGATGTTCAAATCTATGTGACATAGCTTCTAATATGTTTAGTGGAAGATGGAATAGAGGTGGAGCAAGAAAAGCAAGAATTTTATTGTACTTTTTAATCACTGAGTGAAGATCTAGATTCACGCAATTTAGATCTTGATCCTTGTGGCTTTACACTCATTCCAGGAGGTAGGGAAGTTTGGTGCTGAAAAGAAGCCATAGAGTTAGAAGAAGATCAACTTAGGGTGGAGAGAAGAAGGAGCTCCATGCAAAAAGGGAGCAAAAGAAATCAAAAAGAGGAAAAATTTAATCCCACATTGGGGAGGTAACTTTATTACCATGTTTTTAAATACTCCCATACTCAACTAGTGAAATGTTTAGTAAGACATGGCTTTAGAAGCTGCAAGCTCATGTGGTAGGCTCGACCTATGAAGGGGCCTACTGGGGCCAAAGTCAAAATGTTTTGAATCACTAATTAAGACCAAAGTGTATGCCTAGGAAGTGAGTTTCAAAGCCCTACGATGCTACTACTACCCCATATGGTCAAGAGGTGGAATTGCATGGTATTACGATGCTTCAAAAATTGAAGTACCCTGTATGGGCGTAAAGAAAATTTTAAAGGCTCGTGGTGGTACGCCAACATAAGGGCATAAAGAAAAATTTAAAGGCTCACAATACTATGGTGAAATTTAAATATTTCAAATGCATAATGAGTTGTGGGGCCCTCTTGAGCATTTCAACAAATTAGGATTTGACACTTGGCTTTGGTCAATTGGGGGAAAGCGAAAATTAAAATAAAATCAAATTCAGAGATTTCAAATGCATGATTTTCAAGAAATGAAATATTTAAATAAAATTAAATATTTTATATAGTTCAAATTGTATAAATTTTTATTTTTTTCCATTTTTAAAGCTCTGTTCATGGCTTGGGAGCTAGAATTTCAAATTGGTCTCAATGGCACATTTTTTATCCAAAATATGTAGTGCAACATACCGTTGGAATTGGGAGGAGATAAATTTTCTAGATATGGGGTCAAATTTTTCACAAATATTAACTAGTTCGCTCTACAAGCAAATTTGTATTTTTTAGGGCATTCTCAGCAGAATGGGCAGAATTCATCATAGAGCATCAAAATTAGTTTGGGGACAAACATTGAATCTGTTAAAGCTAAAAAAAATTCTAAAAAGGGTTTTCATGCATTTAAAGTTCATTTTAAACTAATTTTTGCTATTGCCTTGGGTTCAAATCTGGCATTAAAAGCAAGTTTTTTTCCATCAAATATCTGAGATATTTTATGCTTTTGAGAGCCATAATGATGGGGATTTGATATGTAGTTACAAAGAGAGATTAGAGAGATACTTTTTAACTTCTAGGTGATGTTTTTCAAGTGGAAACATGTCAGATATATAATAGATCTAGGAATTTATTTCTCCTATATAATTCTCTTTCTTTCTCATTGTTGTTGTTGGCAGTTTTTGCTATGATACCAGTAAGGTTCCAGTTTTCATTGTGAAACTAAGGTTGTTGTTGATTTTACTTCCTGTCTATTGAGTTGAGCTCTAGTAGTGAAGTACACACATCCACTCTTGTGCAATTTTCTTTTCATTTCATGTGTTGTTATTCTGAGATAATAAAAAGTTGATGATAGATTATGTGACATGTCTAGAGTTTCATTTAGTTTTACCAGTTTATGTATTTAGTCTTTCCAAGGATGAATATAAAAGGGGATTTACAATGAATTATTTTTGTTTTTTAATTCTGTCTCCTCATTTTTTATATGCTATTAGCTTTGTAATTGAGTGAACAAGGTTCATTTGATTTAAGACATCTTGGATGAGTTGTGTATCATATCTATTGTTTCTTTTGATTCAAGGAGTTAAGTAAATGGTTTAATTTTTTGATAGGGTTTCTGGGTGTATGGAGGGGATATTTCATAAGAATGGAATTTGGAGATTTTAGTTGACAAACTTAATTATAAGACAATCAAGTTAGGTTATCTCGCTGGTAATCACTCTATGTTCTAATAGATAATGCATTGATCACTAAGTTAGATGCAAGTTGATATGAATGTCATTTGCACAAATCCTTTTAATCAAATCAATTCATTATTTCATGTTTTTTAGTGGGCTAAAAATAATTAACCCTCTCTTAGCTAAAAAGAATTAACCCTCTCTTAGCTTACGGGTTCATAGGTTATGATTTGTAGCTATCTTATTTCTATGTCATTGCATAAGTATCAAAAGATAAAAGGGTTGCATATATTGTTAATAGGTTTAGATTTAGGTTTAATTGCATTGGTACCATATATCATAACCTCAAGGTTAACCCACCTAGGTTCTACAGAGCCTGAAGTGAAGAAGGAGTTATGCCTTATAGTTGGCCCAAGATTGCAGTCGAGTGTATCCATCATACAAATTTTCTAGCCTTAGATGTGTTGGTCTAGTTTCTTGGTTAATTTCAAAAATATTGAATCAAGAGCCAATAGTAGGACTGCCCCAAAACTTGAATACCACTTCTTTTGGTACTAGTTTCTCACCAAGGGATGATGATGAAGATTCCATCAAATCTAGTGAGGTACAGAGCTGCAATTCACCAAAGCTCAGAGTAAAATAAAAATAAGTGAGAAGCTTAGGGGGTCAGGGTTATATAGACCCTAGTTCACTTGGGTGCTACAGAGGTGTGTGTGTTGTGCTAATGTGCAACATAACAAAAATGTCCTCCTCTTTTAATATTTTGGCACATTAGCACACCTGATTGGGTGTGTTGGTGCACCTTTTATTTTTTTTAAAGAATTATTTTCTCCCAGAACATTGTTTTCAACATTTACATCTTCAAACTGAGACCTAGACATAAACTAAAACACTAGATAAAACCCTAAAAAGGACCCAAACCATAGGGTTCTAACTAATCAAAAAATAAAGTTGGCAATCCCCATTTTATCTAGAAATGGGGTGTGCATTATGAAACCACAATTCAGACTTTGAATTTCCAAGTTATATGATCAGATTTTGGCCAAACAAGGTTCTTCATATTGTAATGACTATTTTGTCAAAGTAATTTGTCTTCTCGATGTAAAATTATAAGCTAAATGAAATTAGAGCAATAGGGTATGATCATCTAATTGGATTAGAGAGTGAATTAGAGTACCTTATTTGATACTTCCTTCATGTTTTATGACCTAGGTGATCTACACAAAAGACTTAATACCAAACCCATCCACCCAATTACATATAAATTAAAATAAAGTGGATTAGTTGAAGCTATCAAATTCCTCATGGCTATGCAAGTGTAAGAGTTGGTAAAATAATATATTGAAAGATACAAAGTAGAGATAGTAGATATTGTTTCCTAACCAATCTATTATGCTTACTGTGAACAAGGAATTGATGCAATCTACCTTTAGGATTCCAGTGGAGGAAAAGTATTGTGACATTGATTTCTCTTCATCTGCATCGATGTTTAAAGAGAAAAATACTCTAAGGAGAGAAGTCATTTAAAGAACATGGTTTTAGACCCCTCGTGGAAAAAAGAGTAAGATGCCAAGGACACTTTGTGGAACTAATATGAAGAGGGAAATCATGGATATCTTCGCATTGCTACTAAGATTAAAATGAGAGGAGGATATCCTAGATTTTGTTGAGCATCAATTCTACTTGGTCCTAGCTATTTGTGTTGAAGGGCTACAAATTAACTAGGCTTAGATTATATGTGAGGATCTTTCCTCATGGCTAAATTAGGCAAAGGAATTTAGATAGTTCTTTATTTTATCATATTTGATAAATGCCTTAGCCACACATCATCTCTTGCCTAGCCTTCCCAGTATCAAAGACTTTTATGAAAACACCAAGGTGTATGAATTCTATCCCCACCTACAATTGAAGAGGAGTCTTGAAGAGTATGTAAAGGTAAATGATGCATTCTTAATGAGGTTGTGCAAATAATTACAAGGGTTACCTGAGTAGAGGTTTTCACCAGGACCCTTATCAATAGTTAGCCAGTTTAGATGTTGTTTAGCCAAATTTTAATATTTCTCCTACTTGAGGATTGGTGCATTTGATGGCTTCCTAAAGAGATTCCCTAGATATATTGAAGATAAGGTAGTTCTTGTTGAGTTGTATAGAAAAATACTAGAGGTGAATACCTTATGTTTGAATGTAAAGAAGATAGCTAAGATTCCTTTTCCAATAGTAGTAGGATTTTATTCTTGTGCCTCAAGATTTGATGCCAAGAATTTAAACTAATTGATTATGAGGTGATAAGACCCTAGCATGACCCTATTAACTTTTTAAAAGATCATATGAAGTTAGGGTATGTTCATAGGGATGTGTCAAATATTGAAGGCTATTGGGCTGGATGTTATGATGAGTGCCGAAGTAGAGAAAGGTACTGGTCTAGGTTGACAGTAGATGAGATTAAGTTGTATAATGACATTATCGATGTTAGTGATCTTGCAGATAATGGTTCTTGAGCAAGTCAAGAGCACTCAAATAGTGTCGACTTTGCCTACTAACTATGTTATTGATACAATAGAAGAATTGATGTATGGTGACATCAAGAGGGTAGGAAAATGGGTGAAGTGGACTAAAGAAAGGAAAAAGAGAACTAGATCCATGAGTTATGCTAGTGGAGTAGCTATCAGAATTGCCTAATCATCTGCTACTACTTCTACTACTGCTACTACATCAACATCAACTAGACCAAAAAAATCTATTTGTGGAGGAGGAGACCAACCTCTTGAGAATAATGTTCAAATCACTCTAACCTATGGAGGAGGATCTCTACTAGATACTAGAAAGTTTGGAGAAAATAAAGATACCGATAAAGAAAGGAAAAGAAGAAATAAATAGCTAAGGCCTCTTCCCCCATGATAGTCATCAACCTTGATGGGGATAATAACCCTTTGGATGGACAAAAATAGGAAGCATCCCATCAAGGTGACACTCTAGCCATCTTTGTTACTAAAGCATTTGCCTTTCCTATTGCCAGCCAAAGAAAAGTAACACATCCAATTGCATGGAAGTTTTTTGATTCTTTAGCCTTGTAGTCAACACTTAATGTCCTTTCAACTAAATCTTGGTTGGAACAAACCATTAATCAAAAGAAGAGAAGATGTGAAGAAAATGCTCCATTTAAGGGCCTTATTGTACAATAAACTTCAGCTCAACTAGCATCAAAGAAGGTGAAGAAGCATAAGACTATATTAGTATTGGCCATAGATTCTTCTACTGGTCACATGCTAGTGGAGATTGTAGAACCTTAGAAGGAGGAAAAATTTCATGAGCTAACTCCTAATGATTTTTAGATTAGAATGGTTGATATCGGCACTCCAATGCATGATTCTATGGTCAACATCTGGAAATCAACCAATGAGAAGATTAAGGATAGAATGAAGGAGTTAAGGTTAGAAAAAGAGGTACTCAAAGCCTCAAATAAGGAGTTAATGGATTACATTAGAGCTAAACTTGGAAGTACCTCTACAAGCACATTCAACCCAAGTATAGAGGAGAACAAGAATTTTCTACTTAAGCTGTAATAGGAGAGACAAATTGGTCAAATTTTCCATGCCCAAATTGATGAAATGAAGGCCCAAGGTCCCCCTCTCATTGATAACCTTGGAAATCTGCTATTAGACACTAACAAATTGAGAGAAGCAATGTCAAGTCACCAGAATTCAATGCACAAAGCATAAAAGAGCCTAATAGAGTAATTGGCCTTGTTACAAGAGATAATTGACATGAAGATAAATGTTGCTATAACCAATGGGATACTAAAATCAGGCAAAGAACCATTGCTTCATTGGAAGAAATAATTGAAATTCAAAATTTAGAGCTCTAGTGAAGTCTGAGTACGAGTTGAAAGATCTATTTAATTTAGTAAAGAAAGTAATGTAAAATATTTTTGAGTATTTAAAGGTTTTGCACATTGAATCATATGTCACCAATAATGGCTAGTTGGTAGACATTAAATGAATGAAGGTTAAGTTTCTAGCATTCATTGTAGAGGTTATCAATCCATCAAATTTCCAAGGGGTTAAGATTTTCAAACTTTCAATAGTGAATTGGGTTCTAAGGTGTGCAATGAAGAAGCTCCAATCAAGGATCTCCACAGTGGAAGAATTAATAAAAATTCATGATTACTAGATGATCACAACTGCCAATATTCTCATCCCAAATGTCTATGGGCTAAAGAATGTAATTGATGCAATGAAGGCCTATAGAGCCAATCCTATAACTCCAAAGAAGAACTTATTCTCTAACAAAGTTTTGCATACTTCTTATAAAGATATGAAAAGTGTCACCTCGTCTCTCTCTCACTTTTTAATATTGTAGCCATGTTTGGTATTCTCCTTGTAGGCTAAAACTTTGTAATAGATGACATATCAAATCAATCCTATTCTTAGAATGTTAAAAGATGCTCTAATTGAGTAATCATGAAATATAACTAGCCAATTCTAAAAGGGCCTATAAATGTAACTTTTTGTGAAGTAAATAAGATAAAAAAAAAATTGATGTGGGAAAACCCCTATAGCCAAGAATACTATGTGAGACTCTATGTCCATATTTTGATTATGTCATTCATGTTAGTCTAGTTTTTGTTCATTTATGGTGCTTGGAATGAAATGTGTTATTAATAAAAGCTGTGGTATTGAAAATAACTGGGTTTTATTTCTTTCTTTTTAGTGGTTATAAGCTTTATTCCCATCATTTACAATATTGTCTCATTTCCTCTATTCTATGCAAGTTAGTTCGTGTGCACTTTCATGACCGTGTGAGAAATTTGAGTTTGGTTAATGTAAGATAATGAGTAGGAAGACAATGGTTGTGAAATATCACTAACTTGGGTGATTTGGGTATTTCTTAGTTAATCATACTCTCTCTTCTTATGCAGTATGCATCGTAGATAGTCTTGCATTCAAGCAGATTGAATAGACTACATTTAAGTGTTAGAAAAGATTTCATAGCTGTGGAGCTTTGTGCATCGTTGTCTAAAATCTACCTAAATTTTTTAATGTTTTGGGCAATCTAGTCATACCTTTTCTTCTCTCTGGTTAAGAGCATACCCTTAAGTCCTACTGATATACTAAAAACAACATTCATTGCAAACCTTTGCATAAAAAGGGAGCTCTCTCTACTTTGAATTTCACCAAATTGGGCACATTAACAGTCAAGGTATAAGCCAAATCAAGGAAGATGAACTATTAACCAACATAGATGTGGAACCTTTTTACATTAAGGGTGTTGATCAATTCCTTGAATGATTCTCCTTGAATAGTCGAGAGTTGATAAGCACATGATCCTAACACTATAGTGATGATGTATGTACCAAGCCAGATGGGCTCAAACTTTCTCTTCTATATCTAATTTTGTTGATTCTTAGGGTGTTCCCTTAGAATGAGGTCACCCATTTGGAAGTCCCTCAGTTTTACCTTCTTATTGCAACTTTTGGACATCCACTTTTGGTAAGCTCATAAATGGTCCAACACCACTTGTCGACATGCATCCAATAGTTTTAGCTCTTATAGATGAGATATCCTATAGTCATAATCAGTAATGAGGCCTTTCAGAGAGATTCATAGAGTAGGAATCTCAACCTCAATTTGAAGCACAACATCCACTCCATATACCAAAGAAAAGGGTATTGTTCTTGTAATAGTTATAATACTTTTTTTGTAAGCCCATAGAGCTAGATTAATTTAAAGGTGCCAATCCCTTCTAGATTTGTCAATTTTGGGATATAAGATTTTGAGAAAAGCTTATTGGATGCTTCCACTTGTCTGTTACCTTGGGGGTAGTAGATGGAAGAACAATGTTGCATGATTTTGAACTTTGAACATATCTCTTTGAGATCTTTATTTTTGAATTGTCCTCCATTATCAACAATGACGGAGGATGGTACACCATACCTATAGATGATGTAGTTGAGAATGAACATAGCAACAAATTTTCCATTAGCTTTAGCAAGAGGAAATACCTCTACCCATTTTTTGAAGTAGTCTATAGTTGTGATGATGAAATTGTGTCTATTCAAAGAAGATGGATAATCTGAACCACCAAATCAAAGGCCCATTATTGAAAAGGCCAAAGTGTGATGAAATTAATTAACTCCCTAGTTGGTGCATGAATCACATTTCCATGAAGTTGACAGTGTTTGCAAGACTTAGTATATTTGATTGCCTCTTTTTCCATTTTTGGCCAATAGTAACTAGCTCTAATAAGTTTACGAGCTAGTGTCAAGAAATTTGAGTGTGATCTATGAATGTCTTCATGTACCTCAATTAATGCACATTTAAAATCTTTAGATTCTAGAAACCTAAGGAGTGCACTATCAAGACCTCTCCTAAATAATTCATTAGAGATGATGACATGTTGTGAAGCATTTTGGTAAGATGATGTTTCTCATTTTGGGTTAGAGTGTTCTAAACAATCTAGTCACATAAGTAGGAATATATGTGATGGTAGTGAGATGAATCATGTCCTATGATGGAAAATATCATTCGGGAGTTAGGGGAATCATAGGCATGGTAGGATAATTTCTCCACTAGGAATTCATGTTGAAAGTTATTTTTTGGCATTTGTAAAATAGAAGCTACAGTGGCCATTGCATTGGCTACCTTATTATCTTCTTAAGGAATCTACATGAAAGTAACATTTGCAAAGTACTTTTTTAGATCATCAACCATTCTCCTATAGGGTGTCAATTTTTCATCTTTTGTTTGATAGATATCGTTAACCTAGTTGATTACCAACTTTGAGTCACCAAAGATATTTAGTTCATCTACCCTCCATTAAATGATAATTTTTATCCCATTGATGAAGGATTCATATTCAACAATATTTTTTGTACAAGGAAATATAATATTGTACACCTTTGGTAAAGAATATTTATGTAGAGTGATGAATAGAAGTCCCACACCATATCCTTGTTGTGTGAATGAGCCATCAAATAACATAACCCATGTCTAGTGTGTTAGTAGTAAAATAGATTCATCAAGAAATTCAACATTTAGTGGTTGGTGACTTTTCAATGGTGCCTCTGGTAGTTGATTGATGATTTCTTTCCCTTTAATAGCTTTCCATTCTACATATTCAATGTCAAATTAACTCAAGATCATAAAACATTTAACCAACCTTCTTGTCAGAGTAGCTTTGTTAAGAAAATACTTTAATGGATCAATTTTTGCAATTAGTTTTGTAGTATGAGTGAGAATTTAGTGTCTAATCTTCTAAGAAGTGAAAAAAAAATGCCAAGAAAGCCTTCTCGATAATATTGTAATTTATCTTGTACAAGATAAATGTACACCCAAGGTAGTAAATAGATGGCTCCTTGTTGTTGTTGTCTTCTTGAGCTAGTAAGATACCTAGAGATGAGTCTATTGTAGAGATGTACAAAATAAGTAGCTTCTTATGAATATAAGGCATTGGTATTGGAATATTAGAAAGATACTACTTGATCTGTGTTAAGCTTTGATCACAATCTATGTTCCAATTTTATTTCACACCCTAATGCAAAGTTTTAGTGAAGGGTTGTGATTTATCTGGTAAATTTAATATGAACCATCAAATAGACTAGAGTTTTCCTTGTAGCCCTCACATTTGGCTGATTTTGTGAGGTGGAGGCATCTCCATTATAGCTTGAACCTTTTTGGGGTCCACCTCAATACCTTTTGTAGATACAATGTATCCAAGTAGTTTCACAAATCTTGTAAATGAGTGCTTCATTGCATACTCTTGGCTAGAGTATCATCAATATAGTCTTCCATTGCTTTATGAATCATGTAATGAAATATTGTCATAACTGCATGTTGATAAGTTGCACCAATATTCTTCAAACTAAATGGAATTACATTCTAGCAAAAGGTAACCCACACACAAGTGAAAGCAATCTTCTTTTGTTCTTCTAGCACATTTTTGATTTGATTATAGCTAGAGAAACCATCCATTAGGGAGTACATTACATAACCATCCATCATGTCCACTATCATGTCCAATTTAGATTTAACAAGAAGTGTCATAGTAGAGCACATCTTCCTAAGTTTCTATTTAATAGGTTTCACCCCGGATGTAATAGATAGATGATGCATGATAAGATTAGGATCCAAACCTGACATATTTGAGTATTTCCATGCAAAGTTGATCTTCTTTTCCTAGAAGAAAGTGAAAAATTCTTCTTTTTTGTCAACATATATTGCCACAATGTCATTTTTACCATTAGAATGCCTAATATTTTTTATTTTAATTATATGACCAAGATATTTGATGTCATCTTTAGTCATGTTGACACTATGTTCACTTATGAAAGATGTTACCAGTTCAACAACATAAAGATAGCAAGTGAGTGCATAGTCATTTAGGAATGTAGGGACTTTGTTAGATGTAGTATTTGAGTTCTAGTCTATTAGCTTGAGATAAGGGAGTGAAAGACTACTGATGGGTTCAATTACATTAAGAATATAGTCATCAAATGCATGGACAAGTAAGTTGAGACCTAGAGAAATTTCATCCAAAGGTATGTTCAAATTCCTCTAAGTTCTAATGACATCAATCAAGGACAGGTTGACATTAGTAGAGTGAAAGTCATTAGACAAAACCCTAGACTACTCTCCTACCTCATGTTGGTTATCATATATGTGAAATTTTTTGATATCCTTATTAGAAGTTGCATCTAAGAGGGAATCAAATTTATACTCTTGAGAATAAGTGGTACATGGAGTAAAATTATAATATTCCCCAATAGTCATGGGTACCCATTCTCCACTTTCATTATCATCTTGATTTTGACAAATTTGTTCAACAATAAGAGCATGACTAGACTCACCCTGATCCTTTTGAGTTAAGGGAAAGTCATTAGTGTTTTTATAAGAATCACTATTGTAATACCCCAAAATTGGCTTAAATTGGCACATTTCCATGTAAGCCAATTCTAGTCTATTTTGATCAACCCTAAGTCCTATTTCACTAGGAAATTCTTATTCTGGTTATCACTACTTGACCTAATTGTCAAATTTAGAGAACCCTAATATGCATTAATCACATTCTCTATTTAATTCCTAAGTATCAAATCAAATTAGCTACATTAAATCTATTGATCAAATTTGATTTAATTGTAAGTGTTCATACTTTAATTAAATTAAATTACTTCTTTAAGCTAATGTGTGAAGGAATTAAACATATTTAATTTAATGAGATAATGTCTTTCTTTTAATTATTGGGTTTAATTACTCAATTAATTTGAAATATGCATTTATGAAGTCATATCTCATTTTATTAAATTAAATAATCTTCCAAATATTATCTTTAGTTCAGGAATGAGAATTCTAAGTGATTTATCTCTCGAATTGGAATTGACTTAATCAACTTATTTTCACACATAGGTGAATTTTAGTTAACTCTTCATTATATTTATGGTCTAAGTTAGTTAACCTCTCCTACACTAGAAATCTTCTATCCTAACTAAATCTTAGCTTCAATCTTGACCATTGGTTGATTTTGGGAATTCTATTTAAGAGGCTTCTAATTCCTCATTACAAAGGGTAGAATTGAATTGCATCAAATTACTATCAAAATAGATACTCGACTATTTAATACTTTCATAGCTTTCATAATTTCTTAGCACTAATATCATATAGAATAAAAATACACTCATATAGCATAATTTTCTTTTCTTGTTATTAGATTAGAATTGCATTTCATCTAGATTAATTACACTACCATATAGTTTCATAAATCCTTCGTACTAAAAGGTTTGGTTTCCCACTTCTTGGTTTGAGAGCAAAGGAAAAATCCTTCTAATTAGAAGGCAATAGGTCGTTCTATTGGATTACTTAGATGAACAATTCAATGTTCATTCTAGGATGATCTCTTAGGTAATGACCATGTTGAAGTGTGTGTGAGGATTCGAGGCCCACAATTCACATATACATTTCTAGCACCCACTGTGGGGCCAAGAAATCAAAATTTCTGGCCTCATTTACTCTATTTTTTGCATTTTTAAGGATTCTATCATGGTTGTCCATACCATTTTATAGATTTTCATGCAAGAAATCTCATTTTTGCAAAAAGAACTAAAGTTTTTGCTCCTTGTTATGCACTTCCTTGCACAAGAAACTACCAAAATTGTGTTTCCTTGCAAGGTTTGTTCTACTTCCTCGTGCAAGAAAATGCAAAGTTTGCACTTCCTTGCAGGGTTCATTGCACTTTCTTGTGCCATGTGCTGTATTTATTCACATGAGAATTAGCACTAGTAAACTAAAAGTTTCCATATTTGCTTCATTTTCATGATTTCTTTGATTTGATGACTATTTTTTTGAAACATTTATTTGATGATATCTAACCTTTGATACAATTTACAGTAGTTTGTATGACACTCATCAAAGACACCTTATCAAATACACTTGAAACATGTACTGATTGTGTGATTGAAAATTATTTTCCAAAGATATCCATGTCAAAGACTCATTTCAAACCCACTTAATGTAATGTTTTCTTTTATTTCTTTCCACACATAGTATAAATAGGGCTTGTGAACTTCGTAGGGTGCAAGATAGGGGAATAGGGGAGTATGTTCTTTACTACTTGGAAGTGATACCCAAGAGTAAATCAAAAACCTAGAAGCATCTAAAAGATAGTACCTAAGGGAGGAAAGAAAGTTAGTGGTTCTCCCAAATGAAGCCTTTAATGAAGAGATGATGATTTCCTTTTAGGGGATCAAAGTCTCAAAATGGGACAAGGTGGGATTGATAATCTAACTCAATGATGAATATGTCTTGTGTGTTTGGGAAATTTGATGAGGCGGAGGAGTATGCTCTTTCCCCTTGAGGGAATTAGAAACTTGGACCCTTAGATCTAAACCACTAGTTTGAGTCAACCTTTAGAGGGCCTACTAGAACAATCTAACCTCTGGTAATGACCCAAGTGAGCACACTCCTTTCAATTGAGATTTCAACTCACTATAATAAAGAAGATTTATAGAGAAAAATACTCCAAAGCCATATTAATTTCCTCTTCTTCATTCTAATATCACATATCAAGAAGAGGCTCTGTAAACTGCATTGGCTAGTGCTAGCCCCAATCTTGCTAGTTAAGTGTGTGCACCTATAGATGCTAGTGTGGGCTGTTGGCCTCAAATTTACTTGTGAATCTATTGGGGGTTAATATGAATGGAAGCCAAGTAAAAAAATCTTAGTTAGTTACTACTTGGTTCACCTTTGAAAGGGGGCATAATCTTTGTGCAAGGAGGGGGAAGAATCTCTCATGTAGAACTCACCATAGGCATGTACCTGGGTGTTGGAAGGTGGTATACATGCTTGACCCTTACTACAAGGGTATTAATTCAATGTATATGTTATTGAGCTCTTAGAATACACTAAAAACATGGGTGCCCTCTAGTGAGGTGACACAACTGTGTGAGGTGAACACCTGCGCATAAGTTGTGGGACAAAGATTTTTCTTCCTCTACCATTTTTGGTTATAGGGATAAAGGTGTGTTTGTTACTGAGTCTTAAACTTGTCCAAACCTGTCAAAACAAACAAAAGGTCAAGAATCCCCCATCCCTCTGAGTTGCCTTGCCCTTAGTTGAATTGTTTGTGACTACTGCTTTCTTTCCATAGTATCTAAAAATAAACTATCTTTTTGAAACCAAAGTGAAATTCAAAAACTTGAAAACTATCTTGCTATCTACCTAAAATTTGTCAAACAACCAATAATCTATCCATAATTGTCAAAAACATTGAAAATCTCTTCAAAATTCTATCTTAGTTCTCAGTCTGGTCCTTGATTTTGTGCCCAATATTAATAAATTTTACACGAGAACCTTTTGAGATCGCACTTCTTCACTTGACCCTTTCTAAATCCTCATGTAGTTCTAGATAGATATTCATACAAGATCTTGCAAATCTATCCTTTTGTGTTAGAATCCTATTTTCTTCTTAGTTTAGCACATCCTCATGCAACTTTGTACAAGTCCTCACATGAGGAACCTAGTCCAAATTGCTATTCTGAATCTTCACGGCCTTCATTGGGTCTTCTCACATGATTCCCTGAGAATCTTCATGCAGGGTCTTATCCTAAGAATATAAAACTGTTATGTTAGAGTTATCTATGCTCCTAATCTAGTTTGTATCTACAATATTTGACCACTTTTTTGTCTGCAAACAGTGTCAAAATAGTGACCTCTTGCTTAGTTGAAAACTTGTGATCTACATGTGAACTTGTCTCCTCACTTGTTTATCTTATTCTATCCTTTTGTGTTTGTCATATATTATGTCATGATATTCATAATTATTGGTTATTCTAGCCATGTACATATGTATATATATGTATATATATATGTACATATGTATATATATATATATGTACATATGTATATATGTATATATATACATATGTACATATGTATATATGTACATATGTATATATGTATATATGTACATATGTATATATATACATATGTACATATGTACATATATACATATGTACATATGTATATATATATATATATATATGCACTTGTTCAATAATGTCTATTTTTATTACAATTAGTTTTATATCATTATTTTATTTACTAACTACGTTACAATCTAACACCATTAACCTTACCATAGTTCTTATCACTAGCATATGCCTTTCATATTAAACCTTTCCACTACCATATGGTTTAATTGTTAATCATGTTCTTAGTTGAGTCCCTTGATATAAATATTACCCCTAACCTAAGTACAAACCAAGTTTTATCAACAAGTCCCCAAACATTAAGTGACATTATCCTATACTCAAGACTTGGAAATTATTAAATAATTATCTAGGAAGAACAAATTTGAAAAGTGAATCTCCTATCTATTACTAAAGCCACATCTCCTTCCTACACATGGTTCCCACAAGGTCTCATGTGGGTTACGAGGAAACAAAATATCTGGTTAATTCAATACCTTAGGACATCTCTTTAATCATACCCAAATTTCCTATCTCATGTAAGTAGCTCTAATTAATAATAAGCGTGGTCTACTCAAAAAGGTCAAATCTGCATTGAATTATTGACCCACTTTCACCTTATTTCCAAATCGACCATGCATGCATGAAATCATGTGCTTATCAAAAATTACTCCCCAATACTAGGATTGGGTGCCTATAAACCTTGCTAAAATATGGGACATATCCCACACTTCCCTAAGCACTCTTCACATGATGGTAAGCCCTCTATCCAAATTTGGAGGCGTGCCCTTTTGGGTTAGTTGATTCTGACATGACAAAATGTCAACTTTTAAAAGCCATACACCTAGGAGGGTGGAGACACATTTGATATGATGGTTTAGGGAGTATGTAGGCAGCTAGAGGTCAAATATTTGGCCCTTTGTTTTTTAAAAACATACAATGTCATGAGTGTCCAAAAAGGCATAGGCGCTAGGAATCAAGGAGATTGTGATTTTTATTTTATTTTATTTTTGAGTTAAATATTTTAATTTGTTATGATTTTCCATACTCTCTAACATGAACACTTATATGCCTTTATTCATTTATTTAATTAATTTTATTTATTTATTTGATTGTGGATGTGACTTATAGGTCACAAGATTGTAATGTGTACCATGCTATCACTTAGGATAGGTAATGCTAGGAAATGTTAGTCTAGGAGATTCATTAGTTTCTATATGCTATTTTTTTTTTGTTGGATAGTCTAGAATCTATGGAATATTCCTTTATTTTTTTATTTCTTTCTATTAGGGAAGGGATTTATTTTCTTTTCCCATACATTTTCTAGAGAGGAAAATGCATGCCTATAGCAATATATCTCATAGATTGTATTATGTCTTCCCTTACAACAAACTTCATTCTATCCTATCATGGAATCGAATTGATGGTTTACCTACTTAGAATTGAATTAAGCTTGGAAACTAAATTCAATGTTATCCATGCATGTGACATGAGCTCTCAACATAAAAAAATTCTTCCAAATTATGGTGCACAAAAAGGATTGTAAGCAATCAACTAAGTTTAAATTTATACAATTAAAATCAATGGTATCACATAACATCTATGGAATATTACTATCAATTAGTCATCTACAAATACCACAAGGAGAAAGATTTCTTGCAAAATTTTTCTTCATAATATGGCGAATTGAACATGGAATATTTCTTGTAAATAACATTCATGTAAGCAACTTTATTTGTCTAGATTATATCATCTCTTATTTACAACACCCAACCTTAACATAACATCCCACTAAATGATATTCAAGAAAGACAAGTGAATGGATCTTAATGCAAATTTTCATCAAAATTTTCACAATGAATATTGTCTTATTAGCAAGGTGTATACCATCCTTAACTTTTCTTACACATTTTCCAAATGATAACAATGATTCCAATGTAAATCTACAACTCATATCAATTCTTCCATAACACATAAAACTCCAATTGATCATTACTTTACAATGAAACATATATGTACAACATTCACAATACATCCTTCCACCTACACACATAGTAACTAAACACACCCTTTTACATCACATCAAAATAACACAAGAGACTCTCAAAATCATGTACATTGAGATAATATAACATTGAGCTATCTTTCACATTTGGATACTCTCCACTGACAAGGGTGGAGTCCCAATTCTTCATGGCATGTAGCTTCACAATCCTACACATAACACACACAAATAGGAACCATGGAGGCTTATCTCCCAACCTAGGCTTCTATGAAGCCACCCACCGAGTAGGGGAGACTAGGTCCAAACAGGTTGCACACATAGTTCACAAAACCTTGCATGCAAACATGTAATGTCCCCTTTTTACTATACCTCAAATTGCTCTTAGTTCCAGTTTAAAGAATTTAAATATTTATTTTATACTTGGAATTATATGGAATTTATAGTTATCTTAAAGAAATTCCAATCCTCTTAAATAATTAATATAATTATTGATAAGTTGGAGATAAATTAGAACTCTCTCCTTGTATGTCAACTTAATTCCAATCTTTTTAAATAGTTAATATAATTATAAATTATATTTATAATTATACCAACCTAATATTCTTTCTTATTAATAATTTAATTTAACTTCAATTATTGAGACAATAGACGTTTCTTGATTATTGTATTGAGTGTAAGTGCGAGCCTCAAGGACTGATCGGGCTTCATGTAGTTGGTCTGATCTTTCTCTATACCCATGTACTATCCCATCCAAAAGGGATACAAATTTCTTTATATATATTTTTTGCTATGTACTTCTTGCCTCCTTCCCAGAATCCACATTTGTGTAGGGTGGTTGTGACCGATGTTCCTCTGTTCGGTGCTACATCCCACGTCCTTTGATGTGATTCGACAATTTATTTTGATTTTTGAAAAAATACATGTTTGATGGTAACTGGTTGAATGTGATTCAATGTCCCCTCCAAGTCATATTACCAAATTTCCTTTATATCCATGCGTACATCAACTTGAATAGACATGTCTCATATAAGATTGGTTTAACGATGTAGTCTATCGTATTAGTTAGAGGTATATATATATAGAGTTTAGTTTTTGGTTAGTTTATTTTGTGTTTTGTTAAATTTATATTTAAATGTCTATATGTAAATCTCATCGGTTAGATATGTATACTACATATTATTATGGATTCATATATATTATTATGAATTCATATATATAATAATAAATTCATATATATATTATTAAGAATGATAATGAATAATATAAATAATTATGAATGATAATTTATGTTATTATAAATAACTTAACATGAATGGTAATTCATACTATTATGAACAATTAAGTAGAGTTATTATGACTAATAATAATTTATATTATTAAAAATAGATCATAGATATTTATCTATATCAATATTATTTCTTTTGGAAATAACTGATAATAGTATATGAATTATTATTAAATCTTATCCAATTATAATTATAGGATTCTCTTTAGGAGGGGTCATGAAAAAACACAACATAAACACAATCAACACCCTCCCATGGCTTGCACAATGATTCTCCATTGGAATAATAAAATGTTGGGTGAAGGTGGGCTCTTCAAAGAGGAGATATTATAACAACATAAATAACATATTGCCACTACATTTTTCCTCTCAAGGCCACCATAACATAAATAACATATTGCCATTTCATTTGCCTCTCAAGGCCTTCAAAACAAATCATCTCCTCCTCATACACTAAAACCTCCTTGTACCTCCCAAAAAAAAACAAGATTCATGGCCTTAATGGAGCCCATACTCCATAATATTAACAAACCCTCTTCATGAGGTAATTTTCTCAACTACAATGTCAAGCCCAACATATGCCCTTCACCCAAGGCTTCTCTTCCCTCCCAAGGGTGAATGAAGCCTTCACACCCAAAATCACAATCAACACTTACATTCAAACAAGAATCAGCAACAAAAAAAAATGAAGAGCAAGCAAGCAAAACCAAGGAAAAATCTCCAAGAGCACAATACACATTCACCTCTCCACAACACAATGACAAAGCTCATAACACAATATTCACAATGCAATGCATACTCCATTGATAACTCTTCACACTTGTAAATTTTCTTATCCATACTAAAGAAAATAAATAGAAGGACATGTTTTAGTCACCAACCTTGGTCCAAGCTAGGGTAAGGATAGTTGTAGTAGAGCTCCCTTAATCTCCCTCCAAAACTTAGCTATCTCTAAAATTAGAGAGTGGGTGAACAACCCACTAACTTGACACTCCCCCTCTAAAAGACTCTCCACTAACCCTTTTTTAGTAAGAACATGAAGCCTCCCTATCTTACATTGTTGCTCCTCTAAAATAAGAAGGTTGACCAAGTGGGGTTGTGAGGGTTTTATCATGGAAGAACTCAAATTTCGAATTGGTTCAAGTTGGCTTTGCTTATGGGGTTCGCAAAGCTAGGAAAATATTAAAATAATTGAATTTAGACCCCTAGCATGCTATACTACCATTTGGGTGGCTTTTTAACAATAAAATAACACCTTAGGATCCCATTTAGACCCCCTAAACTCCCTATCAAGTTTGAATTCGAATTTCAACATGATGGTGACCCATCCTAACACTTTCTTCCAAATGGGTGTACTAAAACATTAATTTAAAGGAAGGAAAAGGACCAAGATTAAGTGATCTTGTGATCAACACTCCAAATGACATTTCATCAACACATAGACTATAAAAGTGTCAAGTGACACATAAAATACATTACATTTTCCTTGACATGTCCTTCATGCATCTAGGTTATGATTAAACATATCCACAAGCAAGCAACCATACCATTATGAAGAAAAATACTTCCACAATGAGGCTTTTGAATCTTCCAAAGATTCGCCTTGGTTGAACTATGCTCACAAGGTTTGGAACTTGATTCCCCCAAGAATTTCCATGGTTCCACTTCTTGCACAATAAACTCGAGATTCAGTAGTCCAAATAGTGATATAACATATATAACGTAAATGCATATAGGGATAACCATAATCCAAGTAAATTTTCCTTTCCTATTTATTCCCATTTAAATAATCCAAGATGTTAGAATATCAAATCTGCATATCATAAGCCATCAGATTAACATCTATCTGCATTTGAATAAACATCACAATCAAATTATCATTTATCTGTGTATCATAGATCATCATAACCACTTCTCTGCATATCATAATCACTCATCTCATAAAGCATCATATTCAAATTAACATCTATCCATAATTAAATTAACATTTAGCATTGCATCAAAAATCTAATAGTATCAAGTCCTAAAATTGCATCCATATGTTTTTCAAACATTTCTTACACATTAACAGGTTCTAAGTGCATATAATAATGTAAAACACTACTAAAGCATCAAAATGCGTAAATAAAATAATCCACTATCCATCAAGTCCCAAATAATTTTCAACATATCAAGATCTCAAATATCAAAATTTAAATAAAATATCTATGCTATGACAGGTCAAGGTGAGGCCTCACATGCAGACTCCATAAATAGATTCAAATACAAATTCAAATACTCCCTCATCCTTGGAATTGGTTTCATGTCAAGATGACTACTTAAATGATGAAAAAACAAGTATTGATCAAGACCAAGATTCCTTCATCCCCTTACAAATCTTCCAAGATCTCGTGCCTCCATCTCAAGAGTCACATAGTCATCCATCTCCTATATCATGCACCTCTACTAAGAAATTTCAAGATATTCCTTCCACCATCCCTAAGGAGATTACTGAAGACCAAGAGAAGGATACTTTTCCTATGCTACCTAAAATTCCTTTTGAAGAGAAAAGTGTTCCCTCATCCTCTTGTTCTACTTTTCTACATTCACTTCAAAACTATGCTCAAGATTTAAATATTCCTGTCAAAGGTATTGCTCCTATAATAGTTACTCATAAATATATTGATAGCTTTCTCACTCTAAAGATGTTGATATCCCTACTCATGGTCCATTCACATTTTCTAAATCTATTCTTGGTCCCTATCAATCTAAGCTAAAACCTTCAAGTCTTTGATCCATATTGGTACCTTATGTTCCTTTATTTCCTACTTCCACTCTTAGCTCATTACACGTCCCTGCTACCCTACCTCAAGATCAACAAAGATACACATACTTGAAATCTTCACATTCACCTTTCCATCTAAACTAGTCATATTGGCCTCATTCATCTACAAGCCCCAAGTCCTTTAGAATAAATTTTGATGATCAAGTCAAACACAAGTGCATGAATCCATCTTCAAAAGTTCACTGTCTCCTCTAATCAACATGAAAATGTTAAGAAGGAAAATATACAAAAGATACTGTAAAAGTTCCACTATTCAAAGAGCTCAACCAAATAAAATGTGGGTTCTTAAATCTGTTGTTGAAGAAATGTATTCCCCCAAGTATCTTTTGAAGGACTTGAATATTGAAAACAAATCAAAGTTGACATTCAAGCTTCCAAAGGCTTCCATTCCATCTTCTTCCCAACATTTTCCTAAAAAGGTTTCAAAACCTTCTATTCCATCTTCCTCCAAAATGGCTTTGTTACCTCATATATCTAAGCCTCAATCTATTTTGTTCATGATTTCCCCATCATTCCATCACCCTTCAAGGTGTGTGTCAATGTTGATCTTTCCTAATATCTCATCCACCCTCATGAAATCCTCTAAATATTATGCCTACTTTCTATTCTTGCTTGTTTTAGTCTTCCAATACCAACAACCTTATCCTCTATCTACCTCTCATTTTCCTATCATTTCCCTTCCATTACATTATCAACATCTTTGAGCATACCTTACTATGGAATTGGCTTATAATAACTTATCTTTCTTATAGGCATGCTATCTAAATTGAGAAAGCTTGAGCTCTTTCTTATTTAAAAAAAAAAAAAAAATTTAAAAAATGCCTATTTCTTGTGGCACCTTGGTAGCAAAAGTAAAGATAAATAAATCCATCCTATGGTGAAAACCACTTCTTTTGGCACCTTGGATAAGTACCATGATGAAAACTCGGTAAATAGGTGTCATGCATAATTCTTCCATCCATGACATCCTATCATGATCTTTCTTATCCTTTGGATGTCCTCTTCTTGAGTCATTCACTCAACCTCCATAACAAAATTTTCTATCCTATTTAGTTAACCCTTTGGTCTTGACCAATGAAAGAAAGAAGAAAAATTAGTTCTTAGCAACTTCTTGACATGTCCATTCTCTTGGATTACCTACATTTCATGAAATCATGTCAATATATTATGTGATATCCTTCACTACACCATGAGCTTATATTGCTATATCATTTTTCCCTAGCTTGGGTAATTTTGTGAAGACTTTCCTTGGGGGTAACATTCACTACTTCATACTCCTTGCCTATGCATCTCTGCTTATCCACCAGCTTGCTACTACATGTCGACCTACACCTTACTAGACACTAGAACAAAATGATATGATCCTGCTTGAGAGCTAGTAATCTTTGAAAAAGTTTAAAATTTTTGAAAATGTCCTTAAAAAACCTAAAAATTACAAAAAGTCCTAAAAAAAATTACCATGGTGAAAACCTAAGAATAGGTGCCTTGGTAGTACCAAAAAAAAAAAAAAAGAGAGAAAAATACAAAAAAATTGAAAAAGGAAAAAAAGTGCCATTGATGAAAACCTAGCAAAAAAGCATCATGGTGGCAAAAAAAGAATCTCTGCCAAGAAGCTAAAAACCTAGTAAACATGCGCCTCTTGTTTCAAAATGCTATATCTCACAGTGCATCTTCTAGCTTCCTATACAGTTTCTTGCTTTTGCTCATGTATCCAAGGATTGAATCTTGTCATAACTTAGGGGCAACACCCTACAATGTCATAGGAATCTCTTAAGTGTCAGTCACCTACTATTGCTTAGTTTCTTACTAAGGTTCTTCTTATTGAAGATTCCTCTTTGACTTTAGTCACTAGTTGTTCTAACTATTCAATATTTATACTTTTGGGTGAGATTGTGTGTAAGTTTGATAGCATCAACATTTCGAATCATACTCAATGATCCATCACCATGATGAGAGAGCTAAGAGAAAACATCTTTTCTCTTAGCTCTCTCATCCTGGTGATGGATCATTGAGTATGATTCGAAATGTTGATGCTATCAAACTTACACACAATCTCACCTAGAAGTATAAATATTGAATAGCATGGATTGTGGAAATCTGTTATAATTAATGTTCTAACTATGTCTATCTATTGTTGTCACCCTATTGATGAGATTTCTTTCATCCATGTTTTGGACATTAATACTTGATATCAATCTTGTAACATAGAAAATGAACTCAAAATGATGAATCTATTTGGGATATGCTAAGATTTTTCTTTATTTGTTTTTGCTTTTGCTTTATCATGTCTCTTCGAGCAACTCAATGATGTCTCTTTCAACTAGGGAAGTGAGGACTAGAGGCATGATATTTTAATTATTTTCTATTTGTGGTTTAGTTCTAGTGATTTGAAGCATCCATGTAAAGAGTGGTATCCACTGTAAGAGCCTCCATCTCATATTAGATGGCTATGTGTACCTCAATTCCTTTTATATGGACTCTTCATTGAAGTTGGTTCTTTTCCTTGCTTGTTTGAGTGAATTCTCTATGCTATAGTAAATATTGATACTCATCCTACTAAGTGAATGTACGGGTTATTGTGGACATAATACTTATTGATTACTTAGCATAAGAAGGATCTCTCATGTGTCTAGTGTGTCTGCACACAAGCAACATTCTAGTCATCCTAGCATTTATGCTTTGATGCTTATGTTAACTTGCTACATTAAAAGGGACAAATGTTTTGGTCATTTTGGCTTCTTATGCCTTGAACGCTTACATTTAATCTTGAAAAAACTAGAACATATGTCCTATTCATATTCCCATGATTTTAATATTAGTGGGAATTGTATGACATGTGGGATTTAGCTAAATTCTTAGTGGTGATAATTTTAGAAGCTTGGTAACTAGACTTGGGTTGCATCTAGCATAGGGATACATTTTTATAAGCACATGGTTTGATCACTAATTTACTTGAATCCTTTGTGATGAGGGACTATCGACTTCTTCAAAGTATCATGTTTCTTAACAACTGCACAGATGATTGGTTAATCACCCTCTTGGCTAATCTGGCTACTATGAATCAATTTTTGGGATCAAATTTGAAATCTAACATGCTTATAAATTTTGGGACTAACACAGTTGAACGCTTGTATAGTCCATTTTTTTGATACTTTGTGAATCTTGGAATCTTTTCAAATCACATTTTCTTCAAAATTTTCCAAATTTATGGAAAAAGACAACTCTAGTCAAACTTTGGTCAAGCTTGGTCTTTTGGACCTCAAAATCACTTCAAATTGGCTCCAAATTTTCTTTTGATCATTTTGATCTCTTCTACATTCTTCTAATTTTGTGATTTCTCATCTTTTAATTTTGCTCCCGAGGGGACAGGATGATTACATCAGTAATATGAATTTCAACTCAATCTGAATCTCACGTCCTCATCACTCAGGGCATCTTGTCCCCTTTGTATCTGACATCTATGTCATCTATCTCATCTTTTGATCAGCTGATCACATCTTATAGCATGCCTTATCAAAGTTTGATGGATAGATATCAAGACAGACTATCCCTGACTCCTAAGGGTCAAGCCTCATTTTGTGGATGATTCTATGACTCATGATGGGAATTTATTATCTTTTATGGGTAGGTATCTAGGTGTTTTATCTAGATCCCTTAAGGTTAAGCTCCATTCTAGAGATAATATTTAAAAGGTTATCAATTTTGGTATCTAGGTGTTCTATCTAGATCCCTTAAGGTTAAGCTCTATTTTGGAGATAATCTTTAAAAGTTTATCAATCTAGGTATCTAAGTATTCTATCTAGATCCCTTAAGGTTAAACTCTATTTTGGAGATAATCTTTAAAAGCTTATCAATTTTGGTATCTAGGTGTTCTATCTGGATTCCTTAAAGTTAAGCTTTGTTCTATGGATAATCTTTAAAAGCTTATTAATCTAGGTATCTAGGTGTTCTATCTAGATCCCTTAAGGTTAAGCTCCATTCTAGAGATAATCTTTAAAAGCTTATCAATTTGGTATCTAGGTGTTCTATCTGGATTCCTTAAGGTCAAGCTCCATTCTAGAGATTATCTTTAAAATCTTATCAATCTAGGTATGTAGGTGTTCTATTTGGATCCCTTAAGGTTAAGCTCCATTTTGGATATAATCTTTAAAAGCTTATCAATTTCAATATTTAGGTGTTCTATCTAGATTCATTAAGGTTAAGCTCCATTTTGGAGATAATCTTTACAAGCTTATCAATCTAGGTATCTAGGTGTTCTATTTGGATTCCTTAAGGTTAAGCTCCATTCTAGAGATAATCTTTAAAAGCATATCAATCTAGGTATCTAGGTGTTCTATCTGGATCACTTAAGGTTAAGCTCTACTCTGGAGATAATCTTTAAAAGCTTATCAATTGGTCCCTGTATTATCAATTTTAGAACCAATTTCATTTCTCGATCTTCGCATCATACTTTTGATTTCTTTGAATTGAATGTCTTGCTCGCATATTCATTCAAATAGGGGAAAATTTAATACCCCAAAATTGGCACATTGCCGTGTAAACCAATTTTGGTCTATTTTGATCAACCCTAAGTCCTATTTTACTAGGCAATTCTTATTCTAGTTATCACTACTTGACCTAATTGTTAGATGTATTAATCACATTCTCTATTTAATTCCTAAGTATCGACTCAAATTAGTTACATTAAACTTATTGATCAAATTTAATTTAATTATAAGTGTTCATACTTTAATTAAATTAAATTACTTCTTTAAGCTAATGTGTGAAGGAATTATACATATTTAATTTAATGAGACAATGTAATTATTTCAATTATTGGGTTTAATTACTCAATTAATTAGAAATATGCATTTATGAAGTCATATCTCATTTTATTAAATTAAATCATCTTCCAAATATTATCTTCAATTTAGGAATGGTAATTCTAAGTGATCTATCTCTCGATTTGGAATTGACTTAATTAACTTATTCTCACACTCAGGTGAATTTCACTTAACTCTTCATTATACTTAGGGTTTGAGTTAGTTAACCTCACCTACACTGGGAATCTTCCATCTTGATTGAATCTTAGTTTTAATGACCATCCATTCCAATTGATCTCGACCATTGGTTGATTTTGGGAATTCTATTTAAGAGGCTTCTAATTCCTCATTATAGGGGGGAATTGAATTACATCAAATTACTATCAAAATAGATACTCAATTGTTTAATACTTTCATAGCTTTCATAATTTCTTAGCACTAATATCATATAGATTAAAATGCACTCATATAGCATAATTTTATTTTCTTGTTATTATATTAGAATTGCATTTCATCTAGATTAATTGCACAACCATATGGCTACATAAATCCTTCATA
Source organism: Cupressus sempervirens (assembly GCA_028749045.1). Taxonomy (NCBI): domain Eukaryota; kingdom Viridiplantae; phylum Streptophyta; class Pinopsida; order Cupressales; family Cupressaceae; genus Cupressus; species Cupressus sempervirens. The sequence goes on along the minus strand of CM053793.1, from coordinate 197,509,103 downwards.
CTAAAAGGTCTAGCTACCTGCTTCTCAGTTTGAGAGAAAAGGAAAAATCCTTCTAGTTAGAAGGCAACAAGTTGCTCTATTGGATTACTCAGAAGAACAATTAAATGTTCATTCTAGGATGATCTCTTAGGTAATGATTATGTTGAAGTGTGTGAGGATCTGAGGCACACATTTCATATATACAACTATTGGTTTCAATAGTACTGATACATTGTACAAATTTATTAGTTTCTACAAAGAATGTAGAAATATTTAATGGAATAGGATAAGGAAAGGTATCTCCATCATCAGGACTTTCCATTTGATTTTCAGATTTAGTTTGAGACTCATGTTCATATGAACTATCAAATTTTGGTACAAATTTATTAATCCCTAGATGAAAGGGAACTTTCTTGAAACCTAGGCTTGCTGTGTCATGAGGCCATCGATGTGTTTTTTTGATGAGATCTATTAATCCTTTTTTATTATGTCCTAGAGGACTATTTCCTTTGTAGCCAAGGAATTTTATCAGTTTAAGACCTAGTCCATACTTTTTAGGAGTTATCGCATGAGACTAGCATGTGAGATTAGTTGGAACCTCTTCTTTGTATAACCAAGTAACAATATCTCTATTTTCATCTTCATCTTCTAGAGGTATAGTAGTCTCTACAAATTCACCATTGAAGACAATCTTAGGTGATACAAAAAATGATCTCTTCACTTCATATGGTCTCCCATAATGATGGAGAGATTCATGAAGAGATTTCAAAGATAAAACTAGCTCAATTTGATATTCACCCATTCTAGTTTCCATTAGTTTAAGAGTCTTCTCCATTTCTTTGAGCTTGTTGACATGATTATCTATTGAATCTTTATTAGTAGGAATAAAACTGTCAGTAGAGTTGAGCATGTTACATGTGTAACTAGAATTGGCAGGTAGACTTGTATGTGTTAATTATGGTCTGTTAATCAACCACACTTCAACACAGTCCTTACATGTGAAACCATCCCAAAATAAAAATTGAATCATTGAACCAAAATAATTTGGAAAATTGACCTATTTCCTCCTAACTAGATGGATTTTTCCCTTGCTCTCAAAATGAGAAGCTGGTAACTAGACCTCTAGTACAAAGGATTTGATGAGCTATATGAGATTTTGAGTATGATGAAGAGTTAACTGAGTTTCACCTGAGTGTAAGAACAACTTAACTAGGTCAATTCTTAATTCAAGAGGCAGATTACTCAGAATTCCCATTCCTAAATTGAAGAGAAGATTTGAAAAGAATATTTAATTTAATAAAATAAGATATGACCTCATAAATGCATATTTTTAATTAAGTGAATAATTAAACCCAATAATTATAATAAGGACATTATCTTATTAAATTAAATAGGTTTAATTCCTTGCACATTAGATAAAGAGGTAAGATTAATTTAATCAAAGTATGAAGACTTATAATTAAATTAAACTTAATTAGTAGGTTTAATGTAGCTAATTTGAGTTGATACTTAGGAATTAAATAAAGAGTTGATTAATGTAGATTATGTTTTTCTACATCTGACACTTAGGTCAAGTAGCAATAATCAAAATAAGAATTGCCTAGTAAAATAGGACTAAGGAATGATTGAAAAGACCACAATTGGTTAACATGGCAATGTACCAATTTTGTGCTATTAAATTTTCCCCTCTTTGAATGAATGTGCTAGCAGCATGTTCAATTCAAAGAAATCAGAAATATGAAGCATAGATCAATAGATGAGATTGGTTCTAAAATTGATGACACAAAGACCAATTGGTAAGCTTTTTAAGATTATCTCTAGAATGAAGCTTAATCTTAGGAGATCTAGATAGAACATCTAGATACAAAAGTTGATATGCTTTTTAAGGTTATCTTCAAAACAAAGCTTAACCTTAGGGGATCTAGATAGAACACCTAGATACCAAGATTGATAGGACAAAGATTATCAATTGTCATAGAATTTTTCCCAGAATGAGACTCAATTGGCAGGATTCAAGGTATAGACTATCCCGATACCTACCTATTAGAAGATGACAAGATTAATCATGATTCATAGAATTATCCCTAGAATGAGGCTTAATCCTTAGGAGTTAGGGTTTAGACCATCTTGATACTTGTCAATTGTATAGTGGTAAAAAACAAGAGCCCATGATTATCCCTAGAAAAAGGCTTAATTCTTAAGAAAAGTTAGGATTATCTCTAGAATGAAGCTTAATCCTCAATAAGAAATTAGAATCATCTCCAGAATTGAGCTTAACTCCCTAGAGTCTAGATATAAAACTTGAATATTGGACCATGAAAGAGATAACAAGACCTATCATGAGTCATAAAATCATCCCTAGAATGAGGCTTGATCCTCAGGAGTTAGGGTTTAGACTATCCTGATACTTGTCCATTGAGCTCTGACAATAACTATTATAAGATTGACCAACTAATTGAAAGATAAGATAGATGACATAGATGCCAGATAGAAGGAACAAAGATGCCCCAACTGATGAGGACATAAGATTTAGAGTGATGAGATGAAACCAGTTTTGAAAGATTCAATGATGCAATCATTCTACCCCCTCGAGAGAAAAATCAAAAGATGATACACTAGGATAGTGATGTAGAGCAATATGTGGAGAGATATTGAAGAAATCTATGATTCAAAAGAATATAGAAGAGATTAGAATGATCAGAAGAAAATTTGGAGTTAATTCAAAGTGATTGCGAGGTCCAAAAGACCAAGTTTGACCAAAGTTGAATTTTTCTAGAAAATTTGAAAAATGTGAAGAAATTGTGATTTGGAAAGATTCCAAAATGCACAAAGTATCAGAAAAATGGGTTGTACAAGCATTTGATTGCGTCGGTCCAAAAATTTTTAAATGTGATTTTGAGTTGTTTAAGTGTGTTAGATTTCAAATTCGATCTTGAAAATGAGGTTAGAGTAGCCAAGTTAGCCAGGGGTGATTTTCATGACAATTGGAGCACTTTGAAAAATTAGGTCAAAACATATATAAGGGCCAAAAGGGTCATTTTCAATTCATTTGTGCTTTTGTCTTATGTGGAGAAGAGAGCTCTAAGGAGAAAGATGGTGGTCCCCATGCATTCACACTGATTCAAGTGCTTCTGACGACACAACTGATAGACAAAGTATGGAAATCTAGTGAGTAATTAATAATATTGCTTTGCATTTCAATTTTCATGCATTTTGAGGTGTTTTTAGCATGTTTTAGGTAGTTTTTCAATTTTTGTTGTATCAGTTCTCATACGAGGATGTCTTTCCTCGGGTAGGCCCAATCTCCCTTCACACGAAGAAATACTAAGTTGGTACTTCTTCACTTGGTTTTATGGGTTTCCTTGTGTAGATAATACCCATGTTTTGCATGAGAAACCCTAAAAATGAGAATTTTTTCACTTATTATTTGATCACTTTTCATGCGATGAAGTGTGTTCTCACATGAAGATGTGAAATCTCATGCAAGGACATGAAATTTCATGCAAAATTCAATTGTAAAATACACAATTAAATGTTTAAAATTTGATTTCTTATTGTAATTTTGTGCTTTCTTTCATCTTATTTGTTTGGCTGAGACTGATCATTTGCATGTTTTCATTCGTGTACATTACCTTTCTCGATGTTAGATTTTTATCCCATTACCCACCTTATGAAGCATTGTTGTGGCAACTAGATGATGTTGACATGGAACATATTGATAGACTCAAATTATCATATCTTTTTTCGATCCCATCATTGCTAGTGAATCATGACCTTTTGACTGCACTGGTGGAGCATTTCCATTTAGAGATGAACACCTTCCATCTACCTCAGGGAGAGATGACCATTGCCCTAGAGGATATTTATGGGATACTATGCATCCCATTCCATGGGCCACAGGTTAGTTATGACACAATACCATAGATAGGTATAGAGGCATTGAGGGCCATGTTCTAGGAGGACCTCATTACGGGTAGATCCATAAACTAGGAGGATCTAGTGTGTACCTATGGTCCCACACACAGATTGCCATCAGTATTGGCTATATTCATCAATTGCTTCCTGATGCCAGATAGAGGGCAACATGGGTTAGAGTGTGGATGGGGCTAGATGTTATAAATGATGTTGGAGGTGCTCAAGAGATATGGATGGGATCAGTGCATGCTCACCTATATGTTTCATGAGATGCATGGGATAATCTACCATGAGAGGAAGAACATGGTCATTGTGGTCTATGTTCTTCAGGTATGGGCATGGGAGCACTTGATAGTCACTAGACCTATTTATGTACATGAGAGGCAACCTAGGGAGTTGTACATGTGCCAATATAGAGACAAATTGATTCAGATAGCTCTGGGGAAGAATGAGTAGTGAAGAGCTCAATTAGATGACCTAGCAGTAGTGGTATGACAACCATGGAGGGAGACAAAGGCATGGGATGATGCACCCATAAAGCTAAGTCACATATTCACATCTTGACCACCAATAGGTCACTAAGTACACGTTGTTGAGAGATTCCTTTGACATGGGTGTGGAAATAGTATGGTTGACCACAGGATATATCTTAGGAGTATTTCTCTTACACACAGCTCATGGCAGATGTAGATCAAGGGCGATAAGCCAGATTAGAACCAAGCAGGTCGATGATTGATGTGTGCAACTTAGTTGTGACATAGTGGGATTACTTGATGATAGTGGCAGATGGGGGGATGACTCCCACATATCTAGCCTACTTCATGAGTCACCCCTTCCCTCAATTCATAGACCCAGTAGGGATGGCTAGACCCATTGAGCCAATATAGGTACTGTAGGCACCACCACAATAGCCCTAATAAGAGAGAGTGAGGTATAGGAAACACTAGGTACCCATTCCTCATTGAGAAATAAGAGTAGACCTAGGTGTTGGTGGTAGTGGAGTAGGACATAAACATCCTTGAGGCCAAATGGGTTCCCTAGGAACCATAGGAGAAGATACACAAAAGCTTCACATGGAGGAGAACCTAGCTGAGCAGCCAAAGCAGGGGTTGGGTGATGAGGAGATGCAAGATCAACCTACTGTAAGGGCCTAGGGTAGAGATATCCTAACACAGACCTAGGAGGACCTAAGGAGGTTAAGAGATAGGGTGTGGACTACATAGTGGTAGTTAGGAGATATGCACATATAGGTTGTAGTGACAGACACTTGGATTGCAGAGTAGGATTGAGAGATCCATAATTTATGGAAGTAGCTAGAGCAATAGGCTCAGAGATTGGAGTAGCAATAGGATGAGATCCAGCTGTAGTCAACAAGAGTAGCTTACTAATTCATGGCATATGTAGTAGTAGTGCTAGATGAGGTTGAATAGGTGCCTAAATTTTCCTAGGATGCATGAGAGTCAGGGTGAGCACGACCTCCAGTGAGACCAGACATGCCTCCTCGACCACCAGTAGGAGGTGAGGGGGAAGGAGAGAGTTAGCTTCATTTTTCTCTAATTTTGGTTTGGCTATGTATCAATTGGTGGGCTAGCACCATTTTGTACCATTTTTGAGATCAACAATGCTTGAGTAGCATCCATTTTTGCACCAATATGCACTTTTGACTTGATATATATATAAATACATGAGATTTTTTGATTCAAGTACCATTTGCATGTGTCATCCTTCTATCTTTTTAGTTTGTCATACATGAGATGTTTATGTTATGGTTATGAATACAAATTTGATGTGATGTATGAATGTAGTGTAGATGAGATGGATAATGAAATTATGAATGAAATGCAAAATGTGAATGAAATAACTTCTCGTGCAGTGTTCCATTCTTTTTTATAATGATAGGTATTCCATGAAGATCAAGAGGACAAACCAAAGAACTAAACTCTTGCGTAGCTATGAAAAAGCATGACACTTTGAAGAAGCCAACAATCCCTCATCACCAAGGATATAAGTAGATTAGTAGCCCTATGCTAGATGCAGCCCTATGCTAGATGCAACCCTAGGCTAGATGCAACCCTAGGTCTAGTTACCAAGCTTCAATAATTATCATCACTAAGAATTTAGCTAAATACTACATGTCATACAATTCTTGCTGACATTATAATTATAGAAATATGAATATGACACATGTATTAGTTTTGTTAGGAATAAATGTAAGCATTCAAGGTACAAGAAGCTATAATGACTAGAACATTTATCCCTTTTAATGTAGCAAGCTAACATAAGCATCATAGCATAAACACTAGGATGACCAGAATGTTTCTTGCATGAAAAAACATCAAACACATGAGAGGTCCCTCTTATGCCCTATAATTAGTAAGCATTCTATCTGCAATGACCCTTATGTTTGTAACCTAAGATACAAGTGTGCTAAGTATACTCGCAGTGACCTGTAAGTTCACTTAGTAGGAAAAGTATCAATATTTACTGTAGTAGAGAGAATTCACTCAAACAAGTAAAGAAAAGAACCAATCTAAATGAAGAGTCCATATAAAATGAGTGGAGGTACACACAACCATCCAATATAAGATAGAGGATCTTATAGTGGAAACCCCTTTTATATGGATACTTCATATCATTGGAACTAAACCAACAAACAAAAAGAAAAGAAAAGATCATGCCCCTAGTCCTCGCTTCTCTAATTGAAAGAGACATCATTGAGGTGCTCAAAGAGACATGATAAAGAAAAAGAAAAATAAAAAAAGAAAATCTTAGCATATCCCAAAAAGAGTCATCATTTTTAGTTCATTTTCTGTGTTATGGGATTGATGTCAAGTGTCGATGTTCAGAATAAATGTGAAAGAAATCTCTTTAGCAGGGTGATAGCAGTAGATAGACATAGTTAGGACAAATATTGACTAAAGTCAAAAGGAGTCTTCAGTAAGAAGAACCTTGGTAGGAAATTTAGTGATAGTAGATAAACATAGTTAGAACAACTAGTTACTGATGTGTTAGAGATTTTACATAAGAGGAATCTCTAAAGTGACATGAGCAACAGTAGGTCGATGTAGTTAGAACAACTAGTGAGTGACATGAGAGATGTTTCATGAAAAGAATCTCTAAAGAGACATGAGAGATAATAGGCAGACATAGTTAGAACAATTGGTGACTAACATGAGAGACGTTCCATGAAAGGAATCTCTAAAGTGATACAAGTGATAGTAGGCAGACATAGTTAGAAAATTAATGATTGATACAAGAGATGTTCTATGAAAAGAATCTCTAAAGTGACATGAGCAATAGTAGGCAGATATAGTTAGAACAATTGGTGACTAACATGAGAGATGTTCCATGAAAGGAATCTCTAAAGTGACATGAGTAATAGAAGGCAAACACAGTTAGAACAACTAGTGACTAATGCGAGAGATGTTCTGTGAAAGGAATCTCTAAAGTGACACAAGCAATAGTAGGAAAATGCAATTAAAACAATTGGTGACTATCATGAGAGATTCTTGTGACATTGTAGGGTGTTGCCCCTTAGTTATGATAAGATTCAATCCATGGAATCATGAGCAAAAGTAGCAAATTAAAGTAGGAAAGAAAATGTATAGGAGCTAAAAGATGTGTTGCAAGATATAGCATTTGAAACAAGAGGGGCCTGTTTACCAAGTTTTCATCTTCTTGGAAATTTTTTATTTCTACCATTATTCCTATTTGAAAGGTTTTCATCAATGGCTTTTTTTTTCATTTGTTTTTTCTCTTTTTGATTTTTTTGTATTTTTTGAATTTGTCCATTTTTTTGGTATTACCAAGGCATTTATTGCTAGGTTTTCACAAGGGTAATGATTTTTTTTAGGACTTTTTTGCAATTTGTAGATTTTTTTAAGGACATTTAAGTATAAATAGAGAGCCTTTGGAACCAGATCAACTGTAGAACCACTTTTGATGGAGAGTGTTGATAGGCTACTTGAGCACCTCTCCCTTAGCTATAGAAAGTTGGTAAGCACCAGATCCAAACATTGCAGTGACTATGTATGGACCAAGCTAGTTGGGTTCAAACTTCCCTTTTTCTACCTATTGTTGCTAATTCTTAGGGTTTTCTCTGAGGATGAGATCACCTAGTTGGAAGTCATGTGGCTTAACTTTCTTATTGTAGCTTCTGGATATACAATTCTAATAGGCTCAAAGATGATCACATGCCACTTGTTGATGTTCTTCTAATAGTTCTAGCTCTTGAAGTTGAGATATTCTATAGTCATCATCAGTAATGAGGCCCTTCATGGAGATTCTCAAAGTAGGAATCTCAACCTCAATGGGAAGCACAATATTCACTCCATATACAAAAGAAAAGGGCATTGTACCTATTGGAGTTCTAATACTTGTTCTATAAGCCCATAAATCTTGATTAATCTAAAGGTGCTAGTCCCTTCTAGATTTGTTAACTGTGTGATGCAAGATCTTAAGGATGACCTTGTTGGATGCTTCTGCTTGACCATTACCCTAGGGGTAATAAATGGAAGACCAAATGTTGCATGATTCTAAACTTTTTGCACAACTCTTTAAGGTCCTTCTTTTTAAATAGTCCTCCATTGTTAGTAATAATGGACAAAGGTACACCATACCTACATTCATTGATGTAATTCATAATGAATAGAGCTACAATTTTTCTATTTTCTATAGAGGGAGGTACTACCTTTACCCACTTAGCGAAGTAGTCTATAGCTGTAATAATGAACTTGTGTCCATTTGAAGAAGATAGGTGAATCCAACCAACAAGATCAAAGGCCCATTGTTGGAATGGACACAACATGATAGATGGAATTAGCTCTTTGGCTGGAGTGTGAATCAAATTCCCATGGAGCTAGCATTGTTTGTAGGACTTGGCATATTTTATTTCCTCTTGCTCCATATTTGGCCAATAGTAACCAACTCTAATAAGTTTACAAGCTAGTGTTAAGTCATTAGAGTGAGATCCAAAAATGCCCTCGTGGATTTTGATTAATGTACATTTGGACTCATCAGGTTCTAGACACCTAAGGAGTGTTCTATCAAGACCTCTCCTAAACAAGTCGTCAGCAATAATAATATACCATGAAGCATTGTGGATGAGGTGACATTTTTCATTCTGCGTTAGACCATCTGGAATTGTTTGGTCATGAAGATAGGAGTATATATGGTGGTAGTAGGATTAGTCATGTCCTACAATATAACAGATCATCTAAGCTTCAAGGGAATTATAGGTAGGGTAGAGTAATTTTTCCACTAGGAACTTGTGTTGAAGATCATTCTCTGGCATTTGTAATAAGGAAGCAAAAGTAGCCATGGCATCAACCGCTTTGTTGTTTGCTTGAGGAACCTATTGGAAGGTGATATGAGAAAAGTATTTCTCAAGGTCATCCACCATTAATTTATAAGAGATCAATTTCTCATCCTTTGTCTAATATACATCATTAACCTAGTTGATTATGAGCTAGGAATCACCAAATATGTTCAATTGATCCACTCTCCATTCAACTGCAATCTTCATGCCATTAATGGAAGCTTTAAATTCTGTAATATTATTTGTACAAGGAAACTAAATCTTGTACACCTTAGGCAGTGAATACCTCTGTGGTGTTGTAATAACCTATTTTAGGGCCATTAGATTTCAAATTATAATTATGCATATATTATCTGTTTTTCCCTCTTCGTGCCCCTTTACCAACATTTTTATTCCCTTTTTATATATTTCAATGGCAAGAGTTGTGTCTTTTTATAATATAATAGTTATATTAATAATATAATAAATATAATTATATTAATCTATATTATATTAATATATATTATTAATATAATCATTATTTTAAAATTTAATAGTTATATTAATAATATAATCATATTAATATATATTATATCAACATACATATTATACTATATAAGTTTAATTATACATAACATATCTATCATGATATCATTATTCTTAATAGTATTAGTGATATAAATATTATTTATTTATATCATAATATGGATGTATATATATATAAATATTCAACAGTATATTATTTAATATCTAATTACTATATATATATATATATGCGATAGTATTCATATTGTTATGATCTATAATAATTTATATTTTAGTATTATTAGATTATTCCTGTATATTATTTATTCTTTTAATATTATAGACCCTATGTATAATACTTATTTTATTATTATATTATATGTCAAATGGGGATATCACAGTTCTCCCCTCTCGAATTTGCTTTTCCTCAAGCAATTGATTTGCTCCTCATAGTCTAGATTTAGTCTCTTTCCTGCATAAGTGTTAGGCACTTGCAAAGTAGACATGTTAGTATATATTAGCATGTACAAGAATGTAGGAATGAAGACACAAAGTAGACACACTAATGCATGAAGACATAATGCAAACACAAGGTAGACATGAATGCATGAAGACATGAAGAAGACATGAAGCAAACACATTGATGCATGAAGACATGATGTAGACACATAGTATACATGTTAGAATCTAGCTTACAAATTGAAATAAGAAAAAGGTAAGAAATTGTTTTACACTTTGATCATGAATTTCGAGCTCCTTTCCTCTGTCTTGAAATAAAAAGTTAGATTGAAGATATATATTTTCTATAGCTAGTACTATAATAGGGTGTATAATTCCATAGTGGATGGTAGATTTACTGTAGCTCTGAGTTTGGACATGCTTAGCTTGGGGCTTCCTCAAACCTTAGTCCATATTGGGATTCATTTTTCCCCAATGCAACTGATTTACTCCTCCCCCTGTGCACACTATCTACCCACTAGGAACATGCTAAATTTTGATGTGGATGGTAGATTTTTATAATTGTTGCCCTTGTAGTAGGTCCCATGATGAATGGAAGATTTACTAAGGCTTTGAGGACACACTCAGCTTGAGGCTCCCTTAGATCTTAGTCCATATTAGGATTCATTTGCCCCAATGCAACCGATTTACTCCTCCCCTCATGCACACTCCCTATCCATCATGGATTTTTATCACCAAGGGTTTTAATTTTATTAACAATTATGAGCAATGACAATATTTCCCATGTATTAAATTCCGTAATGGATGGTAGAGTGTATGATAAAAATTAATTTGTCTCTTGACACTAATCCTATTTATATATTTGGATGTAATTAGAAATTACATTTCTATAATATTAAAAATTATAATAATACTTTGGAATAGTTGTACCCCTCCTAATATATATATATATATATATATATATATATATATATATATATATATATATATATATATATATATATATATATATATATATATATATATATATATAGATAGATAGATAAAATTTGAACATAATCTCATTTAGATATTATACATCTATGATATTTCAAATTATACATCTTAAATTCATAATATCTATTTCTACATAAAGTAAAAAATAAAATAAATAAATAAAAATACGAATAATGTTTACCTTATAATTGTACCAATATACTTAAATATTATATGAATTCATACCTTTAAATGAATATGCATACCTTTAAAGTACTATCACCATTAATACAATATAGTTAACCATTCAATTATAAGAATTAACAATAGATATAAGAGTATTCAATATTCACAATAATAATAAATACTAATAATAATATTCCATATTAAAACTATTCTATAATAATAATAATATATGAAGAAAATGTATAACTTACCTCAAACATTACCTTAGAAATGAATCCAATAAATGTGTAATAGTTTGGTCAATACCTTCTTTGATTGTGCCACATCTTTCTTTTATTTAATTTTTGTTTGAACTCCAATTACTCTTCTTGGTCTATTATGTGGATGTGGGATGTATGCTCAAGCTTCAAAATGCTTCAATGGAGATGGATTTAGGATTTTTGGTATGGATATGTGAAAATGGTATGAACTTGGCTTCTCAAACTGACATGGTAGCTTTAGCTTAAGGATTGTGATAAAATGGCTTGGGAGGGGATCTAATTTATAGGCCAAGGGCTTGAGGGATGGAGGGTTAAGATGCAAGGAGAGATGAAAGCTTAAGGAGGGCTCATATTGCATGAGAGGAGAGCACATGGATTGTGCTTTTTTAGCACCAATCAGGGAGTGACACATGTCACAGGGTCATTTGGTGGAGGAAAGGGCAAGGATGAGTCAACAAAGGAAGCTCAAGGCCTTAAATGGCCCTCATAATGGCTTGTAAGAGCTTTTAAGAGCATGTAAGAGCATTGAAGGCTTTTTGGTTGGGATAAAGTTTTATGGTTGGGATATTTTGAGGGAGGAGACTTTGGTTTGGCTTAGGAAAGTCTTAAGCTTACTTAGGGAATGTGACAAGGTTAGGGGGGGATTAGGCTTGGGTTAAGATTAGATTTAAGGATGTTAGAGATGTGCAAGTGGATGGTATTCATGAGGGTGGGTGAGTTAGTGGCTAAGCTAGGTTAGTATGGGTGGATGGGGTGGATTAGGCTAAATGGATAATTTAGGATAGTTTAGGAGCTATTAGATTTGAGGGTTTTATTTATTAAAGTGTTTTTAATAAATTTGGAATTTGGAATTACATAGGAGAATAGGATTAATTGATAAATAATGGGTTATTTGATTTATCAATTAGGACTATAGATGATTAATTAAATTAATTAGCTAGGGGATGGCAAAGGATTAATTAAATAGGAATTTAATTAATGATGCCTTTAGAGATAGCTAAATAGGATTACCAAAGTGATGTAATCTAATTTAGGTGTCTACAATTAAAACCCTGGATAACCCAGCCAAAAGGGAATCCATTTGAAACCTAAATTATTCCTCTTGTCTCTTGTAATGATCCTTTCTACTAGGTCAAAAATTAAATGGCCCACATGGTTACTATGTATAATTACTATTAAATATCTGCCAAGTGGTGACCATGGATTAGACAGACATGGTTTACGACTGCTGCACATCCTTGTTATGATGGTAAACATCCTGGATCCATGAGTTACTCCCTTGTTTGCTTTTATATTCACTTCTTAAAACTTGCAATTCCTTTCAAAGTGTGAAGTAATTTTTCATTACTGAACACTAATCTACCAAAATATCCATGATGACTGAACAATCAGATCAATTTTTATGTGGTTGATATTTTTCCTTTCTTAGTTACTGATACTTGAAAACTTGAAGCCAATTACTTAGCTAGTTTCAATATTATATGAAATACTATTTTTGTACTACGATCCCTTTATCTTTTCCTTCCTTGATTCATATAGTCATTAGATGTAACGAGAGTCCCAATTCTATCGAATGTATTTGTCATGTTACTATCTTCTTTTTCTACTAATGGAATAGTCTATTCGATGATGAAAGGTATTGCATTCTCTTTTGTTCTCATTATGTAGTCAAAGGTGGTGGTGGTTCATAATAATTGTGATGGAGGTTGTCAAGAACATTCTTTTCTAAGGTGGATGTCCTTTCTCTAGTGTACATAGCTTGACTCTCTTAGATATACCATTAATTATTCATTGGTGATAGATTGATATTTTTCCAAGATGTATACTTGATTGACCTATTATTATAGTCTTCATGCCATGTATTTTGTTATTCTTTCCCAAATGAAGGTTGGAGTCATAGCGTATGAGTATCTAGATGTTGATTCAATTTTTGCATATAATAAAATCTGCACATTTGAATTTTGATTCTTCATTAATAATATTACTACCTCATAGGTGGCATACACCTCATTGGTTAGCTATGCCTCTTCTCCTTTCTCAATGTTTATACATGATATAGTTGTCTATCAAAATAGAGACCGAACTTCTAGAAAACATCAAAATTTTTGATTCGACAAATTGCACTATGAACATTTACTTAATGCCTTGCTATTGTATGTAATACATAACTACAAATAACTTTATCATATCCCATTCAAACCTTTTATAATGTTTCTATTCAGAATCAAGATGGCAAGATTAATCAGGATGATAGGATCATGCTCTTATACCACTTGTAATGACCCGTTTTAGGGCCATTAGATTTCAAATCATAAGTATGCATATATTATCTATTTTTCCCTCTTCCTACCCCCTTACCAACATTTTTATTCCCTTTTTATATATTTCAATGGTAAGAGTTGTGTCTTTTTATAATATAATAGTTATATTAATAATATAAATATATTAATATATATTATATTAACATATAGATTATACTATATAAGTTTAATTATACATAACATATCTATCATGATACTATTATTCTTAATAGTATTAGTGATATAAATATTATTTATTTATATCATAATATGGATATATATATATATATATATATTCAACATTATATTATTTAATATCTTATTATTATATATAATTATATGATAGTACTCATATTATTATGATCTATAATAATTTATATTTTAGTATTATTAAATTATATGTCAAATGGGGATATCACAGGTGTTATGAATAGTAGCCCGGCACCAGATCCCTATTGTGTGAAGGACCCATCAAAGAACATCACCCAAGTTTGGTGTGTAAGCATTAGAATTGATTCATTAGGAAAGTCAATGTTTAGCAGAAGAAGACTTTGTATTGGTGCCTCTACTAATTGATCAGCAGTTGCCTGCCCTTTGATAGCCTTTTGTTCAAAATACTGAATGTCAAACTCACTCAAGATCATGACCCACTTATCCAACCTCCCTATTAGAGTTTCCTTGCTAAGTAAGTATTTTAGTGGATCAATTTTAAGAACCAGTCATGTAGTATGAGTGAGCATGTAGTGTCTTAACTTTTGGAAAGCAAAGACAACTGTGAAGCAAGCCTTCTCAATGATGCTATAATTCATTTCATAGGATATCAATGTGTGACTCATATAGTAAATAGCTCTTTCCTTGTTATCATTTTCTTCTTGAGCTAGCAAGGTACCTAGAGATGTCTTTGTCATTGAGATGTCTTCTTGAGCTAGCAAGGTACCCATAGATTGTGATTGGTTCCAATTGTATTTCAAACATTTATGTAGAGTCTTGGTAAATGGTTGTGACCTATCCACCAATTATGAGATGAATCTTCAAATGGATTAAAGTCTTCCTTGTAAGCCTCTCATCTGATTGATATTATAGGGAGGAGGCATGTCCATGATTGCTTGAACTTTCTCTGGATCAACATTGATTCCTTTTGTAGCCACAATGTAGCCAAGTAGTTTTCCAGATGTTGTGCCAAATGCACATTTCTTAGGGTTGAGTCTTAGATTGAATTTCTCCACGCGATCCAAGATAGGTTCCAAATCTTAAAGGTGAGTGTTAAATTTTGTGCTCTTAACCAGAGTATCATCCACATAGTCTTCCATTGTTTTATGCATCATGTTGTGAAAAATTGCAGTGACTACCCTTTGATATGTGGCACCAAAATTTTAAATACCAAATGACATCATGTTCCAATAGAAAGTTCCCCATGCACAAGTGAAAGCAGTCTTTTCCTAATCTTCTGGTGTAATTTCAATCTGATTATAATGAGAAAAAATGTCCATGAGTGAGTACATTTCATATCCTGCCATCATGTCCACTATCATATCAATGTTTGGGAGTGGAAAATCATCCTTCAAACATGCTAAGTTTAGATCTTAGAAATCTATACAGACTCTGATATATTTGTCATGCTTGGAGAATGGAACAATGTTAGAAATCCATTTAGCATAATCAATAGCACAGATGAAACTAGCTTTCAAAAGCTTTTCTAATTCAACTTTGATAAGTAATGCAACATGAGGATGCATTTTCCTAATTTTATGTTTGACTGATTTAATTCCTAGTGCAATAGATAAATTATGCATTATGAGGTTAGGATCCAAGCCTGGCATGTTTGAGTATGACCACACATACTGTATCTTTTTCTTTTGGAAGAAGGAAATTAATTCCTCTTTTTCTTTTGGAGATAGTGACTATGCAATATGTATCATGTGAGGATGCTCCTCTATTCCCAAGTTGATTGGCTATGATGGTTCTATCAACACTAATGATCTTTCCTAAAAATGACTAGGAAGTGCATCAAATATCTCATCCATAGGTGCCTCAAAGAGGTTTTCACCCTTGGATATGTCTTTTATTTTTACTATTTTTGGTTCTAACACTGCCACAATGTGGTTTTCACCATCGGACCTATTTCTTTGCCTTTTGATTGTGTGATAGAGCTATTGGATGTTAGCTTTAGTCATGTTGATGCTTTGTTCATTAGTGAAATATGTTATAGGTTCAAGAGCATTTAAGTAGTAGGCAAGAGCATAGTCATTTTGGAATATAGGGACTTCACTAGATGCATTGGAATTATAGTCTATGAGCTCAAGATAGGTGAGTGAAAGAGATGTGGCAGGTTCAATTGCATTCATAGTGTAATCATTAAATGCTTGGACAAGCAATTTGAGACCTAGAGTGGCTTCATCCACAAGTGTGTTCGAATGCCCGAGGACACTAGTTGGATGAGACTCATTCAACCTAGCCATAGAAAATTCACCTACTTCAAGCTAATTTTTGTAGACATGCACTTGATCTATATCTTTTTTTGTGGTTGCATTTGAGAGAGTATCAAATTCATACTCTCAAGAATATGTATTGCATGGAGATAGACTATAGAATTCCCCAACAGTGAAAGGGACAAATTCTCCTTCATCATTTGGATTTTTACAATGGTACTCAATGAGTAAAGCATGACTAGACTCTCCTTGTTCTTGTTGGATATAGGGATAATCCACGATGTCATAAGAAGAATCACTATCACCATCCATGTTACTGATATGTAGTACAAATCCATTTGGTTCTACAAAGAATTTAGCAAGATCATTAGGAATTGGATATGGATAAGGATCCTCATCATCAAAATTGTCTTCATGGTCATCAAACTCAGCTTGTGACTCATTTTCAAATGAATTGTTAGGTTCTAGTATAAATTTGTTAATTCTTAGATGGAAGGGAATCTTCTTGAATCCTAGACCAGATGTATCTTGATTCCTCCTAGCTATCAATTTGATAGGATCAACCGAGCCTATTTTGTTTAATCCAATAGGACTAGTCCCCTTGTAGCCAAAGTGCTTCATGAATTTAAGACCTAGACCATATTTTTCAAGAGTAATTTCACAAGATTGTTCTGTGAGGTCGACTAGAGTTTCCTCTCTCTCTCTCTCTCTATATCCATGTAGAAATGGCTCTATTTTTACTTTCCTACTCGAGATGTATAGTAGCTTTGAAAAAAGTACCATTGTACTTAGTTTGAGGTATCAACACAAAAGCTCTCTTTAGTTTAGATGGTCTCCCATAATGACGGAGCAACTTGAGAAGAAATGTCAAAGAAAAAAATGGTTCAATGTGATATTCACCCATTCTAGTTTATTTTAGCTTGAGTGACTAATCAATTTTCTTTAGGTTGTTGTCACAATGGTCTATAGATTCCCTATTAGTAGGTACAAAGTTTTTAGTAGATTTCAGCATGTTATAGGTATAGCTAGTGCTTGTAGGTATGGTGACTTCAGAGCCATGAAATGGGAACTTTATGCATTGATGGTAACTGTAAGCCACAACTCACATCTCATGTATCCATGGTCTTTCCTAGAAATATGTTGTAAGCTAAGGGAATGTCAAGAACTTGATAAGTGGCATCCCCTTTGACAGGACCAACCCAAAGAAGTAACACAACAAGACCCAAAGATTTGAGCTCAAGTTCATCATACACTTTGATAGTTATCTTGTGATAGGGATTAATGGACTCTTTAGAATAGTCCAATTATATAAGCAAAGTGGTAGAGACAATGTTTAAACTAGCTCCATTATCAATGAGCACATGATGAACACATTTCTAGTGTATCATGACTTCAATGTGCAGAGGTTGGTTATAAGGATGACTCAGTGAATTGTCATCTTCCTCAGAGAAGGAAATATAGTAAGGTGAGGTTAGATGATGCACCATAGATTGGAATCTCTCAAGATCAAGATCATGAGGTATGTTTACCTTAGTTAGGGCTTTATCGAGAATCTACCTATGAGTAGGCAAGATTTTGAGTAGTTCAAAGATCATGATTTGAGTATTTGTTTGTTGTAATTGATTGAGGATACTGTAGCTAGTACCCACAAAAGTTGTTGCAAGTTTTGTTCCTTTAATATATAGACCAATAGGATGTTTTTCTTTGTGTTTTTCTATCTCGAGAGGAGAAGGTGTAGGGCCTTTGAGTACCAACTTAGTGCAAGAACATGTAACAATTTTGGCACAAGATTGATGATTTTTTGCCAAATATATTGAAAATAGGGCCCCTTAAGACAAATGGTGTCTTAGGTTTAGTGTTATCTTGTTCCCCCTTAATGGTAATAACATCAGAATACTCAAAATCCACCAATTCAACCATATTGATTACATTGTCATCATTAGAGTATGTATAGTTGACCTTGTTATTAGGTTTCTATTTTTAGTTTTCTCCTTTTTCATAAGATGTGAATGGCTCTTTGGAATCCTTGTGATCCAAGTTCTTGTTATGTCCATCCACAAAAATGTTACCATCCTCAATTAAGTCTTGGAAATTGTGATGCAAGTTAATGCAGTTGCTAGTTTTGTGACCTTTGTTTTGATGGTACTTGTAGAATGTAGTCTCATTCCACCATGGTGGTCATGGTTGTGGATCATAAGGATGAGAGTTTTCCAATAGAGAAATGAGTTTGTTTTGTAGTAAGGTCTTGTAGACCACATCCAATGGTTCACCAAGAGGTGTATATTCTTGTTTTGGGCATGTAACCCAAGATGAGTTCTTCGGTTTGTTTCCAAATGTCTTGTTGTTAGTAGGAAGTTTCTTACTATTCTTGGATGCTTTGAGATTTTCTATAAGATTGAACACTACTTTAGCAGGTTCAGGAGTAATGTTGTCAGCAACTCCATCATGCACAACCTCTGAGTTTTTGTTCACATACTTAGATTTGTCCTTATTAGAGGTTGACCCTTTTTTCATGTCCTTTTATAGGGCGAGTTCATGCTTTTTGACCATGAATTCCTAAATGTAGATAGCTTGTGTGACCATGTCTTCAAAGGTGCATGGACCTTGAAGTTGAACTCTATACCCAAAGTCAGGTAGAAGATTATCCATAAACATGTCAAGTTTTTCTATCTC